>BSBM01000288.1:3657500-6057500 GCA_027924585.1 Larix kaempferi
GACTAGTATCAAGTTGTTAACATTTCTTAGTCAATCCACATCCATTAATATATATGATCATATTCACGAGTGGAGGTAGTGGGACAGGTTGATAAAATCCACAATTCTAGACTAACTCTCGACAGATTGATTTACTAAGTCTCTCCTGCCACCCATTGCGAGAGATGTTTCCATGGGAGGTGTTGTTAGAGAAGAATAGGTGATCAGTCATTCTCAATACTTGAAATTGGTGTATTCACATTTTGACACTCTCTACAACCTGATACCCAATGATTGAACCCATCAAATGATCCATCAAGACTAGTTGTGGAATCCCCTGCTGATGATGTGGTGGGCTCTATGAAAACATAGTTTGTATCCCAATCAAATGGGAAATAAGGCCAACCAACCTTTATCGTAGCTTCATCACAGAATAGTGCCAATTCCAAAGATTCACCTTCTCCTACACAATCCTCTAGGTTTAATTCTCTCCAGTTTGATTCACCTCAACAATATGGAGGCAAGAAGAAAAATAAAGTTAAATCTAAAAAATATTCTAATCAATGTGAGATCAATAAACCCCAAGAACCTACCATCGAAAAAAAAACTAAATGAAAGGAAAAGTTTTCCTTTCTGATTTACAGAGATGACCACTACATGAAGGACTATCCCTGTCATAAAGAAGTCATGAAATTTATAAAAGGAAACTCCCAACCTGTAGTGTTAACTGACCCTTTCCCGCCATAGCAGCAACAAATGGTTTCCGAAAATCCAGCCCCTCTGCAAGGAGGTAATGTAGGTCATCATCGAAAAGGGGATGCTTCCTTGAGTGTCAATGTATTTATGTGTAATGATATTGTTATCCTAAGGACTAGGTCCCAGACATACAATCCACCTCTAAAAAAGGCTATCAATTGAGATTCTTTTGACAATCCCTTCGCCTCCACTATCCCTCCACTTCTAGGCCCTATTCAAATAGATTATCCTATTTCTGACACAGTTTTGCACCTGCCTAAGAGCACAATTTAGTAATTTACGTCTAATCCAATTTCCTGTGCTAAAAAAAACTACAATATTGTGGAATATTTGTCACAAGAACCTTGTGCTATGTTGATGCTCGAATTTCTATAAAATCATCCTACCCAACGTAGAACTCTGTTGTCATCCATTAGGGTTGTGGATCCAGAAACATGTAACATGTTGATATTTAATCTAGACTATATCAAATTGAGTCTCTCCCACCAACTGGCATTTCGAATTAGCACCATTGTTCGGGGGAAGAATATCCATCATACCATTTTAGACTAAGGGGCCTCGACTTGCATCATGTTCTTATCCTATTGGAGGGCCATCGGATCTCTTGATCTTAACCAATATCCTACTACTCTTAAATCACTTGATGGACGTGGTTTCAATACTTATGGACATTTACAATATGTAGCCATGGAACTAGGGGAAAAAAAAACTTCTACTGATTTGGAAGTAGTCAATGCACCCATCTATTATAATCTATTTCTTGGTAATAGATGGTTTTATGTCATGAACACCTTCACATCCTCGATCTTTTGCCTCATACAATTCCCTCACCAAGGGAAAATTGTTACCATTGATCAACTCAGCTACTGCACATCCAATATCCTGAACAACACAACCAATAATGTCCCTTTGTTGCGGAATTCCAAACTCATCTATGAGAGTGTGTGGGTATGCCACCTTAAGGATTCATTTCCCATGGGAAATTTCCCCTTGAACACCCTTGATCCCCCATATCAGGATTCCATAGTAAACATGATTTTGACTACGGTGCAACAATCCCCTGAATCACATGATCCTTAGGTGGTACCTAGTCCATTTGAACTTGAATCATTCGGTGACATCATGCAACTTGGTCCTTATGTGGAATCATTTCCCATGCCTTCAAATACTATTTAGAGGGAGCCTCTCACCATATGCTCCAATTCTCTAAACTTAGATATGGTAGTTGACATGGTCAACCTTTCAAATGGAGAATTGAAGTGTAATCGATCCCTTGTTTCTTTTATCGAGTCCCTTGGCATTCTTTCTTTACAGAGCATTATTCTTCCATCCGTTGAAGACCTATAGGAATCCATGTCGAAGGACCATAAACATAGTTCGATTTCTATGTCAAGCTCTTTAAAACATTAGACCGACAATCATGAGAATAGTTCATTGCCTATGTCAAGCTCATTAAAAAATTAAATAGTCCCCTCTCCAATTAGGTCGAGTCTTCCACTAGATCTAGTACATGAACCTTACTTTCCTCTTCTTGTGTCAATTAATCCTTTTTCTTCCTCCCTCTCTGGTGAAACTATTCTTATTAGTATCCAAGATTCTAATAGGGTGTTGAATAAGAATTAACGGATGAAATAAATCTTGGGTGCATGTACCAACCCATGGAAATCATGTTGGGAAGAAAACCGCTAATGGGTATGGTTCAGAGCATAGTTGATTCACCATTTCAAGCTCATTAAAAAATGAAGTAGACACACCAAGCATAGTTAATTCTGTGTTTCGAGATCTTAAAAAATGAAAATTATACCGCAAGCATAGTTCCTTCTCTTTTTCTAGATCATTAAAAAATGGAGACACCTCGAGCATAGTTAATTCTCTATTTCAAGCTCGTTAAAAAATGAAGAATACATCCTATTGTCTACTTAATGATTGTGCTTTCTTATCACTACTTATGCCTTGATACTTAACACTGCCTTGCTACAATTTTCCATTTTTCTGGCTTATTGCCATCATAGTTATGCTTGGCACTAGTCATTTGGACTACATTGCTACCATTCTGCACTTACCCTCTAGAAAAACATGCTACTATGAGTGATTCCACTCACATGCCTATTTGTAATTATTTATTAGGATTGGTTTCATGCACTGGAACTTAGTTGCATGCCACTCATTCTCTCTAGATGAGATCATTCTTTGTTCCTTATTGTGCTCATAAATACATGAGAATACTTTTCCGAGCGTCTTTCCACCTATCTTAGAGCTCATTAAATGTAGTAGGAGGTGTTTAGCTTAATTTTTACATTTTCATGCTCTAGGTGAAACATGAAAAAGATTCCTCCATGCTTACTATTAATCTTTGTCATGCTTGGTTTCCAAACATGAAAAATGTGTCTGACGAGTATATTTTTATCTCTTTATTCGACCGTAGTAGACTATTTACGGAAAAGGAATTCCGCCAAGTTTCCTTTTCGTATTTTTCATAGTTGGTTATCAACCATGACAAAGTTTCCTTTCGAGTGATAGTTTATTCCTTTCTCGACCTCATGAGACTAACTATGAAAAATGAACTTCATGGAGTCTCTTTTAAGATCTCTTCTGCCTCCCTAAATATGAAAAGATTACCGAGCAAGCTTGTTTTTTTTTATGCTCGTTAAAGGATTTGAAAGAATGTATATTCGGTGTTAGTTTGACCCTTTTTTGGGCCACATGGACTAATTAAAAAAAGGCATACTCTAATCAATCTTGGATAGAAAAGTTCTCCCTTGTATTTTTTTAATCCTTTTTTGGGCATAGGAGACTAAATTTATGAAAAAGAAAAACCATAGAGACTTCTTTATGTTCTTTTCAGACTCTCTAAAATGTTAAAATTCCATTGAGTTTATCTTCTCTGGGCTCATAAAACTATACAGTGAGGAACCCATATGGTATCAAGCCCCTCCTTCTTTAGGTTCATTAAAAATATGATGAGGGACTTTGTTAACACCCAAATTGACCCCCAGGTTGTAAGGAAGCGTAATTCGGGGTAAACACTAACCAATCTTTGGACTGATGTTACTGACCCAACACAGTCTGAGAGGGCTCTCTCAATAAACTAATGAAAAATTGGAAATAATCAAGGTCGTCAATTATGAAAAAGGACACTAGCATTCATTCCTCAAGATGTTCTATTTAAACATATGCAGAAGGTCAGATTTCTGTAAGACAAATTTTACTCTTGTAAACCATTGGTTGGAGAACAATAGGGATGTATATTGGGCAATGGAATCGATTCAAGTATAACATAAACATCATCATCAAATGCTTAGCAGATACATTCACACAGAGGCAAGGTAGCAACTAGCTAGTAGTCAAAGTGATTTAATTGGTGAAATGGAAGAAAGATGAACAATCCATTGACATAAGGCCTACACAGATGAATCCTATACCAACTTTAGCAAAAATAATTTGTGAAATACTCGGTAAGAAATGAACAAGGCATAATCGCTATGAATCTCATTCAGATGCTACACTGAACCAAGTACGAAGGAATGTTAACAATATGGATTAACAAAGGAAAGAAACACATATCACATAGAAAAGGAGAAACAGACTACCAGACCAATTTACATAGGAATCTCTGAAAATTGCATGTAAGCTTCTGAAAATTTTATTCAAGGAATATCTCAAAATAATAATAGTGGAAAAAATATGTAGATCTTCAAAATTTCTCCCCCCCTTTTTTCATTCTATTACATCACATATATATATGCCATAGAGCCTTCCTATATGACTCATCTTTCGTCCTAACGGAAATATTAGAAGGATACCTCATTACACCCAAAACTTCAAAAAATATTACATATGTGTCATGTTTCAAACAGATTGATTAAGACAGGGAATGGAATATTATAAACAAAGGATTGTTTCAATCCTAGGTTCGCAAGTGACCTTGTGAGTCAAAGAAATCTTCCACTTTCAATGAGCTTTCAGTCTGTGGTGCATCATATGGAAGGATAGGTGTTGTCTGCTTAGTGGGGAGTACAAAATCATGAACTATTTCTACACCCAGTTGACTGCTCTGCTTGATTACGAGATTCTTCTTCTTCATTCTTTGCCAATCTCCTTTGGGAATTTTTCATCTATCAGGATTCTCATCCTCGTTGGTAGAGTCGGACTCTATGAGGTCGAATTCCATAAGAGTTGGAAGGGTGGAATTTCCCTCCATCTCATCCCACACTTGCTCTGGCATGAATACCACTTTGCAATCCCATCCTTTCTCCATGAGCCAGTCGCAACAGAGAAAATAGTAGAACCGACAGGTGCACCATCTTTCCCTTATACCGACTTCAAATAAAAGACGTGAGAACCTTATCTGTAACTGTTGCAATGATGACAGCAACTACAAGTAGTCATAATTGCCTTGATAACTCTATCAGTCTCTTCAATTAGGTAACTGTGATGCTCGAGGCTTTGAGGTGACTTTCAGCATGCTTAGCGACATCGTCCCAGATAGACAACATAGCCAGTGATGGTGCAAAAGTGTCTCCCATCATACCGGTAATCTTCTGGGATATCATTCAGAGATCTCCCTGGCATGCCCGTTTTTATGACATCTCTCGTGTGACAACTCTTAATCTCATGCTTTCGTGCACGCTCCAAAAGATGTGGGTCACATTACCTTTATCACCTTTCGAGCCAACCTCCAATTGACGTAAGGGACTCTTCCCTTTTTCACACCTCCTTTATAGACTTTTTCTGGTCTCCACCTGTTTTCTGACTTCTCAGTCATAAACATCCAGCACCTTTATGATGCTTACAACTCTTTGAAAATTTCTGTCTTCATCTTAGTAAGGCCAGGTGACATGCCTTCTTCGCCTGCCTGTTCCAATCCTTCCCCCTTATTCGGAAACTAGGCCTGAAGCCACTAAGACCAGGAGAAAATGTTACTTGCGGAAGGATACCTTTGGTCAGAAATTCTCCCATATCAAGGTTTAATCTTGACCCACCTATGATTTCGGATAGACCAACCGCTACTTTGGACATTCAAGAAGTCATGGGAATTATCCATAATGCCCAGGTTGGGCCCGTGGTGGGGAATTATGAAGGTCCAGCGTCGTTTGGACGGACTTTGGTAGAACAAGGCAACCACTCTTATTCCTGAGATGACCTCCATGCCCACAATGCCGAGGTCATGAGAGATAGCTTCTTCACAGGCCATTATGGCCTAGGCCAATACTGATACCGGGTCTCCGGGGATTTCCCTATTAGGGCGCAACCACATGACTCTAGCACTTCTACCCAACTTCCTAGTGACCAACCATCAAACTCGTGTACTGGGGCTAGAACATCATATTCCAGAAAAAACCCCTCCCGGTCAGACAGGTTTTGGAAGGGAAAAAATGCCAACTTTGAAAGGTGTTTTCACATATATAACCACGTCTTGATAACTTCTTCTCAACTTTGCCAGCCGTCCCTCTTTTCCGTCCAATGATCTACTAGGCATTGCTTTCGGGCTGTTGATTTGATTCTTTATTTAACCCTTTTGATTTGACATCTCTTCTTCTCCGCTGTAGGATCTTCTATGGGCTTTAAATATTAGCCATCCGTCTTACTTAGCCACATATAAGGATACGGTGGTATCGTGACCCGACTTTCAGTTTTGGGTTACCACTTAATCCCCCTCGCGAGGTGTTCAGGTGGCGACACCTGGCAGATGGTACATACTCTCACAACCACCTTCTCTGCTTATCTAAGGTGCTCCTTTACCTTGCGATGATCGACGAGGAGCGTTGATGTTGACTTTAACATATCTACGGTGGGGAACCATCCAGGTGTCTAACTTTCAGTATTCTCGCAGGTGGAGCCTACTATGTTACCAACCTTACATCTTTTACATCCGCCAGCCGTAGATCTGACCCTTTTTGCTGAGAGCTGTTGATATGCTCGGATCTTTCTGTTGATGTGACAACATATCTTCTGCACCATTAGATCTCTGGCTTTGCAATCCGCGCTGTTGATCTTATACCTTATTTCTCTGTTGCGATGGTATCGCAAGCCCTTTGGTGGTTTTCGCTTATCGCCAGAACGCTCATGCAAGGGCCCCTCCGACTGCCACTTGTCTTAGCGGTTTACCTCTTGCGACCACTTTATTGTGGTTCCTTTCGCATGACTTCATTATGCGAGGGTGATTTGTGGGCTATGGATTTCTTTCGCACTTCGGATCAACGGTTGGAACCTATTCATGCTTTATCTTCCACTTTATTTCTTTATGGACTATAGGTTATCTGTATTTTTACCCATTTTTTATTATTCGGGCTACCTCCTTAGGCTTAAAGTGTCCAAAACCTCCATCTTTCTCACTATTTCCTTTCTAACTAAGCTGCTTTCTTGGTTCTAGTAGCCTAGACCTGAGTAGGGAGGGGTTTTGACCATCTTTTCACGGAGCCTATTAGTGGGAAATAGTCCCTCTCTTAGGATTTTGTGTAAAATTTTATAGGTGCCAACAACTGGATTTTGTGTAATAGTCCCTGCGATGTAGAAAATAACTCCGTAGACTAAGTGCCTAATCCATTGGGTAGTTTAAACTTCAAAGTCAACAACTTCTTCTGATTTCTTATAACTGCAACTGTATCTGCTACATATCTGGGCTACTCACACATGAAAAGAAAAAGGAACCATGGCTAGCCTTCTAGACCTCATCTTCTTTTCTCTAAGGTTTTCAAGCTTTCAGGTTTGTCGTTAGGGATTTTAAAATAACTGTAAAAACTAATGAAAAATATATACAGAGGCTATGGTACATGGAATACTTGCTTCCCTTAGGACAGGTAGTGTTTTAAGAATCTCCCGTTGACTGGACCTCCCAACTAGGCAGATCTGTCTTGATGTTCCAAGACAAAAGAATTTATTCCTCAGACTGCAGCAATAATATACGGCCCCATCCACATATGGTCAATCTTTCCATGTTTTTCTTCTTTAGGGGCATTCCATTTCAGAACATTGTCATTAACCTGAAAATAATCCTCCCTGGCCTTTTTGTCGAAGGCTTCCTTCATTTTTTCTTGATGGCTTTCCACTTTGTCATATGCCTCATCCCTTAGTTCATTTAGCTTGACTATCTAGTTTAATCTTCTTTGCATATGATTTGGTTCTTCTTCTATTCCCTGTAATAACCTCGTGACAGGAAAACCTAGCGATGCGGGAAAAATTACCTCAGCTCCATACACCAACTAAAATGGCGACATCCCGATGGCTCTTTTCATGCTGATTCTGTCATCCCATAGAGCATACTTTAGCTTTGTGTTCCAAGACCTCTTCTTATCTTCTAACAACTTTTCTATGATTCTTACCAGGCTTTTGTTTGAAGACTCTGCTAGTCTGTTTCCTTGGGGGTAATAAGCCGTGGAATGATTTAGGATGATATGGTATTTATGGCATAAATTAATCATCTTTTTGGAAGAGAAAGCTGGAGCATTATCAGTCACAATTCTTTTGGGGCACCAGAATCTGGACAGGATGTTATCTTCCAAAAAATCCATGATTACTCCTTCAGTCGCTCGTTTGGTAGGTATGGCTTCTATCCATTTGGTAAAATAATCAGTAGCTGTCAAGATCCATCCATGCTGTCCATAGGAGTTTGGGTTTATTTCCGCAATGAAATCTAAACCCCACTGTTGAAAAGGTGCTTCAACTATAATAGGATGTAAAGGGAGGGAAACAACCTTTCTTTTTCCATTGAAAATATGACATTGGTGGCAAACCACCATCACTTTGTAGACATTGGAAAACATAGTGGGCCAGTAAAACCCTACTCTCAGGATTTTATTTACTGTCTCTTTCCAGGAGTGATGTCCTCCACAGTCCCCTTTGTGGAATTCTTCTTTTATGTGTTTAGCTTCTCCTTCAACCAAATAGTTTAGCAGCACCCCTCAAGGATCTTTCCAATATAGGTATTGGTTCATGATACAATATTTGGTAGCTTTTAGTTTCACAGATTTGGCTCTGCTTTTACTTAACCCTGCAGGTGCTTATAAATTTTGTAGTATAAAAACAATGTTAGTATACCAAGGAGACTCAGAGAATTCAAGTTTCACCTATATGTTTGCATCCAGCTGGTTGGGTTGATTCCCCAGAAAATTTAGCTGTAAGGAGTCACAATTTTCTTTGGTCATTAATTTTGCTAACCCCTAGCCTTTCACCAGTTTAGTGGGCTTTATCTCCAAATCATACTCCAATAACACTACAATCCACTTGGCCCTTCTACCTTCAGGATCAGACTGGGTCAAAATGCTTTTCACAACACTATTTGGGACATAAGCAATGATGTGTGAGTGTATAATATAAACCCTGAAATCATTCAGAGATTTTATGAGAGCATAAGCCTGTTTCTCCATGATATCGTATTTTAGTTCCCCTTCTCTCAGCACTCTGCTGAAAAAAGCAATCGGTTGTTCAGCATTTTGGTCATTCTTCTGCAACATCACCCCAACTATTGTATGTTCAGATGCATATGAGAAAACTAGGAAATCCTTAGTAAAGTTTGGGCTAGCCAATACTGGAGCTTTGGTGATGGTTGTCTTGATCCCTTTAAAAGAATCTCTAGCTTCTTTAGTCCACTTTATTTGGCTCTCTTTTCTTAGCATGTTTTTAATACTCCTCATTATTTCGGAAAAACTTGGTATGAATCTCCTTAAAAAACCTACTTGGCCAATGAAAGACTATATTTCCTTTTTGCTTCTAGGCTCTCCTACTTTTTGAATAGCACTGACCCTCTGAGGATCAATTTTTATCCCATCTTTGGTGATTATATGTCCTAAAAGCTTAGCTTCATCCAGAGCGAAAAAGGATTTTTTGGGATTTAAGGAGATGCCATATTTCCTGCATTTTATGAAAACTCTTTCTAAATGCTTGAGATGTTCTTCATCCGACTTTGAAAAAACCATTATATCATCCATGTATACCACCACAAATTTGTCTTTTTCTTCAGCAAACACAATATCCATAGCTCTTTGGAAAGTGGCTACAACGTTCATCAAACTGAATGGCATCTTAGCATACATGAAGGTTCCCCAAGGAGTTGTGAAAGCAGTTTTTTCCTAGTCTTCTGGGTGTACTTTAATCTGATTATACCCTGAGAAACCATCCATGGTGGAAATTCTTTCGGCTCCTACCACTTGCTGCAAAATGTGCTCCATTTTAGGTAAAGGGTAATTGTCCTTCATTAATGCTCTGTTCAGGTTCTTGAAATCAATACATGTTCTGATTTCTCCACTTTTCTTTCTGACTGGGACCAAATTTGCTATCCATTGTGAGAACCTTAAGGTAACAATTATCTTTGCATTGAAAATCTTTTTGACTTTTTTCTCTATGATATCTGTTATGTTAGGATTGATTCTTCTTAATTTTTGCTTAAAAGGTTTCTCACCTGGCTTGAGTGGAATGGTATGCTATATGATTGATGTATCACATCCCTTCGAGTCTTCATAGGTCTAGGTGAAAGAATCAGTGTGTCTTTTCATCAACTCTACATAGTGTTTCTTTTTGTCAGCTGGTAGTCTTTTAGACAGCTTCACCATTTGAGGATCTTTCTCTGTACCCAAGTTTTGATCTTCTACTGATTCTTGGGTGGGTTCAAATTTTGGATTTTTGGCTGCATCATCTTGATCAAAGAGCTTTTCCAGGGGTATCAGACCTTTAGGGATGTAATTATTCTTCAACTGAATAATATCCTTACCACCCATCATGTTTTTCCACCCTTGTTGTTTAGCTTCTTCTTCAGCATTTTCTCCTTCTACAAGGTTTTCTAGCTTCTCATTTTCAATATCAATATGCACATTTGCAAACTCATCAGAGAGTTCCAAAATCTCCTGAGCTGTAAGTCGTCTTCAAATACCTGCCGATACTTAGAATTATAAGGAATAGAGAGTCTGTTTATTATTTCGACCTCATACTTAGCCTGGGAGAAGAGGGTCTGTTTATTATTTCGACCTCATACTTATCCTGGGAGAAGATCGGAGTCTTAAATCCTCCAGCAGTAGTTTCCAAAGAGTCTGCTACATCATTTTCATGTCTAGGTATTACTTTGATCTTGTGTTCTGTGAAAAAATTCCCAAACAAATCCCAAGCTTCATTTCTATATGCCCTCATTCTTGGGTGTTTGGCTTGGTAACTATCATTTATCTGGTTCACTACCAACTCACAGTCTACAAACACTTCTATCTTCTTAGCTCCCAAGTCTTTTAGAGCCCATAACCCCAATGGTAATGCTTCATATTCGGCAACATTATTAGTACATTCAAATGTTAGCTTGTATGAAAGTTCCCTAGACTCCTGGTTTGGAGGAATGATCCAAACCCCTACTCCAACACCATTCTTGCTCACAGAACCATCAAAATACATTTTCCACTAGCCTTCTTCATTTTTTTCTCTTTCAGAAGCTTCATATCTAGCTGCAAATTACTTATCTTCATTAACTTCCCTATATTAAGGTGGGTCAGGATCACAACGAGGCCCATCAACAACAAAAATGGAGCAGCCCATATCTGTATCAACTGCATATATAGGATGATTCTCAGGTTTGCTTTTGCTGCTGACAACATATTCCATCCTGCTTTCCCTATACAATCTCCTATTTGCTCCAAACATGGGAATTGTGGCATAAGATAAGTCCATCTGCATAGTTCCCTTCAACTTTGAAACCCAAGATCTTGACAAAAGCATCCCAAACTTTGCAGGTACATTAGACACTACCACATCCATCATGACACTTTTAACAGGGAGTTGGGTTAGAGTTACTACCATATTCTTAATCAGTCCCAAACATGGTACCTTTCTAGAAGCAAAGGAGTAAAGATCTTTGTATGGCCTTGTCACTTCTAATCCTAGTTCTTTCAGCATAATTTTTGGCATTAGGTTATGAGATGCCCTAGAGTCTATTAAGGCGTTATGCAAGATCTAATCATGGACATTTAGGCTTAAGTAGAAAGGAGGGACTTCTTCATCGCCTAGTTCTTCCAACTTAGATCGAAAGATTATGGTAGGAGCATCATCAGACAACTCTAGAATATCATGCTGGTGTTCATCTTTTCCTTTAACCATCGTCATTATCTCTTCCCTGTATTCATTATTTTTCAGTAACTCATTAAGAGGGATGGAGATCTTTAATTTTGACAGTTCAACTCTGAGGCTAAAAGTGGGGGAAGGTTTGACTATCTTTGTGACTTCTAGTGGTTTAACCTCCTTTGAAAGTTGACCATCTTCTTCTTTATTTTCAGGTCTTTTATTTGTAATATCTCTTTGTTGTTTCTCTTTCGGCTCTTCTGCAACTTGTTGGGTGACTGGAGGTTGGTTCAAAGGAAGCTTTCCTTTACTCATGATAACTTCTCTACTTCTTAATTTTAGCTTTCTTTGAAGATCATCCACAACATTTTGATAACCCATTAGCTATTGTTCGGATTCTAACTCAGGTTTGTTACGAGCACTTCCTTTGTTAAAGAAGTCAGGCTCCCTTTCAGTCAAGTATATTTCATGGTCTAGGGAGTCAAAAAAATGAATCTGGGCTTCGGTGGGCTCTTCATCTATTTCATTGTCTACCATATTTTCATCAAAAGGAGGGTGCGTCGGCTGTTCTTCAAGATTTCTTTAATTTCTTGAAGGGCGCGGTGGTCTCCTAAAGTTTGGGTTTCGGATCTGGTTTTTACAGTTTTCTCGAGGAGGAGGCTTGGTATCTACAGTCAACCTATCCATCAATTTTTCCATGGTTTTCATCATGGTATCAAATTTAGCATCATTAGAAGCAGATGAGGTAGAGGTTTGAGTCTCCTACTTCTTTCTCTCAGCCTCTGTTTTACCCTTTATTTTCCCTGAGGCCATCATGTTCGTCTCTACTTCTAGGGCATCCTTTATCAAGACAGGCAGGGAGGGAGATTTTCTTTCTCTTAATGTACATGAGAAATCCCCATCAAAGGTGTCTACAAAATGGAGTTTCACAGTGCCTACCGAGGGCCTTAGATCATCTGGAATAGAATTATATGCCCTCATAAACCTAGTAGAAAATTCATGTACCGACTCAAAACCTCCTTTCTTGATGTGATTGCACTGGGACAAGACTAGGGTGTTAAGATTTAATATGCTAAGACAGAAAATAGCAGCATTACATTCCATTTCACAATAATAACATATACAGGATCACTGAAGAAACAACAAGCATAGCATAAACACAAGAGACAGAGATTTATCCTGGGAAACCCTCATGGGGTAGAAAACCCAGCAAAGCTTCCTCAATATAGATGACCAGCAATATACAAAGATGAAACCCTGAGACATGATCTCCTCCTCCACAATAGCAAACCTCTTCTCCACAAGTGCGCTATCCTTAAGTGAGTGAGTGTGTCAAATGAGGAACACACCTCCTCTATTTATACACTACTCTGACATATCTTTTACACAAGTACATGTAGGCTCGTATTTAACCAATGGGTTAAATACCCCACTACAACTGATTGGGCCGACCCCTCTAGGGTGGTCTAATAACCCTTTGACCCACATTCCGACGGAGGAATAAACATCTCCGGATATACAATACGATCTTCACGGAGGAATGAAACATCTCTTGAATAATAAAGTACAAATATAATATTCTTTGAAGTTACAATATCTCAACACTCCCCCTTAACGAGAAGGATATTATAGCAGCATCTGCATGAGCAAGGAGTCATCAACATCATACATAATACATCTATAAATCATTGGAAGCTTTCTCAATATCATCAGTAACTCAACCAGTTACTAGAACATCTTCAATACTGGAACATCAACATCTTCAGTATTGAGTCTTTATCTTCTGCAGCACCCAAATAGCTGCAGCAACATCAATATATGAATCCTCACGATTGTCAGCATCGTCATCACGTGATCATCAACATCGTCATCGCAAGATCATCAGCATCGTCATCACACAATCATCAGCATCGTCATCACACGATCATCAGCATCGTCATCGCACAATCATCAGCATCGTCATCGCACGATCATCAGCATTAGGATCATCTCGATCTACAGCATCTGGATCATCTTGATCTACAGCATCTGGATCATCTCGATCTATAGCATCTGGATCATCTCAATCTACAGTATCTGGATCATCTCAATCTGCAGTATTTGGATCATCTCAATCTATAGCATCTGGATCATCAGTATTAGTATCCACACAAATACACATATACATACAAGTATCCTCATTAATACAAGTATCATCAAAAGTATGTATTCTCACCAATACATCTATCAAAACATGTATTCTTACATATATCATCAAATGCATGTATTCTCACTAATACATCTATCATCAAAAGCATGTATTCTCACTAATACATCTATCAAAACATGTATTCTTACTAATACATCTATCATCAAAAGCATGTATTCTCACTAATATATAGCAGCATACTCTGCAACACACACGATCATATTACAGGATGATCAATCCCGCTCTCTTTAGGACATAGGTCCATGGATGATACAATCCAGATCAAGTTCCAGGATGATCAATCCTTATCACTTTAAGACAAGTCTCATGTCTAGGGACGATGCAATCCCATCATGTACATTTTGAACCCAGTTCATGGACGATGCAGTCCTCTCATGTACATTTTGAACTGAGGTCTAGGGACGATGCAGTCCTATCTTCAATTCTCGGAGACATCAGTCTACGGATCAATTCTGGGACCTCAGTCCGGGGACGATGCAATCCCCTGCCTGTTCATTCAGGACTTCATTATCGGAGACCCAGTCTATGGCTCTATTCTGGGACCTTAGTCCGGGGATGATGCAATCCCCTACCTGTTAATTTAGGATTTCATTTATCGGAGACATCATGTCTACGGCTCTATTCTGGGACATCAGTCCGGGGATGATGCAATTCCCTACCTGTTAATTCAGGATTTCATTTATCGGAGACATCATGTCTACGGCTCTATTCTGGGACATCAGTCCGGGGACGATTCAATCCCCTACCTGTTAATTCAGGATTTCATTTATCGGAGACATCATGTCTATGGCTCTATTCTGGGACATCAGTCCGGGGACGATGCAATCCCCTACCTGTTAATTCAGGATTTCATTTATCGGAGACATCATGTCTATGGCTCTATTCTGGGACATCAGTCCGGGGACGATGCAATCCCCTACCTGTTAATTCAGGATTTCATTTATCGGAGACATACATCTATGGCTCTCTTTAGAACAGATGTTCAAGGATGATACAATCCCTTTTCTTTCTCGCAGACACCTATCTACGGCTCACTTTAGAACATGTGTTCAAGGATGATACAATCCCTCTTCTTTCTCGGAGACACCTGTCTACGGCTCACTTTAGAACATGTGTTCAAGGATGATACAATCCCTCTTCCTTCTCGGAGACACCTGTCTACGGCTGACTTTAGAACATGTGTTCAAGGATGATACAATCCCCTCATGTCCACCAAGGACTTCATTCTTGAAGACATACGTCTATGGCTCTCTTGAGGATGATGCAATCCTATCATGTCCACCAATGACTTCATTCTCGAAGACATACGTCTACGGTTCTCTTGAGGATGATGCAATCCTATCATGTCCACCAAGGACTTCATTCTCGAAGACATACAACTACGACTCTCTTGAGGATGATGAAATCCTATCATGTCCACCTTAGACCCTGTCTAAGGACCATCCACCAACCTTTCTGTCGGCATCACCAATATAGGTATTCACATCATCGACCTCACTGTCGATGCAGGCAATCTCATCATAAGTGATCACATCACTCCCCCTTTCGAGGAGGGTCCTTTAAGTTTGTCTCAGAAAACTTTACTTGAGGTAGAGGTTTGGTTAATACATCAGATCGGTAGAGGTTTGGTTAGTACATTGGTAACTTGTTACAAATTCGAACCTTAATTCCTATCTGCACGATATCTCGTATATAGAAATTCCATATCTCTATGTGCTTTTGACTTATCATGGAATACTGGATTCTTTGCCATTTTAGTACAACTCTGTTTGTCACATAGGATCACAGTTGGGTCCATCTCTAAGTCAAATAATTATGAAGCCATGCCGTTTCACAATTAGCAGAGCAAGCAGCTATATATTCCGCTTGTGCTAGATTGCTTCCTGCTAAACCACAAGATTATGGCTGATCCCAGACAATAACATCTTCTCAATGTGCTCTTCTTGTCTGATACACTTTCTTCTCAATCAATATCTGTGTAGCCATCTGAATTCATGATCTCCATAGATCAAAGTCTATTGTATCCTTTAGGTACCTTATCTCATGCTTTGCAACTAACAGGTGAACACTTCTAGTTTACACTAGATACTGACTCAAGGTGTTCACAGCAAAGCATATATATTACTTAGTATTCGTTAGGCACATCAATGACTCAATAATTTGTCTATACAGAGTTATAGGCACTAACTCTAATGAGTCATCTGCTAAGAACTTCAAGTTGGAATTCATGAGAGTGGCCATTCCAACACATCAAGTCCTTTTAATATTTCTCAGCATACTTTCCCTGGTTGAGAAAGATTCCTTCCGAGCCTTGCCATAATTCCAGACCTTAGGAAGTAATGCATCAATCTGAGATCTTTCATTTTTCATTTCTGCAGCCATCTTCTTCTTTCTTTTCATGATCTGTTTCTCATTCCCTATCAGAAGGATATCATCTACATACAATAATAGTATGATCCATAACCTTAAGGTAAAAGTTAGGAACAACTTTACTTTTGGTAAAGCCCAAGCTTATCAAGAAACTATCAATTTTCCCTTTGAGACTGAACATCATTCACACTCTGCATTGAATGATCTTCTGCATATCTATCTGTGCCATCTCTCGTTAGATGGGTCTACTGATATGAGCCTCAATATCATTTGAACTCTGTGGTGAGTTCCTTCTTGTATCCAAGTCATCTGTGTATAGAAACCATATTCGACCTTGTAGCAAAGATTGAGATCCACATCACTCATGGTGATCATTAAGCTCATCAATTGATTATTGATCCTGAGTACCCATACAGAACCTGATTCACACTTCTTCTTTAATTACACCATACTTGGAGCAAATATCTTGTCATGATTCTCTTCCCCTTTCTAAGAGAATCTTCTAGCCATGAGCCTTCTATATTTTGTTTGATTTGTAAATCTTCTTGTTTGAACATCCATCACTTGTGCGGTGTCCATCATTCTTCATGACCTTTCCTACAAATCAAAATTAAGTACATGATTAGTAATACTTTATAATCATCAAATCATATTGACATGATAACCTATTATGCATACAGATATCATTTACATAGTTATGCAACTAATTTGACCAATACTTTGGCACAACACTTTCCCATATCCTGTATGCATATAGTGGCTATCTAGATGCCTTCCATCTCTACCAGAACATACTATCGAGAGTGTGCATAGCTCTCAGCATGTTAGCAAAGAGGTTTCATTCTAGACAAGCAACAATGGAATGTTTGTCCAACTTACCAATCATATGCATATTAGTAGTATACTATTCAATGCTCTATGAATGTTTACACTCAGCATCATATATTCTAGGAATACAAATATGCATACAACTTATTATAGGCAATATCATTACTATTTCAAATAACAACTCAAATACTTATCTTTTATGTTTGTGTGGTTGCCTCCCGCTTGATCTTCTGTATGTCTTTTGAACTTCTATTCATTCTGTACCACTGTGCATGCTCAAGAGTCATCCTCATGATCTCATGCACAAACATACACTCTTTAGTATATTCTAAATGCTATCAAAACATTATAGTTCTAAATAATCTTGAAAATGTATAGTCATGATTATAGATAATAAACATTAGTATTCAAGATTTCAGGGAAGCCTTCTTTTACTCATGCATATCATCAATCATAATATGCATAATCCCTTGATTACTAACTTTATGAATAAGCATATCTAATCATGCCAAGTATACTTATATAAGGGATACTAACACAAGGTAATATTCATAGGAAACATACCTGGGTTAGTAGATCTGTTTAACATACCTAATCAATATCTTCTTTGTTCTCTTCAATGATTTAGAGATCCTGTGCTGGAACCTACATATCTCATAGGTTAAGCATAATAAAACAAACTCATAAATACCTCGTAAGTAGAACCTCTATGTGATCAAATATTATGTAGGAGTCTTTGTCTTCATGTTGTCATGGTCATGGAACTTGATTTGTCTTTCATGATGTACCTGAATCTTGTTAGCAGACAACATCAACCTCATACAATACCACAGTGTCTTAGTGCAATCATATAGCCCTAAATAATGAATGTCTTCGATCATTCACATGCATTCATACTGTTATTAGGGTGATAAGATAGTTTAATCAAGATTGTACTAATAAATAATATGAAGACAAACACATTATGAACTTAATCAAGAATCGGATTTCAAGACATACCTGAACCTCCTTAAGTCATACCTGTCGAGACTTCTTGTAGTCTTCTTATGTAAATCCTTAGCCTCAACTCCCCCTGAAACTTGATATAGAGCTTGATTAGGGTTTGCTAGAGAAACCCTAAAAATTCAATCTTTGACTTTCACACTTCTGAATGGATGAAAGAATATGTCTTGCTGAGCTGATCAAACTGGCATACTTCAATTTTGGAATCTCTAAAAATTTGACCCCTCAAAATTGCCATTGAAACTTCTGGATCTTCTGGACAGGACCCCGAACTAGGGTTTGATGAAGCCCACCCTTCTGTCGAATCAAAAGGTTCGATCCAAGGCTCTAAACTCTTATTTTTCTGAGGAGCTTCCAGCCGTGGTTACAGACTTAAAAAATTCCAACTTTTGCTGAAGCCCTAATTTTCCATCTTTTTTATCAAAATCCCGAACTAGGGTTTGATCAAGCCCGGTCTTCTACCCAACCAAAAAATTCGATCTTGCTCTCTAAATTTCAATTTTCCTAAGTAGCATTCAGCCGTGGACTCCAATTCCAAAAATTCTAACTTTCTCCGAAACCCTAAATTCCGGAAGCCATGAATAAAGGTGCTCCAAAACTAATTCTGTTTTGACAGAAATATGCACCTGATTATTTCTACTATAACTCTGAAATTTTTGCTCCACAGGGTCTGAAATCTTTTTTCTGCAGTAGCCTGACCTATCATCTTTCCATCCTGATAGGTCTGACCTCAATTGGGTTTTCTGAGAGAGAGTTATGCCAAGTGTCGCAACGTGACCTGTTTATGGGATAAAATAGGAGAGGGAACTTGTACGGCATGCCACGTGTCACTGTTTAAACTTCGGCCTCTGAAAACTTTTCCTAAGATAGATCGACCTATTGTCTTTCCATCCTGACAGGTCTGACCTCAATTGGACTCTCTGAGAGAGAGTTATTCCAAGTGTCGCAACATGACCTGTTTATGGGATAAAACAGGAGAGCTCACTTGTACGGCATGCCACGTGTCACTGGTTCACCTTCGGCCTTTGAAAACGTTTCCTGAGATAGTACAGTTTGTGCACTACCTGTCACATTTTACGAAATTTCACTTGGAGCTTCCTAGCTCAAGTTATGACCTTTTTTCCAAGGTTACCTGATTTTGACTGAGATCTGGAAGAGGTAGAAACCCTAACTTGTACTGATCATAACTCATAAAGTACAACGAATCTGAGGGTTCCCTTTGGACACAATGTACCTGGGGATGTTATCTTCGACCTGTACACTTTTCAGACCCTGAACCTTCGCAAAAATGGATTTATAGAGAAAGTGCCACGATGACTAGTTTTTGCTATGTAAAACCCTAACCTTCAAATTGTCGTAAGTAAAGCAAGTGTCGTAAGTGCCATACCTTGCCTTCCTTCAGGTTAGCTCTGATACCATGTTAAGATTTAATATGCTAAGACAGAAAATAGTAGCATTACATTCCATTTTGCAATAATAGCATATACAGGATCACTGAAGAAACAACAAGCATAGCATAAACACAAGAGACAGAGATTTATCCTGGGAAACCCTCATGGGGTAGAAAACCCAGCAAAGCTTCCTCAATATAGATGACCAGCAATATAAAAAGATGAAACCCTGAGAAATGATCTCCTCCTCCACAATAGCAGACCTCTTCTCCACAAGTTCGCTATCCTTAAGTGAGTGAGTGTGTCAAATGAGGAACACACCTCCTCTATTTATACACTACTCTGACATATCTTTTACACAAGTACACGTAGGCTCGTATTTAACCAATGGGTTAAATAACCCACTACAACTGATTGGGCCAACCCCTCTAGGGTGGTCTAATAACCCTTTGACCCACATTCCAACGGAGGAATAAACATCTCCGGATATATAATACGATCTTCATGGAGGAATGAAACATCTCCTAAATAATAAAGTACAAATATAATATTCTTTGAAGTTACAATATCTCAACATAGGGAAGGACTTCCTATCATTTCCCATCTTTCTAAGAACAGGATCTTGAACTCTGCAAAATCATTTATGGAGGCATTTGATAATAGCCTGTACCATTTTTTAGGTTCTCTAAATAAACTTTGGGCAAATAACCTCATTTTTGCATCATCATAATCCACTTCCTCTAGGTCAATAAAATCTTCAAACTTGTGTACATGTTTTTTGGCAGAAAACTTTCCCTCTCCATCAAAGGAGATGATTCTTTATGTGTAGTTTTGGGGTAGGTCATGTAAAATAGCTGGTAGGGCTAAAGGTGCAAATCTGGTAGCCATGATTACAGGCGGATTTTGTGAAAGGGGTGGCATATGCTGGGAACATGGTTTAGCTTTCTTAGCTTTGATAGTATCTAGTCAATTACGCCAAATAGGATCTAACAAGTAAGATTCAGGATTATTAAGAACTCCTTCACCTAAGATTAGACAAGATTCAGATCTTGATCTGGGTAAAGGTTTCCCAATGTCAATCTCTATATTTCATTCTTGAAAAACAGGGGATTTTGCTTCGGACACAACTCTTTCACTGTTTGAAGTATTAACTTTATCTTTTGCAGCTTTTCGTCTAAGCAGACTTTCCAGATTATCAACAATTAATAGAGTTTTAGGAATAGGGTTACCTCTTGTATGGATCTTTATTGAGGCCAGGATGCCTTGTCGAGATCTTCTTCAAAATTAATATTCAGCTTCGTAGGTCTTCCCCAGTGGAGTGCTTTCTTGAATATGAATCTTTATGAGTGGAGTCGCCAGGGAAAAAATTGTACAACCCTTAAAAATATGGAAATCTCTGTTTTCCCACAGGGATCTCTCTTTTCTTTGAATCTTTGTCGTTCTTGCAAGGAAAAACAAGAAAACTTGCGGTCCTCGGCAACGACGCCAATTTGCTAACACCCAAATTGACCCCCAGGTCGTAAGGAAGGGTAATTCGAGGTAACCACTAACCAATCTTTGGACTGATGTTACTGACCCAACATAGTCTGAGAGGGCTCTCTCAATAAACTAATGAAAAAATGGAAATAATCAAGGTCGTCAATCATGAAAAAGGACACCAGCATTCATTCCTCAAGATGTTCTATTTAAACATATGTAGAAGGTCAAATTTATGTAAGACAAATTTTACTCTTGTAAACCATTGGTTGGAGAACAATAGGGATCTATATTGGGCAATGGAGTCAATTCAAGTATAACATAAACATCATCATCAAATGCCTAGCAGATACATTCACACAGATGCAAGGTAGCAACCAACTAGTAGTCAAAGTGATTTAATTGGTGAAAAGGAAGAAAGATGAACAATCCATTGATATAAGGCATACACAGATGAATCCTATACCAACTTTAGCATAAATAATTTGTGAAATACTCGGTAAGAAATGAACAAGGCATAATCTCTATGAATCTCATTCAGATGCTACACTGAACCAAGTATGAAGGAACTCTAACAATATGTATTAACAAAGGAAAGAAACACATATCACATAGAAATGGAGAAACAGACTACTAGACCAATTTACATAGGAATCTCTGAAAAACGCATGTAAGCTTCTGACAATTTGATTCAAGGAATATCTCAAAATAACAATAGTGGACAAAATATGTAGAGCTTCAAAAGTTCTCCCCCCCTTTTTTCATTCTATTACATTTCATATATATATGCCATAGATCCTTCCTATATGACTCATATTTCGTCCTAACGGAAATATTAGAAGGACAACTCATTACACCCAAAAATTCAAAACATATTACATATGTGTCATGTTTCAAACAGATTGATTAAGATAGGGAACGGAATATTATAGACAGAGGATTGTTTGAATCCTGGGTTTGCAAGTGACCTTGTGAGTCAAAGAAATATTCCACTTTCAATGAGCAGTCAGTCTGTGGTGCATCATCTGGCAGGATAGGTGTCGTCTCCTTAGTGGGGAGTATGAAATCATGAACTATTTCTCCACCCGGTTGGCCTCTCTACTTGATAACGAGCTTCTCCTTCTTTGTTCTTTGCCGGTCTCCTTTGGGCATTTGTTGTCTATCAGGCTTCTCATCCTCGCTAGTAGAGTCAGACTCTATGAAGTCCAATACCATAAGAGGTGGAGGGGTGGAATTTCCCTCCATCTCATCCCACACTTGCTATGGCATGAATACCACTTTGCAATCCCATCCTTCCTCCATGAACCAGTCGCAACAGAGAAAATAGTCGAACCGCCAGGTGCACCATCTTTCCCTTATACCGACTTCAGATAAAAGACATGAGAACCTTATCTGTAATTGCTGCGATGATGATGGCAGCTACAAGTAGTCATAATTGCCTTGATAACTCTATCAATATCTTCAATCAGGTAACCATGATGCCCAAGGATTTGAGGTGACCTTCAGCATGCTCAGCGACGTCGTCCCAAATAGATGGCATAGCCAATGATGGTGCAAATGTGTCTCCCTTCATACCGGTAATCTTCTGGGATATCATTCAGAGATCTCCCTGGCAGGCCCATTTTTATGACATCTCTTGTGTGACAACTCTTAATCTCATGCTTTCGCGCACGCTTTGAAAGACGTGGGTCACATTACCTTTATCACCTTTCAAGCCAACCTCCAATCGACGTAAGGGACTCTTCCCTTTCCACACCTCCTTTATAGGCTTTTTCTGGTCTCCACCCATTTGCCGACTTCTCAGTCATAAACATCCAACACCTTTATGATGCTTACAACCCTTTGAAAATTTCCATCTTCATCTTAGTAAGGCCAGGCAACATGCCTTCTTTGCCTGCCTATTCCAATCCTTCCCCCTTATATGGAAACTAGGCCTGAAGCCACTAAGACTAGGGGAAAATATTACTTGCGGAAGGATACCTTTGGTCAGAAATTCTACCATATCGGGGCTTAATATTGACCCACCTATGCTTTCGGATAGACCAACCGCTACTTTGGACGTTCGAGAAGTCACGAGAATTATCCCTAACGCCCAGGTCAGGCCCGTGGCGGGGAATTAAGAAGGTCCTGCGACCTTTGGATGGAATTTGGAGAAACAAGGCAAACACTGTTATTCCTAAGATGACCTCCAGGACCACAATGCCAAGGTCGTGAGAGATAGCTTCTTCACAGGCCAGTATGGTCCAGGCTGAAACTGATACTGGGTCTCCGAGGATTTCCCTGTTAGGGCGCAACCACATGACTCTTGTGCTTCTACCCAACTTCCCAGTGACCAGCCATCAAACTCCTATACCGGGGCTAGAACATCATATTCCAGAAAAAACCCCTCCTACTCAGACAGGTTTTGGAAGGGAAAAAATGCCAACTTTGAAAGGTGTTTTCACATATATAACCATGGCTTGATAACTTCTGCTTGCGTTTGCTAGCTGTCCCTCTTTTCCATCCGTTGATATTCTGGGCATTGCTTCTAGGCCATTGATTTGATTCTTTATTTAACCCTTTTGATTTGACATCTCTTCTTCTCCGCCGTAGGATCTTCTATGGGCTTTAAATCCTAGCCATCAGTCTTACTTAGCCACATATAAGGATACGGTGGTATTGCGACCTGACTTCCATTTTTGGGTTACCACTTAATCCCCCTTGCGAGGTGTTTAGGTGGCGACACCTGGCAGATGGTACATACTCTCGCAACCACCTTCTCTGCTTATCTGGGGTGCTCCTTTATCTTGCGATGATCGACGAGGAGCGTTGATCTTGACTTTAACATATCTACAGCAGGGAGCCATCTAGGTGTCTAACTTTCAGTATTCTCGTAGGTGGAGCCTGCTATGTTACCGACCTTGCATATTTTACATCTGCCAGCAGTAGATCTGACCCTTTTTGCTGAGAGCCATTGATCTGTCCGAATCTTTCTACTGATGTGACAACATATCTTATGCACCATCAGATCTCTAGCTTTGCAATCTATGCCATTGATCTTATACCTTATTTCTCTTTTGCGATGGTATCGCAAGCCCTTTGGTGGTTTTTGCTTACCACCAGAACGCTCATGCGAGGGCCCCTTCGACTGCCATCTGTCTTGGCGGTTTACCTCTCGCGACCACTTTCTTGTGGTTCCTTTCGTGCAACTTCATTATGTGAGGGTGATTTGTGGGTTGTGGATCTCTTTCGCACTTCGGATCAACGGTTGGAACCTGTCCGAGCTTTATCTTCCACTTTATTTCTTTACGGACTATAGGTTATCTGTATTTTTACCCATTTTTTATTATTCGGGTTACCTCCTTAGGCTTAAAGTGTCCAAAACCTCCATCTTTTTCACTGTTTCCTTTCTAATTGAGTTGCTTTCTTAGTTCTAGCAGCCTAGACCTGAGTAGGGAGGGGTTTTGACCATCTTTTCATGGAGCCTATCAGTGGGAAATAGTCCCTCTCTTAGGATTTTGTGTAAATATTTATAGGTACCAACAGACTCATTAAAGATGAGCTATACTGATAATTTTTTATCCTCCTCAATCTAGTTAAAAAAAATAGGTACTCGTTGTTCATGGTTGAGGGAAAAATTTGGGGGGAATGAGTTAGTTTTTGCGCCGAGAGGCACTCTACAGCCCAGTATGGGGGAGATCTTGTTATTTGAGTGTTTGTTGAGTAACAAAATAATACAAAGTAAAAAAAAAAGAATAATACAAAGTAAAAAATAATAAATATTATGTCGGCCATAAACAAAAAAGAATAATACAAAGTAAAAAGTAAATATGAGACTTAAACTAGAGACTTTGGAGCTTAGGATTAGGTGGTAAATATTATGTCGGCCATAAACAAAAAAAATAATACAAAGTAAAAAAGTAAATATGAGACTTAAAGACTTTACTTTTTACTTTTAATACAAAGTAAAAAGTAAATATGAGACTTTAGAGTGTTTGTCAAGTGTTTGTCTAGTAACAAAATAACACAAGGTAAACAAAAAATAATAATACAAAGTAAAAAGCAATAAATATTATGTCGGCCATAAACAAAAGAGAATAATACAAAGTAAAACGTAAATATGAGAGTTAAACTAGAGACTTTAGAGCTTAGGATTAGGGGTAAATATTATGTCGGCCATAAACAAAAATAATAATACAAAGTAAAAAAGTAAATATGAGACTTAAACTAGAGACTTTACTTTTTACTTTTAATACAAAGTAAAATGTAAATATGAGACTTTAGAGTGTTTGTCAAGTGTTTGTCTAGTAACAAAATAATACAAAGTAAAAAGCAATAAATATTATGTCGGCCATAAACAAAAAAGAATAATACAAAGTAAAAAGTAAATATGAGACTTAAACTAGAGACTTTAGAGCTTAGGATTAGGTGGCTCAGGTATTGCATTCAAGGAGCTATTCAAGGAGAGGTTTTCCCCTCGAGAGATTTGATCCCTCTCAGTGCTTGATAGAGCCTATGATCTGGATCTAGACTGGTTTAAAGCATTACAGAAGTTGTTTGTTGTTTCCCTTGAACATGGAAATTGTTTGCGTCTTGTCTTACAATTATGTAATATGTTTTTCTATGAGTCATGCTAATCCTATGAGTCATCATACTCCTTCATCTCATTCGAAGAGTGCCCTGGTAATCGTTGCACTATGTTTTTTTCCATATCTCATCAAGTCAATGTTTCCAAGAAAGTTGTCATCCCTCATAATGTTCAAGGGAAGTCTGAACCTAAATAAACCATTTTGCAGTGTTACCATCCTTAATCCTTATGTCAATATCTTCTCATTTGGTCCATTATTTTACATCAACTTCCTATGTCTATTTCATTTCGATGATGGGGGATTCATTATGCCCATCATTTGATGATTGTATTCCTATTGGATTCAACTCATTATCTGGAAATTAGTCTTAGAAACCATTTAGTACCTTGGAACCTGGATGTCTCAATGGTAGGTTTCCCCACTTTTTATAGTAGTTTTACATCATTGACCTCTGATCAAATGATTCCATGACTGTTTGAATTCATCTCGTTTATTCACATTCATTGGAGTGTACTAGGTTACCTTAGGAATCATTGTCATCATTGGTGATTTCCCTCACACTTGTTAACAATATACATCAATGACTAGTAATCAAGTGGTTTCTTCCATTTTAGACATCAATACATTTACTCACATGGTTAGAATCGTACCATTTGATGATTGGGATGAAGATCTTGGAAATATTTGTTATGTTCTTCACCCATGTTGCAATGGACATTTCTTAGTATTTAGCATATTCCAGCATGGCCATCGTGTGGTAGTCTCACTGATATATGTACTGTCACATAGATCCACTTTGTATTGGTCCATGGATGTGTTTTTCTCATATTGTAGCTCAATTATGCATTCTTTTTGTGGCTACGATCTGATTGAGTCATGGAGTTATGGATCGACGGCCATGTTTTGATTCAGTTTATTCCGAGCATGAATATGACTACATTGGGAATGACAGATATGTATTATTTGATGTTTGTCAATAGCTTATGCCTAGCTCTCTTATTAAAGCACCCTTGCACATTTTTTTTCTTGAAGTGTTTTGGCCATCAGTTTCCTTTCTGACCTTGCACTTGAGGGCGCATATGTTATACAAATAAATGTTACACTTAAGAGTCCCCCTTATCTTTCGCACTTTCATCACAATGATGAAGTGTTTTTTATTAGTCCTTAGACATGTTGGGGGGGGGAATTCATCATTTGGAGGTTCAAAATGCTATCTTTTACCTTGATTTTTTCCCCTTTTAGGACATTATTTCCCCCTTCCTTGTATAGGAAGAGATGCAACCTTGTTATCTCTCCTTTCCTTATTCTATAGGAGCAATAAAGTCCCACTTGATCTCTCTATGGCTATTCTTGGGGGAGCGATAATGTTGGTTCAACTAGTCAACCTTGGATGTAGGTTATGAGTTTGAGATAATTTAGTTGGTTGGGATATGATTTGAGCCACCCCCTATCCTTATATCATGAGTAATACTAATCTTACATGATCCAACCAATCTATTCTCCATAGTCATTATGCTTCCAAATCCTATATAATGAGACCCATTCTTCATTGAAGGGAAGGATGAAAGGTGAGAGCATCACACTTACTATCTTAAGACACCTTAAGGAGATTGAAGGATAGATTGGAGGATATGATGCTCATGTGTCTAATTCATGGTTGTAAGTGCTTCTTGTTTATATTTCAATTAATATAAACATGGCATATTCTCCCCATTTCATGCGTTTTATGGTGAATTCATGAATATGTTTATCATTTGATAGTTAGGCCCATGTTTAATACACTTGTAGATTTGGATGGAAATTGTCCTCTGTCTTGTGTAGGTTAATGAGATTTGATCTTAAAGCTTGGAGCTATATAAACTAGGAGCAGCTAGGAAAATCATCTGTAATAGAGGTAGGCCATCTGCTTCTTACTCTCGTTCTTTAACTTTGGTTGTATGTGTATGATCTAGGTCTATGAATATGTTAGGTACCATTTTTTATATTTTTGTCTTGGATTGAAGGAGTCTTAATCCAAGGGATATTTCACCTGTCCATAGGGGAAATATTCCATAACACATAGTGTATGTTTTTGTATAAAATCATCAATATCTTATGAAATAAGAAGCCAATTTAAACCAAAGCACATGCATAATATTAGTATGGGAAATCCCATCATGGATCAAGGTCTAGTTAGTTGAAGACATTTTTCTATCATATAATCATATCTCAATGGGAAGGTAAGCACATGCATCATTTGAAGTGGCTAGGAATGATTTTGGAAAGTCATGAAAGGTGAAGGGATACAACTATGATAGGGTGGTTCGAAGACTGACTGAGGGATGAGTGAGTGTAAGAAGGTCAAATAATAGAGAACAATTGTAGCAGAAACATATGATAATGGCAAGGAAGAAAATTGAGTGGTTGAAAAAGGAAGTGTGTGACAATGTAAGTAATGAGGAAAGTATGGGCGAGATGTGGACATTAAAGGGAAATAGAGAGTTATTGAAATCGTGGTTGATAGAGAGGTATAATAGTATATGGGATACTAGATAAAGGAAACTAGGAATAATGAATATATACATGAGTAGAAGATGGAGGTAATAGATTCATTACAAGAGATGTCAGAATGAAAACTAATGATGTAGACCCAGTGCTAGTACATGTTGTGGAACCAGTACAACTCCGTTAGAATGAAATCAACAGACATTGAACCCCTCTTTGTTAAAGAATACATGATAGAAATATGAGGAGAAAAATTGGTTCTAACCACTCCGCATGAATCTATAAATCACATGGTACTCTCTTATTCGAGATCTACTTTCTATTTTCCTTGGTACACTCATAATCCTAGTAGTATCAGTCATCTGGTTGGTGTAGTAGTGGAAGTGGTAATGGCTCTATTGCTAGTGAACCATTGAGAGGTCACCATAATGGTAGCAGTTCAAATACAAGTGCAACTTCAAATTTGATTTCATAGATTGGTCCTATAGTATTCTTTCTGGTATGGATTCTAGTGACTAAGATGGCCAGGGTACATGGTGGATGTTCCAAGATTGACTCATAATTTTTGGGTAAGGGAGCTAAAGAACATGTAGAACAACATTGTTTCTTGTGCAAGGCTATTTGGAGGTCAAGAGCGATTTCAAATGTCTCCAAATTGATGTAGTTCTCGAAAACATTAGGGATAAGATATCTACAATGGTACATGAATTTTTGGGAATAATGAATGCCTGATGTTCCACCTCTTCCCTTTCTAGAGGTGAAAAAACTATTTATTGCGTAATTTTAGATTCCAGAAATAGAAGAACATGGAATCACAAAGATGAAAGAAATTGGACAATATGAGGGAGATTCCACTTTGGAATATAAGAAGAGATTTAGGGATGTGATGAGTAATTTGTCCTTACATATTCATTATACACATCACAAGGAATTGTTTATTTGAGGGTTTCCTCTGTCCACTGAAATCCCCCCATATCAACAAGATATTTATAGTCCCATAAGTGCATCGGAGTAAACTATAAAAAATATGGATATGTCTATGTATCCAATAGGGAGTAATAGAGCTCCTTTTTCTACGACATGACCTAATATATTGCAAGTATATAATGATATAGCTGCATTAACTGAGAAGATTCATGAGTTGACCATTCCTATGGAAGGCCTACAAAAATCATGGTGAACTGGGTGTATCACTGTAATAAGGTTCACCATATTCTCCGGGTGGATATATTTGATGTTATAAATGTAACTTGGATGTTTTCGTGATGGCCTTGTTTTTTTTATTGTCATGTGAATATCCATGATACTAAGGACTACCCAAAATTGATAACAAAATGGGAAGATAGATTAAGGTATAAGCCAACAAACTTTATAAACAATGAGCCTTAGGATGACAGTAATTCAACTAGTCCAACCATTACTGTTATCAATAAAGGAGGCGTTGGGATGGGTGTTGACCAGAATTCCTTCGAGATTCAAATGATTCAAAAGGAAATTCCAAGAGAACCACAATTAAAAGCCATTCAACATAGGGGAATTTTCAAAAATTCTTTTGATATTTTTTAATATATGAAAACCCCTTCATCATTCATAGTTGTAGAAAATTCTAAATATCAAGATATGCGTCTTAATCCATCCTTACCTAGTTTCATAAATAAATTGAAGGGTGAATCCTTAGGTACTTCTAAGAAACTTGTTATTCTCTTTCTCAATCTATTTGATGATATTATAGAAGATGAAAGGTTAACATAGAAGTTTTGAAGCACTCTATGTACCCTTGTGGGAAAGGTAGAAGAGGAGGACTTGATATCATATAACCTCTCTAAATACAAGACTAAAATAATAAAGGAAGGATTAAACAAACAGAGAGGGAATTATGGTTATATACACAAGTCTATGGATATGACATGAAGTATTTCATCTTGGATATTGGATCCAATGTTAGTATCGTTCATAAGAAATTATGGGAGGCTATGGGTATTCCTTCATTGTTTTACTATCGTTTGTATTTGTTCATGTCTAATCAGTATAGTATCTTCTCCGTAGTGAGGGTAGAAAATGTGGAGGTTGATCTAGCATGAGTAAATACATTTTCTAGCATTGAGGTGGTTGAGATAGTACATAAGACTGATCCTTATTGTGCATTATTGGGAATAGATCGGGCCATTGAGAAAATATTCTGTCATCAACTTAAATAATGAGACTATGAATTTTGAAGAAGAGGAAATGAGATTCACCCTTCCCTTACATCCTTATCAAGGACCCTCGTACATAAAATGTATCATTGACAATATGGAAAGATATATTATATATCATATTTATAATCTAAGCATAGTAAAGAGGGATGATTACATTAAATCAATAGAGGATGGCTCAATATGTAGAATAATATTCAACTACTTTGATAGTGATTAAAAAGAGCCTTCGAATGAATGGAAGAATAGGAGACATGATATTTCCTCACGATGTTACACAATTGTTAAATCACTCAGATAGATTGGTTTATGTTATGGGGAAAATGGCACATTTGTGGGAAATACTTCCTTTCTTTTTAGGTTGCAGGAAAGGGAACATGATAATTTGATGATTAGTAAGACAAATAAACAATGTCAAAGCTATTGAAGGAACACCAACAGATATAATTACTACTTGGAAGATAAATCTTGCATAAATGAGATAAAAAACAACAAATATATGAGATTTAACTTAATGTTTATATCCAACGTAAAAACTTGAATAAAATTTTGTCAGCTAGGAAAATGTTTCTTGCAAATGGTAGACAACTCTCCCTTTGGGAGGGTCCATTGATCTCTCTCAAATTTCATACTAACTAACTTGGGATGATGGAGGAAAAAGAGTTTCTTCTTGAGGAATAAGCTAAATGTGAGCTTGGAATTCCAATTGATAATTAGAATGAGGTTTAAAACTGATTTTCTCAAGTTGAACATTTCCACATACAGTTTCTCTTGGTTTCTCCTTTTGAAGTGCATGGTCATGGATTCCTTTTATAGGCCAAATGGAAGTTTGTAAGAAACCCGTTCATTTTATGAATGCTCCCTCTCATGAAGTGGATTTGAGGTATATGTATGGAGATATTGAATGCATATGCATGTAAAGTAGGACAATTTGATTTCTTTGGACCAAAATGTGGTTGAAAAACTTTAAGCACCATGGAAGGTAATGGTCCACATATTGGTATTGATACTTAGATTTCAAGATATTTTATACACAATTTCATGCAAGTTATCTTTGACAAACCCATGCACCATGTGGATTTATTTTGACAAACCCGCATGGTTGTCTTGAAGTATGATTCACTCATTCACTGCTTTGTTTTATATTTTTATTTTTCTAATGAAGAAGCCATATGAGCTGCATGTTGTATGTATATGATGGTTCTCTGTAACAATCATCGAAATGTCATGTGTATATAAAATTAATGTGATAATAGATCCCCTCTAATCAGTGAGGTTAGGATGGACATGTATAACTACAATGCATCATCGTTTCTTTCCCTCATATTGATATTCCATTATGGTGATAGAAATCAAGCAATTTTTGAGAGGTCAAGGCTATCCTATGGGGGAGTGTTGATGATGAATGAGGAAGTGCTAAACTATTGGGTGACACATATAAATGATTTTATACAAATGAGATAGACATTCCTATGCTCATTATAATTATATTGAAGTAAATTATAATAATACAAAACAAAGTTGTTTGATCTCTAAGCTTCTATGGGAGGGGCTAGGGTGGCTATAGTCCTATCCAAAGTATATGCACTAATGGTGTGGAAATGACTCTTGAATGTGTCAGGGAGACTCTGCATAAAAGCCTGAAGGAAGGGAAAATTGTTGATGATGTTGAAAAACCCATGGGGATGGGGGACATAAAAAATAATTAAGGTTCCAAATTCAAAACATATAGTAGATGATTCAATAGTATCGATTAATAGATAGGAATGATGAAAAAATGGGAACAAGTGATTCCCCTAGATGGGAAAAGGATTTGTTGATCATATGGGATATGACTGAGGCAAGCAGCAATGGCGACTCTTCTGGTTGGTTCTAAAGTTAACAATGTTTCATGGAGGGGTATCCCATGTACATTTACTACTAATGTAACTCCTAAAGTAGGTGTTGTTGAAGTCTATCAGAGATAAGGCATATGGCGAGGTGTGTATCTTGTTGATGATGACTAAGAACCTATTGTAATTGATGGGGGTTATGACTAACTCAAGATGCGATAAGACAATAAGCACGAGGCCCATTAATTCCCTTGATCAGAGTATGAATGGGTAACTATTTACAAGTAGCAATTTTCAACCAATCCTATAGGGTGAATTAGGGTCTTAAAGGACCAACATATTGAATAGACTATCAATGGGAATAAAATGATAATGCTAAAATGGTTTGAGTAAATGGATCATGTAACATGATGTATAATATTATAATGAAGGTGTTGAGAGATGGACAATAATTGGTACAAGGTGATTATGTCGATCAAGGGTGACAAGAGATGTTGCTACTCAAACAATAATTAATGATAATTGAAATTGTTTGAGTTTCTTAAATAAAATGGTATATTGATTGTTGTCGGGATGAGAGATAATTTATGAATTAGAACCATCACACTAGGTTTTTTGGACCCAAAATCCGACGACCAAAAAGTCAGATTTTCTACATCTTGTGCTCGATCATCCGAAAACCTACATATTTTTTTAACGTTGGTCCAATATCGCCTGAAATCCGATGGCTGGAACTTCGTCGGTTATGGGATGCCCCAAGGAAGTTGGATAACCGACCACGAGGAATTCGGATAACCAGCTTTCGGCACTTCCTAGGAAGTCGTATATCTTCAGATTGGGCGTCAGTTAACCGACGCCCACCACACATGGAAATGGATAGAATCCGATGTTCCTTGCCGTCGGATGTATGGAAAGAATGTTGGATACCTTTGCTGTGGGCATCGGATATCCGATGATCATTGCACATGGAAAGGGTAGGAATTTGATGTTCCTTATCGTCAGATGTATGGCAAGAACGTCAGATACCTTCGATGTGGGCATCGGATATTTGATCACCATTACACATGGAAAGGGAAGGAATCCAACGTTCCATGTCGTCGGAGGTATGGCATGAACATCGGATATCCTCACTACGGGAATCGTATCTCTAACGACACTTACACCAGAAAATACCTTGAATATGTCATTCCTTACCGTCGGATGTATGGAAAGAATGTCGGATACCTTTGGTGTGGGCATCGAATAACCGACCACCATTAGACATGGAAAGGGAAGGAATCCGATGTTCCGTGCTGTCAAAGGTATGGTACAAATGTCGGATATCCTCATTGTGGGCATCGAATCTCCGACGACACTTACATGAAAAAATACCTTGAATTCAATGTTCCTTTCCATCGAACATATGGCACGAGCATCGGTTACCTTCACATTGTCGTCAGATATCCGACTACCTTATGATATTTAAAAATAAAAATAGACTATTATTTGGAAATCAATAGATATACTATTATTCTTGGATCTCACAAAGAGAGCCATGTTGGATTTCTACTCAACATAGTTAGGTCTCATTATTCCCATCTAAAGTCTCAAAGGGTATGGGGATGAAAATATACAAACACATAGGAGTGATAAAAAAAACCAATAGAACATGGATGATAAGGGTTGTACTATATTGAAAAATTTGCAAATCACACCAATTGAAAAATCCTTGTCCTAAATCTGGAAAATTCACACCACTAAAGTCACAAAACTGCAAAGCTAAATCAATACACCCTCTTCAAAAAAAAACTATACTGATGAAATAAAATCACATGCTTGAAATGAAATCTCACACTGTGAAAAGAGAGGTCACACTTGCTTGAAAGAAGTCTCATACTACTATAAGTATAATTTATAATTTATAATTCTTGATGGGAATTCCTAAAAACATAGTATAATTTATTGAAATGAATCATTCTTCTATGATATCGATTTAGTTGAAGATGATTGGAGAATCTATGTGCTACATGTGTCTTAGTATCCTTCCCGAATGTATTGGAGTTGATGTATAGTGTGTTCCTTCCCATTTTAAAATTGCATGCTAAAATCAGGTTGTGACAATGTACCATCCTTCTTTGGAATTCATAATTTGTATGCCAAGTTAAGGGAGATCAGAGAATGATATTGGATCTCTTCCCCATGCACACATAAATTTGAACATTTTCATCCTTTATGTAAATCTAACTTGTATTGACGATCTTTCTGAAGGCATCAGCCACAAGTTGATCGAAGGTTGGAGTTGCATTTAATCAGCTTGGATATTGTGTACAGAACATAGAACCATGTTGAAGAAAAACCATATGCTCAATCTCCCATTTGTATGCCACAAGTATTGGATTTAATGATTTATTGCAAAAATTGTTACTGGAAACAATCATGAAGACTCAACATTCAGTATTATCTAAATTGATCATTAAAAACCCTTAAAACTTATTAAAACAGAGGAATAAATATAAATAAGTAGTTAGGTCTCATTATGCCCATCTAGGGTTTCAAAGGGTATGGGGATGCAAATATACAAAAACATAAGAGTGATAAAAAAAACCAATAGAATGGATGAAAAGATTTCAAAACTCAAACCCAACACTCCCCCAAGCCTAAAGCTTTTCATGTCCTCATGCAAAGAGGATTCTTCTCTATGATCAAATGAAATATTGCTACCTTGGCTATTTAATATAACCTTGAAGCATTGAGTGTATTATTTAAGTTTCTAGCCATTGTTCAGATATCCACATCATCTTTTCCAGGATCTTGCATGCAATTAGGGTTTGCATGCAAAATCTAGGGTTTGCATGCACCTACATGCACTTGCATGCATCCCAGTCACCAGTTTGATGCCTCCAGCACCTTAGCCACCTCATTCTAGCACCCGGGAGCCACTTACTACAGAGTTTTAGCCCTCCTAGGCTGAAAGGCGCCCACTTCTCACCTACTGCCAGAGAAGGGCGCACTTGTTCACCTACCACTGCAGTTCCACTTTAGTTACACTCAGTTAGCTCCGATTCTCCCTGATTTGAGGCTAGTTTCACTCCCGACTAATTGTTTCACTTCCGTTGGACCTCCAGATTGACTATATGACTTGTTCTGACTTCAGTTAGCCTCCCATGCGCCCCCACTGAGCCTCCTTTCCTTAATTAGTGCTACACACTTCAGTTACACATGACACACTCAGTTAGACTCAGATTGACACCTGGATGACTGGTTCTTGTGCATTGATGACCACCACTGATTGATGATGAGGACTCCTAGTTGGAGTCAAGCTACTCCATTCAGTGATTCGAATGACCTACTTAGGCAATTCAAATTGCTTAGTCATTGAGACAGTTATATATTGTAATCATTCACCCTTATTGGGATATTGAGCACTGCTGCATGTTTTGCACAGTTTTGCACCATATTTTCTATGTTCATCTGTTGTAATTGATTTACTTGTTCATTAGATCTGCTGTGACTAATTTTACATGGTATCAGAGCCATTGTAGGGACAAGATCTCTTTTCTACAGGTGTTTGTACAAGAAGATTTGACTGAATTGCTCAAATTGCAAAAAGTTTTGGCATGAGATATCTCAAGGGCATTCGCTCCTGTGCATGCAAAGCTTGAAAATTATTCCAATACCACTCCAGAAGCTTGAGTTTCCACATAATTCCTGGATCTGATACATTGGACCCATTCAACATTGTTTGATCTCCAATCCTAGGTGTGATGCAACTCTAAAAGGGTGGATTGTTCGACCTTATTGTGCTTTTTTTATTGTGATTTGGAGGTTTATTGTCTCCATCAATTGCACTCGCTACATTGTGCATGCAAGCTTCCCTACAGCAATTGCATTCGCTACACTGTGCATGCAAGCTTCTTCTACATCAGTTTGACTCGCTCCTAGCAATGGAATACTCGTCTTCAAAGCCTATCCTCACCCCATTCAATTATTTTGATTGGAAAGATGAGATGGAGATCATATTACGTTCAAAAGGTTACTACCGAGTCACTATTGGTCTTGAATTGGAGCCAAGCCATCTATCAGATAGAACCAAACACTACAACAAGCTTGATGAAGCTTATGGTCTTCTTTGTCTCTCCATCTCCAAAGATCTTCACTTCCATCTCAGCGGATTGAAGACTCCAAAAGCTATATGGGAGCAACTTGAAACACTATTTGGCAAGCAGGATGAGCTTAGGGCTTTTCAATTAGAGAATGAATTGATTGCCCTTAGTCCTGAGAATTTCGAGACCATCAATGAATTCTTCACAAAATTCAAGAACTTGAACTTGCAATTGAAGAATAGTGGAGTTATCAAAGAGGATAAACAATTGATCCTCTCCATTCTAAGCAAGCTTGGGAAAGATTATTCGGTATTTGTCTCTACTTTCAATTCCGGTCGGCTAACTACCCCGAATTGGAAGATGCCTACCTTGAATGCCTTCATTGAGTCCGTCACAAAAGAGCATGACAAGTTGATTCAAATGGGGTCCATAAGCTCCAAAGATTCAGCCCTATATGTTCAAGGACCCAAGATCTCGAATGGTAAAGGAAAGCAAAAGAAGGAGAAGCCCAAATTCGAGCCTCACAAGCAAAAAGACAAAGGCAAGCAAACGGATGCACCATCCAGTTCGAAGTTCAAGCAAAAGGGCAAAGAAGGTAACCAAAAATCTAAATGTACTTATTGCAATCGTGGCTTTCATCCTGAAAGTTCATGTATGAAGAAAACTATAGATCAAATGGCCCTCCTTTTGGAAAAGAACAACATAACTCTTCCCGATGGTGCAAGGAAGAAGGATAGGAATGATGATCATGAAAGAGGACAAGCACTCATGGCAACGGTTTTGATGCCCACTACTCTCTTGATAGATTCAGGTGCATCAAATCATATGGCTGCAAATATTGATTCTTTTTCCTCATTTGATCCAAACAGCTCCATCCCCATCCATTTGGGAGATGACTCAAAAATTTCTTCAAAGGGCAAAGGTACGATTCATGCAGAACATGGAAGCTTTCAGAATGTTCTCTATGTGCCTTCCTTGGCTTCAAATCTCCTTTCTGTGTATCAAATGACACACACTGGTGAACCAAAGCAAGTTACATTCATCCCTAATACAGTTGAAATTTTTGATATCAAAAGTGGAAGACTAGTTGCAGTCGGAAAGGCAAATCACACTGCAAAATGCTATGAGTTTTCACACTTTATTCCGCTTGCAAAGCCCATTGCTCTTCGCACACATGTTAATGAGGTTAGTAGGATTTGGCATGAAATATTTGGACATATTAATTATAAATATTTGCTACTGCTATCAAATAAATCCATGGTAGATGGGCTTCCACAACTCCGTTCCTCGAAGGGAATATGCACTGGTTGCATTATTGGGAAGCACCCCGAGCACAGATTCGACCGCGGCAAAGCTAGCAGAGCTTCTACTATTTTGGGATTGATCCATTCTGATATCAGTGGTCCGCTGCCCCATATGTCATTAAATGGTTCAAGGTATGTTTTGACATTTATTGACGATTTTTCCCACTTTACATGGGTATTCTTTCTCAAAAACAAGTCAGAAGTGCTTGGAAAATTCAAGGATTTTAAGGCTTCTGTTGAGACCGCCACTGAGAGCAAGATCAAAGCTCTTAGATCTGATAATGGTGGGGAATATATCAAGTCCACGTTGCTGCAACTTTGTGCCCAAAGCGGAATTAAGATCCAACATACAGTTCCCTACACACCCCAGCAGAACGGTGTAGTGGAAAGGAAAAATCGGTCACTGAAAGAGATGGCTACATGCATGATTGAATCAAAAGGTTTGGCTGCAAATCTTTGGGCTGAAGAAATCAATGTTGCTGCATATATACAGAACCATGTTCCACATTCATCCGTGAAAGGTATGACTCCTTTCAAAGCATTCTTTGGTCACAAACCGGATGTGTCAAATTTGAGAGTTTTTGGCTCTACTGCATGGGCTAGAATTCCTTCTGAGAAGAGACGAGCTTTGGATCCACAAAGTACCGAGTGCATATTGATAGGATATGGGGAAGAATCAAAAGCATATAAACTCATGGATATCAGATCTAAAAAGATATTCATAGAGCGTAGTGTGCAATTTGAAGAACCGCTTCAAGAATTGCAACTAGTCGAGGAGAAGGCTGTTGATTCACCGCCTTCACCAGAAGAAGATCCGTGCAGCGATAATGAAGGTATGAGATCTGATATTTCTGATATTGTAGCAGCATATGATGATTATGACATATCAGTTTCAGAATCTGACCATTATGATCCCCCTCAGTTACCAAAGTGGGCCCAAAACATTCTACAATCTGCTGGTTCGAATCTTGGAAATCCTACTGATCCGAGACGAACAAGAGGAGACTTTCAAAGAGCAGGTATGGCTCTTTCTATTGTTGATCCATTTCTTCCTGAGATTTGTTATTTGATGGCTGGTTCAGATCCTACATCATACTATTCTGCTCATCGAGATCCGAGATGGAAAAGTGCCATGGATGAAGAGTACAGTTCTCTTCAAAAGAACAACACATGGGAGCTAGTTTCTCTTCCACCTGGAAGAAAATTAGTGAAGTGTAAATGGGTCTACCATACTAAATTTGCTGCTGATGGCACTATCAACAAATACAAAGAAAGATTGGTGGCAAAAGGTTTCTCCCAAGTCCAAGGAGTGGACTACACTGAGACTTTTGCACCGGTTGCAAAGATGGATTCCATCTGCCTTGTTTTAGCTATTGCCGCATCCAAGCACTGGGAAGTGCACCACATGGATGTGAAGAGTGAATTCTTACATGGAGGCCTTGCTGAAGAGGTATATATGTAGCAGCCAGAGGGTTATACATCAGATCCATCATTGGCTTGCAGATTGATGAAATCTTTGTATGGGTTAAAACAGGCCCCAAGAGCTTGGTACGCAAAGATGGACTCCTTCCTTCTTTCTCAGAATTTCCAAAGATGCAAATCTGATCCGAATGTGTATCTTCAGTGAGTTAAAGGTAATTTTTTGGTTATTGTACTTTATGTTGATGATCTTCTCATTTCTGGTAGCACACTTACTTCAATAAACAAGCTAAAATCTGCCTTAAATCTAGATTTTGACATGAGCGATTTGGGCTTGCTGAGTCACTTTTTGGGCTTGGAGATAGCTCAAAATTTTGATGGGATCACTATATCTCAGAAAAAATATGCTTCCGACTTGTTATTGAAGTTTAATATGGCTGAATGTAAGGCAGCCCCATTCCCATTCCTCTTAGGAATCAGTCTTGAGGAGGGAGATTCTACACCGCTTGCAGATTGCAGTATGTATCGACAGTTGATTGGTTCACTACTTTATTTGACACACTCATGGCCTGATATCTCATATGCCGTGAGTGCCGTGTTAAGATATATGCAGCAGCCACATGAGCTTCATTGGCGAGCAGCCAAGCGGATCTTGTAGTATGTGCAAGGTACGAGACAGTTTGGCATACATTATGCTGCAGATTCTGAGCTAGATCTCATTGGTTTTACTGATTCAGATTGGGCAGGTGATAGCATTGATCGAAAGTCCACTTCCGGTTATGTTTTCATGATTGGTCATGGTGCTATTTGCTGGTCCAGCAAAAAGCAAGCAACCATTGCACTTTCTTCAGCAGAGGCAGAGTATCGAGGGGCAGTCAATGCCTGCATTCAGGCAGTTTGGTTGCAGGGTATTCTTTCCGAGTTTGGTTTTGGTGGCACTACTTCGACTGTCCTATTTTGTGACAATCAAAGTGCTATCAAGATATCCACAGATCCAGTTCAGTGGCAGAGGACCAAACACATTGAGATTCATATGCATTACATTCGACAGTTGGTGCATGATCGCACCATCATTCTGTAATATTGCCCTACTGATGAGCAAATTGCAGACATCTTCATGAAGAGCTTCACTGAGAAGAAGTTCTCTCACCTCCATTCACTGTTGGGGGTGAGTTCCATCATGGTGGAGACAGATTGATTCATTACTATGCTTTAGCTTGAGGGGGGGCTTTCTTCCCACTGGGTTTTCCCTCTTTCCTCACTTAGTTTATTTTCAACACTTTTTGGATTATTGTATTGGGGTGACGTTTGGTCTTAGTTACTAGGGCCCCACATTATTTTTTGCACATCATAGTCTAGCTTGAGGGGGGGTGTTCGGATATCCACATCATCTTTTTCAGGATCTTGCATGCAATTAGGGTTTGCATGCAAAATCTAGGGTTTGCATGCACCTACATGCACTTGCATGCATCCCAGTCACCAGTTTGATGCCTCCAGCACCTTAGCCACCTCATTCTAGCACCCGGGAGCCACTTACTACAGATTTTTAGCCCTCCTAGGCTGAAAGGTGCCCACTTCTCACCTACTTCTAGAGAAGGGCACACTTGTTCACCTACCACTGCAGTTCCACTTCAGTTACACTCAGTTAGCTCTGATTCTCCCTGATTTGAGGCTAGTTTCACTCCCGACTGATTGTTTCACTTCCGTTGGACCTCCAGATTGACTAGATGACTTGTTCTGACTTCAGTTAGCCTCCCATGCGCCCCCACTGAGCCTCCTTTACTTAATCAGTGCTACACACTTCAGTTACACATGACACACTCAGTTAGACTCACATTGACACCTGGATGATTGGTTCTTGTGCATTGATGACCACCACCGATTGATGATGAGGACTCCTAGTTGGAGTCAAGATACTCCATTCAGTGATTCGAATGACCTACTTAGGCAATTCGAATTGCTTAGTCATTGAGACAGTTATATATTGTAATCATTCACCCTTATTGGGATATTGAGCACTGCTGCATGTTTTGCACAGTTTTGCACCATATTTTCTATGTTCATCTGTTGTGATTGATTTACTTGTTCATTAGATCTACTGTGACTAATTTTACAGCCATTCTATTCTTCATGTTGTAAAGCCAAAGCTTGAGATATTTGTTACGTAAATCACAAAATGATAATGGAAATTTGGATGAGGTAATGCAAACAATAATGGATATAGGTGACTTGCACAAATTTTGATTTCGAATCCTTGCAGTGATTCGAAATAAGATAAGAAATAGAATAATGTGGATCATGCAAGTGTACATTAATAGGTCATGGTATACATGGCAGTTAAAAGCACTTAGCATTGTAATGAAAAAAATTCTCACTTTTTCCTGCTTATCTCGAAGGACATCAATTAGCACTGATTTTATTCCAGTACTAGCCACTTCATCTTCATTAAGAGTTCCATGTCGAATCAACACACCCATTACAAACAAGATCTCACTCTACTCCACAAATAGTTACTCAAGTGATATTTCATCATCTGGAAACCTGAAATTGGTTATGAGGAGCAACCAAACATCACAACAAGCCCAATAAATTGCCAAAATTTAGATGACATGCTAGTGGGTTGTAGAAAGCCAGCATCGTAGCCATTCATTGAGCTCCTCTCTATTTCGAGAATAATTTAATATTCTCTACTGAACAGGGCCAACCACGTGAAGGTGGAAGCTCTTATGGCCCCTCCCCCACCTCACATCACTCTCAATTCCCCATAGCCAATGCATGTACTTGAAAAAAACAAATACATGCAAATTCATCCATATTTCATCATGAGCTTTCATTTACAATTCATTCAATAAAGGATAACATTCATTAAACCATTGTTCATTCAGTCAACACATTCATACAATAAAAGATAACATTCAATAAATCATTCATTCATTTAGTCAACACATTCATTCAATAAAAGCTGACATTCAATAAAGGTAACAGTTTACTACACTGAATCATTAAACCATTAAACCATTCATTCATTCATTAGGCCAAAAATCATGGACGATATATTATTATAAAAAGTAATTAGACGACATTTTTCCAGTCACTTCTTTTTAGTTTTTCTTCTCTTTAGTTGTAAATAATCTCTAACAGGAGCATCTGCATATGGAATTTCTCTTCCAGTTCTTGGTTCTTTGTCAAGCACTTGTGGTGATGTCTCCATCCTAGAGTGTTGATCTAGATGTGGATTGTGCGGCAAGGGGTTCGGATTTTCTGCAACAATGTGAAAATGCTACATCGTTGTATTTTGTTATTGCAATAACAAGTATTTCATTTAAAAAAATCATTACAAAGGTGTTTTTTTACCTGGTGTGGCCACATCATGTTGTTCATCTTCTTGTCCAGGCTCAACCTGTACAGTTTCACCCTCTACATGCTCTCCAGTTGAAATATGGTGAACTACATTCATTAATGTTCACCATTTGCAATGCTATACATAAAATTGTAGCATATGAATAAATTCATTACCAGGATTCGAAGCACGATGTTCAATTTTTTGTTGTCCCTCCTCGACATTAGGGGGGTCATTGCTTTCTTGCTCAAAACAGAGTCAATATTTTATGTCAAGTATTTATAATGAATAGGTTGCACAAGCAATAAATATTCATTAAACTATATAGATTTTATATAACTGTGCACCAGATGGATTGATACCAGAAGACTCTATTTTCCTTGATAAGCTTTTTTGGCATTCAACAACAGCTCCTAAGCCGTGCTGGAAGCCAAGCTTCATGTCTTCCATAGTGGGCACTTCATTGAATCGTTCAGCCTGCATATTTGCATAACGTCGTTAATTAACATTTTGCGGCGCAATAAAATGAAAAATAATTTGCAATTTATCATTTGTATGCATTATTGGTTTTTCGAAACTTACAAATCGTGCCGCCAAATTTGAATAACCACCAGGCCCAAGCTTGTGCTGAGCTATTTTTTCCAGTCTTGCCTTTGTGGCCTTTGAAGTGTCTGACAGCCTATGCAAGTGTTGAAATATGTTACATGTTCCAAGTTCGATATAGAAATCAATAATAATAAGGTTTAGAATTACATTGTGGAAAGTATTGCATACCTCCCTGTGCCTAGTGGTATCTTTCCTTCTCTTCTTTGAGCCCTCTCCTTTCCATCCTTCACTAGAGATTTCCATTCCATTGGTGGAATCATTGGAGGGTGCTCATACCTATGATTTTTTTCCAGGTGGGTCCTATATTGGTCTCGGACAACCTTGATATGTTGTCCAACCTTTTTCAGGACCTCGGCTTGATTGAAGGTCTTGTAGTCGAACATGACAACTAACTGATTAGTGAGTTCATCTTTTAAACATTTTGGTTGTCTATCCCACCTTGTTCGGATCGTGGGCCCAAAGATCTCCAAGGACGCATCATTCATTTGTTTATAGAAAACATCATTTCCTGCAAAACGATCATGCCATGATCATAATTAGTTGAAAGAAAACGTTTTATTGGTATATTACAATGAAATTATAAACACTAACTTGATCAACGTATATTAATTACCTGGTATCTTATCGATCTTTATTGGGAGGAGATCTTCTTCGACCAAAATTTTTTCCTCCATTGTTTCCATGCTAGTGACACAGGTAAATCCTCGAAATGCAGCTAGGTCGATATCAATATTACTAGGATTCTCGGTGTCGACCCCTTCTTCTGGACGATTCGGTGTGCCTCGGTCACTAGTGGCCGGTGCGCTCACAGTTGGTGTCCGTGGTGTGTTAGAACGTGTTGTCGACTGTTCAGTTGACAACAATGGCGAAGGATTTGATGCATGCAGAGTCATTTGCTCATGATGCCATGTCTCTCCATGAGTCTCGCTAAGGAAAAAACCGCCTTGACCACTATTGTGTAGTCTCTAATAATTCTATAAATTCAAACCACGTATTATATGTTCACTACAATCATATAAAAGAGAAAATTATAAAGTTATAAATTATGTCGGAATCTTTAAGCATCTCAGCCATGTCAGGATCTACTGAATATTCTTGTGATGCTGTTTCAAACAACGATTCACTGGGCTGCAACAAAAATATTTAAAACACTACTGAGTTCTATCATGATAGATTCCTAAAATTATGTTAACAAAACAAATCTATCATGATAGATTCCTAAAATTACAACTATGTTTACTTGGTGCTTGGACGATGGTGTCGTCTGATCCACAACTGTGAACTTGCCCTGATCATCGGGCCCCTGCGAAAAAGAGTAGAAAACATTATCACAACGAAACCAGTATACACACAAAAAATACATAACAAAATAAACATTATGCTACGTATTATATTGGTACAATTCCAATATTGGATTATACCTACAACCTCTGCAACCTAGAGGATCATGATCCACTCATTGGATCGATCGTCATAGGTGACTTGCCCCAATCTGCTAATATCTGGGACTTGCCCCTTATAGATACCTAAATAAAAAACATAATGAAAGTCACCTAAACGAAACCAAAACTAATCATGAAAAAACACATCCATTAAAAACTATTATTAAGTATTCTATTTTTACTATTACAAAGATGTAGAACTGTTGCATCGAGGGTGTTGTGACCCTTGCAGAACCGAACTGCATAAAAAACATAGAGAAACCTACGTAAACGAAATAATTAGATAACATTAAATAAATGAAACCAATATACTTATAATGAAAAAACAAAGAAAAAAAAATATTTTTTCTTATTATATTTGTACTATTACAAAGATGTATACCTGCTCCCTCAAGGAAGATGTACTCCTCTGACCATCTACTGGTGGGGATTTATCCTGATCACTATCCTGCAAACTAAATATGGAAATTTAAACGAAATAAACTAACGAAAAAATACTTAATATGTTAAATTCATTAATAAAAGGTTGGGTAAAATGTTATATGTACCACTCCCATAGTAACCTTGTTTGTATCTACTCAGTTCAAATTTTAATTAATAAGCAACTCTTCCCCTGCAGATATTGATTTAATGGCAACTACAAAAACACAGTTTCCTTCAAGCCCCTCGAATTCGCAGTTTGGTTGCTTAATTGTAGACCCTAGTTGTGTACTGTGTATAAACCCCGCAATATTCCCTATGGCATTTGGCCTTCCGTCCATGTACAACGTTTCTCCTTTATTTTTATTTTTGTCTTTCAACTGCAAATAGTTTGCTGACAATCAATATCTACGCATACTTTTTGTATATTGGACCAGGCACATCCAATCTTTGTAGTTGCAATAGGGTCCAACATACTCCATCAATTCTGTACATGTGTCGTAAGCGACATTTATGCCATCCAGGCAAAACAACCCGAAACCATGTATTGACGACGGTGCAATTCGATATATCCTCTCATTCACAGAAAAATCTGTGTTCGGTTGAGGAACATCCTTGGGTACCCATTATTTCACTAAATGTTTGTACCTCAAGGGCACCTCGACGTCGTCTATTGTCTCATCATCATAGGAACATGACCCCCCTCGACCGTGAAAAAATTCATTGTGTTTATCAAATTTTCTTCTGGTCTTTTGACATCTAGTTGATACAACTCTTCTACACCTACAAGATGTCTCACTTTCCTCTAGCCTTCCTAAACTCCCCTCGCTCGAGGAAGACAAATCTGACAAATACCTATTTGGTTCTACCTGCACCCTGGGAAAAAAGTTTAGATATGACCCCAAGGCATAGCACCTCTTAAAAGGTGACGTATAGTGCCTTTTATAATGTTACTTGATCCTCATTCCCTTTCTCAACATGTAGGAATTCGAGCGATGAGAAAGACAATCACTTTATCTTTCTTATGAGTAGAAATTCATGCAATTATGAGCTATCTTTTATTGCTACTTTGGGTCTTGAGTCCCATATCAAACCATTCAACTATCAGCATTGTCGTCATGGCCTTAAAGTCTCTCTCATCCCATTAGTTTGGGTTCATCACCTTGGTAATTAAAGTTCAGTCACATTTAGTAAGATATTTATATTCAACAATAATAATATAAAATAAAAATAACTAACCATTATGGAAAACTTCTAAATTTTTTTATGACTTTTAAAAGTAAGATCTTTTAGGTGGTTAATAAGTGTTCAGAAATCTTCAAAAACAATATTTTATATAATGTTGTGGAACTTGTATAATCTTATTCAAGCATGGTCTTCTTAGATGTCTAAAAGTAATTGAATCAAGCAAAAATGGAACTGTAAACATGTAAGTTCTTTTGAAAAATGATAGCTTTCAGTCATACTCCCAACTAATGCTGCCTTTGGACAATTACTTGTAATCTTGACTTAGGGTATTTATTGCATAGCATAGATTTTCAATCATATTGACACAGAGAAAAGTAGGGCTTTCTTTATATTATCATGACATAGTTACAAAGACTTTCTTTTCAATCTTTATGGCAATTTGAATGGACAGGCCCCACTCATAGCCAAATACTTTTGAGATATTTACAAATCATCGGAGTATGGGGGACCATATATTTCTTGAAAGACGTTGGATTCCGTCCTCCATGGCTTTGAATAAATAGACCTCAATACCACGCCTCTATTATGATGCATGTGGATGTCTATGTGGGTTTTGACAAGCCACTATTCTTTGTATTTAATGTAGTACCCAAGGATTTGATCCTCAGTAATCTTTGTCTGCAAAATATCTTTGACCTGTTCGAGAGATTCTCCAACTTCCCATTTTAGATTATAAATAACAACTGGTTTTAATGCTGTTAGGTTGATGCCAAATGACCGCCACTAGTCTCTCATCCAATCAGGGATGTAGAATGCAGGATCCTCATGGATATGTGTAATTTGAAGTCTAAACTTTAGCATGGTATAATATGTTCTATTTGTATTTTCTTTTCTAAAGAATTTCCACCATAATTTTTTATATTTTTCATAAGTGTGTGTAGTACTTGGAAACCAGAGACTATCATCTTGATGTGGCCATTCTTCCAAAGAACATATCTGGTTAATGCAGTAGTATTGTTGGTCTATTTGTAGCTTGGGGTGATGTGTAGAGACCTATGTCGAGATTAAGTTAATATCATGGTAGAGGTGTGTTAACCAATTGCTTGCATCAGCTGCTTTTCTCAGGAAGTTGTTGTAAATCATCTCTGGTACAATACTGGATCCCATACGCATTCTTCTGAGTTCTGGCACAAGTCTAATAAAAGCATAAGATCCTTGTAAGTTAGCATCTAATACTTCAACATGTCTCAACTCCCACCTAGGTTTCCAGTCTTGCATATAACCTAACCAACTCATATTATCATTAATAGTATAGATATGATCACTACAACAAAATAGCCCTTTAGGGGTGGTTTTGGCTTGCCGAGGTGTTGGTAAAACCCCCCCTAAAAGTTTTTTCAGACCTTTGGAGGCGGTCTTTTAAAACCGCCCCTAAAATTCATGGAAATTGGACTTTTGGGGGCGGTTTTTTTAAATCCGCCCCCAAAAGTCCTGAAATTTGACTTTTGGGGGCAGTTTGTCAAAACCCCCCTAAAAGTCATGAGAATTGAACTTTTGAAGGCGGTTTTCTTGGAACCGCCCTTAAAAGTCATGCGAATTAAACTTTTGGAGGCGGTTGTTTGAAAACCCCCCCTAAAAGCCCAATTCTCATAACTTTTGGGGGCGGTTTGTCAAAAGCCCCCCCTAAAAGTCACGAAAATTGAACTTTGGGAGGCGGTTTGTTTGGAACCCCCCTTAAAAGTCATGAGAATTGAACTTTTCGAGGTGGTTTTTCTAAAAGCCTCCTAAAAGCCCAATTCTCCTAACTTATGGGGGCGGTTTGTCAAAACCCCCACTAAAAGTCATGAGAATTGAACTTTTGGAGGCAGTATTTTTGGAACCCCCCTTAAAACTCAAGAGAATTGAACTTTTGGAGGCGGTTTTTTGGCATCCCCTTAAAACTCATGAGAATTGAGCTTTTTGAGGTGGTTTGTTGGAGCACCCCCCCCCAAAAGTGATGAGAATTGAACTTTTGGAGGTAGTTAGTTGGAACCTCCCCTTAAAAGCCATGAGAATTGAACTTTTGGAGGCGGGTTTTTGAAACCCCCTTTAAAAGTCATGAGAATTGAACTTTTGGAAGTAGTTTGTTGAACTCCCCCCCTAAAAGTCATGCAAATTAAAAATTTGGAAGCAGTTGTTTAAAAACCCCCTTAAAATTCATGATAATTGAATGTTTGGAGGTGGTTTTGTGAAATTCCCCCTTCAAAGAAATGAGAATTGAACTTTTGGAGGCAGTTTATTGAAACCCTCCCTAAAAGTCATGCGAATTGAAATTTTTGAGGAAGTTTTTTGAAAACCCCCTAAAAGTCATTTATGTACATGGGTTAGGTGTGTCACATGGGTTCAACAATGAATCTCATCAAAACATTGGAGCTAAGTGCACACAAGCTATTGTAGTGTTAGGAAGGGTGTGCATCATCATTCAACACCATATCCCATTAGAGCTCTACAATTGAGGTAGTCATGCTAAGTTTTTCACATCAAAGATGGTTCTCACACTCGAACTTTCCATGATCCATGGTCAAAATACAAACTCATGTGCCATAACATTATCTTTTATGGCTAATGGGCCATGTGTACGGCCCTAATCACCACATGATTCCTACACAAGGAATATCTAGCTTGCAAGTGGGTATGGTGGCCATTTCAATATTTACAACATCATGGATGGTTCTTGAAGCCTAATCCATGGTGTCCATGGTGTTAGATCAAAATCTAGTTTATAATGACTAGTAGTTACCTCAAGGTCTTGTGACCTATGGCCAGTTCTCTATACCACCACATAGGCCACAGACAAAGAATATTTACCTTTTGAGTAACACATTGTCATTTATTTTAGTATTTTCATGTCGTGGATAGTTCTAGGAGCCTATGTTATGGTCTAGGGCCAAAATGTAGGTTCTTGGGCAATAAAACTTTATTTTGAGACTCATGGGCCATGCATAGGGATTTGAGTCATCATACATAGCCTAGATAGGGAATATTTTGTTTATTCTTGTGTTTATTTTTGCACTAATTTTGGTTTGATAAAATCCCATACAGTGATCATTCAAACCTTGATGTCAAAGTCTTTGATCTAAAACCCTGGTTATAAATAACCCAAGGTCAAAGTTTATTGTGTTAGTGTGTTGATTTGATGCAGTAGGCATGTTAGTGATTGGGTTAGGGGGTAGTGGGTTAGGGTTAGAGGGACACTGGCTCAAGGGGATATTTTGTACAATTTCATAATGTGGTAGGCTTTGTGGAGTTTTTGGATTAGAGGCGAGGCACGTAAGGGATCAGTGGGTTAGTGGGAAAGGGGTTCTAGTTTTGTTGGTACTAGTGTTTAAGTGGTTTATAAGTTATCATGTTATTCATTTTGGGGCTAGAGGTTAAGGTTAGGTATGATGTGAGGGGGTCAGAGGTTGAAGCTTCCTAGGTGCATGAATTCATTGCATGGATCAAGTGTGCCAAGTGCATGAGTCATTTACATGGGTTGGTTTGTTAGGTCAGTGTCTAATTAGTGGCATTATTTATGGTGGCCATTTCAATATTTGTAACAAAAAGGATGGTTCTCGTGGCCTGGACTATGGCACATGAACTAAATTTAGGGTCTAATGTCATATTAATTTTCCATGGGGTTGATGGTCCATGCATGTTAACCTAGATTACCACATAAGAATCTCTAGCCTACATGTGAGATCGCCATGATCATCATAGTCACCATCGTCGATGTCATTGTTGTTGTTGGTTTGTCCATGGTTATGTAAACCAATAAACCAATGATGGTTTAATATTTATAGGTTATGTAAACCAATAATTGTTCTCATAACCTAAACAATGGTCCATGGTTAATAAATTTACTATATGATTCATGGTCCATGCACTACAACAAATCCTGGAATTAACATCTATTTTAGCTCCATTTCTAGCGTCCATTATCACTTTTAGTGTATTTTTCATATTTTTTGTACAAAGTGGACGTTTCTCCACGAGATGGCACTTTTAATGGCGTTATTTGTGTCCTTTTTTGAAAGTAGATGTTAATTGGGATGCTAATTAGCAACCCAATTAACCTCCCAATTAGCATCCCAATTAGCATCCCAATTAACGTCCCAATTAGAGTCCCAATTAGCATCCCAATTAGCATCCCAATTAACGTCCATAATAACATCCCATTTAATGACTAGAATAGCCTCCAAAATAATGTCCAAAATAGCGCCAGGTATAGAGTAAGTGATTGCACTAGGAATTTTGAAAGGAATTACGCTAGGAATTCTGAAAGGAATTACAACATGAATTGCACTCGGAAAAATGCCCGATATAGTGCCAGGTATAGAGCCAAGCATATTTCCATGCATAGTGCTTGGAATTGCTCCAGGAACTTCGAAAGGAATTGCGCCAAAAAAAAGTGCCAAGAAAACTCCAATGTTGCACTAAGGATAATGCTAGGCATGTTGACAAAAGTAGCACCTAAATGGCAATTTTGGAAACTGAGAGACCCTAATTAATTGTAAATAAACCTAAGAAATCGTATGGTCCATAACGACATTATATTATGCCTAACAACATGCTAATGCATATATAGACAATTATAAATATGGCAATGATGATTTATACAATATTTAATAGTATGTTGATGACAACGATGGTGTCAATGGCAATAATGATGATGCAGGTTATTATAGCATTATTTGATATTGGTTGGTCCTAATGGAAACATAATTCACCGTAATGGCATCGGAGTGACCATAATATCCTCTAGATGACCCTAATTGCATATGATTGTCCCTAACAAAATTTGAGTGACCCTAATGAAACTTGACTCACCGTAAAAGCATGAGGATGATCATGTTGATGATGCATGACGGAAAGGATGTTGATGATGAGGTTGAGATGAATGACTATGATCATGATGATATATGATCAGATTCCAATGATGATGATGATGATGTTTATGTACTCATGTATGGTGTTGATGATGATGGTTATGATGGTGAGGATATCAATGTAAATGATCATGATTCATGTGATAGTAATTATGGATCTTCATTTATCATAGTGGACCTAAATTACCATAATCATGGCACTTTTGGATCTCGATTGATCCTAACTTATGTGGGGTAAATTACCTTAATGTCACCTAAATTTCTCTAATGGCATTTGATTTTCACCAACAACATTTGATAGACCCTAATGCCATTTGATTGACGCTAACAACATGATGATGATGATGCATTATGATAATTATGATGGAGCTTATGGATATGATTTGATAATTATAAGACTATATCATCCATTCTTGCAAGGAAATAGGGTTCCTTGCTCATTATTATCACAATTATATTGATGATGACAATAATGTACTTGATGACTATGACGATGATGATGATGTTGATGATGATGTTGATGTCAACAATGATTATGAATGTGGTAGCACTTCTAGATCCTGATTGATCCTAATGGCACCTAAATGTCTGTAACAACATCTAAATGAACCTTCTATCATCGAAATGACTGTAACGACATCTAAATGACCCTAACAATTACATGACATGAATCCTAATGGTTATGAGTGATTATGAACACTAATGCCATATGACTTACCATAATGACAACGATGATGATGATTTTGTTGATGATGTACTTGATGGTGATGATGACGATGACAACAAGGATGTTGATGAAGATGATGTTGATGTACCATATGACATTGATGATGATGATGACAACAATGTTGATTTCCATGATGATGATGCAGGTGATAATACTTCTAGACACTGATTGATGCTAATGGCACCTAAATTTATGTAATCACATATGAGTGACATACTAATATCACCTAAATGAATCTAATGACATTCAATTGTTGTCGACGACATTTGAGTGACCTTAATGGAATTTGAGTGCTTGTAACAACATGAAATGAATTCAAATGGTGATGACTGATGATGAACTATAGTGGCATATGTCTAATCCTAAAACAATTCTTACAACACTAATATTGATTTTTCATTTTTAATTTATTCAAATTATTTCGTTTAATCTAAATCCCTCATAACTTAAAACAATTCTTACAACACTAATATTGATTTCCATTTTTTATTTATTCAAATTATTTCCTTAAATCTAAATCCCTCATAACTAAAAAAATGTAAGATATTATATTAGAGGGTAATTGGCTCCATCCACAAATGCTTGTATGGTCGAAAAGGCCTGTAAGGGGTGAATGTGTCTAGGAGATATGAACCTTTGTGGGGATTATGAAACACCCCACTTTACCATCTAATGAAGCTCACATGGACAATCCCATTTTCCATAACTCAACTATATCAATAACTAGGAATGCCAGAGTTCCTTCCTGTATGTGTATCTGGTGAACAATAATTAGAAATACATAAATTTCCTTGGGAATAATTAGAAAAAATTCATTCATTATCCTTGGTTATCCTTTTCTTCTTTGATTTATGAAACATAATTGCTCAATGTTATCTTCCATTTTTGGTATGTCGCTTTAAAATCAAGTATTAATGAAAGGAGTTTTCTTGTCTAATGATTTTCTTCACAAACTCCATAAAATTCCACTGTATTCAATGAGTATTCATTTCTTGCATGTATCTTTATGCAACTAGGGTAAAATTGATCTAGGTCATGTTCAGGAAGCATGAGGGGGACAACAAGTTGACTGAATGAGTCGGTTCTGTTATGGAAAAAGCTTAAGAAATACAATGAGCAAAGCAGGACACAACACAGATGGTCATAAATACACACATACAATATGCAGGAATGCGAACTGTTTCTATTACTGCAAATCATATCAATAAGATTACAGGTTACAATATTATACATGCTTAAATATAGAATTCTGAGACGCTTGGCTGCCTTCCCATTATGTTCAGTTACAAAGAAGAAGTTAGAACAGTTCAACAGTTCAATCGTTACAGTTGACTGGAAGACAGAGAGAAAATCTATCGAAGTTTGACAGTCGTTGGTCGCATGTCGACGCTGCATGTCATTATTATGAACTGAGAGGTTGCTGAACATGTCGAAGGTGCGGAGTGTGTCACAATATGTTGAAGTCGAGACTCATCGAAGTTGTGTTGAATTCAGAACCTGTCGAAGTGCTGAAGTTGTCGAAGTCATGTCGCATCGAAACTTGTCGAAGTTGTATCGACATCAATGACTGGTCGAGGATGTGTCGAAGTTAGCATCCGACAATAATGCCAACTACGATGTGGATAAAAAACATAGACAAGGATTTCTTAGCTTCTTCTTGCTTCCTTTTAACCTACACGCAAATACACCACCTCGACAAATATGTATCCCCAATAGTGGCATATGGCCCAATAGATGGATTATGAGTGCCAAAACAAATGTTATGGTATAAGACCATTGTTATTCACGTCAAACCATGGGACATGTATCGAAAACCAATCATGGTATTTTAAAACTCAAATTACTAACAATATCACACTCAAAAGCCAAAATTCCTTATGGGGGGCATTTATGTTAGTTTGGGGCCCCATACATGGACCATGAGCTCCTTATGGAAATGTTTAGTATGAATTTTATATATGGACCGATACCAAGGAATGTGCCTTTAGAACCATCCCTAGGATGCTAACCCTCAAAATGATGACCATATATCACATGTATGCTAAATATTCCTTACATAAGCTATATGTGGTGGCATAGACGACTACGCATGGACCATGGTCCCTATATGGAATTGGCAAAGACTTAGAACCTCAATTTAAATCTTGGTTCATAACAACCATCCTTAGTGTCACAAATATTGACATGGACACCATATTAATCCTCTTACGGGTTAAAAATTTCCTTTTTATGGCTTATGTGATAGCTAAGGCCCTACACTTTGCCCATGAGCCATAGAAGAAAATATTGGTTTAAGGATTTGTAATTTAGCATTGGACCACTAAATGGGAAATGAGAACCACACTTAGCATCTCAAAGCTTTAAATGAGCACCATATCCCTCTCACATGCAAAATTATGGTGGCTTGAGGCCCCACACATGGCCCATCAACCTCAAGGACAAATGTTATGGCCAAACAACCTATATCTTGGCACCAAACCATGTCTTAGAAACTAAAACTAACCTCTAATGTCACTAGTAGAAAAATGGGTGGTAAATGACTAGGTGACCAAAAAAATTGGTCACCGTGTGAAATAAATGACTAAAGCACCAAAGACATTAGTTAGTTATGTCTCTTCTCTATAATATAGTTATGTATCTTCTATAATTACTCTGTCTTGGTAATGTTTGTCCCATTTTGAGCTATATGGTTATTGTTTTTCCTTATAGTCATTTCTATTGCAAGCCCTCATGTATAAAGTGGTTTCCTACTCGTTCATTGGGGAACTCACTCATACATCCTTATGCTATGTTTCAGTCCTATGGGTGTTGGATATTAAACCCATCCTTACCTGTGTCATTCTTTGTTAAAGGTGGGGAGGTGAGATCAACCCTAACCCATTTATTTGACCACTTAACAAATTGCACAAACCTTCATTTTAAGTCTAAATATTCATCCTTGCAATTTCAATTTGGGTTCAAATTGTTGTTATGTTAATAATTGGCCTTGCATGACAATGTTTCTCCTCCAACTCATGGGAATTTGAACTAGCATTTCTCTTTTATTGTCCCACACACTGTGGTTGGATTCATAGTTGGCCTCATGTGCACTTGTGGCCCATCTCTACCATCAGACCCACATTCATATCTACTAATTGTGGTTGGATTATGAGTCAGCCTCATGTGCACTCGTGGCCCATCTCTACCATCAAACCCGCATTCATATCTACTATCATTTCACGACAAGACCTGCATTTTCCTCTTGCTTAGAAATCCACTCCCTTGGACCTTAGCCTGACATCCTTTCAACTTGTTTGTTCTTGTCTTGGCTCAATGATAGTGTGCATGTGGTTTTTACTTACCGACTCAGGTTTACATTCGAATAACACCTCAACTTGCACTCTTGAGTTTATTTGGTTTGTTGGGTGCATTGGGATCTTTTTCATTCTAATTGAAAGGGATGACATTGGTGGCCTCCATGATGATGAGCTTGCATGAGGCTCTTGTTTCAATTATTATAAGTGTTGGTTGTTATTTGTTATACATTTGAAAATAAATATTATGTTTAGCAACCATCTAATTTTCCTCTAACCAGGTTTTGCGAGCTTCTCCAATTGAGTTTCCTTCCCAAATGCCTCCTCCCCCAATTAATGACCTTGACGTTTCCTATGCCTCCTTGGAGTAACGACATCCAACTAGAAAATGATATATTGCCTTTGGTTTAATCTTACATATAGGACACATACTAGGACCTTTCCATGTGCATCTCATTAGAAAATCCCATGTGATTACATTGTTTTGCAGGTTCACCCACATAAATATTATGGCCTTTAAGAATGATTTGTAAACTTTGGACCACCACCGATTTCCCCCAATATCTCAACTGTTTAAAAACATGGCAGTGTGCCCAAACACACTATGTAGCTTTAATTAGAAGGGTTTTTAAACCACTCCAATCTATCTTCTTGAAATCTAATTTTGACAAATTATAAGAGAAACTTTGAACCAATCTATTCCATGTGCCAATTGAATCTCCCCCAACCACATAATTTCATCAACACATTTCCATTCTTCCCTCCAATAGGTTCTTGTAGTACTTTAGGAGGCCTTTACCTTGATCAACCTCCACTTAGATGCAATCATATGCATCTATTGTCGAGCAAGAACTTTGACTAACTGTTGGTCCATTTATGTTATGCAAGTGCTCCCTATCTTGACCATCAATTGCTATGCCTTAACCACTGTAATAACTCATGGATTTTCTCGACTGGGCATGAACAATAACTCTTGATTAACTTAATGTGTATCAATCTTACGTTTAACATGAGTCTAACACAATAACTATGCCAATCTTTAATTCACCTTTTAATCCCAGTATAGTCTCACATAATAACTTAATGCATGTGGATTTCAATTGTTATCATCGTGTATGCCTCTTAGTGATGAAAACGCCTTTAGCTTAAAGATTTCATGCCACTATGTATGATTACTGACTTAAATCGCAGATTGTTACGCTGTAAGGCATCTTATTTCAACTTTGGGGGGAGGGTAGGACAATTTTTATTTTTCCAAAAAATGAATAGCTAGATTTCCTTGATGCTGAGATATAATTTTTGGTAGAATGCATAAATCGACGCTTTAAACTTGATAAATTAACCAGGATGCATCTTTATTTCTGTTACAAATAATATTTATTATCAAGGATTAAAAAGAATTAGGCTCCACTCTCCTCCACTCAAATTGAGTTTACAAATAAGACAGAGATACAACAGTTTCAATTCTAGCCTGACGGTTTAATAAACCATATTATTAATTACCCTAAATGCCAACACATCGAAGTAATTTTTTCCAAAAGAAAAAGAGTCTCTTGCTATTCATTCGTGAATCAAAGAAACTACACATTTGTCTGATATGTTTAAGACATTACATTCATACTATGTCGTCAAATGACATGCCAGCTGTTGGCATATATACCAGAAAGGGAGATATTCATATTTATCCAAAAAGAAAACTAGCCATAGTAAATGATCTATATTGAAAATTGAACAGATATTTAGTCAACCTTGGAACCATTGCTGAGACTCTTCAAAGGTGGTTTAAAACTCATCAGGATTTTATTTATTTTCCTATATATTTCATCTAGGGAATTTGGAATTTGTGGAACCACATTCTGTTTGGTGACTATCATTACAACTTTAGTCGGTCTCTTCATTATATAATGCAGTTCCTTTCGTGTGCATTGGTTAAGAGTGTTAGCCACAAGATTAAAACTTTAAGAGGTCCTACACTTCCAACAATTGGAACATATGGTTTTTTTGATGGTGCTGAACAAGGTGGTAGATGTGAGGCTGGAGGCTTGTTTGTGATTTCCAATGCAAAATATTATGAATTGTCTTTGGGCTGTGGCATGGGAATCAACACATGCACTGAACTCTTGGCTCTTTGGAGTTTACTGTATTTTATCTTCCCATTACACTTAAACAATGTACAGTTTGTTTGGAGACTCTTCTATTATCATTGGATGGGTCCATGATACAATTACTCTTAAGGTGGCTTCTCTCGATCAGTGGAAGAGGAAAGTTAGATTACTTATGGCTCAATTTCACAACCTTCATATCACGCATGTATCCATATTTTTCAACTTTAGGATAGATGGTTGATCGAAGAAAGGACTTAACTTGGAAGAAGGCACTCTCCGGATTACACACTATCATCAGCTCAGGCCTCCAGAATCTTGGACTATGCACATCTATTAGTGCTTTTAATAACATTTCTATTTTATATGTATTTGGATTATATGTTCTAAATTGTTGTCGATTAGATCCATTATTGTGAATATTTTGTTTAAATGGTACTTCCGGTATCATATCCTTAGATAAACTGCTATATAGTAATCAGTTGTTAGTTTTACATGTTTTTGAAAAGAACAAACTGAATGTTTTCGTTACATTATCCTCGGGATAAGTTTCATTGTAAATTCCTTCGATTCACACTCATGAATAGTAAGGGGTGTTTTTTCAGTTGAAAAAAAAAAACTACACATGCACTTGAGCCAAAATAGCCAAAGCATTACAGATGTCTCCTGAAAACATTTAATAGGAACCCCATTATAAATAGTCTTTGTCTCAAGAGCATAGTAAATAGAATCCCTCTTCCAACACGTTTATAATAATGGCCGGCTATCAACTATAGTATTTTTGTTATGAAACTGATTACCAGCCAAGGTAGGATGATCAATTAAAATATATTTTCCTCGGGTGCATTGCTTACCTATACAAGAGCCCTAACCATATAGAATAAAGTATCGTCTATAAGGCCTCCACTCATCAGTTATTTTACAAGTTAGTAGACATCCAACAATAGTAGTAAGTGGCATGCTCAGGCTGGAAGTCTATTTCCTCCATATTAGTTCCAAGGGAAGAAGTTGCAGAATAATTTTGATTTTCTTCACAATGGTGCCTGCATTGAGGATGGCCAACGACTATAGATAGAAACTACCTAGCGAATGGAGCATTGCTACGTATACGAAGCAATCTCAAGGGGCGAGCTTCGCGAGCTTGCTCTTCCCCAACTAGGAACTCCATTATTTCCTACCCCTCCTGTCGATCTCTTCTTTTAAAATTGAAATGAACTTATAAAAAAGTTGGCTTAACCTAACCAGCTACGAAAGATCTGGCTAGTTCGATCAGAGAAGGAGAATTGGCTGGAGGGCATTACAGAGGATGGGGATGGGAATGGGATTGACACATTTTGCTCGAAGGGGTTTCAACCAAGGCTCCAAAAAGAAATATTCTTAGCGAGGAGAAAGATACCGAGAATATAGATATCACGGTCACTGTCTTAAACCCTAATCCCAGCTATGCCCCAAAATCTTGGTGCATTTACAGTTAGAAATTGGTGAATCAAAGCAATGAAAAGTTTAGGCCTGGATATTTATCTATTTTTGTATTTGATTATGTGCATGATTTTATTTCGACTTTAGTTAAATCAACTATTTTGTCTAGAGTGTATGATTGCCAAGTATCTCTTTGTTGAGATAATGGGTCTACAGTAGGAATACCTGTTTGTCTGATTGCCAGATATCAGATGACAGCTTTGATTACAAGGGATAACAGCATGATTTGGTGTCAATCCAGATCAGATTATGTTTCTCTATTGCAGTTTCCTTTTTAAAATTATTGTATAAAGTTTCCAGTCCCCTCTCTTCAGAATCGATGGCATTATTTGAATCCTTTTCCTGACCTTTAAACTCCTTTGGCCCTCAATTTTTCATGATTCCCAGCAGCTGACAAAATGATAGCAACTCTGAATCAGACAACACTGCCTCATAATTTAGTATTATTATATCACATTTTCAGATAGATATTCTTCACCTTCATCATAACCACTTCTATTATTATATCTGAAAATTTTGGTGACTGCCCAAAAGAATATCCCTCATCTCTGGAGTTACTGTTTGACCTCTTCTCTGAAAAATATTTTATTTTTATGATCTCAAATGGGGAAAATCATTTTCCTGTTGTGCACTTGTATTATGTTTGCATTGCAGATTCAAATTCTACAGATATGTTGACAGAGGTCTGAATTCTTCGCTCTAAAGGAGCTTGCAGTGTCATTTGAGCATATGACCTCTGCTTTGAAAAATCCAGTTCAACAACAGTTAATTTTGGGTTTAGAGCACCCAACCCTCCAGGAGGAAGTCTTGGGCTACCAGTAATAAACTGCAAAAATGCCTGCTACTGTGAAGGGGTGAACTCCACCATGATTTCAAGAAGGTCCAAAGCAGGAGAGCTTTGAGCCGTATAGCCATGATCAAATTTGATGTGATCAGTAAGATTTTCAACTTGCTACCACAAGTTACACACAACATAGAAAATATAATCTAGCTCATTTTCAATTAATATTTGCGAAGATGGGAGGGGTAGCACCTAATTGAATCTTGTTCAAAAGGCCTCTAATTGTGACATCACTCCTGTCTTGATAGTTGCATTCATAACTAATGACACATATTCTTCCATGTTATCAATGTTGACCAAAATGTTGTTCCCCCTTGTTTGAGAGGATAGACAAGGTAACCTAGAAGGGTGAAATCAATACAAAGATCTTCGATTTTTGCACCACAATAAGATAAATTTGATATTGCCTCTTTCTTATCACCAAGTATTGACTCTAGGAATTTCTTTCGATGGACTACGGCTACCATTTCTTGTAAAGTTAGACTAAGTTGATGATCAAAGGACTTGATATCATGTAGATCACACTCCTGCCCAAGAAAAAGTTTATAAAAAGCTGTTGACATAGGCAAGTCTAGAAGCCTACCATCCTGAAGAGATTTTTCCATTAGATGCCCAAGAACACAAAATTTATTTCACTTTGGAAAATCCACTTTCATTTTAATCCAGATTAAAACAATATAGACGAGGAAATAAGCCAAGAGGTGCTTGAACAAACCATCCACTTTGGTTTGTTGATTCTAACCTTCCCCATTAATCACGACAAGAGGAATGAGCCACCATTTGGAAGAAGATGGTGTTACAATACATCCCCCTTAATGACAACTTCAAACTTCTTGAAGAATTTGCAAAGATAGTTGGACTTTGCTGTTGTCAAGGATAAGCTGTTGAGTGGAACATTGTAGCAAACCACTGATAAATTGCAATCAGATCTTGAGTAAGGTGCAAGGAAAGGGAACCTTGCTTCTGTCAGAATCACTGCAACTAGTAAATGCATATGAGGTCTCCAAGAAGTTGCAAGGAATGGAAACCTTGCCATCAAGAATCAATGCAAGATGTCAAAAGTATGATGATGCTGAATGTGATTTAATAGGTTAAAAATGTCAGCGATCTGCAAAAATGATTCAACCGAGAACTTTAACATGAACCCATAACAGTTTCAAAAAGTATTGTAAAAGATGCACAATGTGCAATAAGATAGTCTTGGCATCAACGCACTGTTCCATACAAAGCACACAAAACACTATCATCAAATTAATCAATTTTAATTACAGGAATCATATGGCCAAACCAAAGCCACTGCTCTCAATGTTACAATGAATAGAAAATCTTCAGGAAGATTTTCTCTGTCAAAAGAGAGCTACTAGTGATATGATATGGAGTGATCGAATTAAGAACCCGTACAACAGGAGGGTTGGAAAAATTACAAAGCTAAGTTGAAAAGACAACAAGAGCAACCTTCTTGTCCTTTTAATCTTGATTTTCCTTTTTGATATTGCAAGCTTTTTATGCCCTTTAAAACAATTTTTTTCAACATCATTGGTTTTCACTCAATACCTACATGGTTTCAGTTGCTTCTTCTGAGAAGTAACCTCACCAAAATTTTTAGAAGATTCTTTTGTAGTAACATTATCATGAATTGATCTTATATCCTTTTAGGTCATTTAGATTGATCTACGCTATGATAAGCAGTATGAGCATCGCTTGTAATAAACTGGTCTGAAGATAAAGGTATTTCTTGTTGACAAATTATCTTGTGTAATTACATAATTCCCCAAAGTTAGGCTTCTAGCTGCCTTTAGACATTTCAGTTGCTCTATTTTGTGATTCAATGAATAGATCATAAATAGGAGTTAGTGTTTTCACTATTGAAATATTAAAGTTTGTATCACTTTTATTATAAACACTAGAATTATTTAATTTTTCATTGTAATCTTTAATTTTAGGTAGAAACTGCTCAATCCTCCAAAAAACATTTGAATCTAAATCATGTAATTGTTTTGAGATAATAAGCAGAAACATCATCATTCTTATCATACATGGAAGCTAATGCCTTCCATAACTCAATAGTACAATCTTCAGATTGAATGCGTACCTAAAGGTTGTCAAACACTGTTTATCTAGTAAGGCCCCTTGTTTGCTCACATTGGTCTGTCCATAGAGTGAATTTTTTGCATATGTTGACTTTGTGGGGAAACCATTGATTATTCACCATAGGTTCCTCCCCTCGAGAATATCAATCAACATTTTCTTCCTTTTTTTTTCCTCTAGAAAAATCATAATTTCATTTCTATCAAAAAGAAAAATTACATATGTTGGATGCAATTGTACATTAAAAAGGGCACTATATAGTGCCTCCTATCCAACAAGTTTCCTATACAGGGCCCAATATAAAACTGTATGCGTCTGTACAACTGTACCAAAAAGTGTCAAAAAAAGGGGCATGGAGATATTCTGATCTTCTTTTGTCATGCATATCCAGAATAGACCAGACTCCTCTATGCTACTATATAGCTTCCTTTGAAGGGGAGTTAGCTTCCTGGTTTCGCTCTTGATTGATATGTTTAATGAAGGTGCTTGGAAGGGCATTGTGTAATAGCAATGTTTCATCTAGGAGTGCTTGTAAATTAAAATATCTCAATCTGATCTTACTAGAAATATAGTTGGAGACAATCAGCGAGTCCCCGAAGATTTGAATGGAATTGAGATCATGTTCCACAACCAAAATTAGCACAAGTTTGAGGGCCCATAATTTTGCAAAGTTTTTAGATCCTTCGCCTAGACCAGCCCTGAATTTGATGGCATGTTATGTTGAGATATGCACAATACTGTCGGTTCCTATTGAGTGAAGATCACCTTGGGGCTTAGTATAGTCTACATGTTCCTCCACTGGAATTTTTGGGATTTTTTGAGTGGGTTGTGAACTACATTCTTTAGTGATTTCCAACAAATTGATAGTAGTGTCCTACATTGTGAGCTTGTATTGTGATTGCCAACAGGTTGATATTAGTGTCCTAAAAAATGGCTTGGTCTCGATCCAACCGAATGTCCCATGCTACCGTCAATGGGAGGGCATAGAGATCTTTCGTTCAGTCATGTCGGAACCACTTGGCCAAATAATCCTCAATGGAGTCACCCTCTAATTCAAACCAGCTAATTCAGCTCACATTGAGAGAAAAGGGTCACAAAACGACCAAATGAAAGTTTGTTTCCTCCCGGTTGCACCGAGAGGAGCGAGGTGTTCTACAGCCCAGTATGGAGGAGATGTTGTAACGTTTGTTCTTAACAAAATAATTAAAAAAATCATGTCGGCTCATAAAATAAAAAAATTATGGAAGGTATTTAAAAAAATCCATGTTGGCTCATAAAATAAAATATTACGAATAGTAATTAAAAAATCGATGTTCATCTATAACCTGGATCTATCAAGCACCGAGAGGAATCAAATTTCTTGAGTTTAAATTTAAAAAAAATACACCTCAAGAAATTGGATCCCTCTCGATGCTTGACAGATATGGGTTTAAGATGGATCTATGTTGGTTTAAGCACAAATTGCATCTTCCAGGACTAGCAAAAGACCTTTTCTAAAGAATGTCGCATGCAAGGGCCTTATTTTAAAGAAGAAGCCACCATAGAATGCGGGCTTTAGATGGACAATGGAATTTCCATATACTTTTCCACCTCCACTTGGTCAGTTCTTGAATTTTTGGCTCAATCAAAACTTTAGAACTATATTTTGGAGCTTTGTCCATGGCAAAGAATCATCTTCTTCTTTGATATGCACTTGGCTAGAGCACAACTGAGCAACATATATATCCCAAATATCACTATCTTTTGGCTTAAAAATGAAAGTTTTGCTCGTCTTCTAGGCGTGATGCCATATGGAAGGGTCCATATCCACCACCTGGGATAAGGAGAAGATACCTCTAGTACGTAGGTGTAAAATCATTCTATTTTGTAATATGTGACTTTCATTACAACCAACTTATGCATCTAATCCAATCTAGATCAACATACCGTTCCCGACCTTCTAGCATAATCAGTTACTAATAAGCAGGAGAGCATTAACAAGCTCTTTCCATATCATGGAAGCAGATTGCAAGGAGACATTTGGGTGTCTCAGCCAGTCAACAATAAGTTTTGGATAAATATACTTCTTGTGCATGAAAATGCTCTTTGCAATAGGGGCCTTTGTAAAGAAAAATATGTTTATAAGATCCCATCCCCCTTGTGCTTTTGGGAGAGCTAAGTGAGTCTATTTGCTTCCATATTTTGTAATTAGAATCATTTAATTCTGGAACATTAACAAACTAAAGTTATTTTGGAAAACCAAATTTGAGATGAGATTGCATAATTTCTCAAATCTCACTGCAAAACTGGAATCTAAGTGAAAAATTAAGCAACTTCAAATTATTTTCACTCAAAACAATGTTAATATGAATGAGTTATGGCCTATTGAATGTGCAAATTGATGACAAAGCTTGTGCTTTTGACAAAACTAAGGCTTCTGAAACATTTAAAGGAACAATTTACAGAAACAACTTATACCACTATGAAGTAGGTAGATAATTGAACCCAACAAAAAAAACTGCATTGCAAATGGACTATGGAGTCAAAATGTATTGCAGTTATAAAATCATCTTGGAATTTCAAGTTACAAATCCGCCTAGGATGACTGATGTGGCAATGAGGCACCACATGGAAAAATTTTGTATGATGATTGGATTGTTGATTGTATGTTGTGCTAATGTGGCAGGGTACAATTAGTCCATGTGGATTCTGTATGATGACATGGCATATTGTAGAAGTGCCACATGTCATTGGCCATATTGTTGATGTGGTAATGATCATAGTGCACTGTTGAGGTGGCAAGTTTTGTTTAGGTAGTTTTATTGATGACCGTACAATGACTTGGCTGTACTTATCAGTTTGTAGGTATTGGTTCATGGGTATGAGTCCATGTGGCAATGGTTGTACCTATGGTGTTGTTATCAACTTATCACACACACTGTAGCTGCCCCTTAGTAAGATCCTATCTAGGACGGTAGAGGTATGGGCAGCCAAGTTGGTGACACTTCAAGTTATAGATCCACCACTATTGAAATGGTTGTCACTCCGGGTAAGGTACTTGTCAACTCGTGAGATGGCTAAGGGGGAAACCCTTGGTCTTCCACCGAGGAAAGACTGACTGAAACAAGACCAAGACACCGATATAGATAGTAGGCACAAGGAAAAACATAGATACCTTGGTGAGTTGACCCTAGACCATAATGTAAGCTACTAAGTAGCAACTTGGGAAGTCCAATTCGAGTACAAAGGATAATAACAATGAATAAAACTAGATTTTAAATTCTCAGTAAGTTATGAATTAGTGACAGATCTAGGCTGAAAATGAGTGCCAAAGGTGAATAGATAAAATGCTACCCTGTGGGGTTGGCTTAGTGAACCCAAAATACCCAAGATAAGATTTAAATCAGCAGGTAAAGGGCCTGGTTTCACACTCCAAAATTCTTGCTTGGTTGATACATAAATGAAATGTTGAAAAGCACAAGCAATACAAGTCATGCACAAGAAGCCCTAGGTCACTAGCAAAGGTAGTGCATTAGCTAACATATCGGTGCCATGTTCTAGAGGGTAAATGGAGTCAAAATAGGATAATAGCCAACCTCTAGAGGTTCTATGATATGCACAAAAATACCCAAATTCTAGAATTTCAAAACTCCCAGTAGATAACTTGCTGAACTTTTTATGGTGGTTTAGTTAAGTGAAATATTTCAGCTGACTATTGGAATGGAAATGACAATGAGAGAGATGAGTTAAATACTTGGTTCCCAGAGCTATGGCTAAAAATTGACAGTTTGTCACACGGAGATCACCATAGAAGATTTTGGTGAAGTCCCACTTCAAATGAATCTTCCCCAAGTGAAGAAGTGTGCCTTCCTCTTGCCAAGCAAACAATCGGAAGTTAGTTTGATTCTAAGAAGAGAGAAAATCACATACATGAGATTCATGGAGAAAATAATGATGTTAAAATACAAAATAACTCCCAGAGTTACAACCAAGTGAAAGAGAAAGAGATGGGGTCCTCCCACAAGTGCGCCCCCCTCTACTTAGCTACCTCTATATGCAAATAAATTTCACCACAAAAATACTTGAAACAACACCAAAGATCCCCTAGTGCAATGTATAAACAACATGCAATCAATATTTCAGTCATTCACCATGAAAGAACACAAGTTTTTAGAGCTGTAAATTTCTCTCTATTATGCAATCCAAGAGCCAAGTGTCAAGAAGAAGTACAATGAGCTTCTCTTTCCATTAAATAGGAAATGAAGAGCACAACCCCTAGCATCAATGACTAGGATTTAATCAAGAGTTTCAATACTCTCCAACCACCTAGTAGACCAGTATCCACCTTGATGATCACTTCCTTTTTGATTGTGCTCCCATCTACAAGGGGCACCAAGAGGCAGACAAATAGTGGCCCTGAATCCAATTCATATCAGTGGAGGCTTGTGGTACTATCCCAATATCCCCACCTCTTGGAGGCCTTAGCGACATTTCCATTCCCATACCATCGATCAAACAAGATCACCCATGCCCCAACAACAATCGACCTCTTCCAAGCACCAACGTCTAATCCCTCTAGGACCTCTTTCAAACAGTCTTCTAGAAATCTTGAGTCTCCTCCACTCAGCCTCAAATGTTAAGGGACCCTAATATGCTGGCAATTGGCATTATTATTATGGGCACTCCAGATTTTGCATCCATACCTTTTGTACATCCTTCTTTGATAAATGCTCTCCGAGTCTCCTCTTGTAAAGTTTGGTTCTCAAGTTTTAGCTTAGATCAACACTTTACTTTTTGCATCTTGCTTTTCATAGGAGTCATCTTTGTGCTCCCACTTTGTATTGACAACATTGTATCTAGCAGTCCCATTGACCTACTTCAGTGGTCATTTGTTGAACATTTATAAAATTATCTTATCTTATCTCGTGATTGTTTCCTATCCCATGTGATGTGCAATAGTTGAAAAATCTCAACTCCCCCCAGATCCTTGAAAGTGTTGATGTGTCCTTGCCTATCTTAGAATTTATTCATTCTACAATCCTTGGCAATAAAGATCAAGTCAATCTCTTTTGGCCAACATATTTGTATTGAAAGTGTGTGAGAATTTTCTATATCATTTTAGACTCTTACTTGTTATGATTGGATGCTTAATAGGAATCAAGTGGTAGGATTCAATAGTTTCGTTGGGCCTACTTTTTATCATTCACTATCCACTTCATAGACATACTATCTAGGATCATAAATTTGCATTTAATTGGTATTTTATGCATAAAAACAGCATTAGCTTACTGTCCAACTTTGATTTTAGACAGATACAGGTTTTCCTAATGGTCTATTTGCATCAGTTAGCATCCTCATTTATATCCAGTACTTATTTTATCTATTTTAGTGTGCTTTCCAACAGTTTAGACTGTTTTTTAGCTTGATATCCTACATTTATTTAGCATAGAAAAGAAGTGTATTATCACCCATTTTGGCTTATACTTGGTGATTTTGGATTTAGAGTTGATTCCTAGTTTTGTGTGCTTGATCCCTATTGATTTACTTGCTGATTTATATCTGATTTATTCCATACAACTGATTACTTTGTTAGTTTAATGTCATACTAACCCCTTTGATTATCGGTTGATACCTTAGACTATTTTAGTAACTAGGGAAGCCACCATGTGGCTGGAAAAGCACCAACCTGAAGCAAGATAGGTTCAGAGCAAGGTGACACTAACACGCCTAGATAGTTAGCCAAACTACTTTCTTGTTTCTCAAGTAGAATTTTCAAGTGTGTTAACATTGGAACCAGTGATGTGGAGCTAACTAGGCTTTCCCAATTTGAGGTGCACAACTTATTTTTGCATTATTTTTTTCTCACTTGGCGACTCCCTTATAGGATGAAGATTGATTATGGATATCTCAATGAGGACCCAGGTTGTTTTAAACCAGCATAGATCCATCTTAAAATGGATCTACCAAGATGGTTGAGTTGCTTCAAAAGAAACACTCAAAGACATTGTTGCTAGATAAAGGATTGAGTTTACAGTTGGGTTTGTCAAGTCCTAATAGTGAGGGTAAACAAGGAGATAAGAAAAGATAATTTAATTAATGTTCAACAAATGGCCACATACAGGTCAATCAGACCATTAAGTACAATAGTATCAATACATTGTGGGAATGAAAAGGTTGTTCCTATAATAACCAAAAGCAGATCTAATATAAAAATGTAAAATCTAATGGAGAATGTGTGTCATTGGGTAATGTAAAGTTATGTATGGACTATTAAGGGTCAAAGGTCAAAATCCAAAAACTTCCTGGAGCGATGCCTCATATGGGGGTATAGGGGGAGCCACAGGGCCCCTTGGACCTATCACCGAAGAAGAATGAAACACTACACTAGGAGTCATCCTCCTCTTAAAATTATCACTACTGACATTCAGAGTGTAATAGAAAAAGCTCATATTGGATTGTTATCCAAAATCACTTGAAGAAGAACCCATATGTTGTGTGTCTCTGACTCTCTTTGCCTCAAGGGGGAGCCTATTATTGTTGTTTGGAAGCAGAGTTTTGTTTGCTAAAGGCCAAGCCCTATCCAAAGATCTAAGCCAATAGTCGAGCACAGGTCTCATTGACAAGGGGGCAGGAGCCACCAAGGATCTCTAGGATATGGAGTCTCAACCTTTGTTGGAAGGAGTTGTTGTCAACCTACCCATTGGTGCCTGTATCTATTGGGATCACCAAGACAAAAGATGTAATCAACTGAGAACTGTATGGTCGAGGGGGGAGGCTCAACATGGAGGATCGAAGACCCAATCTATCCCTCAAAACAATGCTTAGTAACGTTGATCCCGTTATCTGAAAAGGTGGTGAAGGAGTTTTGGGACTCCCTAAAGAGGCAGTAAAACCCATGAAGGCTTGAATCAACAAGATCATATAAGATAAGTTAATTGATTAATCTCCAACAATTGACATACATAAGCAAGAGAGTTTACCCTTTCCTATCATAACGTTGATTCAAGAACAACAGTTTGATGAGATACTATTGTAGAAGCAAGAATATATTTTGGTCCAACTAGAGAATGATCTTCCTCACAGCTTGGTAATAATCCAACAATACAATTTTATTATTCAATGTGATCTTCAGTTTGATCATTGTTTGTATATCAGTCTTAATCATGCTTCAATTGAAATGAGAATAGTGGGTATTTCAAGAGGTAGTTTGAAAAAGCCTTGTCTTTTCTAATTTCTTCTTATTCACTACTGATCAACCATGTTCTATGTTGCAGCCAACATTATTTCTTGGTTGTTGATAGTCAAGCATATGAGGACATATTTTTGACTCAATAGACTTCATGATTAGCTTCACTGGTGGTATGACTATGCTGATCTTTCTCATTGCATCAATCTCTTATATGCATGGCTATATTGGTGATTTGAATATGTTGATCAATCATGGCAGGTTTGATGTATTTCCAGAATGTATTAAAAAAATTAGAGAAAGATAAAAAAGAAAAGTTCAACTCTTTTAGATGAGTTGGTTCAGTTTTCAGTAAGCTTCTAGGTGGGATAGATGAATAATTTGATTTCTTTTCACTTAAAATTTTTAGTGGATTTTCAAAATTAGTCCTTAGTTTATTTTTATAAAAGTCCATTTTGCATTGGGAGGTGCTTGATTGGGTGAATACATTCAAAGTCTACTTGGTTTGAACTTTTGAGATTTTTTTGTGAAAATTTCAAGAAAACACATGCTCAATGCAAATTCAAATATGTCACCCCAAACTTGAGATTCCCAGGATCTATTTCTTGTCAACTTTTGGCCTCAGGGCTAAATCTGAAATATAAATTATAGCAATATCCATTTCAATCAAGTCCAACCAAATACAGAAGGCAACCCAAGCAAATAAATACCAAATGCAAATTCAGAAATTTCACCTCAAACTGGAGGTACCTGAGATCTATTTCTTGTGAACTTTTAGTTTTAGCCTCAGGGTTGAATCTGAAATATAAATTACAGTAGAATATATTACAATTTTGGCAAACCAAATGACAAGGCAGTAAAAAAGAACAAACACCAAACATTTGTACTTCAAGGAAACAATGTTTCCACTTCCATCCCTTGGGGCATGCATCCCAACATATAACAGATCCGCAAATTACTTATTTATAGTAGATTTATTACAGCAATAAATCTGCCCACTTAGCTTCTAAATGTTTGTCAAATCACTTAATAAAATATGATCACTGTTACGTTAAATCAGAATACATAACCAACACTAGAAACTACTCAATCACCATGACAACATAAAGCGAAAGTCAGATCTGTCAGTAGACAAAGTTTGAATACCAAAGCATACTTCATATATACATGAGGATGAAGTTACGAGTACATACCAATCACTTAGACATAGTGATCTCGATAGGCATATTGAATTTGAATAATTGTAGTTTCAAAGAGAACTTTGCATTAACTACTTGTGCTCCAAAGAGCTTATTCAGATTGTCTTAGATTACCTTAGATGATTTTTCTATGTTTATATGATGCAATTCAAAATTTGATAGAGCAAAGCCAATGATGATTAATGGCTTTAACTTTTTCATCTCTACTTTTCCATTCCAATAGTTTATTTGGATCTGCCAATGGTGTCTCAGTTCCATTTATTTTTTCCCACGAGTTTTAACTTGTTATTCATCAACTGCATCTGTATTTTCACTTTCCATATGTGGGAATTGAAGCCAAAATATTTATCTAATGGCATTTCCGTTGCTTTATAGTTAGATCTACTTAGACAACTACTATTTTGCCACAAATTGGTAAAATGTAGTGAGAATCATGCAACAAATACTTAGATCTGTGACTAGGTTTGTCAAGGATGCTAACAACATGACATTTTATCCCAATAAAGCAAACATGCATGCTGAAATTTTGCCATAGGAATCAAAATACAATAATACATCCTGTTAATTATAGATCTGATTTATTAAAATCACAAGAACCTATACGACATTCTACAGACTATACGGCCTATGTGATGGCCTGAGTCTAACTTCCAAGATTTAGCCTTTGGATAAGTGGCGTCACTTGCATGGGCTTGCATGGCTGTATTTATGTCTTATGCACCATAAGTATTTTGTCTCCCATTTAGCATATTTACTTCCAGCAGGAGTTTAAAGTGAATTCCAACTATCTTGAGGATAACACATGCTCTCCAAATGCGATAAAAGTTAAAACCAATCAAATTTTCAAGGAATCTTCATCTAAGTTGGTGTCGTTATTTTAATACAGCATGATTCTCCTGGCAGGTCTATCAACCCTTTGTCATGGAAGAAACCAGAATTAGATGTTTGACTTACTCTCCATTTGAAAAGTGCACTTGTACAAATTGTGCCAACTGTGACAGCTGATCTTTTGGTAAGGTTTTGTATTATTGCTCTCATATATTTGAAAATTGCATACATAATATTGGAATACAACATTAATTATAGGATTTGATTTAACAAGATATGAGCATGTAGGTAGCTGATGAGTGATTTTAAGCATGGTTGTCTTTGGAAATATAAATTGCATTTTAAGCATGGTTGTATTTAGATCTTATTGTCTTTTATTAGAATTACAAATGATGCAATCTTGGTGTTAATATTTCTCCTTTCCCCAATTTTTAAAGGGTTCTAGCTCAATGGAAGAGTGTCTGCCTTACAAGCAGAAAGTTGGTGGTTTGATTCCTCCATGCCCTAGTGATATTGCAATATTGGTACTTTTAATAAAATATATTTTATTATGATTTTTTATGGCTATAGGGATGGTTTCAAACCGTTTTTTTATGTTGCTATGATGGGGGTTCTAAACCACTTTCATATGTCACAACGAGGGGTGTTCAAAACTCCCCCTATAGGTTTATATGAGGGGGGTTCATAACCACCCCCCAAGGTTTGTAAGATGGAGTTTTAGGGGGGGTTTCAAACCACCCCCGTAGGTGCCTACAAGGGGGGTTTCGAACTGCCCTCGTAGGTAGCTATGAGGGGGGGTTATAACCGCCACCAAAGGTTTGTAACAAGGACTTTTAGGGGAGGTTTTGAACTATCCCGAAAATTCACTTTTTCATCGGTTTTGATCTCTTTCATAACCGCCATTAGCTCATGATGAGGGGGGTTCAGAACCCCTCTGTAGGTCTCTACAAGGGGGGTTTCAAACTGCCTCTGTAGGCCTCTATGAGGGGGGTTACAAACTGCCCCTATAGGCATCTACAAAGGGGGTTCCAAACCACCCATATAGGCATCTACGAGGGGGGTTTCAAACTGCCTTTATAGGCCTCTACGAGGGGGGTTCAAAACCGCCCCTACAGGCCTCTACAAGGGGGGTTCTAAACTGTCCCTATAGGCCTCTACAAGGGGGCTTCCAAACTGTCCCTATAGGATTATATGAGGGGGGTTCACAACCGCCCCTATAGGCTTCTACAAGGGGGGTTTGAAACTGCCCCTATAGTCTTCTACGAGGGGGGTTCCAAACCACCCCTGTAGGTTTGTATGAGGGGCTTATGAGGGGGGTTCACAACCGCCCTTGTAGGTCTCTATGAAGGGGGTTCAAAACCACCCCCGTAGTTCTCTATGAAGGGGTCTACAAGGGGGGTCAAAAACCGCCCCCAAAAGTCACTTTTGGGGGCGGTTCCAATCTCGTCAAAAACTGCTCTTAAAGGGAAAAAATTTTAACATCGGTGCCTTTAGGGGCAGTTTTGCCATAACCGCCCCCAAAGCCGAAAACCCCCCCATACGTCACTTTTGGGGGTGGAAGACAACCCCCCCTGAAGGCCAAAAATGTAGTAGTGTATGTTTTCGTCCGGTCCAAGCAGATATTTCCATGTTTACTTGTGGGTTATGGGCCCACTGGATTCCGCTTTGACCTTCTACACTCGCTTTCCTCGGGCTCGCTTGCACCAGGCTTGCTTGTTTCAGGCTCGCTTGCTTCAAGCTCACTTGTTAAAACTTAACAACATACTTCTGTGTCAAATATTCTCTTCTTAAAAAGTTAGGAATGCATCTCAGTGCTACAAGGATTTCTTTATCAACAATGGCATAGTTCTCCATGCATCTCAGTGCTACAAGGATTTCTTTATCAATAGTGGCATAGTTCTGCTCAGTTTTTTGTCAGGACACTTATTCTCCAAGATATGTTTCCTCAGAAGTTCAATCAAGGAGTTCCGCCACTCTTAAAATTCTTTACCAACAAATATAATTTGATTACTAGCAATTTTGTCTGACAGGAGAAGTCTTAACTACTTAATTCAAATTATTTACAATATATTTGATTACCAACAATTTGATTACTTAAGTCTTATAACCAACACATATTTCATTACCTGGGCGTAGACGTTTCCTGTAATATACTCAGAAGAGTTACTTTCAGAAATGATTGTGCCTCTTAGAGGCCAGTCAACTCTAGGAACCAAGTGACCCTATTATAGGGTTAGTACAAACCAGAGAGAGAGATGATTGGGCTATGGTACGGTCAATCAAAGAAATTCAATGACCATCGAAAGGATCAATACAATCACAATAAAGATGAGTTGAGAGCCAACAGACTGAGGCCAAAGAGACTCATGGCCCCTAGTAAGGTACAAGGACCAACCAAAGGGTAAAAAAACAACCATTAAGGTACAAGTAAAAAAGAAAAGAGTGGGTATAAATTATACTCATAACCCTTGGGACTAAGGGGGTGTACTACCTCAAATGTGGTCAAACTACCATAGTTATACCCACAAGAGCGAGAACATAAAAGGCGCTACAAATCAAGAGATAACTCAAGATCAGTAAAAGACCCAAAAGGTGAGAGGAAAGGTACCACAAAAAAATGAAAGGAACAAAATGAAAGGACAAGCTACCACAGGACCAATAAACAACAGGGTGTAAGGACCAAAAGTAAATCAACCATTATGGGGAAGGTACAAATAAGGTCAAATATATATTGCAATAGCTCCTTGTAACTACCTGTTATTTGACATGCCAAGGAGATGGAAGGTCAAATAATGTCAAATATATGCAATAGCTCCTTGTAACTACCTCTTATATGCAATAGCTCCTTGTAACTACCTCTTATATGCAATAGATCCTTGTAACTATCTCTTGTAACTCAAATAGGACCACCAAAAGGTGTGATAGCAGGAAACCTTCCGAGGTAAGGTTTGGAGGGTGGTATGAAGTGGGTATAAAGACTCATAACAACTTGGACAAAGAGGGTGTACCTCAAATGTGGACAAACTACTGTAGTACCCACAAGACCAAAGACATAAAAGGTGGTACAAATCAAAAGATATACCAAGATGACTAAAAGACCCAAAGGTAAAATGCAAGGTACCACAAAAATATTATCGACAAAATGGAAGGACCATAAGACAATCAACCAAGGTGGGGTACAACCAATCATCTCTCTCTCAAATGTAGCATTGTTCCATATACCTGAAAGACCATCATCACAGTAAACGAAAAAGTCCACATGGATGATGTGATCACGTGGTCCTCTAGACTACTCCTAAGGTCAAGTGTTAGTGGCTCCATCAAGGGGTGTTGATTCCCTTGAGAAGACCATCTAAATCAACCATCTCGAAGACTTAGGAGAAGAGGACATCACACATCATCAAATAATTGGTAACTGATCGTGTAAGAACTCAAAAACCATAAAGAAATCTAGCATGTAGAAAGGGAGCTATGAAAAGACAAGGCTCGTAGGCCAAAAAAGCAAGCTCAAAAAACTGTACTGGGATAGGTATCACAGTAAGCGAGATGAAACAAAAGTGGCCAGAATGCCAACAAGCAGCACTAAAAAGAAAAAGACCCTCTAAAAAGGTGAAATAGCAAGCAAAATTCCTAACTAGGAGCTGGAGACCTCAAAAAATCCTATCCTTGGCAAGGTGATGAAATCCAAGTCGAACAATATGAAATGAGAGACCAATAATGGAAGGATATCCCTCTACTAAAAGGGATCCTGGGTAAAAGAGTCCTAGAATAAAAGTCACTAACCTACGTCGTTCATGACATGTCGGAAAAGGTTTTCGGCACTTCTGTCTTATCGCCCTTGTATCACCATCATGGTAGAGTACAAGGAAGACAGTGGATCGATATGCCTTAGGCACTAAGTGGAGTGCGGCATTCCACAAAGTCCATCCGGAATCAATTGTCGTGGCTTAAGCCCCAAAACAATGGGACGCCCCTCGACAAACTGGTCGATGATCGTGTCAATAAATACTAGAGGATTTTAGGACCCTAGAGGACAACAACTATGTCTCAAATGAAAATGACGAGAAGGAATTATTTGGATACCTATCCCCGGTGTCCTACCTAACTGCCAAATTCTTTTTATCCTCAAGTGAGGTTAAAGTGTGTTGAGTTAGCGAGTAAAATTTTAATGGTTGTATTACGCAGTCAGGTGATGGAAGTGAAACTCATGGTGTGATGATTGACTGAAACCATGCAAATGCATATGAATAAAATAAGCCTTTCCTTTCAATGAATGCTAGATAAAGTAAGGAGAGAGTTCTTTCAAACTATAACTACTCTTTCAAATTAAATCAATGCAGCAAGTGTTCAAGTTCATTCATGGGACCCCAAGTAGAGCTTCAGATATACTCAAGTCAAGCAAATGAATTCATCACATAAAACAAAGTTATAATACATATAAGTAATTGTATATATCCATGTTCATAATTCTTTAGGAACACTTATAACATTCTTCAATCATTCATAAAAAAAACACAGTGATAGTAGAAACAATAAACTGCATATAAATGTTCATGAGCTTAATAAAAAAATAGTAACCACAATTGGGGAAGCTATACCACAACTTTTTTTTATGACTATAAATACAAGTGTATCCTAATCATGATAAATACATCCTTTACTTTTACATCATGAGCAATACTAATCATTTCCCCTTTAGCTTGCATTGAGTACCTTGGCATCAATGCCCCCGAGCTCTTTCCTATGGGAATTGAAACTTCCCTCATACAACCATACAGATGATAATGATTGGTTGTTGTTATTTCTTTCTTAGTACCCAAGTTTTTCATTGCTAGTGTTTGGTCAAAGATCTAATTCCTTGAGATGTTAAAACTTTCATCTATGGCACATCTATCCCACATATTAGTTGAATTGGAATTTCAAATATCAAATAATTAAATTGGAAAAAAATTACCTTATACTAGAACTCCCATCAATCAGCTTATGGTCATGTTCATTTTCCTCAGTTCCTCTAAATTTTATTGTAGACAGAGTACTATCAACTAAGCTCAAAGTTTTATTGTAGATAGACTACTATCAACTAAGATAAGTTCCTCTTGTGTGATATCCCACGCTTGGAAGAAACTCTAGACTCTGTGTACCCACGCCCGCCATCCGAGGCTTGTTGCCAAGCTAAAACTCAAGACCGTTGGAAAGACTCCTTGGACGAAAGGCATGGGTACATAGAGTTAAATCACTTCTGGTTTTGGGATAAAAACAATAGAGGTCCTAGTTCAACAAAGAAAATATATTTATAAATACAAATATATTTATTGTTATCATGATACAATAGGGGAATATCATGATTCTAATGGTGTTATAGGATCTATCTCACATGGTTCTACTTCATAATGGGATGGGGCCAATTAATTAACTGCAAATTCATCAAATGAACTGCAGCACTATGTTGTTGCTGGATGCTATGCCTCTACGCACGCATGTTCAATCCCTCCATCGAATCACATTAGGGAATGAAACATTGTTCACCCTTAGCAAACTCTTTTGTTATTTTGATTGTAGAAACCAACTTGTATGCACAGGGTTGCAACACTATAACTATTAGTATCTAATGCCATTCCTCAATTTCAATTACAACTTACCAACTATTTTTTCATTTTATTTGCGGAAATCAACTTGTATGCACTGGGTTGCAAGACTCTAACTGTTATTATCTATTGTCATTCCTCAGATTTCAATTATAGCTTGTTCATATTTATTTGTGCCCTAGCTTATCATTCAAAGTACTTTATTATTTTTTCAATAGAACATTATGGTAGAATTTTAGCAGCCTTTGTAGCTGAGCTTGTTTTGCTTATCTAACACTCATTATATATTGGTGAAATGCCTTTTGTATTTCCAGGGAAATACTACAACTCATACATGAGCACCTTGTAGATTTGGGACTCCTAGATTCAACAAAAACTCTATTGAAGGAGGCACCTCTATCACCATTACCATCAATATCATTGCCACATTGAAATTGATGCTAAATTGATGTAGACAAACTCTTTACATTGTATTTTTTATCGCTAAGATGATGCCTTATAGAGATTGCATCAAAAAAGACAACAATCCATCAATCCAAAGTTGACTCAAATCATGACCTTTGTAGCATCATGTTTTGCATTGTCCCAACTTGAAATTTTTCCCAAAAAATTCTATAGAAAATGATGCCAAATAAGATGCCAAAATATGGTATTGTAGTAGTGAGTGTAGTTCAATTGGCCTATGGAGCGCATAATAAACCACATATAACTTAAGCAACAACAAGAATCATGCCTGTATCATGCAATGGTCACTTGTATCCTATGGGAAGCACCGATCAATCTACCACAATTTTTGGATCAGTGATAATGGAATCCCACCTATCGTTGACTTACTCAATATTTTGAGAGACTTTTCAACTTTGAGATGACTAATGTGCACTATGGAAATTTTTCCTTCTAGTGCTAGTGCAAGAGAGGCCAACTATGGCATCTTTCTTAGTGTTCTTGAATAGCTCAACTTATATGATGGACATTTTATGCTCTAGACTATTGGGACTAGCAATAACATGCTAAGGGAAAAGGATAATTTGCATGTGGTTCCCTACTTATGATGCCAACAGAACCACCTCAAAACTCCAACACAATTGACACAATTGCAGCATTTCCATCTCTACATGTTGCTCCTACACTTGGATATGCAAATGGAGATTTTTACATATTAGGGAGTCATAATACTATAGAAATCACTTTATATATTTAATTTTCCTAAATAGAGATTCATTTTTGTCATCAACTCACCTTGAAATCATCTCTTTATAGTTGTCATGGTATTATTTCTGCACCTACTTTGTACTTTTTTAAGATGGTACTCATAATGATCCATTTGGGACCTTAATAGCACTATTTAATTATTTGTTTTGGAATCGACTCCTATTGTCTTCCCTCCTTTTCATTTTATGTATAGCATCAATATAGTCATTGAATGGTAAACCTCTTTTACACTCTTCGCTCAACCCATTCCAATTAGTTGCTAGTTTAATACTATCCATCTGAATGTCAGGGTCTTCTTTGGGTGTGAGAAATTTAGGTGCAGTATGTATTTGTGTTCTTTGGAAATCATCAGGTCTATTATGTGGTCCTGTGCTTGAAAAAATATGCTCACTCCCTTTTATCTTTTCCCCCGAGTGTGAACCACTGTTATCTCCTATCACCCCTTTGCTTCCAAGTTGGCTGATCAACAATTCCAATCCTTGCATAATTTTGCTACCTATTCTGTCCATGCTAGTGGAAAGTTTAGAGAAAAATGGTTCTAAGGTTGCAATAAGTTTCTCCTGCTGTCTTAATTCTTCATCCTCCTCTCTACCCATTTTTTCAAAAAAAAAAAAAAAAAAACTCTTTTTCTCCTACTATCTCTTCTTCAACCAAAAATTCTTCAACTACTAGCTCAAACGGTGCTGGTTTATTTGTTTGGCTTATTTTTAATACCATCAGGTTCCAATACCATGCTCTGATACCACTTTTAATGTCCCTTTTTAAAAATTTTAAGAAAATGCCCAATTTTCCACTTTTTCCCCAATTTCGACCTTTGACTAGTTTTGATGCCTAGGTCCCGATTTTGGTCCAAATGGTCCCAAATATTCAAGGAAGGTGTATTAATGATATTAGGAATTAAATATGATTTTCAGGTATGATAAATGGCCACCAAAAGACCTCTGCAAACTCTTTTAAGATTTTGGTTCAAATACGCAATTTTACTAGTAATTTGGGGTTCAAATCCCCTTGGGGTAAGTACTGAAAATAGGTTCCCAAATGCCTCCAAACCCACTCAAATTTCTAAAAATAGGAAGTGCATGTTTCAGGGATGTTATTAAAGTCCCAAATTCATCATTCATTAGTTATAAGATCTGTTCCAACCCTCTCCCAAACAACAACAAAAACCACTAATTCGACCCTTAGGGAAATGGCACCAAATATTCTTCAAATGCAAATAAACTGAGTCTAATGGCTTCAAATGCTCAAGTACTAAATATGAAACTTGTAATACACATCAATGGAATTCCATTAATAAAAAATATATCAGAGAAAGATTCCTTTATTCGAAATCATCATCATTATAATGGCATACATCAATGTAGTGGGGAAATGGACATTGTTTGCTCATTAATCTTCAATTTTACATACAACCACATGGTATTTTGACCTGAGACATTATGAAGGTGAATAATAGACTATGTAATTCTATGAAAATCAGAAATACATCAATAGAAGCTCTCCCAAGAAGCACAAGGGCTCACCAAAAATGCCCTCCCTCAAGGAGCATGAATATGCCTTCAAAACTGGAAATGGTTGAGAGATGGTGGTGCACTAAACAAAACCACGAGCTGCCCTGTAGCTAGTACTTGCAAATAAAACTCCATTAAAGCTCCATTAAAGACCTGAGTGGTCTCTCCAAACACCAACTTGGATGGGAATCTTTCACCCTCGAAATTGGCTAAGGCAAGAAACTAGTCATCCACTAGCTCTCTCTTCACAAATGCAATTTTTCTCAAATCATCAAAATCCATTCTACTAATTGATTTCTTCATTTTATAACCAACATTAACCTTTTAAGGGTCAAAATACTCTCCATAGCTTCAATATATTTCCACTTAGGAAATATTCCCCATTTGCCACTTGTCTCCTAGTTCCAACCTTCCATCTTCTCCCAAATTTGAGTTTGAGTCTCTTTGGATTCTCCAACTCCCATGAGAGCCTTCATTGAGCCTATTTTTGGGGCTGAAATGTCATAATGGTCAGATGTCAGAGGTCAGGTCTGCTATTTGTCATATTTTTCATAGATTCTCCATCATTGGTGTCATAGGGGCTAGGAAATCTAGCCCAAGTGTCCACAAACTTTCAATTTGACTCTTTATCTTCCATGGAGGTTACCAATCCATCCCAATTCAACCTAATGTGCTCAATGCCATGTGTTATGACTTACCAACTCACCCAAGAGTGTTCACCTTCTCATAAGTTAGAATTGGCAAGAGAGAGATGCCATGTGTTCTTGAAAAATCAAGCTAGTGTGGGTCCCACACCCTCCATATGTCTCCAAAACCACTTGCCACCTAGAATTTCTCTTGAATTTATTTATTCACCCTATTTGTTAAATACTTGAACCCTTCTAATGTCTAAACATCATTTATTTGCTTCCTTATCACCATTCCACATGTGCCCATCCAACCTCGGAAACTAGTAGGATTGATGGGATTGTCTTACTATGCAATTATTTGAATGGGGACATTACAATACTTGCCTCTTTCTACTTTGATATATTAGCAATAAGCATTGTTTTCACACTCATAGAATGTGCTTACAGTTGTACTTTTGAGCCCCATTGACCCACTTATCGTGGTTTTTTGTTGGACATTAATATCCATGTGGGTTTCTTTACATGAGCTGTAAACACAGCCAAATTGTTATGTGACAGGTTTGGTACGTTTTCAGCAGGTGCAAACTCACATACCTTCATAGGACAGGTTGTTCGCCAATTTAACCCAAATTGATTGTAAATTCCCCCTCTTGTGCTCAATGTAAAATTTGGTGCACATCTACCACCCTAAAAAGATGAATCTAGTATAGTTGTGATCGGACTCTTCCACGACCACAGTCCAAATTTGAAGCTACTATATTCTAAGTGTTAAAGCTACTACAGTACTACCCCAGTCGAAGACTAAAATTGCCACAATCCAAGTCATGATGGTTTGATTGAAGTCTGAAGTATGATGATGCATGCTTACCTTTTATGAATTTACCAACCCTGATGAATGATACAATGAAAGCCAATTTTAAGAATATGAAGACGTTAAAACAAACCATAATAGCCTGAAATATTTCCTAAACCAGAACAACAAAAATGGGTAAGCAAAATTGAAGTTCCGTTTTCCATCGAGGCGGCTTACAAATTGATTTAACTTTGACCACAATGGCACCAACCGCAATTTTAGGCCTGTATAATTATGTTCTTTTTATATATATACGTTGCTAATCCGTCAAATGTTTCGTTACTTTGCATGCTGGGGCCACTTTCTGGCAATTATCATCTTCAAGCTGCCTCGACGGAAAATGGAACTTCAATTTTGCTTATATCATGATGCTAATGGTGTTATAGGATGTATCTCACATGGTTCTACTTCAAAATGGGATGGGGCCAATTAATCTTACTGTCAAAACTCATATGGTGGCAAGAATTGATACACTTTGTACATATGGACACAATACTGAGGATTGATAGCAAGGTAAACAAATTCTGCTATTAGGAGAGATGGTGATAGTCTAGAAACCTTTCCATTCCTCTAATTAAATCTTATGTGGTTTTCTCAAAAATTTGCATTGAGTAATTTAGTAATGAGCTAGGGAGGTCTCTCAAACTCTTCAATTTCTATGGTCCTTATGAGAGTAGAGATCAGAATTTTTATGCAATGCTCAGAATTTTTATGCAATGCCCTAGACCTTGCAAAACGGGATGATATAATGCCAATCGAGCTATGAGATTGGATCTTTCTCATTCCTCACATTCTACATTGCCCAAATTTTTCTAATTGTCTAAAAATTGAAGCTTTCAATTTTATCCAAACCATGTAAGGAGAACTTGACCTAATTGCAATTTTTATAATTTACATGGAAGGATATGTCAAGTTATAGACAGGGCAATTTAATTTATAGACAGGACAATTTTTAGCCGTAGGATAATTATCAACCTAATCCTTCGCATATCAGGGCAATCTAATTTATAGATAGAGCAATGATTTAGTTGACATCCATACAGGGCAATCTAATTTATAGACAGGGCAATTTAAAGAGGATAATGATTTGGTTGACATCCATACCAGATTGGTCTTTAATTTGTTGCTGATTTATTTAACACGTAGGTCGTATGACATCTAATTAGTGTATTTTATAGATAAATCCAACCTCGAACATAAGGGAATTGGAACCATCATACTCAAATTGCCTTGATCCCATAATTTTTTTTGCATAATGTTCTCTATCTTCATCATTCATCCACTAAAATGTTAATTTTGAACCACCAAAGACTTGAATCTAGGTGAGACCCAATTCTACTGCAAATTTCAAAAGATAGAAGAGCAAACTGAACTGACCCATATTGTTTTTCCTAGCCCCCAAGTAGGATTTATCTATGAAGAAATGGCTATCGGAGATATACAGAGAAAACCTAATCTTGCACTACTCTATGCAGTCTGTCAAGGCCCCATGAAAAAAACTCCAAGTCATATATGGATTCACTGCTACTTCACTAATAACACACCCAACCTTCAAAACCACAATCAGGGAGTACAATTTAAATGGAGCTACCACTGGAGTTGAAAAGTTCAATGTGGGGATTCACTTTTCTTCTAGAATGCAAGCATTTTGAAGCAACCAAACTCCCCAACAAATCAAATAGGGGGTCAATATCTGGCCTCTGAGATCACGACAAGAAAATAACTCATGTAAACATTCAACCATAGTGCCTTTGACCCATAAATTCCTCAAGTTAAAATGAATTTTGATATCTCTCCATACATGTTTTCAATAAGAGTCAGTACGGAATAAGTGATAATTGGGTACATATCCTAGGCATGAAGTTGAAGATTGACTAGATGAAGCAAATGAAAAAAAAAAGGAAATTTTTCAAGAAGATCCAATGGTAAGAAGAAAGAGTAAAAATGTTGGATGATGGCATGAAAACTGTGTGAGTTTTATGGTGTATTCTTTAAGGAAGCCACAAGACCTTTGATGACATTTGTGGCTACAACAGATCTGTTGAAGAACATTGGCATAGTGAAAATGTAATCATAATAACACCACAAAAAGCTTCAGTACATATGGTTGTCACAATTGATGATGTTGGTCATATAAGCAATAAAATCTATAGCATCAATAAGACCCACAAGTGAAAGGATCTCTCAAGCATCCACAGAAAATGGATCATATGATATAGCAGCAGCTGGAAGTTGTCATTCGATTTCTTCTCTTGCATGCGGGTATGAAGAAGAAGTGTTGAAGCATCCTGAGTTGAGTCCATGGTTTGCAAGTATTTAGAAATGTGTTCTGATTTTGATTTTGTAAACACCTAATGTTGGCTACAATGATTATAAGATGATATTAACACACATATAATGATATGAAGCAGCTTGGTGACTTAGCATGAAGTGGACAAGGTTAATGACATGAAGCATCTTGGTGACAAAGATGAAGTAGATGTTGAGATATTGTAACTTCAAAGAATATTATAATTGTACTTTATTATTCTGGAGATGTTTCATTCCTCCGTAAAGATCTTATTGTATATACGGAGATGTTTATTCCTACGTCGGAATGTGGTAACTCGGGTTATTAGACTTCCCTAGTGGAGGTCAGCCTTGTATGTGTTATGCGGGTCAAAGGGTTATCAGACCACCCTAGAGGGGTTGGCCCAGTCAGTTGTAGTGGGGTATTTAACCCATTGGTTAAATACGAGCCTACATGTACTTGTGTAAAAGATATGTCAGAGTAGTGTATAAATAGAGGAGGTGTATTCCTCATTTGATACACTCACTCACTTGAGAGAGGCGCACTTGTGGAGGAGAGGTCTGCTATGGTGGAGGAGGAGATCATGTATTTGGTTTGCATCTTTGTATATTGTTGGTCATCTATATTGAGGAAGCTTTACTGGGTTTTCTACCCCATGAGGGTTTCCCAGGATAAATTTGTGTCTCTTGTGTTTATGCTGTGCTTGTTGTTTCTTCAGTGATCCTGTATATGCTATTATTGAGAAATGGAATGTAATGCTGCTATTTTCTATATTAGCATATTAAATTTTAACATGGAATCAAAGCTAAACTGAAGGAAGGCAAGGTATGGCACTTACGACACTTGCTTTACTTACGACAATTTGAAGGTTAGGGTTTTATATAGCAAAAACCAGTCATCGTGGAACTTTCGCTATAAATCCATTTTGGCAAAGTTTCAGGATCGAAAACCTTTACAGGTCATAGATAACATATCCAGGTATCTTGTGTCCAAAGGGAACCCTCAGATTTGTTGTACTTTGTAAGTTATGATTAGATAAGTTAGGGTTTCTGCCTCTTCCAAATCTCAGTCAAAATCAGGTGACCTAGGAAAAAAGGTCATAACTTGGGCTAGGAAGCTCCAAATGAAATTTCGTAAAAAGTGACAGGTAGTACACAGACTGTACAATCTCGAAAAATGTTTTCAGAGGCCGAAGCCAAACCAGTGACATGTGGCATGCCCTACAATTTCACTCTCTTGTTTTATCTCATAAACAGGTCACATTACGACACTTGGCATAACTCTCTCTCAGAGAGTCCAATTGAGGTCAGACCTATTAGGATGGAAAGATAATAGAGAGAGGTATCTCAAAAAAAGTTTACAGAGGCCGAAGTTCAAACAGTGACATGTGGCACACCGTACAAGTTCTCTCTCCTATATTATCCCATAAACAGGTCACGTTGCGACACTTGGCATAACTCTCTCTCAGAAAATCCAATTGAGGTCAGACCTGTCAGGATGGAAAGATGACAGGTCAGGCTACTGCAAAAAAAGTTTTCAAACCCTGTGGAGTGAAAATTTCAGAGTTATAGCATAAACAATCAGGTACATATTTCTGTCAAAACAGAATTATTTTCGGAGCACCTTTATTCATGGCTTCCAGAATTTAGGGTTTCGGAGAAAGTTAGAATTTTTGGAATTGGAGTCCACGGTTGAATGCTACTCAGGAAAATCGAAATTTAGAGACCAAGATCGAACTTTTGGTCGGGTAGAAGACCGGGCTTGATCAAACCCTAGTTCGGGTTCCTGTCCAGAAGATCCAGAAGTTTCGAAGGCAATTTTGAGGGGTCAAATTTTGGAGATTTCAAAATTGAAGAATGCTAGTTTGATCAACTTAGCAAGACACATTCTTCCATCCATTCAGAAGTGTGAAAGTCAAAGATTGAATTTTTAGGGTTTCTCTAGCAAACCCTAATCAAGCTCCAGATCAAGTTTCAGGGGGAGTTGAGGCTAAGGCCTTACATAAGAAGACTACAAAAAGTCTCGACAGGTATGACTTAAGGAGGTTCAGGTATGCCTTGAAATCTGATTCTTGATTAAGTTCATAATGTGTTTGTCTTCATGTTATTTATTAGTACAATCTTGATTAATGTTATTAATTGTCTTATCACCCTAGTAACAATATGAATGCATGTGAATGATTGAAGACATTCATTGATTAGGGCTATATGATTGTACTTATGCATTATGGTGTTGTGTGAGGTTGATGTTGTCTGCTAACAAGAGACAAGTACATCACAAAATACAAATCAAGTTCCATGACCATGACAACATGAAGACAAAGACTCACAAGGTATGTATGACTTTGTTATATTATGTTTAACCTATGAGACATGCAGGTTCTAGCTCAGGATCTCTAAATCATTGAAGAGATTGTTTAGGTATGTTGTACATAACTAAGCAGGTATACTAATCCAGGTATGTTTTCCTATGTCATGTTAGAATCTTACCTTGTGTTAGGATCCCTTATGTAAGTATACTTGGTATGATTGGTTAGTAATCAAGGGTTTATGCATATTATGTCTCTTATCTTGGTTGATGATTTAACTAACTAGATCAAACAAGAATATGCATGAGTAAAAGAAGACTTCCTTGAAACCCTGAATACTAATGATCATGACTATACATATTCAAGATTATTTAGAATTAGAATGTTTTGATAATATTATGTATGTTTGTGTATGAGATCATGAGGATGACACTAGTGTACACTTGAGCATGCACAGTGGTACAAAATGAATAGAAGTTCAAAAGACATACAGAAGATCAAGCGGGAGGCAACCACACAAACATAAAAGATAAGTATTTGAGTTGTTATTAGAAATAGTAAACGATATTGCTTGTATTCATATTTGTATTCCTAGTGTAAACATTCATAAAGCATTGAACAGTATACTGCTAATATGCATATGATTGGTAAGTTGGACAAACATTCCATTGTTGCTTGTCTAGAATGAAACCTTTTTGCTGACATGCTGAGAGCTGTGCACATTCTCGATAGTATGTTCTGGTAGATATGGAAGGCATCTAGATAGCCACTGTATGCATACAAGATATGGGAAAGTGTTGTGCCAAAGTATTCGTCAAAATAGTTGCATAACTATGTAAATGATATCTGTATGCATAATAGGTTATCATGTCAATATGATTTGATGATTATGAAGTATTACTAATCATGTACTTAATTTTAATTTGTAGGAAAGATCATGATGAATGATGAACTCTGAACAAGCGATGGATGTTCAACAAAAGATTTACAAATCAAACACACTATAGAAATCTTGTGGTTAAGAGATTCTCTTAGAAAGAGGAAGAGAATCATAATGAGATGTTTTGCTCCAAGGGACTAGATAAGACCAATCTCTTAATGATGTAATTAAAGAAGAAGTATGAATCAGGTTCTGTATGGGTACCCAGGATCGGTAGTCAATTGATGAGCTTAATGATCATCATGGGTGATGTGGATCTCAACCTTTGCTACAAGGTTGAATATGGCTTCTATACACATATGACATGGATGCAAGAAAGAACTCACCACAGAGTTCGAATGATTTTGAGGCTCATATTAGTAGACCCATCTGACGAGAGATGGCATAGATAGATATGCAGAAGATCACTCAATGCAGAGTGTGAATAATGGACAATTGACATCTTCATGACAAAGCTTGGGCCTTACTAGAAGTAAAGTTGTTCCTAACCTTTACCTTAAGGTTGTGGATGATGAACCTATCATACCATTATTGTATGACGATGATCTCTTTCTGACAAGGAATGAGAAACAGGTCATGAAAATGGCTGCAGAAATGAAAATGAAAGATCTCGGATTAATGCACTACTTCTTAGGTCTAGAAGTATGGCAAGATCCAAAAGGAATCTTTTAAATCAAGGTAAGTATGCTGTGAAGTTTCTAAAAAAAAAAGATTTGATATGTTGGAGTATAAAGCCATGGCCACTCCCATGGACTCCAACTTGAAGTTATTAGTTAATGACTCATCGTATTTAGTGGACCTAACCCTATATAGACAAATCATTGGGTCATTGATAAATACTAGGCCTGATATATGCTTTGTTGTAAATACCCTAAGTCAGTATCTAGTAGAACCTAGAAAGGTGCACTTAATAGCTACAAAGCATGTAGTGAGGTACCTAAAAGGTACATTAGATTTTTTGGTCTATATTATCTTGGAGGTCATGAAATCCGTTTACATGGTTACTCAGATTCTGATTGGGAAGGAAGTGTCTCAGATAGAAAGAGTACACCAGGTGGATGTTATAGTCTTGAATCTACCATGATCTCATGGTTCAGCAAGAAACAATCTAGTGTGGCTCTCAGTATTGCTGAAGCAGAATATATGGCTATCTGCTCTACCAGCTGTGAAGCAGTGTGGCTTCAGAAGCTATTATATGGAGTGTTTGACTTAGAAATGGATCCCACTGTGATTATGTCTGACAATCAAAGCTGCATTAAGATGATTGAAAATCCTGTGTTCCACGATAAGTCAAAACACATAGAAATCTAATACTTCTATATACAAGATATGGTGCAAACAGGAGCTATCAAGCTCGTATATATAAGAACTGGGGGTCAGATTGCTGATATCTTGACTAAACCTCTGTCTCGAGTGAAGTTTGAATACTTTCGAGACAAGCTTGGTATAGTTCAAAAGAACTCTCCTCGAAAGGGGGAGTAGCATAGTATTTGATAACAAGTCTGTCTCATCAATGATGAAGTTACCTATTTACTGCACTTAGTTACTTAGAATTATTTAGATTTAGGAATCTTATATTTTTTTTCTTTTGATGATAGATGTATACATGCTTTTGATGATAGATGCATACATTGTTTTGATGTTAGATATACATGCTTTTGATGATAGATGTATACATGCTTTTGATGATAGATGTGATGATGAGGATACATGTTTTGCTATACATGTTTTGATGATGAGGATACATGTTTTGCTATACATGTTTTGATGATGAGGATACATGTTTTGTTATACATTTTTTGATGATGAGGATACATGATTGACACATGTCTTGATGAAGTTCTTGGTAAACATGTGAGGGGATTGGATCATCCCTGGACTTCAGTCCAAAAGAAGAGCCGTAGACGTATGTCTTCAAGAATGAAGTTGGTGAACATGTGAGGGGATTGGATCATCCCTGGACTTCAGTCCGAAAGAAGAGCCATAGACGCATGTCTTCGAGAATGAAGTTCTTGGTGAACATGCGAGGGGATTGGATCATCCCTGGACTTCAGTCCGAAAGAAGAGCTGTAGACATATGTCTTCGAGAATGAAGTTCTTGGTCAACATGTGAGGGGATTGGATCATCCCTAGACTTCAGTTCGAAAGAAGAGTCGTAGACATATGTCTTCGAGAATGAAGTTCTTGGTGAACATGTGAGAGGATTGGATCATCCCTGGACTTCAGTCCGAAAGAAGAGTTGTAGACGTATGTCTTCAAGAATGAAGTTCTTGGTGAACATGTGAGGGGATTGGATCATCCCTGGACTTCAGTTCGAAAGAAGATCCGTAGACATATGTCTTCGAGAATGAAGTCCTTGGTGGACGGTTGAGGATTAAGTCATCCTTGGACGTGGTCCTAAATGTACGGTGGAGGATTAAGTCAGCCTTGGACATGGTCCTAAATTTACGGTGGAGGATTAAGTCATCCTTGGACGTGGTCCTAAATGTACGGTGGAGGATTAAGTCATCCTTGGACGTGGTCCTAAATGTACGATGGAGGATTAAGTCATCCTTGGACGTGGTCCTAAATGTACAGTGGAGGATTAAGTCATCCTTGGATGTGGTCCTAAATGTATGGTGGAGGATTAAGTCATCCTTGGACGTGGTACTAAATGTACGGTGGAGGATTAAGTCATCCTTGGATGTGGTCCTAAATGTACGGTGGAGGATTAAGTCATCCTTAGAGGAGGATTAAGTCATCCTTGGACGTGGTCCTAAATGTACGGTGGAGGATTAAGTCATCCTTGGACGTGGTCCTAAATGTACGGTGGAGGATTAAGTCATCCTTCGACGTGGTCCTAAATGTACGGTGGAGGATTAAGTCATCCTTCGACGTGGTCCTAAATGTATGGTGGAGGATTAAGTCATCCTTGGACGTGGTCCTAAATGTACGGTGGAGGATTAAGTCATCCTTGGATGTGGTCCTAAATGTACGGTGGAGGATTAAGTCATCCTTGGACGTAGTCCTAAATGTACGGTGGAGGATTAAGTCATCCTTGGACATAGTCCTAAATGTACGGTTGAGGATTAAGTCATCCTTGGACGTGGTCCTAAATGTACGGTAAGGATTGGATCATCCTTGGACTTTGGTCCTGTGAACTGAGCCGTAGACATGAGGTCTCCGAGAATTAATAGGACTGGATCGTCCCTGGACTTTGGTTCAAAAGGTACATGACAGGACTGGATCATCCCTGGACTTTGGTTCAAAAGGTACATGACAGGACTGGATCATCCCCGGACTTCGGTTCAAAAGGTACATGACAGGACTGGATCATCCCTGGACTTCGGTTCAAAAGGTACATGACAGGACTGGATCATCCCTGGACTTCGGTTCAAAAGGTACATGACTGGATTGCATCATCCATGGACGTATGTCCTAAAGAGAGCAGGATTGGTCACCTTGGAAAATGTTGATCGTATGATGACGATGCTGATGACGATGCTGTTGATCGTATGATGACGATGCTGATGACGATGCTGTTGATCGTATGATGACGATGCTAATGTTCATATGATGACGATGCTGATGATCGTATGATGACGATGCTGATGATCGTATGATGACGATGCTGTAGATCGTGATGAACTAGATGTTGTAGATCAAGATGATGTGACGACCCTGATGATCGTGTGATGACGATGCTGATGATCGTGTGATGATGATGCTGACGATCGTGAGGATTCAGATATTGATGTTACTGTAGCTGTTTGAGTACTGTAGAAGATAAAGACTCAGTACTGAAGATGTTGATGTTCCAATATTGAAGATGTTCCAGTAACTGGTTGAGTTACTGATGATGTTGAGAAAGCTTCCAATTATTTATAGATGTATCATGTATGATGTTGATGACTCCTTGCTCATGCAGATGCTATTATAATATCCTTCTCGTTAAGGGGGAGTGTTGAGATATTGTAACTTCAAAGAATATTATAATTGTACTTTATTATTTCGGAGATGTTTCATTCCTCCATAAAGATCTTATTGTATATCTGGAGATGTTTATTCCTCCGTCGAAATGTGGTAACTCGGGTTATTAGACTTCCCTAGTGGAGGTCGACCCTATATGTGTTATGTGGGTCAAAGGGTTATTAGACCACCCTAGAGGGGTCGGCCCAGTCAGTTGTAGTGGGGTATTTAACCCATTGGTTAAATACGAGCCTACATGTACTTATGTAAAAGATATGTCAGAGTAGTGTATAAATAGAGGAGGTGTATTCCTCATTTGATACACTCACTCACTTGAGAGAGGCGCACTTGTGGAGGAGAGGTCTGCTATGGTGGAGGAGGAGATCATGTCTTTGGTTTGCATCTTTGTATATTGCTGGTCATCTATATTGAGGAAGCTTTACTGGGTTTTCTACCCCGTGAGGGTTTCCCAGGATAAATTTGTGTCTCTTGTGTTTATGCTGTGCTTGTTGTTTCTTCAATGATCTTGTATATGCTATTATTGAGAAATGGAATGTAATGCTACTATTTTCTGTCTTAGCATATTAAATTTTAACAGTGGACAAGGTTAATGAAATGAAGCAGCTTGGTGACTTAGCATGAAGTTGATGCCTTGAACTTGATGCACAAAGATGTTGATGTATATGTAACTTAGGAATGTATTTCATATATGTATGTCGTATGTACTCCTATAGAGATGGTATTATTCCTCTATATGGAAGTGTCATCATTTATATTATAAGTGTCGTAACTTATACTTGATGGGTTATTAGACCACCTTGTTGGGGTCGGCCCTATATAAGTCATGTGGGTCAAAGGGTTATTAGACCACCTTATTGGGGGTCGGCCATGTGGATCGAAGGGTTATTAGACCACCCTATTGGGGGTCGGCCTATGTTATGTGGTTAAGTTTGAGCCTACATGAGTTATGTAAAAGGCAAGTCAAGTCAAGTATAAATAGAGTGCAGGAGGCACTCTATTTGATCACTCACTTCTCACTCATGCACTCAAGGAGGAGTGGCGCACTTATGGAGGAGGAGGATCTACTGCTAGGTTATGTCTATCTCTCATGTTTGGGTTGTATCATTGCTCTATCTATCTCTGAGGAAGTTATTGGGGTTTTTCACCTTTATGGTTTTCCCCAAGTAAATCTTTGTGTCTCTTGTGTGCTTGCATTATTGTCTCCATGAATGATATGCTGTAGGTTTGCTGTACATGTTGTTCTCTCAGTTAAGATCCTAGATCAGATTGAATTAAATTCTTAAAATTTAACATGGTATCGGAGCTAGCCTGAAAGAAGGCATGATATGGCATGTATGACACTTGTTGCACTTACGATTCTAGGGCTTGATATAGCAAAAACCAGTCATCGTAGAACTTTCGCTATAAATCCGTTTTGGCAAAGTTTTTGGATCTGAAACCTTTACACGTTGAATATCAGATCCCTATGTACCTTGTGTCCAAAGGACAACCTCTAATTCGTTGCAATTTGGGATTTATGATCTGTACAATATAGGGTTTCTACCTCTTCCAGATCTGAGTCAAAACCAGGTGACCTTGGGCAAAAGGTCATAACTTGGGATAGGAAGCTCCAAATGAAATTCCATAAAAAGTGACAGGTAACACATAGACTGTACTATCTCAAGAAAATTGTTTAGAGGCTGAAGTTGAACTAGTGACACGGGGCACTCTACACAAGTTCGCTCTCCTATATTATACGATAAACAGGTCACGTTACGACACTTGGCATAACTCTCTCTCAAAGAATCCAATTGAGGTCAGACCTATTGGGATGGAAATATAACAGATCAAAGTATCTGAGGAAAAATTTTCAGAGGCCGAAGTTGAAATAGTGACACATGGCACTCCATACAAGTTTGCTCTCCTGTATTATCCCATAACAGGTCACGTTGTGACTCTTGGCATAAATCTCTCTCAGAGAATCCAATTGAGGTCAGACCTGTCAAGATGGAAAGATAACACGCCGGGCTATCTCAAGAAAAATTTTCAGACCCTGTGGATCAAAAATTTTGGAGTTACACCAGAAACAATCAGGTACATATTTCTGTCAAAACAAAATTATTTTTTAGTACCTTCATTAATGGCTTCCGGAATTTAGGGCTTTGAAGAAAGTTTGAATTTTTGTAATCGGAGACCATGGCTGAATGCTACTCATAAAAATAAAAATTTAGAGACCAAGATAAGAATTTTTGATTGGGCAGAAGGTCGGGCTTGATCAGACCCTAGTTCGGGACTTTGATCAGAAAAGTGGAAAATTAGGGCTTCTGTAAAAATGGGAATTTTTGAAATTTGTGACCACGACTGGAAGCTCCTCAGAAAAATAGAAGTTTAGAGTTTTGGATCAAACTTTTCTATTGGGCAGAAGATTGGGCTTCATCAAACCCCAGTTTAGGGTCATGTCTAGTGAATCTGGAAGTTTCAAAGGCAAAATTGAGGAGTGAAACTTTGCAGTTTTCAAATTCTGAATATACCAGCTTGATCAGCTCATCAAGGTGCATATTTCTATCCTTTCGGAAGTTTGAAATTCAAAGTTTGAATTTTTGGGGTTTCTCTGACAAACCCATATCCAGCTCCAGGTCCATTTCTTGCAAATCAAGTAGATTGGGTTAATCCTAGAAGAAGATGGATTGGTCACCTACATAAGTGAAGAAGTTCTTGTTTCAGAGGGAGATGAGGCTAAGGCTTTACATAAGAATATTACAAGTGATCTCGACAGGTATGACTCATCGAGGTATGTTTTGAGATTTGTTCATGATTAAGTTTATGGTATGTTTGTTTTCATGTTAATACGGATAATACAATCTTGATTTTAGATTTGTGGTATCACCTTAACAAAATTATGAATGCATGATAGAAGATATTCATTGGTTAGGGTGTTGACACTTATGATTGTACTAATGCATTATGGTGTTGTATGAGGTTTATGTTGTCTACTAACATAAAAGGTACACCAAGAAAGACAAATCATGTTCTACTTCAAGAACGTATGATCATGATGACATGAAGACAAGGATTCATCCATTGTAATGGATCACATAGAAGATCTATGTTCGAGGTATGTATAACTTGTTTCTACAATTGTTAACTTATGAGACATGCAGGTTACTAGCACAAGTCACTGAAGAGAACCAAAAGACATTATACGGGTATGTTAGACATAACTAGCTAGCATGCTAATCCAGGTATGTTTTTCCTATATCAAGCTAGAATCCTACCTTGGGTTAGGATCTTATGCTGTTGTGTTGTTGATAATGATTATTCATGAAGTCATAAGTTTGAATAATCATGGGTATATGCATATTATGTGTCTTACCTTAATTAATGATATGACTAACCCGAAGAGTCATAGGTTTGATTAATTATAGGTTTAGACATGTTATGTTTCTTATGATTTGACTAAACATAAGAATCCTACATAAACCTTGAATGCTAATGCTTATTATTTCTGTTTGAAATGATCATGACTATACATGCTTGAGATTATTGTGTTTTAATAGTATACTAATGAATGTATGATTTTATATGAGATAACAAGGATAACACAATCATGATACTAATAAGCATGCATAGGGACCAAGGATGAATATGAGTTCAAGAACATGGAATCCAGGAAGCAAAGATCAAGAGGGAGCACACTCCAGTTGTTCCTGCAAGAAAGCAAGGGAGCACACTCCAGTTGTTCCTGCAAGAAAGCAAAGGAGCACACTTTAGTAGTTTCTGCAAGGATGCAGATATTAAGAGGGAGTTGACCATCTCTCTACAACAAAAAGGTGTAGAAGAAGCTACTTCAGATTAGGACTCCAGTAGCTCCTACAAGGAAGCGAAGACTCAGAGGGAGTCCACCCAACGAACAAACAAAGATAAGTATTTGAATTCTCATTTCTTAAATAATACTGTTCAATAATGTATATACTGATGTTCCTAGAATTAGGTTGTGTATTATGCATATTAGAATAATTGCATTGATGAACAATATACTACTAATATGCATGGGTAAGTGGCCTATGGCACTGTACAATATTCCATTGCTACTTATTCAGAATGAAACCTCTTTGCTGACATGTTGGGAGTTGTGCACACTCTTAACAATGTTCTGGTAGAGATTGGAAGGCATCTAGAAAGTTACGGGATATGGATAAATGTTGTATTGAAGCATTGGCTAAGATAATTGCATGACTGTATGACATATTTCTTTATGTGTAAGAATTTGTTCTAAAAATTATGAGATGTTTCTAATCATGCAATTTAACCTATTTTGTAGGAAAGACCGTATATCTTCACCTACAAAAGGACTACAACATTTGTTCTAGTGACAAATATATCTATTGAATATATTGAAGATATTGAAGTTCCCAGGATCTAGGATGAAGAAATGGAATGCCATGATCCATCGATCATGAAGAACGATGTTTGGGATGTGGTCCCAAGAGCTGAAGGGAAGTCTGTTGTGACTTCCAAATGGAACTATCAGATCAAGCATGCTGCAGATGACAGCATAGAGAAATATAAAAGTGATGAGATAGAAGATACACTAGATGGATTTTAAGACAGCTTTCTTGAATAGTGTAGTTGAAGAAGAAGTGTATGTGGCGCAGCCACTTGGTTCTGAGACACACGACAAGGAGTCATATATGTGCAGAACTTGGTATGGTGAAGATAGATTGATTGCCGACATGTAGCGGAAGCTTGCTGCCGAGTTCGAGATGAAGAACTTGGGGATGATGCACTATTTGTTTTTGGCATGGAGGTGTGGCAGAGTGATGGAATCTTCCTTGGACAAGGGAAGTATACAGTAGAGATCCTGAAGAGGTTCGGGATGATGGATTACAAGACCATGGCCACACCTATTGCATCGAATCTGAAGCTTCTTTGTGATGCTTCATCTGAGCCGGTTGATGTCTCTATGCATCGTCAGATGATTGGGTCCTTGATGTACCTGACGAACACGAGACCAGATACTTGCTTTGTGGTGAACACATTGAGCCAGTTCCTGACGGATCCGAGGAGTGTTCACCTGGTTGTTGTAAAGCATGTTCTGAGGTACCTGAAGGGTACAATGGATTATGGGCTCAAGTATGAGGCGAATCAAAAGTTTAACCTGCAGGGTTATGTTGATTCAGATTGGGCTGGCAGTGCTGCAGATAGGAAGAGCACATCTGGATGTTGCTTCAGTATGGGATCCGGTGTGATATCTTGGTTTAGCAGGAAGCAGTCCTGCGTAGCACTGAGTATAGCTGAGGCAGAGTATGTTGCAGCCTGTTGAGCTAGTTGTGAGGTAGTATGGCTACGGAAGCTATTGTCTGAGTTATTTGATCTCCCATTGGATGCTACTAGTATCTTTTGTGATAACCAGAGTTGTGTGAAGCTATCTGAGAATCCAGTGTTTCATGACAGGTCGAAACACATAGAGATCAAATATCACTATATCAGGGATATGGTGCAGAGAGAAGCTGTGAAGCTCCTGTATGTTGCGACAGACGAGTAGATTGCAGATGTGCTAACAAAGCCACTAGCCAGGGTGAAGTTTGAGTTACTTCAGAGAGAGGCTTGGCGTTCTTCAGATCGAGGACACTTCGAGGAAGAAGTGATGGACACATATGCTGAAGCCATTCCAAGCATGTTGGAAGGAGGATCTTTCACATGGCTGTGGATGTAAGCGCTGGATGATGAGCATCAGGATGATGTTCTGGTTTCTGCTGGATATGATTAGTTGGATCATTTTTATGTATGTATGTATGCATCATGTTGGATGCTGGATATGATCAGTTGGATCATTTATATGTATGTACGTATCATGTTGGATGTTGGATATGATCAGTTGGATCATTTATATGTATGTACGCATCATGCTGGATGCTGGATATGATCGGTTGGATCATTTGTATGTATTTTGTATATGCATCATGTTGGATGCTTGGACCATGTATCTGTATATGTATCAGGTGGATACATTGTATGATCAGGGGGATCATGTATGATGGTATGTATCATGTATTTGTATTTGTATCAGGTGGATACATTGTATGATCAGGTGGATCATGTATGATGATATGTATCAGGTAGATACTTGGTATGCATCAGGTAGATGCATTATATGATTAGGATGATCATGGATGACGAGCTTCAGGATGTTGCTCCAGATGACATGCAGCAGGATGTTGCAGTGATGATGATCAGGATGATAATGTGTACATCAGGATGATGTATGGTGAGTATCAGGTTGATACTCTATGGCCGTGGATGTGATGCACCTGCAACAATTACTTAATAAAAATATGCGAAATAGCAGAAATGACAGAACTCAGAATCACTTTTATATTGATCACAAGCCACTTCGAGGGGGCAACCTCCTATGAGCAAGCTCAATACAAATAACTTCACGGTGCCTTCATAGGTCTCAACACACACTTATATACTAATTCTAGGCACCAATACTATGGGTCGAAACCATGGGCCGTTACAAACTATGGATCAACAATACTACGGGCGACTTACAAAGCATATGCGCCAACAACAATAACACAAACTATTGATCTACAAATACTACGAGACGACTTACAAAGCATATGCGTCCAACAACAACATACTAACAAAGTAAAGACATGGGTTCCTAACATCCCCTCCCCCTTAAAAGAAGCTTTGTCCTCAAAGATTTAGATGTGGAAATTGTTGTTGAATCTGAAGGAGTGGTTCCCATGTAGCATCCTCTGGTTGCATGTTGTGCCACTGAATTAAGACCTCTATGATAGAGCGAGAGTGAAGCTGACGTGTGCGCCGATTGAGGATGGCCTCTGGCTCCAAAAGGATGGATCCTTCATTATCCAGTTCGGGTAAAATCGTTTGGCCACTGATGTTGGTGCCAAGAACTTTCTTTATACAAGAGACATGAAAGACTGGATGAATGCAGGAAGAAGGAGGAAGTTCCAATTTATAAGCAACGGACCCAATCTTCTGAAGAATCCGATATGGCCCATAGAACTTTGGAGCGAGCTTATGACGCTCTTTGAGTTTCAAGGAGGATTGTTTGTACAGCTAGAGACAAAGAAAAACCATATCGCCGACTTGAAAAGTGAGCTCCGAATGGTGTTGATCAGCTTGTTGCTTCATGCGATTTCTTGCCATGTGAATATTGTCTCGCAAAATGCGAAGAATCTGATCGCGGTTCCGAAGGACCGTGTCAACTTCCTGAATTGGTGAACTGGTGGGGGTGTATGGAAGAAGAGCTGGAGGTGCCTGACCATAGATTGCTTCATATGGGGTCATTTTAGAGGCAGTGTGGTAAGAGGTATTGTACCACCATTCAGCGAGATGGAGCCACTTTGCCCACTGATGTTGTTGTTCTGAGGTGAAGCAACGAAGATAAGTTTCCAAGCATTTATTGACAATTTCAGTCTGACCATCTGTTTGTGGGTGATACCCTGAACTCATCTTCAGTTTGGTGCCAGTGTGGTGAAATAGTTCTGTCAAAAAATGATTGGTGAAAGTTGCATCACGATCTGAGACAATGGAAGAAGGGATGCCATGAAGACGAAAGATCTGGTCCATAAAAATTTGAGTGATGGAGGAGGCTGTATAGGGATGGCTGGGAGCACAAAAATGACTATATTTGGATAGGCAATCAACCACAATGAGAATCACTGTCTTCCCACCAGATTTAAGGAGCCCTTCAATGAAATCCATAGAAATATCTGTCCAAATCTATGTAGGTATGGGCAAGGGTTCAAGCAATCCTGGAAGGAGTGTTGTTTCACCCTTATTGCGCTGGCAGGTATCACATTCGGCCACCATCTGTTGAATTGTCCTTTTCATGCCCTGGCAAAAGAAGTTACGCCGTGCTCGTTCATATGTTTTGAGGAACCCAGAGTGCCTAGCCGATGGAGAAGCATGGAGTTCATAAGAGATAGCCTATTGAAGATCTGTGCTCTGGGGAAGCACCAAACGACCCTTGTATCGCAGAGAAGCACCATCCCAAGAGTAATGTGGTACAGCAGAAGGGTTGGTGGTCAAGCGTTGGATGATCTGAGATAAGGAAGAGTCATTGACATAACCCTGTTGAACAGATTACAACCAATTTGGAGCAGGCATAGAAATAGCTAAAAGAGAACCTTGGTCATCAAATGTCTGAGAAAGAGCATCTGCCACAATATTGTCTTTACCCTTCTTGTAACTGATCTCATAGTCATAACCCATGAGTTTGATAACCCATTTTTGTTGTGCCGGGGAGGAGACACGCTAGTCCAAGAAATATTTCAGACTCTAGTGATTAGTCTTGATGCAGAAATGATTCCCTAATAGGTATGGACGCCACTTCTGTATTGCATGCAAAATAGCCATCATTTCCTTCTCATAGGTAGAGGCAGCTAAATTCTTACCTGAAAGGGCTTTGCTGGTGAACAAAATGGGGTGTTCATCTTGAAGGAGAACATCGCCAAGTCCATTGCCACAAGCATCACTCTCAATAGTGAAGGGCTTGGAAAAATCGGGCATAGGTAGCACAGGTGTAGTACACATAGCTTGTTTTAGTTTGTCAAATGCACACTGAGCAGCAGGTGTCCATGTAAAAGCATCCTTTTTCAATAGAGCAGTTAATGGAGCTGCAATATTCCCGTAATCCTTGACAAACTTGTGCTAGTAGCCAGTCAACCCCAAAAAACCACGAAGGCTCTTGAGTGTTTGAGGATGTGGCCAATTGTTCATGGCATCGATTTTGGCAGGATCCACGCGAACCCCTTGTGTTGAGATAATGTGCCCAAGATACTCAACTTCCTTTTGTCCAAAAACACATTTAGACTGCTTGGCATGGAGACGATGGTCAGAGAAAAGTTGCATGACAAGATCTAGATGCTGGAGATGTTCATCCCATGTTTTATTGTAGATGAGGATATCATCAAAGAATACCAGAATGAATTTCCACAAGTAGGGTCGAAATATTTTATTCATTAAGGCCTGGAAAGTGGAAGGAGCATTAGTGAGGCCAAAGGGCATGACCAAAAACTCATAATGGCCATCATGTGTGCGGAAAGCTGTTTTAGGAATATCATCCTCATGAACCCGAATTTGATGATACCCAGAACGAAGATCCAACTTGGTGAAAAAGTGAGCCCCATGAAGCTCATCAACAACAGGAATTGGAAACTTATCCTTGATGGTGAGGTGATTAAGTGCTTGGAAGTCAATGCAGAGGCGCCATGACCCATCTTTTTTGCGGACAAGAATAACTGGAGAAGAAAAGGAACTAGTGCTTGGGCGAATAATACCTTGCTTCAATAAGTCCCGAACGAGCATTTCAATCTCCGTTTTTTGGTGAAATGGGTAGCGATAGGGCCTGATGTTGGGAGGAACGCTGCTAGGAAGGAGCTGAATACAATGGTCTTCTGGCCTGGAAGGTGGTAATCCCACTGCTTCAGCAAAGACACCTGTATATCGATCCAGAATTTGTTGTAGATCCAAAGGAGTAGTGGAGCCCGCTGATTGTTGCATCTGGATGGAATCGATCTGAGCGATGACACCATGTGAATTCTTCTTGAGGAGTTTTTCCATGCGATGTGAACTGATGATGCTGAGAGAACCTAGTTGTAATCCTGTCAATGTGTGTTTGTGTCCATTGAGGGAAAACTGCATCCAAAGTTTGGTAAAATCCCATAAGATAGGGCCGAGTGTACGTAGCCATTGAGCGCCCAAAACCACATCACATCCGCCTAAGGGCAAGGCAAACATGTCAGAGCGCAAGGTATAATCTCCCATAGAGATATGCACATTTCGACACTTCCCTTTGTAAGGTAAGGTGCCGCCATTGGCAACCATGACTTCAAAGTTGGAGTAAGGATGGATAAAACAATCAGCTTTTTTGGCGATCCGAGGGTCAATGAAATTATGAGTGCTACCAGAATCAATGAGGATTATAAGAGGAAGCTTCTTGAAGTAACCCCTGACCTGCATTATTTGGGGGGTGATGATTCCAGCTAAAGCATGGAGAGATATCTCTAGCTGGTCATCCTGAGACGGAGGGTCAATAGGCAGTTCCTGAATGTCGACCGGAGCATCCAGTGTTTCTGGATCTTCGTCACCCATTTCAGAGGCAGGCGGAGACTCCACATCTAGGAGATAGAGCTTTTGCTGAACACATCCATGTCCCTGAGTGAATTTCTCATCACAATTATAGCAAAGCCCCTTTTCTCTGCGTGCTTGCATCTCTGTTTCAGACAAACGCTTGATAGGAGTCGGTTGAGGATCCTGCGGTATAAGTGGTCGCTGAGAACCCATATTTCGGAAGGGAACAAAAGTGGGCTTGGAGCGTTGTTGGGATGCAATCTTGTCTTCTGCCAACTTAGCCAACCCTAGTGCTTCCGTCATTGTGTTGGGACAGAACATTTTGACCTCAGAGCGGATGGCATCCTTTAGACCACTGATAAAACAACTCCAGTAAAATTCATCAGACAATCCTTCGGTGTGGTTGGCTAGATTCTCAAATTCAGTTTGATACTCTCTCACAGTGCCAGTTTGGAGAAGTTTAGTGAGGGCTCCTATGAAGTCATCAAAAGCACTAGGACCAAATCGTTGCAAAAGGAGCTGGCAAAAGTCTAGCCAGTTGGGCTCTGGATGAGCCTTGATGTACCAACGGTACCGTTGAAGAGCTTCTTGTTCCAAATGAAAGGATGCCAATGGAACTTTGTTGACATCAAAAGTATTATGCAAAATGAAATACTGTTCTACATGATAGATCCATCCAGTTGGATCGGTACCATTGAAGCGAGGAAAATCAAGCTTTGGACCACGGAAATTGCTGGAAGAAGAGAACCCATTGTCTGTTGAAGACTCGGACTGCCATTTGTTGTTCATAGCTGAATGTTCAAGATGGAGACCGAGGAATTTTTCATCCAGATCCTGGAGTTTGGCTTGGATGGCTACAAGTGCTTCCTTCATGGTTTTTGCTCCTACACGGGTGACAACCATAACTAGGATTTTTTATTTTTTATTTTTTGACTGGGTAGGAAAACAAAAACAGGAACTACTTCGGTAAGGGAAAATTTGTATTTGGGAAAAAATCAGAAGGGTAATTGGGGTTTCACTATGTTTTGGACACTGTTGGATAGACAACGAAGCAAAAATGAGGATTTCAGAAGCGGGGTGAAAGAATGGGAAAATTTGGCAGAGGGAAACAAAGAAGCAGAATTCAAAAAGGAACTCTGTGGTAACATTTGAAGGTGATTGGGTGAAATCTGAGGAAGTTATGGCAAACCCTAAAAATAGACAAATGTGGGATTTCGGGATGTAGGAAGGGGAATTGAGGATAGGGTCCTCAGGAATGAAATATGCAGAATGGAATGACAGGGGTTCCCTAAAAATTTCAAGGGAAACAGAGGTAAAACAAGGGGATTTTTTTTTTTTTTTGTTCAGACTGGAGCGGCTACGGCTCGGATTTTTCTCTTTTTTTTTTTACAGACTAGAGCGGCTACGGCTCGGAAGGAATCTAGAACAACGCTGAACGGCTGGATCTAGAACGGCTTGCAAAATCGATCTGAAACGGCGCAGCAGTGATCGACAATAGTTCAGCTGAAAGTAGATATGGACCCCAGGTATGTGCGGCTTCCTAACAGTTTAGGGTTTTCACTCGGCCACCAATGCTGTCTGACGGCTTGCGTATTGGGGCAGTACCCCTCACTCCACGGTTCAGGTAAAACTGATAACTGATTTTCCACAAATGACAACTCTTGGTTTACCTCACAGGTGGGAACTAGTCAATCAGGTAGGGGTCGTTTCCCTTTTCGCTGGCAGGTCCTCTCAATGGGCCAGCTACGTCGGGGTTCTTGTGGTACTCCTCACAATGAGTTTTAGGGATTATGCCCAAGTACTTCCCATAGTTAAGCGGATAGGGATTATTCCCAAATCCAAACCTGCAACAGATGCGAAAAAAAATTTTGGCAGAAATTTCACCCAGCGAACCCAAGAAAGTGCTCTGATACCAGATGTGATGCACCTGCAACAATTACTTATTAAAAATATGCGAAATAGTAGAAATGACAACTTAGAATCATTTTTATATTGATCACAAGCCACTTCGAGGGGGAAAGCTCAATACAAATAACTTCATGGTGCCTTCATAGGTCTCAACACACACTTATATACTAATTCTAGGCACCAATACTATGGGTCGAAACCATGGGCCATTACAAACTATGGATCAACAATACTACGGGCGACTTACAAAGCATATCCACCAACAACAATAACACAAACTATTGGTCAACAAATACTACGGGACGACTTACAAAGCATATGCGTCCAACAACAACATACTAACAAAGTAAAGACATGGGTTCCTAATAGTGGATCAGGTTGTGCAGATGAGCATGTAATTCGGTGCCTTGGGAGATTTGCAGATAGTCTTTCGAGGTTTTTCCTATGGCATGTAATTCGGTTCCCTGGGATATCTGGCAAATGCTCTTTCGAGGTTTTTCTCTGGGAGGACATGTAATTCGGTGCCATGGGAGATCTGCAGATAGTCTTTCGAGGTTTTCCCTATGGCATGTAATTCGGTGCCCTGGGATATCTAGCAGATGCTCTTTCAAGGTTTTGTCCTATGGCATGTAATTCGGTTCCCTGGGAGATCCGATAGGTTGGGCTGTGTGCCCGTAATCAGTCCTAGGATGCTCTTGCAAGGTTTTGCAATAACCACATGTAATTCATGCCCTGGGAGATCCTATAGGTAGAGCTGCGTGCTCGTAACAGCCTAGGATGCTCTTGCGAGGTTTTGTGGTGGGGTCACATGTAATAAGTCCTGGAGATCTGGACAGGATGAAAAAGGCCTCAGATGCTCTTTAGAGTTCTTGCTAGTCAAGAGACTCTTTTAAGGTTTTGTGATGCACGTAATAAGTCCTGAGGATTCCACAGTATGGCCAGTGATGATGAAGACCTGCAGGTGGTGGGCCTACATCTAGTATGAAAAAGGACTGGCTCTGTAGAACTTCCTATCATGAGTAGATTCAGAGATTGATTGAGATAGTAGCAGCAGTGACGATGATGATGTCTCGGTGACGATTATCCAGTGATGATGATCCAGAGAAGAAGACTTGTGCTAGAAGACCTGTGCTGAGAAATACCTTCTTAGTTAAGAGAGAGTGTTGATGTATATGTAACTTTGGAATGTATTTCATATATGTATGTTGTATGTACTCCTATAGAGATGGTATTATTCCTCTATATGGAGGTGTCGTCATTTATATTGTAAGTGTCGTAACTTATACTTGATGGGTTATTAGACCACCTTGTTGGGGTCGGCCCTGTATAAGTCATGTGGGTCAAAGGGTTATTAGACCACCCTATTGGGGGTCGGCCATGTGGTTCGAAGGGTTATTAGACCACCCTATTGGGGGTCGTCCCAATCAGCATTATGTTATGTGGTTAAGTTCGAGCCTACATGAGTTATGTAAAAGGCAAGTCAAGTCAAGTATAAATAGAATGCGGGAGGCACTTTATTTGATCACTCACTTCTCAGTCATGCACTCAAGGAGGAGTGGCGCACTTATGGAGGAGGAGGATCTGCTGCTAGGTTATGTCTATCTCTCGTGTTTGGGTTGTATCATTGCTCTATCTATCTCTGAGGAAGTTATTGGGGTTTTTCACCTTTATGGTTTTCCCCAAGTAAATCTTTGTGTCTCTTGTGTGCTTGCATTATTGTCTCCATGAATGATATGCTGTAGGTTTGCTATACATGTTGTTCTCTCAGTTAAGATCCTAGATCAGATTGAATTAAATTCTGAAAATTTAACAAAAGAACATGAGACAAAGAGATTAGATGTGGCATGAAGCTGATGGCTTGAACATGATGGGTATTGGAGCCATTGGCATAGTTAATGAGCCAAGAGTCAAATGATCTATATTGTGGTCATTTGAAGATGGCTTGGACAAGGAAAACAAGATGACTAGCAGCATGGAGGACAAAGTCATGGTTGGACAAGGATTTGGACATACGAAAACAAAGATGGACTTGACATAAATCACATGGAATGGAGGACTTGGCAAAAATAATGTGGACAAGAAGCATGAACAATGCACATGGCTTGGATTCCATGGTGACATAACCCCAAGGGTTGGCTCAATGGGTTGAAAACATGAGGGAAAAGATATCATGGAGGATGGAAAACCTAGGAACCTTAATGCATGCACTGATGTTTAAAAAGAGGTTAGTAAGGTTGTCGTGACAACTCCTTCCCCTTAGGAGGAGTCAACAGGGAAATAAAAAGTTACGGACCAACCACAATAAGAGTCAAATCTTTATGAGGGTAGACGAGCTAAACTACTAGGTGCAAGTAGTGGGTTTGGTGGGGCTGCAGGAGACAGAGATGATATAAGTGACTGCCCAACTCCCAACAATGTACATTCTACTAGGTTGACTGAAGATGAGAAGGTTTAAGTGGATGAAGACATGGGTTAAGCGGAAGAGGAGGCTACTATTACAGTTGTGGAAAAAGGCAAAGAGTAAATTAAGAACAATGTAGAGGAATGCTTAGTAACACCTCTAAAAACTCAGCATCCTACACCAGTTGGTAAGCCTCCATCTCCACTTGACCATTTGTATGCACTAGCAATGATTGTGCAGTTCAGGGTATTTTTTAAGGATTCTAATATTATACTTAAGTATAGTATCCTAGGCGATTAATTTGTATTGAAAAAAACATGTATATAGATAGGTAAGCGAATAATAAATATGAAACATACAATTTGCTCCTGAAATATGTAAATTTTGGCGAATATTACGATAAAAAAACAGATTTTATGTAAATATAGGCGATATTAGAGACCAAAAATGACCAAATAGCGAATTTATTTTTTGAAAAAAAGCCCGAAAAATAGCCAATTGGCAAAATTTCGCCTTTAAAAATTACCCTGGTGCAGTTGGATAAGAACCATTAATACTTCCGCGAGAGGGTGCGTCTCTGCAATTGAATTTTTTATGTAATGCAGTCCATTATTGTTTACACTCAGGAGTGCATTTGAAATTCCATGCTCCACCTCACATGCAATTATAAATAATATTGTTAGGCTCCAGGCTGGTTCCAAGCATACATTACTAGCAGCTAACCATTAGCTTGGTGTCTCCCTGTAATTAATTTATCTACTCAACATGCCACCCAACGGATGTTAACACTTGGATAACCTCAGACTTGTTGTGAATGGCCTACATTATGACGAAATAAGATGCTCACAAGTTGGTTAGGTTTTAGCACGATGTGGGTTAACTACAACAACTAATCAACGCCTTCAACTGCAATTGGATGAAGTTCCTTCAGGCCAAGATACTCGGAGGTATTTCAAAGTGGATTTACAAGATTATTTAGAGCAAGTGCGACAATGATTTTCCAAGATGTGGTCGGAATTGTGATAGGTCAATCCAAAGTTAGAATACTTGGGGCCGAATGAGATACCTGCTACCACTTTAGACCTAATGCATGCTTCAACGAAGAGGTTACAGAGTCATAATAGAAGATGAAGTGGCCAACAATACATGAGATACCCATGAGAAATAAATAAGATAGCCATGAGAAATTGATATAGGAAGGTAAGTAGTTGGGAATAGGGTGCAATGATGAAATCACAACGAGATACAACATCAGATAGAGGATGCGCAATGTAAACTCTTGCTACTAAAATTAGGGCACAAGAGGATTGTATTTCTTTGTAATAAAATGATGTAGATTATTCTTCTCATATCTATTAATGTATTGAAAATCCCCAATAACACACACAATGCATTTCCAAAATCCCAACCCTAGTGTATGAAGCATGCATTTCAGACTTACCGAAGACATCTCGGCAGCCTCCACTACAATGGTCTTGATCTCCTGGTTTCGGTGGCCTCTTTTGCAATGGTCTTGGCTCTCTCAGCGGTATCGGATCCCTCCTCTACAATGGTCTCGGCTATATTGACTCTCTCAACGGTATTTGCTCCCTCCCATACAATGTTCTCAGTGGAATTGGCTCTCTCAGTGGTCTCAACTCCCTCCTCTACAATGGTCTCGGATCTCTCGACGGTATCGACTCCCTCCTGTGCACTGGTCTTGGTTCACTTGGCTCATTGATCGACTCTCTCGGTGTTCAATGGATATTTGGATGTGTGAGTGGGGGTCAAGTGGTATGCCTTGTGACTCTTGGCTAGGACCACCATCTTGGCTAGGACCACTATCTTGTGTAATCTGTAGTTTAATACATAGTTTTAGTAGAAATTGATAAAACAAGTTAATGAAGGGAGAAGAGAGGACAGGAGGTTACCACTAGATTCATTGGTGTTAAATAATAATTTGCTCATTATGTATGATATAGGGTTGTATCTTAAAGTGGTCTGTGTCAAGTTATACTTATTATTAAAAAAAAACAAATAACTAAGTAGATTATGAAATAAAGAAAAAAAAGTAAAATCGGTTTAATATTTTATGTTTATGTGCACTAACTAGCTAAATGCAAAGAGATAAAAGGAGTAATACGTACTTTAATACATACATAATGGACATTGATAATTAAATGAATTAAACCCTTTTACTTATGGTGAGCATGAAAATGGGAAAGTCCCTAGGGTTTGTCAACGACCCTAAGCGAGCTTGAACTCTTAGCTAGGTTTTGTAAGAAAATAAACTAACTCATAATATGGAAAAATAGTTGAGCTAAGAAAAGGGAATATAGAAAAGGAACTATGGTAGGTGATAAACCCTATTAAACATACCTAGATGGTGTTGGTATCCTCCTACAAAACAAGCTTGGAAATACCATCTCCACAAAATAAATGAAACACAAGAATTCAACGAAATAAAATATGGAAGAAATCAATCATACACAAAATATCTGGCCTTGTAACATACCCTTTTTGCTGGAAATTTTTTTTATGTTGGAAACATTATGTTAACTTTTATTGTAAAGTTTTATATTGGACAAGTGTCCGAGGATGACTGTAATTGAGCAATATTTTATTATTTAGTAAATTAAATAGGAGACAAACACCAAAGGGGACTATTGAAAGAGTGTTTACCGACCCACTAGGTGGAATAGACTCTGGGGTAGAAGGAAATGGACAAGTGGCAGCATCATGATGCAACTAACTAGCTATTGGTATGGGAAAACTCCCTTGAAATGTGGTCATAGTGCCCTGGAAGGTGGGACTGGAGCTTGAGGCTCATTTATTCAAATCTAACCACTAAAGACCTAGGAAATCTATATAAGAGCCATCGAATTATGAACTGAGGTTCATCACTTTTCCTGACGAGGAAATTTACCTTGGGGTTTTGCTGTGATTGCACCTAAGAGATTCGATGAGGGGATATGTTGAGTTATGATCATGGTGTAAGTATGCCTATTATACTACTGAGTGCAAAAGTTACATTGCTGAGTGCAGAAGTTATACTATTGAGTGCAGAAGTTATATTACTGAGTGCCTTGCTTCTACACAGATTCCATCTACTTAGTGGTTTAGTAAGCAAGCTCGGGGGTCCAAAGGAAGCAAGTAGTTTTGGCTTCTTCTTTTGGAAAAGGTTGGCAGGAACAGGCCTCCTTGCATGTTTGTCGACCCTATCTTCATTTACAGGTTCTACTTATCTTTTCTAATTCTAAGTAGTTACAATTTGTATCTACAATTATTGATTTATTGTTTAAAGGATGTTATTATACAAATGCATTTATTTTAGTTTCTGACCTAATTACGATTCTGTATAGTAATGATTATCTAAGATGAATTGAATAAAAATATTTCGCTGCATTTTCCCCCATGCTAATGTTTGTCCATCCTACTCTAGTACAAAGAAGGAGATTAAGGTAGATAAATTGATAGGAAAATTGCCAAATGAATGAGAAGATTAATACTGTTGTATTTCATTAGTTTTTTTTACCATAAAAAATATATGTTTAGGTTCAGAAATTTTAAATGTATATAGCATCACTGGCACTATAATTATTCTTGCTTTAAAGATAAATTCTATGTCTTTCACTTATCATTCCCTTCATCAATTAAGTGTTTGAAGATTCACTGTAATTTTATCTCACCAATTTTTATTGAAATAACAACTGCAAAGTAATTATTTCCTAAGTACACAGTACTGTTATCCAATGCTGCTAGCAAGTAAATATAATCACAAAAAAAAATAGAACTCTTTCTATTACAAACAAATGCATGATTATTTAGCACTAATTTTTATGCACAGTATTTATTTTCTTTTATATTATTTATTTATTTAAACTACAGTTAATCTCATTCACATTTAGCATAGGATTAGAAAACCTAGTTTGTTGTTCATCAATTTCTTCATTCATCACAATTGTTAAACAAAGAACTATTATGTTATCCAAAATAGAGTTTCGTTTAAAAACTCATACATCATGACAGGCTCGTACCCTTCACTTATCAAACCCTAGAAATATCAACATTTATCTTTCAGATTAAGAGTTTGGTTGAGCTTCAGATAGAACAAGAAACTGGTCACGATTTCGTTTCATAACTGAAAACAAAAAAAACATTGGATTTTGGCTCACGACCATCACAAAAATCGACAGGAAACAATAACGAAGTGAAGCTTTCAACTCCATAAGCATAGTCTCCAAAATGCTGATCATATACATTCTTTAAGACTGCTTTTAATAGCATCTCGTCATCAACATGAGACTATCTTATCACGTTTCAATTGAAAACTATAAACAGTAAAAACCATACAATTAGCTCGCTGTAGACATCTACTTTAAGAAGCTAAACATTTGTTATTCAGAACAACAAAACATTACCAAAAACTACACATTAGGGTTTTACCATTTTAACATAGGGATAAACCCTTAGCTCTCGAACTTTTCTTAAAACACAATAGTTGCAAAAATGACAAACTTCATTTGCACACAAACTAGAGCACTGCTCTCAAACTCAAACACAACCACCATAACATAGGAAACACAGTTCTTTTATTATCAAAGATGGTAGATGGGTAAAACCCTCTCCTCAGTTATTCTTCTTTTACAGTTTCTACATTGAAAACCAAACACCACAAGCCTAATGCTAAATGGGTCAAGGGTTTCATCCTCCCCAAGTTGTCAATCAACTCACAAGTATTTCGACGAAGGTCACCCCTTAGAGCCCAACAAAACATGAAGTCTCGGTAAAGAACACAATGAAGGTCCACTAGTCATCTAACCGGAGTAACGAGTAACCACTGAAGCTTACCAATCTATGTTGCAGCTGCCAGTTATCAAAACCTGAGTATGGGTGTCGGTTGACGAAGGAACCTACCATTTGAAAGAAGTGTGGTTAAAACAAGTTTTTTATAGAAGTAATTACAGGTGATATAACAATAACTGAATGTAACATCCCTCCAATTTGACCCCTATTGTTATTATTTTTGTAATGTAATTATGAATTGTGTATGAGGCCCTTGTGAGGAGCTCAAGGCCAAGGCCACACCAGTGGACCTGGAAAGTACAAATTATTTATATTCCTAATTGTAAACCGACGAGAAGGAATACAATGATGCAACTAAACGATGGCCACTGAACTCATTGAGGTAAGGACTAAGGAAAGCCTGGATTAAAGAGTATAAGTCAATTTCTCTTGATGACACCCTAAGAGGAGGACAACATCCTCTCGATACAAAGAGAATAGGAATACACTTATGATTTAGGTTTTCTTTGCTTGACGCTAGGGCGTTAAGGATAATTCCCTAATAACTATGGTAATTACTTTTATTCTAGTTCGACTAAGAATGTCATGGGGGTTTTACCAAAACCTACTATCTAGTAAGTAGCATAAGCTAACTACTTATCACTAGATAGACTAAATGATGGATAAGACTATCTTGGTTTGGTTAGTGATATGGCTTTTATTTTATGAAGATAGGTGATATATATATATATATATATTGTATGTCATCGCTTGAATCGAATATTAATATTTAATATAATATTTAGTAGTACAAAAGTTTGAAGGACTATATAAAGATAAAAAGGAGGAAAAAGCCAACCACGTAAGAATAGGGATCTTTTTTTTGACTTTAAGAAGTACTACAAGTGTGTGCTAAGTGAAGTAGAGTCCTTAATTTTTGGGTTAATGACATTGGCCTCCATAGCGCCAAAACCTTGACCACCACTTGTCTCCTTGAAGGAGAGTTACATTGGGGGCTTATTACCTGGTGAGAAAGGCGCATAGACCCAACCAGTTGGAAGCAAATTTGTTGTCTACTGGAGTCCACCTCATTGTTTCCAAAGTGCCATTTGTCGATTAGCTTGTTTTCAACGCCCATGGGTGGATCCTCCAGAAAAGGAAAAAGTCTATAGTTATGAGAGGGTATCTTTCGGTAGAGGGAGTCACTACGACGAGGGAATCGGTCTTTGCGAATCGAAAGAGTTTTGTATCTGTGCACTGAAGATATCTATCTCTACGCAAAGGGTATTATGGATTCAACGGTTGATAGGATTTCTGGGATTTCACCAAATTGGTAACTACCTCTCTACGCTATCTCTGTACCGTCATTTCTTATTGGTTGGAACCTTTTGTTTGTTAGCATAGATAGGGTATCTCCCACCTTATTACTTGTGGAGTTTTGCTCTCATCTATGTTAGGAGTAAGGGCATAGACCCATTTCTTTTTATTATTATAATTACTGCTTACAAATTCCAGATCGAATTGTATATTTATAAGATAGGGGCATTGGCTCTCATCTCAGTATTTTTATGGAAGTAGGGTGTGATCACAATCCACACAAGATGCTGCTAGTGTTTCCAGGCTAAATTGTAGCCTGTTGTTTCTTGTTATAGATGTTTTCCTCTCATACTCTGTGTTTGTTTGAGCTCAAGACCTGCCCAATCCGTTACCAATGGGACTTTGCCTAAAATCTGCAGAGTTTTATCAAGATCGATCCATGCAAACTTTGCATCGTTTTTTATTACAAAGAACATGTAACCTCAGGATTATTCCTTTCCCTCGCTACATCTATTTCTCATTTGATAGAGGCAGTATTTTGCGGTTAGAAGACTTTACCCTTGTTAAAACTTGAATGCAAGATCATTGAAATAGGAAAAAGTCTTTGCAAATTCAACTGTCGCCCAGCTCGGTTGATAGGATTTCTGGATACAATAGAGATTGATGGTTTTTCTTTTTTTTTCTACTATCTCCCTACCGATTAATTCCTCTGCTAATGGTAAAGGTTGAGTAGTAACTTAGGCATATACCCGTGGATAACAATTGTATTCCATACTTGGTGATTGGTGTAATTTATGTCTATAAGTTATTTCTGATACGATCGATTGATCCCTGTCGTATACAGTAGCACCCTCATGGCAAGATTCTGTCATGGAAATCCAACATCTTGCTTTCTTTTATTTATTGATCAAACATTTGATCACTGGTGAGACTTAGTGTTGCACATATTTTTTGTAGATCACGGAGAATACCTTGTATTGTTTTAATTTGTTGATTCCTATTGGAAGAGAGCAACGCCTTATGACAAGATATTAGTAAGAATATAGACGCTGTTGTTGCTTTGTTTATTATACTCTGCATTTCACGTCTTTAATGGAATTCCTGGGAGGGTAAAATACTCTCAATGAGAAGGGTTGTTGAATTGGGAAGCAAAGAAGGTAACTATTATGTTGTTGTATGTAAATTCTAACCCTTTGTGAATATAGCATGATGCGACAGTTACATGTGGACGTAGCCCAAGGTAGTTGGGTGAACCACCTAATTATGGTGTCTCTTATGTGTTTTTATGATGGTTTCTTATGTGTGTTTATGATGGTTTCTATTTAACTAGATACCTCTTTCCTTAAGTTTCTATAAGTGCGCACCAATTTATTTTAGATATATTGCATGGAAAGATATGTTGTATTCATTATAATGTTATAAGGATTGATGGTTGATGTTTAATTATGTGTATCCTTCCTTAAGTTTCTATAAGTACGCACCAATTTATTTTAGATATATTGCATGGAAATATATGTTGTATTAATTGCAATGTTATAAGGATTGATGGTTGATGTTTAATTATGTGCATCTTTCCTTAAGTTTCTATAAGCATGCACCAAGTTTAAATCTTAGAATACATTGCATGGGAAGATCTATTGTGTTAATTACAATATTATGAAGATTGATGGTGGACATTCAACTAGATGCATTTTCCTTAAAGTTTCCATAAGCATGCACAAGATCAATTTTGTAAATATATGGAATGGCAATAATCCGTTGTATTAAATATAATGTTATAAAGGAAATGGAAGGAGTATAAAGAGTATGGATAATAATGCTTAGACATTCCTTTATGTTGGTTATGATGATAGTTATTTTTGTGCCTTTTGACCCATGTATGTTCCATTGTACAATATGAAGATCCTTCCGGTTACTAAATCTCAATGAGAAGGGATTGCGTATTAGGGTGAGAATGAAAAGATAGATCACATAAAAGTGATGGTAAATGTTTCGATTACACACATTAGTTATAGTTTACTTCATATAACTTATGATTAAGTAGTAAGTGTGGAAATTTTTGAGAGCTCACTAAATTATTGTTTAGTAAAAATTGGGTATCTGACTTTGTGTATAGTCACATAAAGGCAATGTATATTGAATTTTTTTATTTTGGAAATAATTAATGTTTTATCAAGTTTAATTTTAACTCATAAAATTTGGGTATGTTACATATGGTATGAGAGCATTAGGTGACAATACTCGAGCCTATTGTGCTCAACATGAGATAAATAATTATGAAGACTAATAAATTTGTTCTTATTTTGTTTTGACGCATGGACTGGAGCGGATGAGGGAGAATTTTTAACAGAGTTAAACTTCAAGCTCTCCAAATGAGTAAAGATAAGTGTATATTGTCTTTCATTTATGTGTAATGATTGAGATTGTTGTTTAAACTATATGCATTTTTTCTTCGATTACATTTAAAGATGAAGAAGTTACTTTTTGTCATTAAGTAAATCCTATGTAAATATAGGTGGACCTATGGCATAAGGTTGTAAATCCCTTCATAATAAGTGTAAGATATAGCGATAAAAACTCTATGGCTATTGTAATTAAATTTACGAAGCATATAAATATTAGTGAAAGGTCACGATGGATTTTATTCATGCACATGTGGAATTGTTGCCACTAATGACTTCCTGTATAGTCTAATATAATTGTAGGAGATAAACATGATGACATTATGATAGCTCTCCTATTATACATAAATGTAATCATGATGATAGGTTATGTGTACAAGATTGATCCATAAAATCGATGATAGACAGTTGGTTATATTTACGTTTGTCTTATTTTGTAAAGTTCTTATGTTATAGTAAGTTTTGCTTGGAGTAGGACAAGAAAATCATGTTGATTATGAAATATGCAGTGTGTTATTTTATAAGATAAGGTAACTAATTTCCAAGTGAATTACATGGGAAATTAAAAATGATTTAGTAATCTTGTTTGAAAGAATAGAAGCATTATACGTTCCCTTGTTAGATTGTATATGTAGGAGTTATTACTTAATATGGAGCGTCTTCTTCTAGTTTGTCTTATTGTTGTCTAGCGTAAAAAAGGAAAAGAAAAATTCCCTATATCCTTCCAAGGCCAACTTAGAATCTTAAAGAGGTTTCATTAAAAGATGTAGTAATGATTCAGTCGAATCTAATGATAGAAGTGTGTAGACTAGAGAGTAAATTCCTAGAATGGTCTTTATGGGGTCTAATGTTTAAGAAAGTATATGAAGCTAAATACTCATCATGTGAACCATGCACAGTGAAGAAAGGGGGGAAGTATTGTATAAAGAATTAAATCTTATAATCATGTAACTTGGGTTCTATAGTAGTTAGAAAAAAGAGTTAACGTTTAATTTTGGTAGTTCTCTCATCTCTTGATGAGACGTAAGCTTAATGATGACAAAGTATATTAAGGTTGGGAACAAATTCATGTGCTAAAAATGATGATGTGTTTGAATATTACTCTTATGAAGAATCGTCAAATTGCTACAAAAGTTAAAGAATTCATTACTTAACATCAATTGTATTTCAATTCAGAATTTCTTATTGTTACTAGAATTTTTAAGGATAAAGGTGTATTATTGTATGAATTTGCAAGCAATATCCCTCAGGGATTAAACTAATATTATTTTAGAAATGAATTATGATAGACCCTAGGTAGAGTAAGTTATATTTTTCTAAGAGAGATTAATGAGTATAAAGATCTTGTTAATAGTTTGATTTTTAATGTTGTTGTGATTGATTGAGCATGGGATCTTTTAAATGATAACTCTCAATTCGAAATAAATCTATAGATCATTAAATGTTTGAACTATGGTACTAACATGTTTTCAGCAGATTTGACCATTGACTCACATTAAGGATGTTGAAGAGTTTACATTGGGATGAAGAGAAGAGAATGCACAAGTTAATTAAACGAGCATGCGTATAATGCTATGGAACTAATGGGTTCAATTGTTAAGCAGTTGAAGCAAAGAAATTTTTATTTATACTAACATTTTAGGAAATGATATTAAAACAGTGACTCATGTCATGATGAAGGAGGAACGTAGATTATAAAAGCATTTATAGAGATAAGTTGAGCTAAAATCTCTCAAGAGTAAGTAATAATTTACTTGACATTTTTGGTGGAAAGACTTATGATTGATAATGTGTAATCATGAAATTGAAAAGAGTATGATAGGTGAATATTTGTTAATATTCTGTTACTATTATGTTTTATGTGCACGAAAGAAATAATAAATGATCGTTACTAAGAATATTTCCTGGACTCAAACGAGAAGGTTTGAGGGGAAAAGTGAATATTTCCTCGACTCAAACGAGAAGGTTTGAAGGGAAAAGTAAATATTTACTGGAATCAAACGAGAAGGTTTGAGGGGAAAAGAATATTTTCTAGACTTGAGTAGAATAGCTGCATCTTGCACTCACTCACTAGCAATTGCAGGAGGAAACCTCCCTAAAAATGTGGTTATGTTCCCCATGGAAGTGGAATAGAGTAGGTGGCTCGTTGAATGTTATACCCAAATACCTAGGCAGACTTTATCCATCGAATTGGGCAGAAGGCTCACTAGATTTGTCCTTGTGTTTTGCACACAAGAAGATTCGATGAGGGGAATGCTAACTAATGAGCTGTAGAGCGAGACTGTCTGATTATTCTGTTGAGTTTACAGAGAGTATTCTGTTTGCAAGGTTTGATTTGCTGAGTTTCAAAAGAAACATAACTCGAGGAAGAGTTCTGTGTACAACAAAGGAACTACTGAAATTCCAAACTCATGAGAGAGATTGATAATCAACCAAGTTTTATTGAAATAATTGTTTCATGATATAAACAATGGTTAAATGACTTGTCTTGTAGCTAGACTATGAGATGTATGTATATACGAATGTTATGAATACTAGAATAAGAAAATATTCCCTCAAGAACGAGGAAGAATGATGAACATTCACTGTTTTGAAATTTTGTATACTTATGTTATACTAAAGGATATTGAAAAACATCTTGTACGAGTTGTAAAATTTGCAGGTTATAAGTGAAGAGAGCCTATGGAAAATCACAAAAATGTGAAGATGACCCAAGTAGAAAAATAAAGCAAGTGAAGGATGGTGAACCGATGCAAAAGACAAATTGTCGAACACCGAGGACGATGTTATTCTTAAGGGGATGAGTGTGTAACATCCCTCCAATTTGACCCATATTGTTATTTTTTTTTAATGTAATTATGAATTGTGTATGAGGCCCTCGTGAGGAGCTCAAGACCAAGGCCCCACCAGTGGACCTGGAAAGTACAAATTATTTATATTCCTAATTGTAAACCGAGGAGAAGGAAGACAATGATGCAACTAAACAATGGCCACTGAACCCATTGAGGTAAGGACTAAGGGAAGCCTGGGTTAACAAGTATAAGCGAATTTCTCTTGATGACACCCTAAGAGGAGGAAAACATCCTCTCGATACAAAGAGAATAGGAAAACACTTATGATTTAGGTTTTCTTTGCATGATGCTAGGGCGTTAAGGATAATTCCCTAATAACTATGCTAATTACTTTTATTCTAGTTCGACTAAGAATGTCTAGGGGCTTTTACCAAAACCTACTATCTAGTAAGTAGCATAAGCTAACTACTTATCACTAGATAGACTAAATGATGGATAAGACTATCTTGGTTTGGTTAGTGATATGGCTTTTATTTTCTGAAGATAGGTGATATATATATATATATATATTGTATGCCATCACATGAATCGAATATTAATATTTGATATAATATTTAGTAGGACAAAACTTTGAAGGACTGTATAAAGATAAAAAGGAGGAAAAAGCCAACCCCGTAAGAATAGGATCTTTGTTTAGACTTTAAGAAGTACTACAAGTGTGTGCTAAGTGAAGTAGAGTCCTCAATTTTTGGGTTAATGGCATTGGCCTCTGTAGCGCCAAAACATTGACCACCACTTGTCTCCTCGAAGGAGAGTTACATTGGGGGTTTATTACCTGATGAGAAAGGCGCATAGACCCAACGAGTTGGCAACAAATTGTTGTCCACTGGAGTCCACCTCATTGTTTCGAAAGTGCCATTTGTCGATTAGCTTGTTTTTAACGCCCATGGGCGGATCCTCCAAGAAAAGAAAAAAGTCTATATTTATGAGAGGGTACCTTTCAGTAGAGGGAGACGCTACGACGAGGGAGTCGGTCTTTGCAAATCGAAAGAGTTTTGTATCTGTGTGCTGAAGAGATTTGTCTCTATGCAAAGGGTATTATGATTTCAACAATCGATAGGATTTCTGGGATTTCAACATTAGTAACTACCTCTCTACGCTATCTCTGTACTGTTGTTTCTTATTGGTTGGAACCTTTTGCTTGTTAGTGTAGATAGGGTATCTCCCACCTTATTACGTGTGGATTTCTTCTCTCATCTATGTTAGGAGTAAGGGCGTAGACCCATTTCTTTTTATTATTATAATTACCGCTTACAAATTCCAGATTGAATTGTATATGTATAAGATAGGGGCGTCAGCTCTCATCTCAGTATTTTTATGCAAGTAGGGTATGATCACCATCCACACAAGATGCTGCTAGTGTTACCAGGCTACATTGCAGCCTGTTGTTTCTTGTTATATATTTTTTCCTCTCATATTCTGTGTTTGTTTGACCTCAAGACCTGCCTAGTCCGTTACCAACGAGACATTGCCTAAAATGTGCAGAGTTTTACCGAGATCGATCGATGCAAACGCTGCATCGTTTTCGATTATGAAGAACACGTAACCTCTTCCCTTCCCTCGTTGCATCTATTTCTCATTTGATAGAGGCAGTATTTTGCTGTTAGAAGACTTTACTCTTGTTAAACCTTGAATGCAAGATCATTGAAATAGGAAAAAGTCTTTGCGCGTTCTACTGTCACCTAGCTCGGTCGAAAGGATCTCTGGATACAATAGAGATTGATGATTTTTTTTTTTTTCTTACTATCTCCCTACCGTTTAATTCCTCTACTAATGGTAAAGGTTGAGCAGTAACTTAGGCACATACGAGTGGATAAAAATTGTATTCCATAGTTGGTGATTGCTGTAATTTATGTCTGTAAGTTATTTCTGATACGGTCGATTGATCCCTGTTGTATACAGTAGCGCCCTCATCGCAAGATTCTGTCACGGAAATCCAGCATCTTGCTTACTTTATTTATTGATCAAACATTTGATCACTGGTGAGACTTACTGTTGCACATATTTTTTGTAGATCATGGAGAATACCTTGTAGTGTTTTAATTTGTTGATTCCTGTTGGAAGAGAGCAACGCCTTATGGCAAGATATCAGTAAGAATATAGATGTTGTTGTTGCTTTGTTTCTTATACTCTGCATTTCACGTTTTTAATGGAATGCCCGGGAGGGGAAAATACTCTCAATGAGAAGGGTTGTGGAATTGGGAAGCAAATAAGGTAACTATTATGTTGCTGTATGTACCTTCTAAACCTTTGTGAATAAAGCATGATGCAAGAGTTCCCAAGGTAGTTGGCTGAACCACCTAATTATGGTGTCTCTTATGTGTGTTTATGATGGTTTCTATTTACCTAGATACCTCTTTCCTTAAGTTTCTATAAGTGCACACCAATTTATTTTAGATATATTGCATGGAAATATATGTTGTATTCATTATAATGTTATAAGGATTGATAGTTGATGTTTAATTATATGCATCCTTCCTCAAGTTTCTATAAGTACACACCAATTTATTTTAGATATATTGCATGGAAATATATGTTGTATTAATTGCAATGTTATAAGGATTGATGGTTGATGTTTAATTATGTGCATCTTTCCTTAAGTTTCTATAAGCATGCACAAAGTTTAAATCTTAGAATACATTGCATGGGAAGATATGTTGTGTTAATTACAATATTATGAAGATTGATGGTGGACATTCAACTAGATGCATTTTCCTTAAAGTTTCCATAAGCATGCACAAGATCAATTTTGTAAATATATGGAATGGTAGTAATCCGTCGTATTAAATATAATGTTATAAAGGAAATGGAAGGAGTGGAAAGAGTATGGATAATAATGCTTAGACATTCCTTTATGTTGGTTATGAAGATAGTTATTTTTGTGCCTTTTGACCCATGTAAGTTCCATTATACAATATGAGGATCCTTCCGGTTACTAAATCTCAAAGAGAAGGGATTGCGTATTAGGGTGAGAATGAAAAGATAGATCACATAAAAGTGATGGTAAATGTTTCGATTACACACATTAGTTATAGTTTACTTCATATAACTTATGATTTAGTAGTAAGTGTGGAAATTTTTGAGAGCTCACTAAATTATTGTTTAGTAAAAATTGGGTATGTGACTTTTTGTATAGTCACATAAAGGCAATGTATATTGAATTTTTTTTATTTTGGAAATAATTATTGTTTTATCAAGTTTAATTTTAGCTCATAAAAGTTGGGTATGTTACACTGAAACTCTCAAAACAGAATGGAAGATCCAGGTTCGAACCCGTGGAACATTACCTTTTAATATATCGCTGGAGTAGAATGCCAAGACCATGCAAACTGTAACCATCACTCCACCACCGAATGCAAAGGAGGGTGGAAGAGCAACTCTAAAAAAAATCACCTAACAGACAAGAAAAGCCGAGTATCGAATCAACTTCCACGAAGGACCTGTCATTCATTCTGGAACCTTTGCAACTGCAAGCTGCTACTGTAAAACCCTCACTGGAGTATCAGTCCCTAAAATCTATCAATGGGTTCCAGTTAAAACATCAACAGGTCACGATTTCCAAATGTGGACACTCCACAAGCACCTGCTAATGAAACCATGAAGGCTCTCGATCGGTCGACCTCTCCAGAGAGCCACTACATGCTACAATGAATGCCGAGGAACAATAAACTTCCAAAAACATAGTGGTGGTTAGGGTTAGATCCCAAAGCCCAAAACCCTGCTTGATCAACGGTGGACATCACCCGCAAGGGTATCACGTAAACCCAAGAAACAACCATAATAAAGACACCATTAATACCATAGCCACCGAGGAGGATAGCTCAGTTAAACGTCGAACCAAAACACTTATAGCTCATCACGATGTTAGACCCAACACCATACCTTCACGTGCCTAGCACCACGATGATGTCCACGGAGACATTCCACTGTCTCGGCAGTTGTATTATTAAATGCAAGGGAAACCAAGGTGCCTGCCAGCATGAAACCTTCATAGTGTTAGTTTCACCCATTCTTATAATGTATCGATTTGTTGATAAAATGCACAACTCGGTTATGTGATAAGTCAAGGTTGTACTAGTTTCTTTCTATAAATTCAATATGTTAAAGGGTCACAGAAGGCACACACGAATTGTATATAGTCCTTGTTCATAGGATTATGTATAAGTCTCCACATTTATATATTCCAATATAGTATAGAATTTGTATATAGTCTCTAGGCTAGAGATTGATCATAAATTTGCATATAGTTCCTAGGATAGCATTTGATTTTAAGTTTGCAAATAGTTCCTAGGTTAAAGCTTAAATAAAATCTTGTATGTAATTCTTAGGCTCTAGAGCATACAAAAGAATTGCATATAGATATTGCATTTTATTTGCACTTAGCCATCACATATAGAAATTGGTTACTCTTATCATTTGCATCAAATAGAAACTCACGATAACAATGTATAGAGTTAAACTATGATATATTGATCCTATCTATTGTTTGTACAAATTAATAAAAAGTTAGTATAGGGTTATGAATATTACAACTGACATACTTATGTTTATAAGCTAGGCTAACTGAAGTTTACCACCGGTGGCATTTTCGGCATTTTGTCTCTTAAACCATTAAAACTTTGGAGATTACTGAAACTGGTCAGAAACTCTTCGGTCACATGTCGTAAACACTAAAGCTCTTACCTATAATCTGCGAAAGATGATGATTCAAATGCTTTAGAACAAATGCTAAGTAAGCCTCAGGGCATACGTAGGACCCCTTCATCATCAAAACAGAAGAACAATAGTTAACAGTTATAAACTTTATATCATTGGATCTACAACAAAATAACTGTGAAAATACCGTGGAGCAAGTTTAACTTCGAAACGTAGATATTAATCATCTTGTCACAAACCTTACATTTTGGACCAACACAACATTTAGTACAGTAAGACGACCTTTAAGCATTTATTATATTTCCGCGTAGTTAGAGTATGCATTAAAAGCTATATCGACAATTTTTATTTTTTTGTAAATTTTGGGATGTTATATGTGGTATCAGAGTGCGAGTTCAAACTCTAGGCCCGAAATAGGCTCACGCACGCAAACAGAAAATAAAAAGAAGAACGTTTATGTTACTAACTTTTATTTTAATTTTATTATTGTACATAATGATTTGTTATTAATTTGCAGGTATGGACATACCAGAGGAATCAGCAGAGGACAGATCTCCTCATAATGAGCTGAATAACAATGATAATCATGAAGGAATTTATGTTGAATTAAATAACCAATCTTCAGAACTTCTTCATACTGTAAAAGATTTAAAATATGAGATAAGAATTGTTAAGGAAGAAAATGAATGCATTATGAAATGATAGGAAGAATTAAATCAGATTCTAATGGAGAAATACCATAATGAGGAAAGAGGAAGGAAATCAGAAGTAAAATATGATTCTGGTACAATGCCTCACAAACATAAGAGTAAGAAAGTTAAGAATGGTAAAAATATTAGTTACTCTTCATCTGGATCTGATCAAAGTAATGGTAATTATGATCATGACAGTAGTGACAGTGATTGTTGTTCCAAGAAAAGGAAGTATAAGCATCATGAACAAATTACTGGAGAGTTTAGAAAGATTAAGCCACCAACTTTTAATGGCGAAAGTGAAAAGGGTGAGACAACTGAAGCATGGCTATCTGGAATGAAGAAGTACTTTAATATCTGTGATTACTCTTCTCAATTAAAAGCCAAGATGGCTATATACAATCTGATAGGAAAGGCAAATATTTGGTGGCAGGATCTTAATAGAATTAAGAGCATAAAGGAAAGAGACGTAACATGGAATATGTTTAAAAAGTTATTTAAGAAAAATTTCTTGTAAGAACAGTACTATGAAGATAAGTCAAAAGAGTTTTATGATTTAAAATTGGGTACTATGAACATGAAGGAATTGTGTAGCAAGTTCCTTAGCTTGCTGAGGTGTCTACCTTACATGGTCGAAAAGAAGCCTAAGGTACAAAGGTTTCTAAGTTGTCTACCTTTCAACATAAAGACAGGATTGAGTATGATAACACTTCCACTCTGGAAGAGGCTATGAGGAAAGCAAATTTCTATTTTGATCAAAACAAAAAAAGAGAAGGAACAACTGGATGGAAAAGTAATAAGTCTAACCATTTCGAGCATTAAAAGAAAAGTTTTAATCAAAATTCTGAAATTTTTAAGAAAAATTTTAATGACAGAAATTTTTCAAGTAATAATAATTTCAGGAGTAATGCACCACCGAATTTTACTACTACAAGAAATGTACCTAATAACAAAAACAACATCAGGTATGCTGAACAGAAAGGACCTTTGAAGTGTTTTGATTGTGGTGGACCACATAAGAAAGCTGATTGCCCACGCAACAAAAGGACAGTCAACAATATTCATGGCATACAAGCGGAGCCAATAGTTGGTGATGTGGCAAGAGAAATGCCAAGGATAAATGCAGCGCTGGAAAATCAGCAAGAAGACCATCAAACGTCCATGGATGAAATCGAAGGTATGCTACAAAACCGATCAATTTCCATTTTAATAGATCCATGTGCAAGTTTCAGTTATGTTTCACCAGAATTAGTGAAAAGTTGTAAGTTAAAGGTAGAGAAATTCGATAATTCATGGCTAGTTTAGCTAGCAATAGGCACTAAAAGAAAGGTTACATACTTTGTTAAAAATTGTGATGTATTTTTGAGTCAGCTGAAAACCCAAGTTAATCTGAATGTTTTACCCTTAGGTTCATATGACTTGTTAATTGGCATGGATTGGCTTGAACAACATAGAGTAGTACTTAATTGTTATGAGAAATCTTTTACTTGTCTGAATAATGAAGGTAAAACTGAAACAGTAAAAGGAATTCATAGGAAGATTTTCGGTAAGACAAATTTCTGTGTTACAAGTTAAGAGAGCTGCTAGAAAGGGCTGGAAAATGTTTGTTGTTAATGTTATTAATGACGAATGTTAATCTAAAGAATACAAGTTAAAACTGGAGGATATTCCCATCCTTAGGGACTTTTCTGGCATATTCCCGTAAGAAATTGTAGGATTACCTCTGAAAAGGGAACTTGATTTCACCATTGAGTTAGTACCAAGTGCGGTACCAAACTCAAAGGCTCCCTACAGGATGAATATTTTGGAATTGAATGAGTTAAAATATCAGCTGAAGAAATTAATAGATAAAAATTATATAAGGCCCAGTGTGCATCCTTGGGGAGCACCAATAATTTTGATTAAAAAGAAAGGTGGTACCATGCGACTGTGCATCAATTACTGTTAGCTTAATAAAATGACAATTAAGAATCGATATACCTTGCCCCGCATTGATGATCTATTTGATCGAGTATGTGGAGCAGAGATATTCACTAAAATTGATTTAAGGTTCAGATATCATCAAGTTAGAATAAAAGATGAAGAAATATTCAAAACTGCTTTCAGAACGCGATACGGACACTACAAGTTCGTAGTTATGCCTTCTGGGCTAACCAACACACCAACAGTGTTCATGTGTTTAATGAACAACATTCTGCATAAATGTTTGGATAAGTTTGTAGTTGTGTTCATTGATGATATTCTGATTTACTCAAAAACTAAAGAAGATCATGATGGACATTTAAGAATAATTCTGCAAGTTTTAAGAGAGCATCAGCTTTACGCTAAGTTCATTAAATGTGACGTTTATAAAGATAAAATACAGTACTCAGGTCACATAATATCTAAAGACAGAATTTCGATCGACCCTGATAAGATAAAAGTAATTAACGAGTGGCCTATCCCTAAAGATGTAACTAATGTTCAGTCATTTATGGGGATAATAGGATACTACAAAAACTTTATTGAAGGGTTATCACCAATTGCAAACCCCATTACTTCTTTGCAGAAGAAGGGGAATAAATTCGTATGGGATCAAAAGTGTCAAGAAAGCTTTAATAAGTTAAAAGAATTATTAACCACTGATCCAATTTTAAAAATTGTTGATCCCATTAAGGATTTCATTGTATGCACTGACGCATGCAACGATGGACTTGGAGGGGTCTTAACTCAAGAAGGTCATGTCATTTCTTTTGAGTCAAGGAAATTAAAAACTCATGAATATAATTTTGCAACTTACGATCTTGAGTTGGTAGTCATGATACATGCGCTAAAAATGTGGCGCCATCACTTGATTGGAAGAAAATTCATACTAATGATAGATAATAAGGGTTTAAAGTATTTGTTGGATCAAACAAATATTAATGCAAGGAAAGATAGATGGCTAGCTTTCCCTAGTGAGTATGATTTCGCAATTCAACACATTAAATGTAAAGAAAACTAAGTTGCTGATGCCTTGAGCAGAAATGCCAGATTAAGCTTTGTGGCAGCAATCAGCACGTTTAAGACAGATCTGGAAAATCAAATTGAAGAAGGAATTAAGCTAGATGAAAATTATCAAAAATTGCTTAGTAAAGTTGCTGAAAATGTATCTGAAAATTTAATAACAGAGTACAACATTAATAAAAAGGGCTTAATGACTTATAAAAATAGAATTTATGTGGCAAATGTGTCAAAGGTTAAACTGTTAATTTTGGATGAAGTTCATAAAAGTCCTTATTCAAGACATCTAGGTTATCATAAAATGATAGCTATGTTAAGGAAGGATTATTTTTGGCCCAACATGAAGAATGAAGTGACTGTATACATAGCTAAATGTTTTGAATGTTAGACCATTAAGGTTGAACATCAACACCCAGCTGGACTATTGCAGCCATTCCCATTTCCAAAATGGAAATGGGAGATCATAAGTATTGATTTTGTTACAAGTTTTCCTAAAAACCAGAAACAGAATGACTCCATAATGGTGGTTGTGGACAAGCTAAGTAAGGCTGCTCATTTTATTCCTATTAAAACCACTTTAAAAGCTTCTAACATTGCATATGTATTTATGAAGCAAATCTTTTGCTTGCACGGAATTCCAAAGGTAATTATTTCTGACCAGGACTCTAACTTCACTGGAAATTTTTGGACAACACTGTTTAAAGGTTTAAATACTAAACTAAATTTCAGCACTTCTTTCCACCCACAAACTGATGGTCAAACAGAAAGGGTAAACCAGATTTTAGAAGACATGCTAAGAATGTATGTCAAAGATCAGCCATCTAAGGGGGAAGATTATTTACATTTAGCAGAATTTGCATACAGGAATCATTATCAAGCATCTGCTAAGTTTAGTCCATTTGAGATTTTGTATGGAAGAAAATGTTGTACTCCTATTGCTTGGGATAAACTTGTAGACAAATTGATGCTAGGATCAAATTTATTGAAAGAAATGGAGCTAACTGTAAAACAAGTTCAAGGTAACCTAAAAGTTTCCCAAGATCAGAAAAAATATTATGCAGATTTGAAATGCACTGAAAGAGAATTTCAAGTTGGAGACCATGTTTTTATAAAGGTAAAACCCAAGAAAAGTTCTTTGAAGCTTGGGAGTTGTTCTAAATTAGCACCAAGGTACTATGGACCATTTGAAATCCTATCAAGGATTGGAGCTATTGCATATCAACTGGCTTTGCCATCTGACTTAAAAATACATAATGTTTTTCACATTTATGTTTTAAAGAAGTATGTGAATGATGCTACTCATGTGTTGAATTGGAATGACATACAGGTGGAGCCCGAAGGAGATTTTCAGGTGAAATCGAACTGTATTCTTAACAGGAGGGAAATTATGCTTCGAAATCGTACCATAGGGCAGGTAAAGGTACAATGGAAGCACCTTAGCCCTGATGAAACTACTTGGGAACTAGAAAGTAATATGCAGGCAGCATATCTAGTTCTGTTCCATGAGGAACTTGATGATGAATAATCAACATCGAGGACGATGTTGAGCTTATGTGGGGGTGTTTGTAACATACCCTTTTTGCTGAAAAACATTTTATGTTGGAAACATTATGTTAACTTTTATTGTAAAATTTTATATTGGACAAGTGTCCAAGGATGACTGTAATTGCACAATATTTTATTATTTAATAAATTAAATAGGATACAAACACCTAAGGGGACTATTGCAAGAGTGTTTACTGACCCACTAGGTGGAATGGAATCTAGGGTAGAAGGAAATGGACAAGTGGCAACATCATGATGCAACTAACTAGTTGTTGGTATGGGACAACTCCTTTTAAATGCGGTCATAGTGCCCTGGAAGCTGGGACTGGAGCTTGAGGCTCATTTATTCAAAACTGACCACTAAATACCTAGGCAGTCGATATAAGAGCCATTGAATTATGAACTGAGGTTCATCACTTTTCCTGATGAGGAAATTTACCTTGGGGTTTTGCTGTGCTTGCACTCAAGAGATTCGATGAGGGGATATGTTGAGTTATGATCATGGTGTAAGTCTGCCTATTATACTACTAAGTGCAGAAATTACATTGTTGAGTGCAGAAGTTATACTATTGAGTGCAGAAGTTATACTATTGAGTGCAAAAGTTATATTACTGAATGCCTTGCTTCTACATAGATTCCATCTACTTAGTGGTTCAGTAATCAAGCTCAGGGGTCCAAAGGAACCAAGTAGTTTTGGTTGCTTCTTCTGGAAAAGGTTGGGAGGAACAGGCCTCCTTGGGTATTTGTAGGCCCTATCTTCATTTACAGGTTCTACTTATCTTTTATAATTATAAGTGGTTAAAATTTCTATCTACAATTATTGATTTACTATTTAAAGGATGTTATTATACAAATGCATTTATTTTAGTTTCTAACCTAACTAGGATTCTGTATAGTAATGATTTTGTAAGATGAATTGAATAAAAATATTTCTCTGCATTTTTCCCCATGCTAATGTTTCTGCATCGTACTCTAGTACAGAGAAGGAGATTAAGGTAGATAAATTGATAGGCAGATTGCCAAATGAATGAGAAGATTAATATTGTTGTATTTCATTAGTTTTTCTTACCATAAATAATATATGCTTAGGTTCAGAAAGTTTAAAGGTATATAGCATCACTGGCACTATAATTATTCTTGCTTTAAAGATAAATTCTATGTCTTTCACTTATCATTCCCTTCATTAGTTAAGTGTTTAAAGGTTTACTATATTTTTATTTCACCAATTTTTATTGAAATAACGGTTGCAAAATAATTATTTCCTAAGTACACAGTACTATTATCCAATGTTGCAAGCAAGTAAATATAATCACAAAAACAAACAAAACTCTTTCTATTACAAACAAATGCATGATTATTTAGCACTAATCTTTATGCACAACATTCATTTTCTTTTATATTATTTATTTATTTAAACTACAGTTAATCTCATTCACATTTAGCATAGGATTAGAAAACCTAGTTTGTTGTTCATCAATTTCTTCATTCATCACAACTATTCAACAAAGAACTATTATGTTATCCAAAACAGAGTTTCGTTTAAAAACTCAAACATCATGACAGGTTCGTACCCTTCACTTATCAAACCATAGAAATATCAACATTTATCTTTCATATTAAGAGTTTAGTTAAGCTTCAAACATAACAAGAAACTGGTCACGATTTCATTTCATAACTCAAAACAAAAAAAAAACATTGGATTTTGGCTCACGGCCATCACAAAAATCGACAGGAAAGAATAATAAAGTGAAGCTTTCAACTCCATAAGCCTAGTCTCGAAAACGCTTATCATATACATTCTTTAAGACTGATTTTAATAGCATCTCGTCATCAACATGATACTATATTATCACGTTTCAATTGAAAACTATAAACAGTAAAAACCATATGATTAGCTCACTGTAGACATCTACTTTCAAAAGCTAAGCATTTGTTATTCAGAACAACAAAACATTACCAAAAACTACACATTAGGGTTTGACCATTTTAACACAGGGCTAAACCCTTAGCTCTCAAACTTTTCTTAAAACACAATAGTTGCAAAAATGACAAACTTCATTTGCACACAAACTAAAGCACTGCTCTCAAACTGGAACACAAACACCATAACATAGGAAACACAGTTCTTTTATTATCAAAGAAAGTAGAAGGGAAAAACCCTCTCCTCGGTTATTCTTCTTTTACGGTTTTGACATTGAAAACCAAACACCATAGGCCTAATGCCAAATGGGTCGAGGGTTTCATCCTCCCCAAGTTGTCAAACAACTCACAAGTATTTTGATGAAGGTCACCTCTCAGAGCCGAAGAAAACACAAAGTCTCGGCAAAGAACACAATGAAGGTCCACTAGTCATCTAACCCCGAGTAGCGAGTAACCACCGAATCTTACCAGTCTATGCTGCAGCTGCCAGTTATCAAAACCTGAGTATGGGTGCCGGTTGACGAAGGAACCTGCCATTTGAAACAAGTGTGGTTAAAACAAGCTTTTGACAGAAGTCGTTACAGGTGATATAACAATAACTGAAACTCTCAAAATAGAATGGAAGATCCAAGTTCAAACCCATGGAACATTCTCTTTTAAATTATGACTGGAGTAGAATGCCAAGAACATGCAAACTGTAACCATCACTCCACAACCAAATGCAAAGAAGGGTGGAAAAACAACTTTGAAAAACTATCACCTAACAGACAAGAAAAGTCAAGTATCGAATCAACTTCCATGAAGGATCTGTCATTCATTCTAGAACCTTTGCAATCCCAAGCTGCTACTGTAAAACCCTAACTGGAGTATCGGTCCCTAAAAGCTATCAACAGGTTCTAGTTAAAACATCAACAGGTCATGGTTTCGAACCGTGGACACTCCACAAGCACTTGCTAACAAGACCTTGAAGGCTCTCGGTTGGTCGGCCTCTCCACAAACCCACTACACGCTACAATGAATGCCGAGGAACAATAAACTTTGAAAAACATAGTGGTTGTTAGGGTTGGATCCCAAATCCCAAAACCTTGCTTAATAAATGGTGGAGATCACCCGAAGGGTATCACGTAAACCCAAGCAACAACCATAATAAGGACACCATTAATACCATAGCCACCAAGGAGGACAGCTCAGTTAAACTTCAAACCAAAACACTTACAGCTCCTCACGATGTTCGACCCAACACCATACCTTCACATGCCTGTTGGCCTCCTATTTTGACTGTTCAACACAATATTTTCTAGTTTAAGTCTCATGAAACCAAGTAATCATCAACTTTATTTAGTGTTGTTTTATGAATGGTTATGCCTTTTGAAGAGCAACATTGCTAGGAGCTTTGGTAAGTGACTTTTTAATTGTTTATTTATTATTTTGCTTTGTTTTATGTATATAATGGAACCTTTAGTTTTCATGGGTCAATTAATGAGTCTTTATTTCTTTTATGCAGGAGTCTTTTGGTTATTTGGCCCAACGCTTGTCCCGGCGCTTCAAAGAAGATCTATGTTGGCTGAACCAGAGATTTGGGGGATTTTATTGCTCAGGATAACATCTTGTTTGATTTCCAATCGCTTCCAGGATGCAGGTGCAGTTATCCAGTGCTGTTCTGAGGATGTCATTTGCTCAAAATGGCATTTCCGTCCTTGATCAGGACCCTTATTTCGGGCTCCATTTCTGAACAAACGGTTGGGAATTTTTCAAAACGGTTCGAAACCCACTTCACAAATGGCCCCATTTACCCCTAACCGCGAGCAGTTTTCAGAATATCTGAACGAATGTGGAGAAATCCCTTCCGGAACAGACGTGGTTTTGCCAGATTTGGTGTTGGCCGTTTTCTGGGTAGTTGCTCGAATTTCTGAATTTTGGGATGGATCTTGTCCATCTGTTCATGTATAAATAAATCTTGAGATTAATAATAGATGGGCGCTCTGCATAAGAGCTGGACAGAGATTGGTAATAGATTAACGCCCTGTAGTGGAGGAATGTAGTAATGCCCTGTAGTGGAGTTATGTAGAGGAGATTTGTAATTAATACAAGCTCTGCATCAGAGATGAATAGAGCCGAATGGGGGAAATCATAATCAGTTGTAATGCTCCTGTTTCTTATTAATTAAAAAGCTGTTCGTTCATTTTATTTCTAGTATTATGACTTTGTTGTAAGTTAGTGATTTCTTTAGAATGCGTTGATTAAAAGAATCAATCTGTTGACAACGAAGGCAGGGCCCCCTTCGATGGAAACAGACCCATATGAATTGCATTTACTTTAGATTTGAACGCTATCCTCTAGCAGAGATTTATTATCAGCATTTCATTTCGTTTATAGAAGCAACATTTCATTAGTAGCATTTCATTTAATCTCAGAACAGGAATAGTAGCAGTTTCATTCGTTTGCAACAGAGGATTTAGATTCAAGTGCAAATGTTATCTTTCAGCCATCGATTCCAGTTTTCAGTTTATCTATTTCATACTGCAGAAGTAATAGTTTGGAACTAGTTTCATTCGACTGCAATAGAGGGTTTTTCATTTCATTATAAAGTAGAGTTTGCTGAGTTATGTGGAGTGATAAGTAGCAGAAACATAATCGTTTGCAGTCATCAATGTTCAGTGGATCTTTTATATGCATATGGTCATTTTTAATTAGTGCAGAACACTTTTATGAAATTAGTGCAGAACAGATAGAGTACAGAACAGAGTGCAGAACAGATAGAGTACAGAACAGAGTGCAGAACAAAGTAGATTACAGTAGCTTCTTTTCAGCAAATTCCTTTCATGTTCAGAAAGTATTTTCGCATTCTTTTAACTCCCTCTTCAACCCTGCATTTCCTGTGCTGGTTCCTCTAAGTCTACCTTCCCGGGTTGACAATTAGATGTTGATTAATATGTTTTATATTTAGCTCAACATTTTGGCGCCGTTGCCGGGGAGGTACTAAAAAGGATTGGAGAGTGGATGTAGGTGTGCTTTCATTTTTAGCCAGATCATATTTGATTTTATTAGTGTGCAAGTGGTTTATTTCAGCAGTATTAGATTACATTTAGCAGCAAAGAAATTTCTATTTCAGTAGGTTTTATTCAACAGCAGCAGAGTCTTCCTTTCAGCAGTGTTAGATTTGATTCAGCAGTCGATTTCATCAGTATGAGAGGGTGTGTATTTGATTCAGTAGAAGCAGTTTTCCTTTCAGCAAGAGTGCATTTCATGTTATTTCAAGTTAGTGTGGGTTTCAGAATTATTATCAGTTGGTGTGACTTTCAAAGTTTTTAGAAAAACCCCCTACAAGAAAAGAAAAAATCATAAAAAAAAAATAAAAAAAATTGACTAATGGATCCAAGAATGAATGAACGAAAGAAGAGATTGTTGCAGGAACTTTCGTGCATCTTGCAGGAACTTGAAGAGATCTCTACAGCTCAAGAGATGGAGGAGGGATCAGTTGATTCAGTGGTTCTGATGGAACACCTTTGCCAACCTGCAGAGAACAATGAACAGTTAGACAATCCAGCTGAGAAAGAACATGGTATGCATAATCATATTGACCATTGGTTTCAATCTATTTTACAGCCTTCATATAATCTTCTTCTTCAGCAATTCTTGGACATCAAGCAACCGGTGTTGCTTGCTCAGCATGCCTTGGTAATTATGCATCTATATATTCTATCAAAGGGCATGAATTTATTGATGATTTTGCTAAGACGGTGGCTACATTGGTTATTTGCCTATACTTAAAGAAATGTTTCATTTCTTTAAGTAGGTAGGTAGGGTAGTGAATAAAAGATAGCACCTTTAGATAGTTTATGTTTTCTGCAAATAAAAAGAGCATCAACTCGAATAAGAAATGATTGAAGATTTTCTATCTAAGTGATGAATGGATGAGTTGCTAGACTATGCTCAGAGTACAGGGGCTCTTATCAGCAGTTCCTATTAATCAAGATGGACAATTTTTGGGACTGTTAACATTCTATTACCATGTCAGTGTTACAGAGGTGAATTCGTTTGCATGAGGACATGCAAAAGGCTTGGCATGGGGGAAGGATGCAGATATTCTTGTCAGTAATGCTCAAGATGTTTTGAAAGCATAAGGGAAGTCTTTCCGTTACTACCCCTATTTCAGCCTTTGATTATTTTTGCAAAGCATTTTTAAGACTGTGTTAATTTGGATTAATTTATGAGTTTCACTGGTTGATTGGAATGCCTGTATCAAGTAAATAAGATGTGTGCTGCTAGGTTTTTCAGACTTGTCCTCTTTATTCAGATGAGTACTTTTCCACCTGGCATTGTCCCCATTAGTGATTTAAGCTTCCAAAAGTGGTTTTTACTTATGAACTTATGGGTTACTAGGACCATTTGACTTGGTTTCACACTAGATGGAATGAGGAAATTGTTTTTAATAATGACAGCTATGGCATTGAGTTATTCTTCTGTCAGGAACCATTTTGGAAAAAGGTCTCCAGGACTGAGCAGTCTGTTGGTTATTATCTATTGGCTTCTATAATATCAAATACATATACTTATATATACATTTTTGTGCAGCCACTTTATGCCTTTCACTTTATACAATTGCAAAGGTTAGTTGTTCATTTGGGCAAATCTTTACAGGCATGTACAAAGAACACTCTTCCAATTTTGATACCATCCCACTCCTAGATGGTTTTCAGAGCTGCTCCCCCACTCATCTATGCATGAGAAAATCATAAACTTTATCTTTAAGATGAAATTGGGACAAGGGCCTCTGATAGAAAATGGGTGCAAGAGGTTAACCCGCCAGGATACTGAACAGGTCCGCTGGCAGCGGGTACCGACCTGTGGTATAAACAGGCAAACCCATCAGGGTGCTGAACAGGCCTATTGGCAATGGGGCATCTGCCTGGGGAAGAAACTTCTTGGATGTTACAGTTACCCCACCGGAGTACTGAACGGGCTCGCTGGCAGTGGGTTCTGACTCTAATATCTCCTTTAAAAGCCTCATCTATACTTGTCTGTATGAACAATGTACCTATGTAAAGGTAAAAGAGAGGTCATAAGGGTGGTTAAATAAAATTTAAATAAACTGTTTAAAAAAATCAGCTGATAGCCAGTTGATAATCATCTCCAGCTGCTCTGAATTTTGGTTACCTGATTCCTATGAAAAAAAGGGGTTTATGCCTGATATTTTCTGAGTCCTGAACATAGCTGTGAAATTCAGTACTGTTTTTTTGCACTACTCAAACTGTCCTGTGTGAAGCTGAGTCAAAGTGGACCAATACCCCATTAGCTTCTTTTAGTACTCCACTTGTCTTGTGTTTTAAGGCACATGTCCTGGTGGAAAAAGTTCTATATGAATGACGAGAATGAAGTCTGTGTTCATGATTGAAGTGTGGAATATAGAAGTAAGATTGGTTGCTTGTGAATTGCAGTTATTTTTGTTTCTTGTGCTGTTAATAAAATTGATTTCATAACTCAGCTCAGTTTCCTGTGTGAATAGGTGAAGCAGCAACCTTGAACTGAGGTAATTGTGCCACAAGCTTGTTGGGGTAAAACAAATTTTCAACCAGTTTTACTTCCTTTTGCAACTCACACAAGTGGTATATTTTCAAAGACATTTATTTGCTTTAATATCACTATCATGCTGGCAATGAATTGCTCCCTATAGAATTTCAGTTGAAGACCTTTCATACTACTGCACAATTGAGCCTGAATTTAGATGAAGCTCAGGAGCAGGGGTTGATGCAATTAATGGGCTTGATGAAATTAAACAAGATGATGTCCATGAACTGATTTAATACAGAATCAGAGGACTAAATGCCATGACAAATTGTTGAAGAAGAAAATTTTTGAAGAAGGTGATAGGCTCTGTTGTTTGACTCACAATTCAAACACTTTAAAGCTGACAACACAACCACTGAATAATGGTAACTGTGCAAGGAGCCTGCTGATAAAACAAAAATTTCAGGCTGTTATTTAATTTTCCAAGCAGTTATTTCATTTTTTTTAGGCAGTTTTAATTGTCTTTTCAACTCATGAAAGTTGGAAAGACAGTTATTTGTCCTTACTGATAATATTACTGCTATGCTGGTGATTATCACTCCTTCAGCATATGCTGGTAATTATTGTTTGTCCGTGTCAGCCTGGAAGTACCTCTGTATTTTAAATTGCCGAAGTGTCGGATTGAGTGCCGGATGGGGTGTCGGAATAAAAATTGAAAAATTGGCATGTTCAATGGTAAGGGTAATGAACGTTGCATGATTGGGTAAGTCCTAATTGTTATATATTAAGGATTATTATTATTACCAATTGCTTTTGCCTTTAATACAAGGATCGTTGGGGTTTATTTAGTTGAGATTCCACCATTTCTTCATAAATTATTTAATGGCATTTGATAATATTTTATTTCCTTATTATTAATTTGACATTTTTAATAAAACTTATGCCATTGATATATTTCAATTTGGGTTCGTAACTCGTCATGCGGTGAAGGTGAATTAAACGTGTGATAAAATGGGCATAATTCATTGCAACGTGGGTAGCATGTGCTACAGCATGTGCCAGCGAGAGAAAGATTGATGCAGTTCTCCCTTGTCTTCGAATTGACTGTCTGATCTCTGTTAATTTGTTGTCATTTCTTTTCCTGTTTTTTTTTACGATGCTTATTCTAGCTGAGTTAAAGAAAAAGGATTGGGTATGGGAGCAATTTGTATATGAGCTGTCCAATTCTCATCTTAAATCATCCCTGGGGAATGAACCATGTGAGCCTTGTATTCCTGATTTAGTGGATAAAGCCTCCTTTGTAAATATTTCTGAACATCAAGTCAGCCATCCTCAGGAACCAGCTGTTAAGAGTTGTAAGAAGGTTGGCCCATCCCATACTAAGAAGTCTCCAATATCTAAGGGGCAGTGTGTCAGCTCTCAGTCTGGGGGAGAAAAGGGTCGTGAAAATTTGTTTGCTTCACCCAATCGAAGATTTGCCCGCAGCATGACCGTTAAAGGAAAAAAAAAAAGGAATCCAAAGGTACGAGCCTGTCCATGTTGAATTGTCCTCATCCACTGCTTCTTCTTCCCATGATAACTCTGATTCTCATAGCTCTCATCATAATTCTTCAATGCCTAGTCCTGTCAGTGAACTTTTGCTGGCAGCATCACCTTCAAAATCTAGTTTAAAATCTGCTAAAGCATCACCTTCCAAATCAGGTCCAAATTCTGCTAAATATCATAGGTCGGATGCTTCAGCTCAGGGAATTGATTACTTCAGGCAGAGAAATTTTAAGTTGACAAAGAAATTACAGGAGTATGTTAGGCACTTCAGCCTCAGTTTCTAGAGTTTGAGCCAAGGCTTGATCATCTATTATGAGTTTCAAATTTTATTTGTTTGAAACTTTCTTGCATAGGGTCATGCAAGATCTTCAGTTTGGGGGAGATGTTGGCCTCCTATTTTGACTGTTCAACACAATATTTTCTAGTTTAAGTCTCATGAAACCAAGTAATCATCAGCTTTATTTAGTGTTGTTTTATGAATGGTTATGCCTTTTGAAGAGCAACATTGCTAGGAGCTTTGGTAAGTGACTTTTTAATTGTTTATTTATTATTTTGCTTTGTTTTATGTATATAATGGAACCTTTAGTTTTCATGGGTCAATTAATGAGTCTTTATTTCTTTTATGCAGGAGTCTTTTGGTTATTTGGCCCAACGCTTGTCCCGGCGCTTCAAAGAAGATCTATGTTGGCTGAACCAGAGATTTGGGGGATTTTATTGCTCAGGATAACATCTTGTTTGATTTCCAATCGCTTCCAGGATGCAGGTGCAGTTATCCAGTGCTGTTCTGAGGATGTCATTTGCTCAAAATGGCATTTCCGTCCTTGATCAGGACCCTTATTTCGGGCTCAATTTCTGAACAAACGGTTGGGAATTTTTCAAAACGGTTCGAAACCCACTTCAAAAATGGCCCCATTTACCCCTAACTGCGGGCAGTTTTCAGAATTTCTGAACGAATGTGGAGAAATCCCTTCCAGAACAGACGTGGTTTTGCCAGATTTGGTGTTGGCCGTTTTCTGGGTAGTTGCTCGAATTTCTGAATTTTGGGATGGATCTTGTCCATCTGTTCATGTATAAATAAAGCTTGAGATTAATAATAGATGGGCTCTCTGCATAAGAGCTGGACAGAGATTGGTAATAGATTAATGCCATGTAGTGGAGGAATGTAGTAACGCCCTGTAGTGGAGTTATGTAGAGGAGATTTGTAATTAATACAAGCTCTGCATCAGAGATGAATAGAGCCGAATGGGGGAAATCGTAATCAGTTGTAATGATCCTGTTTCTTATTAATTAAAAAGTTGTTCGTTCATTTTATTTCTAGTATTATGAGTTTGTTGTAAGTTAGTGATTTCTTCAGAATGCGTTGATTAAAAGAATCAATCTGTTGACAACGAAGGCAGGGCCCCCTTCGATGGAAACAGACCCATATGAATTGCATTTACTTTAGATTTGAACGCTATCCTCTAGCAGAGATTTATTATCAGCATTTCATTTCATTTACAGAAGCAACATTTCATTAGTAGCATTTTATTTAATCTCAGAACAGGAATAGTAGCAGTTTCATTCGTTTGCAACAGAGGATTTAGATTCAAGTGCAAATGTTATCTTTCAGCCATCGATTCCAGTTTTCAGTTTATCTATTTCATACTGCAGAAGTAATAGTTCGGAACTAGTTTCATTCGACTGCAATAGAGGGTTTTTCATTTCATTATAAAGTAGAGTTTGCTGAGTTATGTGGAGTGATAAGTAGCAGAAACATAATCGTTTGCAGTCATCAATGTTCAGTGGATCTTTTATATGCATATGGTCATTTTTAATTAGTGCATAACACTTTTATGAAATTAGTGCAGAACAGATAGAGTACAGAACAGAGTGCAGAACAGATAGAGTACAGAACAGAGTGCAGAACAGAGTAGATTACAGTAGCTTCTTTTCAGCAAATTCCTTTCATGTTCATAAAGTATTTTCGCATTCTTTTAACTCCCTCTTCAACCCTGCATTTCCTGTGCTGGTTCCTCTAAGTCTACCTTCCCGGGTTGACAATTAGATGTTGATTAATATGTTATATATTTAGCTCAACAATGCCTAGCACCACGATGATGTCCACGGAGACATTCCACTGTCTCGGCAGTTGTATTATTAAATCCAATGGAAACCAAGGTGCCTGCCAGCTCGAAACTTTCATAGTGTTAATTTCACCCATTCTTATAATGTATCGATTCGTTGATAAAATGCACAACTCGGTGATGTGATAACACCTTGTGGTAAGTCAAGGTTGTACTAGTTTCTTGCTAGGAATTCAATATGTTAAAGGGTCACACAAGGCACACACGAATTGTATATAGTCCGTATTCATAGGATTATGTATAAGTCTCTACATTTATATATTCCAATATAGTATAGAATTTGTATATGCTCTCTAGGCTAGAGATTGATCATAAATTTGCATATAGTTCCTAGGATAGCATTTGATTTTAAGTCTGCAAATAGTTCCTATGTTAAAGTTTAAATCAAATCCTGTATGTAGTTCTTAAGCTCTAGAGCATACAAAAGAATTGCATATAGATATTGCATTTTATTTGCACTTAGCCATCACATATAGAAATTGGTTATTCTTATAATTTGCATCAAATAGAAACTCACGATAACAATATATAGAGTTAAACTATGATATATTTATACTATCTATTGTTTGTACAAATTAATAAAAAGTTAGTATAGGGTTATCAATATTAGAACTGACATACTTCTATTTATAAGCTACCTAACTGAAGTTTCCACCGGTGCCATTTTCAACATTTTGTCTTGTAAACCATTAAAACTTTGGAGATTACTGAAACTGGTTAGAAACTCTTTGGTCACATGTCGTAAACACTAAAGCTCTTACCTATAATCTGCGAAAGAGGACGATTCAAATGCTTTAGCACAAATGCTAAGTAAGCCTCGGGGCATTCGTAGGACCCCTTCATCATCAAAACAGAAGAAAAGTAATTAACACTTATAAACTTTATATCATTGGATCTACAACAAAAGAAATGTGAAAATACCATTGTTAGCACTCAAATTGTGCTGAATGACATGGCATCTTTTGGCATGGGTGGAAAGACCTCATGAACATCAAGATCCGAGTGGATAATCGGCTCTTGGACTACCTCCCTTGACATCGAGGAGTCGAAGGTCAACATTGTAGGGAACAGTTCAAGAAATGAAGCAGTCGAGGAGGAGCCGACAGTTTTTTAGAGGTCATAAGGTAAACAAACATGCTAAACGCACCAAAAATAATTAAAGTAGGAAATGACAACTGAGATGGAATGCCCCAAAGATCGACGGTCCCAAGCCCACTTTGCCAACAAAGATGCAGGCAATATAACATAATGAGCGGGTGGTAATCGGCGGGCAAGTTAGGAAATCAATCGATAGTGAAGATCATCGTATGGCAAGATCTATGGCACACAATCCCCACACTGATCCAACAAGTGTAAAACATGTCATGTTTCAAATCGCCACGGTCGCGTTATGCATCGTGCAACTATCAACTGCATAGATTCTCCAAGGGAAAATCAAAGGCCTGAGATCACCGCGCTGATTTTTCTCACAGGTGATTTAACCGCGTCTCAAATCGCCATGGTCAGCAGGGACGTTCCATCCAATAGTCAGACTTGGAACTATGTGTGACATAATGGGAAGCCACATAAGTAAAAAGAAAGGGGCTGCGGTCTTAATTCAATCACCGGTTCCCACACGAGAAAGGGGCATCTCCTATAGAGATTAATGATGGCCACATGGGATAAGCCACCTCAGCGCTGTCAAGGGTCTTTTATATATGATCTGAAATGCATGGTCGTACTTGCATTACGTCAGTCCTATCCTTAGCCATCATGATAAATAATTTGGAAGGAATAAGTCAGAAAATCATGATAGCATAATTCTCATGGGGACATCATCACTATTGGTCATTATAAGCCCGATTCTCAGGGCCTGTAGCTTACGTCGAATCCCAAAGGGTGGTGAGTTCATCTGTCTGGTTATTTTTGCATGCAAGATCATGAACATGGAGAGAGAGCGAGGAGCCAAGATAATAGTTGCACTAGAACATGTGATGTCTGAGATAATGGAGGATTATACTCTCCCACCTCTTGTGTTTTTCGACCAAGCAGAAGAAGGTTCTTCTAGAGAATCGAAAGAGCCCAAAGCACTACAAGAGTGTTGGAATTTGCTGCAGCAGAAAGGAGGAAAAGTCCACAAGGAAGAGGACTTGGAAATCTCCTCTGATGAAGATATAATCCAGGACTGGATCCTCTCTACCGAAGAGGTGCCCCCTGTTTCCCCACCCAAGGAAACCCGAACGAATGTTCCTTCCGACGCTGGTGATTTCCTCGATTGGTATGATCAAGTGAGAGCCCAGAAATAGGGTGGCGGTACTCTTACGTCTTTTGCATCCCACTATCCGGCAAGTTATTTCTCTTGGCTATACAAGTATACTCCTAGTTTCCAAGTTTTGAAGATACTCAAATGGCTAGCAAACCCATTTTTGGAAAGACAGCATGAAATGGTGCAAGGGAAACAGAAAATCGTCGAGCATGTATGTATCCAGGAATTGAAGAGCTCATGGAAGCAATCCGGCTGGCAACAACTACATCTTTGTATTTTTGCACTTTTGTTTAAAATAGTTAGACTGTGTAGAGAAGTGGATATGTAATTATAAATGGGAGTTAAAATCTATCCCGTACATATTTGTTTAAGGATAGTTATAGCAAACGATGTTTGTTTTGGCTGTTAGATAGGTTTCAATTGGTTGTAACTAATTTCTATTGAGAAGCAGCCAAGTCTAGAGCTCAAGGCCACCTATATATACAGTTGTAATCAGAGACACAAAGGTTAGATATTTTTATGAGAAAGTATTTGTATTTTGATGATCAGTTTGTAATACATTTTCTTGGAGTTGTTTAATAGAATTTGCAAAGCTTGATGCCTGCGTTTTTTATAAGGATTCCTGTGTAATCGGTCGAGTAGTCTGTACCTTTCTTTTCCCATGTGCAAATGTGTTTCTATCTTTTGTTATTCCATTCTGTGATATTTTCTTCATGCTTGGATCAGGTGACAGTTAAGTAGAATTCATAGAGATTATGCTCTGCTTAGATTATTCCAAGTATTTCACCAAATCTATTCTGCTAAAGTTGATGTAGGATTCATCCTTGTTAGATGCCTTACATTGATGGATTGTCTCTTCTCTCTTCTATTCCACAAATTAAAGCTCTTTGATTAATGGCTGCTTGCTACCTTGTCCTTGTGAAGGAGTTTGCTAAATATTTGTGAATAATGTTTGCAGAACTAGTTAAATGTGACTCCATCACCCCAAATGAAATCCATGTGTTTTCAACCAAGTAACTCTTAAATCGTACTTTGTCCCACAAACAGAAATTTGATCTTTTGTGCATTGTCGTAATTGAATATCTTTACTGTTTGAATGCTGGTGTATGTTTTCGTTGATTGACACCTTTGAAGATTTCCAGTATTCTGTGAGTTTATAGAGAGAGCCCTCTCTGTTTACGTTTGATCAGAAGCGTAAACCAAATCGAATTGGTTAGTGGTTACCCGAGATTACCCTCTTTTAGCCTTGGGGGTCAGTTTTGGTGTTAACAAATTGGTGTGCCGGGGAATGTGAACTATTCATCGATCCCTAGAAGAACGACATACCTGTTCGAAATTTCAAAGAATAAGAGAAATCCCTGTGGGCAAATAGATCTCTGCATTTTTTAAGAAGGTTGAAGAATTTTTCCCTGGTGACTCCACCTATTGAGACCAGACAGTTCAGCAAGACTCCACTGGAGAAAGATCAGTACAACGAGACATACTACTGAATAATTTCTAAAGTCATCCTGGCCTCAAGAAAGATCCATACGAGAGGTAATCCTTTACCTGAAATCTTGATAGGAATAGATGACCCTGAAAGTCTACTTGGACAAAAAACCGTGAAAGATCGGGTTAGCGCCCCTAGCATTGAGACTATTTCTTTTTTAGAAAGTGCATCTATTTTTCAAGAATTGAATCTAGAGGTCAATATAAGCAAACCTTTGTCAAGAACTAAATCTAAATCACACCTCAACTTGGGCGAAGAAACTCTGAATAATCTTGACTCATATCTTTTAGACCCTGTGTGGCTGGATTTTAAAAGCCTTGCGAAAGCTAAAAGCAGCAAACCTAGTTCCCAGATTCCTGAAGCCCATATTACAATCCCAGTCTGTAATCCTACTCAGAATTTCCCCTCACAAGCTCAGAATCTACCTAGACCCATGGCCGCTAGATATGCGCCTTTGGTCCTGCCTGCTGCCCTGAATGACCTCCCTTAGAATTACACCTAGAGAATTGTCTCTTATAATGGAGAGGGAGACTGGTCAGCTAAACAACATGTTGATAGATTTGAAGATTTTTTAGATTTGGAGGAAGTGGATCATGATGATGCTAAAATGATATTATTCACCCAAAGCTTGTATGGAGAACCCAAGAAATGGTTTAGGCTGCTACCTAATGCTTCTATAGCATATTTTGCGGCTTTGAAAGTATTGTTTCTAGAAAGATGGGAAATGATGAGGAGTCCTGCTATAGTCTTATCCTAGTATAATCACTTAAAGAAAGGTGGTTTTGAATCAGTCCATGAGTTTTTTGCCAGATTCATGAAGGCCTATAGTTCTATTCCTGATGATCTAAAACCTTCAATGGGTGCTGCAAAGCTCCACTATGCCGATGCTTTCGATGGAGACTTTTCCTGCACATTAAGAGAAAGGAAATCTGCTACCCTGCCTACTATGCTGAAAGATGTCGCAGAGGTGGAAGCCAACATGATGGCCTTGGGAAAAATGAAAGGGAAAATGGAATCAGAGAAAAAGAAGCAAGAAAATCAAACCCTTGCCTCTTCCTCCTCTAGTGATGCCAGGTTTGACACGATGATGAAGACCATAGAAAAGTTGATGGAGAGGTTAGCTGTAGAAAATAAACCTCCTGCTAGGGAACCACCTGAAAATCAGATAAGGAACCCGAATTTTAGAAGGCCACCCCCTCCAAGAAATCCAAGAAACCAAGAAGATCACCAAATTAGGCCTCCTTTCCCTGAGAATCTGGTGGATGATGAAGGAGTTTAGGAGCCTGCTACAGACCAAATCCATCTCTTTGATACTCTGGAGCCTAAAATACATTTGACCCAAATGGAGCATGACTTCTTCAACATGATGAATACTGGTAAGGTTGCTGAATTTGATTCTGAACAGTACCAAATGGGTTACATGAATGTTTTGTATGACATTCAGAGGAAGATGAAGTTGAGAAACAGAGAGATACCGATAACTAAAGGAAAATCTACTCAGATTCAACCCCGTAATACTCCACAGAACATGGATAAGCACAAAGAAAAATAGTCGGAGGTCATTATACAGAAAGCTGTGGAAGATAAGGGACAACATTCCAAAGAAACTGGAAAACCCGGGGTCATAGAAGTGGGAAATCCAACTTCAACATTCATCTTGAAGGCATAACTGTCTAAGGTAAAGATCTCTATCCCCTTAAATGAGCTGCTAAAAAACAATGAATATAGGGAAGAGATAAATAGCCTGGTAAAGGGGCAGGAAGAAAGTTCACAGGACATCTTGGAAGTGACAGATGATGCCCCTACTATAATCTTTGGGTCCAAGCTAGAAGAGCTAGATGATGAAGAAGTTCCCCCTTTCTATTTGACTTTAAATATCCATGGTAAGTTACTACACAATGCCCTCATAGATTCTGGTGCTTTACACAACTTGATGCCCAAATCAGTGGTGGACCAGTTGGGATTAGAAGTCACCCGACCCTATAAGGACCTATATTCTTTCGATTCCAGAAAAGTACCATTTTGGGGTCTAATAAAGGATGTGGTAGTAACCCTTGCCTAGATTTTAGCAAAGAGCGTCATGATGGATATAGTAGTAGCTGATTGGTCGGTTAAGTTTGGGATGCTGTTGTCTAGATCTTGGGTTAAAAAGTTGAAAGGGACCATGCAAATGGATTTGTCATACACTACTATACCCCTTTTTGGAAGTAATAGAAAGCTGTACAGGGAAAATAAAATGGCTTATGTGGTTAGCAGTGACAACAAACCTGAAAATCACCCTATATTTGCCATAGATACAGACATAGGCTCTTCCATCCTTTTCAATGACGGCCCACATATTGATCCCGTGCCCCGTTTTTTCCATGAAGTCAAGGAAGACAAGGAGTTCGCAGCCAGGTATGAAGCTTCGAAAAAGCTGAAAAATCAAGAAGGCCTGTGGAAGATGTATTTTGATGGGTCACTAAGCAAGAATGGGGCGGTTGCAGGGGTTTGGATCATACCTCCTAACCAAGAATCCAAAGCTTTGTCATATAAGATTACTTTTGAATGCACTAATAACATGGCCGAATATGAAGCTTTGCTCCTAGGATTAAGAGCTTTGAAGGATTTAGGGGCTAAGAGAATACATGTTTTGGAGATTCACAATTGGTGGTCAATCAGGTAAATGATAGTTATCAGGCAAAACATCCCAGGATGAGAGCATACAGAAATGAAGTCTGGGATATGTTTGGCAACGTTTTTACTAAACATAAGATATGGGTAATCCCAAGAGTTGAAAACCAAATAGAAGATTCCTTGGCCACTACGGCAGGTGGTTTCAGAACCCCCATCTTTTCTCAAGAAAAATATGAGGTCCAAGTGACAAACAGACCTTCCATCCCAGACAATTCTAAGTATTGGCAAGTGTTTGACGACGATTTGCAAATTAAAATATTTCTAGACCTGTCTCATGAGTTCCCTAATGTTCAAAATGATGCAGAAAATGAAAATGTAGAACGCCTGGTAGACCATGCACTGCCAAAAGATGAGGAAAAGAGAAACGTGGATTGGAAGGATAAGTTGGGAGGCAAAGACATTGTCCAATTAAAGAGAAACTATATTCCTAAAGGACTAATACATCTGGAAAAACTCTTTGATCAAAATGATGTGGAAAAGAATCCAAAATTTGAACTTCCCAAAGACACTGTCGAAGATTAGAATTTGGGTACCCAAAAGGAGCCTCGGATGGTGAAGTTGTCTAAGGAGTTGAACGCCAAGAGGAAGGTGTAGTGTGTCGATTTGATGAAAAAGTATGCAGCTGCCTTTGCTTGGAACTATGAAGAGTTGAAAGAATATGACACCTCAATAATCCAACATTCTACCCAATCCGACCTAGGGAAAATCCTTTAAACAGAAGTTAAGGAGGATGAATCCAAAACTGGTACCTATAATAGAAAAGGAGATTAGAAGGCTATACAATGCAAAGATCATTGTCACTTTGAGATTCTCCTAGTGGTTAGCTAACCTAGTTCCTATGAGAAAAAAGAATGGAGAGATTAGGATCTGTATAGACTTCAGGAATTTGAATAGAGCTTCCTTAAAAGATAATTACCCCTTGCCAAAAATGGAACACATCCTGCAGAAAGTAGTGGGAGCAGAAAGGATTGCTACAATGGATGGTTTTTCTGGGTACAATCAAATCAACGTTAGCCCAGAGGATCAAGAAAAGACTGCTTTTACCACCCCGTGGGGCACTTTCATGTATGCTAAGATGCCGTTTGGATTGATGAATGTTGGAGCTACCTTTCAGAGAGCGATGGACATTTCCTTCACTGAAGAGAAAGATAAGTTTGTTGTGGTGTACATGGATGACATAACAGTATATTCAAGGTCTGATGACGAGCATCTAAAGCATCTAGAACAGGTCTTTAAGAAATGCATAAAATATGGTATATCGCTCAACCTAATGAAATCTCACTTCGCTTTAGAAGAAGCTAAACTCCTGGGACATATTATTTCTAAAGAAGGTATTATGATTGACCCTGAGAGGGTTAGTGCGATCCAGAAAGTTGGAGAACCTAGAAGCAAAAAGGAAGTGTAGTCTTTCATTGGGCAAGTAGGTTTTCTGAGAAGATTTATACCTAGTTTTGCTGAGATTATGATGAATATCACTAATATGCTGAGAAAGGAGAACCAGATAAGGTGGAGTGAAGAAACTAGAGGATCTTTCAAGAGTATCAAAAATGCTATCACTGAGGCCCCTATCTTAGCCAGCCCTGATTTCTCTGAGGAATTTTTTATTTTTTCTTATGCTTCTGAGCATATAGTAGCAGGAGTGTTGTTGCAGAAAAATGATCAGAACGCAGAACAACCAATTGCGTTTTTCAGCAGAGTATTAACGGATGCGGAATTAAAATATGATATCATGGAGAAACAAGCTTATGCTTTAATCAAGTCATTAAAATCTTTTAGAGTCTACATTCTCCATTCGCACATCATTGCTCATGTCCTAGACAGCACTGTAAAGGGCATCCTCACCCAGGCTGATCCAGAAGGGAGAAGAGCAAAGTGGATATCTGTGCTGCTGGAATACGACCTAGAGATAAATCCTACTAAGCTAATAAAAGGGAAAGGATTAGCGAAGTTGATGACCCAAGCTAATTATGACTCTTTGCAATTAAATTTTTTAGACTCTTTATGTCAGCTAGACATAGGACCACAGATAAAACCAGAGTTTTCTGTGTCTCCCTGGTACTCTGATATTGTTTATGTGTTGCAAAATATGCAGGCTCTAGCAAGATTAAGTAAGAGCAGGGCAAGAGCTGTAAAGTTAAAGGCCGCAAAATACTGTATCATGAATTAGTTCTTGTACTGGAAGGATCCTAGGGGGGTATTGCTCAATTTCCTATTGAAGGAAGAAGCCACTCATACCAAGAGAGAATTTCATAAGGGAGATTGTGGTGGTAATCATTCATGGAAAGTCACAATGAACAATATCTTGAGGGCTGGTCTCTACTAGCCCACCATGTTCACAGATGTGTATAAAGAAACAGTAACCTATCACCAATGTCATATCTTTGAGGGAAAAAGGAAAGTTGTATCACTACCCCTTCACCCAGTCATAATAGAAGCTCCTTTTCAACAATGGGGACTAGATTTCATAGGGGAGATAAACCCTAACTCGTTTGGGTAGCACAGGTGGATATTGACGGCCACGGACTATTTTACTAAGTGGATAGAAGCTATACCTACCAAGAAGGCAATAAAAAACGTTATTATGGACTTTCTAGAGGATAATATCCTATCTAGGTTTGGTTGCCCCAAAAGGATTGTCACTGATAATGCGCCTGCATTTTGTTCTATGAAGATGGTTAGTTTCTGCCACAAATATCATATCAGTCTAAACCACTCTACAACCTATTACCCCCAAGGAAATGGTCTGGTAGAATTCTCCAATAAAGGGTTAGTAAAGATCATAAAGAGATTATTGGAAGAAAATAAGAGGGCATGGCACACTAAACTAAAGTATGCCCTGTGGGCTGATAGAATAAGCACTAAAAGGGCCATCAAAATGTCCCCATTCTAGTCGGTGTATGGAGTCGAAGTGGTTTTTCCAGCTTCGTTGGGGTTACTGGTTATGAGGTTACTGCAAGGTTTAGAAGAAGAGCCGAATCATATGCAAAGGAGAGTGAACCAAATAATTGAGTTAAATGAATTAAGAACTAAAGCCTGTGATAAAGTGCAAGGACATCAAGAAAAGAAGAAGGAAGCATTCGATAAGAAGACCAAGGAAGATCAATTTCAGGTGAATGACCTGGTTTTGAAATGGGACTACCCAAGAGAAGACAAACATGGAAAATTTGACCACATGTGGATGGGTCCATACATTATTGCCACATCCAAAGGAATAAATTCTTTCATACTAGAGGAGAAAGATGGATCTACCTTGTCAGGGGGTCCAGTTACTGGAAGATTCTTGAAACATTACTTGTCCTCTACAATGGCAGGTAACCCATGTACTATAGCCTGTATGTATATATTTTCCTTATGTTTTTAATTGTTTTGAGATTTTGATGACAGAGCCAAAGGAATATGAAGCCCGAAGTAGATACCCTGAGAACCAAAAGGCATCCATGGTCTCTGTTGTTTTGTTTATATTCAGTCAAGCGTGCAGCAAAGCACGATTTATGATTTCAATTTTAAGAGAATTTCTCCCCTGGAATTAGAAATGCCCAATGGATTAGGCACTTGGTCTATAGGCATTCTTCGTTACCTCACTACGAGGATAGCATCCTCGTTGGAGCTAGTTGTTAGCACTCAAATTGTGTTGAATGAGATGGCAGCTTTTGACGTGGGTGGAAAGACCTCATGAACATCAAAACTTGAGTGGATAATCGGCTCTCGGACTACCTCCCCTGAGATCGAGGAGTTGGAGGTTAGCATGGTAGGGAACAGTTCAAGGAATGAAGTAGTCAGGGAGGATACGGTGGTTTTTTAGAAGTCATAAGGTAAACAAACATGCTAAACGCGCTGAAAATAAGCAAACTAGGCAATGACAGCTGAGATGGAATACCCTGAAGATCGACTGTCCCGAGCCCACCACGCGAACAAAGATGCAGGAAATATAACATAATGAGCAGGTGGTAATCGACGGGCAATTGAGGAAATCAATTGACACCGGAGATTGGCATATGGGAAGATCTACGATGCACATTCCCCGCACTGATCCAACAAGCGCGAAACATGTCATGTTTCAAATCGCTGTTGTCGCATTATGCATCACGCAACTATCAACGGCATAGATTCGCCAAGGGAAAATCAAAGGCCCGAGATCACCGCGCTGATTTTTCTCACTGGTGATTTAACCACGTCTCAAATCACCGCAGTCAGCAGGGACATTCCATCCAATAGTCAGACTTGGAACTATGTGTGACAGAATGGGAAGCCACAGAAGTAAAAAGAAAGGGGCTGCGGTCTTAATCCAATCACCGGTTCCCACACAAGAAAGGGGCATCTCCTCCAGAGATTAATGATGGCCACATGGGATAAGCCACCTGAGCGTCGTCAAGGGTCTTTTATGTATGATCTGAAATGCATGGTCGTACGTGCATTACGTCAGTCATATCCTTAGCCATCATGATAAATCATTTGGAAGGTCTAAGTTAGAAAATCATGATAGCATAATTCGCATGGGGACGCCATCGCTATTGGTCATTATAAGCCTGATTCTCAGTGCCTGTAGCTTACGTCAAATCCCAAAGGGCGGTGAGTTCATCTGTCTGGTTATTTTTGCATGCAAGATCACAAACATGGAGAGAGAGCAAGGAGCCGAGATAATAGTTGCACCAGAACATATACTGTCCAAGATAATGGAGGATTATACTCTCCCACCTCTTGCGTTTTTCGACCAAGCAGAAGAAGGTTCTGCCAGAGAATCGAAAGAGCCCGAAGCACTATAGGAGTGTTGGAATTTGTTACAGCAGAAAGGAGGAAACGTCCACGAGGAAAAGGAGCCAGAAATATCCTTTGATGAAGATATAATCCAGGACTGGATCCTCTCTACCGAAGAGGTGCCCCCTATTTCCCCACCGAAGGAAACTCGAATGAATGTTCCTTCCGACACTGGTGATTTCCTCGATTGGTATGATCAAGTGAGAGCCCAGAAATAGGGTGGCGGTACTCTTACGTCTTTTGCATCCCACTATCCGGCAAGTTAGTTCTCTTGGCTATACAAGTATACTCCTTGTTTTCGAGTTTTGAAGATACTCACATGGCTAGCAAACCCATTTTTGGAAAGACAACATGAAATGGTGTAGGGGAAACAGAAAAGCATCCAGCATGTATGTATCCAGGAATTGAAGAGCTCATGGAAGCAATCCAGCTGGCAGCAACTACATCTTTATATTTTTGCGCTTTTGTTTAAAATAGTTAGACTGTGTAGAGAAGCGGCTATGTAATTATAAATGGCAGTTAAAATCTATCCCGTAGATATTTGTTTAAGGATAGCTATAGCAAACGATGTTCGTTTTGGCTGTTAGATAGGTGTCAATTGGTTGTAACTAATTTCTGTTGAGAAGGATCTGAGTCTAGAGATCAAGGCCACCTATATATATAGTTGTAATCAGAGACACAAGGGTTGGAAATTCTTATGAGAAAGTATTTGTATTTTGATGATCAATTTTTAATACAATTTCTTCGAGTTGTTTAATAGAATTTACAAAGCTTGATGGCTGCGTTTTTTATAACGATTCCTGTGTAATCGGTCTGGTAGTTTGTACCTTTCTTTTCCCATGTGCAAATGTGTTTCTATCTTTTGTTATTCCATTCTGTGATATTTTCTTCATGCTTGGATCAGGTGACAGTTAAGTAGAATTCATAGAGATTATGCTCTGCTTAGCTTATTCCAAGTATTTCACCAAATCTATTCTGCTAAAGTTGACGTAGGATTCATCCTTGTTAGATGCCTTACATTGATGGACTGTCTCTTCTCTCTTCTATTGCACAAATTAAATCTCTTTGACTACTAGCTGCTTGCTACCTTGCCCTTGTGAAGGTGTTTGCTAAATCTTTGTGGATAATGTTTGCAGAACTAGTTAAATGTGACTCCATTGCCCCAAATGAAATCCATGTGTTTTCAACCAAGTAACTCTTAAATCGTTCTTTGTCCCACAAACATAAATATGATCTTCTATGCATTATCATTATTGAATATCTTTAGTGTTTGAATGCTAGTGTATGTTTTCGTTGATTGACACCTTTGAAGATTTCCAGTATTCTGTGAGTTTATAGAGAGAGCCCTCTCTGTTTACATTTGATCAGAAGCGTAAACCAAAGATTGGTTAGTGGTTACCCGAGATTACCCTTTTTCAGCCTTGGGGTTCAGTTTTGGTGTTAACAACCGTGGAGCAAGTTTAACTTCGAAACGTAGATTTCAATCATCTTGTCACAAACATTACATTTTTGACCAACAGAGCATTTAGTACAGTAAGACGACCTTTAAGCATTTATTATATTTCCGCACAGTTAGATTATGCATTAAAAGCTATATCGAAAAATTTTAAATTTTTGTAAATTTTTGTAAATTTTGGGATGTTACAGGCCCTTAATGTAAGTATGATGACCCAGGTACCCTCAATAATAAGTTACTTTTATTACTCACAAATTGTCTAGCAAGCTCGTTTAAGGTGGTGATATTAGTTGAAAAAGACTAGAGAAAGTGAGACAATGATGAATTTACCATAAAGCAACCAATTGATCCAACAAGGAATTTTAAATCCAATAAAGACCATAGCCTATTGCATAAACCTCACAATACTGGAGGGTCGTAGGAGACAATAGATCCAAGTAGCCCAAGAGCATAAGATAAGAGATCATCAATGTTGTATCAGATGTTTGGAATAATTTTGACATAACTTCAACATGAAAGTGAGAGTTGGTATCTTTATAATAATAATAATAATAACAACCTATTTATAGTCACAATCTATCTAGATGACAAATTGATGTGTGAGACAAAGAACCCCATTTTTATAAAAAAAATGATTTCTTACCCTATGGATGTGTACATAACTTAACCCCTCCAAATTTAAAAATGTGACCTCCAAGGATAAGACAGATAGAATGTCTATCTAAGATGATGATGATGATGATGAATATGATGATGATGATGATGATGATGATGATGATGATGATGATGACGACGATGATGACAATGATGATGATGATGATGATGATGATGATGATGATGATGGTGAAGACAATGATGATGACAATGATGATGATGATGATGATGACGATGACAATGATGATGACGACGATGATGATGATTATGATGATGATGATGATGATGAAGATGACGACAACGTCGATGATGATGATGATTATGACGATGGTACTGACGATGATGATTATGATGCTAAAGATGATGGTGATGATGAAGATGATGATGAAGAATGTATATCTAAGATGATGATGATGATGAATTAGAATGTCTATCTAAGATGATGATGATGATGAATATGATGATGATGATGAAGACGATGATGATGATGATGACGATGATGATGATGATGAAGATGATGACTATGATGATGATGACGACGATGATGAATAATGAAGATTATGTTGAAGATGATGATGATGATGATGATTATGATGATGATGATGATGATAATGAAGATGCTGACAATGATGTTGGCGATGATGATGATGATGAATATGACGATGAAGATGACGACAACGTCGATGATGATGATGATGATGATGATGATGGCGATGGGGATGATGATTATGATGATGAAGATGATGGTGATGATGAAGATGATGATGAAGAATGTCTATCTAAGATGATGATGATCAATTTGAATGATGTTGATGAATTAGAATGTCTATCTGAGATGATGATGATGATGAATATGATGATGATGATGAAGACGATGATGATGACGATGATGGTGATGATGATGAAGAAAATGACGATGGTGGTGATGATGATGATGATGATGATGATGATGAAGATGATGACAACGTTGATGATGATGATGATGATGATGATGATGGCGATGACGATGATGATGATTATGATGATGAAGATGATGGTGATGATGAAGACGATGATGAAGAATCTTTATCTAAGATGATGATGATGATGAATTAGAATGTTTATCTGAGATGATGATGATGATGATGATGATGGTGGTGATGACGATGATGATGGTGATGACAATGATGATTATGATGATGAATAAAGGTGATGATGATGAAGAAGATGATGATGATGATGATGATGACGATGGTGATGATGATGATGATGATGATTATGATGATGAATAATGGTGACGATGATGATGAAGATGATGATGATGATGATGATGATGATGACGATGGTGATGATGATGATGATGACACGATGATGATGATGATGATGATGGCCATGATGACGACGACAATGATGATGATGATGACGATGATGATGATGACGATGATGAAGATGTTGATCAAGATGATGAAGATGTTAATGAAGAAGAAAAAGATGATGATGGTGGTGATGATGACGATGACGATGATGATGATGATGTTGTTTGAGTCTTGATAATTGTGCATTTCCTTACTGAAATTCTCTATGTTTCAAGAATAATTTAATGTTCTCTAATAAACAGGGCCAACCATGTGAAGGTGGAAGCTCTTATGGCCCCTCCCCCCCCTCACATCACTCTCAATTCCCCTTAACCCAAAAAAAATATCTATGTACAAAAAAATTAAATGTGTTTTTTGTCATACTCTATAACAAGCAATGTTTCTAATTATAACATACAGGAAAATGGAAACTCACTAAGAAACAGTTACTTTATTTTTACTGCATACCTCGTAAAATTCAATGGTCTTCATCATCTTCTTCATCTGAGTCATCGTCTGTACTATCATCCGATGATCCAGATTCAACATTGTAAGGATTGGCCATATCATCATCGTTGTCGATGTCATTTACGATCATCATGTCATCGTCGATACCATCTTCATGGACATTGTCTGATACATCATATGATTCAAGAAGTTCTTTGACATCTTCTTCTAGAACATGATCATCTAAATCATGTTGATCATGATCATCTTCAACGGTGTCGTCTTCTTCGAGAATGTCTTCATTACCTTCATTTGTGTTATACTTTACCGACCTTCCCCTTGGATTGTGTTATAGAAAATGACCAACCCGCTCTACCAGGAACCTCAGAGTAAAATACCTGTTCACATAGGGTTGGAAGAACATAGGGCTCCGTTCCTGGCTCAAACAACCTTTTATTTACCTTGGTAAATCCATTATCATGTTCAATAATTATTTTATTAGGATCACGATTATTCAATAAACACCTGTACCATTTGACAACGAACAGAAATACCTTGAAGGAGTTAAAGTCACACTGAACAATGTCTTCCAGATACCCGTAATATCGATTTTCAGAGAGTTTTGGATGTCTGTCACTTCTAGAAGAAACATTGGTCACCTCAAAGACTGCAGATATCCCACAATCAAATGTTTTCTTCGTTTCATCCAACTTTTTGATGCGATATCTACATCCATTGCATAACATAGCCTTATGGTGTTTTACCTACAACAAGCCATACAGGAAAAGATTATATAATGATCCAATATTTAGGATTAACTAGTGCATGTTTATAATGCCATACAAGGAAAAAAATCAGCGTGACGTACAACAACAATATTTTTTACAAAAAAAAAATAGTGTGGTTGATTAATATGCTTACCTGCTTATCTTTTAAACCTCTTGCTAAATCAATTTCCCTTTGTGTTAGATTGGTGTCTCCATAGCAGTAATGAATCCACACCTTCCCATGATATTCCATGACCAGATTGTTCACATCGTTCGATCCATACCTTCATCCAGTCAAGATTGTTTGCGCTGTATAAATGACTTGCATCCCAGTCTCGACCAACTATTCAATGACAATAACATTAAAATTCAATACAAATGTATAGTCACTTAACAAAGTATATAATTCTACTCTAAATTGATGCAAAATACTGAATATAAAAATAGAATATGTATGATATATATACATAAAAATCAACAGTCAAATGTGTTATATTACCTTTCACCTTCCTTAATCTACCTTTCCCCTTCAGGCACTCCCCTTCGAAATCTTTAATGGGGTATGGATCACAAATGCGACGTAAATTGAGCTTTGACGCTAATTCAGGAAGATATTCACTAGTATACAACATGTTTTGGTATACCATATATCCCTCCATCATCAAACCCTCAGCATATGCTTGTTGTCTGACCAAACCCCTCATAAATTTCAAGTTCCTCTCAACCATCCACATGGACCTTGAGTGCACAGGTCCACATAGTTCAATTTCCTCAACTTGGTGTATGAGATAGTGTTCCTGTGCATTGAAAAATGCTGAAGGTAGATGCTTCTGCATTTTACAGATGAGACGAGGAATTTCTCTCCTCCAATACTTTATGTCTTCTTTATGGAATTCTTTATATGACAACCATCTACAAGTGACATGACAAACCAATCAGGAGATTAAAGAAAAAAAACATTATTTTACATAACATGAATTAGAGAACGAAAATCAAATATAAGTTCTATGTTGAACTAAACAAACAATAAGCGCATGGAAAAAATCACTACTTACCTCATGTATTTCCCAAGACTATATATTATTTTCTTGACATTGTTGTTGAAGTTGTCTAGGATAGAGAGAGGTAGAACATACTGTAACAATAATATACAAATCGTTTCATTTTATAAAAAAAGAGTAGACAAAAAAAAAATACCAACCATATTCACTGGAATAAGAAAAAAAAATTATTAAATGCATACCATAATAATTACCTTCATGAAGACATGCCAATCATGCATTTTCAGCCCCGTGAAATCACCTTTCTTTGTTATGATATTCTTCATGTTCGCACAAAATCCGGTGGGAAATTTAATTTTTCGAATGACTTCTTTTACAACATTTCTTTGTTGGTCCGTTAACATCCATGGAAGTGAGTTATATTAATTTGCTCTCTGTTGCTATGAAATTGAATGACATCTTTCATTGCATGTTTTCTATCTTGAATGTCTTTGCAAATTTTGACAATTTTTTCTTTATCACTCCTTCCATCCAATATTCACCATAATGTTTCAGTCACATTCTTACCGATATGCATTGTATCAAATAGATGAGCAATTTGTAGGTGCTCATAGTAGGGAAACCTACTAAATTGTTTAGGATAACTTTTCATTCCTCATGGAAGCCCTTTAATGCCTTGATGATCACATGAACGACAATCATGAAATTACATAAATCAATGTCAATTACAGTAAACAACACACAATATAATAAAATACAATATAACATATCATAAACGATGATTCATTATACGTACCTTGACGATTTCTATTATATTGCAACTTCCATAGGTGAGGTGTCATTCTTTGCAGTTTGAATGCAGTCTCTTGCTTGCCATTGAACATATGTTTTTAAGTAGCTCGATACCTACGATTCTTAGAGAGGAAATGCCTATACTCATCAAACACCTCCTTTCCCAAGCTTTTTGAATGACGAGATTTGATCTTAGGACCACAAACTGGACATGCAAATTTTCCCTTTGTCTGAAGACCTACATAAAGAGATGGAATATCTATGTCAATTATAATTTTATACAAAATGACTAGATTATGTAGAAAAACATGCGTGCGTAGTATATTAACTAGTAGTTCGTAAAATTAAATGAAAATAAAGTGGAACTTATAAGTACATACTACAAAAATTGGGTTAACCCTAGGGCATCATGTATTGTCCATACAAGCATTGCATGGAATTGAAATTGCCTTTGTCGTATTGGTCTAGATATGTCATACATATTGATTCCATTCCATAACTTCAGTAGCTCGTCAATAAGAGGTTCGTTATATACATTCATATCTTTGACTTGGTACTTACTTGATTGATTTGAACATATAAAAAATATAATTATGAGACGTACCATTTAGATATATATTAAACCATATTGCACAATAGAAAAACATTAAATATATATATATATATATATATGACATTATGTGACAAAAATACGACAAATGAGATACCACTACATTAAAAAAAAAACTGCAGGGTTCGTACTTGGAACAATCATCGACAACATTATGTGCTTCCTCATTATTATCAACCATGGAGGAATGTTGTTGGTGATAACAAAAGTAGCCCACATAAAGCAAACAAATATCATCTCTGCAAATGGATTGACACCATCTGTTGCCAAATAAATCCTAAGATTATGAGGTTCTTCTTTAAAGTGAGGCCATTTTTCCTCCATATCTCTAAATGCAGACCCATCTGTAGGCATCCAAATAATGTCATATTGACTTCTGTTCCATGCATGGTAATCCATAAACTGCACTATGTTCTTGCACCTAACCAGTCATTGCAAATGTGGAATAATGGGAATATAACGTAGAACCTTGCGAGGCACCTTTTTAGTTTCTTGGTCTATGCAATATCTACTGATATGACATTTAGGACATTTTGTTGCAAATTCTTGCTGATTGTAATATAGAACATGGTCATCGGGGCATGCATGAATTGCTTCATATTGCATTCTAATTTCCTTCATGATAGCAGATAAATCTCGATATGTGCGAGGTAAAATATTTGACGGTGGTAACAAATATTCACCTATCATGCTACAAAAAATAAAAATAAAAATCTAGTTAATATAATATAGAAATAACATTAATGAAACACATTTCATCTGTAATAATTTTACATATATATGAATTAACAATAAAATACATGATCATATATATTTTGTGATGGAATATATTACATACCTTAACATCCATGTGACTGTTATGTTTGAAAGACCATTCATAACCTTCAAGTTCATTATCAACAATATAGAAGAGAGAAGATTTGTCTTGGATCCCTCATAAAGGGGTTCGTACACCTTATCAAGAAGAGGTATATCATGAATATCCTCAAAATGTTCATCATTTTCATGATCATCATCATCATCATCCATTCTAATGTTAAATGAATCATGGATCAAAGTATTTGTAACATCGTCTTCAACTATGTTATCAGTATGATCATCTTCTTCAATGTCATCATTAACTTGTAATCCATTAATATTCATAGCTCCGTGTTCCTTCGGTACTTGTTCTGTAAGCACTTCCTCCGGACGATATGACGTAGGATGTTTTTCCATTATAATTGCATGAAACCAACAATAGTTAAAAGTTAATATAAGAAATTCAAATGCAAAAGGTAAACATTTACGTGATGCATTTAAAATGTAACAAATTTTGTATTGTTGGGATGAAAAGAACAACATCCGATTGTACTGTAGGTCAAACTATCCAAGAGACATAATAATTGACCCAATTACTGAGCAAGGCTACTCAAATATAACTCAAAAATTCTCATACTATCCACTAAGTAAGATAAACGATGCTATGGTTTCTATAGAGAAAATATAAGAAAAATTACAACATGCCAATATAGTCGTTATTTCTATTATCATGATGGAAATTGTCACAAATCTAGAGAGTTAAGTGTTTTCCCCGGTGAGTGGGTTAGTCTCACTAACAAACAATTAAATGAGTTATTCTACTATACCCTAGATTCAACATGCACAAAAGAAAAAAATATTATAATAAATATTAAATATTAAAATAATAATTATTGTCCATGTTAGTCCCCATCTATTGAAACCACGATCAATAGATATAAGTTAGTAAAAGAAATATTAAATTAATACATACATTTACAAAAGAAATAAAAATAAAAATATATATAATGCAAAACTTACAAATGGATGGTATTCATGTCCCCCCTCAGTGTGCCCATGCTCCCTATAATGTTTTATGCCTGTTGCGATCAAAATTATTCTCCTCTTGAAGCCCCTGCATAGACTAAATGGACAATAGCATTTCCCATCACCCCTTCTTTCAACTCCTTCCCACAATCTAGCAAGAAATTGATGATTTTGTTTGTCTAGATCAAGTATATTTCTAGTTGACATTTTCTCGTAAAGAGCTTGAATGAATATTATCGATCTTAGAAAATGAACCTCCACACTTCGCTCGCTTGAATCACAAAAACAATGGAAATAATGAAAAATAGTCCGTCAAATACAAAAACTTCCGCAAACCATCACTTGTATAGAAAACATGTCGGATATCCAAATCCTAGGGCTTAATATGAGGTCGGATATCCGACATCCTCAGGGTTAATATTCGATCGAATATTCGACAATGTTGGTAACTATTCCAGGTGCCTCGTCGGATATCCACAGAGATGTCGGACATCCGCAGAGATGTCGGATATCTGACGGCTCCTTCTATCAATTAAAAAAAAAAAATTCAAATTTTGTAATTTTTAAGGTGAAACCTGATGACATAGTCCTTTTCGTCGGAGGTCATCGGATTTTAGGTTCAAATCTTGTAGTTTCAAGTGCCATGGAATCCATAGGTGTGGTTATAAAAATGCATCAAGGAGTGTGAGTTTTTCATCATTTAATTCAATAGATCTAGGATCTTAACTGAAAGAACAACATGTACAACATATCGAGCATAAGAGCAAGAGAGAAGAGACACAAAACATTTCATCAGGGAAAACCAAGAAAGTGAAAAACCCTGCAACTTCCTCAGATATAGAATAAGCACCAATACAAGGATCACAATGATCAAACCCAAGAGATATATATCTTCAGCAACATACTCCTCCTCCACTTGTGTGCACTCCTCATCTCTCTCACTAATGCGAAGTGAGTGAATGAGAGAGTCACACTCTTTGTTTATACTTTTACTTTCTGTTGACCTTTACTCAACTAGGTCGGCCCCAACTTAATCACTTAACATAATACTAACTGGGCTGACCCCCCTAGGGTGGTCTAATAACCCTTTAACCCACATGACTCATATAGGGCCGACCCCATCAAGGTAGTCTAATAACCCATCAAGTATAAGTTATGACACTTGCAATATAATCGGGTTCTCTGACAACTTCACACAACTTTGGTTGTCACAATAGATATAGGTAGCATCCAACGGGAGATCAAATAACTCAGATAGTAGCTTCCTAATCCATACTTCCATACAACTGGCCGAACAAGATACGACATTCTCTGCTTTGGCTATACTCAGTGCTACGTAGGACTGCTTCCTACTAAGCCAAGAGATCACACCTGATCCCGTATTGAAGCAGCACCCTAAAGTGCTCTTCCTATCTGCATCACTGCCTGCCCAATTTGAATCAACATAACCCTCTAGGTTAAACTTTTGATTGGCATCATACTCAAGCCCATAATCAATTATACCCTTCAAGTACCTCAGAATATGCTTTACAGCAACCAAGTGAACGCCTCTGGGATTTGTCGATAACTGGCTCAATGTGTTCACTGCAAAGAAGATATCTGGTCTCATGTTCGTCAGGTACATCGAGGACCCAATCATTTGACGATACATCATGACATCAACTGAATCAGATGAAGCATCACACAAAATATTCAGGTTCGATGCCATAGGTGTGGCCATGACCTTGTAGTCCATCATCCCAAACCGCTTCAAGATCTCTACTGCATGATACCCATGTCCAAGGAAGATTCCATCTACACTCTGCCACACCTCCATGCCTAGAAAGTAATGCATCATCCCCAATTCCTTCAACTCAAACTCAGCAGCAAGCTTCCTCTTGGTGTTGTAAATCAGCCCATCCTCACCTGTAACAAACAGGTCATCCACATACAGTAGTAGTATCATTGGATTTCCTTCCTCAACCTTGTAGTAAAGGCTGGAATTTGCTTTACTCTTGGTAAATCCCAAACTAGATAGGAAGCTATCTATCGTACCATACCAAGTTCTAGGAGCTTGCTTCAATCCATACAGGGCTTTCTTCAACCTACACACATATGACTCCCTGTCATGTGTCTCAAGGCCGAGGGGCTGCTCAACATACACTTCCTCTTCGACTACACCATTTCAACAAAGTTGTCTTGACATCCATCTGGTGTATCTTCTATTTCAGCATTGTAGCCAGAGCAAGTACCTATCTGATGGAAGTGTTTCTGGTTACAGGAGCAAAAGTCACTTCATATTTTATTCCCTCTTTCTGGGAGAAGCCATGAGCTACAAACCTCGCCTTGTATTTCTCTATATTATCATTTGCAACATACTTGATCTTATAGATCTACTTGGGAGTCACAATAGACTTCCCTTCTGGTTTCAGCACCACATCCCAGAGATCATTCTTCATGATCGACTTGTACTCCTCAATCATGGCATCCTTCCATTACTACATTCGGGATCCTGGGAACTTCATATTCTTCAATATCTTCAATAGATAATTTTCTTGAACTTCGTTGCTGGAACAAATGTTGTTTTCCTTCTTTTGTAAGTGATTGTACACGATCTTTCCTACAAGTCAAATTCAATTGCATGATTAGAAACTTCTCATAGTTTTTCAAAAACACATTCTTATGCATAAAGACATATGTCATACAGTCATGCAATTATCTTAGCCAATGCTTCAATACAACATTTATCCATATCCCGTATTCACATAGTAACTTTCTAGATGCCTTCCATCTCTACCAAAACATTTGTTATGAGTGTGCACAACTCCCATCATGTTAGCAAAGAGGTTTCAATCTAGATAAGTAGCAATGGAATGTTGTATAGTACCATAGGCCACTTACCCATTACTTGTATACTAGTAGTATCCTTTTCATTAATGCAAATTTTCTAATATGCATAATATACATCTAGGAACATAAATATGACTGGAAAGCATCATTTAAGTAATCATATAATGAATGACAATTCAAATACTTATCTTTGTTTCGTTGTAGGGTGGACTCCATCGCATTATTTGCTTCCTTGCAGGAACTACTGGAGTGTGCTCCCTCTTGATCTTTGCTTCCTGGATTACCTGTCCTTGAACTTATATCCATCCTGGACCACTATGTATGCTTAAGTGTGCACTAGTGTCATAATATTGTCATCCTCAAGATCTCATACATAATCATACATCCATTAGTATAATCTCAATACTATCAAAACATTACGATTCTAAATTATCTTAAATATCTATGGTCACGATCATTTCATACATAGGTAATGAGCATTAGTATTCAAGGTTTCAGGAAAGACTTCTTTTACTCATGCATATTCCTATTTGATCATAGGACTCTTCTGGTTTGTCATATCATCAATCAAAGTAAGAAACATAATATGCATAAACCCTTGATTACTTAAACTTATAACTTCAAGAATAATCATAATCAATCATGACAAATATACTTATATAAGAGATCCTAACACAAGGTAGGATTCTAACTTGACATAGGAAAAACATACATGGTTATCATGTTTTCTAGTTATGTCTAACATACCCACATAATGTCTTCTTGTTCTCTTCAATGACTTGTGGTACTAACCTACATATCTCATAAGTTAACCATTGTAGAACCAAGATATACATACCTCATAAGTAAAGCTTCTATGTGATCCATGACTATGGATGGGTCTTTGTCTTCATGTCACCGTGGTCATATGTTCTTGATCTAGAACTTGATTTATACCTTTTATGTTAGTAGACAATATCATCCTCATACAACACCACAGTGCATTAGTACAGTCATAAGTGTCATAACCCTTATCAATGAATGTATTCTATCATTCACATGCATTCATACTTTTACTAGGGTGATAAGACAAGTCTAACATTAAAGATTGTACTAACCTAAATAATATGAAGACAAACATATCATAAATTTAATCATGAACATATTTCAAAACATACATATATATTCTCAATTCATACCTATCGATATTTGCTTCTAGCATTCTTATGTAAGGCCTTAGCCTCATCTCCCTCTAGAACTGGAACTTCTTCACTTATGCAGGGGTCCAATTCATTCTCTTCTAGGATTAACCCAATCCTCTTTGATTTGCTAAGACTGGATCTGGAGCTAGATTAGGGTTTGTCAGAGAAACCCTAAAAATTCAAATTTTGAATTTCAAACTTCTGAATGGATGGAAATATGTGCCTTGTTGAGTTGATCAAGCTGGTATACTTCAATTTTGAAAACTGCAAAATTTGACCCCTCAAAATTGCCTTCGAACCTTCTGGATCTTCTCGACAAGATCCCGAACTAGGGTTTGATATAGCTCAGTCTTCTACCCAACCAAAAATTTGATCTTGTACTCTAAACTTCAATTTTTCTGAGGATTATCAAGCCGTGGTCACCAATTCCAAAAATTTCAACTTTTGTAGAAAACCCTAATTTTCCACCTTACTCATCAAAATCTTAAACTAGGGTTTGATAGATCACGGGGTTCCACCCAACCAAAAACCTTGATCTTGGTCTCTAAATTTGGATTTTTCTGAGGATAACAATCCTATGCTAATACCAATCCAAAATTCCACTTTTGTCAAAATCCCTAATTTCCTGCAGCAGTGATAAGCCAAAAATGAGAATGCTCAGAATCCAATTCCATTTTACAGAACTATGTGCCTTATTGTTTATGGTGCATCTTTGAAATTACAAATCCACAGGGTCTGAAAATTTGTCCTATGGTAGCCTGACCTGTCATCTTTCCAAAATCATAGGTCGTCCCTCAATTGGATTCTCTGAGAGAGCATTATGCCAAGTGTCGCAACGTAACATGTTTATGGGATAAAACAAGAGAGTGAACTTGTACGGCATGCCACATGTCACTTGTTCAACTTAGGCCTCTAAAAATTTTACCTGTGAAACTAAAGTCTATGCTCTTACTGTGACTTTTTACAAAATTTCATTTGGAGCTTCCTAGCCTAAGTTGTGACCTTTTTTCGTAGGTCACATGTTTATGACTAAGATCTAGAAGAGGCAGAAACCCTACATTGTACGGATGATAAAACAGAAAGTGAATTAGATGTTTTGCTTCAGACACAAGGTACATGGGGATGTTATCTTCGATCTGTAAACGTTTTAGATCTTGAACCTTTTCCAAAATGGATTTATAGCGAAAGTGCTATGATGACTGGTTTTTTCTATATCAAGCCCTAGCTTCCAATTTGTCGCAAGTGCAACAAGTGTCATAAATGTAATACCATGCCTTCCTTTAGGCTAGATATGATACCATGTTATTTTTTCATCATTTAATTCAATAGATCTAGGTTCTTAACTGAAAGAAACATATCAAGCATAGGAGACAAGAGACAAGAGACACAAAACATTTCACCGTGGAAAACCGAGAAGGTGAAAAACCACGCAACTTCCTCAGAGATAGAATAAGCACCAATACAAGGATCACAATGATCAAACCCAAGAGATAGATATATTCAACAACATAATCCTCCTCCACCTATGCGCACTCCTCCTCTCTCTCACTAATGCAAAGTGAGTGAATGAGAAAGTCACACTCTCTATTTATACTTTTACTTTTACTTGACCTTTACTCCACTAAGTCGGCCCCAACTTCACCACTTAACATAATACTTACTGGGATGACCCCACTAGGGTGGTCTAATAACCCTTTAACCCACATGACTCATACAGGGCCGACCCCATCAAGGCTATCTAATAACCCATCAAGTATAAGTTACGACACTTACAATATAACTTGCGAAACTTGCAAGTACAACTGACGACACCTCCAATCAGAGGAATAATACATCTATGTTGGATATACAATAAAGTAAAAATGTAATATACAAGTGAATATCTTCTGAAGTTACAAATACATCAACAAGGAGTATATATGTGGCTACCTTTTTGAGAAGGTGAATGTATTACTTGGTCTTAAGGTGAAGTAGCATCAAGGATTCATAAAATGGGTTTTAATGTTGTTCCCTCCCATGATCATAGAATTCCATGTCCTAGCAATGGTATCATATAAAGGATAGTGTGATGTGAATTGTTGATATTTGAGAGCGTTAATGATATCAATGGAATAAGTGGATATGTGCAATGTATATGGAGGTATAATTGTGCCTATATTCAAGGTTAAGGAGATATACGTAGTGAAGTGGTAGTGGAATGATGAGTGGAAATTCGAATCCATTTGACCAAAATCCTATACACATGAAACAAATACCATAGAGTAATATTATGCATGATAAAAAATTCAATGGTAGAAAAGGTATAAAAATGGATAACTCTAGTTACGAAAATTGTCAAAGAATAGGGTCTTGATGAATTTTTGTGGGAATAAAACAAATGGTACCATGATAAAAAGCTCATGATATTAATCATGGCAGTGCTGATGCCTCATTGACCAGAGATACAAATCTCTTCAGTGAGCTATTTGAATTTTGGGGCAAGTGGCTATATATAAGGTTGGGGCCTACATTTGGAAAAATATTTGGACCATTCAAGTTGTGTTTCCCTAAACCTCAATTTTATAATTCTAGATGATCGAGCTGATGGATTTTTGATATGTGAGTTCAAGGTTTGTGACCATCACCTCTTCATCATTTCTATCCATTTCATTTTCCATTTAGGGAAAATGGGAAGTTGTACATAAGTCTGCAAAGGTTTTCTCTATGGTCACATGAGTTTCCCAGTAGTTGCCATGTGGAAAAGAACTACAATTCCTTCAATAAACACATGGTATGTAGGATGTGGTGATATGAATTTGTGCAAAAAAACCCCATGATTATATATCTAATAGTCAAGTAGTGACATGGGGAATTAGTGTAGCCACCCATTGGGGAGAGATGTGCTCTATGAGGGAGGTGATTGTGTCTAATTACACAAAAAATATGTATGACTATTTTTTAAAACAATCAGATGGTAGCATGGATCATCATGTAAATTTTCATGCATTTTTGGTGCACTAGTTGTGCATCTTGTGTGACATGTGACTGCAGGGATTTTCTAAACAAAATCACATGGTTTTCTATTTTTCTCAGTATTTTACTATAGATGAATTAATTTTTGAATACAAACTCATCTTTCTCTTTGTTTGTTTTTCTAGACATATTGTCAGAGGCCTATTCAGTTGTGTGAGTGCCACTTCAAACCTTGTAGGATTAGGTGTCCCAACAACCCTAAATTTGGCAGTGCTTACATGAGGTAGGGTTGTTGAACTACTATGATTATCCCATGATTAGATCCATTGATCATGTTATGAGGGAATTAATATGCTAATTGTGGAGATGAAAATTAGATTTCATTGTCGTCGATGGCGAGATGGTCGCTCTTGACAATTTTGACATTTATTTCTTGATTGATCTGCCAATCTGAACTATGTGAGAGGAAACCCATCCATCTTTGAGTATGTAGAAAACCATATACCAATTGATTGTACAATATAGTGCGGGAAACCCTAACACTAATTAATAGTCTATACCCTAGCTTTAAAACTTATAACCTTTTCCTAAAACTCTAAGCTTTGTCAAACTAACCTTAGAAAATTGTATATCTAGATCCTAGGCATCTTGAATTTCAATTAGGCTTTAAATTTCTCCTAAAGATGATCCGAGATTAGGGATCAAAATGTCGAGAACTTCTCTATTTATTTCACATAGTTCCTCCACCTATCTAAAGGATGGGGGTAGCATTTTGTTTCATATTATGGATTTCACTAAGAAGTTGATGGTAACCATTGTATTTTTTGTATTGGGCATGAATGTGAGCTACTAGATTTCTAGAGGACAACTGCTCCTTGTGGAGAAGGTATTGGTTAATATTTTGGAGGTGGCTTGAGAACACATGCTGGTAGTCATCAATGAGATTTGAACATATACATCTAGGTACATACACTAAAGAGATAAACAATGAAAATAAAATCTAGTTACATAAACATAAGAGGGGTAGTTAAAGTGTAAGTATTTGGTAATAAAGTTATGCTGTTTTACAATTAGTTAATAAAATGTATCAATAGAGGAACTACCTCATTGATGACATAAAAGGGGAATAAACCGATTGTATTGATAGAATTCATTGTAATAAAAGCATATAATTTTTTTTTGTAAAGCTATCTACACTATACTATAGTTCAAAAAGATATAATCATACATATATCATCCCCACTAACGATCCCAACCCCATTACTCATGATTGGCCATTTTAGAGGGAAAATCAACCAATATCGACACTTAAACATCTCAAAGTTCAAACTAAAACATATTTCCCACCACTAAACCTTTCATGTATCATAAAGAAAACTAAAATAGAGTCATTTTGTTAAACAACTTCAAAGAAACAAGACTAGCAATGCTGTAACTTTTAGACCTCATCTAAAATAGTAATCATGTGCACGTAAGAGTCCTTCGGCTGAGGAGTAGGCCCCTCATTAGAAGCCTGAGGTGCAAAGAGATGACTAGTGGAAACCTTAGCCAACATATTAGTCTGGTGATCCAATTCCTTGATAGCACTCATAATCACATTTAGAGTAGTGTTTATCTTCCTTATCTTGTTCCTCTTCCATCCATGCATCTCTACATCTTCAAGCCAACCTCCTTCGCAGAGCCATGCATGTATGTCAATGCCTTTCCCAAGAGGATCTTAATAATCCAATAAAGCAAGGCAGTTTTCTAGTCTTTAGTTAAACGAGATCTGGTCAAACCTGCATCCACAATTTTTCCAACCGAATCAAGTTGGTATTCACAACCTTGGTTTCCTCCTAGCCCTCCTCAATCTCTTTCTCGACATGATCAAGGTATTGTTGTGCATCCTCCGACACCTTCCCAAAATATCTATGTTTATCCTCGATCACCTCACATTGATGGCGAGGCATATGAGCTGCTTTGTAAATCCCCCCATGACCCCGAACAACACTAGTGTGAGCAATACTCCAAGCCATCTATTGTGAATCCCCACCACCACGGTCCCACGCCAAGCGAAAGATACACCATAGATTAGCATTGTTAACCTTAGAATAAACCATCAATTTGTCTCTGAGACGCATGGGTTGTTACCCGAAGTACTGTAATATACTAGGGTAAGATATCCAATACCTTGGCAATGCGAAGGAATATTCAGCTTTCCAGCGGTACATACGCATAAAGTATCTAAACGAAATATTTAGATTTCCAGCGGCACATACGCAAAAGATATCTGAACACACAAAATCTCTTATTGGCAAAATATTGGTTCAAGATTTACAGATTTAGTATTTAGAACTTATGAATTCGCAAAAAATCCGAGAATCTCATTACTGAAATTGGGTAAATATATTAAAAGTTGCAGGGAATAATTGTACTGACTAGGGAAATGCTCTACACCGTAAGGAAGATAGATATTGTGGAACACTGGTGTAAATTATTAATTATGGTGACTTTGATTATTATTCTTGATGTATATTTTGAGCTGATAAGGTAACTAAATTACATTATTGTATACATTCTGATTTTTAGAATTCCAAACACAAGTGTCTTTCAAGATGCTATGGATTCTGATGTTGATGTTAAAACCATGTTAGTGTGGTAGGCAATATTTTTTTTGCAAATTCTTGTGAGCCTTTGTTCTACACTATAGAGGCAAATCAAATGATATCACTGCTGACGACACTGAAGAATCCGACAAATACTTAAATGTAAGAGGTGTATAAAAATGAATTTTCTCTTTTGATTTCATATCACGATCTGCTAATGTAATCATACATATATATGTTGAGTAGGTCGAGTGGATATTACATAAAAGAATTATATTATAATAATAAGAAACGTACCCTCTCGATTATTACTTCATATATTTTTTTAGATATAAAACCATTTAAAAATGAAGAGAAGGAAGGAACCAATATATTTTCATATGCTACTTCATAATTAATTTTGATATAGAACCATTTACAAATGTAGGTAAGAAAGACAACAATATAGTTTCAAATGTAAGGCCTCATCTTGTGTATAAAATTTCTATTAGGTATCATTAGGCCCGAGCATTTCTGCAGATGTGTGTTTAAGATATAATTATATAGAGAAAGGGTTCTCTTTTATTTGTCAAAAATCCTTGATTATCCCAAGATGTGCTCAAGAATGCGCTCTCCTATAAGGTGGTTTGGCTAGTCATTACTTTAGACACACACCATAATGTTTTGGCAATAATGGTTTATTGGTATCCATTTTATAGCGTTGTGGTGGCATTTTTCTTTTACATGCGAACTGTTTGTTGAAATAAGTTGGTATAAATCACTTCGGTAATTTAGGTCACAAAGTTTCTATAACAAGTTTTTAGGAAAATATTTATTCATCTCCTATTTGGAATTGGAGTTAAGAACAAAAAACTAGTAAAGGATTCATAGCAAGTATTTGAAGAAAATATTATTTGTCAATTTTTTTAATGCATCAATACCTTCACCAGTAGAGCTAGAGGCATTGATACCTATACAGTAGCAGAGACATAGGAATTAGTACCTCCTCTAAATAAAAATGTAGAAATAATAATCTAAAACATCTATTTCTAAGGATCTATACTACCTGTTGCAATTATCGTATATATCAAACTAACCAATGGTGTAGTAGCTCATGGTGCATTGAGTGGGTGAATAGGAGATGTCGTTCAGCCTTCTCAGTGTGGAGGAGAGGGTGATTGATCTACCCACTAACAAGAAAGTCAAGTGTCTCTTCAGTGATTGTACCTCATATCTTTTCTTGGACCCTCTTGGAAACATCTTTCCTCACATGTGCATCTTCACTCGGTCATTGACCTAGGAGGGTGGCAGTTGAGTGATGGTCAAGTGAGTGGAAACCTCTAAAAAAACTAAAAACACTACTCAAAAGAAAATGGGAAGCTTGTCCTCCAATAAAACATGGTGCAACAATGATCTAGAGAAAAGCAAAGCTATCTTAAAAAAATCGAAAATCACCTATGAAATTGAGGACTCTAAACTAAAGAATCAACATAATATAATAATGAGAAACTAATGTATTTCCGTTCAATAGTGTAGTGAGCCACTGCAATGAAAAAACATTAGAGGAACCTAACCTCCTATGCATCAAAATAAGCTATGTGCAACTTGCCCCCATCTACCTGGAAGTCACCATGGGTTGTGGTGGTCTCACTAACATATCTCTAAACATATGCTAGCTGATTGGATATTGCAACTCCATGAAGGACATCAGGTAAATGGGGAAAATCCTCCTCTCTCTGGTATAGCCTAATTATAAAATAAATGTCCTCCTCTATGGGTTAGAACCATTATATATCAAGACGCACCTTGAATTCCTATCGACATTGATCCCAATGAGAATTCATCAGCCTTAGTAGTCATGAGTGACCCCTCAATGATGTAGCATCCTCAAAATACTTGATGAGGTCAACAATGTATAAAAGGACATGCGTCTATGGTGTGATAGGGAGAGATAGAGAAAATTCCTCTCCCTTTCTTGAGCATCCCACTGTCTTACAACATTATATGACTTGACATGTTATTGATGGTCCTAATCATGCTCTTGTCACTTGTGCGTCTCATTCACATATAAGTTTCACTAGAGAAATAGACATAGACACATATATATGCATAAATAAAACATAATTTTTTTTATTAAGGTACATTTTCATTTATCAAAATTATAAAATATTTATTTTTTCTAAAAAAAAACAAACATAACTAGCATGCCTAAAAAAGTAACACATCATTAGCAACCCTTTCATGACATAATTTCACTGCTCATGGTGCTTCTAAAATAAAATCGCATCACTAGTGATGCTCTAACATAAGAGCACCACTATCATTCCTCTAAAATTAATATCTGTTTATTGTATTTAGATATTGTCACTGTGTTGCATATAATAATATGCACCATATAGATGTGTTAATATATATAGAGCATTGATATCTTACAACAATATTCTCATTGTTTTGTCGGTGCCTTGAATATATATAGATGCACTGAGCATGGTGAACCAATAAATATATACAGAACACCATCATTGTTGAAAAAATAAAAATAAAAATTTGTTGGTTCACTACATTGTACTCTTTATATATATCGATGCACTAGATACAATGAGTCAATATATTTAAATAGCAATGCTTTGTTAGAAAAAAGTTTTATGGTTTCAAAGGAGGTGCATTTAGTTCACCTAAATTGTTGGAAATGTTATATTATTTGCATGTAAATCAACTGGAAAATTCAATAGTCGATTGGAGTCAGACGAGATGTCAAAAGTCTAGTTTGTTGGCTAACTAGAATAGTTCTTTGGTCAAAGTAAAATGACTAGTTGATGTGAAGTCAACAAAACAACCAGAAGCTCAATGGGAAATTGACGAAAATTTTCCAAGCCAAATTGATTGTAAAAGAAAAAATCAAAGTGGTTAGGAAGTTATGGATTGTCATTAATGAGAAGTTGGTTGTGTTCCATACATAAATAAGATGTAATGTATATGCAAGAGTGTGTAGCATGCTAATAATGTAACGAATTGTGATTTGTGTTCTAGAAAATCATATTTGTAAACACATGTTATGAGCGTTTGATTGAAATATGAGTGGGAAGCTCACTTGTTTTCTTGTTTTTCCCTAGGAGAGTTGTTTCCAAGGTAATTTCTATGCAATGTGTTAATGTGTTGTGTGCCATTGGTTTATGTCTTTAATTGTGTTTAGCTAAATGAATCAATTTTCATATCTACTATCATCGGTATTAGAACCAATAGTTGGTATCAGATCTATATTTGGATGCAAGGGGGTGCCTTTGTTGTCGAGGGTTTGGCTTGGTCCTAGATCTAGTGAATACTTGTTGTAGTGGGACTTTCTAAGAACATTGGTTTATAGTTATAATGGATAACACATCAAGGATAGAAATTTAAAATTTTAATGGGGAAATTTTGAGCTTTTGAGGCTTAAAATGGAATATATCATTGTGGATCAAGAACAAAGGATTACAGTTTACCTAGGAACAACTCCAACTGGTGGGCCAAAGGAAGATTGGAAAAATATCGAGGGGAAAGAAATGTGTACAATACGACCTTCTTTAGCATATTTTGTATTACTTAATATCTCAAAGGAAGACACTGCAAACAAGATATGGGAAAATTTAGGGAAGTTGTATCGGTCCAGATCTACGGTTAACAAGTTGTTTCTTCGGAAGAAGTTATATCTTTTGAGGATGGGTGAAGGTTACTTCATTACAAATCACTTGAATGAATTAGATACTTTGATTAGTTACTTGTTGTCCATGGATATTAAAATCACCAAGGAGGGTAAATATATCAATACGTTCTGTTCTTTGCAAGATTCTTGTGATAGCTTGGTCATGGCTATTGGAAGCAATAGTACCACATTGAATATTAATGATGTGGTTGCCTCCCTATTTTTAGAGGAGATTATATGAAAAAACATGGAAGGACTGGCCCATAAATCCTTGACAGCAAGAGGTTGATTGGTAGACAGAGGAAAAGGAAAATCCACTACTAGAATATCAAAGTGAAGGGGATGATCTAAGACTAGATCTTTTGTTAAGATTCAATATGCTAAGACAGAAAATAGCAGCATTACATTCCATTTCACAATAATAGCATATACAGGATCACTGAAGAAACAACAAGCATAGCATAAACACAAGAGACAGAGATTTATCCTGGGAAACCCTCATGGGGTAGAAAACCCAGCAAAGCTTCCTCAATATAGATGACCAGCAATATACAAAGATGAAACCCTGAGACATGATCTCCTCCTCCACAATAGCAGACCTCTTCTCCACAAGTGCGCTATCCTCAAGTGAGTGAGTGTGTCAAATGAGGAACACACCTCCTCTATTTATACACTACTCTGATATGTATTTTACACAAGTACATGTAGGCTCGTATTTAACCATTAGGTTAAATACCCCATTATAACTAATTGGGCCGACCCCCACATGGTGGGCATGGATAATTTTAGGGGCGAATTATAGCCCATAGGCGAATTTTGAGGGGTTTTGAAAATTTAGTGGGCGAATATTTTATATTAAACCTCTTTTTTATTATTATTAAAATTTAGCCCATTATTTATTTCCCCAAAAATGGGTTCAAACTAACTTAGCCCAATCGTATTTAGGGGGAAAAACGATTTTCGCCTCCACAAATTCCCCTGAAATTCTCCATTCGCCCTCGATTTCTAGCCATGGAGGTTTCAAATCCAAATTTCGCCCAATTTTTTGGTTGTAAATCGAAATACTAGTCTCAATCGCCCCAGGATTTTCTTTCTTGTGAATTTTTTTAGAAATTTGTCCATAAATCCTGACATCGGGCATAATGGACCGATTTCGTCCCTATATCGACAGAATCAGGTTTCAGGGTTTCAATTTGATACGGTAAATTTGGTACTTAAATTGAGTATTAGAAATTGCCTTTTCACTGATATTTTCATGAGTGTAAGGGCTTCTGGGTTGCAGGCTCACAAAACATAGCTTGAAGCTTAGGGTTAATGTTTAGTTTGAGAAGTTGACTCAAGAAGTTCCAGCAACAACGAGCCATAAAAAATACGCCCTTCTGCACTCCTCTGCCCTAGTAGTAACCCGTTCCCTGCTTGACTTAGAGACCGGAAGGAAGGGAGAAAGTGGAGGATACGTACTGGTAAGAGCCATAGTGGACTATATTCGCTACAAGAATTTAACCTCAGATTCCCATAGTCTATCGCACTTAAAGATGCAGGCACAGCTCTCTGCCATTGTAGTAGCATCATATATTGGGTTTGGGCCTCCTCGGTATTTACGTGCGGACACACTTCTACAGAAGGCTACATGTTTCCATTTTTTTGGCTCCAGAAAAGGTGCGGCTTGTTTTGAGCTTCTTAGCGTTTTAAGTTTTTACTCACTGTATTAGGAATGATATTGGATTCGCTTGGGAATTTGGGTTGTCAAGGCGGGGGATTGGTTAACTTGTTTTAGAGTTGTAGTAATTGTCTGGTTTATTCATTCTCGGTAGTTCAGAAGGTATTTTGATGCTTATCAGGATAAAAAATTGTGGACAATTCTGGGGTTGGCCATCCATTGCTTGAGTGGTTCGTATCCAGTCTCTTGTGGCATCAGTATCTGCCATATTGTCATGAATTTACAAGGCCTATAGATGATTTATAGTTGCTTTTCATAATGAAAAAACTTGGAGATGAGTTTGTTTTTTTGAGTCATGGGTTGAATTGGGTTCCTTGGTTCCTAATCTGGAACTTTTTCATTGCTTTTTGCCAGTGTTTCCATTTGGCAGAATCAGGCTTGAATGTCATTCTAGAGTTTCCACGGAATGCTGTAGTGGCCTGGTCTTGGATTCCTCATTCGCATTATCACTTATGTCGATACCACTGCTGCATGTACAACGTCCTCTCGGCTTGTGTAACGTTTCTTTTCTCTCAGCTTGTGTAACGTTTCGATTTTCCAATTTGGAATCAAGATTTGGGTTGGCAGTCCTGCCATTCATGTGATATTATTTACCCCTTGACAATGAAACCAGGGTTAAATAATACTGGAATCAATTTTGACAAAAAAACCCCTATATCCTGCCCAACATTTTTTCCGTGTTCATTCGATTTTTTCGGCCACTACAGCATTCCAGTGCATAATTGGTCTCTGACTTTTAATTATAGTTTTTTTAAAAGTTTTACTGTTATTCTTCTAGACCTTCAGCCTCTTGACAGTATATCTTTCACATTACTTGCTAAATATCCAGCGTATTTTACTTTACTTTATCTGAAAATGTTATGTCCATGCTGAAACTTGTCTCATTGACCTGCCAGATATCTAGATTTTATTCCTCTATTGCTCTTCCCATGTTGTTGATGATTATCAAGATTTTCTTCCTCTCTCCTTCAGTTCAGTGTATAGATGAAAGGGAAAGTATCTTCAGTTAATGGAAAAGGCTATTAACAATGAGTCAACCGAGTTCTTTACAGAATCATAGAAGACCCAATTAAATGCCTCAAGATATGCAGTGTTGTAGAACCTATATAATCAATCAAAGCTATAAGGAAAAACTATTTTGATAAATCTGCAATACACAATAAAAATTGTCAATGAAGAAGGGGGAGGAGGTTTTAACAGAAGGTGGAGGTCATTGTTAAGAATTTAGTTGCAACACAATGATGCATGAAGTCTTATTTTGAAGCAAAGAAGAAATGATGTGGAAAGAAATTAATTAAATATGAAATAATGAGTATACAAATTAAAGAGAATGTGTGCGAGAGGTGGTAGCAGAAAGAAAGAATACTAATGCACAAGATAGTAGTAGTACAACACTTAAGTGTATAATAATGATATAGTACCTACATCTTCCATGATTTGAAGCTGAGCTGGTGAGGTTAAGGGCTCAAATATAACTTATTAAGGCACGCAGGTACTTTATGTGGCTTGGGAGGTTTGCACTGGCCATGTATCTTCCACGAAGGTGTTTAAATGAAAATTTAGGATAAGTTGCCACAAGCCACGCTCTATCTGTGGCTTGGGATGTTTGTACCAACCATTTAACCTCCATGATAAAGGTGTTAATAAGTGATGATTCAAGAACACTTGTCACAAGCCATGCTTGCTCATTAAAAACCTTAAATTCCTCATTGCCGATCTAAATTATCATTTGGAGAGTTGAACCTGAGGGTCAAGTTTTTATATAGCTAGACTATTTTTAACTTGAATGGCATATTTTTGTCAACATTCCACAATAGATCATATTACAATGGATTTGGATACTTGCAAAGACACCCATTGTGCCAAAAATTAACTTTATACAAGCTACAGAGATCCACTACATATTTATGTATTGAGTAGAGGAAGAATGTAAAAGGATAATGTATGTTTTTGTTACACGATAGTCAGATATTTTATTAATGAGTAACGGATCTGTTTTTAAAATTATATTTTTAAATTTTTTATTGATCTACATATTTCAGAAGCACAATAATGACCTAAACATTTAGGTTAGTTGCATTTTTGGGCCTGTTGCTTATATATATATATATATGTGTGTGTATCCTTTTCAATGCTAAAAGACATCAATACTTGGTCAAATATTAGTTGTTCAATACAAAACCCAAACCCTAGAATGAGTTTATGCACCAAAGCTGCACAAGCCACAGTAAACAAATTCAAAGGGATAAGGATATTATCAGCATACATAGTAATGTAATTGACATCTTGGAAGAATGTGGGCTGATCGAATCCACTACCCACCAAGATATCAGGTCAGCTTGATTGAATCCTAGTACTAAACCCATTAAATTTTATTGTGTTTTTGCTGCATTTGGGAAATTTGCTTGGTATTATTGTATTGTCATGGTTTCAAAAAAAATATGTCCATGTGCTAGTAGATTTCGTTGGGGGAACCACTACTAGGGTTTGGAACCCATCTGGTAAAAGATTTGAATGACCTGTACTGGATGAAGAGACAATTAGTAGGAATTAAAGTGGTATTAGGATGATTATAGAGCAGATATTAGGGCAAGAGAGTGATACCCTTGACGGAAAATTAGGTTTTGTTCATTCTTTGTTATAGTGATAAATAATTATGATTAGTGGAAATAATTCAAAGTTGTTGGATTTTCTCAAAGACGTGGGGAAGTATTCAAGAGTGGGAACCATGATTTCCAAGCAGAGTGAAGAAGAGGTTGCGGTTGGAGGAGGGGATGAGCTATGAAAGTGCTATGCAGGTGTCATGTTTGTGGGTGAATTAATATTTTTTCAATTAGCTCATTCACCTAGCAGCAAAATGTGTACAGTAATTCTTAGATTTCATATTCCCCTTTTCTTTGAGATTCCAACCAACAAACTAGAGCCCAAAAGAAATAGAAAAGTTGGTCTATGTGGGGAAGCTCGTGTATATTGAATATCTGGTGGATAGGATGTCTCATTTCAGAGGGATCAAATGAAACTATCAGCATATCCCTTGTATGATTATATGAAAAATACCTTCTCCAATTGTCCTACAAAAACAAACAGAGAACTAATTATAGGTCGTTTACTAATTCAATTACAGTTGAATGATCTTGGATAAAAGCATTTGTGAACACTAAAGTGATTACCTTGGAGAGGACATTTATGCTAGCATGCTTATTGTCCCATCTAAATTCATCAATTCCATTGTCGGATTTGGGTGTCTTGACTCTTCTCACATTTGTGAGTGTACTAGACATAGTAGGATTCTTTAGTTGTCATTAGATTCTGCTAGAAAATCTATTTTTGAATCTGAGATTGACATCTCAAATATCCAATTTCCTAAAAATATGGAATCTGGCTTTTACTTCTGAGTCTGCGTGCTTGAATTTGCTAACTGAAGGTGCTATTTAGATTCCTGGAAATTTGGAATGCAATTAACTCTTTGACTGATGGTATTATGCTCTCAATCTTTCACCTTCAAACTTGGAAACGACACAACTGTTATTCTAAAACTTCGATCTTTTTTATTGATCATTGATCTTGTGCCTTTGAAGCTGGGACTGATCTCGAAATGATGCTCTTCCATCAATTATTTGATTTCCTAGAAATCTGGAGATGACCCTTGACCAAAATCCCCTGCATCCAGGTGCCCTAGAAACATGGTATTGAATATCCAACTTTAACCTTTAAATCTAGAAATCATTCTCTGTCTGCTGATCTAAAACTAAATATCTTCTGCATTATCTCTGTGCACTAGCAGCGGCAACAATAATGATTGGAGGCTTCAAATTTGACATTATAAAAGCTCGTCTGAATGTGATAACTCCCATACTCGTCTGTGCATCTCTACATTGACCATGATTAAACTCTGCCACCAACAACTACTAAACTCCATCCTTCGAGCTTGATGGACTCTGCATGTACATTTTTTGACATTTATGATGATTGAATGTTCTTCTTGGGCAGTCTTTTGATCTCGGTTTTGCCACCTGAAAATGAGCTATTTAAAAGTTGAGCGCAATTCACCTGAACTGCATCTCTTAATACATGTACACGGATGTTGGATGCATTTTTGTTTTATGCTTGTAAGCATATCCTACATGAAATGGATAATAAACATTAAATAATTTGAAAGCCCATTCCTCCATGATCCCAATTGACACGTTGTGCAAAGACCTTTGGCTCCTTCTGGACTTTCCTTGGCGCTTGATGTGAGTGCTTTCTGAGGTGGTGGCGAAGTGAAAACCTAAAATAACTTTTACAAAACACAAGAAGGTAGATGGAGTCCGAGTTTAGCACTTGACGATTGGCTTAACATGGATATGGATTGACTTACGTATTGAATAGTTCCAAACATCCTTATAAATACTTTAACCAAGACCTTTAACATGGCAGGGTAATTTTAAAGTTTTATATTAAAAAAGTTTATGAATAAAAGAATATATATTTAATCTTTTTAATATATAATTTAAAACCCAAAAACCTTTTAAATTAATAAAAGGTTTATTCCATACTTTTTGGAACTTTGACTTGGTTTAGGACATGGAGCTTTGAATTCAAATAGCAAAGGTAGATGATAAGACTTAATCAAATCAAGGATTTGACACAAGAGGAATGACCAAGCTGACAAAAATGGGCATTCTGGTATCGAGAACAGAGGTCCATCTTTATATGTGCGTTGCCGAAAACTAGAATTTCATGGGGTAGATTCTAGTGACAACTTGGTGAAATAAACCAATTGAGTTCTAGTTTTCTTCAGAACTTCCTTATCTTAGAAATAAGGAGGGCAATTTGGAAGGTGCACAAGCATTTGATATGTAAACAACTCTCTTATGCATACCATATTTGAGAAACTGTTTCTTCATTTGCAATTCAAGATTACCATGAAGCCTCGCACCTTATTTTATGTTTGTTCAATGTTATTTTATATTCTAGGCATTGAAAAAGACAGTAAATTATCCTCTAGAAAATAAATACAAGGAAAAATTTCATTTAATAATTTGATTCTTTTTGGACAGTCATTTCTATAGTTCATCTTCCAATGCCCAAAATCTATGGAATCTACACATTCTCCCCTTCACTAAGGAATGTCTCTTCCCTACTTCAACATTTCAAAGGCATTCCAATTTGGGATAGATTTTATTCCTTCACATAAGAACCATTGCACCAACACTTTATTTCACCAGGAAATTATCCTTTTGGCCTTTTGGATGAAATACTTTGTGTTTGGACAAAATATCAATATACATGAGATAGAAAAGAACATTTTAAAATGGAGGGTCAGTGATCTCCTTCGATAGTTCTTCTCCACCATAGGATGAGTCCTCCTCACTTCTTTGAGTTGGTCATGTTGAAAACTCAAAACCCATGATCCATCCATCCATGGGGAAACTTAGACTTCTACTCATTGCCAATGGCAGGGGTGGACCCGTGCACATAGCCTAAAAATACTGGATTATCGAAGCCATCATTATCATATATTAAAATATTAATTAAAACATTCATTTGATTTTAACTTAAACATAATGCTTATGAAGTTGTAAATACATCAATATACAGATAATCAATTCTTGAGATAGATTTATATATTCTATCATAACATAATTTGAAATTTGTCTACTTTGCATAGGTTGATTAGTTATGATAAATATTAGAGTCTTCACATTGTTATGTTATGTTCAGAGTTTCTGCAATGGACAAATGTAAGTAAATTTGAGTATTTTTGATGTATTTTGATAAACTGTTTCCTTTGACTATTAATATATATCATAAAAAATAATTGTACAAGTTGGGCATTTTATACAATAAAGAGGGTTGCAATAGAAACATTTCAATGCCAAGTGCCAACGTTTAAATTGGGTCACAAACGGTTCACTTGCTAGATGTTTGATGCCCTCAGTTGTTCTAAGTGTCAAATGTCTATGCCGTTTTTTAAAACTAATTCACATTGACTTGTCTAGAAATCCATCCATGAATGTATAAGCCCTGGTCTATGAGTACCACATAGGCTTTTAGTTGAAGGATTTCAAGACCATGATCTACTTTTGCGATGCTTTTGTACCAATTCACAATTTCAACCTACTTGTTTATTATTATAGTGAATGGCCCATTCCTTGTTGTAATGAATCCTTCCAACTAGTGAGGAAGGGTATGCAATCACAGATAAAATGACAAGATAGATACGACATCAAGGTTCACATTCAAGGTTCACATTCATGGGTTTGCCTCTTTCAAAATAAGAGCTAAGAATGAGGAGTTGGTACTACCCCCTAATTTAAGTCTTTTTCTAAGCATTCAAGAACATGCATTTTAGGTCCGATTTGATGATAAACTAATGGTCCTTGTAGAAATGGATGGAGAAGTTGTTAGGCCCGGGATCCTTATAAGGAGCAAGTTTCCAAATGGCCTTTATAATTTCCTCCTCTTCTATTTACTGTATTAGTTCCTCATTTTTACCATCGGAGACCAAATGGAGTATATTTTCCAATATGATTTGTGTTGATTCAAGATCTCGCTCTTCTTCTTCCATGTAAAGAGCTTCAAAATGTGCATTGGCATCTCTTTAATGGCTACAAAATCCTTTAAACTTGAACCATTTTTTCAAGACGTTACAAGTTTGTAGTTTAGTGTAATATTCGCCAAGATTTCACAAGATTTTCTAATTCCGTGAAAGATTTGTTAACTTTTTTACAAGTTTTTATAATTTTGTGAAAGATTCGCCCAAAATTTACAAGATTTTATAATTCCATGAAATATTCGCCAAAAATTTATATATATATATTATATTATTGATAAAATAGCCTTCACACTTTTATGTGTATCATGGGGATTCGCCCATTTTTTATACATATAAATTTAGGGGGGGTTCTTAAAATTATCCCTGATGGTGGGTCTAATAACCCTAGTTACCACAACCAACTTGGAGGAATAAACATCTCCGGATTTATAGTATAATCACATCGGAGGTATGGAACATCTCCGGAATAAATAATATACAAATATAATATTCTTTGAAGTTACAATATTTCAACACTCCCCCTTAACGAGAAGGATATTATAACAGTATCTGCACGAGCAAGGAGTCATCAACATCATACATGATACATCTATAAATCATTGGAAGCTTTCTTAACATCATTAGTAACTCAACCAGTTACTGGAACATCAACATCTTCAGTACTGAGTCTTTATCTTCTGCAGCACTCGAACAACTATAGCAACATCAACGTCTGGATCCTCACGATCATCAACATTGTCATCACACGATCATCAGTATCATCATCTCACGATCATCAACATCGTCATCACATGATCAGTAGCATCGTCATCACACGATCATCAGCATCGTCATCACACGATCATTAGCATCGTCATCACATGATCAGCAGCATCGTCATCACATGATCATCAGCATCGTCATCACACGATTATCAGCATCGTCATCACATCATCAATACAGGTATCCTACCGATACAAGTATCCATACCGATACAAGTAATCACATCATCAATACAAGTATCCTACCGATACCATACCGATACAAGTAATCACATCATCAATACAAGTATCCTACCGATACACATAACCACATCATCAATACAAGTATCCTACCGATACAAGTAACCACATCATCAATACAAGTATCCTACTGATACAAGTAACCACATCATCAATACAAGTATCCTACCGATACAAGTAACCACATCATCAATACAAGTATCCTACCGATACAAGTAACCACATCATTAATAAAATCACTTTCTCGGAGACCATTCGTCTACGGATCAATTCAGGGACCGAAGTCCAGGGATGATACAATCCCCACTTCTCGGAGACCACATGTCTACGGATCAATTCAGGGACCAAAGTCCGGGGATGATACAATCCCCATCACGTACATTTTGAACTAGTGGTTCCGGGATGATGCAATCCCCATCACTTTATTCTCGAAGACCATACGTCTACGGATCAATTCAGGGACCAAGGTCCGGGGATGATACAATCCCCATCACGTACATTTTGAACTAGTGGTTCCAGGATGATGCAATCCCCATCACTTTATTCTCGAAGACCATACGTCTATGGATCAATTCAGGGACCAAGGTCCGGGGATGATACAATCCCCATCACGTACATTTTGAACTAGTGGTTCCGGGATGATGCAATCCCCATCACTTTATTCTCGAAGACCATACGTCTACGGATCAATTCAGGGACCAAGGTCCGGGGATGATACAATCCCCACAACTGTCCACTAAGGACTTCATTCTCGGAGACCTCACGTCTACGGCTCTCTTTAGGACTGAAAGTCTAGGGATGATCCAATCCCCTCAACTGTCCACTAAGGACTTCATTCTCGGAGACCTCACGTCTACGGCTCTCTTTAGGACTGAAAGTCCAGGGATGATCCAATCCCCTCAACTGTCCACTAAGGACTTCATTCTCGGAGACCTCACGTCTACAGCTCTCTTTAGGACTGAAATTCCAGGGATGATCCAATCCCCTCAACTGTCCACTAAGGACTTCATTCTCGGAGACCTCACGTCTACGGCTCTCTTTAGGACAGAAAGTCCAGGGATGATCCAATCCCATCAACTGTCCACTAAGGACTTCATTCTCGGAGACCTCACGTCTACGGCTCTCTTTAGGACTGAAAGTCCAGGGATGATCCAATCCCATCAACTGTCCACTAAGGACTTCATTCTCGGAGACCTCACGTCTACGGCTCTCTTTAGAACAATTTTTCAAGGATGATACAATCCTCACATGTATTTTGATCAATACAAGTACAAGTATCCTCAACCATACAAGTACATTAATCAATACATGTATCATCAAAAAGTATGTATTCTTACCAATACATCTTATCATCAAAAGCATGTATTCTTACTAATACATCTAACATCAAAAGCATGTATAAGTAAAAGTAAGTATTCTAAGTATAAGAGTCCTAAATCTAAATATTTCTAAGTATTTAGGTGTGGAGAACAGGTTACCTCAACATCGACCTTGTTGTTCGATGAGACAATCTCATCATCAGTGACTATACTACTCCCCCTTTCGAGGAGGGTCCTTTTGAACTACACCAAGCTTGTCTTAGAAGTATTCAAATTTCACTCGAGACAGAGGTTTGGTTAGTATGTTGGTAACTTCTTCACTTGAGGTAAAGGTTTGGTTAGTACAATGGTAACCTGTTACAAATTCAAACTTTATAGTTCCTTTCCGCGTCATATCTTGTTTGTTCCCTATGTTCTTTGACTTATCATGGAACACTAGATTCTATGTCATCTTGATACAACTCTAATTATCACATAGGATCTCAGTTGGTTCTATCTCTAAGTCAAACAATCCTGAAGCCAAAATTCTTCACAACTAGCGGAGCAAGCAGCCATATATTCCGCTTGTGCTGAGAGCCACACTAGACTGCTTCCAGCTAAACTACGAGATCATGGCTAATCCCAGACAATAACATCCTCTCGATGTGTTCTTCCTGTCTGATACACTTTCTTCCCAATCAGCATCTGAGTAGCCATCTGAAGTCGTGATCTTCAAGATAGCATAGATCAAATTCTATCGTATCCTTTATGTGCCTCATCACATGCTTTGCAACTATCAGTTGAACACATCTAGTTTCCACTAGATACTGACTCCAGGTGTTCACAACAAAGCATATATCTAACCTAGTATATGTTAGACACATTAATGACCTAATAATTTGACTGTACATAGTTATATCCACTAACTTTGATGGGTCATCTACTAACAACTTCAAGAGTGGCCATACCAACACATCAAGTCCTTTTAATATTTCTCAGCATACTTTCCTTGGTTGAGAAAGATTCCTTCTAAGCCTTGCCATACTTCCAGACTTAGGAAGTAATGCATCAATCTGAGATCTTTCATTTTTCATTTCTGCAGCCATCTTCTCCTTTCTTTTCATGATCTGTTTCTCATTCCCTATAAGAAAGATATCATAATAATAGTATGATCCATAGCCTTAAGGTAAAGGTTAGGAACAACTTTACTTTTGGTAAAGCCCAAGCTTATCAAGAAACTGTCAATTCTCCCTTTGTGACTGAACATCATTCACACTCTGCATTGAATGATTTTCTGCATATCTATCTGTGCCATCTCTCGATAGATGGGTCTACTGATATGAGCCTCAATATTTTTCGAACTCTGTGGTGAGTTCCTTCTTGCATCTATGTCATCTGTGTATAAAAACCATATTCAACCTTGTAGCAAAGGTTGAGATCCACATCACCCATGGTGATCATTAAGCTCATCAATTGATTGTCGATCCTGGGTACCCATACAGAACCTGAATCACACTTCTTCTTTAATTACACCATTAAGAGAATGGTTTTATCAATCCACTTGGAACAAACATCTCATCATGATTCTCTTTCTCTTTTCTAAGAGAATCTTCTAGCCACAAGCCTTCTATAGTGTGTTTGATTTGTAAATCCTTTTGTTGAACATCCATCGCTTGTTCATCATTCATCATGATTTTTCCTACAAATCAAAATTAGGTACATGATTAGTAATACTTCATAATCATATTGACATGATAACCTATTATGCATACATATATTATTTACATAGTTATGCAACTATCTTGACCAATACTTTGGCACAACACCTTCCCATATCCTGTATGCATACAGTGGCTATCTAGATGCCTTCCATCTCTACCAGAACATACTATCGAGAGTGTGCACAACTCTCAGTATGTCAGCAAAGAGGTTTCATTCTAGACAAGCTACAATGGAATGTTTGTTCAACTTACCAATCATATGCATATTAGTAGTATACTGTTCAATGCTTTATGAATGTTTACACTCAGCATGATATATTCTAGGAATACAAATATGCATACAGGCAATACCATTTACTATTTCAAATATCAACTCAAATACTTATCTTTTATGTTTGTGTGGTTGCCTCCCGCTTGATCTTCTGTATGTCTTTTGAACTTCTATTCATTCTGTACTACTGTGCATGCTCAAGTGTCATCCTCATGATCTCATACACAAGCATACATTCATTAGTATAATCTCAATGTTATCAAAACATTATAGTTCTAAATAATCTTGAAAATGTATAATCATGATTATAGATAATATTCAAGGTTTTAGGGAAGTCTTCCTTTACTTATGCATATTCTTGTTTGATCTAGTTAGTTAAATAATCAACCAAGATAAGAGACATGATATGCATAAACCCTTGATTACTAACTTTATGAATAAGCATAACCAATCATACCAAGTATACTTATATAAGGGATCCCAATACAAGGTAAGATTCTAACATGACATAGGAAAACATACCTGGATTAGTATACCTGCTTAGTTATGTACAACATACCTTGTAAGTAGAACAAATATTATAGATGAGTCTTTTTCTTCATGATGTCATGGTCATGGAACTTGATTTGTCTTTTGTGATGTACCTGTATCTTGTTAGCAGACAGCGTCGACCTCACACAACACCATAATGCATTAGTACAATCATATAGCTCTAATCAATGAATGTCTTTGATCATTCACATGCATTCATACTGTTACTAGGGTGATAAGACAATTCTAACATTAATCAAGATTGTACTAATAAATAATATGAAGACATACACATCATGAACTTAATCAAGAATTAGATTTCAAGACATACCTGAGCCTCCTTAAGTCATACCTGTCGAGACTTCTTGTAGTCTTCTTATGTAAGGCCTTGGCCTCAACTCCCCCTGAAACTTGATCTGGAGCTTGATTAGGGTTTTCTAGAGAAACCCTAAAAATTCAATCTTTGACTTTCACACTTCTGAATGGATGAAAGAATATGTCTTGCTGGGCTGATCAAACTAGCATACTTCAATTTTGAAATCTCCAAAATTTGACCCCTCAAAATTGCCTTTGAAACTTCTGGATCTTCTGGACAGGATCCCGAACTAGGGTTTGATGAAGCCCACCCTTCTACTCAATGAAAAGGTTTGATCCAAGGCTCTAAACTCTTATTTTTCTTAGGAGCTTCCAGCCGTGGTTACAAACTTCAAAAATTCCAACTTTTGCTGAAGCCCTAATTTTCCATCTTTCCGATCAAAATCCCGAACTGGGGTTTGATCAAGCCCGGTCTTCCACCCAACCAAAAAATTCGATCTTGGTCTCTAAATTTCGATTTTCCTGAGTAGCATTCAGCCGTGGACTCCGATTCCAAAAATTCTAACGTTCTCCGAAACCCTAAATTCCGGAAGCCATGAATAAAGGTGCTCCAAAAATAATTCTGTTTTGACAAAAATATGCACCTGATTGTTTCCACTATAACTCTGAAATTTTTGCTCCACAGGGTCTGAAACCCTTTTTTTGCAGTAGCCTGACCTGTCATCTTTCCATCCTGATAGGTCTGACCTCAATTGGATTTTCTGAGAGAGAGTTATGCCAAGTGTCGCAACGTGACCTGTTTATGGGATAAAACAGGAGAGCGAACTTGTACGGCATGCCACCTGTCACTGTTTGAACTTCGGCCTCTAAAAAACTTTTCTAAGATAGCTCGACCTGTTATCTTTCCATCCTGATAGGTTTGACCTCAATTGGACTCTCTGAGAGAGAGTTATGCCAAGTGTCGCAACATGACCTGTTTATGGGATAAAACAGGAGAGCGCACTTGTACGGCGTGCCACGTGTCACTGGTTCACCTTCGGCCTCTAAAAAATTATTTCTGAGATATTACAGTCTGTGTACTACCTGTCACTTTTTACAAAATTTCATTTGGAGCTTCCTAGCCCAAGTTATGACCTTTTTTCCAAGGTCACCTGATTTTGACTGAGATCTGGAAGAGGCCGAAACCCTAACTTGTATTGATCATAACTCACAAAGTACAACGAATCTGAGGGTGCCCTTTGGACACAAGGTACCTGGGGATGTTATCTTCTACCTGTAAAGTTTTCAGATCCTGAAACTTCGCCAAAATGGATTTATGGCGAAAGTTACACGATGATTGGTTTTTGCTATGAAAAACCCTAACCTTCAAATTGTCATAAGTAAAGCAAGTGTCGTAAGTGCCATACCTTGCCTTCCTTCAGGTTAGCTCTGATACCATGTTAAGATTCAATATGATAAGACAGAAAATAGCAGCATTACATTCCATTTCACAATAATAGCATATACAGGATCACTGAAGAAACAACAAGCATAGCATAAACACAAGAGACAAAGATTTATCCTGGGAAACCCTCATGGGGTAGAAAACCCAGCAAAGCTTCCTCGATATAGATGACCAGCAATATACAAAGATGAAACCCTAAGACATGATATCCTCCTCCACAATAGCAGACCTCTTCTACACAAGTGCGCTATCCTCAAGTGAGTGAGTGTGTCAAATGAGGAACACACCTCCTCTATTTATACACTACTCTGATATGTATTTTACACAAGTACATGTAGGCTCGTATTTAACCATTAGGTTAAATACCCCATTATAACTAACTGGGCCGACCCCCACATGGTGGGTCTAATAACCCTAGTTACCACAACCAACTTGGAGGAATAAACATCTCCGGATTTATAGTATAATCACATCGGAGGTATGGAACATCTCCGGAATAAATAATATACAAATATAATATTCTTTGAAGTTACAATATTTCAACATCTTTTTCCTAGCAAAGAAAAAATGATGGCGATGCGGTAAATTCAGGAATTATAGATGAAACTATAAGCCAATTGAAGTTGAATAAAAGGAAAAGGGTTTGAGGAAAGTCAGTTGGTCGATGGTAATTCTTTGCAAGAAGAAAAATTCGATGTGTATATTTTCTCCACAAGACATACATGGCCAAACCGCGACTCTTAGTTGATGAAATTAGGTATGTTGTATTGTATTACACCATATGGAGAATGGTTTTGTGAGTATAAGAAGTTCAATGGTAGTGATGTGTTTACGGGATATGATTCACCAACTAGGATAATTGGATGAGTTATTGTAGAATCCCTCTTGGATAAATAGTAGTTCCTGTTGGATAGGTAGCAATTCCCTAGATTTCTAATCCAAGACAAAAAGTAGTATCCCTCTTGAATAAATAACAGTTCCCTAGATCCCTAATCCAGGACAAAAAATAAGCAGATGGTAGCTAATATTTCCTACAGTTAAATCATACACAACCAAACAAAAGCATGAGAAGGAAGGAAGAGGAGTGATGGCCTACCTATGTCCATATGGTTGTCCTAGCTACTCCTTACTAATATAGTTCCTAGCTGATGGATCCAAACTTGTGAGCTTGCATACAAAGACAAAGAAGAAAAAATTCCAATGCACCAAGTGTATCAAATAAGATCTAAGTCCCAATTAGTAGACATGTTCAAATATCCATTAAAATAGGCATGAAATGGGAGAATATGCCAATTTATGTTAAAAGGAAATCCATGAGAAACATATACAATGTTATACCTGACTCTGCAGTAGCATGTCCTTCAAGATTCTGGTTCAAATCCCTTTGACCACCACAAGATCGTAAGGACCACCTCTCTAAGCTTCTTTCCATCCCCTTGAGCCAAGGTATGAAACTCTCTTTATAGGATGGAGAGGCCAAACTACTTAGGAGAAATATTTGGATCAAGTGAGGATAAGGTGGATCAAAGGATATTTAGGTTTCTTTGAATGGAAACTGAGAGGATACTCAAAGGATAAGGTGATACACCAAAGATCAAGCTCTTACCTTGACCCTAAAATCAAGGAAACATAGTTTGAACAAGATTTTTGCTCCCCTAAAGCAGGGCACATAGAGAAAAAGATGAAACTTTCACTCCTTAGAAGGCTAGCAAGGAGCAACAATGTTTGAATTTTCAATCCCTAGACAAAGGACAAGGAGCGAAAATTCCAATCGAAGGATCTGAGTGAGGTTGGTTAAGTGGATTTCGACCTCCTAATGATGGATTTATTTCCCCAACATGTTTAGGGACCATAATAGGATTTAGGTTTCCCTCTAGAACACCTCTAGGAAGAACAATATTCACATATTCGTGGTGATGAAATAGACAACCGAACGAGAACACTCAAATGTGACATTTTGAGGTGTAACATCTTATTAAAAACTAGCAAGGATTTTTGGTGTGAAATTTATCCCAAGGGTTATTTTTGGACCATTTTTCCCAAAAAAATATTTGCCAATCTGCTTTTTTTCCACAGATGATTCGCCCAAATTCCATGGGATAATTTTTTTTACTCTAAAAATTACCAAAATTATCCAAAAACTATGTCAAGTCCTTATAAATTTGAATATTTAAAAAAACACCAAATATTTTATGGTTACAAATTTAAGAATTAGTAAGATTCACCAAGGTTTCTACACTTTGAGAAAATTATGGATCCTTAAAATTTTCCCTCGAAACTAGATCTCATCAATGAAACCATTGTTAGCAGAAAAATAGAGATTGGGTTCTTATGTAGGGGTGATCAAAGGGAACATTGTAGCCTATTGTGTTGGCATTTTCAATCCCCTGAAAGAGGTTTAGCCCAAAGCCCAACAAATACCTTTATAGAATGAGGAAGCCTAACTATAAGGATAAGTTAGTGAGGGTCCATGTCTATCATATCACAATACGGTTTGTCTTCATCTTATTGCAACACATTTCCTATAAGCATATTCAAGTATGCGTAATACAAATATATGAAACAAACATTAAATAATAAATAGAGTGTAAGACATTCCATACACAAAATTTAAATGGGGCCAATATCCTTCATTTGTATTACTAATAAAATCCTATTACAACACATATTCATGTATATATAGCCTCAATTCATTAATCAAATGATTTCGAAGAGAAGTTATTTGCTTTCTTTAACACCGATTGACATGGAGAAACTATTTCACATTTTGTGGTAACCTCTATCCGTTATAGAAGGTTGTCTTGTAACCTACTCTAACCTACCACTTTCTCTTTCTGAACATGGTTGCCTCTACTTTAACATCCCTCCAGATGAGAGGATAAGAACATATAGAGATTGAAAACGAAACTATCGTGCATCAATTAAATGGGGATAATTTCTTTTCATACAATACAGGCCCTTAAGAAGAATAATTGATATGATACCACTATTATTATCACAATAATAAATCAAGAAACCAATGAAATAGTGGAAAATTCATAGGAGTTACATTTTATTCATACGTACATAAAAAATTAAATGTTGATAATTTATTTTCATACTCTCTAGGCCCTCGAGAACAACAATAGATCTATTACCAATGAGAAATAAATCAAGAAACCAATAAAATAGCAGAAAATTCATACGAGTTAAATTTAATTCATAGGTACATGAAATACATTTATAGTACATCTCTCACAACAAATTTATAAATGTATCATAACCAGATAGTTATTTTCCATGGGGTGTAGAATAGACGGTGAATGAGTGTATTGTTAAGGCACTCCTTTTGTAAGGTCGTTAGTACGAAACCCTGTTGGTATGAGCCATTAAAAAATATAAAAAAATTAGATAGTTGTTAAAGTGGTATTAGGACTTTGATGAGGAGTGTGTTTAACAGTCCCACAACTCATATGCAAATACCAGTAGGGTGTGTTAATAAGAATATGGTAACTTATCTTTAAAACTATGGATGAGAGGACATTAGACTTTTCGTATTTTTTGCAATTCTTTAATATTATAAATTAATTGCATTCTTATAATTTTATAAGAATTTACATAAAACTAATCATTTCTTATGTATTAATCATTTTTTTTATTTAGAAAAAAATCATGATATCCAATTTAATATATGATTTTAAAAGACTATGATATGAAATGGTAAATTAATTAAAAGTCAAAATATTGCCCATGAATGTGTCTTTCAGCAAGTACAAATAGCTAATGAAAGGGAAAAAAAGGTGTTATATAAATAAAAAACATTAGAATCTTTTGCACCTCTCCAAGTTAGATCCTAAGAAATATCGGAGACATATTCTTCATTGTAAAACTAATGAAAACAGTATGATTCCCTTAAGATACAAGAATTCGAACCTTAAAAATATTTATGAATCTTGTGATGTTGTGGACAAAATTCATACTCTTCATAAAAAGGAAGACAATTTTTGGTTAGAGGACATAGAGTTTGAGGTTAAGCGACTCACAAAAATGAAAGATAACAACATTGAAGGATGCCAAGCTTAAATATTAAAAATTGGTCGATATATACTCATCCCTCACATCTGAAAGATCTTTAGATTAGAAACAAATTAGAGATTCCCTAAATGCTAGAGAGATTCAATATAGTAAGATTTGATTTCAAGGATATCAACTCTCTTACAAAATTTAAAATAGAAAATTGCGAAGACTAAAACTAGTTATTCAAACTAGTATGGAAGAAACTAGTCTTGGTCATAGTTAAACCTGCCCAAATGTTGATAATTGGACTCTTTTGGATCTCCAAGGTCTGATAAAAAGGGTGTAATATAATAAACAACAAGTACAAGTCTAGCTTCATAATCCTATGCAAAATGTACTGGGACGATTTATGTTTCAACAACAGTTGTCGTTGAAGTATTTTTCAAAGCTTCCTGGGCACACCAACGTATGCATACTAGATTCCTCCACCAACACTTGAATGCAACTAGAAGGTGGATAGTAGAAACTTACCCTCTAATCTACTGCTATGCAAAATTTACATGAGTTTTTTGATGGTTTGACATCATTTGGAGGTGTAAGGAGCAAGTGTGCTACTATAGTCTGCAAGAGCTAGTCTTCATTCAGGATTTTCCAAATGGGAAGAGGTCATAAAAATTCAGTATGAGGATTGGGTTGGATTCATTACTATATTAAGGACCTGTAATGGCTTACATAACAGAAAATATATATCCAAAGGTAATTTTATCAAAGTTACTATAAACCTAGTCAATATTTGAAGCAAAAGAGAAAGCATTGATAACTAACTAATTCCAAACATCCTCCAACGCTGACGAACATAAAATTATATCATATATCATATATATAACATTCAAATATGAAAAAAAACAATTTCCTTCATAATTTTATAGCAGAATTAAGGGAACATCAATGGTCCAAGCTTACATAGAGTCTCCAACTCAATGAATTTTACAAAATAGTAGCATAACACTTCAATGAGGGAATGAGAGAGCATATGGGAATGATGGATTAGAGCCAAAGATCAGATATGAGAATCATTAAGCTCATGGAAAATCACTCGAACATATGATATCATCACTGGAGGCTTTCCCTTGCTTTCTGCTCTCTTCTTTGAAAAAACTCTTCACAATTCCACCCTAAACTTGGACGGTTCTCTCCTTTAATCCTAGAAGCTCATGTTCTTCATGAATATCGATGGAGCAAGGATTCATATCAGAATTATATGGTTGCATATCAGACTTCTACAACTGCATATGATGATAGGATAATACTGGAACACACTTGTCTTGGGGCACAACACCCAAGCATTGATTGAGGCGCATCACTCAATCCTTAAGAAGCAGAGCTTTCAAATCAATAAACAAAATGGCCAAACTATGTGAGACGAGCGCAATAGACTTATTGCATCGAGAGGCGCTCTACAGCCTAGTATGAGGGAGATCTTGTGAGTCGATGTTTGTCAATATTGTTGGCCATAAATAACATTTGTATGAGGGAGATCTTGTGAGTCGAGTGTTTGTCGATATTGTCGGCCGTAAGTAACATTTGTATAAGGGAAATCTTGAACATTTGTATGAAGGAGATCTTGTGAGTCGAGTGTTTGTCGATATTGTCCTCCATAAATACAATTTGTCTTTAAGACAAAATAAAATAAAATAAAATAAAAAATATTATGTCTGCCAATTATTAATTTAAACATTGTTTAAATTGTTCTATTTTTAACTACATGAAATTATATTTAAAATTAAATTAACATTTAATTTAAATTAAAATATATATTAATATTTACATATAAGTAAATAATTTCTTTAATATGTATAATAAGAACTACTAATTTAAATGTTTTAATTCTAACTTATTAAATTAAAATCAGTTAGGAAAAATCAAATCAGGGATACACATATATTGCACCAGTAGGATTAGGGATCATACTTAGGAGTTAAAATGTTAACATTTAACTCTTAAGTAAAAATAACTATGTTAAAAAAAATAAAAAATTCAACTATTTAACTCTTATTTTACTATGTTAAAAAAAATAAAAAAATAATGTTTAAATTGTTCTATTTCTAACTACATGAAATTATATTTAAAATGAAATTAACATTTAATTTAAATTTAAATTAATATTAAAATATATATTTATATTTACATATAAGTAAATAAGTTATTTACTATGTATAATAAGAACTACATGTGGTATAGTGGTAAGGGTGTTGGGATAATGGGCGTAAGGTCCAAGGTTGAATCCTCCCAGATCATCTACTAAAGTGAGTTTTATACTTTCAGTGTATGGGGTTTTTTTATTGCATATTTTTCAGTGTAGATGTTGGGCTGATGCACAATCATGGACTCCTTTAAAGACACTTTAGATGCCACATAATACTGAAAAAACCTAAAAACTTTTGACTTTAGGTGACAATTAGGGGTACTTTTATAACGGATTTGAAGATGAAGGAAAAAGACAAAAGATAGGTAATTGAATTAGCTTTCATAATATCTAACATTTATCTATAAAAATTTTGTCTAAACGATTATAAAATTAGTTTCCGTTAAATTGGGTTTTCAAATTTTCAGCACATCATAACATATATGTTTGTGCGGGTGCAGCACTTATTGAGGTAAATGATGTCAATTTTGGATAAAATGTTGGAGACATATAAAGAACATATGGGCCTAGTGCAACACTATTTTTTCAAATTTTCTCGTGAATTTTTTTTTATTATTATTAATTATTGAAGTAAGAAAACCTTGAAATTAAAATGTTATGTGCAGGTGCAACACATTAGGGGCAAAATTTAATGAAATAATTGATTTCTTTATATGATATTGTAGAGCTCAGTCTCCTCTAGTGCACCATATAGTTTTCTTGGGAAATGCTGAAGAAAATCAAAAGTTATATAAAAACGAATTGATGCATGTATTTTCGAAAACTGACGTGTGTCATTTAGAAAATTAAGAATAAATAAATAAAACATACATTTTTATGAAAAAATTACATATTCAGAATCGTCAGATCATACTCTACAATATTCTATATTTTCATAAAAAAAATATTGAGTTTTTCATAACAAAACACACCATTGAAACTGACCATATTGATAGAGTTCTAAAATGCAGGCAATGGCCCTAGTTTTTTTGTTCTAGCCAATAGGTTTGGTAGTCCGAAGCTATTTCTGAACATCATCCCAAGCCTTGTTCCCACTGAGTTTTTAAATTTTAAATTAGCGCATATGCATTATAACACATATGCAGTTTAGACTTGTTCATATCGCATATGCATTATAATGCATATGCGATTCATATCGCATATGCGATATAACGGATATGCGTTTTTGTTTAGTAAAAAAGAGTAAAAAGAGAATAAAGATTATTAGATAAAAGAGTGGCATAAAGATTATTCTTTTGAAAGGTAAGATAGCATCCCATCATGGTTAATATAACATTATTTAACATGGCAAATGGGTTCGGAAACAATACATCTCTATTTTCAACTAAGTTATATTTGATATATTAGGGAGTATGGTATAAAGTATAAACTCACAACAAAGTGAAGGGGACATCTAAGAAGCCAAATGGTGGATTGTGGATTGTTATTGATGAAGTAATTGGGATATTGTGGTGAGGATAATTTGGTTTTCAATCCATTTTCAAGGGTTAGGGATTTAATCCTCATCGTTTTAATAATTTTTCTTGTATCCTATTCTATATATGAGAGTTAATAGGCACCGAAGAAAATGTGATTCAAATATATCTCGAGAATTCCATCTTCACTATTGTGTAGTCTCCTAGTATGGAAATTCACCTTACCACACTAAGATAGTTGAAGTTTATGGCTTCGACCTATAGTTCACTATGAATCTATTGATTGATGTTATTGATGAGAACCAACATATCTTTGCACTTCTTTTGTTAATCAAACTTTCTTTGATATTAGTGTACTTAAATGACTTCAAGTAGGGTTTTTATTTAATGACAAATTTATTATATAACTTAATAATGCTCTACTTGAGTTGATGCTGATTATGGTTGTTATTAACTTCCATTGAGACCAATTTTGGTCTATCAAACCTTTAAAAAGGTAAGGAGTCACTTGGTTTTCTTTAGAATTTTATTTATGTGCCCAAAATTTTTAAGAGAAACATTCATAAATCACCATAGTTTTGATAAGTTAAAATGTTAAGAAGGTTGGTATTATAACAAATATTTTGAATTTGGGATGTAATGTGGGTGTACACATGACATTTAATGTGATTTGTTTCTATATGATCTTTACTAGTTTAATCACGTTACACTATTGATTCAAAAACAACAAATCATTTAACTAGAAATTTTGCAACAAATCATTTAATTTGAAATCTTGATGATTAATCCTCTCACTCACTCAATACCTCACTTTCTCCCCCTACCTCCTCTCTCCACCACCTTCTCTCTCCCATTATAATTCCTTCTCTCTTTCTCCACCCCCTTCTCTCTCACACACATCCACACACCTATAAAACAATTTCTTTGCCACCCCTCCCTCTCGTCAAAACTCTTTCTCTCTTCCCCCTCCCTTCCTCCCTCCCTCCCTCCATGTGTTCCATCCTATCACTCACTCCATCCCTCATTTTCTCCCCCTAACTCCTCTCTCCACCTTTAATCCTTCATCCCTCCTTCATCTCTCCATCTTTCTCTCCTTTCCTTAATATCCATGATCTCTCCCTCTCTCTCTCTCTCTCTCACTCACACACACACACAATCCCTCATCTCTATCCCTCGGTGTAACCATCCTTGACCATCCTTCATTTCCCTAAATACCTACTCTCTCATTGTTATTATCCCACTCTCTCGCCCTCTAACCATCCCTCCATCCATCATTATCTCTCTCTCTCTCTCTCTCTCTCTCTCTCTCTCTCTCTTTGAATCTCCCCCTCTCACTCTTTAAACACCACCCATTTGTCTCTCTTATTCACTCACTCTATACCTCTATCTATACCACCACTCATTCCATCCCTCTCCTCCCTCTCACTCTTTAACAACCCCCCCCCATTTGTCCATCCATCCATTATGCTATATCTTTCCTCCACCCATTATCCTATATCTTTCTCGCACCCAATCATCCCTCCCTTTTATATATCACTCTCTTCCACCCCCCTATATCTCTCCCCCCCCCCATCCCTCGCTCCCACCCACTTATATTTATTCCCCTCCCACCAATCCCTTCCCTTTATATTTCTCCTCCCTTCAGTCCCCCCTCATATCAATGTCTAGAGACCCATCCCTCCCTTCCCCTTATATTTCTCCTCCCTTTATCCCCCCCATATCTCTCCCCTACCCATCCCTCCCTCCCTCCCATGATTCCCTCCACAACTTCCTCTCCCTCCATTGACTCCCCCCACACCTCTTTTAGCTTAATCAATGTAATGTTGGGGCATGAGCCACCCCATAGATTGTCTGGATGGAATCTTGGGAGTCTAAATTGTATTATAAGGGGACAAGGGTGACATTATAGGGTTTTGGATGGTAGGGATGGATCTCTAGACATTGAACATAGTCATGGAAGAAAAGATGGTCCAATGAGTCTCTAAATCAACACACATGCACTATAGATGGAATAGTTGGACTTTAGTGGGATATGAGTGTCATTATGAGGTTTTATGCACTAAGGATGGGTCTGAGGGTCTTAACCATGGTAATGGGACAAAAGTGTAATAGAAACAAGCCTCAAACCACTACACATGCCCTTTAAAGGGGATATTTAGGCTAGATATGGGATATATGTGCCATTAGACTATTTTCTGCATTGAATATTGTTCTTGAGGCGTTGACCATGGTCATATACGAACCATTACGAATATTTCCAGACAAAACATAGTTATGAAGACACTACCATGGTCGAAGGATAAATCCAATCTTCTAGGGATTAAATGATGTTTTTATGGTTCATGGTTAAATGACGTTTCAATAGTTGATATGCACTAAATCGCATATGCGATATAACGCATACACGATATATCACATATGCGATTTAGTGATCACGTTTATAACAAACTAGCTATTAGTAAAAAGCGTAAAAAGCATAGAGTTCATATCGCATATGCGTTAAAACGGAGATGCATTATATCGCAAACGTGATATTTTTTTAATAAATAATCTTGGGTTGCGGGCCATGGGCTAGTTTTACTGTACAGAAAAAGATAGAATTCTTCTGAAACCCGCACAGAGCGTACTGTTCAACCTGCAATTTAATCATTTATTACATAGATCCATAAGTTTTGTACAATTTTGGGTGGATTTCAATGGAGAATCCACATAATAGAGTTTGAAAGTCAGCGAGGAAGATGCTTACACCCGAAGAAGCTTAAATTAAAAAATAAAAGAAGAGGGAACATTCAAGAAATCGTTGACATTCATTGGATGAGCAAATACTTCCCATTCCCACTCAACAGATACCTAACAAAGAGGCTGAGGAGGATATTGCAACTTTAATACAAGTTGGTTATAACCAAGATGAAAATCTTGGTCCATTATTAATCGGACAGCCCTCTGAAGAGTTCAATTATTATGTTCCTGACGAGACTCTGCAACAACCATGCCAGGTGGTTCAATCTCCTAGTCGAAGTTGTCAGCCTGCAGTGGATGCAAATGTCTCTCCAGCATTTCAAATGACAAGAAATATCGCATCAAAACGAAAGAGAACTCCTAAATGCATACAAGTGGATGAGAAAAAATTGACTTCCATGGAATGTAAGGTGGCTAAACGCAGAATCCTTCGTCATTGTTCTCAAATAGTGAAACAATATTTTGAACCAAAATCTGGAGCCGGTAAATGTCAATTGTTTTTAGCTTTGATTAAATCTAGAAGTAAGGCAACTGTTAGAAAAAAGTTAGGCATAAGAACATTGAAGAATACCGAATCAAGTAATCACATTGTTAAAACTCTTGCTACTGCATTCACATCAATTGGTAAAAAAACTCGTTCAAGACTGTAATGTGGCTCGTCACGTATTGGTTGAATCAATTATATCTAGATCCACAAGACAACATCGTTTACTTAAATGCACATCAGAAATTGTCCCTTTACATCCAAAGACACTTAAAAAATATTTAGTAAGAAGAGACAACCTTGATATAGAGGGACAAATGGAAACATTATGGGCATTTAGCGGTAGGTTTCCCCGCAAAGACATGAAGTTGGTCAAAGCAGTGAAGGGACTAGTGCACACTTTTTGGCATGATAACACTAGGCCTTCTTCTAACACAAAGGATTTTAAAACACTATAGGGCTTCTATAAAGAATGAAGGGCATGTTAAACATTATCTTGACATGACACAAACTCAGCTATTCAATATGTTTAAAGTTTCCCATGTAGAGCTAAGGCTCGAGCAAAGATATTTTGAAAAATGCAAGCCTTGGTATGTTAGAATCAATAGAATCTGGAACACTTGTTGTTGTAGATACCGCATAGAGTTTGATCTATATTATCATACATTTGCACATATACGTCGTTTTTCGCATCCTAACCATGTGCAGGAATGCTCAAGTACAGTATCGCCAATGTCATCTAGAGATTTCATCCATATCATAATGTGTTCGAGGCAAGATGGGTAGACACATTACTTAAAACAATGTGTAGAGGTTTCTTGCAACAATTGTGGTGGGCTATCGTTATGGTCTGATTGCATCCATGAGAGTGAAGATTAAGCATTCGAGAATGCAATTGTCAAGAAGCAGAACTTTCAGTATGGAACATATCAGCTACGTGATGGGAAAGAAAGCAAGAAGATTAAACTGGTTACTTCATAGGTGACAATCTACATGAAAAATGTTCATTTAACTGAGTGTTCATTGTTTAGATGTTGTTTTTGTTACATTGTTAAATATTTTTATGTTTTTTTATAACATTTTTTATTTTTTTCCACCAGGTGCAAGTATGTGATTTTATTCCAGAGTTCGATGGAAAGATCCAACAATACATTCAGCATGTCGATATGGCATGGTGGCAAGATGAGCAATTCAGAATATTTCGGGACACCTTCCCTCTCGGAACAATACTATCAGTGGTTGAGTTTGTGGAAAATTACACCCTACAACCATAAAATGAAATACAAAGTCAATACTATCACTCAGAGCAAGTGAGCATAATGGTCCATATCACTTATTGACATGGGCCAGATAGCAATGAAGAGAAACGTGTGATATTGAAAGAGAGTCACTTTTACATCAGTGACAACCGGACCCATGACATCCATTACGTGCAACATTGCTTTCAGTTGTTTTATGATCATGTGATAGCTATGGATATACCATTTTATCATCATTTGATATGGTCAAATGGTTGTGCTGGATAGTTCAAGAATGCACGTGTATTTCAATTGTTGTGTTTGTTGCATATAAAATACAAGGTGCCACATACATGGAACTACTTTGAAATAGGTCATGGCAAGGGAGAGCACGATGGTGCTAGTGCATGCATAAAAATTGCCCTTTGAAGGGAAGAGATGAAGTTTACAGGTGCTCACCTTCGAGACACTTCAACTACAGTCAAATGGTGTGCATATGTGATGGGAGAACAAGCAACAAGGAAACACCTAGTGTAGAGAATATTCTGGGAGGTGACAGATGTGGACCGATCCTAAACACATTGGGTGAACATAGTGCATGGAACTCGAGGTTTTCATTCAATTAGAAGCTCAGACAACTCGTCCCTACAAATTTGGACAAGATTGAAGGCTTTATTTTGCAGTTCCTGTAGCGTAGATGAATGGGATGATTGTGAGTATACAGATACAATTGATACATGGGATCGAGTGACACTTGGCACCGATTTCAAGGGGGTTAATGAAATAGACCATTTGGAATATTATCAGACATATATTTCTACAGAATATGATCATATATTGGATCTCATACAAGTAGGTACAAAAAAGTAAATTAGTAGTACCTAAATCACTACAAGCCTTTACATTGAAAGAAATTTTATTTATGTTACATGCAAGTCTTTTTTTAATATTTATGTATTTTTAACCTTTTTTATTTCCTTTCACAGGTCAGATATATGCAGTGGTTTCCCCAAAAAATAATGAATGCGGTTCTGACTATTGATCGGCACGTTGCTTAGAGGGTAAACAAACAATTCTTGAACCTGTTATAGATGATGAAAATATTGAATTCCCAACTGGCTCGATGGTTATAAAAGGGGAGTACTTGACACTAGCAGCAAAACAAGAAATAAATGGTGGGTATGTATATCAAGATTATAAACCAAGATCTATTGTATACCACTTCACCAACCTGGTAGTTAGTATAAACATCAAGTTGCGCACAATTTCGAACAAAAATAGGTCACATGTACGATACTTGCTACCTCATTTAGAGCATGAGAGATTGATGGACACCATCGACAGCAGAGATGATCCAGATGGCCTACTTGAGTGAGTGCATTGTCAAGTGTTACTAGATTTTTTAGTGTGGCTAGATTGTTAGGTGCATTAAATTTAATCCTTAAAGTGTGTGTCGAAGCAAAATTTCAATTATTTAGCCTTCATTTTATTCCCAATGTACTAATGTGATTGTCGGATACCATTCACAGACATAATTTACTATTTAGAGGATACTGGACAAGTTATGAACATGATCCTACAACCTCAGGTGAGTTATCTATAAATAATGTTTGCACATTTTCTTTATTTTCTTATGAGAGTACTAATGTTTATCCTTTCATGTGTCTAGGATACAAATAATATTTATGGCACATTGGAGGCGCCGAGAACAACCGGTGTCTTTAAACACCACTAGATAGAAATCGTAAAATAACATGCTCTCGAGTCAAGTTTATCATCATCATCTTCATATGCCAAAAGTTCTCTTGTATGTCAAGTTTATGAATATTTATGCCAATTTTTACATATGACCAATAAACCTTAAAACTAACAATTATCAACAATTATGATAGTTCTCTTCTAACTTCTTTCAATACCTCCTTTTGTTTCATGTATGTGCATAGCCTAGGTATATGGCCTTTTTGTTTCATGTATGTGCATAGCCTAGGTATATGACATTTTGTTGTTTGGGTACACAGGATACTCCCAAAAAACCAAACACCTAGAGCAACCACTTCACACAAACAGATCACAGATCGATACACCGATGTTTTGACGTGGTTTAAACCCTCGTGAGGGAAACACTCCATGGCCCCGGCCAAATACCTTCTACGGGACAATTTATTATGCAAAGAAAGAAAGTTACAAATGAGCTTCTAATAATCAATCAACTTTCCAATGACCCTCCATGCTCTTTAAATAGAGATCATGGACCAATCAGCTGTTAATCCATGGATCAACGGTATGTATGATCTAAGAGAAGTTGAGCCGTCGGATCACTCTATGTCGGAAACATATCGTGACCGTCAGATTAAGTATTTACAAATGCATAGTAAAGAAACACACTTTTCCTAATGGATATATTACACAAGTTGATCTTAACTAACTCCTAAGTGTCTAAATATCCTAATATCCCCCCTTAAAAACAACTAGGGATATGATTGAAGGATTTACAAAAGTGACACTATTAGGAGAAGGAAGGAGGCATTGGAGCCTAACCCCCCTTAATGACAAGTTCCTGAACTCCTAACATAGATCAAAGTTTAGAAAAATTCGCTTCTGTAAGAGACTAGGTGAAGATGTCTGCAACTTGATCATCTGTAGGACAAAAGAGTACTTCAAGAACACGATCATGAACAAGATTTCTGATGAAGTGCATATGAAGCTCAATGTGTTTTCTACATTGATGTAGGACTGGATCTTTGGCAAGCTTGATGGCACTTTGATTGTCGCACCAAAGTGGAGTAGGCTGCTGCTGTTCAAATCCAAACTATGAAAGGATCTGTCGAAGCCATAAAGCTTCTTGACTGGCATTAACTGTGGCTCGATATTCTGCCTCTGTTGAAGAAAGAGCAAGAGCTTGTTGTTGCTTATAATCTCAAGTAATAGGTCCAGATCCTAGACTGAAAACATAACCTGTAGTAGAATTTCGATCATCAGGATCGCCGGCCTAATCTGAATTAGTGAAACCAACCAACAAAGGTCTCCCCCTGGTACTATAATGAATCCCGAACTGAAGTGTACCTTGAATATATCGAAGTATTCTTTTAGCTGCTTTCCAGTGACTTTCATAAGGTGCTTTCATATAACGGGCAACACGACCAACGGAAAATGAAACGTCAGTACGGGAATGAGTCAAGTATAAGAGACTAGCAACAAGCTGATGATACAAGGTGGCATCTACTTCAGGTGAAGGACAAGTGGCAGAAAGTTTGACTTTGTACTGGAAGGGAGAAGGGGCTGGTGTACAATTTTCCATGTGAAAGCGACGAAGAAGGTCACAAGCATACTTAGACTGAGAAAGAAAGATTCCTTCTTTGGTTTGTAGAACTTTGAGACCACGAAAATAATGCAAATGTCCTAAGTCTGACATTTCAAAATTTTGCTTAAGACTGGATTCCACATGGGTTATAATCTTAGGGTCACTACCAGTAAGAATAAGGTCATCAACATATAGAACAAGTATGATGAGATGGTTTTCTACTTTCTTGATATAGACATTGGGGTCATAATGGCATCTAGAAAAATCGGTGTTAAGGAGAAAGTTATCCATTTTGGCATACCAAGCTCTAGGAGCTTGCTTAAGGCCATATAAGGATTTCTTAAGGCAGTAGACAAGGCTAGAGTTATTTTGAACATATCTAGGAGGTTGTTCCACGTAAATTTCCTCTTGTAAATCATCATGTAAGAAGGAAGACTTGACATCCATTTGATGGACTTCCCAGTTATGTAAGGCTGTAAGGGAAAGAACAAGGCGGATGGAGTTCATTTTTGCTACAGGAGCAAAGGTTTCATTATAGTCAATCCCTTCAACTTGGGAAAAACCTTTGGAAAATAAGCTTGCCTTAAGTCTTTCAACACTTCCATCTAATGCATACTTAGTTCTGTAGACCCATTTACATCTGACAAGTTTTCTTCTTTTTGAAGAGGTACAAGACCCCAAGTATCATTCGCCATTAAGGAATAATATTTTTGATCCATAGCTACATCCCAATCTAGATTTCCTGAAGCTTCTGCAAAAGTTTCTAGATCATGATTCTCGAAAACTTGAGCCAAAAGAGAAGAGGATCGCTGAAACTGAGAACGTGTTCAACATTGATCTCTAGGATCACCGGCAAGATCACCAGCTGCTTCACATGTTGAACGGACCCATCGAGGAAGCACTTGTGCTGGTGCAACTGGAGGAACATGAGAAGGCGGAGGTGGATTTTCATCCTCACTGTCATAAAAAACTGGAGTTGAAAACCTATCAAGGAAATTGGAAGAAGAAGAAGGCACAATCGCCGAATCAGGCTCGCAGGCCAAAGATGGCACAATCACCGAGTTAGGCTCACACGTTAAGAGATTTTCATCAAATTTAACATCTCTTCTAATGATTATATCATGAGAATGTGGTTGAAGAAGTCTATAACCTTTTACATCTTCAGAATATCCAACAAATATGCACTTTTCACTTTTAGGCTGCAATGCTTTCTGTTTTTCATCCGGAATGTGAGCCCATGCTTCACTACCAAACACATGGAAGTGACTTACATCAAGTTTAGTTTTACTCCATGCTTCTTCCAGTGTGATATGTTGTAATGCTTTAGTGGGGGTGTGATTAACTATGTAATTTGCACAATTAATGGCTTCATCCCAAAATTGAAGACTTAGTCCCTTAGATTGGATCATACAATTAGCCATTTCTTTTAAAGTGCGGTTCTTCCGCTCAACTACACCATTTTGTTGTGGTATATATGGAATAGTGTGTTGTTGTTGGATGCCTTGTTCAGTGCAGAAAGTAGTGAACTTTTTGTTAACATATTCTCCTCCATTGTCAGATCTTAACTTAATAATTTGATGACCAGATTGTTTTTAACAAGGGCCTTGTAGGCCAAAAACATGTTAAATACTTCTCTCTTAAGTTTTAGGAAATAAACCCAAGTGCGTCTGGTGTAATCATCAATGAAAATTAAGAAATACTTGAAAGCAGAAAAGGAAGTAGATGGAAGAGGACCACACAAATCACTATGCACAAGCTTCAAGGGAACCAAGGCGTGCCAAGAGGCACGTTTGTCAAAACTGTCTCAATGATGTTTTTCGATTACACAACCAGAACAAACACCATCCCTACAAGATACCATCGGAAGACCTGTCACCATATTGTATTTACATAGTTGTTGCAATGAGTGATAATTTAAGTGACCAAATCGCTCATGCCAAAGTTTGCTCAAGTTATCACTATGAGCAACAAAAACTGAAGGAAAAGGTGATGACCCAAAGTTGTTAAACTTGTACAACCTGGTAATATCATCAACAATTTTGGTAGCTATGACTTGTTGAGGATCTTTAAAATCCTTGATTACAACTTGGTGAGGTGTAAATGTCACAGTTTTACCTTCACCAGAATGAGTGATCTGATAAACTGATAACAAATTGCAGGAAATTCTTGGAACACATAGTACATCACTGAAATGACCATTATCTACTGGAACTGTTCCAGCTCCTACAACACTTAGAGATCTATCATCACCAACAAATATTTATTTGGTGTTATATTCATGCATAGTAGAAAATATGGCTTGATCCTTAGCCATATGATAAGATGCTCCAGAATCAATGAGCCATTCATTTGAAGTAGAAGAAGAAGATGCATTATAAGAATAACCAGAAGCACAAAGTGCATGTCCATGAGAGGTAGATTCTGAAGGCGAATCTAGGCTAATGTGGTGCTTCCTCATTGTTGCTTCCAAGGCTGGCATCTTCTTGAAACACTTAGATTCATCATGAATATCTTTCCTGCAATAGTTGCAATGACGCTCAGTCTTATTTCCTTTTGGCTTGGGTCCTTTGTCATTTTTCAAAGAAGGAGCTGACTGAGAGGGTTCGGGACCCTTGTTTGACTTATTATTGAAAAAAATTTGTTTCTTAGGAGGCTTGGACTTTTCTTTCTGTTGGGACAATAAGGCTTTCCCAGATGTATCTACATTGTTGATTATTCCAAGATGGATGAGTTTATCTTTCTCTCTAATCAAGGAGTCACCAAAGGATTCAAGACCAGGCTCTTGATAGCTAGCTGCATTCAAGGATTCTTTCATGGAGTAAAATGTAGATACAAAAATAGAATATGCAGGTCTGAGTTTTGACTCATAGTATTGGGCATAGACTTAGTATATAAGTGTGTGTTGAGGTCATTGAAGGCACCGTGAAGTTAATTGTATTAAGCTTGCTCAAAGGAGGTTGCCCCCTCAAATTGGCTTGTGATCAATATAAAAGTGATTCTGAGTTCTGTTATTTCTGATATCTCCTGTATTTGCGTTAATTAATTATTACAGGTTCATCACATCTGGTATCAAATCACTTTCTTGGGCTCGCTGGGTGAAATTTCTGACAAATTTGTCTTTCACATCTATTGCAGGTTCGAATTTGGGAATAATACATATCCGCTTAACTGTGGGAAGTACTTGGGCATAAACCCTAAAACTCATTGTGAGGAGTACCACAGGAACCCCAATGTAGCTGGCTCATTGAGAGGACCTGCCAGCAAAAAGGGCAACGACCCCTACCTGATTGACTAGTTCCCACCCGCGAGGTAAACCAAGAGCTTTCGTTTGTGGGAAAGCAGTTATCAGTTTTACCTAAGCTGTGGAGTGAGGGGTACTGCCCCAATACGCAAGCCGTCAGATAGCATTGGTGGCCGAGTGAAACCCCTGAATTGTTAGGAAGCCGCACATACCTAGGTCCATATCTATTTTCAGCTGAACTATTGTTGATCATTGCTACGTCGTTTCAGATCCAGTTGTTCTAATCCATTCTAAAATCCATTCCAGATCATCCATTTCAGATCTATTTCAGATCCATCCGTTTTCGCTCCATTCGGCGTCGTTTCAGATCCCTCTATTTCTACTCACTTCCGGGCCATTTCAGATCTATCTGTTTCAGATCCCTTCTGAGTTGTAGCCGCTCGATTCTAAAAAATAAAAAATAAAAAAAATTTCTCCATGTCTCCCTTGTTTTAACTCTGTTTCCCTTGAAACTTCTCTGACACCCCTGCAATCTCATTCTGCATATTTCATTCCTGAGGACCCTATCCCACATTCCACTTCCCAACACCCGAAATCTCACATTTGTCTATTTTTAGGGTTTTCCATAACTTCTTCGATTTTCACCTGATCGCCTTCAAATTTTACCATAGAGTTTATTTTCTAATTCTGCTTCTTTGTCCCTCTCTGCCAAATTTTCTCATTCTTTCACCTTGCTTCTGAAATCCCCCTTTTCTACTTTCCTGTCCTTTCGATAGTGTCCAAAATCTAGTCAAACACCCATCATATTTTTTCCCTAATCCAAATTTTCCTTTACTAAATCAGCTTTTGTTTGTGTTTTTCTATCCATTCCCCCCCCAAAAAAAAACCCTGATTATGGTTGTCACCCATGCAAGAGCAGACACCATGGAGGAAGCACTTGCAGCCATCCAAACCAAACTCCAAGATCTGGATGAAAAATTTCTCAGCCTCCATCTTCAGCATTCAACCATGAATAATAACCGACAGCTAGAATCTTTTGCAGCCACCGGGTTCTCTTCTTCCAACAATTTTCGTGGGCCGAATCTTGATTTTCCTCGCTTCAATGGTACTGATCCGACTGGATGGATATACTGAGTAGAACAATATTTTAGTCTGCATAATAATTTTGATGTCCAGAAAGTTCTACGTGCATCCTTTCATTTGGAACAGGAATCCCTTCAATGGTACCATTGGTACATCAAAGCTCGTCCCGAGCCAAACTGGACATATTTTTGCCAACTCCTTTTGCCATGATTTGGTCCTAGTGCTTTTGATGACTTCACAGGAGCACTCACTAAGCTTCACCAAATGGGCACAATGAGAGAGTATCAGATAGAATTTGAGAAACTGGCCAATCACATTGAAGGATTGTCTAATGAATTCTACAGGAGTTGTTTTATCAGTGGTCTCAAGGATGAAATCTGCTCAGAGGTCAAAATGTTCTGTCTCAACACAATGATGGAAGTCCTAGGGTTGGCTAAGTTGGTAGAGGACAAGATTGCAGCTCAACAACGCTCCAAACTCACCTTTGTTCCCTTCAGAAATATGGGTTCCCAACGACCTCCCATCACGCTTGCTCCTCAACCAACTCCTATCAAGCATTTGTCTGAAACAGAGATGCAGGCATGCCAAGAAAAAGGGCTTTATTATAATTATGATGAGAAATTCACTTGGGGACATAGATGTGTTCAACAAAAGCTCTATCTCTTGTATGTGGATTCTCCGCCTGCCTCAGAACTTGATGAAGAAGCTACAGATACAGTAGATGATCAGGTCAACATTCAACTCCCACCTATTGACACCCCATCTCAGGACAACCCACCTGAGATCTCTCTCCATGCTGTAATCGGCGTCACCACCCCACAAACAATGCGGGTCAAGGGATACTTCAAGAAGCTCCCTCTTACCATACTCATTGATTCTGGTAGCACTCATAACTTCATTGACCCTCGGATTGCCAAACAGGCTGATTGTTTTATCCATCCTTGCTCCAAATTTGAAGTCATGGTTGCCAATGGGGGCACCTTACCTTGCAAGGAGAAGTGTCACAATGTGTGTATCTCTATGGAATATTATAACCTACGCTCTAACATGTTTTCCTTGTCCTTAGGTGGATGTGATGTGGTTTTGGGTGTTCAATGGTTACGCACACTTTGCCCCATCTTATGGGATTTTGCTGAACTTTGGATGCAGTTTTCATCCAATCGAACACAACACAAAATTATGGGCTTACAACCAGGGTCTCTCCGCATCATCAGTTCACATAGCTTGGAAAATATCCTTAAGAAGAATTCACATGGTGTCATTGCTCATATCCATTCCCTTCAGATGTACCCACCAACAGTCTCCACTACTTCCTTGGATAGATATGCAGGTGTCTTTGTTGCACCAAAGGGCTTGCCGTCTTTATGAGACCTTTATGGTAAACATTTAGCCGCATCTACATCTCAGCAGAACATGATGGCTATTTTGCATACAGTACAAAAGTGGCATCCATCCCTATTGGGGAATTATTTCTGCATCAAGACTGATCTCCAGAGTCTATAAACTTTCATGGAACAACAGGTCTCCTCCCCAGCACACATGAAATGGGTTATCCAACTCATCAGTTATGACTATGCGACCACTTACTAGAAGGGTAAGGATAATATGGTGGAATATTGTCCTCCTCGCCCATTTGATGACCCATTTTCTCTTACAGCTATTTCTCTACTTGTTCCAAATTGGTTGCAATCTGTTCAACATGGCTATCTCTTCTATGAACTTCATGCTTCTTCATCAGTAGGGCACTCTGGGTTCCTCAAAACATATGACCATGAACAATGTAACTTCTTTTGGCAGGGACTCAAAAGGACAATTCAATGGATGGTGGTTGACTGTGATACTTTCTAGGTCAACAAGGGTGAAATGACCCTCCTTTTGGGACTGCTCGAACCCTTGCCCATCCCTCCATAGATTTGGACAACTATTTCTATGGATTTCCTAGAAGCGCTCCAGTGGTATATTACCACATCTCAAAGGACACCATATGAACTAGTCTCTGGACAAGCACCACCAGTTCTTCTTCCATACACCTTCAGCAGCTCCTCAGTTCAGGAAATTGACTCGATTCTTCAAAACCGTGATCAGCTTCTTCTCATTCTGCAGGACAATTTTCGTATGGAAAGAATTCGACTGAAACAACAAGCCGATCAACACCGTTCTGAGTACACTTTTAACATCGTTGATATGGTTTTTCTTCATCTACATCCTTCCATGCAATCCTCCCTGAAACTCCAAAGGCGCCAATGGCTTGGAATGCAACACGAGGATGCTACAAGGGACTCACTCCTTCAGATCCTGCATCAATTTCCACATCTAAATCTTTGAGGACAAAGCTTTTTCTAAGGGAGACGGGATGTTAGGAACCCATGTCTTTACTTTGTTAGTATATTTTTATTGGACGCATATGTTTTGTAAGTCGTCCCGTAGTTTTGTTGATCCATAGTTTGTATTGGCCCATGGTTTTGACTCATAGTATTGGCGCCTAGACTTAGCCCATGGTTTGTATTGACACATAGTATTGACCCATGGTATTGGTGCCTAGACTTAGTATATAAGTGTGTGTTGAGGCCTATGAAGGCACCATGAAGTTAATTGTATTGAGCTTGCTCAAAGGAGGTTGCCCCCTCGAAGTGGCTTGTGATCAATATAAAAGTGATTCAGAGTTCTGTTATTTCTGATATCTCGTGTATTTGCATTAATTAATTATTACAGGTTCATCACAATAGAATATCACAAGGGGAGGCCATATTTGTAAATTAATGGATGTAAAGGAAGAAACCAATAGTCTGGATGTGAAGAGCTCAAAAAAATAGGCAGTTTAAAAAAAAAACAGCAATGAAAACTAACTTCGGATGATGAAGTTATGCTTGAACAAAGAAACTGTTGAAGATGTCCCAAATAGTGACGTGGCAGATAAAGAATGTCTAGCAAAAAAAACAACCCCCCCCCTTCCCAAGATGAAACCTTTGACAATCACTTTACAAGAAAGTTGCTTTAAGTGAATCACTTTTGTAAAATAAGTGATTTTATTTTTACAATGATATTACTTTTAAATAGTGCAACAATAAAAAGAACTTAAGTGACTCACTTTTTATTTTTATTTTTTATTATTGAAGTGAGATGCACTTTTACAATAAAGTAACTTAAAAATAGAAATTGTATGCACTTTTTCTTTTAAAAGTAACTTCCTAAGACTTGAACCCAAGACCTATTAAAGAATAAAACAACTTTGAACCAAGTGAGCTAGATTAAAAGGTATGTAAAATATGGGAATGAGGAAGAGGGCTTTTTTTTTTTCTTTACTCTTCCTACTCGGTTTCCGTGCTTTCCTTTTTTCTTACAAATCACACCACAAACCGAAACAAAAAAAATATTTTTCACACTTGTGGAGCTAGATCTTGCTAGCTTGGTCAGAAAGTCTACATTTTCTCTCTGTTTCTGATTTGCCGAGATCGCACAAGGTGCACGGCAAAGAGCATATGCAGCCGAGAAAAACCCTTTCCCTTTCTGTTTCTGATTTGTCGAGATCATGCAAGGTGAACGGAAAAGAGCATACGTAGACATGGAAAGCAACAATCCAAAACTAAAAAAATCTAATAGTAAAAACTGATAAAATATGAGATTTTTTTTTTTTAAATAGAAAATAAAAAAAATGCATCACTGTAACATTGTACCTTTAGATCTGATGAAATACGCATTTCTGAAGCAACCAGGAACTATTTTCGATCAGATGAAAACTATTTTCCAATGGAAACGGCGCTTCGGATGCAATGGAATACCTCCAACAACCCAAAAATGCACAGAAATACAAGAACCAAAAACCCTTTCAAGTTTCAGCAACAACAGTTCAAAATCTAGATCATAACCAGAAGCGGCTCTTCGTAAAAGATTTGATACCATGTTCGAGTACACAGTGTACTCCCAAAAGATCGAACACCTAGAGCAACCACTTCACACAAACGGATCACAGATTGATACACCGATGTTTTGACGTGATTTAAACCCTCGTGAGGGAAACACTTGACGGCCCCGGCCAAATAGCTTCTACGGGACTATTTATTATGAAAAGAAAGAAAGTTACAAATGAGCTTCTCATAATCGATCAACTTTCCAATGACCCTCCATGCTCTTTAAATAGAGATCATGGAACAATCGAATGTTAATCCATGGATCAAGGGTAGGTATGCTCTAAGAGAATTTGAGCCGTCGGATCACTCTATGTCGGGAACATATCGTGATCATCGGATTAAGTATTTACAAATGGATACTAAAGAAACACACTTTTCCTAATGGATATATTACACAATTTTATCTTAACTAACTCCTAAGTGTTTAAATATCCTAACATTTGTTTCATGTATGTGCATATAATTCATGTACATGTGTTTCTACTTCTAAGTCATGCATGCATGTGAAATTCCACTTGTGATTCATGTTCAACCCTATTCATTTTGTTTCATGTATATGCATAGCCTAGGTATATGGCCTTTTTGTTTCATGTATGTGCATAGCCTAGGTATATTGTTAAGATCCTAGTGGGTGGTGTTCACTAACACCTCGGGGTTTTGGTGTAACGGTTCGTATCATTTGGTATCGGAGTCTCCACATAGGTTCAAGTCACAGAGCGGGTGGCAACGTCGGCATTGTAGTGTTCGTCCGGGGCTCGTATGGCTCAAAGGGGACACCACCATATGGGCACACATCCAGTCCAGAGTCTGGATTGTGGAGCGTGGTGGGATGTTAAGATTCTAGTGGGAGGCCTTCACTAACACCTCAGGGTTTTGGTGTAATGGTTCGTATCATATATGGAATTTTTTTTCATGTATGTACATAGCCTATTCATTTTGTTTCATGTATGTGCATAGCCTAGGTACATGATCTAAACCTAGAGAGTTCATAAAACCCTAGTTTGTAGTTCCATTTTTCAATTTGTGAACCTGAGTTTTATTATGCGATGTCTAGGTCATGAAACCCTAGTTGGTTTGTAATTTGTAAGTGTAGCTTAGGCATATGCTTGTTGGATTATACTTTAGTACAAGAATAATATAGCCTGTGATCTCTAGACACATAGTGTTTTCTTAATGTTGCAACATGTTTTGCGAAGTTGACCCAACAATGCGAGATTGCATTGATGGAAACTGAGCAAAACCCTATTTTATGAAATGAATGCACAATGAAGTCATTGGGCCATGAAAACATGAGAGAGAGGGATACCTAAAGGTAATCGCATGCCAAGAGACCAATGGATTCGATGGTTCGTCGATCTGACCTCCATTTGCCGAGTTATGTCGAGTTGCAAGTCACATGAAAATGTCGTTCAGGGACACTTGGTGATTTTCGGTCTGGGAGCGAAAAAACAAATGGAGCAGCAAGATTGCATATCGTTGGCTCCTGCAAGTTTGTATGGGAAATGCCGACATGGGAACACTACCAACACTGGCTCGGTGGAGTGTTTTGCAGAGTTGACCCAACAATGTGAGATTGCATTCATGGAAACTGAGCAAAACCCTAGTTTATGAAATGAATGCATAATGAAGTCACTGGGCCATGAAAACATGGGGTAGAAGGCTACCTAGAAGTAATCACATGCTAGGAGAGCAATGGAGTCGATGATTCATCGATCCAACCTCCGATTGCTGATTTATGTCGAGTTGCAAGTCGCATGAAAATGTCGTTCAGGGATACTTGATGAATTTCAATCCAGGAGCGAAAAAAAAATGGAGTAGCAAGATTGCATGCCATTGGCTCCTACAAGTGTGTATGGGCAATGCCGACATGGGACCACTACCAACACTGGCTCGGTGGAGTGTTTTGCGGAGTTGACCCAACAATGGGAGATTGCATTGATGGAAACTGAGCAAAACCCTAGTTTTCTAAGGAGTAAATCATATGTCTTATATTGTTAGATCGACCATGAAATCCTACAATCTAATGACCCATCACATTCCACAACTCTTGGAAAATATCATGTCCCTATTGAATTCTAGTACAGGTACACTTGTAACATTGCATTATTCTAAACAATTGGTTTCATGGCTCTAGAAGTACTACAAATCTTATTCCAACTATATCACTACATCCCTTATGGAAGAAACACTTAGCATGTTTACATAGCTAATAACTTAATAACATGCCTAAAAATCAATCATTCATAGGAATTGAGGTACATACCTAGCTTTGAATAACAAAGATTTACAAAAAATAAATCATCAATAAATAAATGGGGGTATGCATGCCCTTTTTAGGTCTTATGACGATATGCCCAAATTTACATTCAAAACTGCATTGTCAACTTGAAGTATACAAATACATTTATCAAACATGATTCTTTACAGCTAAGAATTCCTTGTCTCATTTAGCACATTTATACTCATTCATTAAAGCATTGGTAATCATAACACAATGTTGAAGAATTACCAAAAATGAAATTACATAGTTTTACAAAGAGGATTTCTCCATACACTAATTCATCTAGAGCCTTCCTTTCTATACCGAACACATTACATTCATCATTTGCAATACCAACTCTTCCCCCAAGGTGCTTGATCCCTCTCCAAGTTTCTTCTTCATTAAATGAAAGCTAAGCGGTGAATGGAATTATTTATTACTATTTACAAGAGTCTTGATTAAGTTGGGAAGCAAACGTCCCTCACGAAAAGAATTTTGCTTAAAAATCAACACATAATATTCCATAAGAATCCATGTACTTGGATGGAAACTTGTCCATTTGCAAGTGAAACGTATCCTCATGAGTTTATTTTAATAATTTATTGGTTACACTATTTCCTTGCAACTAACCATTTCATAATTTATCTCTTTTAATTTTCAAGGCTTCCTTGGCATGAGTTTTTTTTTAAATTTTAAACATTTAAGGAAACAACAACATCAAACAAACATAAAGCCATAAACCTAAAAACATATTCAAGCATATATTTGCAAGGCATATAATACACATCTCCATCCCATATCAAGTCAACCATATAGGTAAATCTGAACATTACTTTATATTATATGTACATGTATAATGTTTTCAAAAATGGCATGCCATGGCCATAATACATAATTGTGGATCATATTGTACATATGTGTGTACATACAAACAAAACGGTACATGTATGTATTCCCCCTATACATGGATTCTATATGTACCCCCCCTATACATGAATTTTATTTATCCCCTTTTCACTGTTAATGTCAGTGGCTAATGAGAAGTCTATCTTTCTTTTACTGCTTCTTGATTGCGTTCCCCAACGATCCACATGGGGATAGATTCTCAATATCGGAGACCGCACACAAACCAAAATTTGTAAGTTAGTTTACCAAACTATAAAAATAAATACAACTCTATGTACATTTGTTCAAATTCAAAGCAAATATAACATTTTTACTTACCATGCATGTGTAAGTCCTTGGCACTATAACTACATGTACTTGGGTGGGTGGGCATGTAGGGTCATCAGTGGCCCCAATTGGGTGCTCTTCAGGCACCACTAGCTCAGTAGATGCCTGCATAAAGTAACATACATGTCAATGTTATTAAATACAAAGAAAACAAGACATATATATACTACATCGACAGACAATGACTCTTTCAAAGAAAGCGAGACATACACGTACTTGGGGGGGGGGGCAGAGTTGGGTCACCAACAACCTCAGTTGGGTGATCTTGAAACACCACTAGCTCAGTAGATGCCTACATAAATTAACATACATGTCAATGTAAGAAAATACAAAGGAAACAAGACATATATATACTACATGGACGGACAATCACTCTTTCAAAGAAAGCGATACATACATGTACCTGGGGGGGTAGAGGTGGGTCACCAACAACCTTGGTTGGGTGCTCTTCAGGCACCACTAGCTCAGTAGATTCATGCATAAAGTAACATACATGTCAATATCAGAAAATACAAAGAAAACAAGACATATATATACTACATGGACGGAAAATGACTCTTTCAAAGAAAGCGAGACATACACGTATTAGGGGGGGGTAGAGGTGGGTCACCAACAACCTAGGTTGGGTGCTCTTCAGGCACCACTAGCTCAGTAGATGCCTGCATTAAGTAACATACATGTCAAATACAAAGGAAAAAATACATATATACTACATGGATTGACAATGACTCTTTCAAAGAAAGTGAGACATACACGTACCTGGGGGGGGCAGAGGTGGGTCACCAACAACCACGGTTGGATGCTCTTCAGGCACCATTACATCACTAGATGCCTGCACATAAAGTAACATATAGACCAATGTCAGCAAATACAAAGAAAATGAGCCTGTATATAATATGTATGGACCTACAATGACCTTTTCAAAGAAAGAGAGACATGTACATATGTACCTGGGGGGGGAGAGGTGAGTCACTAACAATGTCGATTTGGTGCTCTTCAAGCACCACTACATCACTAGATGCCTGCATAAAGTAACATATGGACCAATGTTAGCAAATACAAAGAAAATGAGACTGTATATATACTATGTATGTACGTACAATGACATTTTCAAAGAAAGAGAGACATACATGTACCTGTGGGGGGGAGAGGTTGGTCACCAAGAACGTCGATTTGTTGCTCTCCAAGCACCATTGCATCACAAGATGCCTGGATAAAGTAACATATATACACAATGTTAGCAAATACAGAAAGAACAAGACTGTATATATATACTACATCGACAGAGAATTACTTTTTCAAAGAAAGCGAGACATGTAGACATACCTAGGGGGGGGAAGAGGGTTGCCGGTGGGTGGACTAAATGACGTTTGGATAAATAGATGGTGAAACATATCCTGCTAACCATGCTATGTAACAAAACATAAACATACAATTATAAAATTTCTAATAAATGCATACATGTTTCAAATCATTAAAAGCATAATTAAAATAATACCCAAGTTTCGGAATCTTCCTCTACATGGGAGGGACCGACCTAGGATTCCACAAACTCATTGTTCCCACCTTGCATAAAAAATATTGTATCGAGTTTAAGATGTATTGAATGTTGCAATCTCTAAATTATAAATATGTAAATCCCTCAATGACAAATTAAAAAGTAAAGTTCTTACAGCTAATGGTGAAGCACCAAAATCATATGTAGCATTGACCGTTGCATCAATGACATCAACATTAATGGCCGGATTATGTGAATCTGGGGTGTCATTGGACACCAGCTGTATATTTGTTCACGTAAATTGTTAGATAATTATTTAAATAGAAATAAATTACGAAACAATTCAAAACTATGATATAAAACAAAATCTATATACTATGTAAAGAATGAATTTTACTTTCATGTCGGAGTAATCCATCGCCCCGAAACTCTGAAGCAGTCCCATAGCATATGATTCGACACGATGTGCAAGGCTGTGAAATAACCCGATGCTCTGAAGACTCTATGTCACCGGTGCGATGTGTAGCTCTGGTTTGGTCTGGGAACCTAAAAGGTGGATCCTGAGTATGAGATGGTCCAACCCCAGATGGGCCAGCCTCGGAAGTGCCAACCCCTTGGCCTACATTGCATTCGACAACAGTCCCATGTCGAAGCAATGTATCATCCAAATCGAATAAGGCCTCCTAGGTATAATCAAGAACGGGACCCACTGGAGGATATAACCGAGGGGGGTTTGGTGTGCATGGAGGGCGTCACACACGGTTAGGATCGGTCCTAGCGCCTTCCCTATCTCGAGGCATCCCATGACCTACACCCTGGAACTCTAGAATGTCAAAATAGTTCACATGTTTCCCCAGGATAAATTCTGCATACAGCATCCTAAGGAAATAAAATGGGATGTCTCTATTCGCATGAGAGTCTTCATCGAATACCATGTACCAACGATCCATCCAATTGGATTTAATATTTGGTTCCACGCCTTAGTCTATGGAAATGTGTGGTGGACTGGTGGGTGGAACCAATCTGGTGCTATGGTCCTGGAATAATGAAAACAATTGGTCTTTGGTTATCTTTAGTTTTTTGACATCTTTGTAGATCCACCCTGCAGTGCTCCTCTATCTGGAAGGGCACTAAGGTTCTAGATTTTTAAATCAAATTTTGTAACCAGCTCCTACGGAGTTGTTTTTCTTTCTTATGTATTTCAATAATAACTAAGTATCATTATGCTTTCATTATGCTAATTTTCTGCATAATTTTAGTGATTAGAAAATGTCTAATAGCATAGAGTGCACCTACATATAGTAATTTTATCAACATACATATAATTGTAATTTCTTGCATAATACTCAGTATATTGAAATATAAAATCATTTTTCTAACTACCAATAGAATACCTGGACCGATGTAGGTTGTATATTGTTCCCTTGCTCCTGTAGCCTTTCCCGTCCAACCTTTTTGCTCCCGCAGACTTTCCGTTCCAAGCCTTTATACCAAAAATGGATGAACCAAGCCTTTGATACCAAAAATAGACGAACCACCCTTCCAACCAGCTCTTATCGGGCTGGCCCTAGGAAACCGATGGGTTTCCTAGCCCCTGAGCCCACAAACCAATAATCCCGACAACAACTTTCCTTAGTACCTTTCCATAGCTCAATAGTAATTTTTCTCTAAGTTAACCCCACATCAGTCTTTGAGTTTCCCACCTCCTTAAAGCTTTGAGTTCTCCCCCTCCTCGGCATTCCTCCTTTTCATCAAGATACTAAGTGTCTTCTCCCAAAAACCAACCCCCTCTCTAATCCCCAAACTCCTCTTTATGTACTCTTTTCCTCCTTCACTTGCCTTCTTGTTTACTCCACCACCCTCCATAAAAACCCTCGAGTCCCCAAAACATTAAATTGATGGCTTGTTTTACAATCCAATTCATAAATAAATATTATTTTATAGTACTCTTTTCTCTAGCAATTCAATGGTATTAAGACTAGTTAGGTTGGATTTGATGGGTTGAATGTACATTATTTAATGATTCTCGAACTATTCAATTTAAGACATTCATGAGGCAGTGGATTCAATATTAGTCTTATCCTCCATTTAATATGTTGATTAAAATAATAATTAAATACTATTATGTTGACCCTTTCAAATTTGAAGTGGTAGTTTGTTTTAATTATAAATATATATAAAAATCCAATCTCAGATCGGTTGTCTGACATGACAGTAATTTATGAATATAAATTTAATTGAGTTTTATCTTAACCTTCCTCATTTAATAATTTAATAATACTCCTTTCTCGTTTCATAACAATAAATTAATTAATTTAATAATTCAAACATGTTCACTTACCCACTTATGATTTCTTTTATTCCAATAAGGACACATTATCATTATTAACATTAGTTAAATGATAATAATATTATTATTAAATAATAATAATATTATTATTATTAAATAATCATAATAATAATAAATATTAATGGTGATTTAAGTACCTTAGCACTAATCTAACATACTTAATTAATAATGAGTACCTTAGCACTAATCTAACATACTTAAATTGATAAACGAAGTACTCTTAAGGGTTTAATTAATCAATATTAACAATTAGATAGTACATGCTTCCAGCATTAATGTTTATCTGCTATACTTCATATTTCCGATACCTTCACTTGATGAGAATTACAATTGACGGCAATTATTTTAATTGTTCATTACAATGTTTACGTATAAGACTAATTAACTTATTTTATACATAAGCAAATCGATCATCTATTACTCATGTCGTTTACCCAAACCTTAACTGAGTTATCTATGACAACTTATAACATTGTTAAATATTGATAAGTATATTGTAAACTGATACTATCGCACATGTACAAAATGTGCATGCGTGGCCAGTGTATGCACAGGTCTGATAGGTACTATAAACATACATCATATTTCCTATGCTTAACAGCTAACTAATACTAATAATACTTCATGCAAATAGAACAAGTATATTACATTTATCATAACATTACTAAAACATTATTGGTTATCTTATGAGTTTTTAAGATTTCATTTCATTATTTTTATGATTACATCAGTTCAATCAATCAAGTACAAGGAAATGTACCTACTACCACTAACTCAAGATCAAGGAATACCCAATCCTCAACAGTACTAACTAAAATATCCTCCCATCCTAACCTGCGTCCGCATCCTTCCTATCCTTCCTCTTCTAGTACAAAAGTGGATGTCAGCTATACTGACCTAGCCACGTAGAACGCGAGAGTGGTAGCATCGGCTAACTAGCGGACCTAACCTCTCCTAGCAGCCATCTGACCATCGTCATCACAACAACTTGGGGAGCGTGTCTCAGCACGGCCCTCCCACGACCTCAGGTATCATAGAAACATAGGGTGGGCAATACATCCATCCCTCTCAACATACTGGGTCTACGCCCTTATCAACTCATACTTTGTTGCTCTCGAGATTATTGGTTTGTGTCATCGTATCATCAACTTTGGTAAACAAGGCTCTCTGCAAAATAGGTACTATACCATACTTCATATCAAGTATCCTGCTATTGCATAGCCCTGATGTCCTGCGGATTAGTACTTTGCAGCCATACATTTATAACAATATTTCCATTCTATCATCGTCTGATCCATATTGTCAACATTATTTATTTCATCACATAAAATCATTAAATCGATCACAGCATAAATACCACATCATATATATCACATTTCATCCAGGAGGATTATTAAACATACACCGTCATTATGAAATAAAAGAATCTTGTGATAACTACAACATAGTAACCACATAAACCTAATAACATCATGAGGATGGTAACCTCATAACATCATAACCGTAGTATCAGCATGGGCATAGTAACATCCTAAACATAGTAGCAACATATCATCATGTCTAACATGCCGAAAATATAGTTCACTTTGTCTAGCTGAGTCGAACAAATAACAAGCAAATAAAGTGAAAGGTGTCTAACTCATAAAGACGCCTAGTCAAAATATGGGGCATTACACACCCAGTGGAATAGTATTGCCTTTGGGAATCTCTATACGAGCTAATGTTGTACAGTGTTCCCTGGGCATTAGAAATTGTATTTGTTATGGAGTCTAATGCCTCAGCTAATGATTGTATTAACTGGTCCTCCCCTCTAAAGAGTGAGCTAAGGCGCCTCAATGAACCCAAACGAGCCAGAATCTCTGAATTACGGTCGTGTTCCTCCTCGGTGTGTGGGTTTGTGTCTAGATTTTGGTTTGGGTTTAGGTTTGTATTTGGGTTTGTGTTTGGATTTTGCTTTGGGTTTGGGTTTGTGTTCTCTGTTAAGAATAAAACAACAATTTCAAAATTTAATTAATAAATTTCATTGTTTTTTTTAATACATGTAACAAATTTTATTAAATTGCTTTAAAAAAAACAAAAACCAGTAAATTAACAAACACAATAACAAAAATTTCAAAAGGAAGTAACAAACTAGTAAATCTTTCCACCTACCTTCCATTTTATCTGAATTGTGAATTGGCTTGCCTCCTCCTTCTCTCAAACGCAAATCGACTGTGAGTTTTTTCGCCTTCCCGATATCGTCGACCTTCACTATGTAGATTGGGAAAATGTCATGTCCCAAATTCGGCATTGGGTCACAATGTCCTAATCTCATTGGCCCTATTCAGTATATTTTTTCAAATTGATGCTAAAGGTCAAATAATTGCCAAGGAGGAAAATTACTAGTTTCCTAGGTTTGGGGTGGAAGCTTTGGGATTTGGAATAATGGGGACAATGAATGATGTTTGAACATTAGAATGGCATAAATATTTAATAAAGGAGCTAAATAAATATATACAATTGAAATTCAAAGTGGCATTTAATCATGAAGACACATGGAGAAAGTGGGACCCACATATGGCTAGATTTCCCCACTACACTTGGCATCATTCTCTCACTAATTCGAATTCAAGGTGAATGGTAACATACTTGGGGGATTCCAAAAGGTATTATTCATGGCATGACTCATCCAAGGTCAAAATATAGAGGAAGAGTAACTCCCATGGAAGAGGAAGAGGCAATTTGGAGCTAGTGAGACACTTGGGCTAGATTCCCTAGCTCTATGACAACAATGATGAAGATGCTATGACACCTATGACACAAATCAGACCTGAAGGCTGACATATGACATATATGACATGTCAGGGCTAACAATAGACTCTAAGAGGGTGCTCAAGGGTGTTAGGGCAGCTAAGATGCTTCCACAGGTGATTTGGTGGAAGTGGGAGACTAGGAATTGTTGTACAAGTGGCGTTCTTGGGAATCTCTTCCCAAAATGAGTTGGCATGAGTCTCTTGGAAGAAATTCAAGCCATGTAGGATAGTAGAACTTTATAAATGTCAATAACAAAGAATGAAACCAGCTTTTGATCATTTGCAGAATTTGCAATTGCATTTGTGAAGAGAGAGAGCTAGTGGATGACTAGTTTCTTGCCTTAGACAATTTTGAGGGTGAAAGATTCCCATCCAAGTTGGTAATTGGAAAGGCCATTCAGACCTTTCATTTGGAGCTTTAATGGATTTTTATTTGTAGGTGTAAGATACAGGGTAGTTCATGGTTTCTTCTATTGCAGCTCACTCTTTCAACCATTTCTAGTTTTGATGGCATATTCTTGATCCTTGAGGGAGGGCATTTTTGGTGAGATATTGTACTCTTTTGGGGAGATTCTAATGCCCCATTTATTTCTTAATATGAATCAAATACTTTGTTCTTAATCTCCAGAAATTTTCAGGTCGAAACTCCAAGTAGAAATGTATAAATCTCATTTTTAATGGAAGAACAATGCCATTTCTCCACTACTTTGTTGTGAACCAATGTATTGATGATGATTTCGAATGAATGGATAATTCTCTGCTGAATTTGTGATTAATGAAATTCAATGGATGTATTTTACAAGTTTCATGTACTGTACTTGAGCATTTGAAGTATTTTTACTCAGTTTAATTGCATTGGGGGAAGAAATAGTGTCATTTCCCCAAGGGTCGAACTGGTGATTTTTGCAGTTGAATGGGAGAGGGTTGGAACATATGTAATAATCAATTAATGGTACACATGATACCTTAATAACATCCTTAATACATTCCCTACCTCTGTTCATAAATTTGAGTGGGTTTGGATGCAATTGGGAAGCCATTTTCAATACTTACCCCAGGGGGATTTGAACCCCAAATTACTAGTAAAATTGCATACTTGGTCTAGAATCTTAAGAAAGTTTGAAGAGGTATTTTGGTGGCCATATGTCATCCCTTAACATCATATTCAAGTCCTAATATCATTCATACACCTTCCTTGAATATTTGAAGGCATTTGGAGTCAATTTGAGACCTAGAGACCAATACTAGTCAAAGGAAAATCACTAGTAGAGTTACCTACATTGACCAGAATTGAAAGAGTATTTGAAGAAGTATTTTAAAGGTACAAAGGCATCCTTGAAACACATATTTATGTTATAATATCATTCATATACCTTATCAAAATATTTGGGATCATTTGGGGCAAATTTGAGACCTAGAGATCAAAACTAGTCAAAGGTCGAAGGAAGGAAAAAAAGTGGAAAATTGTCATTTTAATAAAATTCCTAACAAGGGACATTACAATTGTATTAGAGCATGGTCTTGGCACAAGATTCAAAGAAATAACCCACCACCCTTAGAAACTGAAACTGGATGTACTTTGGTGAAAGGGAAGAAGTAGGAGAAGAAGTGCATTCATTGGTCACCATGAGTAAGGATGAGAAAGGAACCTTAGAGGAGAGTGCATATTTTAGGAAATCACTTAAACCATCCTTTGAAGACAAGTGGAGACTATACTTTCAAGAGTTCAAATTGTTGCTTAGTGAACTTGGAAGCAACTCGGAAAAAATAATGAGCAATGGTTCTCTTTTCAAGGAAAAGGATGAAATAATTTATGTCACAAAATAGGAACCTAATGTAATTGTGGAACATGAGGTACATGTTGATATGCAGGTTCTTGAATATGCTACACTAAAACAAGAAGAAGGACAAGCACTTGTCCTTGTTCAAAGGGATTATGAGTTGCCTCATGGAGAGAATTGCAAATCCTTGGAGGAGGCACATGATCTCACAATAGTTGGACTAGCCAATTATGGAGAGGATGAATTAAATATTTCAATGGGTAAGAGTTGTAAGGATTTAAGGTTGGTTCATAATTCTTCACCCCCTACTTCTTTTTCAGACACATCATTTGGGGATGAAAATTGGGTGAAAGGTTTTTTTTCTAGTGGTGCCACATGAGTGGTATGAAACTCCTACCTCTCCTTTTGATGATGACATGAATAGAGCACCTCATTATTTAGAATTGTAGCAGCATATTGCTTTACCTTATAATGATACATATCCTCATGGATGTATGGATGAGACTTCTTTGAGTCCTTTGAAGTCTCCTTGTTTTTCCTGCTCATTATTTGGATCATATTTTAGTGGGATTCTTCATTCACTTCTAGGATGAAAGAATGCATGGCTAAATATTTTGATGCATATCACATTCTTTAGGAGTAGCACGATCGGACATGGGATCCTAACCTATGTCATTGGAGCAAATTTGATTGGTCACTTGAAGATTGTATGTACCTAGCAAATGGTGTTCTACTTACTTGGAGGTATAAAAATTTTCATGATTCTTTGATGAAGCATCCTCTTGATGTACATTTTCATTATGTTGTTATGTACTTTGATGATATATATTTTGTACTCATGATGTTTGGAAGAATGTATACAAGAAAATGGGATCCAGGAATCCTCTTATCTGATGGTATGGGTTGGAGAGCACTCTTAATTGTTGGGGTGCAATACAAGCAATGGGACCTTGGAATAGTTTTTATCTCATTGGTTTCAAATTTTTTGGGGAAACAAGCAGTAAGGGAGATGGATTTCCCACTTAATAAAGTGATTTTTATTAGAGTAGTGCAGCAATAAGCATGGTGGTTGCACTCTAAAATCCTCATGGAAACTCAAAGACTCAAGGTTGGGCAATTCAATGGCAACTTCAAAGAATTATACAGAAAGCAGGTTCTTCAACACTTATGTTTAAAATTGCTTGAGGACAAGCAATATTGGGAAGGGAGGATTTTTCATGTCCGAAATTTGGCATTGGGTCACAATGGCCTAATCACATTGGCCCACAATGGCCTAATCACATTGGCCCTATTTATTAGAGTTTTTCAAATTGATGCTAAAGGTCAAATAATTGCCAAGGAGCAAAATTACTAGTTTCTTAGGTTTGGGGTGGAAGCTTTGGGATTTGGAATAATGGGGATAATAAATGATGTTTGAACATTAGAATGGAATAAATATTTAATAAAGGAGATAAATTAATATATACAAGTGAAATTCAAAGTGGCATTTGATCATGAAAACACATGGAGAAGGTGGGACCCACATATGGCTAGATTTCCCCACTACACTTGGCATCATTCTCTCACCAATTCGAATTCAAGGTGAATGGTAACATGCATGGGGGGGTCCAAAAGGTATTATTCATGGCATGACTCATTCAAAGTTGAAATATAGAGGAAGAGTAACTCCCATGGAAGAGGAAGAGGCAATTTGGAGCTAGTGAGACACTTGGGCTAGATTCCCTAGCTCTATGACAACAATGATGAAGATGCTTTGACACCTATGAAACAAATCAGACCTGAAGGATGAAATATGAAATATATGACATGTTAGGGCTAACAATAGGCTCTAAGAGGGCACTCAAGGGTGTTAGGGCAACTAAGATGCTTCCACATGTGATTTGGTGGAAGTGGGAGACTAGGAATTGTTGTACAAGTGGTGTTCTTTGGAATCTCTTTCCAACATGAGTTGGCATGAGTCTCTTGGAAGGAATTCGACCCATGGAGGACATTAGAACTTTATAAATGTCAATAACAAAGAATGAAGCTAGGTTTTGATCAAGAATTTGCAATTGCATTTGTGAAGAGGGAGAGCTAGTGGATGACTAGTTTCTTGCCTTAGCCAATTTCAAGGGTGAAAGATTCTCATCCAAGTTGGTAATTGGAAAGGCCATTCAGACCTTTCATTTGGATCTTTAATGGAGTTTTTATTTGTAGGTGTAATCTACAGGGAAGCTCATGGTTTCTTCTATTGCAGCTCACTCCTTCGACCATTTCTAGTTTTGATGGCATATTCTTGATCCTTGGGGGATGATGTTTTTGGTGAGCTATTGTACTCTTTTTGGGAGCTTATAATGCCCCATTTATTTTTTAATATGAAGTAAATACTTTTTTATTCATATCCAGAAATTTTCAGGTCGAAATTCCAAGTAGAAATGTATAAATCTCATTTTTAATGGAAGAACAATGCCATTTCCACACTACCTTGTTGTGAACCAATGTATTGATGATGATTTCGAATGAATGGATGATTCTATGATGAATTTGTGATTAATGGACAGCCATGTATGCATTTTACAAGTTTCATGTACTGTACTTGAGCATTTGAAGTATTTTTACTCAGTTTAATTGCATTGGGAGAAGAAATAGTGCCATTTCCCCAAGGGTCGAATTGGTGATTTTTGCAGTTGAATGGGAGAGGGTTGGAATAGATTTAATAATCAATTAATGGTGCACATGAGACCTTAATAACATACTTAATACATTCCCTACCTATTTTCAGAAATTTGAGTGGGTTTTGAGGCAATTGAGAAGCCATTTTCAGTACTTACCCCAGGGGGATTTGAACCCCAAATTACTAGTAAAATTGCATACTTGGTCCAGAATCTTAAGAGAGTTTGAAGAGGTCTTTTGGTGGCCATATGTCATCCCTTAACATCATATTCAAGTCTTAATATCTTTCATACGCCTTCCTTGAATATTTGAAGGCATTTGGAGTCAATTTGAGACCTAGAGATCAATACTAGTCAAAGGAAAATCACTAGTAAAGTTACCTACATTGACCAGAATTGAAAGAGTATTTGCAGAAGTATTTTAAAGGTACAAATGCATCCATAAAACACATATTTATGTTCTAATATCATTCATATATCTTCTCAGAAGATTTGAGATCATTTGGGGCAAATTTGGGACCTAGAGATCAAAACTAGTCAAAGGTCGAACGAAGGAAAAAAAGTGAAAAATTGTCATTTTAATAAAATTATTAACAAGGGACATTACAGAAAATGAGGCCATGAGCCTCTGTTTATATTTTTTTTTGCATTACAAATCACACTTGCGACATATCGAAAGTAAGATATATCACACTTGCGTTTTTTAACTCTATTAATCCTTTATATATGAATGAATAAATGATTGGGGATTTCCTTGGACTAATAATCCTTTATATATATGAATGAATAAATGATTGGGGGTTTCCTTGGACTAAGGATGAGGGAGACAAGGGCACATTTAATTCTACAAATCCTTAATTAGTAGGTCGAAAGCCCATCATTTGGACCTTCATTGTTGCCAATGTGTAAGGATTTTCACCCCTTGCTCCTTGAATAGGGAGGGACAATTACAACTTTGTCACTCCTTGCAAGCCTACTAGGGAGTGATAATTACAACATTTTGACTCTATGTCATGCCTTAGGGGAGTGATAATCATGTTTGCACCATTTGAGCTTGGACATCAAGTGAGGCCATGCATAGCCACCTAGCGATTTCTTCTGCTTGTGATTACAACACTCAACCACTTGAGCTAACCAACTGGGATTTTGTGTCACAATTTGTCCTTTGCTATTAATGGTATTTATATTATATAAATTTATGGAGCCCCTTTTATCTTCTATGGTTTACCCAACAATCAACATCCTCATATAAAATTTTACTAGATATAGAGTAATTCCAGGAATGCTCTTCTCCTTCATGTTAATTATCATATGCTTGTGTAGAATACATAATTAATCAAAATAAAGTTTCATCGAAGGAAAGAACTCAAAATACCTTAGGATATGTATTATAAATTAGTAATGTTGATTATAAGTATTGATTACAAAACATCATTACCAAAATGTATTATTTTATCTCCATGGAGTTTATTTGTAATTGAATTACCATATTTGTAGTCATCAAATATATTTTCATAAAGACATCATGTGAGTAATGAGATAAAGATAGAGAGTAGTTTTTTTCAAATGTCTAATTTATATTTTCGTAGGATAGGGGCAAATAGGTTTGAAGGGAGAAAAGGTAATGGTAGAAGAGAGGAAGTGGGTTGCTTATTCTTATGATCTATAATAAGAGATATTAGCCTCCATTTTAATAACTTTAGTTGAAATAGTGGGTGCATGGATGGGTGACATGGTATGGTTGGATAAGCAAGGAGGGAGTTATATGGGGAAGGGTATGATAGAAGACATCAAAGCAAGAAAAAAAATTAGAGGAGAAGATATCGAAAGAAGAAATCAATTTAGTGCACAAAATGTACATGTGACATTAGTTGTAGAAGAAAGACAAGGTGCCTTATACAGAAGCATAACATCTCAAATAAGAACGGATATAAGACAAGAAAATTAATGTTTCAAATCATCTCTAGTATTCACATCTATAGAACAAACAAAGTTTGTATATGGTCCCCTCTTTCATAAATCAGTTGAATCTCTCTAACTATGCCTTTGCAAGTAAAATTATTTGCATAGAGACAAAAATATTAGTACAATAAATGAAACTCTAGTCATACAAACAAACTGGGAACAAAAACACAAACAAAAATGATGGTGAAATAAGAAGACCATATGAATCGAACCCTAGTTCAACTACAACTTTGAAATATGGAAGAGATATGGATGGATTCAATCATTCTAGAGGAATGAGAGGAATTCGGAGTACATATACCATTACAGATCATGATTCTTAGACTGTATTTTGATCATCGTGAAAGAAAATAAAATTTAAGATGATCCACATGTTGGTTAAATAATTTTTTAATGTAAGGTTGTTGGGCCCATTTGCAATATAAAGGTCTAATAGAGATGCCTCAATAGGAATCTAAAGATGATACTATATTATTAGTGAATATATTTTGTTTGATACACTTGTTCTTGGAAGTTGCTTGTATTTTTCTTTTGCTTGTATGCTCATCAACTTGGATCCTCAAGCTAGGAGCTGGATCAACAAGGAGCATCGAGGACAACCTTTAGGGCTAAGGTGGGACATCTACCCCTTCTCATGCATATTCTTGCTTGGATTTCCTTGTGTATAAACTAGACCTAGGGAAAAGTATTTAAACCATTTGTTTCTTTTCTATCTTGGGTTAGGTATCCAGGGAACCTACTTTATCCCAATAGGAACCCTGTTTTCTTTTCTATGTTGGGTTAGGTGTCTTAAGAAATGCGATGAAACAATTTGTAAACGTTGTAACAAAGTTTTGGTGTTCCAAATTGCACTTACGATATATCGCACTTGCGATTTGTAACTCTTAAAAAACGCAAGTCCGATATATCGCATATCCGATATAGGCTAGCTAAGATTAGCCTCGGTTTTGGGCTTGGGTTTGTCCGAACCTAGCCACAATAACGCATATGCATTATGGATTTCCATTTCGGATGTGCGTTTTTTATTTCTAAAGTGACACTAAAAAGTGGAACCAACTTCGTGCACGCGCCCTTTTATTCTGTGGATGCATAGATTTTAGTGTATGGGGTTTTTTATTGCATATTTTTCAGTGTAGATGTTATTCTGTGGACGCGGCCCTAAATTTAAATTTAAATTTAATATATATTAATATTTACATATAAGTAAATAAGTTCCTTACTATGTATAATAAGAACTACTAATTTAAATTTTTTAATTTTAACTTATTAAATTAAAATTAGTTAGGCGAAATCAAATTAGGGATACACATATATTGCACTAGTAGGATTAGGGATCATACTTAAGAGTTAAAATCTTAACATTTAACTCTTAAGTAAAAATAACTATGTTAAAAAAAAAAAAATTAACTATTTAACTCTTATTTTACTATGTTCAAAAAAATTAAAAAACAATGTTTAAATTGTTCTATTTTTAACTACATGAAATTATATTTAAAATTAAATTAACATTTAATTGAAATTGAAATATATATTAATATTTACATATAAGTAAATAAGTTCTTTACTATGTATAATAAAAACTACATGTGGTATAGTGGTAAGGGTGTTGAGATAATGGGTGTGAGGTCCAAGGTTCAATCCTCCCAGATCATCTACTTTTTTCTTTTAAAATATAGAATTTCGTAAATATATTGAATTTCATTATAATGTAAAGTGAGTTTTATACTTGCATAGATTTCAGGGTATGGGGTTTTTTTATTGCATATTTTTCAGTGTAGATTTTATTCTGTGGATGCATTGATTTCAGTGTATGGATGCATAGATTTCAGTGTATGGGGTTTTTTATTGCATATTTTTCAGTGTAGATGTTATTGTGTGGACTCATTGATTTCAGTGTATGGACGCATAGATTTCAGTGTATGGGGTTTTTTATTGCATATTTCTCAGTTTAGATGTTATTATGTGGACGCATTGATTTCAATGTGTGGATGCATAGATTACAGTGTATGGACGCATATATTTCAATGTATACCATGGACACATTGATTTCAGTGTAGATTTCTTGGATGTATAAATCTTAGTGTGGATTTCATCGATGCATAAATTTCAGTGTATATGTTAATGTTTGACTTTTTTGATATAGAATCTAAACTAGGAATGGAAGATCTGCATGCAGAAGATGCTATGAGACAAACTAGCGAAGAACCAAAAATATAGAACCTCAAACGTTGTAAAACATATCAAGGAAGAAAATCTTACGAAATGACAACAAAAGAACAAGAAGAAGACTTGAAACGAAAAGTAGAAGAACAAAAAGAATTTCAAAAAATGAAGTTGGATGAAATGACATCAAAAGAACAAGAAGAACGAAGAAAACGAAATGCAGATCGACAAATAGAATATCGAAAAATAAATTTAGGTGAATTGACAACAAAACAACCAAAACAAAACGTAGTTCAGCAAAAAGAAAATTGAAAAAAAAAATTTAGGTGAATTGACAACAGAAGAAGGAGAAGAACAAAGAAAATGAAACGTTGATCGACAAAGAGCGTATCGAGAGAGAAAGTTGAAGCAATTGGAAGAACAAAAAAAAATAGTTTGCAGAACAACAAATAAATCAAAATGTACGAAATGACAAAATGACGACAGAAGAAGGAGAAGAACAAAAAAAACAAAACGCAGATCAACAAAAAGATAATCGAAAAAAAAAATTGGGCGAATTTTCTCTATTTTCCAATTTAACAATTTACTCCAACCTAAATACTTATTACTTACATTATGATAATCCTCGTAAATGTATTTTTGTTTTCAACTTAACTTGTTCCTCACAATGTTGATCAAACTCTAGTTTTGTGTCACCTCTCATGACTAAAACCAGCCTAGATCCAAATCCTAGGCTCTATCAAGTGCTGAGAGGGATCAAATCTCCGAAGGTGTAAACCTCTTCTCAGGTATTGCACTCAAGGAGCTTTTCAAGGAGAGGTTTGCACCTTGGCAGATTTGATCCCTCTCGAAGCTTAATAGAGCCTAGGATTTGGATCTAGGCTTGTTTAATAGACAAGAGGACTTCATGATCAATTCATGAGCACGTGTGAGTGGGCCCTAGCCCATGAGTGCGCCTTCCTTAATGAGTTTTAGCAATATCTTTCTTTGTACAACCTTCATGCTTTTCCAAGTTTCCTTGCTTTATGACTTTCTCATGCTTTTAGAAACTACACCTCCTTTCTTTCTGGATGTTTCCTACTTTTCAAGACTGGTTGCTTTTCTGCACTTGCCTACTTTTCTTTCAGTTTCCTCTTTGGTTGATAGATCATTGATCTATCATTATCTTCTTATGTGCTTTCATGGGGCCCTTGGCGTCTTCCAACTTATCACCACATTTAATAATAATTAAATATCAAAATATTAAATTGCATCACCTCCCATTTAATTTATTCTAAAACAACTATAATCCAAATTATCTCCCTAACTAATTTATTTAATTTCCTAAAGTACATGGTAAAAATTTACTCCCTTGTTAATAATTTTACACTAGAAGCCATGGATTTGGATGGGTTACTCGTTTCTCCATGGCGTTTCCAAAATGGGAACATGACACCCCTCCACTCCCAAAATTTCTCGTGCTTAAGAAATGAAAAACATGGGGTTGAATAACTTGTACACTGCCACCAAACCACTGCTACCAATAAAGATGGCCAGCAAAAAACGTATACTCCATCACATAGTGTTTGCATATGCTACACTCCTCTATATAATGCAATGCATATTCTTTGAATCTCCTCCATGAAAACCTCTTACTCACCCTCATGTGAGTCTCCAAACAACCATGGTGACTATCTAAGAGTGCAACATGAACAACTCCCAAAATATCCTCCTTTAAGATTTATTTAGGCACTGAGTGGGTGGGTTCTTTAAAGTGGATGAGTTCGATATTTTGATCTTCCTAAATCAACTCATCCATAGGCTCACATGCAAACCATTGCTATTTCCATTCATTGAGTTCAATATCACCTACAAATATGCACTTAACCAATGCACACATATGGGCTAGCATCTCATGGTGTGGATAATGCTTCCCATGGAGCTGCAATCTCTTTTTCACATCTTTGGAGATGGAACGAATAAAGGTGGAGTGACTCCTCTCAATGTAGACACCAGCTTCACCTTTCTCAAGCATGATACTAAGATACATTTTCTTCATCCTTCCGACTTCACACTCAAGCAATGTAAATTTCATCCAAGCATGCAATGCAACTTCCAAACTAGATGAAGAATTCTCAAACAACCCACAGTGAGCCCACATGTCACCCAAAAGAGTAAACACATGCTTACCAAATTGTTTGTGGCAGGCTTCACTCATGAAAGGTAGTGAATCCATAAGTGCCTCAACCAGGCCATAGCCCATGCATGGAAGTCTTGAATAGTCAAATTAGAATTCTTCATTCATTTGAAATTGGTGATGGCCAAGGTGGAGATCAATATTGAGAAATAGCCTGTCCTTATGCAATCAATTCATATTACTTTCGCAAGGTACTTTGAATGCAATTGGATTCACATAAAGCTTGGTGAATCTTGGTGCAAAATATTCCTCATGTGTCTTCTAACCTCACCTTTAAACCTCTTGATATCCTTGTATGTCTAGGTGAACTTTTGTTGAGCCTTTACTCCCTTTTTAAGGAAGTTCTCATATAGGAGAAAATCATGGGTAACCCTATAAAATACTCTATGAAAATGGATTTTGGCACCCAAAATATTCCTTCATCCATGATGTCAAACTCTTCTTCTTAAACCCAACCATTTACCATCTCAAATACAAATATTCCTTTGGGACACTTTGCTACTAAATGAATTTATAGAACAAATAAGTCTTCCCTTGAATAAAGAAGAAGATCCACTACTATATTCTTGAATTCATGATCAAAGTTATAAACTTGGACTTCATTTACCAATTTTGGTTTCCAATCCTTAATCTCATTTGGTATCATGAAATGCATCCAATCGTTTTGATCAACCTTGACCACCCATTCACTCCAAAATGAGTATTGTCTAGACTTAGCCATTGCATGCATGATGGTTATGATGGTTATGCAAAGATGGTATGATACTTTTCATGTGGCTGCAAGATTCTACTTTCCAAAGCAATGGGATGATTGGAAGATGAGATCATGTTGGGTGGTGCACCCATCTTCAACTTGACCTTGTGTTTTACTCCTTCATCAGGTGGTCTTCCTGGGGGAAGGTATGCAAGAACCTTCTCATGCTCTTGTAGTGACTTCTCAATGTCTTCAAGATTATGTGAGAGGCCATTCTTATGCTTTTAGTGGTATGAAACTTTTGGAAACCCATTCACTATCTCCATGCTTCAAAATGGAACTCATGCCTTGAGATGACACCTCATCTGATACGTATTTTATTTCCCAAGGTATGAGTCGAAATGTAGGGAATGCATCATATTGCAACCATAGATTCCTTTTCTACTTCTCATAGAACATAACAAAATCAAATCCAAAAATACATCCATCACTAATGCAAAACTAACTCTTACCAATGTGAGCTCATCTTGCACAACCTTGGGTCTCCATCTCGGTGATGTATCTATCCACCCAATCCAACTAGGATAAATAGGATTCTTTGCTTGCTAATCCAAATGGGATTTATACATCCATATTCATCATAGCTATTTCTTCTTCACATAGAGACATCTCATGGTCCCCTTGACATAGAAATTTTTTTTGGCCGTTATCTTCCAAGACAATTTGTTCCTAAAGCATTTGCAGTTCTGCATACTCCTGATGATCACCTTTCGTAAGAGGATCCTCCAATACATTATGTGTGAAATCAGCCACACACATATGATCACTAGTGGCTTCAAGAAAAGAATGTGAACTCCCAAAATTCACATGAAGTTGCTCACCTTTTGCTGCTGCTTTGTCCTCAGCAAATTTGAAAGCCATGTCTCTTTCCATGAACAGCTACAAGTAGTCATCCTTCATTTCTTCCAACTCTCTTTTGATGATGAACAATTTAGATATAGAGACTATTCCCACAACTCCACTTTATCTATGATCCATCTGAACTTTTCCAATAAGATCTTCAAGAAGATTATATGCAACACTGTTTCTAGACTACACTTGCAATATCCTTTCTTCTGTGACTAAGAGAAGGCTCTCTAAGTGAATCCATGGCTTCCTTACAACACATTGAGTAATGCCACATGTGGGATCATCCATCATATTTTTCTAATGTAGGATCCCTTCCAATACTTCATCCCTTTGCATCACCTCTTCCTTCTCATGTGGTCTAGCTATGATGGTTTTTCCTTTCACCAAAATTTATGATTCACATCCAATTGATGGGTGCTTGTCATCTTCTTTATTAGGTAGCTCAAGTGGTGACTAGAAATCTAAATTATGTTCTGATTTTGGATCCAATGCAAAATATGGCTCACCACCATCAATAGAATCAATCTCCTTTGCAATGATATTTAAATCACCAACAAAGAAGCTTGAAGGTCCCGAAGTGGAATATATTTCCACACTGTTCACAACTTCATCACTTTTTGTTTGGTCTTGTGTTGCACATGGTTCTTATTCCTCCTTGGAATCTTGTACAATACTAGGTCCATAATGATCATTTGATGGATGGATTTTAAAAGAGGGCTTCCCTCTTTTTCAATTAAGATAAGCTCTGGATGCACCCTTAGTCAGTAGCTCATTAGGAGTATAGCATGGTGATGCTTCACTCTGCTGCAACATATGCTCCACTTCTCTGCACACATTATTGACAATATGAATTACTCTTCTTTGATATGTGCCACCACAAGGGTCCCCATTCATAAACAACCTTTCAACTTTGAAAGTACAGAAGTCTCGGATTCGCAAGGCATACTAGATATCCTTCCTCATTGTTTGGTAGTCTATGAGGTACACATAAGGATTGATTCCAAGAATCTTTTCACCCTAGCACACTCTTCCATCCATAATACTAAAATTTTGTAGATTTGAGATTCTATTCTCTATGCAAATAGTCTCACACAAGGATTCATTATCCTCATGCACCATCTGTAGTCTATGAATAGCATAAATAACATCATTATTGGAAAAGGATGCTTCCACATAATCCCATTCAAAAACATCACTAGTTGGTGCTAGTCTCATGGATGCAACTTCTTCAAATTGAGAGATATTAATTTCCACAGGAGTAGAGTAAAGTGATCGCATACCAATGGACTATCCTAAGATCTTATTTCAAGGATATTAACTCTCTTACAAAATTTAAAACAAAAAATTGCAAAGACTGAAACTAGTTATTAAAACTAGTATGGAAGAAACTATTCTCGGTCACAGTTCAACCCACCCAAAGATTAATAATTAGACTCTTTTGGATATGCAAGGTCTGATAACAAGGGTGTAGGAGCATAAACAACAAGGACAAGGCTAGCTTCAAAATCCTATGCACAAGGTACTAAGACCATTTAGATTTCAATAGTAGCTTCCACTAAAGTCTACCTCAAAGCTTCATGGGTAACCAACATATGCATACTAGATTCCTCCACTAACACTTGAATGCAACCAGAAGGTGGATAACAGGTATTTACCCTCTAATCTACTACTATGAAAAATTTACAGGAATTTTGGCAAGTTTTGACAGCATTTGGATGTCAAAGGAGAAAGTACGCTACTATAGTCTACAACAACTACTCTTCTTTCAGGATTTTCCAAATGACTAGAGAAGATCACGAAAAATTATCCTGAGCCTTGCATTGGATTCATTACTATATTAAGTACTTGTAATGAATTACAAAACATAAAATAAATATCAAAAGGTAATTTTATCAAAGTTACTGCAAAACTAGTCAAGATTTGAAACAAAAGAGAAAGCATTGATAAAGAAGTAATTCCAAATAGCCTCCAAGGCTGACCAACCTAACATTAAATCATATATCAGAGCTCTAACATTCAAATTCAAACAATAGCAGGTTCCTTCATAATTCTATAGCATCATTAAAGGAGTATTCATGGTCCAAGCTTATAGAGAGTCTCCAACTCAATGACTTTTACAAAATAGTAATAGAACGCTTAAGTGAGAGAATGAGAGAGAAGATGGGAATGATGGATCAGAACCAGAGATCATATGTGAGAATCATATAGCTCATGGAAAAGAAACTAGACATATGATATCTTCACTAAAGTCCCACCCTTTCTTTCTCCTCTTTTCTTTGAAGAAACTCTTCACAATTCCACCCAAAGTTGGACAGTTCTCTACATTAATACTGGAATCTTTTGTTTTTCATAAAGATGGATGAATCAAGGATGCATATCATAATTATATGGTTATAGATCAGATTTCTATAGCTGTATATGATCATAGGAGAATACTGGAACACACTTTCCTTGGGAACATCACCCAATCATTGATTGCCATTGCATCACTCAATCCTTGAGAAGAAGAACTCTCAAATTATTAAACAAAATGGACAAAAGATGTGAGAGGAGTGCAATGGCCTTCTTTTATAGATAGGATGACTTCATGAGAAATTCATGAGCACGTTTGGGTGGACACTATCACATGAGTGTGCATTCCCTAATGAGTTTTAGCAATATCTTGCTTTGTGAAACATTCCTTCTTTTCCAACATTGCTTTCTTTATGATTTCTCTTGATTTTAGAAATTGCACCTCCTGGCTTTCCAGATATTTTTTGCTTTTCAACACTGGTTTCTTTTCTGCACTTGCCTTCTTTTCTTTCAGTTTCCTCTTTGGTGGACATCTCATTGAGCTATCCTTATCTACTTAAGTGTGGTCATGTGGCCCTTGGCATCTTCCAACTCATCACCACATTTAGTAATAATTAAATATCAAAATATTAATTTGCATCACCTCCCATTTAATTTATTCTATAACAACTGTAATCCAAATTATCTCCCTAGCTAATTTATTTAATTTCCTAAAGTACTTGTCCAAAATTTACTCCCTTGTTAATAATTTTCCACTAGAACCCACGGATTTGGATGGGTTAGTGGTTTCTCCATGGTGTTTCTAAAATGGGGACATGACAAGAGAAGGATTCATTGTTCCTATTTTTGAAAGTGCAGTAAAAATAAAACCATCTAATCACAATAAAATTATGATTAGGCCTCATTTAGCCAAATTATATGAAATTATTTTGGTAAATAAGATCATCATATGGATAGAAAAGGAGAGAAAAAGGGCTAAAGGATAGGCATGATTTTCAGGTTATTAGTCAATTGGGGACCACCTTGTTAATGTTAGGACCATTTCCAAGGGGTGTCTCAATAATACAACTAATAATATTTGTTGCTTTGTTGAATTTAGAAAAGCATTTGACACATTCCCTAGAGCTAACCTTTGGAATAGATTAAAATATATAAAAGACGCTTTCAAGTTGAGAGTTGGTGCAATAAGGTTGTATGAGAAGGTCCTTGCCAAGTTTACAAAATTTGAGGCATGGTCAAAAGAAATTAGTTTTTGTATAGGATTCAAGCAAGGTTGTCCCTATCCCCTAACCTTTTTGGAATTTACATTAACCTTTTTGGAATTTACATTAACATGCTAGAGGGTTGTTTGGAAGAGTCAAGTTGTGTTGGCATGACTTTGTTTGGCATAGTCGTCGTCCTTCTTTTCTATGTTGATGATATCATTCTTATGGCAAGGATTACCTATGATATCAATAAGAAACTACAAATTATAGTTCAGTTTTGGTCTAGTATGGGTATGAATGGTAAGACTGACAAAATTAAGGTTATGATAATCAAATCCCAAAATATCACTGATGATAATTTCATGTATTACAACAACAATTTGGAGGAAGTGTCATCATATAAATATCTTGGAATCGATTTTCATCATGAGCTTAACTCGAACTATAGCATTGGGAACATGATTAATGGACAAGGGAAAGCTTATTATGGACTTAAAATAGTTGTAAATTATGATACATCTAGTTTTAGAAAGGAAAGAAACTCCTCTTTGAGGCTCTCATCACTCATGTTATCTTATATGGTTGTAATGTTTGGGGTTGTAGAATCTCTACATAATATTTGAGAATGATAACACAATTCAAAAGTGATTTATAACATATAATCCAAAAATTAAAGGTAAGACACCCTATCTTATCCTCCTCATAGAAGCGAGCCTCTCCCTGATTGAGATAATTACTATGACTAGGTAGCTAGTATACAAAATCAAGATAACCAAAATGGGATACAAGAGGCTTCATAAGATTTCTGCATACTCTAGTCAAAACCACCTATGACTTAAGGGAGGTTGGCATAAACATGCCAAGTCTTGGCTAAACCATTGGGGATTCGAAGAAAATGTCACTTTGTAGAATAGAAGTAAGATTAAAAGTATTATTACATCTAAATTTAGGGGAAAGATGTGGCGCAATAAAAGGTTGAGGATAAGAGAAAATTAAGATATTATAAGGAGGTGAAGAACCTTAATCTAGAATATCAAAAGTATCTCTCTATTTTATCTAGCCTAAATAAGAGAATCAACATTGCTAAAATAAGAACAAACCTTGATGAATTGCGTAGTGATACATGGTACTAAACAACTCCGAAAACATGGTGGGATGAAAGAATTTGTCATGTATGTGACACGAGGAGGGTTAAAGACGAAAATCACTTTCTCATAGAATGTCCTCTATATACTCACGTTAAAATGCAATTTCAAAATATTGTCTACAATATTGACCTCCATAACCTTTCAAGTCATCATAACTATAATGGTTTAGAAATGCTTCTCTTAAATTTGTTTGAGCATAAAAATAGAATTCTAACTAAAACTAAATGACTTAACTTGATCTTAATGGATGGTAATTATACCTATCATCATCTTAAAATTTTAAAAATAAAGAAAAAAATATATTTTTAATAAAAAATTCAAACTCATTAATTAATTATATAGTTTGATTGACTCAAGTTTCATAAAGACGACACGCTATTAGACTTTTGTATGATTCTAATAATAAAACAAGTTATTGGCTTGTGAAAGTTTCAATTTTATCTCACTCAACGTGAAAGAATACACTCAATTAGATGTTTGTATGAATGTAAATGGAATAATAAAACATAAGAGAGTATTACCTTCTTTACCTATTGAACTTACCTTATGATACCTTATTTGTCTATTAAACGTCCGTAAATTCAGGAAAATTTAAATGACATCTTATTCCATTACACCATTGTGTACATACAGTTAAAATAATTCCATGATTATCAAAAATTTCAAAACTAGTGAGTGTTCTTGGAGGAAGAAATAATTTATCAAGAGAGAATCTCCATATTGATGGACGGGGTCCATGGCGATCTAAGGAGGAGCTTTTTTTTCCAAAGTTCTCTTACAGTTTTGGACGCCATAAATCAGTTCTAGCTCATGCAAGGGATCAGAATTAAGGGGCTTGGGGCAGCTATGATTTAGCCCATTTCTGGTTGGCAGTGAGTCTATTTTCTAGTTTGTTTTTTTTTTTAATTGTTGTTCCAAGTTTCAACAGCTTGGTGCTTCTATGTTTTATTCCTTTCTTATGAGGGAAAGGATCAAGATTGTAGATGATTATGTTTATGGAAATGGTTTGTCGATGGTTAGGATTGTTATGTATGACCTTTGCCGGAAGATTAGCTACTGGTTATATATAAAGCTTTGCTTAAGAAAATGTGGTTATAGTTTTAATATAACTAGCACAACCACTTAACTTATGGCTGGTGAACACCAATAGACCATCAGTTAATTGTTGTAAGTTATTTCATTCATTAACTACAGCTAGTTATTCAATATTCTTTCTTTTAATAATTATTTATTTCGAATTTGGAATGACTGTTATAGAATCAATCTGGACAATACACTTGTCTCATCCTCTTAAAATCTAGGAAAAACATAGATGCTAGTCCACCCGAAATTCTAAGATATAAACACCTATAAGTCTAATGAAACTATGAGTAGTTTTTCTAAATAAAAAATGTCGATAAGAAATGACTTGGTTGAGAATAACTGAATGAAAGTCGTTACAGTTGGAGTTAACTGAATGAAGGCCATAACTTTTTTTACTTTTAAAAGTTACATGCATGACATACTTAAAAGTCTCAAAAAAAATAGTAAAAAATATTTATCAAATTTATTTTAGAAATAAAAACTATAGATAACATTATTTGGTAATCTATAATGTAGATTTTCACGTCTAAAATTTATTTTAGAAAGTGTGCATATTTTTATGAACAAATGAAGAAGTGGATTTCCAAAGTAGATCATGATATTTCCAAAGCATTAATTTAGTTTATAAAATATGATTTAATTTTTAAATATAAATTTTAATTTTAAAAATTAAATATAATTTTTTTTTAAATATATTAAAATAGATATTTAATTTTTAATATAATATATTTAAATACCTTATTTGAAATTAAAATATTATTATAAAAATTTTATTTATATCTTTTATCTATATATTAATTGCAACAAACTCCCAGAATTTAGTACCTACAGAATATTAATTGCAACAAACTTCCAGAATTTGATTGCTGAAATGGAAAAATATATGGAAAATTCCTAAAAATAATTTGTTAAGCATTGGGGAGGTTTGTCCAAGCTTGGTGTATATGCAATACATGCCCTGTATTCGTGGGAACTTTCACTCTACTAGGCATTGATGTGACTCTGATTTTTGAGCTTATCATTTTTCATGTATTTCGAAAATTCCAAAGACAACTGCATTTCAAGATGCCATTGATTCTGATGATTATGCTAAAACCGTGCAAGTGTGGTAGGTCTTATTTTTTCTTTTATTGTTGTGGGCCTTTATTCTACACTGTTGGGCAAAGCAAATGATATCACAGCTGAAAATACTGAAGAATCCGACATCAATATTATTGGACATTTTTTATGATGATGATAACAGCTTTTGAAAATGCGACAATAGGTATTTAGTGGCGACTAAAGGTATTTAATCGCATTCTTATTCGTTTTACTCAACGTGGGCAGAAATATTTGACTAGTTACCAAGTTCGTACGCTGTATCCAATAAAAACCGAAGTCGGCTTCAAAATTCACGGTAGACGAGCATAACATAATTTATGGGATGTTGAATGTTTAGGGGTTTGGAGTCATCATCCACAAGCCTATGGGTAAAATGGAATACACCCAAACATCACAAGTTGTCTAGATAAGTGTAACGACTCACTTTCTCATCTAAACATAAGCTTTTTATTATGTCCCTTGGTGGGGACATATATGAACCGCTTGAAAGGGACATATATGAACTGCATGACAGCAAACGTTTTGGGTTTGATTTAATTTTTTTTTACTTTTTATACCAGGACTTGCAATGTTTTGGAGTTAGTTTATTTTTATTTATTTTAGTTTATTTTTATTTATTTTTTAAACCATTTTTTTTAGTTTTCATTAGATGTTGCAGTTCGATTTTTTATTTTTTTTACTTTCTATACCAGGACTTGCAATGTTTTGGAGTAAGTTTATTTTTATTTATTTTTTAAACCATTTTTTTTAGTTTTCATTAGATGTTGCAGTTTGATTTTTTTTTTTTACTTTTTATACTAGGACTTGTAATGTTTTGGAGTAAGTTTATTTTTATTTATTTTAGTTTATTTTTTAAAACATTTTTTTTAGTTTTCATTAGATGTTGCAAAGTTACTTTCAGCATCGGACTAGGTTTCAATAGAGGTGGTGGTATGCTGACGTGACTCGGTTCAAGGGTTCTTAAATGTGGATGTGGGTGGCATTAAGTCTTCTCAGCGGGTGAGATGGAGTGCAGTAATGGAGTCACACAGATCTTGGCATGTAGCACATTTCATTATACAGGGTCTTATTTCATCGTCAAGGGTTCTGAAATATTAAACCCTTCAATGTTGAAATGTAAAAAAAAATCATTCTTTTCATGAAAATGTAATAGTATATATAAATTTCAGCATATATTAATAATGAGTTTTGTGGAATATTGGTTGTTGACCAAATCTAGGCTTTAGTTGTTCCATCTGCTTGCTTCCACGAGTCAAATATTAAAAGGTCTTTAATATTTCTTTATTCATTAGAAGCTGCAAGGGTCACAATGCAATTGTATTATCGGACATTCCAAGTAATCCTTATGCAAAATGGTTGTGTTATGTTAACCTAACAATCAAGGAAACTAACAGGCTTACTTTGCAAAAGCTGAGAATTAAATGCTGGAGAGGCCCACATTAAAATCCTAAGAGTTGTAATCAAAAGTCCATTGTAGGTTTACTAAAATCTATTTCTGTTTTGGCATGGGCACCACAACACCATATCATTTATTAGTATCAGATATAGACGTAAATTATGATAATTTTAATTGCTCACAGCTTTTAATTTTTTTATTTTTTTGTTTAGCATCTCTAATAAAATATTGTAATAATGTTTTTTAATTTATTCAGCTAGAAATCGTGAATCTGATTTGCTCTGCAAAAAAATAATTCAGCCTCAACTAGAAAGATGGAAGGAAATTGTGAATCTCATTTTGCTTTGCAAGGAAATAATCACTCACCAAACAAGAAAATTCAACCAGTAGGTAAAAGTGTATCAATAGGTATACAGTAGTTCTGATATTTTTATTTTTTATGCTCAAGTGACAAGGAAACATAATGCTACTCAGCATAATTTTTGTGATATTTACTGGAGAACTTCTCTGATACTTAGGGAAAAACTTGGGTATGATTTCCTATTGAACCGAATGCATATTCATGAAGTGGAGATAAAGAGGGAAATAAATTCAATAAAACAACAAATATCATCCATGGATAGATTTTTGGACATACCAAATTAAAAATAATAAAAATTCAATATTTATGCACAGGTTAAGCATTCCCTAAACCATCTCTGAACAAATATAGGTATACACGAGCAATAATTTAATAATAAAAAATAATCCTCAGCTTGTATGGTAAAAGAATGCAAAGAAAGAAAACGAAATTGTATCACCTGATGACCAAAACTTTCAACCAAGAATTGGCCTAATGGTTGATAAAGGCCTTCCGAACAAGGGATTGGGTTTTGGCGGACAAAGTGATCGCACGGGACTCTCAACACCTTTACTGCCCATTCCAATTAGAATAGAGGAACCCTGTAAATGGGGAGTCTGGACATATCAAAGTACACTAACTTGATTTTTTATCAATTAAAAATTATTCAACAAATAATAATGATCATTGCACCGAGTGAAACGAGGTGCTCTAAATCCCAGTATGGGGAAGATGTTGTAACGTGTATGTAGTGTTACATCTAATAAAATGTAAAAAGTAAATTTTTTAATTAAAAAATAATTAAAAAAAATTTGTCGGCTGATAAAATAAAAAATTATGGAAAATATTTAAAAAAACCCATGTTGGTTCATAAAATAAAATATTATGAAAAGTAATTAAAAATAGATGTTTGTTTATAAAATAAAAACTTAAACCATAAACCCGGATCTATAAATCAAGAGAGATCAAATTTATTGAGTTTAAATTTAAAAAAAGAAATACACCTCAAGAAATTGGATCCCTCTTGGTGCTTAATAGATACGGGTTTAAGATGGATCTATGCTGGTTCATTCTCCGCACAAATTTGACCATAGAGGTGTATGAACTATGACCCTATTGTTTTGTAATGTACGGGTCACATTATAAGCCATCTATTTGAATGCACTTTAAATCGATAAATATATTAATTATAATGTTTATTGATTGCCATTTTATTTGGTTGTTTCTATAAATTTTATGGTCAAATTTTTTGCTCCAATTCTAAGCCTTTCTTAAACACTAAACCTAAATAAAAAACAAACGTTTAGTATTCATTCAATTTTGACTATCTGGCCTAAAAAGGTAGCGTGCACACAGACAGATGAATTTCATAAAACAATGAAAGAACCAAGCTTGAAGCGGGTTGTTGGTCTTGGAGAAGCAGATGTGATTCTACATTCAATCTCGTGAATGCCTGTCATCAGATCATATCACATGATTCTCATTGTTTCCTCATCCATTGGGGACTTCCCATTTCGATTGGACTAGACGTGCCTTGTAAATGGGGACTAGACGAGCCCTATAAATGGTGACTTCCCATTCCAACTGGACTAGACGTGCCCTGTAAATGTGGATTAGTTGGGTGAGAGAAGCATGGTATCTGCGTTTGTCCTGAATCATGACTATCACCCAGTGACCCCACCCCATTTCGATTGCATTTTCTTCTACATTAATTTCCTTCCATATTTAGGATGGCGTACTAATGGCACTATAAGTCTTTCCCATTACCATACTGCACCTATTTCCTAACGAAAACACAAAAGATAATGTGTCAAGGATGACGTTACTGCACCTATTCAATATGAAATCTTACCTCTAGAAGAATTAAGCATTAAGCAGAGCAAAAGATTTAAGCCAAGTAAATTACCTATGAATTGTGAAAACATGAAAGATTGAAGATGTTCTTCCAATGAATATCGAACCATCGGCAATGAAAACAAAGGGCGAGCCGCGAGAGACATGATTAATAGAAGTTTCTAGAAATGAAATTTGTGCACAATGTCAAATTGGGGCAAAGCACATTCAAATTCAATGTGAAATCTTACCTCTAGAACAACTAAGCAATAAGCAAAACAAATTACCTGTGATTTTTGAAAACACGAAAGATTGAATATGTTCTTCCAATGAATATCTGACCGTCAATAACGAAAAATGGGGCGGGATGAGAAGTTTCTGGAAATGAAATTGTTCGCAATGTCAAAGAATATCCGAGTTCCGAGTGACTCTGATTTCCAAGTCGACGACATTACTTGAGGACCGCGGGTGAGCAGATCAGAGGCCTTGTGATTCTATTTCATTTCTACATCACACTTACTTTCTGCAAATTCCACGACAGGATCGATCGAAACCTTCGTTGGTTGTTTTATCAATTCTAATTCCTTATTACTGTGGGAATGTGATTTCCAAATCTGTACTCACGATCAAAACTCTTTTTTATCAATTCTAATTCCTTATTCCAATGGGGATGTGACTTTCAAATATGTACTCACGATCAAAACCCAACATTTAGAGATTCTGAAAAAAAATAAATAAATAAATTCAAGAATTATGCTCTAACTCCTGAGAATCAAACATCTTACAACTCCACAATTAATTTAAGTATTAACAGGATGGTAATGAATTTTTTTTTATTAAATGGTAAAATTCAAGACAACCTTCTATGACGTGTAAGAGAACTATCCGACTCCAGGAAGTTTTTGTTCTCAATAGCTTATTAAGGACCCTGGCTACTTCTTCCTTATAACCCTCCCCCTAGATCTTGTTATACATACTAACTCTGTGGTATGACATAGTAGAGGATGGGTTGTGAAGCATAAGTAAAATGTAGGCAGACCAAGTAGAGAGGAGATGCATAGATGGTTGAAGTTCTTGCTATATGGTTGAAGTCCCTGTTCTATTCAAGACCAATCGATAAGGGAAACAAAATCAAAAGGTAAAGTAGCATTGTCGTTCTAAAAATCTAGATTACAAAAAAAAAATTGTCTCAGTTCGTACAGTCGAATAGAGGAGAGGGCACTGGGCATTCTAAGAAAATTGTCAGCTTTCAGTATTGTCCTTCACCATATGTTGTTGCATATTCTAAATCATATTGAAATTCGATAGCTATTTGGGATTGTAAGTGTAGTAGAATCAATGGTATTCATATTAATAAATCCTAGGAATCTTAAACTGTGTACCAGAAGAAGGTGTCGAGTCGACGACTGAGCAATTGGGGAAAATGGATCATGCAATACAGTTTTAGATACAAATTATGGATTCTTGATCTCACTCATTAACTAGATGCATGGAGGCTGGCAGAGCGGGAACTTCCCTTGATCCCCAAGATTTTTGGTAAAGAGGGGGGACTCAGTGCACACACTTGTTTCCCATAGGACTGCAACCGTGGCTAGTGGAAGTTGTGCGTGGAAGCACTCGGTTTCTGAGTGAAAACAATGGTCCTCATTGTCCCCTCCATTTCAGGAAAGTTAAAGGGAGGATAAATTCTCAAGAGCTTCGATTGGGCGACAATGGAAAATAGGGCAAGGCAAGAAGCACATGGAATCATATGTGTGTACACCAAACATATGTAGAAAGAAGCAACTATTGTTGTTTCTATGGTTGGGAATCGATAAATTCCCTTTTGAACAGAGTCTAATAGAGATTTGTGACAAACCCACTCTCGGGTCTAGGCTTCAAATTTGAATCCTTCAAGGCCCATTTGAAGTTACAAATTTTCAATGAAATAACAATATTGTGTTTGAACTTTGAAGTTACAAAATTTTAATCAAATAATAATATTATGTTTGAACTTTGAAGTTACAAAATTTTAATCAAATAACAAAATTTTTAAATAATTGATGGGATCATGAATGGATAAAATGATGTACATACCTGTAAATTCATCGGATGTCAACAACCCAGTTAGCCTTGAAGTTGCGCTCATCAAAGAAAAAAAAATTCTTTATATATGTTTGTGGCACGCTAGCATTGGCCGCTTTACTCTGCAAACTCTCCTGGAGGACTAGAGGAGATAGGGTAGGTGGAACTTGGAAGTAGCTTGACCATGATGGAGCAGGGGTATAAGAAAAGGCTTGTTTGTATTCTTGTAATATTATATATTGATGCTCAAAACCATGGAAGCATGGAATTTGAGTAGTGACTTGATACAACAAAGAAGACACAAGGTGGGACTTGGGAGCCATAGGATTGACTTGATACAACAAAGAAAACACAGGGTGTGAGGTTGGGAGCTATAGATAGTAGGATTAACTTGATACAACAAATCAAACAAAGGGTCGTGGGTAGCGGCCATAGGCGGGAGCAATAGCCTGCAACATTAAAAGAATTTTATGGATTGTGGAGTTTGTCTGAAATGCCAAATTCGTGGCACATTAACATAATATATTATACATTGAATACTCAATTAACTCACTGAGTCAAAAGTCACGAATTGGCATGTGATAACTGGTAACTTGGTAAGCCTGCTAGCAGCAACACGTATGAGCCAGGTCAACCATACTTAATAAAGTTGTTGCTTCCATTAAATGTCTTAAACACATAAGCGCTCGCCGCTAACAAGAGAACTTAGAAGTGTTCAAGCCGTGGGATGTAGAGTGTAACAGCCATGGGATGCAGAGTGTAACCCCATCCATGCAAACTGGTCAATGGTATTATTAGAGGCCCAATGGCCCATGATCCATCGATGATCGGACACATGGATATTGGAAAGTAACCAAGCACCAAGTCCCACTCCCAAGTCACCTAGCTAGTAGCCGCATTCCCAATTTCCCACTGAAAACTGTTGACCGATGATATTTGAAGCTGCCCTTCTATTGTAATTTTAAACACTAGTGGTTAATTTAATTATTGATGGGCTTACCATGAGCTTAAATTTTTTTTGCATGGTAAAATTTGAGGTGGTCTTCTATGATGTGTAAAATGGCCTTTGAAAGGCCCTAACGGCTTCAAATTTGAAGCCTACATGAAATATAAATTTAAATAAATATTATTAAAAAAAAATAATAATCAGTACAGTATTTCTTTGGAAGAAGGGAAATGGTGCACCCTTGCGCTGGCAGTCAAAATCAGTATAGAACATAGCTTCCATCTTGGCTCCCAAGTCCCAATGTACCAGAGCCTAAGAAGAGAAATTTACTGAACTTGAATTAGAATTGACTCAAAGCCTCATAAACATGATCAGTGGATTACGGTGGATGAAAGTACTGGTTTGCAGTAAGGAAGCTGAATTTTTCAGGTTCTCGCTTCAACTTGAATCAATCTTGTTGTATGTCTAAACAAGCATTAAGTGAAATATATTCACAACAAATCTACAAAATAAACATGCAAGCAAAGGTAGATACTGCGATAGAAACTGTTTAACCCATTGGTCTAGTAGTCGCATTCCTCACATTTTGAGAGCCATAGCTCATTCCAGATACACCACCTGCAACATCCTAGCCAGAACCAGCAACAGAGATAGTAGTCATTGTCGTCGAAGTTAACCATCAGCCACACCTCTAACAGTTGCATTTGCTATGTTGCATCGTTCTTGGTTAAGTAGCTGTCAATGGCCCATCTCTTCCAGCAGCCTAGGAGAAGAAGATTGGAAGGGCAGCGAGATGGCCACCCATTGAGGATGGGAACATGACGTTGAATGAAGGAAGTGGGGCCTCTCTACCTAACCAGTCAATTATATACTTATATAGATAAAATCATTTTGGATCGAAGCCCAATCTCTCAGTAAAATATTGGGTGGAGAACCAACTCAATCTCCAATTCCACACTAAGTGTCAAGCTCTAAAATCCACTAAGCTTACACAATTGAGTAGTAAGGCATCAAGACAACATCACACATGGAGCGCTAAGGAGAGAGCCCTCAATGAGCCCAAGTATCCAAGTCCGCGAGCCAAGCAAGGAGCTACAAGTCACGTCTAAACACAAAACCAAATCAGCACCCAAGACCAAGCGCCAAGCCAAGGGAGGAGCCCACAAGGAACAACATATATGCATGTTATCTCGCATTCTGTTTTGAACAATCACACCTGTGTGCTAACTTATGAACCTTCGATTTGAATTTTCCCAAAGAGTATATAAAAAATAATAGAAAATAAATAAAAATTGAAACAGTGTCTCAGCAGTGGAGATGCCCGCTTATAAAGCTGCGACTATGGGTGTTATTACCTGCCACACAAAATGGAACGATGGTGGCCTCTTTTCCAGAAATGGCCCAGGGTTCCATGCAATGAGAAGGTCTAAACCTGTAACCACTATATGATTTCCATTGCGCCCGAAAGGAGAACCTTGAGATCCATGGGCTTGACCCATGCATACACCTCAATTGATTGGCTTAAGTCTTTCTTTCTGTGTTCCTTCATGTTGAAGAACCAAACAGTTCCCTCCATTTCACATTAGAGAAGCGTACATCCATGTTGCAACAAATCCCATCGAGCAGTAAGGTCTTCTGCCCTTCCTTGCGCTTCTTAGCTCCTTCCCACGATTAGAAGGCGTTCCAATAAGCCGTAATATGATCGGGAGCAGCTCTCAACGGCTGAAGATGATGAATATATGAATCCCTGAATTAAGAGAGAGTCATTGGCTTCTGCAAATGATGATCTCCTCAGAAATGTGGAGTGGACGCAAGGCATAGCCGAGCTCGCAAAATGTGCAGAGATGAACCTTTGTGAAAAAAAAGAGACATGCTCTTTGAGGTTGACCCTTTTTAGGGTTTACTTATTGCAGGGTGGTGGGTTGCATGGAGAGGTTTCGTGCCCTCCATGGTTACTTCCTTTTGCATGGCAGTGAGAGGCCGTGTGGCCTTTAGACATACACCCCCTGCGCGGCTGGGGACTAGTGGGGAGGCCGTGGACTTAGCCATCGTACGGTGTAGGGTTAGGATAAACCATTTATTTTTTTTAGTTATACGCAAATTATATAAACAACCAAATCGTTGTGGATAATTACAAGAACATATTTTCCATAAACAGTTAGCCTAGCAGTAATACGAAAAAAAATATTAAAATAGTTCGTGCCTCGAAAATTCGCCAAATAAGGCTTCCAAATTGCGTATTGGGTGGAAAGGAATATACCCCATAAAACTTAGGTTAAAGATTTTTGAAAACTGTACAGGGATTAATACAATCACCCAAAGCGATTTATGTAGTCCAAGTGATCAATTTTAACTTACTCCACATGAAAGAATACACCCTATTATTGACTCGTGAATGTTTCAATTTTAACACACTCCACATAAAAGAATACACCCTATTAGATGTTTGTATGAATGTAAATGTAATAATAAAACATCTTGTTTACCTCTTGAATTTACCTTATGATACCTTAATTCTCTCTTAAACGTCCGTAAATTCAGGAAAATTTAAAAGATATCTTATTCCATGACACCATTGTGTACATACAGTTAAAATACTTCCATGACTATCAAAAATTTCAAAACCAGTGAGTTTTCTTGGAGGAAGAAATAATTTATCAAGTGAGATTCTCCATATTGATGGACAGGGTCCATGGCGGTCTTCGGAGGAGCTTTATTCCAAAGTGCTCTTACAAGTTAAGAGGCCATAAATCAGTTTTGGCTAATGCGAGGGATCAAACAATCCTGGATGTCCATTGTGGGTTGATAGAGAAACTATTAAAAGACCCCTTCGAGTATGACAATCTTGTGCTCTTCCCTTGGGATGATTGTTTCTGTGTTTATTTTAAGGGGTTCAGAGCTGCTCTCTATGAATTAGCGCATTTCTGGTTGGGAGTGGCTTTATTTTCTAGTTTTTTTTATTGTTATCTCAAGTTTCAACAGCTTGGTGCTTCTATGTTTTATTCCTTTATTATCAGGGAAAGGATCAAAGCTTTGCCTAGACAAATGTCGTTATAGTTTTAATATAACTAGTATAACCACTTAACTTATAGTTGGTGAACATCAATAGACCACAAGTTAAGTGTTGTAAGAGCCGTATGTTATTTTATTCATTAACTACTAGTTATCCAATATATATATATTTTTAGTAATTGTTTATTTCGAATTTGGAACAATTGTTATAGAATCAATTTGGATAGTACACTTCTCTCATCCTTGTATAATCTAAGAAAAACATAGATGCTAGTCCACCCGAAATTCTAAAATGTAAACACCTATCGATGTAATGAAACTATGATTAGTTTTTCTAAGTGAAAAAAATCAATAAGAAATGACTTGGTAAGATGGTTACCATTGGGGTTAACGGAATAAAGGCCATAGTTTTTTGGACATTTAGAAGTTACATGCATAGTCTCCAAACGAGTAGTCAAAAATATTTATCAAACTTATTTTAAATTTAGAGACTATAGATAACATTATTTGCCATTCTATAATATAGTTTTCAGGTCTAAAATTTATTTTAGAACGTCTAAATACTTTTATGAATAAATGAAGAAGTGGATTTTCAAAGTAGATCATGATATTTCCAAAGTGTTAATTTAGTTTACAAAATATGATTTAATTTTTAAATATAAATTTTGATTTTAAAAATATAAATACAATTTCTTTTAAATATATTAAAATATATATTTAATTTTTAATATAACACATTTAAATGTCTGATTTGAAATTTGAATATTATTATCAAAATTTTATTTATATTTCTGAAATTAATATATTATATATTATTAATAAATTAAATACAAACAATAATAATACATTTTCATGTATATTTAAAATACAGTAAAGATGAAAACAATTATGACCAATGATACCATATAGCATCTACATATAAAATTTTCTAAGAAAATATATACAAAAGGCATGTTTGGGACTAAGACAAAAGAAAGCAATTATTCAAATTTTAGATTTCTTACACGAAACAATTATGACCAATGATACCATATAGCATCTACATATAAAATTTTCTAAGAAAATATATACAAAAGGCATATTTGGGACTAAGACAAAAGAAAGCAATTATTCAAATTTTACATTTCTTACACGAAACTAAGTGTGGTAGGTCTTATTTTTTTTTTATTGTCTGGGCCTTTATTCTACACTGTTGGGCAAAGCAAATGATATCACAGCTGAAAATACTGAAGAATCCGACATCAATATTATTGAACATTTTTTATGAGGAAGATAACAGCTTTTGAAAATGCGACAAAAGGTATTTAGTGGCGACTAAAGGTATTTAATCGCATTCTTATTCGTATTTCTGAACGTGGGCAGAAATATTTGACTAGTTATCAAGTTCGTAGGGTGTATCCAATAAAAACCGAAGTCGTCCTAAAAATTCAGGGAAGACGAGCATGACATAATTTATGGGATGTTGAATGTTTTGGGGTTTGGAGTCATCATGGAATGCACCCAAACATCACAAGTTGTGTAGATAAGTGTAACAACTCACTTTCTCATCTAAACATAAGTTTTTTATTATGTCCCTTAGAGGGGACATATATGAACCGCATGATAGCAAAAGTTTTGGGTTTGATTTAAACTTTTTTGACTTTTTATTAAAGGATTTGCAATGGAGTTAGTTTATTTTATTTATTTTTTAAACCATTTTTTTTTAGTTTTATGTTGTAGAGTTAGTTTGACCATCGGGTGTCAATAGAGGTGGTGGCATGTTGACGCTGACTCGGTTCTAGGGTTCTTAAATGTGGATGTGGGTGGGATTAAGTCTACTCGGCGGGTCAGATGGAGTGCATTAATGGAGTCGCATATAGCACATTTGGCTATGTAGAGTATGTGGGAGCTACTAAATATATTAAAAGTTGCAGGGAATAATTGGAATGACTAGGGAAATGTTGTACAGTGTAGTAACGAAGATAGATATTGTCGAACACTGGTGTAAATTTTTAATTATGGTGACTTTGATTATTATTCTTCATGTATATTTTGACCTGATAAGGTAACTAAATTACATTATTGGTAACTAAATTACATTATTGTATACATTTTGATTTTTAGGATTCCAAACAAAAGTGTTTTTCATGATGCTATGGATTCTGATGTTGATGTTAAAACCATGTTAGTGTGGTAGGCGATTTTTTTTTTGCAAATTCTGGTGAGTCTTTATTCTACACTATGGAGGAAAATCAAATGATATCATAGCTGATGTTGTTATGGATTCTGATGCTGATGTTAAAACCATAATGCTAAGAGGTTTGGGTCTTGTAGGGATCGGTTGAGATGAACATGAAACGCTCCTTGTCAATCCAACAATGTAGATAATCGATCTGCTATCTCTTGGTGGAGTGTACTATCTAACCTGCATTGTAGGCTAGTTCACTATGATTGAGGCACCTCCTCATCCTCATATATTCCCTCATATTGTTGGGGAGGTGCCTCCCCAACATAAGTGCCAATATTTGAAAAACAGTACACAACACTAATTAGACAATTTAATTAAACAATTTAAATAAATGTTATAATAAACTACATATGCATAAAATTAGCCAATAAAATGTGACTAGATTAATCAAAACATAATGGTAATATTACCTCTATCATTTGGTTGCTTAGACATTCTCTCCAATCTAGATTTTCCTATGGATACATCATAAGATCCATGGTGTGATTTTCCCCACTAGCAAGCAACTCAAGTGTCTCTTTAGTGATCGTACATGAGAGATTTTCTTCGCCCCTCTTGGAAACATCTTCCCTCACATGTGCATCTTCACTCAGTGATTGACCTAGGAGGGTGGCAGTTGAATGACGATCAAGTGACTAGAATCCTACGAAAAATTAAAAATAAAAACAACTTGAAAGAAAATGGGAATCTTGTCCTCCAATCAAACATGGTGCGACAATGATCTAGAGAAAACAAAAACTGTGTTAAAAAAATGGAAAATCACCTACTAAACTGACTCTAAACTAAAGAATCAACATAATATAATAATGAGAAACTAATGTGTTTCTGTTCAATAGTGTAGTGAGCCACTGTCATGAAAAAAATTTAGAGGAACCTAACCTCCTATGCACAAAAAGAAGTTATGTGCAAATTACACCCAGCTACCTAGAAGTCACCATGGGTAGTGGTGGTCTCACTAACATATCTCTAAACATATGCTAGTTGATTGGATATTTCAATTCTAGGAAGGACAACAGGAAATGGAAAAAATCCTCCTCTCTTGGGTATAGCCCAATAATAAAATAAATGTCCTCCTCTATGTGTTAGAACCATAGATCAAGACCTACCTGGAATTCCTATCGACATTGATCCCAGTGAGAAATCATCAACGTTAGTAGTCATGAGTGACCGCTCAATGATGTAGCATCCTCATAATACTTGATGAGGTCAACAATCTATAAAAGGACATGCGTCTATGGTGTGATAGGGAGAGATAGAGTAAATCAATCTCCCTTTATTGAGCCTCCCGCCGTCTTACAACATTATATTATTTGATTTGTTATTGTTGGTCCTACTCATGCTCTTCTCACTCCTACCTCTCATTCACATATAAGTTTCATTATAAAAATAGACACAGACACATATATATGCATACATAAAACATAAAAAAAAAAATTGATTAAGTACATTTTTATTTATCAAAATTACAAAATATTTATTTTTTCTAGAAAAAACACAAACATAACTGTGATGCCTAAAAAAAGTAATGCATCATTAACAATGCTTTCATGACATAATTGCACTACTCATGGTGCTTCTAAAATAAAATTGCATTTCCTGCGATTCTCTTACATAAGAGCACCACTATCATTGCTCTAAAATTAATATTTCTTTATTGTATTTGGATATTGTCAGTGTGTTACATACAATAATATCCACCATATTGGTGTGCCAATATATATAGAGAATCCATATATTAAAACACTATACTGAGTGTTTTGTTGGTGCCCTGAATATGAATAGATGCACTGAGAATGCTGAACCAATATATATATACAAAACACCGTCATTGTTGAAAAAATAAAAAATAAAAACACAATTTTTGGTTCACTACATGGTACTCTTTATATATACCGATGCACTAGATACACTGAGTCAATATATTTAAATAGCAATGCTTTGTGAGAAAAATATTTTATGGTTTCAAAGGAGGTGCATTTAGTTCACCTAAATTGTTGGGAATGTTATATTATTTGTATGTAAATCAACTGGAAAAGTTAATAGTCAACTGGATTCAGAGGAGACAGGTGTCAGAACTCTAGTTAGTTGGATGAACGAAATAGTTCTTTGGTGAAAGGAAAATGACTAGTTGACGTGAAGTCGAAAAAACAACTAGAAGCTCAATGGAAAATTGACGAAAATTTTCCAAGTCAAATCGATTGTAAAAGAAAAAATCAAGGTGGTTAGGAAGTTATGGATTCTCATTAATGAGAAGTTGGTTGTACTCCATACACAAATAAGATGTAATGGATATGCAAGAGTGTGTAACATGATGATAATGTAATGAATTTTGATTTGTGGTCTAGAAAATAATAGTTGTAAACACATGTTATGAGTGTCTGATTAAAATATGAGTGGGAATCTCACTTCTTTTCTTTTCTTTTTCCCTAGGACAATGGTTTCCAGGGTAATTTTTATATAATGTGTTGATGTGTTGTGTGAAATTGGTTTATGTCTTTAATTTTGTTTAACTAAATGAATCAATTTGCATATCTACTGTAATCGTTATTAGAACCAATAGTTGGTATCAGATCTATATTTGGCTGCAAGGGGATGCCTTTATTTGTGAGGGTTTGGCTTGTTCCTAGATCTAGTGAATACTTGTTGTAGTGGGAGTTTCTAAAACTTTGATTTATAGTTAGAATGGATAATACATCAAGGATAGAAATTGAAAAGTTTAATGGGGAAATTTTGAGCTTTGAGGCTTAAAATGGAATATCTCATTGTGGATCGAGAACAAAGGATTGCATTTGACCTAGGAACAACTCTGACTAGTGTGTCAAAGGAATATTGGAAAAATATCAACAAGAAATGAATGTGTACAATCCGAATTTGTTTAGCATATTTTGTATTACTAAATGTCTTAGAAGGGAAAAGAAGCTATGGGAAAAGTTGGGGAATCTGTATCGATCTAAATCTATGGTTAACAAGTTGTTTCTTTGGAAGAAGTTAAATCTTATAAGTATGGGTGAAGGTGACTTCATTACAGAGCACTTGAATGCATTCAACACTATGATTAGTTAGTTGTTGTCCGTGGATATTAAAATCACCAAGGAGGAAAAATATATCAATTTGTTGTGTTCTTTGCAAGATTCCCGGGATATCCTGGTCATGGATATTGGAAGCAATAGCACTACATTGAATATTGATGATGTGGTCACATCCCTATTTTATAGGATATGATATGAAAGAACATGGAAGGACTAACCCGTAAAGCCTTGAATGTAAGAGTTTGATTGGTAGATATAGGAAAAGGAAAATTCTCTACTAGAATATCAAAGTCAAGGGGATGATATAAGACTAGATCTCTTGGTCGAGCAATGAAAACATGCTGGCAATGCAGTAAATTTAGGAATTATAGATGAAACTATAAGCCGATGTAAGTTTAAAAAGGAAAATGGTTTGAGGAAGGCCAGTTGCTCAATGGTAATTCTTTGCAAGAAGAAAAATTCGATGTGTATATTTTCTCCACAAGGCTTACACGGTCATACCACGACTCTTAGTTGATCAAATTAGGTATGTTGTATCGTATTACACCATGTGGAGAATGGTTTTGTGAGTATAAGAAGTTCAATGCTAGTGATGTATTTCTAGGATATGCTTCACTAACTAGGATAATTGGATGAGGTAAATTAGAATCCCTCTTGGATATGTAGCAGTTTCCTAGATCCCTAATCTAGGACATAAAGTAGAATCCCTCTTGGATAAATAGCATTTCCCTAGATCCCTAATCTAGGACATAAAGTAAACAGATGGTACCTAACATCTCCTATAGTCAATTCATACACAACCAAACAAAATAATGAGAAGGAAGGAAGAGGATTAATGCCCTACCTCTATCCATATGGTTTTCCTAGTTGCTCCTTACTGATCTATCTCCTAGCTTATAGATCCAAAATTATGAGCCTGCATACAAAGACAAAGAACGAAAACTTCCAATGCACCAAGTGTATCAAATAAGATATAAGTACCCATTAGTATACATATTCATATATCCATTAAAAGAGACATGAAATGGGATAATATGCCAAGTTATGTTAAAAGGAAATCCATGAGCAACATATACAATGTTATACCTAACTCTGCAGTAGCATGTCCTTCAAGCTTCTGATTCAAATCCCTTTGAGCACTACAAGATCATAAGGACCACCTATCTAAGCTTTGTTTCCTCCCATTGAGCCAAGGTGTGAAACTCTCTTTATTGGATGGAGAGGCTAAACCACTTAGATGAAATATTTGGATCAAGTGAGAATAAGGTGGGTCAAAAGATATTTATGTTACTTTGAATGGAAACTGAGAGGATACTCGAAGGATAAGGTGTTCCACCAAAGATCAAGCTCGTATCATGACCCTAAAATCAAGGAAAAGTAGTTTGAACAAGATTGTTGGCCCCTTAAAGCAGGCCACCAAGTGAAAAACATGAAATTTTCACTCCTTAGAAGGCTAGTGAGGAGCGACAATGTTTGAATTTTCAATCCCTCAACAAAGGCTATGTTGATACAATCCAAATCCAAGGCTCTAAGTGATGTTGGTTAAGTGGATTTGGACCTCCTAATGATCATGTATTTATTTCCCCAACATGTTTAGGGACCATAATAGGCTTTATTTTTTCCTCTAGAACACCTCTAGGAATCACAATAATCATATTTTCATGGTGATGAAATAGACAATTGAAGGAAAACACTCAATTGTGACATTTTGAGGTGTAACATCCTGTTAAAAACTAGCAAGGAAGATTTTAGGTGTGAAATTTACACGAAGGGCTATTTTTTGACCTTTTTTTCCAAAAAACGATTCACCAATTTTCTTTTTTTCAAGGATGATTCGCCCAAATTCCATGGGACAATTTTTTTTACTCTAAAAATTGCCAAAATGATGCAAAAACTACATAAAGTCCTTATAAATTTGAATATTAAAAAAAACGCCAAATATTTTATGGTTGCAAATTTAAGAATTAGTAATATTCGCCAAGGTTTCTACACTTTGAGAAAATTATGGATCCTTAAAATTTTCCTAGGAAACTAGGTCTCATCATTGAAACCATTTGTTGGTAGGAAAATAGAGAGTGGGTTCTTGTGTCGGGGTCATCAAAGGGAACCATTGTAGTCTATTGTGCTAGCATTTTCAATGCCCTGAAAGAGAAGGTCTCACCCGAATCCGAACAAAGACCTTTATATAATGAGGAAGCCTAACTGTAAGGATAAGTTAGTGAGGGTCCATTTCTATCATATCATAACAGGGTTTGTCTTCATCTTCTAGCAACACATTTCCTATAAGCATATTCAAACATATGTAAAATATAGATATGAAACAAACATTACACAATAAATAGAGTATAAGACATTCCATACACAAAATTTAAATGTGGCCAATATCCTTCATTTGGGTGGAAACGCGAAGTTGGGTAACACTTTTGGATTTTTTTTTACAAACAAAACTACTAAATTTTATGTTTTTCAACTTCAACCTCTTCAAACCCATATCTCCCTTAGTAATTTGAACTTGAAGTAAACAAAAATGTTTTAGAGAATTGAATTATATTTCTACTCATATTTAAAAAAAAAAATTATGGACATATTGTGGGACAAATTTGGTGCTCACCAACGACATATACTTGAAAATTTTAGGTATGGATAATGAGTGACTAGCGTGAGCACTAGTTTTTTGAGAGATGGTTATTCATTTTAGGTAAAACAATGTGTGATAATACTCTGCACACACTTCACTTGTGCATGGACTATCTTTTGAGGGTTTTTAGATTTGAGAACTATTTTTTATTATTTATCAAAATAGCACATGTTCAAAAAATGGTGCCTTATCGACACATGTTGGTAAGCTTCAGTTTTCTTTTTAGTGTGACTCTTATTGAAAAACTAAAAGTCCACTTTTAAAGAGGATGGGGAAAGGAAGATCTCTGTGAATATTTCAAATAGTTTGGTGTTGTCTTTGTTATGATATTGAATTTTCATTTCAGGTGATTTTCAGAGTAATAAAATTATTAAGGGATAAGGTTTAGAAAAAAATTATTAATAAATAGAAATTCAAATCGAAATGATAAAAATATTACATCATTGGAAACTAGATTCGGAGATTAATCCATTGCTACCAAGTCTGACAAAAAATATTTAAAATTTGTAGGGGTTTGGGATTGCTAAAGTTGCATGTTCCAGAAAGATGCTAGATATTTTTGCAGGTTTCGTTGACCATGAACTCTCGTCCAAAAAAAATATCTTCCAAACTCTCGGCCAAGAGTTTAATTCAAACTCTCATCTGAGAGTTTTTTTAAAAATACAACGCGGTGATTGGTTCAAACTCTCGGCCTAGAGTTTTATTAAAATCTCGGCTGAGAGTTTGAACTCTCAAAAACTCTCAGCCTAGAGTTTGAGGTTGACTTTTTTTTGCGTGATCATTCGCGCGCACTAGTTTTTCTTTCACTCCGTTGTCATAAAAGTGTTTCACAAATTTGCGTTTTCACCCATTTGTATTACTAATAAAATCCTATTACAACACATATTCATGGATATATACCTTTAATTCATCAATCAAATGATTTCAGAGAGAATTTGTTTCCCTTCTTTAACACCGACTGACATGGAGAAACTATTTCACATTTTGTGGTAAACTCTATCCGTTATAGAAGGTTTTCTTGTAACCTACTCTAACCTACTACTTTTACTTTCTGAATGTGGTAACCTCTACTTTAGCATACCTCGAGTTTAGAGGAGAAGAACATCTAGAGATTGAAAAAGAAACTATTTTGGATCAATTAAATGGGGATCATTTCTTTTCATACGCTACATGTCCTTAAGAACAATAATGGCTCTTATAACACTATTAGTATCACAATAATAAATCAAGAAACCAATAAAATAGTGGAAAAGTCGTAGGAGTTACATTTAATTGATACTTACATAAAAAATTAAATGGGGATCATTTCTTTTCTTATGCTCTAGTCCCTTTAGAACAATAACATCTATGATACCATAGAGTAATAGATCAAGAAACCAATAAAATAGACAAAATTCATAGGAGTTACATTTAATTCATAGGTACATAAAATACATTTATAGTACATCTCTCACAACAACTTTATAATGTACCGTAACCAGATAGTTATCTCCCATGGCGTGTAGAATAGACGGTGAATGGGTGTATTGTTAAGGCATTCCTTGCATATGGTCATTGGTTCGAAACCCCGTGGGTATGAGCCATAAAAAAATAGAAAAAAAATAAAGAAATAGATAGTTGTTAAAGTTGTATTAGGACTTTGATGAGGAGTGTGTTTAACAGTCCCACAACTTATATGCAAATACAAATGGGGTGTGTTAATAAGAATATGGTCACTTATGTTTAAAACTATGGATGAGAGGACATTAGAGTTTTTGTATTTTTTTCAATTCTTTAGTATTATAAATTAATTGTATTGTTATATTTTTATAAGAATTTACATAAAACTAATCATTTCATATGTATTAATCAGTTTTTTTTTTTTTTAATTTAGAAAAAAATTCATGATATCCAATTTAATATATGTTTTTAAAAGACTATGATATCAAATGGTAAATTAATTAAAAGTCAAAATACTGTCCTTGAATGTGTCTTTCAGCAGGTACAAATAGCTAATTAAAAGAAAAAAAGGTGTTATATAAATACAAAAACATGAGAATCTTTTGCACCTATCCAAGCTAGATCCTAAGAAATCTCAGAGACATATTCTTAGTTGTAAAACTAATGAAAACAATATGTTCCACTTAAGGTACCATAATTCTTCCCTTAAAAAGATTTATGAATCTTGTGATGTTGTGGACAAAATTCATACTCTTTGTAAAGATGAAGGCAAATTTTTCTTTAGAGGACATACACTTTGAAGTTAAGCGACTCGCAAAAAGGAAAGCTAACAACATTGAAGGATGCCAAGCTTAAATATTAAAAATTTGACGATCTATACTCATCTCTCACATCTGCAAGATCTTCCATTTAGAAACCAAGTAGGGATTCCCTAAACCCTCGAGAGATGTAATATCGTAAGATTGGATTTCAAGGATATTAACTCTCTTACAAAATTTAAAATGGAAAATTACAAAAACTGAAACTAGTTATTAAAACTAGTGTGGAAGAAACTAGTCTTGGTCACAGTTAAACCTTCCCAAAGAAATTGATAATTGGAATATTTTGGATATGCAATGTTTGATAACAAGGGTGAGGATGAATAAACAACAAGGACAAGGCTAGCTTCATAATCCTATGAGAAAGTTACTGGGACCATATATGTTTCAACAACAACTGTCGTTGAAGTCTACTTCAAAGCTTCCTGGGTACACTAGCATATGCATATTAGTTCCCTCCACTAACACTTGAATGAAACTAGAAGGTGGATAACAGGCATTTACCCTCTAATATACTTCTATTCAAAAGTTACATGAGTTTTGGGAAGGTTTGACATCGCTTGTATGTCAAAGGAGAAAAGTGCACTATTATAGTCTACAACAACTAGTCTTCTTTCAGGATTTTCCAAATGGGAGTAGGTAACAAAAACTCACTCTAAGCATTTTTTTGGATTCATTACTGTATTAGGGAAGTTTAATGAGTTACATAATAGAAAATATATTTCCAAATATCTTTTTATCAAAGTCGCTACAAAACTAGTTAATATTTGAAGCAAAAGAGCAAGCATTGACAAATAAGTAATTCCAAACAACGTCCAAGGCTGACGAACTTAACATTAAATCATATATATCAGAGCTCTAACATTCAAATACGAACAAAAACAATTTCCTTCATAATTTTATAGCAGCATTAAAGGAATATCCATGGTCCAATCTTACAGAGAGTCTCCAACTCAATGATTTTTACAAAATAGTAGAAGAACGCTTTTGTGATAGAATGAGAGAGAAGATAGGAATGATGGATCAGAACTAGAGATCATAAATGAGCATCAAATACCTCATGGAAAATCACCGAAACATCTTATATCTTCACGGGAGGCGTTCCCTTGATTTCTTCTCTCTTCTTTGAAGAAACTCTTCACAATTCCACCCCAAACTTGGACAGTTCTCTGCATTAATGCTAGAAGCTTGTGTTATTAATGAATATGGATGGATCAAGGCTTCATATCATAATTCTATGGATGTATATCATACTTATACAACTGCATATGTTCATAGCATAATACCTTAACACACTTTTTTTGGGGAACATCACCCAAGCATTGATTGAGGCACATCACTTAATCCTTGAGAAGCTGAGGTATCAAATACTTAAAGAAAATGGCCAAAAGATGTCAGAGGATAGAACTGGCCTTCTTTTATAGACAGGATGACTTCATTAGAAAATCATGAGCATGTGTGAGTGGACCCTATCCCATGAGTGTGCCTTCCTTAATGAGTTTTAACAATATCTTTCTTTGTGAAACCTTCATGGTTTTCCAACTTTCCTTTCTTTATGACTTTCTCATGCTTTTAGAAACTGTGCCTCCTTACTTTCTGGATGTTTCCTGCATTTCAGGACTAGCTATTTTTTTATACTTGTCTACTTTTCTTTCAGTTTCCTCTTTGGTTGACAACTCATTGAGGTATCCTTATCTCATTATGCGCCCTCATGGGTCCCTTGGAATATTCCAACTCATTATCACATTTAATAATAATTAAATATGAAAATATTAATTTTCATCACCTCCCATTTAATTTATTCTAAACCAACTATAATCCAAATTATCTACCTAACTAATTTATTTAAATTCCTGAAGTACTTGGCCAAAATTTACTCCCTTGTTAATAATTTTCCACTAGAACCCATGGAGTTGGATGGGTTAGTGATTTCTCCATGGCATTGCCAAAATGGGAACATGACACTCCTTCCCTCCCAAAATTGTTTGTCCTCAAGCAATGAAAAACATGGGGTTGAAGAACTTGTACACTACCACCAAACTGCTTCTGCCAATCAAGATGGCCGGAAAAAAAAGTTATACTCCATCACATAGTGTTGGCATATGTTGCACTCCTCTATATAATCCAATGTATCTTCTTTGAATCTCCTCCACGAAAACCTCTTACTCACCCTCATGTGAGTCTCCAAACAACTATGGTGACTATCTAAGAGTGGAACATGAAGAACTCCCAAAATATACTCCTTTAAGATTGATTTAGGAACTAAGTGGGTAGGGCCTTTAAAGTGGATGAATGTCATGTGTTGATATTCATGAATCAACCAATCCATAGGCTCACATGCAAACCATTGTTCTTTCCATTCATTGAGTTTAATATCACCTACAAATATGCACTTATCCAACGCATACATATGGGATAGCATGTCCTTGTCATGGTGTGGATAATGCTTCCCATGGAGCTGCAATCTCTTTTTCACATATTTGGATATGGAACAAATAAAGGTTGAGTGAATCCTCTTGATTTATACATCAGCTTCACCTTGCTTCAGCATGAGACTAAGATACATTTTCTTCATCCTTCCAACTTCACACTCAAGCAATGTAAATTCCATCCAAGCATGCAATTCAACTCCCAAACTAGGATAAGACTTCTCCAAAAACCCATAGTGAGCCCACATGTCACCTAGAAGAATAAAAACATGCTTACCAAATTACTTGTGGCATGCTTCACTCATGAAAGGTAGTGAATCCATAAGTGCCTCAACCAGGCCATTGCCCATGCATGGAAGTCTTGAATAGTCACATTGGAAATCTTCATTCATTTGAAATTGGTGATCGCCAAACTAGAGATAAATATTGGTAAAAAGCTTGTCCTTATGCCATCCATTCCTCTTCCTTTCCTAAGGTACTTTGAATGCAATTGGATTCACATAAATATTGGTGAATCTTGGTGCAAAATATCTTTGCATGTTCCTTCTAACCTCACCTTTAAACCTCTTGATATGCTTGTATGTTTGGGTGAAATTTTGTTGAGCCTTTACTCCCTTTTTAAGGAAGTGCGCAACCAGGAAAATATCATGGGAAACCCCATAAACGCCTCTATAAAAACTAATTTTGGCACCAAAAATATGCCTTCATCCATGATGTCAAACTGTTCTTCTTGAAACCAACCATTTAGCAGTTCATATACAAATCTTCCTTTGGGATACTCTACTACTAAATGGATTTCCAAAACAAATAAGTCTTCCTTTGAATAAATAAGAATATCCACCACTATATTCTTGCATTCATGATCAGAGTTATAAACTTGGACTTCATTTACTAATATTGGTTTCCAATCCTTAAGCTCCTCTAGTATCATGAAATGCATCCAACCATTGTGATCAACCTTAACCACCCATTCACTCCACAATGAGTATTTTCTAGAATTAGCCATTGCATGCATGATGGTGATGATGGCTATTTCAAAGATGGTATGATACCTTTCATGTGGCTGCAATCTTCTACTTTCCAAATCAATGGGATGGTTGGAAGATGAGATCATGTTGGGTGTTGCACCCATCTTCAACTTGACCATGTGCTTCACTCGTTCATCAGGTGGTCTTCCTGGTGGAAGGTATTCAAGAACATTCTCATGATATTGTATTGAGTTATCAATATCGTCAAGATGATGTGAGAGGACCATGGTTATGCTTTGAGTGGTATTGAAACTTTTAGCAGCCCCTTCACTATCTCCATGCTTCACAATGGAACTCATGTCTTGAGATGACAGCTCATCCGCTATGTATTTTCTTTCCCAAGGTATGAATGGAGATGTAGGGAATGCATCATATTGCATCCATAGATTCCTTGACTACTTATCACATAACATAACAAACTCAAATGCAACAATATATCCATCACTAATGCAAAAATAACTCTTACCAATGTGAACTAGTCTTGCACAACCTTCGTTCACCATGTCAGTGATGTATCTATCCACCCAATCCAACTAGGATGAATGGGATTCTTTTCTTTCTAATACAAATGGGATTTAATCAGCCATATTCATCATAGCTAATTCTTCTTGACATAGAGACATATCATGGTCCCCTTTACAAAGAACAAATGCTTGGACGACATTTTCCAGACAATTTGTTCCTCAAGCATTTGTAGTTCTGCATACTCCTCATGCTCACCTTCCACAAGAGCCTCCTCCAATACATCATGTGTGCAATCAGCCACACACATCTGATCACTAGTGGCTCTAGAAAAATAATGTGTACTCCAAAAATCCACATGAAGTTGCTCACCTTCCGCTGCTGCTTTGTCCTTAGAAAATTTGAGAGCCACGTCTCTGTCCATGAAAAAACACAATTAGTCATCCTTCATTTCTTCCAGCTATCTTTTGATGATGCATAGTTCATAGCTAGAGACTCTTCCCATAACTCCACTTTTTATCTCCTACATCTGAACTCTTCCAATAAGATCTTCAAGAAGCTTATGTGCACCACTGGTTCTAAACAACACTTGCAGTATCCTTTCTTTTGTGACTAAGAGAAGGCTTTCTAAGTCACTCCATGGCTTCCTTACAACACATTGAGTGATGCCACATGTGGTATCATCCATCATATGTGTGTCATGTAGGATCCCTTCCAATACTTCATCCCTTTGCATCACCTCCTCTTCCTCATGTGGTATAACTATGATGGTATTTCCTTCCTGTTAGATTTTCAACATTTAATTCAATATGCTCTAGGATCTTAACTGAGAGAACAACATGTACAACATATCAAACACAAGAGACAAGAGACACAAAGCATTTCACTAGGGAAAACCAAGAAGGTGAAAAACCCTGCAACTTCCTCAAAGATAGAATGAGCACCGATTAAAAACCCCAAAATAAGAGATATTCTCCTAGCAGCTTCTCCTCCTCCACTTGTGCACACTCCTCCTCTCTCCCACTAATGTGAAGTGAGTGAGTAAGTGAATGGATAAATAGAGAGGTGCTCCTCTCTATTTATACTTTACCTTTACTTTCCTTTTACTCTAACTGGGTCGACCTCTGTTAGGAAAGTCTAATAACCCATTACAACTTGTCACTGGGCCGACCCCATTAGGGTGGTCTAATAACCCTTTAACTCATACTGGGTCAACCCCTCTAAGGTGGTATAATAACCCATCAAATATAAGTTACGACACTTACAATATGACTTGTGACACTTGCAAATACAAATGACGACACTTCCAATCGGAGGAATAATACATCTCCGTTGGGGATACAATAAAGTACAAATGTAATACATAAAATACACAAGTGAATATCTTCCGAAGTTACAAATACATCAACACTCCATATTAACTAGGAAGGTATTCTCTTGACATAGGTCATTAATACATATAGGCACAAGTCTTCAATACTCGAGCTGGGTCATCATCACTGCTTCTGTACTCGTCATCTTGATCACTGGTGCTATCTCTCAATTCTTCTCGTGATAGGAATTTCTACAGAGCCAGCCTTTTTTCATGTTGGATGTAGGCCTAGCCTCCATGTAGGTCTTCATCATCTCTATGAGTGACCTGACAGAGGTGGAATCTCAGGACTGATTATGTGCTTCTGCAAAATATCGAAACAACATCTACAGAATGATTACAAGCTTACTACTCAACCTATGAGGTCTCCCAGAACTAAATTACAAGCAGACCTCGCAAAACCTCGAAAGAGCATCCCAGGAATGATTACAAGCTTACTGCTCAACCTATCGGATCTCCCAGGACTAAATTACAAGCAAACCTCACAAAACCTCAAAAGAGCATCCCAAGACTGATTACGAGCTTACTAGTCAACCTATCGGATCTCTTAGGAATAAATTGCATTCTACCAAGCAAAACCTTGAAAGAGCATCCCAGGACTGATTACGAGCTTACTACTCAACCTATCATATCTCCCAGGAATAAATTACATGCTAACCTCGCAAAACCTCAAAAGAGAATCCCAAGACTGATTGCGAGCTTATTGCTCAACCTATCAGATCTCCCAGGAATAAACTACATGCTACCAGGAAAAACCTCGAAAGAGCATCCCAGGACAGATTACAAGCTTACTACACAACCTATAGGATCTCCCAGGACTAAATTACATGCCACTGCAAAACCTGCCACATATCCATGCCCTCAGAGTATCATCCTGATACTCATGATCATACTGATCATCCTCATATGGAGCATCATGCTGATGCTCATGATCATACAGATCATCATCATATCAAACATCATCTAGAGCATCGTCCTGATGCTCATCACACACATCACTTACATCCACAGCCATGGGGATGACGCTCCTACCACTATGCTTGGAATGGCTCCAGCATCTATGTCCCATCACTTCCTCCTAGAAGTATCTTCAATCTAAAGAACACCAAGCCTCTCTCTGAAGTACTTGAACTTCACCCTGGCTAGTGGTTTGGTCAACACATCTACTATCTGCTTGTCCGTTACAACATAAAGGAGCTTCATTGTTCCTCTCTGCACCATATCCTAGATATAGTGATACTTGATCTCGATGTGCTTTGACTTGTCATGGAACACCGGGTTCTCAGAAAACTTCACACAACTTTGGTTGTCACAGAAGATACAAGTAGCATCCAACTGGAGATCAAACAAATCAGACAGTAGCGTCCTTAGCCTTCCTACCTCACAACTAGCCAAACAAGCTGCGACATACTGTACATCGACTATACTTAGTGCCATGCAGGATTGCTTCTTGCTAAACCAAGAGATCACACCTGATCCCATACTGAAGAAACACCCCAAAGTGCTCTTCCTATCTGCAGCACTCCGTGCCCAATATGATTCAACATAACCCTCTAGGTTAAACTTTTGATTCGCATCATACTTGAGCCCATCATCAACCGTACCCTTCAGGTACCTCAGAATATGCTTTACAACAATCAAGTGAACATGTCTAGGATCCGTCAGGAACTGGCTCAAGGTGTTCACAGCAAAGCAAATATCCAGTCTTGTGTTCGTGAGGTATATCAAGGACCCAATCATCTGAAGATACATCATGGCATCAACCAATTCAAATGAAGCATCACTCAATAGCTTCTGGTTCAATGCCATAGGTGTGGCCATGGCCTTGCAGTCCATCATCCCGAACTGCTACAGGATCTCTACTGCATACTTCCCTTGCCCAAGGAAGATTCCATCTGCACTTTGCCATACCTCCATACCTAGAAAGTAATGCATCATACCCAAGTCCCTCATCTCGAACTCAGCAGCAAGCTTCCTCTTCGTATCAGCAATCAACCCAATCTCACCTGTCACAAACAGGTCATCTACATACAGTAGAAGTATCACTGGATTTCCTTCCTCAACATTGTAGTAAAGGTTGGAATCCGCTTTACTCTTGGTAAAGACAAAACTTGTCAGGAAGCTGTCAATCCTGCTGTACCATATCCTAGGTGCTTATTTCAAATTGTACAAGGCTTTCTTTAATTTGCACGCATGTGACTCTCGGTCACGTGTCTCAAATCCAAATGGCTGCTCCACATACACTTCCTCTTTGACTAAACTATTCAAGAAAGTTGTCTTGACATCCATCTGGTGTATCTTCCACTTCATTACTGCAGCCAGAGAAAGTATTGTTCTGATGGAATTGGATCTGGCTATAGGTGCAAATGTTTCTTCATAATCTATCCCTTCTTTCTGGGAGAAGCCACAAGCCACAAATCTTGCCTTGTATTTCTCTATGCTACCATTTGCAGCATACTTGATCTTGTAGATCCACTTGGAAGTCACAACAGACTTCCCTTCTGGTCTTGGGACCACATCCCAGACATCATTCTTCATGATGAACTAGTACTCCTCGATCATGGCATCCTTCCATTATTGCATCCCTGATCCTGGAAATTTAGATTCTTCAATATCTTCAATAGGTAGTTTTCTTGAACTTCGCCATTGGAACAAATGTCGCTGTCCTTCTTTTGTAGGTGATTGTCCACGATCTTCCCTCCAAGTCAAATTCAATTGCATGATTTGAAACTTCTCATAATTTTTAGAACAAAATTTTACACATAAGGACATATGTCATACAATCATGCAATTATCTTAGCCAATGCTTCAATGTAGCATTTATCCATATCCCGTAACTTTCTAGATGCCTTCCATCTCTACCAGAACATTGTTAAGAGTGTGCACAACTCCCAACATGTCAGCAAATAGGTTTCATTCTAGATAAGTAGCAATAGAATGTTGTACAGTACCATAGGCCACTTACCCATTACTTGTATATTAGTAGTATCTTGTTCATTAATGCAACTTTTCTAATATGCATAAGTATGTACATGACTGAACAACATTATTTAAGTAATAAGAAATGACAATTCAATGCTTATCTTTGTTTGGTTGTTGGGTGGACTCCCTCTCAATCTTTGATTTCTTACAGGAATAATTGGAGTGTTCTCCCTCTTGATCTTTGCTTCCTTGCAGCAACTACTAGAGTGTGCTCCCTCTTGATCCTTACTTCCTTGCAAGAACTACTAAAGTGTGCTCCCTCTTGATCTTTTCTTTCTTGTAGGAACTACTGGATTGTGCTCCCTCTTGATCATTGCTTCCTGGATTATCTGTCTTTGAACTTATAACCATCCTGGACCATTATGCATGCTTAAGTGTGCACTAGTGTCATCATTGTGTCATCCTCAAGATCTCATACATAATCATACATGCATTAGTATAATCTCAATACTATCAAAACATTATGATTCTAAATATGTATAGTCATGATCATTTCATACACAAGTAATTTATCACAAGCGTTAGTATTCAAGGTTTCACGGAGTACTTCTTTTAGTCATGCATATTCTTTTTTGACCATAGTACTCTTCTAGTTTGTTATATCATTAATTGAACTAAGAAGCATAATATGCATAAGCCCATGATTACTCAAAGTTATAACTTCATGAATAATCATTATCAATCATACAAAAGTATACGTATCTAAGATCCTAACACAAAGTAGGCTTCTAACTCGATATAGGAAAACCATACTTGGATTATCATGCTTGTCTAGCATACCCAAGCAATGTTTTCTTTGTTCTCTTCAACCTTGTGCTAGTAACCTGTATATCTCATAAGTTAAGCAGTGTAGAACCATATTATACATACCTTGTAAGTAGAGCTTCTATGTGATCAATGACTATGGATGAATCTTTCTCTTCATGTCACCATGGTCATATATTCTTGATCTAGAACTTTATTTGTCTTTCTTGATGTACCTTTCATGTTAGTGGACAACATCATCCTCATATGACACCAAAGTGCATTAGTACAATCATAAGTGACATAACCCTAATCAATGAATGTCTTATATCATTCAAATGCATTCATACTTTTACTAAGGTGATCAAACAATCTAAAATTAATCAATATTGTACTAACCTCGATAATATGAAGACAAACATATCATGAACTTAATCATCAGATAAATGAAAGAAATTTCGACACATACCTATATCTCTTCAAGTCATACTGGTCGGGATTGCTTGTAGTCTTCTTTTGTAAGGCCTTAGCCTCATCTCCCTATGGAACTAGAACTTATTCACTTATGTAGGTGTCCAAATCATTCTCTTCTAGGATTAACCCAATCACCTTTGATTTGTTGAAACTAGATCTGGAGTTGGCTAGGGTTTGGCAGAGAAACCCTAAAAATACAAACTTGGAAATTCTAACTTCTTTCTAGACAGGGATATGAAATTGACTGAGGTGAGCAAGCTGGTGTGCTGAGATTTTGAAAAATCCAAAAATGACCTATGAATTTTGGATCTGCAACTTCTGTCAAATTCTGGTTTTCTGGTTTTTCTAGTTTTTTCTAGTCCAAAACCCGAACTAGGGTTTGATAGAACCCGAGGTTCTACCGAACCAAAAACATTGACCTTGGTCTCTAAATATCAGTTTTGCTAAGGAGATCAATCATGTGCTTAGAGTACTCCAAAATTCCACTTCTGTAAAAAGCCCTAATTTCCCGCAGTAGTGACAAGCCAAAAATGAAAATGCTCAGAATCCAATTCTGTTTTGACATAAATATATGCCATATTGTTTCTAGTGCATCTCTGAAATTTCAGATCCTCAGGGTTTGAAACTTTGTCCTATGGTAGGTTGACCTGTCATCTTTTCAACCCCATGGATATGAGCTTCAATGGACTCTCCATGAGAGAGATATTCCAAGTGTCACAACATGACCTGTTTATCGGATGAAACAACATAGAAAACTTGTATAGAGTTCCATGTGTCATTGTTTCAACTTCAGCCCCTAAAAATCATACCTGTGAAACTAACGTCCGTACCCTAACTAATATTTTTTACAAAATTTCATTTGGAGCTTCCTACCCCGAAATATGACCTTTGTTCCTAGGTCACCTGTTTAGGACTGCATTCTAGAAGAGGCAGAAACCCTAACTTGTAAAAATCATATCTCACAAAGTACAATGAATCTGAGGCTGATCTTTGGACACAAGGTAGATGAAAATTTCATCTTAGGCCTTTAAACATTTCAGATTTTGACCCTTCACCAAAACGGATTTATAGAGAAAGTACCACGATGAATAGTTTTTACTATACAAAGCCCTAGCTTCCAATTTGTCACAAGTGCAACAAGTGTTGTGAATGCCATACAATGCCTTCCTTTAGGCTACCTCTGATACCATGTTAGATTTTCAACATTTAATTCAATATTATCTATGATCTTAACTGAGAGAATAACATGTACATCATATCAAACATAAGAGACAAGAGACACAAAGCATTTTACCAGGGAAAACCAAGAAGGTGAAAAAACCCGCAACTTCCTCGGAGATAGAATGAGCACCAATACAAAACCCAAAAACAAGAGATAGTCTCCTAGAAGCTTCTCCTCCTCCACTTGTGTGCACTCCTCCTCTCCCTCACTAATGCGAAGTGAGTGAGTGAGTGAAAGGATAAATAGAGAGGTCCTCCTCTCTATTTATACTTTAACTTTACTTTCCTTTTACTCCAACTGGGCCGACCTCCCTTAGGAGAGTCTAATAACCCATTACCACTTGTCATTGCGCCGACCCCACTAGGGTGGTCTAATAACCCATCAAATATAAGTTATGACACTTACAATATGACCTATGACACATGCAAATACAAATGACGACACTTCCAATCAGAGGAATAATACATCTCCGTTGGGGATACAATAAAGTACAAATGGAATACATACAATATACAAGAGAATATCTTCCAAAGTTATAAATACATCAACACTTCCACCAAAATTTCTAGATCACATCCGATTGATGGGTGCTTGTCATATGCTTCAATAGTTAGTTCAAGTAGTGAGTCGAAATATAAATTATGTTCTTCTTTTAGATATGATGCAAAACATGGCTCACCACCATAAAAAAAATCCATCCCATTTGCAATGATCTTGAAATCACCAACAAAGAAGTTTGAAGGTCTTGAAGTGGAATATATTTCTGCACTATTCACAACGTCAACACTTTTTGCTTGGTCTTGTGTTGCACATGGTTCTTATTCCTCCTTGGAATTTTGGACAATTCTAGGTCCATAATCATAATTTGATGGCTACCCTTTAACAGAGGGCTTCCCTCTTTCTGAATCAAGGAAATCTCTAGATGCACCCTTAGTGACTAGCTCATTGGGTGTAGAGCATGGTGATGCTTCACTTTGCTACAACATATGCTCCAGTTCTATGCAAAAATCATTGATAGTATGGTCTACTCTTGTTTGACATGTGATACCACAAGGATCCCCATTCAGGAAAAACCTTTCAAATTTGAAATTACAAAATTCTTGAAAAGGAAATACCTCTTGGATCTCCTTCCTCATTGTTTGGTATTCTATAAAGTACTTAGAAGGATTGACTACAAGGCAATTTTCCCCATAGCACAATCTACCATCCATAATACTAAAATATGGTACATTTTACCTTCTATTCTCTATGCAAACAGTGTCACACAAGGAATCATTATCCTCATGCACCCTCTATAGTCTATAAATAGCATAAATAACATCATCATTGGAACATGATGCTTCCTCACCATCCCATTCGAAAACATCACTACTTGGTGCTAGTCTCTTGGATGAAACTTCTTCAAATTGAGAGAGATTACTTTCCACGGGAGTAGAGGAAAGTGATCTGATACCATTGTAATATCCTAAGATCTTATTTCAAGGATATTAACTCTCTTACAAAATTTAAAAGAAAAAATTGCAAAGATTGAAACTAGTTATTAAAACTAGTATGGAATAAACTAGTCTTGGTCATAGTTAAACCCACCCAAAGATTAATAATTAGAAACTTTTGGATCTGAAAGGTCTAATAACAAGGTTTTATCAGAATAAAAAACAAGGACAAGTCTAGATTCAGAATCTTACGCACAATGTAATGGGACCATTTATATTTCAACAACAATTGTCGTTGAAGTCTACTTCAAAGATTCCTAGGTACACCAAAATATGCATACTAGATTCCTCGACTAACACCTGAATGCAACCAAAAGGTGTATAAAAGGTATTTACCCTCTCATCTACTACTATGCAAAAGTTACAGGAGTTTTGGGAATGTTTGACAACGTTTGGAGGTCAAAGGAGAAAGTGTGCTACTATAGTCTACAACAAATAGTCTTCTTTCAATATTTTCCAAATGGCCAGAGAAGGTCATGAAAAATCAGTATGAGGATTGATTTGGATTCATTATTATATTAAGGACTTGTAATGAATTACATAATAGAAAATAGATAAACCAAAGATCATTTTATCGAAGTTCTTGCAAAACTAGTCAAGATTTGAAGCTAAAGAGCAAGCATTGATAAAGAAGTAATTCCAAACAACTTCCAAGGCTGACCAACCTAACATTGAGTCATATATCAAAGCTCTAACATTCAAATAGAAACAACAACAAGTTCCTTCGTAATTTTATAGCAACATTAAACGAGTATTCATGGTCCAAGCTTACAAAGAGTCTCCAACTTAATATGTTTTATAAAATAGTAACAGAACGCTTCAGTGGGAGGATGAGAGAGAATATGAGATTGAGGGATTAGAACCATAGATCATAGATGAGCATCATATAGCTCATGGAAAAGAAGCTAGACATCTGATATCTTCACAGGAGTCATGGCCTTGCTTTCTTCTCTCTTATTTGAAGAAAATCTTCACAATTCCACCCCAAACTTGGACATTTCTCTACATTAATCCTGGAAGCTTTTGTTTTTCATGAAGATGGATGAATCACGGAGGCATATAATAATTCTATGGCCATAGATAATAATTTTACAGCTACATATGATCAGAGGAGAATATTGTAACAAACTTTCCTTGGGCACATCACCCAAGCATTGATTGAGGTGCATCACTGAATCTTTGGGAAGAAAAGCTATCAAATCATTAAACAAAATGACCAAAAGATGTGAGAGGAGCGCACTAGCCTTCTTTTATAGACATGATGACATCATGAGAAAGTCATGAGCATGTGTGAGTGGACCCTATCCCATGAGTTCGCATTCCTTAATGATTAGTTTTAGAAATATCTTTCTTTGTGCAACCTTCCTTCTTTTCCAACATTCCTTGCTTTATGACTTTATCTTGCTTTTGGAAACTGCACCTCTTTGCTTTCTGGATGTTTCCTGCTTTTCAAAACCAGCTTCTTTTCTACACTTGACTTCTTTTCTTTCAGTTTCCTCTTTCATTGATAACTCATTGAGCTATCCTTATCTCCTTATGTGCCTTCATGGGGCCCTTGACATCTTCCAACTCATTATCACACTTAATAATAACTAAATATCAAATAATTAATTTGCATCACCTCCCATTTAATTTATTCTAAACCAGCTATAATCCAAATTATCTCCCTAGCTAATTTATTTATTTTCCTAAAGTACTTGAGCAAGGTTTACTCCCTTGTTAATAATTTTCCACTAGAACCCACAAAGTTGGATGGGTTACTGGTTCCTCCATGGTGTTTCCAAAATGGGGACATGGCAAGACAAGGCTTCATTGTTCCTATTTTTGAAAGTGCTGTAAAAATAAAACCATCTAATCACAAGACAATTATGATAAGACCTCATTTAGCCAAATTAAATGGAATTATTTTGGTAAATAAGATGATCATGTGGCTAGAAATGGAGAGAAAAATGGCTAAAGGCTAGCTAAGATTTTGAGATTATCAAGCAATTGCGGACCACCTTATTAGTCTTAGGACCATTTCCAAGTAGTGTCGCAATAATACAATTAATAATCTTTGTTACTTTGTTGAATTTAGAACAGCATTTGACACATTCCCTAGAGCTAACCTTTGGAATATATTAGAATAGATAAAATTCGCTCTCGAGTTGAGAGTTCGTGAGGCAAGGTTGTATAAGAAGGTTATTTCCAAGTTTACGAACTTTGAGGCATTGTCAAAAGAAATTAATTTTAGTATAGGAGTCAAGTAAGGTTGTCCCTATCCCCTAACCTTTTTGGAATTTACATTAACATGCTAGAGGGTTGTTTGGAAGACTCAAGTTGTGTTGGCATGACTTTGCTTGGTATAGTCATCATCCTTCTTTTCTATGTTGATGATATCATTTTTATGGCGAGGATTACCTATGATATCAACAAGAAACTACAAATTCTCATTGATTTTTGGTCTAGTATGGGTATGAATGGTAAGACTAACAAAATTAGGGTTGTGATAATCAATTCACAAAATATCACTGATGATCATTTCATGTATTACAACAACAATTTGGAGGAAGTGTCATCATATAAATATATTTGAATCGATTTTCATCATGAGCTTAACTGGGACTATAGCATTGAGAACATGATTAATGAACAATGGAAAGCTTATTATGGATTTTTAAATAGTTGTAAATTAGGATACCTCTAGTTTTAGAAAGGAAAGCAACTCCTCTTTGAGGCTCTCATCACTCATGTTATCTTATATGGTTAGAATGTTTGGGGTCGTAGCATATGTACATAATCTTTGTGAATGATAACACAATTCGTAAGCGATTTATAACATATAATCCAAAATTAAATGTAATACACCTTATGTTATCCTCCTCATAGAAGCAAGTCCCTCCTTAATTGAGAGAATGACTATGACTAGGTAGCTGATGTGCAAATGTAAGATAAAGAACATGGGAAACAAGAGGCTTCATAAGATTGCTTCATACTCTAGTCAAAACCACCTATGACTTAAGGGAGGCTAGAATAAACATGCAAAGTCTTGACTAGATCATTGGGGATTCAAAGAAAATGTCACTGTGTAGAATAGAGATAAGATTAAAAGTATTATTACATATAAATTTAGAGGAAAGATGTGGCGCAATAAAAAGTTAGAGGATAAGAGAAAATTAAGATATTATAAGGAGGTGAAGAACCTTAATCTAGAATATCAAAAGTATATCTCTATTTTATCTATCCTAAATAAGAAAATCAACATTGCTAAAATAAGAACAAACCTTGATGAACTACATAGTGATACATGGCACTAAACAACTCCTAAAACATGGTGGGACGACAGAATCTGTCATGTTTGTGACACAGCGAGGGTTAAAGACGAAAAACACTTTCTCATAGAATGCCCTCTGTATAACCAAATTAAAATGCAATTTTAAAACATTATCTACAATATTGACCTCCATAATCTTTTAAGTCATCATAACTATAGTGGTTTAGGAATGCTTCTCTTAAATTTTTTTCAGCATAAAAATAGAATTCTAAATAAAAATAAATGACTTAACTTAATCTTAGTAGATTCTAATTATAACTATTATCATCATCATAAAAATTTTAAAAATACAAAAATATATTTTTAATAAAAAATTACAAACCCATTAATTAATTATATAGTCGCTATCCACCAAACGAACAAACTCTCATTGCAACTCACAAACACAAACTAACAAAAGCCAAGGTCGAAAACCTAAGTTATGTCTGTTCCAAATCACATGGTACATGAAATTAACTATAAAAATTAATATTTGCTCTCTAATTAAATTAGATTATTTAAAAAAAACTAACCATTGGACAATAAATTGAGGCGAAATTTTATTTATCATATTCAAATGAAGCAAAACACAATATTATCACTAACATCACTCAAGTGATTGACTCAAGTTTCATTTTTATGTCACTCAACATGAAAGAACACACACTATTAGACTTTTGTATGATTCTAATAATAAAACGAGTAATTGGCTCGTAAAAGTTTCAAGTTTATCTCAGTCAACATGAAAGAATACACCCAATTAGATGTTTGTATGAATATAAACAAAACATAAGACAGTATCACCTTGTTTACCCCTTAAATATAAACAAAACATAAGACAATATCACCTTATGAGTCCTTATTTCTCTCTTAAACGTCCGTAAATTCAGGAAAATTTAAATGACATCTTATTCGATGACACCACTGTGTACATACTGTGAAAATACTTCCATGACTATCAAAAATTTCAAAACTAGTGAGTATTCTTGGAGGAAGAAATAATTTATCAAGAGAGAATCTCCATATTGATGGACGGGGTCCATGGCAGTCTTCAGAGGAGCTTTTCTCCAAAGTTCTCTTACAGTTTAGGAATAAATCAGTTCTGGCTCATGGGAGGGATCACACAATCCTGGATGTTCATTATGGGTTGACAGAGAAACAATTAAAGGACCCCTTAGAGCATGACAATCTTGGGCTTGCCCATGGGATGACTGTTTCTGTGTTTAAAATGTTTATTTTAAGGGGCTTGGGGATGCTCTCCATGAATTAGCCCATTTCTGGTTGGCAGTGGCTTTATTTTCTAGTTTTTTTCTATTGTTGTCTCAAGTTTCAACAGCTTGGTGTTTTTAAGTTTTATTCTTTTCTTTCTTATCAAGGAAATGATCAAGATTGTAGATGATGATGTTTATGGATATGGTTTGTCGATGGTTAGGACTCATAGATAGTGTTGTTTAAAGACAATGTTTTGTTTTCTATGGCTATGTATGACCTTTGTCGTTAGATTAGCTACTGATTATATATAAAGTTTTGTCTAGGCGAATGTGGTTATAGTTTTAATATAACTATCATAACCACTTAACTTATGGCTGGTGAACACCAATAAACCACAAATTAAGTGTTAAGTATTATTTCATTCATTAACTAGTGGTTATCCAATAAACCAATATTTATTATTTCATTCATTAACTCGTAGTTATCTAATAGTTTTGCAAATCCCCAAATAAATAATAATAATGTTTGTTGTCACTTCTAAAATGGAAAACAATTTCGTCAATCATCTCATATAGTTCTTTGACTTCTTTAATACATGCTATCCTTATTTTAATATCTTTCAAATAGTAACATTTAAGAGATGGGGTGTTTCAATCTTTGACTGCTTCAATACAGGATGGCATATTGACGCAATAGGCATCTGAACACTTGAAAAAGCACCTTATTGGAAAAAGATTTCATGAATTGATAATTTCCAGAGTTACACATTTAGTAACTACAGAATTTTAATTGCAACAAACTCCCAGAATTTGATTGCTGAAAATGGATAAATATATGGAAAATTCCTAGAAATAATTTTTTAAGCATTGGGGAGGTTTGTCCAAGCTTGGTATATAAACAAGACAGGGCCTGTATTCGTGAGAATTTTCACTCTGCCAAGCATTGATGTGACTCTGATTTTTGAGCTTTTCATTTTTCATGTATTTCAAAAATTCCAAAGACAACTGCATTTCAAGATGCCATTGATTCTGATGTTGATGCTAAAACCGTGCAAGTGTGGTAGGTCTTATTTTTTTTTTTAATTGTTGTTGGACTTAAGTGTGGTAGGTTTTTTTTTTTTTTTAATTGTTGTTGGAGCTACTAAATATATTCAAAGTTGCAGGGAATAATTGTACTGACTAGGGAAATGTTGTACACCGTAGTAAGGAAGATCGATATTGTCGAACATTGGTGTAAATTTTTAATTATGGTGACTTTGATTATTATTCATCATGTATATTTTTACCTGATAAGGTAACTAAATTACATTATGGTATACATTCTGATTTTTAGAATTCCAAACAAAAGTGTTTTTCATGATGCTATGGTTTCTGATGTTGATGTTAAAACCATGTTAGTGTGTTAGGCGATATTTGTTTTGCAAATTCTGGTGAGTCTGTATTCTACACTATGGACGCAAAGCAAATGATATCACAGCTGACGACACTGAAGAATCCGACAAATATTATTGTAATTTTGGAAGGAAGCGAAAGCATTTGAAAATTTGTAAATTGGGAGATGAAGGGCATTTACTTGCATCCTTAATCCTTTTTCTTAACATGCGAGAACTATTTACCTATATATCAAGTTCGTAGCTTGTATGCAATAAAACAGCAGACATCTTTAAAATTCAAATTCAAATAAATCAAGGATGACATAGTTTACCGGATGTTCAAAGATTTAAGGGTTGTCTTTTGGAATGGAATTTATATTTTGATTTGATTAGGTTATGTTGTTAATATAGTGAAATGACTAAAGTAAATATTAATTTTTTAGTATAAATAATAAGGGCAAAATATATGTAGTTCAAAATATCTTTAAGATTTTTATATACATATAAAACTAAAATTACTTTAAATTCATGTAGTCAAAATAATATAGTAGTATACTTTTTGATTAGTTTTACTAAAATTACTTTAAATTCATGTAGTAAAAACAATATAGGTATACTTTTTTATTAGTTTAAATTTATGCATTGAGATTTTTAGTTTAAATTTATAAATTTTATTTTAGTTGGTTACATTTTGGAAAAAGTTATAAATTTTACTTTAATTTTGTACATTTTGGAAAATTTGATTTTATTTTATTTTTAATAAATTCAAGTTTAAAATGTGGTTTGTATCACAACCAATGTTCTCAACCACTCAATCTATATTTAACTATAAGATAATTAAATCAAAATGTAAGAGAAATGAAATATAAGAAGTGTATAAAGATGAATTCTCTCTTTTGATTTCATATCACTATCTGCTAATATAATTATACACATATATGTTGATGACTAAGTCCAATGGATATTATATAAAATCATTATATTGTAATAATAAGAAACATACCCTCTTGATTATTAGATATAAAACAATTTGAAAGTGAAGATAAGGAACGAACCAATATATTTTGGAATGCTACTTCATAATTTATTTTGATATAGAACCATTTATAAATGTAGGTAAGAAAGACACCAATATAGTTTCAAATGTTCAAGGCCTCATCTTGGGTATAAAAATTTTATTAGGTATCATTAGGGTTGGGCAATTCTGCAAATATTTGTTTAAGGGGAAATTAGTTAGAAAAAGGGTTGTCAAAAAGCATTGATTATCCCAAGATGTTCTCAGGAATGTGCTCTCCTATAAGGTGGTTTGGCTAGTCATTACTTTAGAGGATACACACCTAAGTATGAAGAATGTTTTAGTAATAATGGTTTATTTGTATCCATTTTATAGTGTTGTGGTGTCATTTTTCTTTTACATGCCAAGTGTTTGTTGAAATAAGTTGGTATTTCACTTTGGTAATTTAGGTCACAAAATTTCTATAACAAGGGTTTAGGAAAATATGTATTCATCTCCTATTTGGAATTGGAGTTAAGAACAAAAAAAAAGTACTAAGGGATTCATAGCAAGTATTTGAAGAAAATATTATTTGTCAATATTTTTTAATGCATCAATAGCTCGACCAGTAGAGCTAGAGGCATTGATACCTATAGTAGCAGAGAGATAGGAATTAGTACCTCCGCTAGATAAAAATGTAGAAATAATCATCTATTTTTGAGGATCTATACTACCCATTGGAATTATTGTATATATCAAACTAACCAATGGTGTAGTAGCTTGTGGTGGGTTGAGTGAATGAGAAGGAGATGTCGGTCGGTCTTATCGGTGTGGAGGAGAGTGTGGTCGATTGACTTCTAGAAGAGATGGTGGTGGGTCAGCTTAGTGAGAAGGAGAGGGTGGCCGATCTACCCATGGAGTAGAATATGGTGGCGAGTCAGCTCAATGAGGAAGAGAGAGTGGTCGACCGACCTGTAAAGTAGGAGATGGTCGTTCGTCTACTCGATGAGGAGGAGAGGGTGTTTGGTCGACTATTAGTGGAAGAGATGGTGGGTTGTCTACTCTACCAAGAGGATGATGATATGGAGGAGGAGAAGGTGGTGGTGGTGGGTTCGCTTTGCGAGGAGGAGGAGGAGGCGGTAGAGAAGAAGGAGATGGAGTACCACCACCCTCATCATCAGAATATGAAGAGATATGAGAAGGATTCCACCTCTATAGTAGGTTTGTGGTATCAACAATATGACATGTCAATGCTCTCATATCATGTGGTAGGGTCCTCCATAATCCTAAGAGGTTTGGGTCTTGTAGGGACCGGTTGAGATGAACATGAAACACTCCTTGTCAATCCAACAATGTAGATAATTGACATGCTACCTATTGGTGGAGTCTACATCTATCATGCATGCTAGGCTAGGTCACTATGATTGAGGCACCTACCCATCCTCATCTATTCCCTCATATTATTGGGGAGGTGCCTCCCCAACATAAGTGCCAATATCTGAAAAATAGTACACAACAATAATTAGACAATTTAATTAAACAATTTAAATAAAATATTATAATAAACTACATATGCATAAAAATAACCAATAAAATGACGCTAGATTAATCAAAACATAATGGTAATATTACCTCTATCATTTTGTGGCTCGTACATTCTCTCCAATATAGATTTTCCGATAGATCAGAAGATCCATGGTGTGATTTTCCCCACTAACAAGCAACTCAAGTGTCTATTTAGTGATAGTAGCTAAGAGATTTTCTTGTCCCCTCTTGGAAATATCTTCCCTCACATGTACATCTTCACTCATTCATCGACCTAGGAGGGTGGCAGTTGAATGATGGTCAAGTGATTGGAAACCTCTCAAAAGATATAAAAAACTAACTCAAAATAAAACAGGAAGCTTGTCCTCCAATAAAAAATGGTGCGACAATGATCCAGAGAATGAAAAATTGTCTTAAAAAAATGGAGAATCACCTACTTCTTTGAGGACTCTAAACTAAAGAATCAACATAATACAATAATGAGAAAATATTGTGTTTCCATTCAATAGTGTAGTGAGCCACTATCATGAAAATAGTTGGAGGAACCTAACAACCCATGCACAAAAAGAAGCTATGTCCAACTTTCCCCTAGCTAGCTAGAAGTCACCATGGGTAGTAGTGGTCTCAATAACATATCTCTAAACATATGGTAGTTGATTGGATATTTCAACTCTATGAAGGACATCAGGGAAATGGGGAAAATCTTCCTCTCTTTGGTATAGCCCAATAATCAAATAAATGTCCTCCTCTATGGGTTAGAACCATAGATCAAGACCCACCTTGAATTCCTATTGACATTGATCCCAATGAGAAATCATCAACCTTAGTAGTCATGAGTGACCCCTCAATGATGTAGCATCCTCATAATAATATAAATGGACATGCATCTATGGTGTTTCTTGAGCCTTCCGTTATCTTACAACATTGTATGATTTGAGCTGTTATTGTTGGTCCTACTCATGCTCTTGTCACTTCCACATCTCATTCACATATAAGTTTCATTAGAAAATTAGACACTAACACATATATATGCATACATAAAACATAAAAAATATGATTAAAGTACATTTTTTGTTATCAAAATTATAAAATATTTGTTTTTCTAAAAAAACAAAAACATAATTGGCATGCCTAAAAAAAGTAACACATCATTAGCAATGCTTTCATGACATAATTGCACTTCTCATGGTGCTTCTAAAATAAAATCACATCGCCTTTGATGCTCTAACCTAAGGGCACCACTATCATTGGTCTAAAATTAATATTTCTTTATCATATTTGGATATTGTAAGTGTATTGCGTATAATAATATGCACCATATCAGTGTGTAAATATATATAGAGCATCGCTATCTTACAAAACTATGCTCATTGTTTTGTCAGTGCCTCGAATATATATAGATTCACATAGAATGGTGAAGCTATATATATATATATATATATATATATATATATATATATATATATATACAGAACATCATCATCGTTGAAAAACTAAAAACTAAAAAATAAAAAGAAATTGTTGGTTCACTACATGGTACTCTTTATATATATTGATGTACCAGATACAATGAGTCAATATATTTAAATAGAAATGCTTTGTTAGAGAAAAAATCATGGTTTCAAAGGAGGTGCATTTAGTTCTCCTAAATTTTTGGGAATGTTATATTATTTGCATGTAAATCAACTGGAAAAATCAATAGTCGACTGGAGTTGGAGGAGACAGGTGTCAAAATTCTAGTCTGTTGGCTAATCGAAACAGTTCTTTGGTTAAAGGAAAATGACTAGTTGTTGTGAATTCGACAAAACAACGAGAAGCTCAATGGGAAATTGACAAAAAATTTCCATGTCAAATCGATTGTAAAATAAAATATCAAAGTGGTTAGGAAGTTATGGACTGTCATTAATGAGGAGTTGGTTGTATTCTGTACATAAATAAAATGTAATGGATATGCAAGAGTGTGTAGAATGATGATAATGTAATGAATTGTGATTTGTGGTTAGAAAATCATAGTTGTAAACACATGCTATGAGTGTTTGACTAAAATATGAGTAGGAAGCTCACTTGTTTTCTTGTTTTTTCCTAGGAGAGTGGTTTCCAGGGTAATTTCTATGTAATGTGTTGATGTGTTGTGTGACATTGGTTTATGTCTTTAATTGTATTTAACTAAATGAATCAATTTGCATATATACTGTAATCGGTATTAGAACCAATAGTTTGTATCAGATCTATATTTGCCTGCAAGGGGATTACTTTGTTATTAAGGGTTTGGCTTGGTCGTATATCTAGTGAATACTTGTTGTAGTGGGAGTTTCTAAAAACATTGATCTATAGTTAGAATGGATAACACATCAATTGTACAAATTGAAAATTTTAATGGGGAAATTTTGAGCTTTTGAGGCTTAAAATGGAATATTTCATTGTGGATCGAGAACAAAGGATTGCAGTTGACCTAGGAACAATTCCAACTAGTGCTTCAAAGGAAGATTGGAAAAATATCGATAGGAAAGAAATGTGTACCATCTAACTTTGTTTAGCATATTTTGTATTAATTAATGTCTTAGAAGAAGACATTGCAAAGAAGCTATAGGCAAAGTTGTGGAACTTGTATCGGTATAAATCTATGGTTGACAAGTTGTTTCTTCGAAAGAAGTTATATCTTCTAAGGGTGGGTGAAGGTGACTTCATTACAGAGAACTTGAATGCATTCAATGATATGATTAGTTAGTTGTTGTCCGTGGATATTAAAAATCACCAAGGAGGAAAAATATACCAATATGTTGTGTTCTTTGCAAGATTCCTGGGATAGCCTGGTTATGTCTATTGGAAGTAATATTACCACATTCAATATTGATGATGTGGTGGCATCCGTCTTTTTAGAGGAGATGATATGAAATAATATGGAAGGACTGACCCATAAATCCTTGACAATAAGAGATTGTTTGGTAGACATAGGAAGAGGAAAATCCTCTACTAGAATATCGAAGTCGAGGGGATGATCTAAGATTATATCTCTTTGTCCTTTAACAAAAACATGCTGGCGATGCGGTAAATTCAGGAATGATAGATGAAACTATAAGCTGATGGAAGTTGAAAAATGAAAAGGGTATGAGGAAGGTCAGTTGGTTGATGGTAATTCTTTGCAAGAATAAAAATTCGATATGTATATTTTCTCCACAAGACTTACATGGTTAGAACGCGACTCTTAGTTGATAAACATAGGTATGTTGTATTGTATTACACCATGACAGGAGAATGGCTTTGTGAATATAAGAAGTTCAATGGTAGTGATGCATTTAATGTATATGATTCACAAACTACGATAATTGGATGAGGTAAAGTAGAATCCCTCTTGGATAAATAACAGTTCCCTCTTGGATTGGTAGCAGTTCCCCAGATCTCTAATCTAGGACAAAAAGTAGAATCCCTGTTGGATAAATAGCAGTTCCCTAGATCTCTAATCCATGACAGAAATTAAACATATGGTACCTAACATCTTCTACAGTTAATTCATACACAACCAAACAAAAGCGTAAGAACGAAGGAAGAGGATTGATGGCCTACCTATGTCCATATGGTTGTCCTAGTTTTCCCTTATCGATCTAGATCCTAGTTTATAGATCCAAACTTGTGAGCCTGCATACAAAGACAAAGATCAAAAAATTCCAATTCATTGTGTTTCAAATAAGATCTAAGTACCAATTAGTATACATGTTCATATATCCATTGAAAAATACATGAAATGGGAGAATATGCCAAGTTATATTAAAAGAAAATCCATGAGAAACATATACAATGTTTTACCTGCCTGTGTAGTAGCATGTCCTTCAATATTCTAGTTCAAATCCATATGAGTACCACAAGATCGTAAGGACCACTTGTCTAAGCTGCTTTCCTTCCCCTTGATCCAAGGTATGAAAATATCTTTATAGGGTGGAGAGGCCAAACTACTTATGATAAATACTTGGATCAAGTGAGGATAAGGTGGATCAAATCGTATTTAGGTTACTTTGAATGGAAACTGAGAGGATACTCGAAGGATAGGGTGATCCACCAAATATCAAGCTTGTATCTTGAACCTAAAATCAAGGCAAAGTAGTTTGAACAATATTGTCGCTCCCCTAAAGTAAGCCACATAGCAAAAATAATGAAATTTTCACTCCTTAGAAGGCTAGCAAGGAGCGACAATGTTTGAATTTTCACTCCCTCAACAAAGGAAAAGCAACAACAATCCCAATCCAATGGTCTAAGTGAGGTTGGTTAAGTGAATTTCATCCTTCTAATGATGGATTTCTTTCCCCAACATGTTTAGGGACCATAATAGGCTTTAGGTTTCCCTCTAGAACACCTCTACGAAGCACATTAATCAAATTTTCATGATTTTGAAATAGACAGCTGAAGGAGAACACTCAAATGTGTCATTTTGAGGTGTAACATCCTGTTAAAAACCAACAAGGAAAATTTTAGGTCTGAAATTTAGCCGAAGGGCTATTTTTTGACCTTTTTTTTCGAAAAAAAGATTCGCCAATTTTTTTTTTCAAAGATGATCCATGCAAATTCCATGGGATAATTTGTTTTACTCTAAAATTTGCCAAAATTATCCAAAAACTATATAAAGTCCTTATAAATTTGAATATTTAAAAAAAAAACTCCGAATATTTTATGGTTGCAAATTTAAGAATTACTAAGATTCGCCAAAGTTTCTACACTTCGAGAAAATTATGGATCCTAAAATTTTCCCTAGAAACTAGGTCTCATCAATGAAACCATTTGTTCGTAGAAAAATAGAGATTGAGTTGTTATGTAGGGTTCATCAAAGGGAACCGTTGTAGTTTATTGTGCTGACATTTTAAATCCTCTGAAAGAGGTCTCACGCAAATCCCAACAAAAACCTTTATAGAATGAGGAAGCATAACTGTAAAGATAAGTTAGTGAGAGTCCATCTCTATCATATCACAACAAGGTTTGTCTTCATGTTATTTCAACACATTTCCTATAACCATATTAAAACATACGTAAATCAAAGATATGAAGCATACATTAAATAATAAATAGAGTATAAGACATTCCATACACAAAATTTAAATGGGGCCAATGTCCTTCATTTGTATTACTAATAAAATCCTATTACAACACATATTCTTGGATATATATCATTAATTCATCAATCAAATGATTTCGGAGATAATTTATTTTTTTTCTTTAACACCGAGTGACATGGAGAAACTATTTCAGATTTTGTGATAACCTCTATCCATTATAAAAGGCTGTCTTATAACCTACTCTAACCTACTACTTTCTCTTTGTGAACGTGGTAGCCTCTACTTTAGCATCCCTCCGGTTGAGAGGAGAAGAACTTCTTCCGGTTGAGATGAGAAGAACTTCTAGAGATTCAAAAATCAATTATCTTGCATCAATTAAATGGGGATCATTTATTTTCCTATGTTATAGGCCCTTAAGAACAATAATGGTTCTGATATCATTATTATTATCACAATAATAAATCAAGAAACCAATGAAATAGTGGAAAAATCATAGGAGTTACATTTAATTCATACATACATAAAAAATTAGGGGATTATTTATTTTCATCCCCTCTAGGCCGTTGAAAACAATAACAACTCTAATACCACCGAGTAATAATTCAAGAAACCACTAAAATAGCAAAAAAGTCATACGAGTTACATTTAATTCATAGGTACATAAAATACATTTATAGTACATATCTCACAACTATTTTATAAATGTATCACAATGAGATAGTTATTTCCCATGGGGTGTAGAATAGATGGTGAATGGATGTATTTCTAAGTTACTCCTTGTGTAAGGTCACCAGTTCGAAACCCCTTGGATATATTCCATAAAAAAATACAAAAAAATCAAGTAGTTGTTAAAATGATATTAGAAATTTGATGAGGAGTGTGTTTAACAGTCCCACAACTCATATGCAAATACCAATGGCGTGTGTTAATAATAATATGGCCACTTATCATTAAAACTATGGATGAAGGGACATTAGACCTTTTCTAATTTTTTCAATTCTTTAATATTATAAATTAATTGTATTCTTATAATTTTATAAGAACATACATAAAACTAATCATTTCATACGTATTAATAATTTTGTTTTGTTTAAAAAAAAAATCACGATATCCAATTTAATATATGATTTTAAAAGACTATGATATGAAATGGTAACTTAATTAAAAGTCAAAATATTTTCCATGAATGTGTCTTTCAACAGATACAAATAGCCAATTAAAAGGAAAAAAAGGTGTTATATAAATAAAAAATATGAGAATCTTTTGCACTTCTCCATGGTAGATCCTAAGAAATCTCGGAGACATATTCTTAGTTGTAAAACTAATGAAAACAATAAGATTCCCTTAAGGTACCAAAATTTTGACCTTAAAAATCTTTGTGAAACTTGTGATCTTGTGGAAAAAATTCATAATCTTCGTAAAAAGGAAGACATTTTTTCTTTGGAGGACAAAGAGTTTGAGGTTAAGCAACTTGCAAAAAGGAAAGCAAAAAACATTGAAGGATGTCAAGCTTAAATATTAAAAATTAGCCGATCTATACTCATCCCACACATCCGAAAGATAATCAATTTAGAAACAAAGTAGGGATTCCCTAAACCCTAGAGAGATGTAATATCCTATTATTTGATTTCAATGATATTAACTCTCTTACACAATTTAAAATAGAAAATTGCAAAGACTAAAACTAGCTATTAAAACTAATATGGAAGAAACTAGTCTTGGTCATAGTTAAACCCACCCAAAGCTTGATAATTGGACTCTTTTGGATTTGCAAGGTCTAATAACAAGGGTGTAGTAGAATAAACAAAAAGAATAATTCTAGCTTCATAATTCTATGCACAAGGTACTGGGACCATTTATGTTTCAACAACAGTTGTCGTTGAAGTCTACTTCAAAGCTTCCGGGGTACACACAGATATGCATACTAGATTCTTCCACTAACATTTGAATGCAACCAGAAGATGGGTAATAGGTATTTACCCTCTAATATACCTCTATGCAAAAGTTACATGATTTTTGGGAAGGTTTGACAATGTTTGGAGGTCAAAGGAGAAAGTGTGCTACTATAGTCTGCAACAGCTAGTCTTCTTTTAGGATTTTCCAAATGGGCATAGAAGGTAACAAAAACTTAGTCTAAGGCTTGGGTTGGATTCATTACTGTCTTAAGGACCTGTAAGGACTTACAGAACAAAAAATACATATCCAAAGGTCATTTTTTCAAAGTTACTGCAAAACTAGTCAAGATTTGAAGCAAAAGAGCACGAATTGATAAAGAAGTAATTCCAAACAGCCTCCAAGGATGACGAAGCTAACATTAAATCATATATCAGAGATATACAATTCAAATATGAAAAAAATAAATTTCCTTCATAATTTTATAGCATCATTAAAGGAATATTCATGGTCCAAGCTTACATAGAGTCTCCAACTCAATGAGTTTTACAAACTTAGTGGCAGAACGCTTCAATGAGAGAATGAGAGAGAATATAGGAATGATGTATCAGAGCCAGAGATCATAGATGAGCATCATATATCTCATGGAAAATAAACCAGACATCTTATATATTCACTAGAGGTGTTCCCTTGCTTTGTTCTCTCTTCTTTGAAGAAACGCTTTACAATTCCATCCAAAACTTGGACAGTTCTCTGCATTAATACTAGAATCTTTTGTTCTTCATGAATATGTATGGATTAGGGATTCATATCAGAAGTATATGGTTGTATATCAGAATTATACATCTACATATGATCATAGGTAATACTGGAACACACTTTCCTTGGGGCACATCACCCAAGCATTGTTTGAGGCGCATCAGTCAATCCTTGAGAAGCAAATCTCTCAAATCATTAAACAAAATGGCCCTAGCCAATGAGTGCACATTGCTTAATGATTTTTAGCGATATCTTGCTTTGCGCAACCTTCCTACATTTCCAACTTTCCTTGCTTTATGAATTTCTCATGCTTTTAGAAACTATGTCTCCTTTCTTTCTCGATGTTTCCTTCTTTTCAAGGCTAGCTTCTTTTCTGCAGTTATCAACTTTTCTTTTAGTTTCCTCTTTGGTTGACAACTCATTGAGCTATCCTTATCTCCTTATGTGCCCTCAATGGGCCCTTGACATCTTCCAATTCACCATCACATTAATAATAATTAAATATGAAAATATAAATTTGCATCACCTCCCATTTAATTTATTCTAACAAAACTATAATCAAAATTATCTCCCTAGCTAGTTTATTTAATGTCCTAAAGTACTTGGCCAAAACTTACTCCCTTGTAATAATTTTCCACTAGAACCCATGGAGTTGGATGGGTTAGTGGTTTCTCCATGGCATTGCCAAAATGGGAACATGACACCCCTCCCTTCCAAAAATTGCTTGTCCTTAAGCAATGAAAAAGATAGGGTTGAATAACTTGTACACTGCCACCAAACTGTTGCTTCCAATCAAGATGGCAAAAAAAAAAAAGTACACTCCATCACATAGTGTTGGAAAATGCTACACTCCTCTATATCATCCAATGCATCTTCTTTGGATCTCCTCCATGAAAACCTCTTACTCACCCTCACGTGCGTCTCCAAACAACCATTGTGACTATCTAAGAGTGGAACATGAACAACTCCCAAAATATCCTTCTTTAAGATTGATTTAGGCACTAAGTGGGTAGGGTCTTTAAAGTGGATGAATATCATGTGCTTATCTTCATGAATCAACCCATCCATAGGCTTACATGAAAACCATTATTGTTTCCATTCATTAAGTTCAATCTCACCTACAAATATGTACTTAGCCAATGCAAACATATGGGCTAGCATCTCCTTGTCAAGGTGTGGATATATTGCTTCTCATGGAGCTTCAATCTCTTGTTCACTGCTTTGGTGATGGAAAAAATAAAGGTTGAGAGAATCCTCTCCATGTAGACACCAACTTAACCTTTCTCAAGCATGAGACTAAGATACATTTCCTTCATCCTTCCAACTTCACACTCAAGCAATGTTAATTCCATCCAGGCATGCAATGCAACTCCCAAACTAGGAGAGGACTTCTCCAACAACCCATAGTGAACCCACATGTCACCCAAAATAATAAGCACATGCTTACCAAATTTATTGTGATATGTTTCACTCATGAAAGGTAGTGAATCCATAAGTTCCTCAACCAGACCATCGCCCATGCATGGAAGTCTTGAATATTCACATTAGAATTCTTCATTCATTTCAAATTGGCGATGGCTAAGGTGGAGATTAATACTGAGAAAAATCTTGTCCTTATGCAATCCATTCCTCTTCCTTTCCGAAGGTACTTTGAATGCAATTGGATTCACACAAAGCTTGGTAAATCTTGGTGCAAAAGATTCCTTCATGTGCCTTTAAACCTCTTAACATGCTTGTATGTCTGGGTGAACTTTTGTTGAGCCTTTACTCCCTTTTTAAGGAAATTCCCAAGTAGGAATAAATCATGGGAAACCCCATAAACTCTTGTATAAAAAATTATTTTGGCACCCAAAATATGCCTTCATCCATGATGTCAAATTGTTCTTTTTGAATCCAACCATTTAGCAGCTCATATACAAACCTGCCTTTGGGATACTCTGCTACTAAATGACTTTCCAAAACAAATACGTCTTCCCTTGAATAAAGAAGAACATCCACTACTATATTCTAGCATTAATGATCAGAGTTATAAACTTGGACTTCTTTTACCAATCTTGGTTTCCAATCCTTAAGCTCCTTTGGTATCGTGAAATGCATCCAACCGTTGTGATCAACCTTGACCACCCATTCACTCCACAATGAGTATTGTCTAGACTTAGCCATTGCATGAATGATGGTGATGATGGCTATGTGAAATATGGTATGATACCTTTCATGTGGCTACAAGATTGTACTTTCCAAATCAATGGGACTATTTGAAGATGAGATCATGTTGGGTGGTTCACCCATCTTCAACTTGACCATGTGCTTCACTCCTTCATCAAGTGGTCTTCCTGGTGGAAGGTGTTCAAGAACCTTCTCACGATCTTGTATTGACTTATCAATGTATTCAAGATGATGTAAGAGGTCCATGCTTATGCTTTGAGTGATATTGAAACTTTTAGCATCCCATTCACTATCTCCATGCTTCATAATGGAACTCATGTCTTGAGATGACACCTCATCCACTATGTATTTTCTTTCCCAGGGTATGAGTGGAGATGTAGGGAATTTATCATACAGTTGAACCATAGATGCCTTGGATGCTTGTCAGAGAACATAAAAACTCAAATGCAACAAATGATCCATCATTAATGAAAAAATAACTCTTACCATCTCCTTGGGTCTCCTTGCACAATATTCGGTCTCCATCTCTAATACCCCAGTTTTGGACTTTGAACCCCTATTATATTTTGCTAAGTATTATTTCAGCTCACTTAGATGACATTAGAAATCTGATAAATTGATTTCTAATGACCACGTGGAGCAGCACACTAATGAGAAGGGACTCACAGTCCCCTAAGGTTAGGAGGGAAAATGCCACATAATAATAATAATAATAAATTATTATGGAGAGAAATGGCAAACCCTAAAGAAAATATTTCAGAGACTAATGAATTAAAAGAATTCATAAAATGAGGAACTTCACACCCAAGAGAATAAAAAGTGAAAACTCTTTCAAACACACACATTATCATTTTCATTCTACACACGCTCATGATCATCAAGACACAAGAGAAATGGGTGTTGGGAAAAACATTAATCTGAGACAAATGAGGATAGATTTGGGAGAACCAAACTAGTCCTGAAGGCAGGTGAAGGAGGATAGATTTGGGAGAACAAACCTGGTCCTGAATCCAAGTGAAGGAGGATAGATTTGGGAGAACCAAACTGGTCCTGAAGCCAAGTGAATGAGGACGGATTTGGGAGAACCAAACTGGTCCACATTCAGAGGAATCTTACAGCTGAGTATTGGCTTGTCCACTTAATTGTGTGCATGTAGGAGAACTACTCGAGGCTTACAGGAGCACTGCATTTTACTTTGAATAGGTTGTGCAATTGATTCTCTTAATGGTTGGGGATTAAAAGGCCCTGGAGCATCCTAGAGCTCAGGAGTACTGAGTTGGATGTTGGGTTTCCTGATGCCACTCAAATATCCTGAAAAACTTGATTAAAACAAGTTAAGGGTAACTTAAAATATACACTTTGACCTAGGGGACTGCGAACTCAGCTCAAGGGTGACCTGAAAGAAAGGAATAGTTGTTGGTCAAAGGCTCGGAGGTTTGTGCTTGGTTCCACTGGTCTACATATTTCAAATAAATTTATCTGCTGCACCTATTTGCTAAATGTTATGGACAGTGCTAGAAATTATTTATATTTATTCATGAAACTACTGTTTGAATGATTTACTATTTAGATCTATTTATATGTCTGTGGTTAGACTGATTTCTGAATATAGATCTGCCATAAATTCCTAGATCTCTGTGACATTATAGAGTTCTATGATCTAAGTTGAAATGTCTGAAAATATTCATGGTTTATATTTATTGTATGGATGGACATAGTTCTGATGTTTTTAACTAGACATAAATATTGTTTAAATAGTGGTTTATCAGCCTGAGAGAGGCATCTTATAGTAGCCATTGTGTAAATACTAACCTGCTGATTATGTGAATGTATTTTACATAGGATACTTTATTTATATACTATGAACAAGACTATGATTATTTATATATCATTGTATAGGGTAGGAAGACATGTAAACAAAGGGGTTTACATGTCATGCCATAAATTTTATAAACCCTCATGTCCTATTTTTTATTATAGATCAACCCAGAAGAGGATAAAAGATGAATAGGATGTCTTCCTATTTATTTAAAAGGAAATATTTATTTTCTGAATTTGCTTATACATTTTGGATACAAAATATACATTGATATATTATGGAGTTAAGTAGTATGTGCAGTTAGGGTTTCATAAAGGTTCTACTTACACTTGCTGTTAATTTCTGAGTTATACATTAAGTTTCGAAAAGCATTCAATTTGATACATGTTGTGGCGTTTGTATTAATGTAATGCCCTCGATACGGGTTAGGTAGAGACACAATATGAATATCAGAATCATTTTGTGGTCGTTGGATCGAGACCACCTTACTATATATAAAAAATATTCTTTAATGGTTCTGCGCAAACAAAGGTTTGAAACCTACAAGTTAACGATTAATATAAATTGGTCTCTTAACCATGATTGCTTCTATTTTAAACAACTTATGCTTAGCCATGATTTTACACAGTGCGCATTGGGACAACTAAATCAACGCCACAAGAATAACATTTAGAGATGAATTTATAGTATGCATTTAATATGAATTACTATAACCACTGCAAAGAATAATGATTAATAATGATTTCATTGAATGCATCTACATTAAAATGTTTATGGCATTATAGTTGTAATATTATTCATTGTGCATTATACAGATGTTGGGCATGTTTATACATGCATACCTATGCTAATACAAATCGACGAAAGCATTGAAATTGCGAATCGATGCATTGGATGCTCCCTTAAACATTTGTGTATGCCTATAAATATATATGCATTGAGGAGCAAATCACTTTATAAACCATTGTATGGTGAAAAAGTTCATTGCATCATTTTGAATCCTTTTAAATTATGCACAGACAGTATGGCAAAAAGGAAACAATGAAGCCCTATTTCGAGCAGTTCTTTGAGTTAAACATGTTCACATCTAAACAAACATTTGCAACAAGATTCACATTTTAAACACTGGTCATTCTTATAAAAGAGGAAAATAGAGGCCAAAAGCAGCTATGGATTTTCCACACTATATTATAATAAACCAACACTTAAAAGTCGCATTCTCAAATGCATTCATTATTTACAAAAAGGAAATAATATAGTTCCAAGAGCTCATGCTATCCTTTCAAAACTTAATCCTCTTCGTAGGTCGAACACTGAAACGGGATAACACTAAGCAGGGACACCCAGCATGGCTAAGCCAACCAGGTTCAAGATCGATGAAGTATCGTTCACATTACAAGTCAAAAGACCAACACAACTTTCACCTACAGGACAGGGAAAGCCTTCAAACCCTAAACAAAGTCGCATGCAACAAGGAAGGACGGTCGAAGGCCCAATTGCAGCATGAGTAGACAGAGAGCCATGAGTTTTAAGTAACCCATCCAAACCAACGGGCAGTTTCACGCGAAGGACCAAGGATGTAGGGTTACCTAGACACGTAGCGAAGTGGGTTATTCGCCCATATTGTGAAGACATAGTAGAGTGACCCAGCAAACCCATGGTCCTGAAGCTCCTGCGTTGACGAGAGTCCAATGCAACAGGAATTCAGAATAGTAAAAATATCTTAGCGTGAAAATTAAATGTGTTAACGAGGGTAGCAGTAGTGTAACCACTTACCAGCAGGTGGAATCGACGCAAGGCCCAAGCTGGGATCGCACCACACCTGCACAGGAATACAATAAGTTAAAGGAGACCACATAATATTTCTTACCAACGAAACAATGAAGTATTAACCTCTTAACTGTGTGAAATGTAAACCATTTTCTTACCTTCATAATGTGCATCTCAGTAACGATGCTGGTAGCAACCTCACGTAAAGTGTTGGTGTGATTTGGGAGTAGGTTATCCCTAGTTCATGAGAAAATGCCATGCCTGGAGCAGGAGAGCTCACAGGAGCTCACCAAAAGTCAAATGAGCAACCAAGTGACGAGGTAGGGTTTGAGTATCAAGGTAATACCAGCATGAAGCTTGGCGACCACTGAAACTGGTCACTGGTTCAATAAATTGTAGAGTACATCGTAAGGTTGGCACCAACAACCACAAAGAGGCTCAACGATGGTTATGCTATCACAACTCCCAAGCTGGTGACCAGGATCATGATCGACGGTCATGAATCCCTCGTCATTTATTCATTCAACAGTCAAACTTTAATGCAGTGAGCATTGGGAGATGGAATTTCGTGCGAGAGCCAGGATGGATAGATGGAGCACGAGTGGGGGTTGCTCTATGTGTTAAATGCTGGAACACGTCATGCCAAGTTAAATTCTACCTGCCAAGGAGGCAACACGGGGGTTTAAAACTTGGTTCATTTCAAACGTAGTCTACGTGGTAGGATAGAAGTTAGTACAATCATCACATAGTGCTTTGGCATGCAACCTTAAACCTTAAGGTTTACAATTTGACACCTTTATGAATTCCATGTTTTACAGTGGCGTAAGTCATCGCCGTGAGTGACTAAGGTTGGGTTGGTTGTGTTGATTCGTGGTAAGTGATGTGGAATCACATTTGCCTTGGTTCAACATTGTGTTGACCAAGCAATGCGACTTATCCATATGTTATATCACATTTTAATGCATTACATTAAGTTACGATAATGTAATTATATTACATTTCCATTGTATTATATTATATCAAATTGTTCATTGATGCTCTTAGTCCATTCAATGGCATGCCTATGAATTAAAGTTGGCATATGATAGTTTGATTAGCGCTTAATCCATGTATCGTTAAGCTATGTTGTTGCATAAGCTTAGGTTGGACCATTGGTCAACCTACAAGCGCTTAGGATTATCAATGTTTATATATATATATTATGTTCTTATATATATATATATTATAATGTATTAAAGTCTATAGTATTGCATCAAGTTATAATAATGTATTTAATCATTAACATTTGTATATAGTTGCAAATACCCCAAGTTATAAATATATATATATATATGTATATATATATATATATATATAATGTTTATTGCAATAAATTGAAATTTCATTTGCAATAGTTTATCCATTATGTTCCACATGCATGGTTATAATAAATAATGAACTATGGCATATTATGATAAGGCCTAGTCCTTACTAAGTTAGCCTTAGGGCTTAACATAATATTAATGCTTAGGTTGTAGGTTAGTACCTTGGCATAGCATGTAACCATGTAGACATTAGTTGTACTCACCTTAATACTCTAATGAGTCGTAGTCAATAATTAATACATATTAATGGCATTAATATAGTATTAATTATGCTGAGGTGAGTCTCATATTGTCGCAAGTGTGCAGAATGAAATCATCATACTTCCATTGGATATTTGAATTGGTGACTAACGCAGTGACGAATAGTCACGCTCTCATAGTTGGCACTTGTTTGAACGGTGACATAAATATTAATGACATTTAATGTACTCACATTCAAATTATTGCTATGTAGGTTGCAATGACAACTAGTATGTTATTTTCCGCATTTAATTGATTGGTTAGGATTCCTTTAATAAAAAAACGCGTAGAGGAGATGTGACACCATCCCAGTGATGTATCTATCCACCCAATACAACTAGGATGAATAGGATTCTTTACTTGATTATCCAAATGGGATGTAATCATCCAAATTCATCATAGATAATTATTCTTCATATAGAGACATCTCATGGTCCCCTTGACACAGAAAAAATGCTTGGCCGACATCTTCCAAGACAATTTGTTCCTCAAGAATTTGTAGTTTTGTATACTCCTCATGCTCACCTTTTGCAAGAGGCTCCTCCAATACATTATATGGGAAATCGACCACACAAATTTGATCACCAGTGGCTCTAGGAAAAGAATGTGAACTCCCAAAATCGACATGAAGTTTCTCATCTTCTGTTGTTGTTTTGTCCTCAACAAGTTTGAGATCCAGGTCTCTATCCATGAGCAACTACAACTAGTCATCCTTCATTTCTTTCATCTATTTTTTTATGATGCACAGTTCATAGCTAAAGACTCTTCCCAGAACTACACTTTGTCTCTCCTCCATATGAACTCTTCCAATAATATCTTCAAGAATATTATGTGCACCATTGGTTCTAGACAACACTTTCAGTATCCTTTCTTCTGTGACGAAGAGAATGATCTCTAAGTCAATCCATTGCTTCCTTACAACACACTGAGTGTTTCAACATCTGGGATCATCCATCATATGTGTCTCGTGTAGGATCCATTCCAATACTTCACCCATTTGCATCACCTCTTCCTCCTCATGTGGTATAGTTACGATGGTCTTTCCTTCCACCAAAACTTCTTGTTCACAATATCCAATTGATGGGTGCTTGTCATCTGTTTCATTAGGTAGCTCAAGTGGTGACTGGAAATCTAAATTATGTTCTTCTTTTGGATATGATGCAGAATATGGCTAACCACCATCAACATAACCAATCTCCTTTTCAATGATCTTTAAATCACCAACAAAGAAGCTTAAACGTCCCTAAGTGGAATATATTTCCACAATGTTCAGAACTTCAACACTTTTTGCTTGGTCTTGTGCTGCACATGGTTCTTATTCCTCGTTGGAATATTGCATAATGATAGGTCCATAATGATCATTTGATGGATTTATTTTAACATAGGGATTCCCACTTTCTGAATCAAGAAAAGCTCTAGATGCACCCTTAGTCACTAGCTCATTGGGTGTAGAGCATGGGGATCCGTCACTCTGCTGCAACATATGCTCCACTTATCTGCACACATTATTGACAATAGGAATTACTCTTCTTTGATATGTGCTTCCACATTCATCCCCATTCGGAAATAACCTTTCAACTTTGAAAGTACAAAATTATCGGAAAGGCATGACCTATTGGATCTCCTTCCTCGTTATTTGGTATTCTATGAGGTACTCAGAAGGATTAACTCCAAGAATATTTTCCCCATAGCACACTATGCCATCCATAATACTGAAATCTAGTAGATTTTACCTTCTATTGTACATGCAAACATTGACACACAAGGATTCATTATCCTCATGTACCATCTGTAGTCTATCAATAGCTTAAAGAACATCATCATTGGAACAAGATGCTTCCTCATCATCCCATCTGAAAACATCACTAGTTAGTGCTAGTCTCATGGTTGCAACTTATTAAAATTGAGAGAGATTACTTTCCAAGGGGGTAGAGGAAAGTGATATGATACCATTGTAATATCCTAAGATCTGATTTGAAGGATATTAACTCTCTTACAAAATTTAAAACAAAAAATTGCAAAGACTAAACCTGGTTGTTAAAATGCGTATGGAAGAAACTAGTCTTGGTCATAGTTAAACCCACCCAAAGATTAATAATTAGACTCTTTTGGATATGCAAGGGATAATAACAAGGGTGTATTAGCATAAAAAATAAGGACAAGTCTAGCTTCAAAATCCTATGCACAAGGTACTGGGACCATTTATATTTCAACAACAACTGTCATTGAAGTCTACTTTAAATATTCCTGCATACACCAACATATGCATACTAGATTCCTCCACTAACACTTGAATGAAACCAGAAGGTGGATAACATGTATTTAACCTCTGATCTACTGCTATGCAAAAGTTACAGGAATTTTGGGAAGGTTTGACATCATTTGGAGGTCAAAGGGGAAAGTGTGCTACTATAGTCTGCAACAGCTAGTCTTCTTTCAAGATTTTCCAAATGGGCAAAGAAGGTCACAAAAACTTAGTTTGGGGACTGAGTTGGATTCATTATTGTCTTAAGCGCTTGTAATTACTTATAAAACATAAAATAGATATCCAAATGTCATTTTATCAAAGTTACTGCAAAACTAGTCAAGATTTGAAGCAAAAGAGAAAGCATTGATAAAGAAGTAATTCTAAATAGCCTCCAAGGCAGACCAACCTAACATTAAATCATATATCAGAGCTCCAGATTCAAATACGAACAAAAACAAGTTTCTTCATAATTTTATAGCAGCATTAAAGGAGTATTCATGGTCCAAGCTTACAGAGGGTCTCCAACTCAATGATTTTTACAAAAAAGTAGCAGAACGCTTCAGTGAGAGAATGAGAGAGAAATGGGAACGATGGCTTAGAACCAGAGATCATAGATGAGCATCAAATAGCTCATGGAAAAGTAACCAGACATCTGATATCTTCAGTGGAGTTGCACCATTTCTTTCTTCTCTTTTCTTTGAAGAATCTCTTCACAATTCCACCCCAAACATGGACATTTCTCTGCATTAATCCTGGAAACTTGTGTTTTCATGAAGATGGATGAAGCAAGGATGCATATCAGAATTCTATGGATAGAGATTGGAATTCTATAGCTGCATATGATCATAGGAGAATAAAGAAACACACTTTCCTTGGGCAAATCACCCAAGCATTAATTGAGGTGCATCACTCAATCCTTGAGAAGAAGATATCTCCAATCATTAAAAAAAATGGCCAAAATATGTGAGAGGAGCACACTGGACTTCTTTTATAGAGAGGACGGCTTTAGGAGAAAGTCATCAGCACGTGTGAGTGGACCCTCGCCCATGAGTGCACCTTCCATAATGAGTTTTAGCCATATCTTGCTTTGTGCAACCTTCCTTCCTTTCAAGCATTCCTTTCTTTATGAATTTCTCTTGCTTTTAGAAACTGTGCCTCATTTATTTCTGGATGTTTCTTGGTTTTCAACACTTGCTTCTTGTATGCACTTGTATGATTTTCTTTCACTTTCCTCTTTGGTTGACAACTCATTGAGCTATCCTGATCTCCTTATGTGTTGTCATGGGGCCCTTGGCATCTTCCAACTCATCATCACATTTAATAATAATTAAATATCAAAATATTAATTTGCATTGCCTCCCATTTAATATATTATAAGACAACTATAATCCAAATGATCTCCCTAGCTAATTTATTTAATTTCCTAAAGTTCTTGGAAAAAAGTTACTCCCCTGTTAATAATTTTCTACTAGAACCCACAGAGTTGGATGGGTTAGTGGTTTCTCCATGATGAACTTCCAAAATGGGCACATGACAAGAGAACGATTCGTTGTTCCTATTTTTGAAAGTGCAGTAAAAATAAACCATCTAATCACAAGACAAATATGATTAGGCCTCATTTAGCCAAATTATATGGAAATATTTTGGTAAATAAGATCATCATATGGCTAGAAATGGAGAGAAAAAGGGCTAAAGGATAGGCATGATTTTGAGGTTATCAGTCAATTGTGGACCACCTTGTTAATATTAGGACCATTTCCAAGGAGTGTTGCAATAAAACAACTAATAGCCTTTGTTGCTTTGTTGAATTTAGAAAAGCATTTGACACATTCGCTAGAGCTAACCTTTGGAATAGATTAGAGTAGATAAAAGTTTCTTTCGAGTTGAGAGTAGGTGCAATAAGGTTGTATGAGAAGATTATTTCCAAGTTTACGAACTCTGAGGCATGGTCAAAAGAAATTAATTTTAGTATAGGATTCAAGCAAGGTTGTCCCTATCCCCTAACGTTTTTGGAATTTACATTAACATGCTAGAGGGTTGTTTGGAAGAGTCAAGTTGTGTTGACATGAATTTTCTTGGCATAGTCATCATCCTTCTTTTCTATGTTGATGATATCATTCTTATGGCGAGGATTCCCTATGATATCAACAAGAAACTACAAATTATCATTGAGTTTTGGTCTAGTATGTGTATGAATGGTCATACTGATAAATCCTAAAATATCCCTGATGATAATTTCATGTATTACAACAACAATTTGGATGACTTGTCACCATATAAATATCTTGGAATCAATTTTCATCATGAGCTTAACTAGAAATATAGCATTGAGAACATGATTAATGGACAATGGAAATATTATTATGGACTTTAAAATAGTTGTATGTTAGGATACCTCTACTTTTAGAATGGAAAGAAACTCCTCTTTGAGGCTCTCATCACTCATGTTATCTTATATGGTTGTAATGTTTGGGGTTGTAGCATTTGTACATAATCTTTGAGAATGATAACACAATTCAAAAGTGATTTATAACATATAATCCAAAAATTAAAGGTATTACACCTTATCTTATCCTCCTCATAGAATCGAGTCTTTCCATAATTGAGAGAATGCCTATGACTAGGTAGTTAATGTACAAAAGAAAGATAAACAACATGGGTGACAAGATGCTTCATAAGATTGCTTCATACTATAGTAAAAACCACCTATGACTTAAGGGAGATTGACATAAACATGTCAAGTCTTGGCTAGACCATCGGGGATTCGAAGAAAAGGTCACTGTGTAGAATAGAGATAAGAGTATTATTACATATAAATTTAGAGGAAATATGTTGCACAACAAAAAGTTAGAGGATTAGAGAAAGTTATGAGATTAGAAGGAGGTGAAGAACCTTAATCTAGAATATCAAAAATATCTCTCTGTTTTATCTATCCTAAATAAGAGAATCAACATTGCTAAAATAAGAACAAACCTCGATGAACTACGTAGTGATACATGGCACTAAACAACTCCTAAAACACGCTGGGATGAAAGAATCTGTCATGTTTGTGACACAAGGATGGTTAAAGACGAAAATCACTTTCTCATAAAATGTCCTCTGTAGAGCCACATTAAAATGCAATTTTAAAGCATTGTCTACAATATTGACCTCCATAACCTTTTAAATCATCATAACTATAGTGATTTAGGAATGCTTCTCTTAATTTTTTTTAAGATAAAAATATAATTCTAAATAAAACTAAATAACTTAACTTGATCTTAGTGGATTATAATTATAGCTATCACCATCATCATAGAAATTTAAAAAATAAAGAAAAAAAATATTTTTAATAAAAAATTACAAATTCATTAATTAATTATATAATCGCTATCCACCAAACGAACAAACTCTCGTTGCAACTCACAAACAAAAGCCAATGTCGAAAACATAAGTTATGTTAAATATAAAAATTAATATTTGCTCTCTAATTAAATTGGATTATTTAAAAAAAACTACCGGTTGAACAATAAATTCAGTTGAACAATAAATTCAGGCGAATTTTTGTTTATCATATTCAAAATGAAGATTGACTCAAGTTTCATTTTTATCAACCTCAACACACAGCTATTAAACTTTTGTATGAATCTAATAATAAAACGAGTGATTGACTCGTGAAAGTTTCAATTTTATCTCATTTTTATCAACCTCAACACACAGCTATTAGATGTTTGTAGGGATGTAATAATAAAGCATAAGACAGTATTACCTTGTTTACCTCTTAAACTTACCTTATGTTACCTTATTTCGCTCTTAAACGTACGTAAGTTCATGAAAATTTAAGAGGCCATAAATCAGTTCGGGCTCGCATGGCAATCCTGGATGTTCATTGTGAGTCGATAGAGAAACTATTAAAGGACCCCTTAGAGCATGACAATCGTGTGTTCTTCCAGTGGGATGACTGTTTCCGTGTTTATTTTAAGGGGCTTAGGGCTGCCCTCTATGAATTAGCCCATTTCTGGGTTGCAGTGTCTTTGTTTTCTAGTTTTTGAAATTGTTGTCTCAAGTTTCAGCAGCTTGGTGTTTCTATGTTTTATTCCTGTCTTATAGGGGAAAGGATCAAGATTGTAGATGATTATGAATATAGTTTTTCAATGGTTAGGACTCATATATAGTGTTTGAGCACAGCTTTTTAACTTATGGTTGATGAATATCAATAAACCACAAGTTAAGTGTTGTAAGAACCGTTTGTTATTTCATGCATTAACTATCAGTTATTCAATATTCTTTTTTTTTAATAATTATTTATTTCGAATTTGGAACGACTATTATAGAATCAATCTGGACAGTGCACTTATCCCATCCTCCTATAATATAGGAAAAGCATAGATACTAGTCCACCCCAAATTCTAAGATATAAACACCTATCGATGTAATGAAACTATGAATAATTTTTCTAAGAAAAAGAAGTCGATAAGAAATGACTCGATAGGGGCTAAGGGAATGAAGGTGGTTAGTGTTGGGGTTAATGGAATGAAGGCCATAGATTTTTGGACTTTTAGAAGTTACATGCATGGCATACTTAAAGTCTCCAAATATCCAAAGTAGTATTCAAAATTATTTATGATTCTTATTTTAAATGTAGAGACTATAGATAACATTATTTGGTAATCTAATAGATTTTAATTTAATTTAGAACGTGTGAATATTTTTATGAACAAATGAAGAAGTGGATTTCCAAAGTACTAATTTAGTTTACAAAATATGATTTAATTTTTAAATATAAATTTTAATTTTAAAAATATTAATATAATTTTTTTTAAATATATTAAAATAGATATTTAATTTTTAATATAATATATTTAAATGCCTTATTTGAAATTTAAATATTATTATCAAATTTTTATTTATATCTTTTATCTATATATTAATTGCAACAAACTCCCAGAATTTAGCAACTACAGAATATTAATTGCAACAAACTTCCAGGAATTTGATTGCTGAAAATGGATAAATATATGGAAAATTCCTAAAAATAATTTGTTAAGCATTGGGGAGGTTTGTCCCAGCTTGGTGTATATGCAATACAGGGCCTGTATTCGTGGGAATTTTCACTCTACCAGGCACTGATGTGACTCTGATTTTTGAGCTTATCTTTCTTCATGTATTTCAAAAATTCCAAAGACAACTGCATTTCAAGATGCCATTGATTATGATGTTTATGCTAAAACCGTGCAAGTGTGGTAGGTCTTATTTTTTTTTATTATTGTTGTGGACCTTTATTCTACACTGTTGGGCAAAGCAAATGATATCACAGCTGAACATATTGAAGAATCCGACATCAATATTGTTGGACTTTTTTTATGAGGAAGATAACAACTTTTGAAAATGCGACAAAAGGTATTTAGTGGCGACTAAAGGTATTTAATCGCATTCTTATTCGTTTTACTCAACGTGGGCAGAAATATTTGACTAGTTACCAAGTTCGTAGGCTGTATACAATAAAAACCGAAGTCGGCTACAAAATTCACGGAAGAGAACATGACATAATTTATGGGATGTTGAATGCTTAGGGGTTTGGAGTCATCATCCACAAGCCTATGGGTAAAATGGATAACCCAAACATCACAACTTGTCTAGATAAGTGTAACAACTCACTTTCTCATCTAAACATAAGTTTTTTATTATGTCCCTTCAAGGGGACATATATGAACCGCTTGAAGGGGACATATATGAACCGCATGATAGCAAACGTTTTGGGTTTGATTTAATTTTTTTTAGTTTTTATACCAGGACTTGCAATGTTTTGGAGTTAGTTTATTTTTATTTATTTTTTAAAGCATTTTTTTAAAGTTTTCATTAGATGTTGCAGAGTTACTTTCAGCATCAAACTAGGTTTCAATAGAGGTGGCAGCATGCTGATGCTGACTCGGTTCGAGGGTTCTTAAATGTGGATGTGGGTGGCATTAAGTCTCCTCGGCGGGTGAGATGGAGCGCATTAATGGAGTCACACGGATCTTGGCATGTAGCACATTTCATTATGCAAGGTCTTATTTCATCATGAAGGGCTCTTAAATATTAAACCCTTTAATGTTTACATGTAAAAAAAATTATTCTTTTCATTTGAAAATGTAATGATACATATAAATTTCAGCATATATTAATAATCAGTTTTGTGGAATATTGGTTGTTGGTTAAATCTAGGCTTTAGTTGTTCCATCGGCTTGCTTCTACGAGTCAAATATTAAAAAGTCTTTAATATTTCTTTATTCTGTGGAAGCTGCAAGGGTCACAATGCAATTATATTATCGGACATTCCAAGTAATCCTTATGCAAAATGGTTGTGTTATGTTAAGATAACAATCAAGGAAACTAACAGGCTTATTTTTCAAAAGCTGAGAATTATATGCCAGAGAGGCCCACATTAAAATCCTAACAGTTTGCGATCAAAAGCCCATCCCAACTAGAAAGATGGAAGGAAATTGTGAATCTCATTTTGGTCTGCAAGGAAATAATCACTCACCAAACAAGAAAATTCAACCAGTAGCTAAAAGTGTATCAATAGGTATAAAGTAGTTCTGATATTTTTATTTTTTATGCTCTAGTGATAAGGAAACATAATGCTACTTAGGATAATTTTTGTGATATTTTCTGGAGAATTTCTTTGATATTTAGGGAAAAACTTGGGTATGGTTTCCTATTGAACCGAATGCATATTCATGAAGTGGAGATAAAGAGGGAAATAAATTCAATAAAACAACAAATATCATCCCTGAACAGAGTTTTAGACATAGCAAATTAAAAATCATAAAAAGTCAATATTTATGCATAGGTTAAGCATTTCCTGAACTATCTCTGAACAAATATAGGTATACACGAGCAATCATGTAATAATAAAAAATAATCCTGAGCTTGTATGGTAAAAGAATGCAAAGAAAGAAAATGAAACTGTATCACCTGATGACCAAAAATTTCAACCAAGAATTGGCCTAATGGTTGATAAAGGCCTTCCAAAGAAGGGATTGGGTTTTGGCAGACAATGTGATCCCTTGGGACTCTCTACACCTTTACTTCCCATTCCAATTGGACTAGAGGAACCCTGCAAATGGGGAGTCTCGACATATCAAAGTACACTACCTTGATTTATTATCAACTAAAAATTATTCAACAAATAATAATGATCATTCATTCTCTGCACAAATTTGACCATACAGGTGTATGAACTATGACCCTATTATTTTGTAATGTGCAGGTCACATTATAAGCCATCTAATTGAACACACTTTTAATCTATAGATATATTAATTATAATGTTTATTGATTATCATTTTATTTGGTTGTTTCTATAAATTTCATGGTCAAATTGTTTGCTCCAAATCTCAGCCATTCTTAAACCCTAAACCTAAATCCAAAACCGTCATCCAGTATTAATTCAATTTTGACTATCCGACGTAAAAAGCGAGCGTGCACACAGACATATGAATTTCATAAAACAAAGAAAGAAGCAAGCTTGAAGTGGGTCATTGGTCTTGGAGAAGCAGATGTGATTCTACATTCAATCTTGTGAACGTCTGTCATCACATCACATCACATGGGCTTCATTGTTTCCTCATCCATTGGGGACTGCCCATTCCAATTGGACTAGATGTGCATTGTAAATGGGGACTAGACGAGCCCTGTAAATGGTGACTTCCCATTCCAACTAGACTATACATGTCTTGTGAATGTGGATTAGTTGGGTGAGAGAAGCATGGTATTTTTGTCTGTCCTGAATCACGACTATCACCCAGTGACCCCACCCCATTTCGATTGCATTTTCTTCTACATTAATTTCCTTCCATATTTAAGATGGCATACTAATGGCACTGTAAGGCTTTCCCAATACCATACTGCATCTATTTCCTAACGAAAACACAAAAGATAATGTGTCAAGGATAAAGTTACTGCAACATATTGCACCTATTCAATACAAAATCTTACCTCTAGAAGAATTAAGCATTAAGAAAGGCAAAATCTTTAAGCCAAGTAAATTACCTGTGCTTTGTGAAAAAACAAAAGATTGAAGATGTTCTTCCAATGAATATCGGACCATCAGCAACGAAAACACAGGGCAAGCCACAGGAAACGTGATTAATAGAAGTTTCTGGAAATGAAATTTGTTCGCAATGTCCAATTAAGGCCAAGCACATTTAAATTCAATGTGAAATCTCACCTCTAGAACCATTAAGCAATAAGCAAAGCAAATTACCTATGATTTTTGAAAACACAAAAGATTGAATAGTTCTTCCAATGAATATTCGACCATCAACAACGAAAACACAGGGCAGGATGAGAAGTTTCTGGAAATGAAATTGTTTTAAATGTCAAAGAATATCCGAGATCCAAGTGACTATGATTTCCAAGTCGACGACATTACTTGAGGCCCGCAGGTGAGCAGATCAGATCCCTTGTGATTCTATTTCATTTGTACGTCACACTCACTTTCTACAGATTCCAAGACAGGATTAGTTGAAACCTTCGTTGGTTTTTTTATCAATTCTAATTCCTTATTAATGTGGGAATGTGATTTTCAAATCTGTACTCACGATCAAAACCCTTTTTTATCAATTCTAATTCCTTTATCCAGCGGGAATGTGACTTTCAAATTTGTACTCACAATCAAAACCCAACATTTAGAGATTCTGAAATAAAAAAAAACCATTCAAGAATTATGCTCTCTCTCCTAAGAATCAAATGTCTTTGTGACAAACTTTGGAAAACCTACCAATTGCTACTTTTATATTTTACCATAGAGTTTCAAGTGTAATTTCTCATGGGCCCTCAGTTCCGAGTCCAACAATCAGTGACGAAAACATAGGGTAGGCTGTTGGAGGAAGGATTACAATTTGCATGTTGCAGGAGGCAGCAAGAAGTTTCTGGAAATGAAAATTGTTCGAAATTTCAAATTGGGGCTAGGTAGTGATTCCGTGAGGCACATCTACATTGAATTTGGTAGATAGTAACAATAAATTTGGAGATGGTAATCTAGCTTCTAGCAAAACATCACATGTATCAACCAACTGCAAGGTTTAATGAGCTTTATGTTGCATTAAATATGTTCCTACCACTCCACTGCCCAGTTCCGAGTCAAACCCTCGATCCCACTGGAAACCATTTGATGAGCAAAATTTCAAACTGCCCTTATGTTGCAATTGTACAACTCCGCAGTTAATTTAAGTATTGATAGGATGGTAATGAAATTAATTTTTTTTTGCATGGTAAAATTCAAGACAGCCTTCCATGACATGTAAAATTGCCTCTGACGGGCCCTTAAGGCTTCAAATTTGAAGCCTATGTGGGAGTGACTAAATCCTACCTGCACCTTGTTCTTTGTGTTTTGGCTTTTCTTTAAACAAGGTCACATACTATCATTACTCTTTGCAAATGAAAAACTAGCATTGCACTGAATTGCTGGGACTTTCTTTTTGTAGGTGATTTTGCTTGAATGCACTTTCCAATTGTTTTGATAGTGCAGTATGCTTTTATTGGATTTACAGGTCGTATTTTGTTTTCCTCGTTAAAATTTTTAATGTTGACCAAATTTGTATGATTTCTATCCTTGGAAGATACATTTTTTGTTCCAAATGTAGATCTCTCAGTGGTCTAGATATATGTTTGGAAGGCATTTTTTTATGATCTTGGGCTAGGTCATTATAGTCTTCCACTTTGTTTTTAGATGTAGCATCTTATCCTTTTTTAACATTATAATCAACAACACGTTCTTTTCCATGTAATATTTAATTTTTTTGGTCAATACTTTTGCATGCTCATGAATATTTATGATGTGTTTCTCATGCATACTAGTTCTAGTGATTTTATTTTCCAAAGCATTCTTGTCACTATATGCAACCGGATCATGCTGGAAATCTTAGTTATGAGTTGTTGTGTATCTAGTTTGCACTAGCTTAGTCTGTCGTTCAGTCAGTGGGTCAATCAGTAATGTTAGTCAGTCTATCACGATATGGTGTTCACGTCTCACCATATTTAAGTGGTTGCATAGTAGTCCAGAAGTAAAGTTCTTAGGTAGATTTCAGTCAGGAATTAAATTAACAAGGAAAAACATAGTCATTTTGTAATGTAAGAAAGTATGTCGAAGTAAGTTTTTTGGAGATCATAGCCATCGGTGATGTCTATTAGTGCAAGTAAAATTGTTGAATCTTGGGAGCACAAGCTCTGTTTAAAGTCTCTATAGTTTTCATTGTTATTTTGCTTGGTAATATATATTTGCACTTGCTATGTTTATTCTGCAAAAATAGATCTTCATTTTGCACATCTTTCATTGTGTGTGAAATGTTTAAATATTCTTCGTTTATAAAGAGTTGAAAATTGCTTTTGCCAAGTTAAATATTACTGTGACAGGAAAAGTAAAGTTTGTAGTCACCGTGCACAAATTTAGGACCTTTCCCTAACATATCCAATGAAATCACAAAAGTTCTAAGTTTCTTGGTTTATAAAAATTCACATTATAAAAGGTATTCAATTTTATATTGCATGGTTAATATCTTTTACTTTCAAAAAGGTATTATAATACTTTATAGTCAAAGTATTAAAGTTTGGGCTATTGCACAAATAAAATCACCTTGATCTGGTATCAGAGCAGGTTATCATAGAAATTTAAGGAAGAGAAACAGATCTGTTTTACAAGAAGGTGACTTTGAAAAATTAATGAAAATGGCCTCCACTTCTAGTGCACAAATATCAAGTTTGTAGACTCCAATTTTTATGAGAAGGAATTATGAATATTGGTCCCTTACCATAAAGGCTCTATTCATAGGTCAAGATGTATGGAAGATAGTTAAAATTCTTATGTCGAACCAACAAAATAGGCAACATACAATGCTCTCACAAAAGTTGAGAAATATATCTTAAAGGAGTTACAAAGGAAGAAGGATGGAAAAACCATGTTTTACCTACATCAAGCAATGCATGAAAGCATACTCCCAAGAGTAGTAGTAGCAAAGATAACCAAGGAGGCATGGGATACTCTACAAACTAACTATCAAGGTTTGGACAAAGTAAAGACTGTTAAATTTCATATTCTTAGAAGAGATTGTGAATCTCTATCAATGAAAGATACAAATTCAGTAGGATCATTTTATACTCAATTTATTGGACTAATAAACTAAATGAAATCTCATGGAAAAGCTATAGATTATAGAAATACTTTTGAGAATGTGCTTAGGAGTCTTCCCCCCAAATTTGAGTCTTTAGTTGTGACTATAGAAGAAAACAAAGAGTTGAGCAATTTTAGCATTGGTGAGTTGCAAGCTTCTCTCAGCAATCATGAACATAGAATAATTATATCAAATACATCATTAGAAGGTGCATTTGTAGCACAGTCATCCATAAGCCATGGAAGAAGAAGGGGAAGATCTAATTTTAAAGGTAGAGGAATAATTTCTTCCTAAGGACGACGCAGCAACAATTTTGCAAATGTCACTGTTAGAGGAAAAAATCAAAATTCCAGTCATCCAAGTCATCAAAGATATGATAAATAAAAAATACAGTGTTATTACTGCAAGAAATTTGGGCATTTTGAATATGAATGGAGGAAGAAATAACATGACCAGAACAAGCAATGTCAAGGCCAATCATGTAACATTAATACTTCCACCAACACAATGTTCTTTCCATGTCCATCCATAGATGAATGTAATGTTGCACAAGAATTGCCATGTGACTTACTGTATTTAGATTCAGGCTACAACAATCATATGTCTAGAAATTTATATTTATTTTCTAGTCTAGATAAATCTGTTTAAATTAATGTTACACTTGGAAACAATATCCAAGTCATTCTTTTGGGAAAATGAACTGTTGGTATTTTGGCCAAAAAGGGGGAGTAGAAAACTATGTCTGATGTTTATTATGTCAAAGGTCTAAAACATAATTTAATGAATATCGAACATATGCTACAAAAAGGCTACCGAGTCTACATGGAAGATAACCACTGTGTGATTTTGGATAAGTATCCAAGCAAACAACTAATAACTACAGTTCAAATTACAATAAATCACTTGTTTCCTTTGAGGATAAGGCATTACTTGAAGGGAAAAACACTCAATTTGTTCAAGAAGTAGAGAATGAAGATTCAATAGCTACATTCAAAGCAGAAAGCAAAGAAGCAGACAAGCCATCCTTGAAGGAAGAAAAAGGCAGTGATGCATAAATAAAAGAAAATCTTCAAACGAAAACAAATGATTCAAGTCTTGGTTGTGGCATTTAATATTTAGACATCCGAATTTTGGTGGGATAATGCTATTGCACATGAAGAATATGGCGAAAGGTTTACCACTAATTGAGAAAATAGAAAGAATATGTGAAGGCTACATTTTTGGCAAGCAACATAGAGAATCCTTTTCAGTGGGAAAGTCATATAGAGCACACACACCATTTGAAGTTGTGCACTCTGATATTTTTTGGCCAATGCAAACACCATCCATAGGTTGTTGCAATTATTATCTTTCATTCATTGACAATTTCGCAAGAAAGAGATGGATCTATTTTCTGGAACACAAGTCTGATGCATTTCGTTGCTTTCAACAATTCAAGCCACTTATGGAGAAGCAAAGTCACTATTATATCAATTTTTTAAGGATGAACAAAGGTGGTAAATATGTCTCAAATTATTTAGTATTTTTTTTGTAAATCTCATGGCATACACAAGCAATTTACTGCGCAATATACACCTTAGCAAAATGGTGTCACGGAAAGGAAAAAACTATTATGGAGATGACGCATAGTATGATGGTAGACAAACATTTTCCAAATAAATATTGGTTTGTGGTAGTTGAAACTACTGTACACATCATGAATAGGTGCCCAATGAAGAGTGTGAAGATCAAAATTCCTCAAGAGGCATGGATAGGTATGAAGCATAGTGTTTCTCATTTAAACCATTTTGGTTGTGTTGCATATACGCATATTCCAGATGAGTTGAGAAATAAATTAGATAATAAGGGACAAAAATGCATATTTCTTGGCTATTCAAAAGATACAAAAGCATACAAATTGTATGATCCTATCACAAGGAAGGTCATAATCAGCCACGATGTTCAATTTGTACTGAATGAAGCATGGTATGGAAGTGTAGAAAAGAAAACAAGACTTATGAATCATGTCGCAAATGATGATATGATGGAAGAAGTGCTTCAAACACCACAAGTAAGTTAAAATGTCGCAACACCATCCACCCCCAGGACTGCAAGACATGTCGCACTTGACGCTAATGCGACACTAGTCGCAACACAAACTACACTAGGAAGTACACCAAGAGCTCAGTAAACTCCTGCAAGCCACTCAAGGAGTTCTTCATCTCCAAATCCAACTTTAGCAAGCTTGCTACCACAAAAAAAATCATTAGAGAGATTTTGAGGTCAGAAAATGGCCTCCTAAGAGATGTACTAAAAAAATATGATATATATTAAAATAATATGAGTTAGGGGTTTTATGGTGTAGGTATATATGACAAGTAACCTCCTACACTATTTTGTATGCACAATATAAATAACTATGGTTGAGCTACTTTTCAAAATTCACTAGAAATAAAATTAATAAAATAACTCTACATTGATGTGACTAAGCTTCATTGTAAATTCCCAAAAAATTATTGTCCTTTAGCATTTATTTGTCTTGAACTTGCAAATGAAATTAAATAATAAAAAACATTTTTTAAGAGTTATTTTTTTAATTTATGTTGACTTTTTATATTTAGTATTTTTCTCATCAATTTAATATAATGTGATTTAATTTAAAATTTATTTACATGTAAAATGTTAATAATATTATTATAATCGACATTGTATTATTATTATTTATTCATTAAAACTATATTAATATGCTTTTTTCATATTAATATCATTCATGAATTTAATTTATTTTAAAAGTACAAGGATATATATATATATATATATATATATATATTAGTTTAGCATTAAAATATTAAATAAAATGGAGTGAATACATAATTAAAAATTAAAAATACTATGAAAAAAATGAAATGAATATATATATATATATATATATTAGTTTGGCATTATGATATTAAATAGAATGGAGTGAATAGATAATTTAAAATTAAAAACATGAAAATGTCAATATATTATTTTATAAAAAAATGTGAAATGACATTTTTTATGAATTATGACTACTTTACTTGAAAATGACAATGATATTCTTTTATGAGAAAGTGTGAAAGGAAAAAAAGGTGTGAAAATACATTCATTATGAGTATTTTACTTGAAAATGACAATAATATTATTTTATGAAAAAATGTTAAAAGACTTTCATTATGTCTACTTTATTTTACTTTATGACTTAAAAGTACTTATACCACTACCTTGGATAAATATGGCTTTTCATCCACTATAAAAAAATTGAAAAATAAGCATTCTTAACTCATGCAATGCCATCTCAACCATGGGGGGTGATGTCATATACTAGAATGTGATTGGTTGATTTTTATAGTACATTTTCTTTGTTTTGAGGCCCATTTTTACCTCAAAATTTCTCTAATGTCTACATGAAATATATAATGTTGATGTGACAACAAATTCATTTTCTCTTTTTGCACTATTTTCTCAAATAGATGATCCATTAACTTTTGAAGAAGTTGACACAAATAATGTATGGGCACAAGCCATGGATGAAGATTTTGAATGCATTGAAAAGAATCATGCATGTAAATTGGTAGAGGTACCTAAAGACAATGATGTAATAAGTGTCAAATGGATCTATAAAACCAAGAAAGATGTTTATGGCAATGTGCATAAGCACAAGGAAAGATTAGTTACAAGAGAGTTCACATAATAGACTGGTATATATTTCAATGAATCATTTGCGCCATTTGTGTGCATGGATACAGTCATAATAGTTTTGGCCATAGTTGCGCACAACAAATGGTCTATTTATCACATGGAGGTTAAATATGCATTTTTAAATGGTTATTTGGAAGAAAAAGTGTATGTGGATTCGTGGAACAACCACAAGGATATGAGGTTTGAGGACAAGAAGACAAATTATACAGGCTGAAAAAGGAACTTTATGGATTGAAGCAAGCTCAAAGAGCTTGGTAGAGCCACATTTATTCCTACCTCATTCAAAATTAATTTCACAGAAGTGAATGTGAACCAATGCTATTCACCAAACTCAACAAACAAGGTAACATGTTAATTGTGTGCTTAAAGTTGATGATTTAATATTTACTGATGATTTTGGCACAAAAGATTTTAAATTGGTCATGGAGAATGAATTTGAAATGACTGATTTGAGGATTATGAGATATTTTTTGAGCATTGAAGTCCATCAATCCAAAGATGGTATATTTATTTCACAATCCAAATATGCAAATGAAATCTTGAAAAGATTCAATATGGTAAATTGTAAATCTACTCAACGACTAGTAATAACTGTACTGAAATTAAGCAAGGAGGATGACGGATCAAATGTTGACCCAACACTATTCAAAACGATGGTTGGAAGCCTTATGTATCTCACTATGACAAGGCCTTATATAATGTATGGATTAAGTTTAATATCATGTTTCATGGAGTCTCCAAAAGAATCACACTGGTAGGAAAGAAAAATAATTATGAGTTATATAAGTGGCACAAATTATCTTGGCATTCTTATCTCAACTTCAGAAGATTTCAGACTTATTGGATAGACTGATAGTGATTATGGAGGCGACAAGGATGATAGGAAAAGTACATCTGGGTATACATTTGATTTTGGTACTAGAGTAGTGTCATGGGAATCAAAGAAACAACCCAGTGTAACTCAGCCATCAGCAGAAGCTAAGTATGTCGCAGCTACAAGTGTTACAGGTCAATATGTTTTGATGTGCAGAATGTTAAAGGATGTGTCACAATGTTAAGAAGAACCCTCAACAATTTACTGCAACAACAATTAAACCATTGCATTGTCAAAGAACCATCTGTATCACAAAAGAACCAAGCATATTGAAACCCGATATCATTTCATCGGAGAATTGGTAAATAACAAAGAAATTTGCTTAGAGTTTTGCAGGTTTGAAGATCAACTGGAAGAGATATTTACAAAAGCATTGACAAGGTACAATGTCTAGTATCTACACAATTGTTTAGGAGTTGTTGATTTTGCAAATAATTGATTTTTTTTTTCAATTCCAGTTTTGATGAAATTTTTAAACTGCTCATAATTAAGGGGGAGTATTGGAAATATTAATTATGAATTGTTGCGTATCTAGTTTGTACCATCTTAGTCATTTGTCCAGTCAGTCATTGCCAGTTAGTAATGTCAGTCAATTTGTCAAGATATGGTGTTCACATCTAACCATATTTAAGCGGCTACATAGTTGTTTAGAAGTAAATTTCTTAGGTAGATTTTAGTCAAGAATTAAATTACAGTCTTTAATGTTACTCGGTAGCTTCCAAGGGAGGCCAATTCTAGTTTTTGTATTTAACGTGGAAAAACATAGTCATTTTGTAATCATTTTGTAATGCAAGAACGTATGTCGAAGTAATTTTTTTGGAAATTATAGCCATGGGTGAAGTCTACGAGCTCAAAATTGTTGAAGCTTGGGAGAACAAGCTCTATGTAAAATCTTTATAGGCATCGCTATTATTTTGCTCGGTAATATATATTTACACTTGTAATGTTTATTTTGCAAAAATAGATCTTCATGTCATGCATATTTCATTCAGCGTGAAATGTTTAAATATTCTTCCTTTATAAAGAATTGAAAAATCCTTTTGTTAAGTTAAATCTTACTACTACGTGAAAATTAAAATTTGTAGTCATCATGCACAAATTTACAACCTGTCCTAACATATCCAATGGAATCACAAAAGTTCTAATTTTCTTGGTTTATAAGATTTCCCAAGATACTCTCTTGGTTTATAAAGGTATTCATTTTTGTATTTGAGCGGTTAACATCTTTTACTTTCAAAAGGGTAAATAATACTTTATAATCAAAGTATTAAAATTTGGTTTGTTGCGCAAATAAAATCATTTGTGTGTAGTAGGTTTGAAAACTGCACATAAGTGAGTGAATGTAAAGACTATGTAGTAAATATAAAATTGTATAGTAAACTGTGACTCTAAAAATGGTGTAGTAAAACTTCAAGTTGCGCACTATTTCCTTGAGATCCCCTATCTTCTTTCTCTTCCGTCAAATTGCGCCCGGAACAATTTATGTTATCTTTGTGTGGTTCATTGTAAACTTCCATCTCTCCTATGCAATGTTTCTTTAGAGTCTTTTTAACCTTTTCAGTTTACAAAGGTTCTTCATTTTGTCTAGAAGAAATACATTTTGGGACAATTTGCATTGACCATTTAATCTACTTGGATCTGCAGTGTTCCATTTCCCAAAACAATGGTACAAATTCCTTTACCTTGTGCACTTTTGAAGATAGGATGGAAAAATCTATTACTGGTTCAGAAAACTATGAGCTAAACATTGCTCAAAATGTATCATCATAATCAATATTGGAAATCTTGTTCTTCTTTGGTTTTGTTGATCCATCAAATTTTTAGTGTCTTTCTTTAGTGTCTTTCCTTCTACTGCTTCTTAGGAGCATCAAAATCTTACGCAAAAAAGTCTATAATAAACCATGGATCCTATTAGCTCATCCTCGTATGTACATAATAGATTTGGTCGTAACTCTACAAAAGGAGTAATATGCAAAAATGTACTTTTAGCATTGTACATTACTAATTAGTAATTACACTTCCTAGTTCAAAAACATCTTATGCAATATTAGAGTGACATTATGCTTAGTGGTTGCATTATCGAAATGTCTTGCTACTACAAGGTCATGAGCTATGATGGTATTGAAAATGTCTAGCTCGAGTGCAAGAGTGGCACTTTCTATATCTTATTGTTAAAATTATTTTTTTGCCATTTAAACTTATGTCCCCACTAAAATTAATTTTTCCAAGAATAGACTTGTTCAAAAGCTTGGACATCGCTTCTCTTGAAGTTTGTCTTGGTTTTGAAAATATGTGTATCACGGATGCAAAAGTAGCACCTTCTCGGTCTTAGGATTCTCAGATACAATGCTATACATATTTCAAGAATTATAGATATCCTTTTATAAATTGAGAAAATCAAATTTGATGTTGTAATATAGAGCTTGCTTTGGACTTCAAACAATATCATGTCTATTTAAATTGTTCTAGTGTATATCCACACTATCTGCATTGTAAATGTATAACATAGCGTAAATAGTTATAACATATTCTAATGCAGGAGCATCGGATCCTAGGAAGATCAGTCAAAGTTGATCGACGTGGAGAAGGATGACCAGAGGGAGTACGGATGACCACTGGTGCAGAAAAACATATTGGCTTGTCGAAGTCAATGAGTTGAGCAAGAGAAGTCGGTAGGTGACTGACAGAAGTAGCAAAAATCGAGAGTCGATAGTATGGACGACAGATGAAAAATTGAGCAGCGGCGTCGATGGTCGACATGCATCGAACCATGACTCTGACAGGTTTGGGCATGAGCCGAGCAAGGAGGAACGGCCAGACTAGCGAAGCCTTGGGTTGTGAGAAGAAAGTCGATGGGTAATTCGAATCTGATAGATAGTATGGCCTACATGAGAGATTACTGTAGCCTATCAGAAGGATGTGTAGAAGTCAAGTAGAGTACCTAGAAATAGTTCAGGGTTTCTAAGGAAGTTAATGGCAGTTATTGAAGATAGTTGGGATCGTGATAGATGTAAACATAGGCATGGATTGCGAAGCACGGTTGGGGCGCTGACAGTTGCAGGTCTACAAGATCTAAGGAGATCGATAGGTAGAGGATGCATGTCTCAGGGGTTGGAGTGATCTCAACAACATTGCTAGCATAGTAGAAGACTAGGGAGTTTTGAATCAGTTGGAGATTGGGAGAGTTCAAGGAGAAGATTTGTATATTGGAGAGAATAGTCACACGTCTTTCGAACACAGAGATGATCGAGCCATAGCTCAGAGTTCCACAGTGAACTAGGAGAGGGTGATGGTCAACACACTAAGATAACACACAATTACTTCTATATTGTAACGGCTGGGGCCAACAGTTAGTTAGTTATTTCCATTCCTTGCAATTTTCATTGTAACCATTTCAAACAAGTAATATAAGCCAACTTCTGGCATCCTGTTTACATCTTTTCTATGTGAATGTGTGTGTTGTGTTTCATTGTTAAGAAAAAAACGTAGTGCATAAGGCACCTTGCATCGGTTGGTATCAAAGCTATAACATCCTAATATTTGCAGGATAGCCATATCAGAGCGGAAGAATCATGTGAGCAGGAAAGCGTCGAGTTTCTATACAACTCCAGCTGTGGTTGGATAAACTCGTGCACAACTTGTTGAATTCTGGTTGCGATTGGACGGAGTGGGAGTTTCAGTCGAGGTTGAAAATGGCTCACAGAGCCATTAACGTTGGAGGTGTTGGACAAAGAGCGCATGGCGCAATAGTCACAGTTGATTGTGAGATGTTTGACGAGTGCGTCTGAACAATATGAACATTGAAAAATGAATTTGCATTGATCAAAGAATGCCGAAGGCGTGGTTGTATTCATGATGTGCTAGACCACATCAATGAGGAGGTCGAAGAAGTGGAAGCACGGGATGTAGCTAGAGAAGAACCAGAAGACAAACTGATCAAACTGTTAACGGATATGAGAGGTCGGATGAAGATAGATGTACGTACCTACTCAAGAAGTCTGGATCCAGAAGACTTGATCAATTGGTTCAGAGAGATGGATAAATACTTTAACATAGAGCAGATCGAGGACCCCAAATGGGTTAAGACTGCATGTGTAAGGTTGAAGGGTCATGGCTCATTGTGATGGTACTATGTGCAGGCTGACAGAGTCAATAAGGGAAAGGAGAAAATCAATTCTTGGGATAGGATGGTCGCCAAGCTAAAAGGGAAGTTCTTTCCAAATGACTATGTGATTTCCTTGTTTCGGAAGTTGTAGAACTTTCAACAAAAAGAGATGACCGTGAAGGAGTACGTGGAAGAGTTCTATAGATTGTCGATAACATCGGGTCAGACCGGTGAAGGAGAAGAAGTTGTTGCTAGATACGTGAATGGCTTGAAATATACCATTCAGGATGAATTGAGCATGTCCAGATTCAGAGATGGTGAAGCCTATCTGTTAGCTTTGAAGGCAGAAGAGAAACTGTCGAGGAAATCCGTAGTGAACAGTGGTATGATTATTGGTCAGGGTGTGAATACTGTTTCCATGAAAGGCCAAAGTAGCAGTTATAGGAAGGAATCTATCGAAGAAAATCGATGGACGGAAGGGACATCGACAAGGGAGAAAGCACAAAAAAATCGATGCGATGGTCGTGAGAACCATGTTCGAGGTGCATATGGTCAAAGTGGTCCATCCAATAGAAAAGGAGCTAACAGAACAACAATAATCTGTTAAAAGTGTCATGGAGCGGGACACATGGTATATGAATGCCTAGAGAACCTACATGATGTAGAGGAGTTGAAACCCATAGGTCAAAGAGATGAGAAAATCGATGAGAGGGAAGAGTCGGCATCCGACAGTAGTGAGGATGGTAAGAAGAAGATTTGGGCCATGACAACAAGGAAGACACTGGTTTTGGATGACTGACGCGACGAGCAAGCGCCGGCATAGCGAAAGGCTATCTGTCAAACTAAGGATAGTTGATGGCTGATGCACTGAGAATCTTGTGTCAACAGAGGTGATCGACAAGGCAAGGTTAAAGTGTCGAGAACACCCACACCCATAGAAGATCTCATGGTTGCAGAAAGGATATCATGTGAAGGTGACCAAACAATGCTTGATTAACTTCAAAGTCGAAGGATTTGAAGACAATGTACTATGTGATGTAATACCAATGTACGTGTGCCATCGGTTGTTAGGAAGACCATGGAAATATGATCAGAAAATGATCTATGATGCTCAAGCCAACACAGTCACAATGTGGAAAAATGGCATGCAAAGGACTCTTAAGCCAAAGACAGAGGAGTGAGCCGACGGTAAGCACGGTGAGAGCAACTTTGGGAGAAGTGAGTGCTAATCTATTCAGCGAAAGAATTCCTCGGAGAAGAGGAAAATGAGTCAGGATGTTTTTTTATCATTCCGAAAGGGCCATGTGTCGAGAGGGAGATAATGGAGAAGATTCTAGTCAAAGTCAGAAAGATGCTTGACGACTTTCAAAGCATAGTAGTCAATGAAACACCATCAGATCAACTTGATTCCAGGGTCGAGTCCTCCAAACAAAGCACCATATAGGATGAGTCCGAAAAAAGGTCAAGAACTCAATCGACAGGTTCACGAGTTGTTGGATAGGGGATTGATCAGAGAAAGTCTGAGTCCGTGCACGATACCAATGGTATTAGCATCGAAGAAAGCTGAAGAATGGAGAATGTGTACAGACTCTAGAGCCATCAACAAGATCACGATCAAGCACTGGTTTCCATTTTCGAGGATGGATGACTTGATGGATTTCATAAGTGGAGAGAAGTACTTGAGAAAGATATACCTGAAAAGTGGTTATCACCAGATTCGGGTTAGAGAAGGAGATGAATGGAAGACAACATTCAAGACAAAGGAAGGGTTGTATGAGTGGTTAGTCATTCCATTCAGATTGACTAATGCACCCAGTACCCTCATGCGATTGATTAATGAAGTACTAAACCATTCTTGGGAAATTTTGCCATAGTCTACTTAGACGACATTCTAATTTTCAGTTGAACCAGGACAAAACACTTGGACCACATTCGACAGGTATTGCAGAAGTTGCAGGAAGAGAAGTTGATGGTCAACATGCAAAAGTGTTTCTTCATGAAGGAAGAACTGGCATACTTGGCATTTGTAATCTCGAGTAAAGGGTTGGTGATGGACCCAGAAAAGGTGAAGGAAATATTGGATTGGACAGAACCAACAAGTATGACTAGAGTAAGGAGTTTCCATGGACTTGCCAATTTCTATAGGAAGTTCATTTGGGGATTTAGTCGGATTTGTGCACCTTTCACAGAGTGCATGAAAAAGGGCGAGTTCAAGTGGACAGAAGCAGCCCAGTGAGCTTTCGACAAGTTGAAGGAAAAAGTCACTAAGAGCCTAGTGTTGGCGCTCCCATATTTTGACAAAGTTTTCCAGGTCGATTGTGACACGAGTTGGATGGAAATTGGAGTAGTATTGAGCCAGGAGGGCCGACCAATTGCATTGTTTAGTGAGAAGTTGGATGATGCGAAGTGGAAATATTCAGTCTATGACTAGGAATTTTATGTTATTCTCTAGGCATTGAAGAAGTGGAGGCATTATTTGTTTCCCACAGAATTTGTGTTGTACACAGATCACCAAGAACTGAGGTATTTGAATACTCAGTCGAATTTGAATCAGCAGCACATGAAATGGGATGAATTCTTATAGGGATATACTTTCATGTTGCGGCATAAGTCGAGCAAGTCGAATAAGGTTTCCGACACGCTAAGTCGAAGAGTTGCATTGCTGAATATGATGACAATTCAGGCAACGAGAATAGAGTTGGTGAAAGCTGAATATGCGAGCAACGAGGATTTTGCGAAAGAATGGGAGGCTTGTCATGAACCGTGGAGTGTCGACAGAACTCCATACTTGGATTATTTTATCGAAGAGGGATACTTGTTTAAGGGACAATAGTTTTGTATTCCCAGAGAATCCATAAGGGAGAACCTAATCTAAGAGTTTCATAGTGGTGGATAAGCAGGTCATTTTGGAATCGACAAGACCAGGGCATTGGTCGAAGAAAAGTATTATTTGCCAAGAATTATAGCAGATGTCAGAAAGTGGGTTCGACAATGTAGAGTTTGCCAGTTGGAAAAAGGGAGAAGTCAGAATATGGATTTGTATACGCCATTATCAATACCAAATACCCCATGGGAGCACCTGAGCATGGATTTTGTGTTAGGATTGCCAAAGATACAACAAGGAAGTGACTCAATCTTTGTTGTAGTTGACAAATTTTCGAAAATGGCATACTTTATTCCGTGTCGGAAGACAAGTGATGCCACAGGCATTGCTATACTATTCTTCAAGGAAGTTGTCAGATTGCATGGGTTTCCAAAGAGTATCACGTTGGACAGAGATACCAAGTTTATGGGACATTTCTGGAGAATCCTATGGAAGAAACTGGACATGAGGTTTCAGTTTAGCTCCGCATATCATTCGTAGATAGATGGACAAATCGAGGTGGTGAGTAGAAGTTTGGGAAATCTTCTAAGATGTTTGACAGCCGACAGACCCAAGCAGTGGGAGAACGTGTTGGCACAAGCGGAGTTCACATATAAAAATTCTATGAATCGGTCAACAGGGTTGAGCTCATTCTAGATTGTTCAGGGAAGAAGCTCACATGGAGTGGTAGATTTGGTCGAGTTACCGACCGAAACCAAGAAAAATGCAGATGCGGAATCGTTCGCGGAGCATATGAAAGAAGTGCATGAAGATGTGTGAAAGCGCATAAAAAATAGCAACGCGGCATACAAGTTGAGAGCCGACACAAAGAAGAGACTATAGTCGTTTAGCGAAAGAGACTTAGTCTATGCACATTTGCGGAAGGAGATATTTTCGATGAGGACATATAACAAGCTGAAGCTAAAAAAGATTGGAGCACGTAATATTATTAAGAAAATTTTGGAGAACGCTTATGTGGTGGAGCTGCCAAATGACTTGAGCATTTCACCAATGTTCAATGTCTCAGTTCTATACAAGTTTGAAGAAGGTTCAAGTAGTGGAAGCACGGAAGTGTAGAAGATCGACTCGACCGAGCAGATTCCAGATCGACAGAAGGAAGAGATCGCAGAAGTAATAGAGAAATGTGAAGTCGAGTGTACACACAGTTCGCAAAAGAGGGAATACTTAGTGCGATGGAAAGATGATGAGTTGCAGCAGGAGACATGGATTTACGAAGAAGAGTTTAACAGATTGGCAGAGTAGTCGAGTTCTTTTTCACCTGGGGAGTCTGATGCAAGAGCATCGGGACCTAGGCCAATCAGTCAAAATTGATCGACATGAGGGAACCAACCAAAGGGAGTGTCGACGACCACTGGTGTGGAAAGATAGATTGGCTTATTGAAGTCAATGAGTCGAGCAAGAGCAGTCGGTAGGTGACTGACAGAAGTAGCGAAAGTCGAGAGTCGACAGTATGGTCGACACACGATAGATTTAGTAGGGACGTCGATGGTCGACATGCATCGAACAACGACTCCGACACGTTTGGTCATGAGTCGAGCAAGGAGGAAGGGGTGGAATGGTGAAGCCTTGGGTTGTGAGAAGAAGGTCGATGAGTAAATCGAAGGTGACAGAGAGTATGGCTAACATGACGGATTACGGTAGCCTATCAAAAGGACACGTAGAAGTCAAGGAGAGTACTTGGAAACCGTTTGGGGTTGCTAAGGAAGTTAATGGCAGTTATTGAAGGTAGTTGGGATCATGACAGATGTCAACATAGGCAGGGATTGTGCAGCACGGTTGGGGCGCTGACAGTAGCAGGTCTTCGGGATCTGAGGAGATCGATAGGTAGAGGATGCATGTCTTGGGGGTCGGAGTGATCTCGGGAACAACAGCAGTAGAGTAGAAGACCAGGTAGTTTTGAATCAGTTGGGGATTGGGAGAGCTCCGAGATAAGATCTGTAGATTGGAGAGAATAGTCAGACGTCTCCCCGAACGCAGAGAATTTCGAACCATAGCTCATAGTTCCATAGTGAACCAAGAGAGGGTAACGGTCGACACACTGAGATAGCACATAGTTACTTCGGTATTGTAACGGCTAGGGCTGATAGTTAGTTTGCTATTTCCATTCCTTGCAATATGCATTATAACCATTTCAGAGAAGTAATATAAGCTAGCTTTTGGCATCCTGTTTACATATTGTCTATGTGAATGTGTGTGTTGTGTGTACTTGTTAAGTAAGAACCATAGTGTATAAGGCGCCTTGAGTCATATTCATATTAGGTGCATGCTTGAAGAAGTATCTATGTTAAAAGTAGATTGGTTACACTATGTCAAATATATTTAAGTTTATTATGTAGACATGTCATGTAGACATGTCGTTGCTATGTTATGGAGTTTGTCTCCATGTTATAATATAATCCATAAATTATAATGGTAGCTAGAACCAATTTTGGGAGTTTAGCAAATCTGAAGATTGTTCCTTTGATGACTGATGGTTATGAATAGTGGCATGATGGTTATGAATAGTGGCAACTAGTTTTTAGGTGTATATGAGCTAATACAAACATTGGAACTCACATAATGATAATACATGTATTTGTATGTTCTTGCAATTTTTTTATTTATATTAGAATATTTGGAAGAAAACAACTGATGAACTACAATAGGAAAGGCAAACTTCTATCCATCCCTCTAATGATTTCCTATAGAGGTTATACTTTCGGTGTAGTTCCTTCTTTAAAGGAGTTAATTCCTAATTAATAACATCATGTCACAATATTGCAGTATCGACGATACAATTTTACAACTATAGTTATGATCCTTTTTTTCTCATTTAGAATTTTGTCCCATTGAAGTTATTTATGTCGAGATCCCACTTGTCCAGTCATGGAAAAATCCTAAACATCACTTTGTGTCTGATCTAGTTTGAAAATGTATGTAGTTCAGATGTAAGAATGGCGTCTTCGAGATCTTAAGATTCTTGGGTACAACATTATACATATTTTAAAAATTATACATACGATTTTTGATAGGTTAAGAAAATAAAATTCAATGTTCACTCAAGTAATATAGGACATTAAGAATCATATCATTTCTATCTTTTTTGGATTGGAATCAAAAGTAGGACATTCAAAATCAAAACCCAGGGAAAATTTGATCTAAGCCTCTAACATTTAGTTGTTGAGGTTATTATCTTGGCATAGTTCCTTCTTTAAGGACCGTATTCCTGTTTGAGAATAGTTTCTTATATCATGCAAGCATAGAGCCACTCTAAGGTGACTATGATTGTGTGTGTCACCATGGGAAATCAACTATTATTTTGATAACTAAGCTAACATTTGCTGGCCAATATGTCTTGTTTTTTTTTTCATTTGTGTATTAGCTCTTATTTTATACATTAATAGGTTAATGAAAAATTTCTAAAATCTCCTTGGTTATGCTTATATGTTTTTACTTTAGTCCTTTGAGTAACTATGAATGTTTTCCCTTAGTATTGTATGTATTTTGACCTTTGTTGGGGATTTAGAATGGTTAGTTAGGAACTATTTTTAAAATATTAAGGTTTCCACAAAACATATATTTGACCTACGAAAAACAACCTTTCTTAGCATTTAAGTAAGTTCAAGGTGTTGGATGGGGCGAATATTATTCAGCTTGCTGCAGGACATTTAATGTTACAGCAGCAGGCTGGTTAGCCATTGGATCTGTTGAGATCCAATGACCAACCGGCCTGCTGCCACCACATTAAATGGTCTGCAGCAGGCTGGATATTGATCATCATTGGCTGGTGCTTGAAGATTCCTTCCATATGTTATTTTCTTATATATAAAAGGTTATTGTTGCTTTATTTTACTTCATCCTTGTTATGTTGCATGTTTTACTCTTTTTTGTAGTTTTCTTCACCTCCATACTTGGATTGCTAGCATTCTGATGTTTCCTTTATATGACTTATTTTTGTAAACATTGTATAATCAAGCTAAGTACTCATAGATTCTAATATATTTTCTCCAATCACTTTATCATGGATATTCTCTTGATTTCGAAATTGCAATATGATAGTTTCATTTGTCTAGTGCCACTTGTTGCTTATAGCATTGTGTTATTATTAAACCTAGCACAAGACCAACCCAAAGTTATACTTAAATTTCAAATTTTTTTACCTACATGTTCTTTTCTTCTATTTCATGTAAAAAGTTAATTGTCCTATTTATTTGTGGATTTAGAGTGAGATGAAATTTTATTAACATTCCCAGTAAACCCATTTTGATATGCTTGGGCTCTTTTTCAATTTTCCCTATTAAAAGTTAACTGTCTTTTTTATTTACATATATTGTCTTTTTTATTTACATTTATTGAATAGGGTGAAATTTTATTAGCATTCCCAACAAACACTAAGAATCTATGAAAGAAACAAAGAGTCACAAAGGATTACAAATACTCTTTCATGGATTTAATTGTGGACATCACAGTCAGTAAAAAAGTATCTAGTGTCATGTAGGAAAGATGTTGGATTTTGCAATCTTAGATAGATAACCAAATTGAATTCATACAGGCTGAAAATGATTACATTTATAGATCGAAGTCTTCTAGTTTGAGCATGATTTGGTGAAAAATCCATTTTTTTCCTAGATATAACATTCATTTCCTTTCCTGTTGTCAAGTATTTAAATCTAAGTTTGGTAATCTATTGAAATGATAGAGAAATTGATTTTCAATAGACTTAAGAGATATTAGGTCCTTCTGTTTTATCTTTATTGGTGACTTGGTAAAGTTATAGTTAGGAAAAACAGAGAAATCAAACAAACTTGTCTACTCAACGCTCAAGACTTACTGGTCTTGAGATCACATGTTTTTATTTTTGAACTTGCTGTAACTAAAATGATTGATGACGATATTTTCATCCACAAATTCTTATAGCTTAAAACTGATACATTCATATTTTGTATGCACATCTTTTGAAATAAAGTTGACAATATTTTGACACCTATTCTTTTATTTCTTTTGAGTCTTTTGGATTTTTCTAAAATTGTATGAGTTGATTCATCTCAAAAATCACTTTTTCTCGATCAATATTCTTCCATTTTTTTAACGTGATTTCCATATAATTCAAGTGACCCATATAACACATTAGAAACCACAATTGAATCGTCTGATTTTCAAGGAAAAAAATCTTGTAGATCCATAACCTTATGAGTACAAAACTTAATTGTAGCATACCATATTTGCATACAAATCGAATTTAGCCTAGCACTCCAGATTTAGCCTAATGTCCTTTCAATTTATTAGCTAAAAAAGGGTCCCATAACTAAATTACAATTACTCGAAAGTATCATGACAAAAATGTTCATAGGGGACATAATACTAAGTACCTTAAGGTGGGTCTTCTAACATGAGTTTCCCTATGTTATCTTAATGCAACAAGCATATGTATCATATAACGTGGATGATTCATTTGGATCTTGCATGTGAAATACAGTAGTATCATTTTGTTTAATGTGTAATAAAGGTTTGGGTTCCCCAAATTAATTGATGTACTAATCTAATAAACCTAAGATGTCAATTTTAAAAAACTATAACTTTCCAATGAAAAATCTACGAACCAACTTCATTGGAAGTTATTTTGATATATTCTATAGTCATTTCTAATTTGTAAATTTTGTTTGGTTTTTTTCTTGCATCTTTTATACAAATTTTACATGAGTCCATACCAATAAAAATTCCTCCAAAGCACAGGTTGCTACACATTATGTTGGTGTAAAGTATTTATTTTGTTGCAAATTTTGTTGCTATAAAAATTGTTTTAGATCCAAATTTTAATTTGGAAGTGGCAAATAAATTACTAGAATTTCTTAATTTTTATAGATCCAAATTTTAATTCGGAAGTGGCAAATAAATCACTAGAATTTCTTAACTCAAATCCTATATGCAAGATATGGTAAAATCGAATCCTATATGCAAGATATGGTAAAATATCATGTTGTTATTTTTTTATGATTTGGTGGACCATTGACAATTGCCTATTTATCTTTTCTTTATCACTAATTTTGTAGACCACTGATGCTAGACATGTTATGGTTTTCGAGACACCTAAGGATGTAATTTTTGGAACTAGTGCAATTGCAAATTATGTGAGAATCATGTTTCAAGTTTATTGTATGTTGTTCTCTTGTTATAAACTACATGTATAATGTAATAACTGTCATCGTCTGTTTCCTTTTTGTACTTGAACGATTGAAGAATCGCAATACCATGTTCTTATCTTCACCGATTGATTATGTGACCTGTATTGCCCTTTTGTTTTCATATTTTCTAAAATATTGATATATTTCGAAATGTTAATTGCAAAATATTCTTTTAGGATATTTTTTCATTTTTTTGATTCGCCAAGATAACTACCTCAACATATTGTGTGATATTTCAAGGCCATGCTAAATAGTTGATAGCTTTTTCTTCTTTGGAGATTGATATAAACATCACACGTTGGTACTTTACTCAAATTGCATATGGATTGTACATCTAATTGGTCTGTGTTTTCCCTAAATCATTTCATGTCAGCATTATTATCTTGGATCTTAGAAAATTTTATTGAATAATTGTAATGTTCTATATTACACTGAGATGCGGCAACCACTACTAGCCTCAATAGATATTTAGTTGCATCGAATTCACATCTGGATACAAACAACAATCTTCTTGGGCATTCCATAACGTCGACAAACATTATCCTCACATGCAACTTGTAGATGGGTTTTGCGAAATTCATGACAAAAGATTTTGATAGAGAGTTTCATCATCTTAAGTGGAACTTTTGGACAATAGCTAGTCAACCTAAAGTGAACAAGATTTTGGATGAGGTTAAACAAGAAGATAATGGTGCATAAGTTGTAAAAAAAAAAGAGATCTTCTCATGCTAAAGAACAAAAGAGAAATCCTAAACACGAGGTAAAAACGAAATCAACAAATCCTAAGCTAGAAAAATATTTAGTAGCAGAGAAAGAATAAGCCCCCAAATAAAAGCCAAATAATTCTCTTGATCCTCTGCCACATAGTAAAATGATTCTTGATGGCTCCAACATACTTTACTCAACTCAAGCATGAAAACTGATTCTCTAGAGATTGCTATTAAAGGTAGTTTTTATATATCGATAGCAAGTGCTGTCACATTTTATTGTATCATATTCTGCTACATGATACTTTATTTTTCTACTCAGTTATCCTCTCTCCAATTCTATAAGGTACTAGGATATGTATGATCCAAAAGAATATTCCTTCTTATTCATTAACTATAAATACAACAATGAGAACACAATTTTATTTGCCACATTGAATAGAGTGATAGGATTCTTGTAGCATATGGAGCTTGCACACTAATATGATTTCATGATTAAAGATCAAAAGCATCTAAAGGGTCAGCCCTTCAGGAATGCTAAATGTTTCCAGGGGTATATTCCCTTCGATACCAGTTTTAAACATTCAGTTTTCTTTATAAATATCTATATTTTATCTTGATGTTTCATCCAAAGTCTATCCAGAGAACCCTCTTATCTAATTATAGTTTGTACAACTTTCCATTTAGACAAAGCCATATTTCTTTCTATCATTAAATATAGCGTGCTGCTACAATTAGTAGCATTTTCGCAATTACTTTTGCTTTATACTGAAAATAATTACTTTTAAATTTCAAGACTTTGGAAACATCGGGTGATAATGTTCCATCTCTTTGACAAATAGTACTACTTTTATCTTTCGTTACTTTATGCAAAACATCTCTTATTTTCCATCTATGTTTTGATTTTATTACTGTTATGATTTGTTAGAGTACAATACTTTGCTTGGAAATTTAGCATAGGTCGTATTAAAGATCGAAATTCCTCCAGGCGTGGGCCCCTATTGAATGCTACATATTTCAAGTGATATATTCACTTGAACACCAGGTTTAAATGTTCACTCTTATTTAGAAATATAATTCATGGAGAAAGGCCCTTTATGTAACATATTTTCGTACAAATTGGCATTCAGACATAGACATATTTCTTCTATTATGAAACATAATATCTTTCTACAGTTCCTAGCAATTCCCTAGCAACTTTTTCTTTATCCTATAAACAATTACTTCTAAATTCAAGGGTTTAGCAATCAACAAGGTAATTTTTCATTTATTTCACAAATAATACACTTTTATGTTTTGTTAGAATACAATACTTTGTTTCAAAGTTTTACCTAAAAAATGTCATAATCAGGCATGAAGTTTTAAAATTTGAACAATATATGGGATGCAAAACAAGTAAAAAATGTTATACAAAGGATTTTTCTCATACTATTTTAGTATTTTTATATTAATTCCCAGTTCATTTTATATATGCATTTTACTATTCATTTTAATTTTAGGTATGCTTTTGTCCTTTGTAATTACTGGATGTTAGTGAAAAACATGAACAACGCTAAATCATGGCTAAGAGCCTCTTCACAACACTCTGAGAGACATTTTATCTCTACTCATAAACATTAGCATTCTCAAAAAAAAACCTTCCTAGTCTATACATTTTTCTTTATTGGTGTTTTCCTGTTTTTTGAATTTGCACTCCATTGAAAGAGGATGCCATTTTAGATCAATACTTTGTCATTTTTCAGGATTTTGCCATTTAAATTATCAATTTAATTCTATGGCCTATATACCATCTTGAATACCATCTTGAATATCTCTAGATACATTTCTGTTTTTTTTTTTTTTTTTCTAAAAACTACTTTTGTTCTTAAATCTTTAATCTAATCAATTCAAGAATGCAGTATCCATGAATATGTTCTATCATAAGACCAGAGATAAAACGCTTGAATCCACAAGCTTACAAAGCACACACCAGATTTAAAGTGAATTTAATCACCTCTAGATTTAATGTCCATTGACCCACTGAGATACTTTACAACAATCCACGCGACCATGTTAACATATTCCCAAATTCATGGGCAGCAAAATAGAAACATAGTTGCTGAAAACAAATAGATTGATATTAATTTTTATTTAGAACTTTGAATTTATATGTTTCAGTTTCAGCTAGTTGTCGAATTTTTGTTATTCTCTTCAAAAAATAGATAATGTATTTGAAAACAGTTGATCACTGCTTCTCATTGTTTGCTTGAATTTTAAACTATTTTCGTACATTTTCTATGCCTAAACTATTTTGGGCATTCAATATTAATAAGCATACTTTTTCTTCCAGTCCTCTGCATAAAAAATTACCTCATATATAAGAAAATTTTCAACATTTTTTTATGCATATTTCATCAAAGAGTTTACTTTATTTTTAGTAAAAACATTGCTGATGATTCTTCTTAAATGGTATATATAGAAAACTATGGTTACACATGGTACACGCAAGTGCCGACATGCTTTCTGCATACTTGTTAATGCCTCAAAATTATTTATGCTAAAAAAACTAACATTGCGGACACATCGCCACTACATGGGTCTTGTATAATTGGTGTTATATACAAAATGTCATTATCTTTCGATAGAAGTACAATAAAAGATTATGAAATAGAATGATAAATTAATTTACTATATTGTAATTTACAATTAATCAAATTTTAAAAATTAAAATGATCTAATTTCTTAATTTAATTAAGAAAAAACATAAAATCTATTTAAAAATAAAATAAAATGTTGTAATAATAATTTATAAAAAAAGCTTTAATCTTGATAATATTTCTTCTAATATAATAACTTTTACCAATTAAATATAAATTATATTTGAACAATTTTAATTTTTTCTTCTTAGTATCTACTTTTTAAAAAATGTTTGAAAAAATTTAGAAAAATTAGTAACAAGATTAACTCACAAACTAATGGAAACAAAGTACAAACTTCATGCATTAACAACAACAAAAAATTATTAATTGTAGGCTCTATTCAATGTGAACCCTGTCCGAAGATAAAATCTTCCTTATGGCCTAATCCTAACAAAAGTCCAACTCCTTAGTGATGATTGATGACAGAAAGTGATAAGGAAAAGAAGATTAGAAAACAACACACAAAGGATCAATCCCCTAAAGGGATAGAAGGGAAATGAATCACAAACACATAGACAAGCCAATTGTTTGAATGTAAACAATCAAGAAACCCAGTGTAAAAGACAAATCTACTAACCGTTGCATCTGAAAATCCAAGTCTTTTCCACGTTATTAAATCACTTCCTTAAAAATTGGAGATGCCATATGATACATGGGACCACTATGTAGGGAAAACAACATGTAGAGAAGGTTATAACAAAGGATTTCAATGTTAAAAAAATGAAAAATATTGTCAGAATAACTGATGCTACAACCTTCAATTCTTGTAGCGGATGCTTTTGTCGAAGTTATAATGAAAATTCACTATAAGTAAGACTTCGTAGGTGACTGAAGGTTTTAAAAAAGTTTTTTTCTTAATTTATAATCTGCACCGATGTGTCTTGTATACAAATAATACACACTAGTGTGCATATTTATTGTCAATGCATCGCTGTGTATAGTTTAGTGCAGACGTACTGATGCTTATACTATATTGTAACAACATTTATGTGTTTCTATATATCCAAACTTATGCATACATTTATTTTAAATCCATCGTTGTGTATATTTTAATGTAGATATGTTAGTAGTGATATTATATTGTAATAACATCGGTTCACTGTTTATATACAGACCACTGTGTATATTTTAATGTAGACATGGTGATGCTTATATTATTATTATGTAACAACATTGATACATGTAACATTCACATCAACATGGGTGCCATGTATACTTTATAAAATCACCAATGTGTTTCTATATTTAAACGCACCAATCTTGATGTTGTATTATGCACCACTATGTCTTTTGTATTAAAGGATAATCGGTGTGTATCTTATCCCAAATAAGCAATGGTGCATATAGTTTTCGAAAAGCGCAAATACTTACGTTTTAAAAAGTGTACCAATGATTATGATATTTAAATAGCATTAATGCGTTTATTATAAAAGAGCACCAATGGATAAAATATTTTTTTTGTATTTTATATATTATGTTCAGATAACTAAGTCCACATCAGAGAGATTGTTTGCTTTTTAGAGAATTTTTTTTTCGAAATATGTAGTTTGCAGTAACAACATTCAAAGGTATTTATCATCATTCGTTGGTCGAACAGTTGTAGTTGCTCGTGCTACTTCCATGCCTCATTTTTCCATAATTTTTTGGGATATTATTCTTGATTTTTTTGAAATATTATCTTAACCGAAGTCATTTCATTCTATGTTCTGATGTTCCATCTACGTAGACGCATAAAAATAAAATGTTAGTATATCTAAATTTATAGATAATATAGTACAATTTGTAAATGAAAAAATGTACTATTTCAATGAGTAATTCTTAAAATTCACACATATTTTTGAAATCATTCTTCATGTCATGTGTCAATAAATCCTCTATTGAATCCATTCCATAGTTTTTTTCATGTGAGTTTCATACGGCATGACAAAGCAAATATATAATTAAAGTTTTCTTCTTATTCAATTAATTATAAAATAAGTGACGGAAAACAACATAGCTACTTACAAATTGTTCAATTAACCTATGATACGCCAACATATACTCACAACCCTTAGTTAATCCAATTTCTATCAAATGGTCTGATGGCTCTTCACCTTATGTTACAACCTATTAGTAAACATCCATACATGATTTTAAATTAATTAAAATATAAACATAACACCAAATATGAAATCTAAAGAGAACAACAACTAACTCACAAACTTTGTGATCAACTGTTTTTTTACCTTGTCATTATGTCTTATGAATTGAATGGGAGGAATTTTCTTTTTGTTTTTACTACAACAAAACAATTAAACATAAGCATTTCATCGTATAGTTGAACTCTCTATACATTAAAAATAAATCAATGACTACATACATTTGATGCATGTTGTTGTTGGGATGGCTCCCCCTCTGATGTCATTGTGTTCCCTTCTTTGACCATCTCACAGTACACCTTTTCTGACATCCCTGCCAACATCTTTCGTATGTAAAATAGTTTTTCCTTTGTATGTTTAGAAATCTTCCCAAGAAATGGAAAACACAAAGAAAAAATCGATAAATATGTATATGAAAATAAGCATAGCCAAAATATTGCCACGTAAATTTTTGGACAAGTATATACATATTATATACCTGAATGTGGGTGATTATGCAGATCTGGCTGAGCATGAGCAAGATGACAAGAAGATTGTCACTGCCCTCCATGTGGTGGCTCCTAGGACCTCTCACCATGCTCATTTATTATCCCCTTCATCCAACTCGTTTGTTCTTAATCAAATCAGTGCAGAGACACGAAGATTGTCACTACCCTCCATGCGGCGGATCTTAGGACCTCTCACCATGCTCATTTATGATCCCCTCCCTCCAACTCCTTTGTTCTTAATGAAATCAGTGCTTTCTACACTGCATTGAGATATATGGCATACCTAGTTAATGGTGTCTCTCCTAAGTGAATTAATGGCCCCTCGAGAGGCTGACATTCCACCTTTTAGCATATTTGAATCCAATTTTTAGGCATTTTGAATTAGAAAGCCAAGAAAAATTTCCTATCTGAGACATTTTGGTAGTTTTTATTGTGTCTGGTTCAATGCAACTCTTGCTGGGATTTGGTTTCTTCTAGACATTCTGGTTTCATGGGTTTCTCGGGCTATCTCCTGGTCTAAACTGGCTCAAGGGATTTCATTCTGGTTCCACAATTCACATTAGTTTGCGCTTGGTTTAATGGCTCAAAGAATTCGTGCCATCCCTCACTATAGTGATAAAGGCAGAGGGCATCATGGAAAATGCATCCATGGTGGCTTAGTAGGCAACTGTTATGACAATTCTATCCTAAACCATCTAAGAACAATTATAGATGATTGGGAAGAAGAAATGGTTTTACATCAATTCATGAGTCAGAGAGATCATGAGGCGAGGACATTATTGGTTAGTCAAGAATTCATTAGCCCAAATCCTCTTGTAGTCTCTGTATTTATTTCAGGGGAATTCTCCAACCACTTCTCCTTCCCCTTCTCTAGCTCCATCTCTGCTTTCTTCAGCCTCTCTATTTTCCTCACAAGTCTCCAAGCCGTCGGAGCAACGTGGACCTTAGTGAGGCAAAGAGATTCAATAGCTGGTGGAAAAAACCAACATAGCTTCAACCAGTGGACATAAACGCAAGCATGCGGACAAAAAAGGAATGGTGAAGCTTTCCTCACTCCTTAATATGACACCTCTTCTTGCTAAGTCGGTTTCTGAAAGTACTTCCAGCTCTAAGGATTACTTTTTCCCAATCATTGAGGAGCTTCTAGACAATAGAGACACCACCTATAAGTCCAAGTAACTCTGTTTTTTTCTTTCTCTTCTCAGTTTTTTGTCAGTTCCATGTTGCTAAACACTTGGCATATGGCCCATAGGACGGGTCACATTTTTTGTTATCTCTACATTTTTTTGAGGAGCTACCACTTGTATATTTTTGTAATGACCTGAGACTTGAATTTGTGTAGCAGGTCTCTAGCTATAGTTTGTTTTGTAGCCTTAGGTTTAAGTAGAAATACTTTGGTTCTCTAGTGGTCTCCTTGGTTCAATGAACAGCTCAAATGCGCTCTCATACTTCTTGTGCATGTATTTTTTTTTATTTTTTTTTTAATGTAAATTTTTTATGGAGCTTACAAAAAAAAGTATATACATATTATAGAATTTGTTTTAGCAATAATACTTTTTAAACTATTCGTTTCAGTTATTGTATGTTTTTTCCATTATAAGTTTCACTGGTCTAAGTTCCCATTTTTTTGTAAATGATTCCTATAGTTTACTTATAACCTAATTCCTAGATTCATTAGATTGATTTTAGTATTGTAAATGAAAATTGTGTCTATATGTTCTTTCCAATATTTCTCTCAAAGTTTTATAAACTTTTTTCCCCCTCTCATTAACTTCGAGCACCTCTCCAGTTGAACTGATGATCAATTCATCATCATTTACATTCTTCTTATTTTTATCTTCCTAGGAAATCCCGTTTCCTAACTATCTTTCCATGCACAACATTCAACAAATTTGAAATCCAAAGTTGTAAACATGTCATCAAGTATTGTTTAGAAGTACTATTATCCAAATTTAGGGAAAACCTGTGGTGCAATAAAGAGTTAGAGGAAAAGAGAAAATAAATATATTATAGGTAGCAAAACAACCTTAATCTAGAATATCAAAAGTATCTCTCTATTTTATCTAGCCTAAAGAAGAGAATCAACATTGCTAAACTAAGAACAAACTCTCATGAGATACATAGTGATACAAGGCATTGAACAACTCCTAAAGCATCATGGGATGAAATAATCTTTCATGTTTGTGATAGAAGGAGGGTTATAAACAAAAATTTCATTCTCATAGAATGTTCTGCGTACACCCACATTAAAGCGCAATTTCAAAACATTAGACACAATACTCACCTCCCTAACTTTTGAAGTCATCATAACTGTGGTAATTTAGGAATGCTTCTCCTAAATCGTTTTGAGCATAAACATAAAATTCTAAATAAAAAAAAATGACTCAAGTTGATCTAAATGGATACTAATAGCTATAACCATCATAAAAATTGTCTTCTTTTTAAAGAATAAAAACAATTTTTTTTATAAAAAATTACAAACTCTTTAATTAAGTATTGCCCTACTATCCACAAAATGAGCAAACTCTTATTTCAACTTGTCAACAGATAAAGAAAAAAATTCAAGGTAAAAAACATTAGCTATGTGTAATATCCCAAGAAAATACTATTTTATTTTTATTATTAATTGTTGTTATAACTTTAAATTGTGGTTTTTTTGTGTGTTGAGCAAGTGAGCTCTGAATAGTAACAAACTATTAAATAATGTGAGCAAGTGAGCTCTGGAACATCTGAATTATTATGGTTATTGTTGAGCCATGTGGGATCAGGAAGCACTGTTAGTTGAGTAAGTGCGAGTTGAGATGCTCTGGAACACTTGAACTCATATTGATTACCTGATGTTGAGCTGAGAGCTCTGGAGCATCATTAATATGTTTTGATTATTTACCTTAATATTCAAAGACTATTATTATTTTATTCTTTCTGACTGGTTGAGACTGCCACACAAAGAGGGGCTGAAAATGCAAGAGTCTGGACTGGTCATTAGTTGATAACTAAAGCTATAACTAGTTGTTAGGTGAGTAAAAGGTCCAATTTTATTTAATAAAGATTAAAATAAATTATGAGGATTAAAATAGATTAATTTCCTAATTAAAGATAAATACAAAACTACTAGAGTGTTAGTTAGTAACACCTACTTTCCTAGTAGCCTTGTTCCTAAAAAATATATATAGCAAAGAGAGGAACTTTGCGTGGGAAAGTGTTTTCCCAAGTACACTGGAGGGTCCAGTCATGAATCTGAGCACTCAAACACCAAATTGTTGAATATCTGGTGTGTCCTAGTAAAGAGGACTATCCTAGTGATAGAAATGTGAAGGTTGTCAAGGGGAATATTATTCAAGAGATTCACAACATACAGGATGATAAAGAAAGGCTTGTGGCTACTTTGCTGTAATAAAGAAGATAGCAAATCATACACCTAGCTCACCTAGATTCTTTTCATGCTCAGTTTAGCTCGGAGGCAACCGGTGGAACAATCCATGAATGGATTGTGGTCTAAGGTTGGGAGGAACATGGTAGTTCCTAAGTCAGTCATTCTGCAATAAAATACTGATAATTATTTGCTTAAGGTTCAGTTATTTATATTTCTTGTATATTTATGATTTACAGTAATGATATTGTTATCTTGTTTTAGTAATAAAGATCTACCATTTGACCCCATTAATCTATTGAAGTAGATTTCAGATTATGTTCAGCATTAGTGACTATACTATTTATTTCAGGAAATCTAGGCCATAAACAACATTAAGTGTTATACTCTTTCTTTATAAACTCTATATTTTTAAAATCTCGATTTGGTCCATATAATATCTGAAAATTTATGAAGATTCTATGATATGTTGTTATGTTACTTAAGTAATAATTTAGGGTAGGAATGTATGATTTCTTAAAATATCATGTCATTAGCAGAAACTACTTAGCCATGACTGTTGGGTTTGAAATTATTTACAGAGAAAACTCCCATAGTTCCTTATACAGGGAGAGAAATTCCTGAACCTAGGATCCTTCTGGGCCAAGCCCTAAACCCTGTTTTGGAATAAACTTATAAATATTATTCATCTAACTATCAACAATATAGGGATTACGTAACCCTAATATTTGCTTATAAATGGAAAATATTAGCCAACATAGAGTTTAGTATTATAGATACTTTTATTTCTGAATAAATTAATATACTTTTCAAAGAAACCATATAATCATAATCAAAAGAGATCTATAATCGCTTATTCTCGGAATTATCTAAGCATAAATTCATCCTATATAATCTGATCATATCAATTAAAAAGAATACGAATGATTCCGTTATATTTCAGACTAGAAACTTAAGAATTTAATAAACAACCATATCAAATTTGAAATAGAGTAACTATGCAACTTAGGAGTAATCAACACTAAAGATATGCATTGGAGCCACGAATCATACGATTCATCAATTTAATTCAGGGCCATATCCAAATTGTTCCATTATAAAACTAAATAAATACTCACACCTAATAAACAGAGATCTAACTAATAATCAACAGAGAAACCCATAGAAAATACAAAACATTCATTAATTATCAAAGTAAAGGCGCAACCCATATTTTCATACCAACAGAGCAATCTCATCCACATCGATATCAGTTAGTAATTACCAACAGAAGTAAGATAGATAAAAATCACTTGAACCCTGGTAGACTAAAACATTATCTAAGTTACAAGTTCGATTCTCATAAACACAATTTCTCCATCATCAAACTGGGTGACGAATTCCATAACCCAGATGCCCAACATATTCATAGGGCCAGCCTTCCAAACTTAATTACTTAGGGTTTTACACCCCACACCTAAGTCCATGCAATGATGATCTAATCATTTAAATTACAGATTGAAAGCACTAGTCACCATAAAAAGAATACATGGGAACATAAATTAAGAAGAGCCCAGTATCATCTAGCTAGCTTAGGGTCTAATCAAATAACCACTTAAAATCAACTTACATCAACATAAAGAGATTTTATAAAAGATAGAACTCATATATTGAAATAAACCGGTTAAAATAGAATACGTTTTACAGTATTAAAACTCAAGTTTAAATTATCAATAGTAGAGTCCGAGAGCCATCGAAATAACACATGGTTCTTCTCCCTATGTTTGGAGATTTCCTACATGGGCTTTCAACAAAAGAAAAATGCCCAGCATTACAACATAAACGTAGAGGCCCAAAATGGTGCATTCTTCCCAAACCATCAACGTTGGAAAAGTGGGAAACCAACAAAACATGAAATACAATCAGTGACTGGCCATTAAAAACCTTGTGCCCCCCAAGGCCCAAATACTTAACTCCTCTTCCCAACATTCTGTAAACAAGACTCCAAGAAAAATGGGGTTTTGATAGAGGCATCGAAAGGCCCAGGTCTTACCAGTTTGACGAGCAACAAAGTCACCAACACCTAGAGCAGGGTCGCCCAGCATACTCATAACAGATCTTGTCAGCAAGGAGAAGAGCGAGGGTAGTTAGACCATTATACAACCATTGTTAAACAAATGTAAAACCCTGTAACCATTTTCCTAAGCAAGAAGTGTACCTGTAAAATTTCTCATGGCTAACTACACCTCCACTAGATGATCAAGGATTGCGTAGACCAGGAGACATGCTCTAGTCATGTGCATCCCCTCATCGACCAACATGATTTACACAGAGAACCTCACTTAGCCCACACAACTAGCAAACAACGAAATGGAGAAATGAACCACAGGTAGGGTATTTCGTAGCCCTTCCTCTCTATTTCCAGTGTGGATTCCACTACAAAGTCTATCACATGAGAAGCATTAAAATCCTAGCTACCCTCCACCAATATTTCGATTTATATCCACTTCTCTATAGTAGAGTGGTTTCACTTTAGTTGAAAACTAGCGCTTGCTTAGGAATAACTTAGGGTTTAGGGCTTATCCCTATCCCTTGCCTTTCAAATCATTTAAACACTTAAGTGGTTCCTTGGATGTACCAATATGTACCTATACAAGTTAAACATGGAAGACATTAGCTCATAGGAGCTAAGTGATGAGTCCAATTTTCAGGTATTTGATAAACCTTTTTCCCACAGTCAAGCTCAAGCAATGATGAAGAAGCACACTCATTTGTGGGAAAATTTTTTTACTTTAATTATTTAATGAAATTGTTTTTGATGATTATTCTTGTATGTTAAAATGCATATTCAATAAACTAATTCTATGGAAACCAAGTGTGATTGAGTAGGTTCAGGGGCACTAAAGGACAAACACGTAGACGACTGAAGATTCATGCAGCTCAGCACCCTGTTTCCTGATTTATAGAGAACACACTCCAGTTTAAGGGGAATCAACATTTAGTTAAGTTCAGCATTACAAATTATATAAATATGGACCTCTCAGGTCGCGAGAGGTCTCTGTTGACATTTTGGAGAAACAATGTTTTAAGTTTTCTGCATTATTGAGATACTGCGAAGTTACATACCTTTGTGAAGACATGGATTTTATATTTTAATGAGAGATTGATGTTAATTTCCAGCCAACGTTTATAAGTTTCTTTCTCTCCTGAGTAGGGGTTGGAGAGGGCCCCTCCAACACGTAAGTCAGGGGATTTCTATTTTCATGTATTTTCCAATTATGTGTTTTACATTGATGAAAAGTTATATTGCATATGGAAGTGCTTGAAAGATGTATTAGTTATGTAGTAATTTATAATACGTTCTGTAGTACAGCAAAATGGTTTCAATAGTCCTGTAGCTGCTTTCTTCCAATGCACATTTTAACAAACGATTACATCTGTATTAGCTTTTCTTTCGAAAGTCATGGTTTAGATCTGAGATTTATGAATGTTTCCCATCGTGATTAATTACTCTGACTACTTAGTAAATAGATGTGTAGCATGAAACGATCGCACTTCAATCTTAGTTTAGTATTTAACCGATTCAGATCAAAACTCTAGTTTTATGCATAAAGTAATTACAAACCTTGTTTTCTCCAATATTAGAATAGATCTGTTATGGCATTTCACTTTCTAGATTTTACCACTCTGCATTAAGTAAATTCATAAGATTATCTCTTCTACTTTCAGCATTTTAATTATAAAAAATAGATTTACTGCTTTTAGTATCTTCATTCTTTAAAAACATATTTACTGCTTTCAGTACTTTAATTCTTTAAAATAGATTTATTGCTTTCCAGTATTTAATTCCCTAGTATAACCAATTTTACATATTGAGGAGGCAATCCTTAGAACATCGATATCAACACCCAACTGTGACAAAGATTATCCTATAAGAGCACAGATAGTGCCTGCACCTCTAAAGTTTGTACGTCCCCTGGGTTGACATTTAAAGTAGGATCTTCATATAGCTTCCCCCAGTAGGAATCCATATTGGGATCTCACCACTTTTAGGCGTCGTTGCCAGGGAGGTGCTAAATCTTTTAGGAGACATCACCTAAAAACAACACAAAATGAAAACAAAAATTACATAAAACAAAAACATAAAAAAATTTACCAATGAATGCCTCGTCAACAAAGGGATAGATTTGGCCACTTTCTGCCCAAGCACACCATGAGCAACAAGGGTAATAACAATTCTGACCACTCTCAGTTTGAATTGATACACTCTGAAGACGAAACTGACCCCACATACGATCCAAACAGAGAAAACTTCACTACCAGTTCCAACTCAAACACCTCAATGGAAAACGAAGAGAAGGAGCCTAGGGAGCTTTTCACATTTCCCATTAGCATACCTCTTGGAGATGCCAGGATGAAGAACATCAATTCTAATAATCTACCAAACTTTCATGGTTTGAATTCAGAAGATCCTGACACATTCCTATTTGAATTTGAGGTAGTTTGCAAATCATTTGTTTACACTACTGAAAGACCTATCACTTCGGTGGTTCATGAGCCTTGAAGGGAATAGTATCGTTAGCTGGGATCAAATGAAATAGGCATTCTAAGAAAAATATAGGGACTACTATAAGGCCAAAGATACTAGGGATGAAATCTTTAGGATGCAACAAGGAGAAAGAGTCATTAGAATATTATGCCCAAAGATTTCAACTTAGCTACAAACGAGCCAGTCATTGCACTTTGGATCCTGAATCACTAAAACTTGTCCTTCTTAGAGGTGTAAAAGAGGAGAATTTTGAAGTCTTACATCTCCTAGGAGATGGAGATATATTCCAAAAACCTTTTGACCAGATCTTGCAAATCTTCAAAAACTACTCTAGATCTAGGAAAACTAAGAATGGGACAAGGGATACACATACATCCACTGGTGGATCATCATCTTTAGGACCAACACTTACAAAATCTGATTTAGGAAACCTGTTGGATGACATGAAGACTGACATACTGCAATCTCTAGCCATGCAACTTGATGCTCTTCAAATAAAAAAGAAATAGGATGAAATTAACTAAGCCTTGGCAGTATTTTGTCCTCATTGTAGAAAGAAGCATGAGAAGGGGCAGTGCACCTTGAACACAATAGAAGTATGTGGTTTTTGCACTGATGACCATTCCACTCATAAATGTCCCTTCTTACTCTCATGTAAGGCAGCTATTCAGGACCCATCAACTAAAGGAACAATAGAATAGCTCTGTTTTATAAATCAGAGAAGGAATAATTTTGTTAGACCATATCAACAAAGCAATCAAGCCTACTATAATCAAGGACATCCAAATTGAGACTCTACACCAACTCCATGGAAAGCACAGCTAAATCAAAACCACTGGCAATAGAATCAGCAAACATATCAACCATCCTATCAACAACCGTATTATCCATCATCTTATCCTCAATACGCCCCACATTTTCCATCCACCACAAATTATGCAAATCAATACCTCCATCCATCAAATTGGAGGGCGCCATTACAACAACCACTTATTATGCCACCCCCACAACCTCAACCACCCCCCAGATCTCCACCCATTCCAGCCCAACCAATCCCAAATCCTAATAATAACAGACCCCCATAATAGCAACAAGCTTATAACTCTAATATCACACAATTCCCTACCTATGTTGTAGACACGATAGAAATAAATGAAATAAACTTGCGATCTGGAAAAACGTTGCAGAATACATCCCCACACAACATCCAACAACCCATACCTGAAGCTAAAGACCAAACATCAGAACCCTATGTTTAGCATCCTGATGAACCAGAACCTCCTGAGGACGAAACCCAACTACTCCCACGCAACAGAAACCCTCCATTTCCAGAAAAACTTGTCCGAAGTACAAAAGAAGAGGAAGATAATACAATTTTAAACAAATTCAAGCACTTAAACATCCAAATCCCTATTTTACAAGCCATAAGGGATGTGCCCATCTTCAACAAATTTATTAAAGAGAATTGCCTAAAGAAACCAGGAAGGAGGAAGCGTGATCCACCAACTATTAATATAGTGGAACAATTGGCCGATTTGATGCTGGGTGTCATAATAAACCCTAAATATCTTGATCTCGGTAGTCCTGTAGTTAACATCACCATAAATAACAAGCGAATAAATAAAATCTTATTAGATTTCGGAGCTGCGATTAATGTCATGACTAAGGAAACTATGTTATACCTGGGACTCCAATCAATGGTCAGACCAACCACAACAGTACTCCAACTAGCAGACACATCCACTATGAAACCTGAAGGAATGCTAGAAGACATTATGATCAATATTGAATCCTGGGAATACCCGGCTAATTTTATAATAATTGAAATATAAAAAATACTTTGTGGCTATCCAATTATCCTATGTAGACCTTGGTTAGCAACTACAAACGCTTAGATAGGTTGCCGATAAGGAAATATGACAATCACTAGTGGACATACTAGGAAGAAGATCACAATCTACCCACCAACAATGAAATCTTCAGAGTTAGAATATCAAAATTGGACTGATGATTACCAGAACACACCAAATCACAACCTCCGACCTATCCTAACAATTGATGCTACAATATCACTAAAAGCAATAGATGAAGATGGCCATACAGATAGATTTACACAAAATGTATCTTCTAACAATCATGTTATTCAAGAATTTTTTTCCACAGAAAAAGGTGACAGTTCAAAACAGAACATGGATGACTTATGGACAAAAGTACTGGAAGAACAGATTGAAAAGGTAAAAGTCATGGAAATTCACCCTGGCAAAACAGTCAACATAAATTCCAATTTAGAACCAGAGCAAGAAAAGAAATTGATGAAGATACTAGAAGAAAAAATTAAATCATTTGCATGGACATATGCAGACATGAGAGGAATACATCCTGATATCTGCAAACACTACATTTACATCAAAGAATGTTCGACTCCAATCAGGCAACCACAAAGAAGGCTGAACCCTACACTAAAAGACATAGTCAAAGTGGAATTACAAAAGTTATTAGATTCAGGGTTCATCTATCCAATATCTGATAATGAGTGGGTCTCACCACTAGTCATAGTACCCAAAAAAGGAGGCAAATGGAGAATTTGTGTGGACTACAGGGAGTTGAATAAAGCGACCAAGAAAGATCACTTTCGACTTCCATTTATAGACTTGGTGCTGGATACATTATCTGGAAACAAGTACTTTTCATTCTTAGACGGTTTCAGTGGGTACAACCAAATTTTAATACACCCAGCTGATCAAGATAAGACGACCTTTACATGCCCATGGGGAACTTATGCCTATAGGGTCCTACCCTTTTGTTTATGTAACACCCCAGCAACATTTCAAAGAGCCACATTGAGTATTTTCTCTGATTTTATGAATGACAAAATGGAAGTCTTCATGGATGATTTCACACCCTATCGACAGAACTTTGACCAGGCATTGAACAATCTTGAATTAGTATTAAAAAAATGTATTGAAATGAGCTTGTGCATAAGCAATGACAAATGCAGGATGTTAATGGAAGAAGGCATCATTCTAGGACATCATATATCACAAAGAGGTATAGACGTTGATCAAGCCAAAGTATCCGTAATCAGGACGCTGCCCCCACCTATCAAACAAAGGGATGTGAGAAGTTTCCTTGGATAGACAGGGTACTACAGAAGGTTTATTGAAAATTATAGCAGAATTGCTTCCCACATGTTTTCACTTCTCACAAAAGACAATGAGTTCATATGGACAAGCATCTGCATGACAGCCTTTGAAAGTCTTAAGCCGAAAACAATCACAGCACCAGCACTCCAAGGACCGAATTGGGAAATTCCATTTCACATCCACACAGATGCATCAGATAAAGCCATCGGATCTGTGCTTGGACACGAACAAGACAAGAAACCCTATGCCATATACTATATAAGCAAAAATTTGGCTGGGGCAGAACTCAACTACACAGTCACAGAGAAGGAATTTCTGGCAGTCATACATGCAATCAATAAATTCAGGCATTACATCATAGGATAACAAAATTTTATCCACATTAACCACTCAGCAATCAAATACCTTATGAACAAGCCTAATACTAGTGCGAGAGTTATTAGATGGATGCTACTTCTATAAGAATTTGACATTACTATAATAGATAAACCAAGCAAGCATAATGTGGTAGCCGACTTTCAGTCAAGAATCACACATGGAAAAGATAACGAATTGGTTCAAGATAACTTCCCTGATGAGCACCTTTTTTCCATATCAATAAGAAGCCCATGGTTTGCTGACATAGCAAACTAGTTAGTATCTGGAAAGTTTCCAGAACATTACAGTTATAAAGAAAGGACAAAAGTAATAAGGCAAAGTGCCACATATACATGGATAGAGGGCATGCTTTTTAAACAGGGACCAGATCAAGTACTTAGAAGGTGCATTAAGGAAGATGAAGTACATGACATAATGCATGCCATCCACAATGAGCCCTGTGGAGGAGGCTATGCTGCAAAAAGGACAGCCTACAAGATCTTGCAAACAGGGCATTATTGGTCAACACTCCACAAAGATGCTTATGAGTATGTGTCCCACTGTGATGATTGCCAAAGAATGGGAAAACCAACACAAAAACAAGAAATGCCACTCCATCCACAAATCTCCTTGGAGGCATTTGAAAAGTGGGGATTTGATTTTGTTGGCCCATTCAACCCACAGTCCAATCAGAAAAGCTACATCCTCATATGCACTGATTATCTTACAAAATGGATAGAGGTTGCAGCACTGGCTGCTGCAAACGAAACCAGTGTGGCCAAATTCTTTACTAAGCAGATATTTCAGAGGTTTGGGGTGCCAAGAGAAGTAGTTTCTGATCAGGGCCCACAATTCACATCAAATTTAATTGAAGACTTGATGAAAAGAAACAATGTAAAGCATAGACAGTCATCCTCCTATCACCCTCAAGCAAATGGTCAAGTTAAGGTAACCAACAGGGAATTTGAGAGAATCTTGACAAAAACTGTCCAACTTCAAAAAAGGGATTGTGCTGACAGACTTAGTGAGGCAGTCTGGGCTTATAATACTACATGGAAAACAACTACAGGATTCACACCTTATGATCTAGTCTATGGAAAAAAGGTCATGCTGCCAATCGAATTTGAAATAAAGACATTAAGAATTGTAGCAGATTTACATATGGACCTATCAGAAATTCAAAAAGAACGCATGCTATAGCTAAATCAGCTGGATGAACACCGCCAACAAGCACTTACACATACTGAAATCATCCAACAGCAAAGAAATAAATGGCATGACCAACATCTGAAGGATAAAAAGTTCAACGAAGGTGATTGGGCACTAATTTACGACTCCAGATTTCACACATTCAAAGGAAAGCTAACCACTAGATGGCTTGGACCTTACATTATACAGAAAATTTATGAAAATGGGGCTGTGAAAATTATTACAATTGATGAAGAGGATTTCCCCATGATATTGAATGGCCATCACCTAAAGCTTTACAAAAAATCACAGTCAAAAGAAGAATTTACACAGGCACTCTACCAGCAACAATTGATGCTGATAGAGGACGCGGCAAATCAATGAAATTCCAATCATTTACAATAAAAACAAAACAAATGAAAAAAGAGAAGAAGAAAAAAATGAAAAAAGAGAATGAAAAATTATAGGGCCACTTATATCCCTTAAAAAAAATAAAAATCCAGCATTACTATTGCAAAGCGAAATATCAACCGCAATTCAAGCAAGCCGGATATACACTCAAGCGAGCCAGCAAATTCTCAAACACATTCAGCAATCAGGCGAGCCGGATATACATTCAAGAGAGCCAACCACATCTACATACAGCAATTAGTCATCAACTACTACGAAATTCTTCAAACATGCCATTCCATTCAATTCAAGCGAGCCTGCAATTCAATTCAAGCAAGCCTGCAATTCAACTCAAACGACCCACATACATTACATATCATACTCACGCGAGCCTGCAATTAGAATCGAACGAGCCAGATACATTACATGTCATACTCACGCGAGCCTGCAAGTTATTCAAAAGAGCCAGTCACATACAACTATGCAATCATCCAAATATGAAGCATCATCACATAAGTTGTATCAACAACTTGGATGATTTTCAAAAGAAGATACTTCAGCAAATTCAAATGGGAAAAAAGAAAAAAGCAGCCCACACACATAACTACTGGCACGCAGAAATCAACTACAGACACCGCCAAATCTACTACAGAATCCACCATGCATGAAAAACGCACCAGATCATCAATGCAGGTATGCATACATACCAAGGTAATCTCTAGAACGATTTTATATTATTCTTAAGGTAAAACATTATCCCACAATACATTCATTTCTAGTTAGCTGAGGACAACTTTTATTTTAAATCGGCGGCATGGTTGAATCACCTTAATAACTCATGATTGCTACCTAAGTCCCATCACCCTCAACAAATCATGATCGCAACCTTGACCATATGAAGTACAGAGATCGATCATGGAAAAAAGAGGATTAAAAGAGGCAAGTACATGAATGATGGAAATGATAGTTGCGGAAAGACAGCAAGTAAGGCTGCATAATATTCCACGATTTTGCATATAAGGAACTGCTCGGAATTCCCAAGAAGCAACAGACCAAAGGTAATGCGCTCACTCATGCAGCATTGCAATCCTCGAGTCTGTAGGCAGAGCCCCAACCAGTTGAATGTATAAACCATATTCCAAAGTTCTGGTTTTGTCTGATTATAAAGAAGATTCTAAAATGACAAAGGGTTTCAAGAAAAGTGAACCGGAAGATCACAACGCCATTTATCAGAGCTCGAGAGTTCTCCAGATCATTCACAACTCAGGATGGATGCCTTTCATCCTTGGACTGAGAGTATACGATATAGGGGTAGCTCAGGAGTTCACAAGAAACCTCAATCATATCAAGGATTAACAGTACGTCACCGGAGTAAAAGGGTTACGTATAAAATTGGATGAGGACATGATTGCCAAACACACTGGTCTACCAATGGGCCTGCATTGGAGCAGCAATGACTGGGAGGCAAACCACACAACAAAAGTAGCATTCTTTGAGCAGGGAGAGGTTTATGATGAAGACAAAAATGGAGTCAAAAGACTCTCCATGCCAGCACCATGGGATAAAATAGTTGTAATTGTCCAGAGGTACATTATATGCATTGGAAGGTTAAGTTATGTTCCCATTTTCCATTTTTGTATTTTGGAACTTCTCAGGAACAGGAGTCACATTTCATCAAACAACAACAATAGCATTCTTTTTACCTACTCCAATCCCTAACAAAAATGAGTAGGAAGGTGGCTAAGGGAAAAGAGGATGCTTTGGACCATTATGGGTTGATCAAACTAATAGTTGGTGGGGAACTAAAAGCACAGATTCTAGAGCTCTCTTGGGAGGAGTTCATAATGGTATCTGCTGAGGACGTTCAGAGAATGAAGACTACGCCCTTGCCACCATAATCAAAAAGTAAGACCACCTATGTATCAGGGGCAAAAAGAAAAAACAACTTGGACAGTGTGGCCAACACCTTAGTACATATAAAACACTCAAGAGAGGAATCCCCCAAATCAGACCTAGGTATTCCTACCAGTAGTTAGGGGTCAAAGAGGCGCAGCAAGAGATTCACGCAGGTATCTAAAATCCAAGTCTCCAAGGAGGAAGAAAGGGAACCCACCCCCCTAGTTACCAATGTGTCTGATGATGACATTGATCCTTTTATAGACCAGAAGGATCCCACTGCAGAAGAAGAAGAGGATGAAGAAGAAGAGGATGAAGAAGAAGAAGAAGAAGAAGAGGAAATGAATGAATAAGAAGAACGGGATGAAGAAGAAGAAATGAATAAAGAAGAAGAGCATGGCTTACAAAAGCAAGGCAACCTCCAGGGGAATCCTCTAGAACATAATGAAAACCCCGAGGTCGTTACCGAACTTGCTGAGGCACGGACAGAATTAGAAAGGCTCAGAAATGAGCTGGCAATGTTAAGAATTGGGTCAGGAAGCTAGCCCACACCTCCCCCATTCTCAACCGAGAAGACACAAATCCTGAAGATGCATCATGCAGAAAAGCTGTGGCTGGCTAAGCAGAAGAATTCAGCGGTGCAAGAAAAATTGGCCGAGGCACAAAACAAATTAGCAAAGAAAGACAAGGAGATTACCAAATTAAAGGACGTTTTTGCCACTACTACCGGCATATATGATAGACTGCAGGACCTCAGACCATAGTCGGCAATATATGTAGTTTATATGCAGGAGAAATGGGGCGAATTCCAACTCTAGAGGTTGAAGAAAGGACTCCCTATAGAGATAAGCACTCCCAAAGAGTTTATGGATTCATCTTTGAACTCCACAGAGCTAGAAAAAAAAAATTGAGTGAGTTCTTCTTGCATAATTTTGTAGTTTCTGCCTCGCCCAACTGGTCGCCAAATCCATATGTGGGTTATTTCCAGTTAAGGGCATTATGTTCATGGATGAACCATGAAATCGAGCGAGCCCAGGACTACCATCTCTATGTTGCATCCAAATGGAAAACCCCATTAATGATCAAACCAGGGCCAACTCACCCTAAAGGGATAATCTATAACTGTAGGATCCTCACCCAGGACGAGGAACTGATACCCATTTTCCTTGCAAAACAACATGTGGCTATGACTCATTTTGACATTACACTCCGAAGCACACAGAAGGAAGTTAATGAGTCCATTAAGGAAAGGTGGAGTAGGGTGGCAAACAATCTGAAGAGAAGAGAACTCCATTCTCCCCTCAAGCTTGATGATGCTCTTTTCAAAACCACACTCTACAAAGAATCCCTGGTAAGAAATAAACTCAGATGGATCAGGATGAGGTTGAATCCCCCATTATTTCTTTCCCCAGTTATCAAGGAATAGATTAATGAAGGGGAAGAGAGGAGGGCATGGGCCAGGGAGGATTAGAATTTTGGATATCACAGGAAGGCAAGGATACCTAGGGTGGTAGCATGGGATATCAGGGAGCTCATCAACGGATTGAATAAGTCACCCAAGGATGGGTGAATCCTTCAAGTATGGGAGAGAATGACGAGTCCAATTTTCAGGTATTTGATAAACTTTTTTCCCCCAGTCAAGCTCGAGCAATGACGAAGAAACACACTTACTTGTGGGAAAAATGTTTTACTTTAATTATTTAATGAAATTGTTTTTGATGATTATTATTGTATGTTAAAATGCATATTCAATAAACTAATTATGTGGAAACCAAGTGTGATTGAGTAGGTTCAGGGGCACTAAAGGACAAACATGTAGAGGACCGAAGATTCATGCAGCTCGGGCTCCTGTTTCCTGATTTATAGAGAATGCACTCCTATTTAAGGGGAATCGGCATTTAGACATTTAGTTAAGTTCAACATTATGAATTATATAAATATGGACCTCTCGGGTAGCGAGAGGTCTCTGTTGACATTTTGGAGAAACATTGTTTTAAGTTTTCTGCACTCTTGAGATACTGTGAAGTTACAGACCTTTGTGAAGACATGGATTTTATATTTTAATAAGAGATTGATGTTAATTTCTATCCAACGTTTATAAGTTTCTTTCTCTCCTGAGTACGGGTTGGAGAGGGCCGCTCCAACACGTAAGTAAGGGGATTTCCATTTTCAGGTATTTTCCAATTATGTGTTTTACATTGATGAAAAGTTATATCGCATATGGAAGCACTTGAATGATGTATTAGTTATATAGTAATTTATAATATGTTCTGTAGTACAGCAAAACGGTTTCAATAGTCCTGTAGTTGCTTTCTTCCAATGCACATTTTAACAAACGATTACATATGTATTAGCTTTGCTTTCGAAATTCATGGTTTAGATCTGAGATTTATGAATGTTTCCCATCGTGATTAATTACTCTGACTGCTTAGTAAATAGATGTGTAGCATGAAACGATTGCACTTCAATCTTAGTTTAGTATTTAAACGATTTAGATCAGAACTCTAGTTTTATGCACAAAGTAACTATAGACCTTGTTTTCTCTAATATTAGAATAGATCTGTTATGGCATTTCACTTTCTAGATATACCATTATGCATTAAGTAAATTCATAATATTATCTCTTCCACTTTCATCATTTTAATTATTTAAAATAGATTTACTACTTTTAGTATCTTCATTCTTTAAAAACATATTTACTGTTATCAGTACTTTAATTCTTTAAAATAGATTTATTGCTTTCCAGTATTTAATTCCCTAGTATAACCAGTTTTACATATTGAGGAGGCAACCCTTAGAACATCGATACCGACACCCAACTGCGACAAAGATTATCCTATAAGAGCACAGATAGTGCCTGCACCTCTAAAGTTTGTACGTCCCCCAGGTTGACATTTAAAGTAGGCTCTTCGTATAGCTTCCCTCAGTAGGTATCCATATTGGGAGCTCACCACTAAGTAAGGTCTGACACCTTACATTTCCTCGTATCATCAAGCATAACAGTTCCTGTTTCATTTACAAAGAGTCTAAATTACATCACACATATATAGAACTGGGTCATAAGTTAAAAGAACGTAAGTCAAACTTGTATATGATTAAATCTAGCAAAGGAATAAGTTACACGAAAATAGCATATAACCATTCCAGAAGCATGCTATGACCAACATTATATAAACAATATATATAAGAACGTTACATCGATTTCATGCTATTTTAGTAATAAATGCAATGTTGTAGTTATTGTTTACTGAAGTCCTAAATATTGTTATTTAGTAGACCCATATAAAAAATTTAAAAATTTCGGGATTTGAGGGACATTACAAGTGGTATCAGGGCCTAGATTTGGAAACTTGAGGGCTATGAGCCTACGCTACTGCTGCAAACTAATAAACTAATAAAAACTTGTTTACTTGCACATTGTCAAACCGTTTCAGGACAAAACAAGGAAACATGAATGCTGGAAGACAAGATAGTTAGCATGGTAACCTAAATTCAATACCCAGGGAGCATGAAATAGTAATTGAATTGAATGATAGTTTGGGAGTAGTCAAGGCCTTTGACTTATTCAAAACAGTGCAAAGCTTACAGGAATAATTCTGTAGTTTCAAAGATGACAACTTGAATGAGAGAAGAGAACAACACGAAGTAAATGAGGCATTACTGCAAACTTTAAGTAGAAAGAAAACTCATAGGAAGACAAACCAATCTACAAATAAGCATCTAATTAAACAACACCGCAGAAAGAGAGATAGTAGTCCATATTTTAGAAAACTTGAAGAGTCACCAAAACTCTTTGACTCATCCGACTCCTGTAACCTTGAATTTGACTACTCTTCAGACTCGTATGCATCATCTCCTTGTAAAAATAAATACAAGAAATGAGACAACCTTCAAGGAGAATTTAAGAAAATCAAATCCATACAAGGATGGCCTACACAAACAAGTGTCACTGACATCATATCATTCCTGGGATTAGCAGGGTATTATAGGAAGATCATTGAGAAATTCTCTAGGATAGCATGTCCTATTACCTCAGTGCAGAAAAATGAAAGTAAGTTTTTATGGACAGCCAAATGTGAAGAGATTTTCTAGAAACTCAAACAGCTTTTAACAACTGCCCCCATACTTAGAATTGCAGATCCAGATGGAGACTTTGTGGTTTGTACTGACGCAAGTAAGGAAGGACTTGGGGGAATCCTCTTGCAAAATTACTTTGCAATTTTTTACGAGTCACACAAATTAAAAGAGAACAAGAAGAACTACCCAACTCATGACCTCGAACTAGTTACCATTATCCATGCATTGAAGATGTGGAAACACTATTTAATGGGGAATAATTTCCTTCTCAAAATTGATAACATGAGTTTAAAATACCTATTTGACCAACCTGATTTGAATGCTCAACAAGCTAGATGGTTGGCCTTCCTTAGTGAATATAATTTTGAATTGAAACACATCAAGGGAAAGGCAAATAAAATTGCAGATGTGTTAAGTTGTAGAATTCACTTAATTCATGAGGTGACAGTAAGTAAAACCAGTTCTAATCTGCATGAAGAAATCAGGAAAGCAAATGAAAATAACCATTTTTACATTGAAATACTTCATAAAATACATGAGGATAGACTGTTCTCACAACATAAAGATTATAAAATTTACGAAACATAACTACTATGGTCGAAGGACAGGTTGTATGTCCCAGAAAGTGAAAATATCAGATCTGATATATTAAATGAATTTCACCAGAAACCATATTCTAGACATCCAGTGTACCAGAAAATGTTATATGCTATTAAGAAGCATTATTTTTTGTCAAGACTAAAAACTGAATGTAGATTTATTCATTGGAAAATGTTAGGAATGCCAATTGGTTAAGGCTGAACATCAGCATCCAATGGGACTGTTGCAACCCTTACCCATCCTAGAATGGAAATGGGAAGTGGTCAGCATGGACTTCATTACTCGACTACCAAAAAGAAAGAAGCATAACGACTTGATCATGGTTGTAGTAGACAAATTATCTAAATCTGCTCATTTCATTCCAGTGAAATCTACTTATAAAGTTGTAAACATTCCCGACTTTTTTTGAAGGAAATTTTTTGATTGCACAGAATACCTAAGGCTATTATCTCCGACAAAGATACAAAATTTACAAACATTTTCTGGAGATCATTATTTTCTGGTTTAGAAACGCAATTAAAATTCAGCACCGCCTACCACCCACAGAAGGATGGGAAGACTGAACGGGTAAATCAGATACTCGAAGACATGCTCCGAATGTATGTCATGAACAACCCTGAGCAGTGGGAAGAATATCTGCATCTTGTAGAATTTTCATACAACAACAGGTACCAAACCTCGCCTAGAATGGGCCCTTTTGAAATACTTTACGGCAGAAAATGCAGGACACTGGTGACTTGGGAAAACCTAGTGGATCGACTCATGTTGGGTCTGGATCTTTTAAAAGATTTAGAATAGCTAGTTTTTAAGGTACATCGAAATTTAAAAGAGGTCCAAGACAGGAAGAAAAGTTATGTGGACAGAAAAAGAAAAGACAAAGAGTATCAGGTCGGGGAGCATGTTTATTTAAAAGTAAAATCCAAAAGAAGCTCTTTAAGATTAGGAAAATGTGGGAAACTAGCTCCCAGGTTTTGTGGACCATTTGAAATTTTGGCCAAGAAAGGGCCAGTGGCATATGAACTAGCACTTCCAGCACATGTAAAAATGCACAATGTTTTTCATGTTTCCTTACATAAGAAGTATGTTTATGATACTAAACATGTCATTGGTTGGTCCTTGTTACAAGTAGAACCTGAAGGGGAATTTGTACCGGAGACCATTCATATTTTGGACAGGAGAGAGGTGTCACTTAGAAAGCGAACCATTATCTAGCTGAAAATGCAGTGGAAGCACTTTGGGCCTGAAGACGCCACATAAGAGAATGAAACCGCAGTGAAAGAGGCATACCCCTCCTTGTTTCATGATTTCAATTCAAGTCCCTAGAACACTGGGATGATATTTTTCTAAGTGGGGAGGGGTGTAATATCCCAAGAAAAGTCTATTTCATTTTTATTATTAATTGTTGTTATAACTTTAAATTATGGTTTTTTTTGTGTGTTAACCAAGTGAGCTCTGAATAGCACAAAACTATTAAATGATGTAAGCAAGTGAGCTTTGGAAGATCTGAATTATTATGGTTAGTGTTGAGCCATGTGGGCTCTGGAAGCACTGCTAGTTGATTAAGTGTGAGCTGAGATGCTCTGGAACACTTGAACTTCTATTGATTACCTGATGTTAAGCTGAGAGCTCTGGAGCATCAGTAATATGTTTTGATTTTTTACTTTAATATTCAAAGACTATTATTATTTTCTTCTTTTTGACTAACTGAGACTGCCAAACAAAGAACGACTGAGCATGCAAGAGTCTAGACTAGTCATTAGTTGATAACTAAAGATATAACTAGTTGTTAGGTGAGTAAAAGGTCCAATTTTATTTAATAAAGATTAAAATAAATTGTGAGGATTAAAATAAATTAATTCTATAATTAAAGATAAATACAAAACTGCTAGAGTGTCAATTAGTTAACTAAGTGTGCAAAAGACCGAATTTCCTAGCAGCCTTGTTCCTAAAAATTATATATAGCAGAGAGAGGAACTTTGCATGGGAAAGTGTTTTCCCAAGTATAGTGGAGGGTGCAGTCATGAATATGAGCACTCAAACATCATATTGCTCAATATCTGGTGTGTCCTAGTAAAGAGGACTGTCCTAGAGAGAGGACTGTGAAGGTTATCAAGGGGAATATTATTCAAGAGATTCACAACATACAGGCCGATAAAAAGAACCTTGCGGTTACTCTGTTATAGTAAAAAAGATAGCAAACTGTACACCTAGATCACCTAGATTATTTTCATGCTTAGTTCAGCTCGAGGGTGATCGGTGGAACAATCCAGGAACAGATTGTGGTCTAAGGATGGGAGGAATGTGGCAGTTCCTAAGTCATTCGGTCTGCATTAAAATACTGATAAGTATTTGCTTAGGTTTCAGTTATTTATATTTCTTGTATATTTAATATTTACAGTAATGATATTGTTATCTTTTTTTAGCAAAAAATATCTGCCATTTTGACCCCATTAATCTCTTGAAGTATATTTCAGATTATGATCAACATTAGTGACTATACTATTTATTTCAGGAAATCTAGGCCGTAAATAACATTAAGTGTTATACTCTTTCTTTATAAACTCTGTATTTTTAACATCTCAATTTGGTCCATATAATATCTGAAAATTTATGAAGATTCTATGATGTGTTTTTATGTTACTTAAGTAATAATTTATGATAGGAATGTATGATTTCTTTAAATATCATGTCATTGGCAGAAACTGCTTAGTCGTGACTATTGGGTTTAAAATTATTTATGGAGAAAACTCCCATAGTTCCTTATACAGGGAGAGAAAGTCCCAAACATGGGATCTTTCCGGGCCAAGCCCTAAACCCTTTTTGGAATAAACTTATAAATATTATTTATCTAACTATCACCAATATAGGGATTACGTAACCCTAATATTTGCTTATAAATGGCAAATAGTAGCCAACATAGAATTTAGTATTACAAATACTTTTATTTTTGAATAAATTAATATACTTTTTAAAGAAACCATATAATCATAATCAAAAGAGATCTATAATAGCTTATTCTAGGAATTATCTAAGCATAAATTCATCCTATATAATCTAACCATATCAATTAAAAACAATACGAATGATTCCATTATATTTCAGACTAGAAACTTAAGAATTCAATAAACAACCATATCAAATCTGAAACAAAGTGACTATGCAACTCAGGAGTAATCAACACTAAAGATATCCATAGGAGCCACGAATCATACGATTCATCAATTTAATTTAGGGCCATATCCACGTTGTTCCATTATAAAACTAAATAAATACTCACAATTAATAAACAGAGATCTAACTAAATAATCAACAGAGAAACCCATCGAAAATCCAAAACATTCATTAATTATCAAAGTAAAGGCATAGCCCAGATTTTCATACCGACGGAGCAATCTCATCCACATCAATATCAATTAGTAATTACCAACAGAAATAAGAAAGATCAAAATCACTTGAACACTAGCAGACCAAAATATTATCTAAGTTATACATTCGCTTCTCATAGACACGATTTCTCCACCATCAAACAGGATGACGAATTCCATGCAACGACCTAGATGCTTAATGTATTCATAGGGATAGCCTTCCAAACTTAATTACTTAGGGTTTTACACCCCACACCTAAACCCAAGAAATGATAATCTAATCATTTAAATTTGAGATTGAAAAAAATAGTTACCATAAAAGGAATACGCAGAGCATAAATTAAGAAGAGCCCGGTATCATCTAGCCAGCTTAGGGCTTAATCAAATAACCACTTAAAATCAGCTGACATCAACATACAAAGATTGTATATAAGAAAAAACTCATATATTGAAATAAACCAGTTAAAATAGAATACGATTTACAGTATTAAAACTCAAGTTTAAATTATCAATAGTAGAGTTCGAGAGCCATCCAAATAACACAGGGTTCATCTTCCCAAGTCTAGAGATTTCCTAAATAGGATTTCAACAAAAGAAAAATGCGCAACATTACAGCATAAACGAGAGGCCCAAAAATGGCACATTCTTCCCAAACCATCAAAGCTGGCGAAGTGGGAAACCAACCAAACATGAAATACAATTAGTGACTGGCCATTAAAACCCTTGTGCCTCCCAAGGCCCAAATCCTTAACTCCTTTTCCCAACATTTCGTAAGCAATACTCCAAGCAAAATGGGGTTTTGACAGAGGCATCGAAAGGCCCAGGTCTTACCAATTTGACAACCAACGAAGTCACCAACACCTAGAGCAGGGTCGCCTAGCATACTCATAACAGGTCCTGCCAACAAGGAGAAGAACGAGCGTAGTTAGACCATTATACAACCATTTTTAAACAAATGTAAAACCCTGTAACCATTTTCCTGAGCAAGAAGTTTACCTGTAAAAACTATCATGGCTAACTACGCCTCCACTAGTTGATCAAGGATTGTGCAGACCAGGAGCCATGCTCTGGTCATGCGCATCCCCTCATCCACCAACACGATTTATGCAAAGAGATTCACTCTCATCCCACACAACCGACAAACAATGAAATGGAGAAATGAATCATAGGTAGGGTATTTCGTAGCCCTTCCTCCCTATTTCCATCGTGGATTCCACTACAAAGTCTGTCATATGGGAAGCATTAAAATCCAAGCTACCCTCCACCAATATTTTGATTTATACCCACTTCTCTATAGTAGAGTGGTTGCACTTTAGCTTAAAACCAGCTCTTGCTTAGGAAGAAATTAGGGTTTAGGGTTTATCCCTATCCCTTTCCTTTCAAATCATTTAAACACTTAAGTGGTTCCTTGGATGTCCCAATAGGTACCTATACAACTTAAACATGGAAGACATTAGCTGATAGGAGCTAAGTAAGACCTGGAACCTTACATTTCCTCTTATCATCAAGCAGAACAATTCCCGTTTCATTTAAAAAGCATATAAATTACATCACACATATATAGAATTGAGTCATAAGATAAAAGAATGCAAGTCAAACTTGTATATGATTAAATCTAGCAAAAGAATAAGTTAGACGACAATAGCATATAACCAATCCAGAATCATGCTATGACCAACATTGTATAAACAATATATATAAGAATGTTACATCGATTTCATGCTATTTTAGTAATAAATGCAATGTTATAGGTATTATTTACTCAAGTCCTAAATCTTATTATTTAGTAGATGCATATAAAAAATTTAAAAATTTCAGGATTGGAGGGACATTACACTATGTTTATTCCAATTACATGCAAATAAAATTAGCAATAAAATTTAATATTTCAATCTAATTATATTCGATATTTTATTTGTTTGCTCGAATCTCCTTGATTTGCGAGAGTGGCCTATAGTTTGAGAAAGCATGAGCCGTGGGCATCTAATCTATCAAAATCACTTGGGGATCACCCCCGGGACTGCACCAGCCTCAACTTTATTCGGTTTTTGGCTGTCACATCCCAAAAAACTCACCCCTAAGGGGAATTTAACTCGGGTGGCCTTGCTGACCAAACCCACACCTGATATTCGGAGGAGCCTTTCTCCAAAGTGCTCTTATAGGTTAAGAATCCATAAATCGCTTCTCATTCATGCGAGGGATTAGGTGATCGTGGATGTTAATGCGGGTTGACAAAAAAACTATTAAGGGATCCCTTAGAGCAATACAATCTTGTGCTCTACCCATGGGATGAGGGTTTTGTGTTTATTTGAAGGGGCTTGGTGCTGCCCTTTATAAATTAGCCCATTTCGAGTTGGCTATTGCTCTATTTTCTGGTTTTTTATGGATGTCTCAAGTTTCAATGGCTTGGTGGTTCTGAGTTTTATTCCTTTGTGATCAGGGAAAGGATCAATGTTGTAGATAATTTTCTTTATGGATATGGCTTGTTGAATGTTAAAACTCGTTTATAGTGTTGTTTAAAGACAATTTTGTTTTTTAGGGTACCTATGACTCTTGCGGTAAGATTAGCTACTGGTTATATGTAAGGCCTTGTCTAGGAGAATGTGATTTTATTTTTAATATAGTAAAAATATGATTTATTTTTCGAGGAAACAATAGGTTGACAATAGATAACCCTGTTGGGGTTAACATAATGAAGGTCATGGTTATGGTGAGGACTAACAAAATGAAGGCCATGGTTATTTGGACTTTTAGAAGTTAAATAGATTACATACTTAAGGTGATTATTTGCACTTTTAGAAGTTACATGGACAAAGTATTGAAGGTCTCCAAAGGAGTAGTCAAAACATTTTTATCAAGTTTATTTTATATATAGAGACTATAGATAACCTTATGTAGAGCCTATAGATAACCTTATTTGATAAGTTATAATGTAAATTTTATTTGAGAACGTGTGACTATTAAATCTGCAACTAAAGAAGTGGATTTAGAAAGTGATCATGATATTTTCAAAGTGTGAATTTAGTTTGGAAAATATTATTTAATTTTTAAATAAATATAATTTAATTTGAAAAATATGAATTTTAAAATTTTCATATATTTAATTTGTAATATAATATATTTAAATTGATAATTTGTTTTTACAATTTGAATATTATTATCAAAATTTATTTATATTGTTTTATGTATATATTGATAAATATATTATATAGTATTCTTAATAAAATAAATAGAAACAAAAATAATACATTTTCATCAATATTTTTCAGCTTTTCATTCTTCATTTATTTTGTAGGGTTGGACAGTAAGTAAAATTACATGCACCAGGAGTTTATTGATGGTTTTCTCTGTTTATAGGTATCACATTCAAATAATAATACTTCGATCATGTTGCACGTTACAATATGATATGCGCCGTCCGATTTCAAATATTCGAAAGACATGTGCATTTCAAGATGCCATTGATTCTGACGTTGATGCTACAACCGTGCTAGTGTAGCAGGTTTTAATTTTTTTATTGATGTGGGCCTTTATTCTACACTGTTGCGCAAAGCAAATGCTATCACAGATGAAAATACTGAAGAATCCGACATCAATATTATTGGACTTTTTGAAGAGGAAGAGAGCAGCTTTTGAAAATGCGACGAAAGGTATTTATTAACGACTAAAGATATTTACTCGCACTCTTATTCGTTTTTCTCAATGTGGGCAGAAATATTTGACTTGTTATCAAGTTCCTAGGGGTTCTCCAATCAAAACCGAACTCGTCTTCAAGATTCACGGAAGAGCAGCCTGATATAATTTATGGGATGTTGAATGTTTTAGAGGTTGGGAGTCATCATCCACGAGCCTATGGGTAAAGTGGAATACACCCAAACATCACAAATTATCTAAATAAGTGTAACAATTGACTTTCTCATCTAAACATAATTTACTGTATTCATGTTTATCACCTTTTGATCCACATCATTCTTCTTTTTTAATATTTTTTAAATTTTTTCCCTTTTACACTCAGATTATGAACAATCTTATAGAGTTTCCTTAAATTTCATTATACATGACATGCATAAACCAATACATGTAATTTAAACAGATTGATAATTCCAATATATTACATTTATACTAAAATTTGAAAAACATTGCCATGTTCTTTGAAGTGGATATGATTTCCTTGCTCCCTTCATTGTGATCTTTATTGCATGATGTTTTGTCTGCAATTTTTCATCAATAAACACCTTACATAATGAAAACATAAATATTGTTTTTCTTTATTGCATGATGTTTTGCTTACCATTTTTCATAATAAACACCTTACATAATGAAAACATAAATATTGTATTTCACACTAGTAAAGAAATTTAGATAAAAATGTATTTAGGACAATGATACACACATTATGAAACTTAGTACTTATGCACTTATATGATATATGAGATAGTGCACGAGTGTGGGTGATTTGTATGATACACACTGTTACAATCTTCAATTTTTTTTATTTTTTTTATAGAAAAATAGAATATAAATGGTGCATATTTGAAATATAAATGCACTAGTGCATACATCATATAATATGCACATTGGTTATCCTGTCAATATTTTTAAATATGCAAAACATGTGCACATTATAAGGATAACACACCGGTGGTACTATTTTGTACAATGTGCACCGTATACAATGCATGTGTTTTAGAAAAAAATTCTAACAACAATAGTTTGGATAGGTTTGATACCCTCCAGGCCCTTAAGAACAATGAAGGCTCTAATACCATTTCTAATATGATAATAATAAATAAATAAAAATCAAGAAACCAATAAAATAGCAATGAATACAAGTTGCATTTAATTCATACGTACATCTCTCACAACCACCTTATAATTATATTATAACTAGATAGTTGTTAAGGTCATATTAGGACTTTTATGAGGAGTGTGTTTAACACTCTTACAACTCATACACAATTATCAATTAATGGTAAATTAATTAAAATTCAAAATATTGTTTATGAATGTGCCTTTCTACAAGTACAAATTGCTAATGAAAAGGAAAAAAAGTTGTTATATAAATAAAATATAAGATAATCTTTTGCACTTCCCTAAGCTAAACCATAAGAAATTATGGGGACAGCTTATGAGTCCTAAAACTAATGAAAACAATATGATTCCTTTAATATATTCGAATTCCTAACTTAAAAAGATTTACGAATACTGGGATGTTGTGGGAAAAAACCAAACTCTTTCTAAAAAGGAAGATTTTTTTTCTTTAGAGGACATAGAATTTGGTGTTCAGCAAAACACTAAGAGGAAAAGCAACAACATTGAAGGATACCAATATAAAATATTAAAACTAGTAGATTATCCTCATCCCTCACATCCGTAGGCTCTTCAATTTAACAACCAAGTAGGGTTTCCCTTAACCCTAGAAATAAAGCCTCATTGTTCCTATTTTTGAAATTGGAGGTAAAAACAATCCATCTAATCACAACGAAATTATGATTAGGCCTCATTTAGCCAAATGATATGGAATTATTTTGGAAAATAAGATCATCAAACATCTAGAAAGGGATAGAAAAAGAGTTAAAGTCACGACATGATTTTCGGGCTATCTTTCAACTATGGACCACCATGCTACTCTTAGGACCATTTGCAAGGAGTGTTCCAATAATAAAGAAATAATTTCGTTCGCTTAGTTGTCTTTAGAAAAGCATTTGATACATTCCCCGTAACTATCCTTTTGAATAAATTAGAATAGATAAAATTCCCTTTTGAGTTGAGAGTTGTTGTGATAAGGTTGTATGAGAAGGTTATTGCCATGTTTACGAAATATGAGGCCTAGTTAGAAGAAATTGATTTTAATATATGAGTCAAGCAAGGTTGTCCCCTATCACATACCCTTTTTGGTATTGGCATTAATATGTTGGAGGTTTGTTTAGAAGAGACAAGTCGTGTTGGCATGACTTTGGTTGTAATAATTATCACCCTTGTTTTCGATGTTGATGACATTATTCTCATGGAAAGGATTCCCTATGATAGCGACAAAATAAAAATTGTCAATTACTTTTTCTCTAGTATGGGTATGAATGTTATTACTGACAAAATAAAGGTTTTGAGAATCAAATACCAAAATAATACTTATTATAATTTCATGTATGCAACAACAATTTGGGGGACGTGACTTCATATAAATATATTGTAATCAATTTTCATCATAATCTTAGATGGAACTATATCATTGGGAACATGATAAATGGATATAATAGAAAGCTTATTATGGACTTGAAAATAGTTTTAAATTATGATACCTCTAGTTTTGGAAAAGAAAGAAACTACACTTTGAGACTCTCGTTGCTCCTATTATCTTATAAGGTTGTAATGTTTGTGATTGCAACATCTATGTAGAATCTTTGACAATGATAGAACATTCCAAAAGTGATTTTGTAAAGTCCCTTAAATCCGAAAAAAAATTAAAAAAAATTGTATGGGTTAATAAAGTCATTAATATCTAAGGTTCACTAAAATTAACTTCAGCACTACGTAATATTGTCAAGAATGATACTTGTACCTTTGTATAGATTTCTTTCATCGATTAGTTGCATGGTAGTTTATATTTATACTATGATATTTTTTCATTTTGTTTGTATGATAATGATTCGTATGTCCTTCACCAGTCTTTATTAATCTGTCTGGTCTAGTTACTTCACACTTGTTTATAAATTGTATGTTTACTTAATGTATAACTTAGTCCTATATAATCTATTTTGTTTTCGCTATCCTACCTAGAATCCTATTGTGAAATGAGTAGTTGGATGTGATATTTGTCTCGACGAGTTGGTATGAAGATCTCTTATGGTGTTTGCCTTACATAGTTCATTATGAACTAAGACATAATAACTCTTTGTTGTAGGTACTAAGGCTCAACCATAAACTAAAAGTGTTTACAAGTGAAGTGACCTAGACCAAAGGTTAAATGTTTTTACTTTGAAACCAAATTTATGCTTGCAAATGTGAAGGCTTTTTCACCACAAACAAAGGGTTCTCCACTATAGAGTATGGGTGTTAATATAAATGTTAGTGGGGGTGGTTGCAAGCGTTGAATGAGACCACGTGAAGGCCCCATGACCAGCTTCCACACTGGATCAAGGAATAAGGGGGTTTTCCCTGTTTCACAATACCTCTTTGCATGTTGTTTTGAAAGAGGGGAGCAAGTTCTCTGTACTATGGTATTTGGAAATGGCGTGAACTGTATGCTGGTTGCATTTACAGGATTTCTAACATTGCACAACACCCTAAAGGTATGTGTCTATCCTCTGTAGCTTTGTATCTTTGTTTGTTTTACATTAAATCATTTCACTTACTAATCCCTCAACTTGTTATGTGGTAGGATGGCACAAAGTTGATTTGGGGTTTGCAACTGGAGGTAGGGAAGACCAACAAGCGAAAACTCGGGAAAGCCCGGGTCTACGTGTCCCTCTCCTATGAGTGGTTGTTCTGAGTTTTTAAAATATTGGGGGATGTGCTGCTTGTTTTAATGGCTTTGCCATTCGGAGTTACAAGGGTTTGATGGTAGCCTCTTGGTTTCACTATTTGCTATTTGTAAGAGTTTTTCAAAGGGAATGGTGCTCAGGGTTTTCATAGAGTTTAGTGCTTATGAGCCTGTTAGGTGTTGATGAATTTGTAGTTAATTTGACCGTGGGTGAGATACTACCGAGCTTGGAATATCTTAAAACCTATTTCTAAAAATACAAGTTTATACAGTTGTTCTCTATTATGTGCTCAGTGTTGGTTTAATGATTTTTGTTGGGTGAAATAATGAAGGATTTCGTTGAGTTATGAATGTTGCGTTTAAATATTTACTCTATCATGTGATTCCCTATAGCTAATGCTATTGTGGTAAATTGATTCGTGTTTATTCTTTCTCTGTTGATTAAGGATTTGTATCTACGATGGTTCTGTTCTGTAGCTTAGGTGTTTACTCCTTGAAATTAGTCCTGGTAAGAGCCCTATTGTCGAATTGGTTTATGGAGAAACTATGTTGCTTTTAATCTATAAAGATTTCATATCATTTTCAGTTTTTGGGAAATGCTCTGTTTTAAGAAATGTAATTTGTTATGATAATGGTGTTCCGCATTGGAAGTGCCAGTGATGGCTCTGTGAATAATGTTGTTTGCAATTTACTATATGTGAAAAATATTTTAAATAGTTTATCCTTCAACAGAAGTATGGGCGGGCCCTAGCTCTGTCTGAAATTTTGTTTTATTTAAGTTAAGGATAAGAAATGAGGTGATTTGAGCCAATGCTATAGCATGGACATTCATTCTAATAGATGGTTGGATTGATGCTCTAAGGGATTCGATCTAGAGCCTGAGTTTGTTGCATTTAAAGGTTGGTATATGGATTATCGTGGCACCCTAGTTGAGTTATTCTGAATTGTTATGGTTTGCATTATTAATTCTATATTTTAGTTGCTTAAACATTCTACAATTGTAATGAATTTATATAACTTATGGTTATACTGTTCTTTTGTTTATTGTGTTATCTGTTGGGTGGTTGGCATGCGTAACAATCTTGAATGTAAACGTTATGTGTAATTTCTAATATCTAGGGTATCATTTAAGGGAATCGATCTATGATCCGTGAGGATTCTAAGAGATGAATCTATTCTAGACATATGAGTTCTTTCTTGTTTTCAGAACAGTAGTTTAAAAGTTTGGTTTTAGAATTAGGGTCTTGCGAAATTCAGGGTTTAAAGGATTCTAGCGAAAACTTGTTTTATTAAAAGAACTCAAGCTTTTAAGAGATGAGATCTAGCACAAGCTAGGTTTGCTAGCTCTACTAGATTGAAACTAGTATGGGAGATGATTCAATTTATGAATTAGTTTGCTACATTGATTAACAAAAAAATATAGTTTAGTAAAATCCTGTAGATCATGGTTTTGTTTATGCCTTTTTTTTCTATGGTTAAAATTTAAGATGAGTTGGGTTTTGGATAAACTCGTCTAAGGCTAGAAGGATCGTTTCTATGCTTAAAAGAGAAAAAGAAAAAAATATGTTTGGTAAATCCTAAAGATATATATTTAAAATTTCAGCAGTACGAATTATTTAAATTTGAACCCAATGAGCCAATGCTTATGCCCTTGCTCATGAAATAAATACCACCAACCAGAGTCTATCAAAGAGAAACTTACAGCTTAATAATGGACTTGCCATACTTATAAATGTCATCCTATAATTTTATGGAAACTTGATATACAAATATAAATTCATACGTGCAATGTACTAATTGGATCTCCTTTATAACCTACACACTTCAAACACTAATTAATATAAAACTACTCTCAGTTGACATGTAGCATGGTAACCGAATAACCTCAGAAATGCCACGTTCCTCCCAACCTTTGACTCTCGGAACTGTTTCTGGTTCTTAATTGGATAATCCCTGAGTTTGTTCCAACATGGAAGAAAATCTAGAGCACAAAGATAATGATCGGGTAATCTCCCTCTCTTGCCTCTTTCCCTTTTTATAGGTTTCTTTGGAATGTGGCAATTTTGGTTATCTTGAGTTAACATCAATATTTTAATACTTTCTTGAAAACAACTCCTAGTTTGAATTATATGTAATATATTTAGAAGATAGTAATTTTTTTGATAACTAGCAACTTTTTAATAGTTTCTAATTGAGTTTAGAAAAGAATTTTAATTTATTTATTTAGTTTATAAAATATTATATATATATATATATATTTACTTATATATATATATATATATATATATATAAGTAAATATATATATATATATATATATATATATATATATATATATATATATATATATATATATATATATATATATAGACATTAATTAATTTGTTTATCTTTTATTTCTTTTTAATTAGCTTCACATATATAATATTTTTCATCTATGTATATAGACTTTACATATTTACTTTATTTATCATTTATTACTCATGCATCATATAGCATAATTGTTTAATCGATGATTTATTAGATTATGTTCATTCTTTAACAAGGCCTCATGTGGGGTTTGGGTCAGTCAACTAGCATAGGTAGCCCTAGATTCCCTTGCATGTTGGATTACCACTTATTCATGGCAGTATCTTTTAGTCTTTGATGAGAAATAGATAATGATTCAATTAATCAACTTGAATAAGTACGATGAATGTTGGTGCTATTCAGATTCTTTCCAACTCAACACCCTTAAGTAAAGTAACCCCTAGTGCTATTCAGAGCTTATGCTCAACACTCTCAAATGGGCATTACACTAGTGCAATTCTAGAGCCTTTTTGTCAACACTAGTACTAGGATGCATTTGTAAGATACACCTACGTATACAATGGCCAAAGATCCAGTGCTCTAGAGCTTATGCTCAACATCATATTGGAGTGCTCCAGGGCTTATGCCCAACACTAAATCATTTATCTGCTGGGGTTACCTGTGTGCTCCAGACCTTACACTCAACACATAGTCTTGTAGCCCATGTGCTCCAGGGATTATGACCAACACATCATAGAAATCAATCATGTATATCAGAACTTCTGCATAGTACATAACAAAGGTCATCTCAGTATATTATGGCGTGTTCCCATCACAAAATAAACATCAATTAAATACATCAGGGCTTACGGCCAGTAGATAAAAATAATTTGTGTCTATCAAGGCCCATGCCCAATATATATATAACAAAAGTAAACCATGTGCATTGGGGCTTATGCCCAGTATATGTAACAAAATAAAACATGTGCATTGCGGCTTACACCCAGTATCTATATAATCAAAATAAATCATGTGGATCGGGGCTTACGCCCAATATATAATATAAACATAGTAAATGTTTCGGGATATTACAGATTTATAACATATAATATCAAAATTAAAGGAAATACACCTTATATTATCCTTGTCATAGAAGCAATTTTTTCCCAATTGAGAAAATGACTATGACTAGGTACCTAATGTACAAAAATAACATAAATAACATGGGACACAAAAGGCTTTGTAATATTTAATCAAACTCTAGTAAAAACCACATGTGACTTAAGGGATTTTGGCATAAAAATGCCATTCCTTGGCTAAACCATTGGGGATTCAAAGAAGAGGTGACTATGTTGAATAGAGATAAGATTAAAAGCATTATTATATCCAAATTTAGGGAAAATATGTGGTGCAATAAAGAGTTAGAGGATAAGAGAAAATAAAGATATTATATGTAGGAAAAAACCCTTAATCTAGAATATCAAAAGTATCTTTCTATTTTATCTAGCCTAAAAAAGAGAATCAACACTTATAAACTAAGAACAAACTCTCATGAGCTATGTAGTGATACAAGGAATTTAACAACTCCTAAAGAATCATGGGATGAAAGAACCTTTCATGTTTGTGATAGAAGGAGGGTTATAAACAAAAATTGCTTTCTCATGGAATGTCCCGTGTACACCCACATTAAAGCACAATTTCAAAACATTAGCCACAATACTCACCTCCCTAATTTTTTAAGTCATCATACCTGTGGTGATTTAGGACTGCTTCTCTTAAATCGTTTTGAGCATAAACATAAAATTCTAAATAAAACAAAATGACTCAAGTTCATCTAAATGGATACTAATAAATATGACCATCATAAAAATTGTCTTCGTTTTAAAGAATGAACAAAATTTATTTCTTTTATAAAAAATTACAAACTCATTAATTAAGTATTGCTCTACTATCGACAAAACGAACAAACTGTCATTGCAACTCATGAACACATAAAGAACAAAATCCAAGGTTGAAAACATTAGCTATGTTTTTTCCAATTACATGCAAATGAAATTAACAATAAAACTTAATATTTGCTATCTCATTAAATTAGATTTTTTATTTGTTTGCTCAAATCTCCTTGTCTCATAGGAGTGGCCTATAGTCTGAGAAAGCATGATCCATGGGAATCTAATCCATCAAAATACCTCAGGGATCATCCCCGGCTTGGACTGCACTAGCCTCAACTTTACTAGGTTCTTGGGTGTCACATCTCAAATAAGTCACCCCTAAGGGGAATTGAACTTGGGTGGCCTTGCTGACCAGACCCACACCTAATCTTCGGAGGAGCCTTTCTCCAAAGTGCTCTTATAGGTTAAGAAGCCATAAATCGCTTCTTGTTCATGCGAGGGATTAGGTGATCTCGAATGTTCATGCAGGTTGATAGAAAAAATATTAAGGGATCCTTTAGAGCAAGACAATCTTGTGCTCTACCCATGGGATGAGGGTTTCTATGTTTATTTGAAGGGCCTTGGGCTTTCCCTTTATAAATTATCCCATTTCTGGTTGGCTATTGCTCTATTTTCTGGTTTTATATTGATTTCTCAAGTTTCAATCGCTTGGTGGTTTTGGTTTTGAGTTTTATTCCTTTGTGATTAGGGCAAGGATCAATTTTGTAGATAATTTTCTTTATGGATATGGTTTGTCAAAGGTTAGAACTCGTCTATAGTGTTGTTTAAAGACAGTTTTGTTTTTTAGGTATATATGACTCTTGTGGTAAGATTAGCTGCTAGTTATATGTATGGCTTTGTCTAGAAGAATGTGATTTTATTTTTAATATAATAAAAATGCGATTTAGTTTTCGAGGAAAAAAAAGGTTGACAGGACATAACCCGGTTGGAGCTAACATAATGAAGGTCATCTTTATGGTCGGGACTAATAGAATGAATGCCATGGTTATTTGAACTTTTAGAAATTAAATAGATGACCTACTTAAGGTCATTATTTGGAATTTTAGAAGTTACATGGATAACATAATGGAGGTCTCCAAAGGAGTAGTCAAAATATTTTTATCAAGTTTATTTTATATGTAGAAATTATAGATAACCTTATTTGATAAGTTATAATGTAGATTTTTAAGTCTAAATTTTATTTGAGATCGTGTGACTATTAAATCCACAACTAAAGAAGTGGATTTAGAAAGTGATCATGATATTTTCAAAGTGTGAATTTAGTTTGGAAAATATCATTTTATTTTTAAATATATATATTTTAATTTTAAAATTTTTATATATTTTATTTGTAATATAATATATTTAAATTGGTAATTTGTATTTATAATTTAAATATTATTATCTAAATTTTATTTATATTATATATTATTATTAATAAATTTAATAGAGACAAAAATAATGCATTTTCATCGATATTTAAAATACGCTAGAGATGAAAACATTTATTAATATATATCAACGAAGATTATGGATAAGTGCTCCTTGCCTATTTTATCATTTTATTTGTGAAAAATATTATGAAAATGTTAAAAAAAAAATACAAAAGTCATATTCGGGACTAAGACAAAAGAGAGCAATTATTCAAACTTCGCATTTTTTAGCTGAAACAAATCGATTATTAATGATTAAATATACATATAAGTATGTTCTTTTTTTAAATAAAACTTCTTAATTTGTATGACAGTGCATGGTCCGTCGAGATGTAACTTTTGAAATCAAACATATGCTCAAGACAATGCTTCTTTCTATTTTCATAAATGTTCATGACTTTGACTTTAAAAAGATAAAGTCTAAATAATATGACAATATTCAATATATTACATCTAGATTCTATAGAGTCATGTATACACCATTTTAAAATATATAACAACAATTTCAAATGGCTTAAAAGTTTTACAAATCCCCAAATAAATAATAATGTTTGTTGTCATTATTAAATCGGAAAACAATTTCGTCAACCATTATCATATAGTTCTTTGACTTCTTCAATACATGCTATCGTTATTTTAATATCTTTCGAATAGTAACATTTAAGGGATGCGGTGTTTAATCTTTGATTGCTTCAATACAGGATGGAATATTTGGCTTTCCAGCCTTCTGTACGCAATAGGCATATGAACACTTCAAAAATACCTTAATGGAAAAATATTTCATGACTTCATTTTTTCAAGACTTACACATTCATTTAGTAACTACAGCACATTAATTGCAAAAACGCCAGGAATTTGATAAATACGTGGAAAATCCAGGTGAATAATATGTTAAGTATTGGGGAAGTTTGTCCAGGATTGGTGTATACGCAATAGACGGCCTATATTCGTGGGAATTTTCACTCTGAGTTTTTAGCTTTTCATTCTTCATGTATTTTTTAGGGTTGGATGGTAAGTAAAATTACATGCATCAGGAGTTTATTGATGGTTTTCTCTGTTTATACGTATCACATTCAAATAATAATGCTTCGATAATGTTGTACGTTACAGTATGATATGCGCCGTTCGATTTCAAAAATTCGAAAGACAAGTGCATTTCAAGATGTCATTGATTCTGATGTGATGCTACAACTGCTACAACTGTGCTAGTGTGGTAGATGCTATTTTTTTTATTGTTGTGGGCCTTCATTCTACAATTTTGCGCAAACCAAATGATATCACAGATGAAAATACTGAAGAAACCGACATCAATATTATTGGGACTCTTTGAAGAGGAAGAGAGTAGCTTTTGAAAATGCGACGACATGTATTTACTAACGACTAAAGATATTTACTCGCATTCTTATTCGTTATCGTCAATGTGGGCAGAAATATTTGACTAGTTATCAAGTTCGTAGGGTTTCTCCAATAAAAATCGAACTCGTCTTCAAAATTCACGGAAGAGCAGCCTGACATAATTTATGGGATGTTGAATGTTTTAGAGGATGGGAGTCATCATCCACGAGCCTAGGTAAAGTGGAATACACTGAAACAACACAAGTTATCCAGATAAGTGTAACAATTGACTTTCTCATCTAAACATTATTTTTTCAGTGTGTCCCGTGCAAGGGGACATATATGAACCGCATGATAGCAAAACTTTTGGGTTTGATTTAAATTTTTTGTATTTTTTTACAAGCTTTTTCAATGTTTTAGAATTAAGTGTTTTTTTTAATTTTTTAAATCATTTTTTCTTGAGTTTTGATTGGGTATTGTAAAGTCAAGAGTGTGTGCTAGTAGAGGTGGCGGCGTGTTGCTGTTGGCTAAGTTCGGGGTTTCTTAAATCTGGATGTGGATGCATTAAGTCTCCTCGGTGGGTGAGATGGAGGGCATTAATGGAGTCATAATGATCTTGGTGTGTAGAACATTTGGCCATGTAGGGTATGTGGAAGTAACTAAATCCCCTATGCACCTTGTTCTCTGTGCTTGGCCTTGTCGGCGTTGTTGTTGTGGATTAGTTTCTAGTCATGGTGTCAGGTTTGGTTTCCAGTCACAGTGTAAAAATCCCTTATGCACCTTGTTCTTCATGCTTTGGATTTTGGGCGTCATTGTTGTGGGGTTTGGTTTACTAGATCTGGCTACACAGGGTATGTTGGAGCAGCTTTGGATTTGGGGCATTGTTGCTAGGGTTTGGTTTCCTGTCGCTGTGTGGGAGCCATTGAATCCCGTCATTCTCGACATTTGATTTTCTTTGTTCTGCATGGTGTGGGGTTTGGTTTGTAGTTGCGATGTGCGGTTTGGCTTACCGTCGACATTTGTTTTTCTTTGTTCTGCAGGTTTTGGCTTTTGGGCGTCATTGACAGGGTCTGGTTTCTGTTCACGGTTTGGGGTTTGGTTTCTAGTCCCAATGTGGGTCGGGTGACAGTGTAGCAGGGTAGCAATTATAAATTGGTGCTTGGAATTGCAGTGGGAGTTGGTTGTGGAAACAATGTTTTCAATAGCACTTGGGGTAATTTGTGCATGGCAACTCCAAGGTAACATTTATTATGTTGTGGATGCAAGTTTATCTCTTGAGTCATGGTGTGGCTGTGTTTGGTCTTCCTTTAATATTGATGGATAAGATGACTTCCTTCTGTTTTCAAAAATAGTTAAAAAAAATTAAGTATTTGTTGCCATGAATTGAATTGCTCTTACCGTGTGCATTCTTTGGAGCCCGACTAAACAATACTAAGGTATTGTTCTTGTAGACCCGTACCTGATAGCTGCTTGTGGACCCTGTTATTCTTTTAATTATGTTTCTTATGGATTTTGAAGCATAGTAGCATAATTCCGGCCGTATTGGTACTTAGTGTACAGAAATCAGCAAATTCTAATTTGTCTAATATAATATTTGTGTAGGTGTGATACCGAATAATTATTAGTGGGCAACTAATTTTGAAAACCAATTAATTTTTTTTTTAATTATTTAAATATTATAAAATAGAAATACCATTTAATTATTTAAACAATATAAAACTATAAAGCAGAAATACCGTTCAATTTCATACTTTCTTATTAAAATAACTATCGCTTCCATGTTTGAAGCTCTTCAGATTTTATATTTTTGTTTTTAAAATATATGTTAAATTTTATTTCATAAATGTCTATGCATATTTATAGTATATTTGTGAATATTTGATTAGAAATATTATATATAAGCAAGCTACTTCTTATTTTCATTACGTATTATTTCTGTATCGGTTACGTACTCGAATTATGCTACTATAATCCAGTCATTTAATCCACTTTAGTTTCCAACCTTCCAACTCCTATATTTGTATGTTCGTGTACAAAATCCAAATAAATTTCACTAGGGTAATTTCAGATAATTGTAGTTCGTTCATTTTTCATAGAAACAACTTCTTTTATTCTTGAGATAGTCCAACATAATCTTGGTTTCTTGAGGTGGTACTAGCAACAACCACATTTAAATTGAATGTGGTTGATATCCATCGATCGACCTATATAAATCATGACCACACATTTAAAAATTGGTTGATATAGGCCGATTGACAAATATCATCCACATTCAATTTAAATGTGGTTGTTGCTAGTGGACAACCGACCCACCGAAAAAATAACTAAATTAAAAAATTAATAAAAATATTATTTGGAAATAAAAATAAAAGAGATACATTAAATTAAAAATAAATAAATAAAAATATTAAAACATATTAAAAATTAAATTATTTAAATTAAATTAAATTACAGAAAATTAAATTAAATAAATTTAAATAGATTTAAATTAAATAAAAATATTAAAACACATTAAAATTTAAATTAAATAAAACATATTAAACCATATTAAAAATTAAATTTAAATTAAATTAAATTAAAATGAATTGAATTGAATTGAATTGAATTGAATTAAGTTAAGTTAAGTTAAGTTAACTAAATTAAAGTAATTAAAGTAAATTAAATTCAATTAATTAAATAATTTAATTATTGTTTTTATGATATGATTATGAAAAAATCATTTTAATTAATATTAGTAAATACGATATGTTAATCCTAATAAAAAAGTTAAGTTAAATTAAATTAAAGTAAAGTAATGATTTTAAATTAAATTAAGTTAATTAATTAAATTAAGTTAAGTTAATAAAATTAATTAAATTAAGTTAAGTTTAGTTAATTAATTAAATTAAATTTACTTAATAAAAAATAATTTAATTATTGTTTTTATGATAATTATGATTATGAAATAATCATTTTAATTAATATTAGTAAATAAGATATGTTAATATTAATAAACAAATTAAGTTAAATTAAATTAAAGTAAAGTAATTAAATTAAATTAAATTAAGTTAAGTTAATTAATTAATTTATTTTATTTTATTTAATAAAAAACTAAAAAATAATTTAATTATTGTTTTTATGATCATTATTATTATGAAAGAATCATTTTAATTAATATTAGTAAATAAGATATGTTAATATTAATAAAAAAAATATTTTTATACGACATTTATTTGTATTACAAAAATTAAGTTAAATTAAATTAAATTAAAGTAATTAAATTAAATTAAATTAATTAAGTTAATTAATTAAATTAACTTAAATTAACTTAATCTAATTAATTAATTTAATTTAATTTATTTAATAAAAAAACTAAAATAAATTAAGTTAATTAATAAAAAAAATAAAATATATTAAAAATAAACTAAAGTAAATTTAGAAAAAAATAATGTGAAAGAAGGATGGCAATGGTGGTTTGATTAAAAAATTCAAAATAAACTAAATCAAATTAAATTAAATTAATTAAATTAAAATAAAGTAAAGTAAATTAAATTAAATTAATTAAATAAATCAATCAATCAATATAAGTGAAAAATGCTTAGATAAATAAAAGTAAATAAAAAATAAAATATATTAAATAAATATAAAAAAATTGAAGATAAATAAAATAATTGATATTAAAGCTAAATTCATAATAAAATAATTATTTGATATTAAAAAAAATAAAAATAATGGTTATTAAAAAAATTAATGTAAAATAATAGATATTAAATGTAATTTAAAAATAAAATAACTAATATTAAAAATAATTGAAATAATTAATATTAAATGTAAATCAAAAAGAAAATAATTGATATTAAAATTAAGTAAATAAATGTAAATAAAGAAAAATAATGGTCAATTAATATTCACGTAAATATTGTTAATGGTATTATTAATACCATTATATTATTATTATTAATATTATATAATATTTTAATTTTGCTTTAATATATTGAATTGTATTGTAATATTATAATAATATAATTATCTTTTTAAAATTATTGTTGTTAATATTAAATAAATTTAATATTAATAATATAATTGATTTTACATTGATAATGGTTAAGCAAAAAGATAATGTAAATATTGTTAACGGTATTAATTATTAATACTATTATAATATTATTATCAATAATGTTATATAATCTTCCAATTTTGCTTTAATAAATTGAATTATATTATAATATTATATTAATAAAATCATTTTTTTTTAAAATTAATGATGTAAATAAAAAATAAAATTATTGTTAATAATATTAATATTCAATATTAGGGGAGGCAGGAGGGGGAGGGGTTCTCACTAGCCCCGATGGACAACTGATATTCACCTATTCTTGGAACTTAGGAGTGGAATCCAATAACATGGCAGAAGCCCTGGCCCTTTGGCAAGGACTTAACCAAGCTCATCTACATGGCGTACAACAAGCAACTGTCGTAGGGGACTCCAGGACGATTATCCAATGCATGAATACCATGAAGTTACCTGCCGCCATGCGACTTCGTCAGGTTCTCCAAAGAATTGCTCAGCTAATTCCTCTCTTCCAGGACATCGAATTTTTCCACGTCCTGCGAAAAAATAATGAACAGGCTGACAATGCAGGCAATGAAGCTATTAATCTACAAAAAGGTTGTTTAAAAGTCAATGACGAAATCAATAGGGTCCCCATTCCGTAACGTCGTTCCCATGGGCACTTGGCAAGGAAATAGCAATACGCCTGTTGGTCGCTGGCTCCGGACAGGCACCTGGTTCCACCGTGGACGGTTGGACTGCATGCGGGAGTGCGTCGTGTCCACTTTCGCGGACTCCTCCCTCCTCCTCAGCTCCCGTTATCTTCCCCTTTCCATCGTACGCCCCTCTTCAGCTGGGATGACGGCATCCCCGACTACTCTGTTGATGGCTTGTACCAGTCGCCGTACCAAGGATCATGGCATTCATTGGGAAAAGATCCGCTCGACTCCTCCTGAGCACCTGGACGTCGTCAAACGCGGGGTTTTGCTGCCATCATTCCAGCTCAGTCTGTATGCCTTGGCCACAAGGGATTTCACGGCCAGTTGCAATAATGAAACCAAGCTGAGGCAGGATTCACCAGAGTTAATCGATATCGAAAGTACGAGCCGTTATTTAAGTATGGGTACGAATTTTGGAAGTGGAGCAAGCCGGAACTGGACGAAGGACATGGGAGCATGTGATGAGGTAAAGGCTATGATGCTGAATTCATGGTATGAAGGGGACATCAGCTTTAAAAACGGTAACCCTGGTCCCGGCTCAAATCAGTTCACCACCCTGGCTTTAGAACTTCTAGGAAGGAAGAAGCGAATTTCTTACGCTGCATTTCCGTGTCACCTGGTTTCTCTATCCATGGCTGATACTGAAGACTCAGCTGCGTCTTCCCCTGACCCCTTGTTGGAAATAGAGGCGGAAATCCGGGTGCTCCGTCGTCGAATAAGAAGGCAAGGAGAGTTTATGCACCGTATGGACGCTCAAGGAGGTAGAAGGCTGGACAGGCTGGACGAAGAAATTGGAAGCAACCGCGAAGAATTTGACCGAGCACTGGAGAATCTGGAAACGAAAATTATGGACGCCATTGAAAATCTCGACTTACGGCTGCAGAACCTGGAGCTCGCGATGGAGAATTACCGTGGAACGGGGAATTCAGGCTCGAGCAGGAACCTGCCAAAGGCAAATCAGTCTGCTGGAGCTCGCCACCGATAATTGCTAGGTTATCTCGTTTACTGGCTCCGTTTTGTAATCATCCTCTGTATCTAGCTTTTTTGAAAAGTCCTGAATAGTTACATGCATTTGTAATTTTGGGAACCTCTGTTTCTAGTTTTTTTTAAAAGTCCTGACTAGTTACAGGCATCTGCTATTATGGGCAGCAAGGCTGTCTGAACTGCTATAATTTTGGCTTGTAAAACTTTGAGTGGCTCTGCCACAGATCTTTAATATAAATCCTTTAACCGTTTCTGTCAAAAAAAATATTAATATTCAATATTACTAGCATTATTATTAGAAATAGATGAAATTTACAATTATTTTGTATTAATAATAATTAAAAAAAATTAAAAAAAGAAATGATATTTATAATTGATTTTGCATTGATAATAGTTAAGCCAAAAGATTACTTTCCACATGTTCAACTCTCTCCCACCAACAAAGCCACAATGAAAGAATTCATTCGACGGTTGCTTTAAAAGCATATTCACCCTTACTACTACCTTAAAACCAAGTACCCCAGTACATGCAACTATATTTATTTAATAAATCATCTAATCAGAATTATTTCTTAAGTATTTGCACGTAAGATTAAGAAATAATCTTTCGAATTAATTAAGTAACGTATGATGAGTAAACGTATCTATCGAATTCTTGATTATTGAATTATAACAATGTCAGTTGTACATTAAACCTCTCGAATTGATTAAAAAGTATATATAAACTTAGAATAAAAATGATTTAACATACAGAATTCAGATTTTATATTATTTTTCCCGAGTTTAATAGAAATTAACAACTTCTTGAATTAAATTAAGGCGAAGTCACTATAACCCTACTGGTGAAAAGAGGGTATTCACTTTTCATCGATTTGTCATTTTATAGTTGTGAAGTTGGAATAACATAGCCATGGAGAACCATATTAAAAGGGAGAGTAAACATTTTATTAACTGTTATGAAAAGAATTAGGGTGACAACTTCATGTAGGGTGCCTGCACTTAAGCTGCGCACTTATTGTTTTCCATTTTGGATCAGATGGTTCTGCAAATTATACAACGAAGTAACCGTGTTGTTCATGGTTCACCATGGTTTTTCATGGTTGACCACAGTTGAATATAGACGACCATGGTTATTCATGGAAGACCATGGTTGAATATCTTTGACTTTGGCTAAGCATGGTTGACTTTGGTAGACTTTAGGTTGACCGTGGTTGAATTTGGTTGTGGTCAACCATGAAGAACCATAGTGAATAATGGTCAACCATAGTAAACGATAGTCAAGAATAGTTAACCATGGTCAACAAAAGTCACCCATGGTCACAAAGTCAACCATAATCAACCACAGTCAACCAAGGTCAACCAAAGTCAACCAAGGTCAACCAAAGTCAACCATTATCAATTTTTGTTAACCATGGTCAACCATACTCAACTAAAGTCAACCATAGTCAGATGGTCAACCGTGGTCAACTAAATTCGAACAAAGTCAACCATGGTTAAAGTTAACTATAGTTATGGTTGACCATGGTTGAATAGTGTTGAATTTGGTCGAATACAGTTGATTATGGTTGACTTTGTTTGGCTATTGTTAACTTTGATTGACCATGGTTGACATTGGTTGAACCTGGTTGGCATTTGTTGACATTTGTTGACCATGGTTTACTTTCGTTGAATTTTGGTTGAGCCTGGTTGACTTTGGTTGATGATGGTTGACGATTGGTGAATATGGTTGCCTTTGTTAAACTATTGTCAACATTTGTTAACCATATTTGACTTTTCAACCATGGTCAACCAAAGGAAACCATGAAGAACCATACTGAATATGGTCAACCATAGTAAACGATAGTCAACAATAGTTGACCATGGTCAACAAAACTCACCCATGGCCACCCAAAGTCAACCATCCTCAACCAAAGTCAACCATGGTCAACCACCATTAACTTAACTCAACCATAGTCAACTAAAGTCAACCACAATCAGATGAGCAACCAAGGTCAACTAAAGTCCACAAAAGTCAACCATTGTTAAAGTCAACTATAAGTATGGTTGACCATGGTTGAATATTGTTAAATTTGGTCGAATATGGTCGATTATTGTTGACTTTGTTGGACTATGGTTAACTTTGACTGACCATGGTTGACATTGGTTAACCATGGTCGACTCTGGTTGACCATGGTTGACTATGGTAGACTATGGTTGGATTTGGTTAACTTTTGTTGACCATGGTTTACTTTGGTTGAACTTTGGTTGAGCGTGGTTGGCTTTGGTTGATGATGGTTGAATATAGTTGACTCTATTAAACTATTGTCAACCTTTGTTAACCATGCTTAACTAAAGGAAACCATGATCATCGAAATTAAACCATGATGAAGAAAAGTCAACCATGAACAACCAGAGTCAACGACAGTTGACCATGGTAAACCAAAGTTAACCATAGTCAACCAGAGTCAACCATAGTAAACCAAAGTCAACCAAGATCACCTAAAGTCTACCACATTGAACCATGGTTAAAGTCATCTATAGTTATGGTTGACATTGCTTGACCATGGTTCACTATGGTAGACTATGGTTAGATTTGGTTAACTTTGGTTGATAATGATGTACTTTGGTTGACTTTTGGTTGATCATGGTTGACTTTGGTTGATGATGGTTGTTTGTGGTTGACTTTGTTTTATTATTGTTAACCTTTGTTAACCATGGTTGCCCATGGTTGACGTTCGTTGACCATGGTTTAGTTTGGTTGACATTGGCTAACCATGGTTGCCAATGATTGACTCTGCTTGACCATGGTTGACTTTGGTTAACAAATGGATGAATTTGGTTAAGTATGGTTCACCATGGTTGACTTTGGTTGACTTTAGTTTTCCATTGTTAACCTTGGTGGACCATGCTTGACTTTGGTTGAATTTTGGTTGGCCATAGATAACTTTGGAAGACTATGGTTGACTATCGTTTACATTAGCTGACTTTGGATAACCATGGTTGACTTTTGTAGAGTTTTGGTTGACCATGGTTTACTTTAGTTATGGTCAACCATGAAGAACCATAGTGAACAATGGTCAACCATAGCGAGCCATGGATAACAAAATTCAGCCACATGGTCAACCAAAGTCAACCATGGTCAATTAAAGTATACAAAATTTAACCATGATTAAAGTCAACTATAGTTATGGTTGACCATGGTTAGCTTTCGTTGATTATGGTTGACTTTGGTTAGCCATGGTTAATGTAATATCCCTCCTTTATGCCCCACTATTTCTAAGTGAAATTGATTACTATATTGATTCCTGGTGAGGAACTCAATGCCGAGGTGCCACCAGTGGACGTGGGGAAAGTGTATCATTTTTTATTCTTCTAGGTTGTATGTTATAAATAGTAAATTTATAATAACACCATTGAAACGATGGACAAACAAATCTACTAAGGGGAGTAGCAGGGTGGTTGGAAGGCCATAATTGTATAGGTAGTTTTACATATCCCCTTAAGCTTAACAACAAAGGTTCGACAATATAGGGTTTGTCTATTCAGTGCTTAATATAACTTGATATTGAAAAGACACTAAGAAGGATATAGTTATACAAGGACTAGTCGCATCTAGTACATAAACTTTATACTTATACAAAAGAAGAGTATCATATATGAAGTTATAAAAATATAGACTAGGCATATTATATAGGTTCAAATACGTCTCATTTATATATATATATATATATATAAAAGTATGCACCACACGAATAAATACGAAGGAACAAAAGATGTAAATGTCTTGGCAAAGGGGGTATTTTGTGGTAGAATTGTACGTAGTGGCTAACATGTTGTTTTGTTGGTGATGACTCCCCACAACCGTGAGAGGGAGGCTGAAAGAGGACACGTTGGGATCCCATTTATTGCGTTGTATTACGTGTGGCAGAAGATACTCTCTGTCAAGGGCGGATTCCCCAAAGTAGAGAGGGCTTCGGAGTTTATTTAAACTCGGTTTTTCGCTTGGCGTAGGGGGGGAAATGACCTGAAGCTTTTTCGGAATCATCTAGTTAGATAAAGGAAGGGGGTTTACAGTCTTAAGGAGGGGGCGTGGGACTCGATGTGATTCTTGGAGAGAAAACCTCCCTCGTCTTCTAGTTGCTGATGTTATAGCTCAGCGTAATGGTGGCTTCTCATAGTGTATTCGGATTTGCTGAGTATGATTATCCGAGGTGAAGATGCAATGAGCAGGTTTCGATCTCCTTGAAATGTTCTATTGCATGTCCTCTATGGAGAGGTCAGCCACGCAGATTTCCTTAATTTCCTGTACATTCTTGGTAGACGGATGCATCATAGATCCCTGTAAGTTTCATATAGTTGTAATATTCCATTGTGGATCTCCGCATTAGTGAACTCCATTGATAGGATTTTAGTTGGTTGTTTTCCTTAATGCCTTGCTCCGAGGATGGAAGTGTTCTCATCACTGCCAGATGTCATCAATAATTGAGAATGTTGATCTCTGCAATAAGAGATGGCCCTGGTTATTCTTCTTCCTCTGTATTTGATTTTTGATAGTTGTGACCAAATACCAGAAGGGATGGTTGTCACAGGCCCGATCCCAAAGAGGTTATGATTTTGATTCCTATTTCGCGTGTAGCTTGGATATAAATAGATCCTGATATAGGGTGTGGCTCTATACGAGAAATCCCATCATTGTAGGATGGAAGTGATCCCTGCGCCTTATGGATCGACAGAGTTAGTACTATCACTCACATCGCATCTCATGTATTGTTTGATCTATGCGTGCTTGTTTGACAGAGTAGATCTATGTGTATTTTTACTGTTGGTTGGATGATGAGCCCTTGTGATATTTATATTATATATGCATGTAACAGAAAGATGTTAGCGAGGGCATAGCCCAATATATAACGGGATAATTCCGTAATGTATATATGGTATTGATAGTAAACTCTAAGCTAGTGTGTGGCATTGGTTTTGTAAACTCTTAATGGAAGATAAATCTCCATTTAAAGGTAAGATGGGTCTCAGGTTAACCTGACAGAGAAGGGCGGCTTGCATTATTTAAATTGCTTTGTGTTGGCTACACGTTTTACACATAAGATCCTTGGCTATTACAGGGCATCTTGATACCTGGTTAGCGCCCAAAACTGTGAAGCATGATGACCCAATGCCGGAGAAATCATAGTATATTTTTTTTAGTTTGTACATCTGCATTTGATAGATGTTTTTTTTTTTGTGATCTCGGCATGCCAGGGAAATCGGGTTTTATTTTAGTTGGGATGTCCGCATATGCTAATTCATTTTAGATCTCTGCACGTCAAGGGAGTATATTGCTAGTGTGTAAATCGCTAAATAGATGTTTAGATCTATACTGGGGGCTCTTGATAGCGCGGTTAGCAAATGTCCATAGTAATGGGTGATAGAGTGAAGGATCTTCAGTTTTGTTTTTTCTGACAGAGTGTTATGAATATTGCGATCTCTACAATTCCTTTAATCGGGGTCTTATTTAGTTGAGAATAGCTTATGTTAGAGTATTGCAATCTCTACATTATCAATAATCATGGTCTCATTTTCAATTCGAATACCTGCACATAATAAAGTAAGTCGATCTCTGCTACGCGAGAGTATCGTGGCCTTAACTTGTCTTGGTATCTGTATTTCTCGGTATCAATAAAAGACTGACTGAAATCGTATTCCTGTAATATGACATTTACATGTGTTGGATAAAGTTACATTGCACTGGTAGATACTGGCAAATGTATTTATCTCTGCCTTGGATTTGGAACTAGATGGAAATGGTATTAGTCGACTATTTTCTTTTATTCGCTTTGTCGACTTGTGTCTTTTCTGCTGTACTTAGCTTGTGAAACTTAGATTTGATAGTTTGTTGGCTGATGTTGTTTATCCTCTGGTTATTTTTCTTTCTTGGGAATTGCATGTCTGAATAGCTAGATTATAAGCTTATTACTGGTTGAATGACGTATTGTTTGCGTATTGTTTGCGGTAGTACATTTTTCCCAAGTTTTCCAGTTTAGAGTTGTATCTGTATAACTATATTGCGATCTCTCTGATTCATTGATGGGATGGTAAATATATATTGTTTACTGTATAGTTCGAAAGGATAGGAAAGGATATATTTCAATATCCTTGTATTACGTTTAATTTAAAGATGTATATTGCACATATTGTGTATTGTATAGTTGGTTGGCTGATATGTAGCATACTGTATGTTGATCCTCGTGGGCTCCTCCCTCGAACAAGCGTTTGATGCGCTGAGATTTATGGTAACGACCAGTTTGTTGGCATATGACTTATGGGCCTTGATGCTCATTTTGGAAACTAAGAGGGTGGACCTCGGGCTCAACAGTTTGTAGTTTATTTTATTGCGAAAGTAGGAGATATCCTTAAATAAGGTATGATCATTCTGATGGAAAGTGCCTCTAGAGAGAGGGCTGTTAAATGTGAAAGGCAACATCGGTGTTGCCGAATGTAATCTCTCATTGTCGATAAATAATATATATCTAGAATGTTTGGTGGACGTAACCCAATAGGGGTGAACCACGTGAAATATGTGTTCCTATATGTGTGATCATGATGTCGTTATTATTTGATGTATCTATTTCTAGTCTCCCTTATGCACGTTTGAATATATTTTATGGTTATCTAATCGTCAATTGGCTGATGTGAGAGCTAATACAAATAGGTTACTTAAAAGGTTTCTTTTCTTTATGCAATATTCATTGTAATGGCCAAAGTATTGAAAGGATGATGGTTTGTAATAAATATAGAATTAGGACGAAGAATTTTTGCAGTTCAGTTTTTAAATTTCACTAATTTTATTAACTCAGAAAATTGGGCATGTCACAAGTGGAGAAATATTTTTCATTAAACATTTCCCTAAATCCTAACATCATTGAATATGGAGAGATGTTACATATGGTATCAGAGCACAGGTTGCAAACACTCGGGCATAGTTGGGATCAGTTGAGGAGATAATATAAGCTAGTCAAGGGAACTCCATCGATAAGACGCAAGCAAAGGATTTATGTTCCAAAGAATCAGCAAGAGGTAATCGACAAGATGTCTTTTAAATCGCAAGTAAGTATACTTCACTTGTTGAAGCATTCTAAAGGAAAAGCATTGTCTATATGTGAGCATTTATATGTTTCCTCCCGAAGATTGAATGATCTTCTATTTATAAATACTAGAGTATGAATATCTCCTCATGCTCTACAATTAGTTTCATTAAAGGATAAGAAAGTATTCTTTAAAAATGATTAAAATAGTTGGAATATATTTCTATAATTACCTTGGTGATCTTGTTAATATTTTCATATACGTTGATCGCAATGATAGTAATGAGAATCATAGGAGCATTTGCATGTTCAAAAGTTCATAAACATAATTAGGATTATGTATCTAATGAAAGATGTACATTCATATCTGGTCGATTGATGCCATTGGTAGGGCTTTAGTACATATAAAAGTCAAGTCATAGACAATCATCATAGGTACTTGATTGCTTCAATCATATTTATGAGGATAAGAAAAGTTCTAGGCTTGGAAAGGTGACTATACAAAAGAAGACAGGATAGCAAACATATTGAATCATAAGGATTGAATGAATGATGGTTAGGTCATTATGAGAAGGATTGGAAAATTGTCATGAATTACCTAGTTATTGATTTCACGCATTTATGTTGGGACGATTGTATTAAGTATGTACACGAGATTGTAGGGTGCAAGGATCCTTATCATGTTAGAAAAATGCATAAATGGTACTAAGGAGTAACTCCTGAAACTCTCCTTATTGGCTAAATGTTATTGAGAGAAGGTGTAGACGATGTTTGTACATTATATTGAATATTACATGTGATGGTTTTGATATAGGATATTTAGTTTTGTGTTCTTCCTTAATTGTTATGTGACATGGTAGAAAAGAATGATTAGTTGATTTTATAAATATATAATCTTCAAGGTTAATGTAAGTAATGTTACAATCCAAACCATAGATGGTTAGAAGAATTGTAAAACTTTTATGAATGATTAACAAAGGGTCATCCTCAAGGTAAAAGATTGAAAGGATAGGAATTAACTTCATTTTGTTTAAATGGACATTCTACTGTGAGAAATTTTCTAGGACTAGGAAATTGCCATCCTTGTGAATGAGTTTCATGACCTTCGACTTAACTCTACTTCCACAAACGAGTATCCTTCGTCATTATAACCTTATCTGAAGATTTCAAGGGATAAAAGAGAATAATTATTAAGAATCCCCTTGTCTCTTTGCAGTATAGGATTGTATATAATAATGAAGTATAAATGTGTGACATGGGAATATGCTGGTAGCCTTGCTTGAAGGTTCAAAAGGATGATGGTTATAAAGAAGTATACATGTGTATTCAAAGTAGTTAAAAAGATGCTTATGATGAAATGTTATGATTTCATTTTTGTATATTCTATTTTCAGGAATCCTTACTAGGAATGTTGGGATACTGGGAGTGGTTGACAGAAGGAATTATAACTTCATATGGTCAAAGCTTTGTGTTATGTGTATGGATACTTGAAAATCCATTAAAGAATGCATGAGTACCTTTTATATATACCTCTTACTTCAGTAATTTCTACTAAGATAGACGTGGGAAACAATGAGTAATAGTAATACTTTTATTTTTTTTGCTCAATAATTATGCCGACTTGCTATTCATGTACAGTTATATGTCTTCTCAAATTGATTATTTTGTTAAAACGGATAGATTATTGGAAACCTAGAACCAACATGAAATATATACAGGATAGTAGGATGCGGTAATCTTCTGACGTCCTTAGGTTGCCACAAGGAATGACTGTTTTTATCTATTATGTGTTAAGGAAAACATTGCTGACATGGAATTTGCAGGGTAGATCGAAAGTGATCTTTGAGACAGTAATCGAGGTAAACTGGACCCTCGGTAGATGAAGGTGAGCTATGCGGTCGCCTTTGCAAAGGTATATGGTTATCATTATAAGGTATGCAAGTATGTTTTAGAAAATGGGTTATTCCTAGGTGATATTAGTATATACAAAAGAGAAGTTGTATAACTAAAATAGGAAGTGTGTTTGAATGGTGAAGGATAACATTCGAGGTTAAGAAATCATAATGTCCACGAGTCATCATAGGAATAATATTATTTTTTTTGAAGGGATTATGTAATCCTATTAAGTAAGTGAGTTATGCTTTGGAAGGAGAAAACGTTTACTTCAGATGATCAAGTATGGATATGGTAGTTTGAAGAATGAATGATTTGCTTATTTACAATATTTGATTTTGTTATATAAATTGTTACTAACAATTGAATTTGGCAGATGGTCAAAAACTCGGTGGAACTTGTTGAAAGACAAAGCTTAATATTGAGGATGAAAGATCCACATTGCAGCTTTTATTATTGTTAATTATTGTTGAACAAAGAACTAGAAAAAATTGGTCCGAGAAATTGTAAGGTTACATAATGTAATATGACGAAATAATTGATGAATTTGAATGAGATTTTCCTAGACTCAAGCAAGGCGGCTTGGGAAAATAAATTACGGGACTCAAGCGAGAAGGCTTGAGGGGAATTGTGTAAAGAGTGTTATAATGGCATTGAAATACTCCCTAAAATCAGGGATTGAGCAGCCACTAGGATTCTCGGAGAATCGGATGGCTGTAAGACCTAGGCAAGCTATAAAGAGAATGCATATGCGGGAGGCAGGACGCTGCTCAGTATGCATGGGAGAAAATTGTTGTGTGAGCACTGAGGTGTTAGACAAGGATCTCCAAATGAATTGATGTGTGAGCACTAATGTGTTAGGCAAAACACGAAAGAAAGTGTTTGCTGCGAGAGCACTAAGGTGTTAGGCAAGGCATGAGAGAAAGGATTGCTGCGTGAGCACCAAGGTGTTAGGCAAGAATTTCCTGGATCAAGGGAAAGATGTTCGTTGAATTAGTCAACAGTATACCATCACGGAGCGCTAGATTTATTCCATGTATTGCAAAGGATATAGTACAATAAAGAGCTCATGATTTGTGTTTCTGAGTTGATTATGGAATTAGTGGTAAGTTATTACAATTGCAGGTGATCGATGATGACTTATTAACAAGAAATAAAATAATATATATATATATATATATATCCATGAAAACTTCAAGAAGGTCAAAATAGAGATGACGAAGCAAGCAAATGATGACTTCAGAAGAGGGACAAACTGTTGGAAAAGCTTGAACACCGAGGACGGTGTTATTCTAAAGGGGAGGAGGATGTAATATCCCTCCTTTATGCCCCACTATTTCTAAGTGAAATTGATTACTATATTGATTCCTGGTGAGGAACTCAATGCCGAGGTGCCACCAGTGGACGTGGGGAAAGTGTATCATTTTTTCTTCTTCTAGGTTGTATGTTATAAATAGTAAATTTATAATAACACCATTGAAACGATGGACAAACAAATCTACTAAGGCGAGTAGCAGGGTGGTTGGAAGGCCATAATTGTATAGGTAGTTTTACATATCCCCTTAAGCTTAACGACAAAGGTTAGACAATATAGGGTTTGTCTATTCAGTGCTTAATATAACTTGATATTGAAAAGACACTAAGAAGGATATAGTTATACAAGGACTAGTCGCATCTAGTACATAAACTTTATACTTATACAAAAGAAGAGTATCATATATGAAGTTATATATATATAGACTAGGCATATTATATAGGTTCAAATACGTCTCATTTATATATATATATATATATATATAAAAGTATGCACCACACGAATAAATACGAAGGAACAAAAGATGTAAATGTCTTGGCAAAGGGGGTATTTTGTGGTAGAATTGTACGTAGTGGCTAACATGTTGTTTTGTTGGTGATGACTCCCCACAACCGTGAGAGGGAGGCTGAAAGAGGACACGTTGGGATCCCATTTATTGCATTGTATTACGTGTGGCAGAAGATACTCTCTATCAAGGGCGGATTCCCCAAAGTAGAGAGGGATTCGGAGTTTATTTAAACTCGGTTGTTCGCTTGGCGTAGGGGGGGAAATGACCTGAAGCTTTTTCGGAATCATCTAGTTAGATAAAGGAAGGGGGTTTACAGTCTTAAGGAGGGGGCGTGGGACTCGATGTGATTCTTGGAGAGAAAACCTCCCTCGTCTTCTAGTTGCTGATGTTATAGCTCAGCGTAATGGTGGCTTCTCGTAGTGTATTCGGATTTGCTGAGTATGATTATCCGAGGTGAAGATGCAATGAGCAGGTTTCGATCTCCTTGAAATGTTCTATTGCATGTCCTCTATGGAGAGGTCAGCCACGCAGATTTCCTTAATTTCCTGTACATTCTTGGTAGACGGATGCATCATAGATCCCTGTAAGTTTCATATAGTTGTAATATTCCATTGTGGATCTCCGCATTAGTGAACTCCATTGATAGGATTTTAGTTGGTTGTTTTCCTTAATGCCTTGCTCCGAGGATGGAAGTGTTCTCATCACTGCCAGATGTCATCAATAATTGTGAATGTTGATCTCTGCAATAAGAGATGGCCCTTGTTATTCTTCTTCCTCTGTATTTGATTTTTGATAGTTGTGACCAAAGACCAGAAGGGATGGTTGTCACAGGCCCGATCCCAAAGAGGTTATGATTTTGATTCCTATTTCGCGTGTAGCTTGGATATAAATAGATCCTGATATAGGGTGTGGCTCTATACGAGAAATCCCATCATTGTAGGATGGAAGTGATCCCTGCGCCTTATGGATCGACAGAGTTAGTACTATCACTCACATCGCATCTCATGTATTGTTTGATCTATGCGTGCTTGTTTGACAGAGTAGATCTATGTGTATTTTTACTGTTGGTTGGATGATGAGCCCTTGTGATATTTATATTATATATGCATGTAACAGAAAGATGTTAGCGAGGGCATAGCCCAATATATAACGGGATAATTCCGTAATGTATATATGGTATTGATAGTAAACTCTAAGCTAGTGTGTGGCATTGGTTTTGTAGACTCTTAATGGAAGATAAATCTCCATTTAAAGGTAAGATGGGTCTCAGGTTAACCTGACAGAGAAGGGCGGCTTGCATTATTTAAATTGCTTTGTGTTGGCTACACGTTTTACACATAAGATCCTTGGCTATTACAGGGCATCTTGATACCTGGTTAGCGCCCAAAACTGTGAAGCATGATGACCCAATGCCGGAGAAATCATAGTATATTTTTTTTAGTTTGTACATCTGCATTTGATAGATGTTTTTTTTTTTTGTGATCACGGCATGCCAGGGAAATCGGGTTTTATTTTAGTTGGGATGTACGCATATGCTAATTTATTTTAGATCTCTGCACGTCAAGGGAGTATATTGCTAGTGTGTAAATCGCTAAATAGATGTTTAGATCTATACAGGGGGCTCTTGATAGAGTGGTTAGCAAATGTCCATAGTAATGGGTGATAGAGTGAAGGATCTTCAGTTTTGTTTTTTCTGACAGAGTGTTATGAATATTGCGATCTCTACAATACCTTTAATCGGGGTCTTATTTAGTTGAGAATAGCTTATGTTAGAGTATTGCAATCTCTACATTATCAATAATCATGGTCTCATTTTCAATTCGAATACCTGCACATAATAAAGTAAGTCGATCTCTGCTACGCGAGAGTATCGTGGCCTTAACTTGTCTTGGTATCTGTATTTCTCGGTATCAATAAAAGACTGACTGAAATCGTATTCCTGTAATATGACATTTACATGTGTTGGATAAAGTTACATTGCACTGGTAGATACTGGCAAATGTATTTATCTCTGCCTTGGATTTGGAACTAGATGGAAATGGTATTAGTCGACTATTTTCTTTTATTCGCTTTGTCGACTTGTGTCTTTTCTGCTGTACTTAGCTTGTGAAACTTAGATTTGATAGTTTGTTGGCTGATGTCGTTTATCCTCTGGTTATTTTTCTTTCTTGGGAATTGCATGTCTGAATAGATAGATTATAAGCTTATTACTGGTTGAATGACGTATTGTTTGCGTATTGTTTGCGGTAGTACATTTTTCCCAAGTTTTCCAGTTTAGAGTTGTATCTGTATAACTATATTGCGATCTCTCTGATTCATTGATGGGATGGTAAATATATATTGTTTACTGTATAGTTCGAAAGGATAGGAAAGGATATATTTCAATATCCTTGTATTACGTTTAATTTAAAGATGTATATTGCACATATTGTGTATTGTATAGTTGGTTGGCTGATATGTAGCATACTGTATGTTGATCCTCGTGGGCTCCTCCCTCGAACAAGCGTTTGATGCGCTGAGATTTATGGTAACGACCAGTTTGTTGGCATATGACTTATGGGCCTTGATGCTCATTTTGGAAACTAAGAGGGTGGACCTCGGGCTCAACAGTTTGTAGTTTATTTTATTGCGAAAGTAGGAGATATCCTTAAATAAGGTATGATCATTCTGATGGAAAGTGCCTCTAGAGAGAGGGCTGTTAAATGTGAAAGGCAACATCGGTGTTGCCGAATGTAATCTCTCATTGTCGATAAATAATATATATCTAGAATGTTTGGTGGACGTAACCCAATAGGGGTGAACCACGTGAAATATGTGTTCCTATATGTGTGATCATGATGTCGTTATTATTTGATGTATCTATTTCTAGTCTCCCTTATGCACGTTTGAATATATTTTATGGTTATCTAATCGTCAATTGGTTGATGTGAGAGCTAATACAAATAGGTTACTTAAAAGGTTTCTTTTCTTTATGCAATATTCATTGTAATGGCCAAAGTATTGAAAGGATGATGGTTTGTAATAAATATAGAATTAGGACGAAGAATTTTTGCAGTTCAGTTTTTAAATTTCACTAATTTTATTAACACAGAAAATTGGGCATGTCACAAGTGGAGAAATATTTTTCATTAAACATTTCCCTAAATCCTAACATCATTGAATATGGAGAGATGTTACAGTTAAATATGGGTGACTTTGGTTAGCCATGGTTAAATATGGGTGACTTTGGTTTACCATGGTTGAGATTGGTTGAAGTTTGGTTGACCATGGTTGACTTTTGTTTACCATGGTTAGGTTTGATTGACGATGGTTCACTTTCGTTTACCATGGCTAACTTTGGTAGATCATGTCTAACTATGGATGACTCAGGTTGACTTTTGCTACGCATCGTTGACTTTGTTAGACCACTATTGACTATGGTCACCTGTGGTTTACCATGGTTGATTTTCGTTGATTATTGTGAATTTGGATGATCATGGTTGACATTGGTTGACCATGGTTGGATTTGGCTGATCATGGTTTCCTTTGGATGACCATGGTTAATCATGGTTGACTTTGGTTGATGATGGTTGTATGTGGTTGACTTTGTTTCATTATTGTTAACCATGGTTGATGTTCGTTGACCATGGTTTAGTTTTGTTGATATTGGCTAACCATGGTTTCCAATGATTGACTATACTTGACCATGGTTGTTTATGGTTGACTTTGGTTACCAAATGGATGAATTTGGTTGAGTATGGTTGACCATGGTTAACTATGGTAGACCATTGTTGAATTTGGCTGACCTCGATTAAGTTTAGTTTTCCATTGTTAACCTTGGTGGACCATGCTTGACTTTGGTTGAATTTTGGTTGGCCATAGATAACTTTGGAAGACTATGGTTAACTATCGTTTACATTGGCTAACTTTGGATAACCATGGTTGACTTTTGTAGAGTTTTGGTTGACCATGGTTTACTTTGGTTGTGGTCAACCATGAAGAACCATAGTGAATAATGGTCAACCATAGTCAGCCATCGACAACAAAAGTCAGCCATGGTCAATCACATGGTCAACCAAAGACAACCAAAGTCAAATGGTCAACCAAAGCCAGCCATGGTCAACTAAATTCTACAAAATTTAACCATGATTAAAGTCAACTATAGTTATGGTTGACCATGCTTGGCTTTGGTTGATTATGGTTGACTTTGGTTAGCCATGGTTAAATATGGGTGACTTTGGTTTACCATGGTTGAGATTCGTTGAAGTTTGGCTGACCATGGTTGACTTTGGTTTACCATGGTTAAGTTTGGTTGACAATGGTTCACCTTCATTTACCATGGCTAACTATGGTAGATCACAGTTGACTATGGTCACCTGTGAATTTGTTTGACCACAGTTGACTATGGTCACCTGTGGTTTACCATGGTTGACTTTCATTGATCATTGTTGACTTTCATTGATTATTGTTGAATTTGGATGACCATGGTTGACTTTGGATGACCATGGTTGACTTTGGTTGACCATGGTTGATCGCGGTTGACTTTGGTTGATGATGGTTGTCTGTTGTTGACTTTGTTTCATTATTGTTAACCATGGTTGACGTTCGTTGACCACGGTTTAGTTTGGTTGACATTGGCTAACCATGGTTGCCAATGATTGACTATGCTTGACCATGGTTGACCATGGTTGTTTATCATTGACTTCTGTGAACAAATGGATGAATTTGGTTGATAATGGTTGACCATGGTTAACTATGGTAGACCATTGTTGACTTTGGTTGCCCTCAATTGAGTTTAGTTTTCCATTCTTAACCTTGGTGGACCATGCTTGACTTTGGTTGAATTTTGGTTGGCCATAGATAAATTTGGAGGACTATGGTTGACTATCGTTTACATTGGCTGACTTTGGATAACCATGGTTGACTTTTGTAGAGTTTTGGTTGACCATGGTTTACTTTGGTTGTGGTCAACCATGAAGAACCATAGTTAACAATGGTCAACCATAGTTAGCCATGGACAACAAAAGTCAACCATGGTCAGCCACATAGTCAATCGAAGACAACCGAAGTCAAATGGTCAACCAAAGTCAGCCATGGTCAACTAAAGTCTACAAAATTTAACCATGCTTGGCTTTGCTTGATTATGGTTGACTTTGGTTAGCCATGGTTAAATATGGGTGACTTTGGTTTACCATAGTTGAGATTGGTTGAAGTTTGGTTGACCATGGTTGACTTTGGTTTACCATGGTTAAGTTTGGTTGACGATGGCTCACTTTCGTTTACCATGGCTAACATTGGTAGATCATGTCTAATTATGGATGACTCAGGTTGACTTTAGCTATGCATCCTTGACTTTGTTTGACCATGGTTGACTATGGTCACTTGTGGTTTACAATGGTTGACTTTCGTTGATTTTTGTTGAATTTGGATGATCATGGTTGACTTTGGTTGACCATGGCTGGATTTTGTTGATCATGGTTTCCTTTGGATGACCATGGTTGATTCTGGTTGGTTATGATTGACTTTGGATGAACATGGTGGACTTTTGGCTGACCATGGTTGACTTTGGTTGACTTTTGGCTGGCCATGGTCAAGAAAATTAGGAAATAAATAGAAAATCTCAATATATATATTTTTTAAGTATCATTCTAAAACAAAACAAGGTTGACTTAATTCCATGATTGAATTCAATACAAGGTTGACTTCATTCCTTGATTGAATCCAATATGAAGATGACTTGAATCCCATGTGGAATTTAATCCAAGGTTGACTTCAACCTAAGATCCATGGTTTACTTCCATCTATAGTTGACTTCAATCCATGGTTGACATCCATTTATAGTTGAATTCAATACATGGTTGACATAAATACATAGTTGAATTTTAAGCAAGTTTGACTTTTAGCCAAGGTTGATCTCAATCCATAGTTGACTTGAATACATAATTGACTTTTAAGCAAGATTGAATTCATTCCTAGGTTAAATTCAATCCAAGTTTGAATTCAATCTAATGGTTGAATTCAATCCATTAATAGTATTAACATTAATGACTGAGCAATTAATTGTAGACTTCAATCCATAGTTGACTTCAATCAATCATTGTAAATTTAATCCAAGTTTGACTTTCAACCATGGTTGACTTCAATCGAGAAGCACATTTTTAAAAGTGGTTAATTGACTTTGAAATGTTGTTGACTTCAATCCATAATTGACATTTAAGCAAGGTTGGATTCAATTTTTAGTTGAGATCTAAGCACAGTTGACTTCAATCCTAGGTTTACTTCAGTCCATACTTGACTTTCAATAAGCATTGACTTAAATCCAAGTTTGAATTCAATCTATGGGTGACTTCAATCAATGCTTGACTTCAAACCATAGTCAGCTTTTAAGGAAGGCTGACTTTAAAACATGGGTGACTTCAATCCATAGATAATAATAGTTCATGGTTGACCTCAATCCAAGGATTACTTCATCCCAAGGTTATGTTCAATATAAGGTTGTTTCAAGTTTGACTTCAGTATAAGGTTGAATTCAATAAAAGGTTGACTTGAATCCAATGTCAATTGCAATTCAAGGTTGACTCCAATCCATGATTGACTTCAATATAGGGTTGACTTCAATCCAATGTGGACTTTAATCGAAGGTTAACTTCAATCGAATGTTGACTTTGCTCCAATGGTTGACTTCAATCCATTAATAATATTAACATTAATGAATTCAATCCATGGTTGACTTCAATCCATATTTGACTTCAATCAATGGTTGAGTTTAATCCATGGTTAACTTCGAACCATAGTTACCTTTAATCTGGAACCATGTTTTTAAAAGTGATTGATTAACTTTGAACCATGGTTGACTTAGTTCCATAGTTGGATTTTAAGCAAGGTTGACTTCCTACCTTAGTTGACTTTTAAGTAAGGCTAAATTGAATCCAAGGTTGACTTAAATTCATATTTTAATTCAATCCAAAGTTGACCTTAAATCCAGGTTGACTTCGAACCAAGGTTGACTTCAACCTATTATTGCCTTCAATCAATAGTGGATTTCAATCTATGGTTGACTTTAATCCACAGTTTACTTTTAATTAAGGTTGAATTCAATCTAAGATTGACTTCAATCCATGGTTGAATTCAAGGTTGACTTCAATCCCATGTGGAAATTAATTCAAGGTTGACTTCAATCTAAGGTTTACTTCAATCCATGGTTGACTTCAGTCCAAGGTTGACCTCAGTCTAAGCTAGACTTTGATCCATGGTTTACTTCCATCTATAGTTGACTTCAATCCATGGTTGACATCCATTTATAGTTGACTTCAATACATGGTTGAACTAAATACATAGTTGACTTTTTAGTAAAATCAACTTTTGGCCAAGGTTGATTTCAATCCAGGGTTTCCTTCAATCCATAGTCGAGTTGAATAAATAATTGACTTTTAAGTAAGATTGACTTCATTCCTAGGTGAAATTCAATCCAAGTTTGAATTCAATATAATGGTTGAATTCAATACATTAATATTATTAACATTAATGACTGAGCAATTCATGGTTGACTTCAATCCATTGCTGACTTGAAACCATGGTTGACTTCAATCAAAGGTTGTCTTCAAGCAAAGGTTGAATTCAATCCATAGTTTCCTTTTAGGAAAGGCTGGATTCAAGCAAAGGTTGTCTTCAAGCAAAGGTTGAATTCAATCCATAGTTTCCTTTTAGGAAAGGCTGGATTCAATTCATGGTTGACTTCAATCTAAGTGTGACTTCAATCCAAGGTTCACATCAATCTCTAGTGGACTTCAATTCATAGTTGACTTCAATTCAAGGTTTGGTTCATTCCATGTGGCTTCAATCCATGAGTAACTTCAATCCAAGGCTGACTTCAATATTGATTTCAGTCCAACGTTGTAAAAAAGGATGACTTTAATCCAAGGTTATAAAAAATGTTGACTTGAATCCAAGGTTGACTTAAATCATAGATTGACCTAAATCCAAGGTTGAATTCAAACCATGGTTGAATTTAATCGAAGCTTGACTTCAATCCAATAGTTGACCTCAATCCATTAATCATGTTAACAATAATGACTTCAATACATGGTTGAATTCAATCTACTGTTGACTTTTAAGAAATGTTGACTTCAATCCATAGTTGACTTTTAGTCAAGATTGACTTCAATCTGTAGTTGACTTTTAAGCAAGGTTGACTTCAATCCATAGTTGACTTTTAGTCAAGATTGACTTCAATCTGTAGTTGACTTTTAAGCAAGGTTGACTTCAATCCATGATTGAATTTTAGGGCAAGGTTCATTTCAATCCAAGGTTAAATTCATTACATGGTTGAATTCAATCCATAGTTGACTTTAATCAATTGTTAAGTGTGAAGTAAGGTTGCCTTTGAACCACACCTGACTTCAATTCATAGGTGACTTCAAACAATAGTTGAATTTTATGCAAAGTACATTTCAATTAGAGGTTAACTTCAATCAAAGGTTGGCATCAATCCATGATTGACATTAATCCATGGTTGACTTTAATCCATTGTTGACTTCCATCCAAGGTTGACTTTCGTTCAAGGTTGACCCAAATCCGTGGTTAACTCCAATCCGATGTTGAATTCAATCGATGGGCGACTTCGTTCAATAATTGAATTATGTCCATACTTGAATTATGTCTATAGTTGACTTCAATCCATAGTTGAATTTGAACCAAGCTTGACTGCAATCCAAGGTTGACTTCAATCCATGGTTGAATATGGTTTATGATGTGTAATTATGTTTTTTATGGTCGACCATGATTATGTTTTACAACGGTTGTCTGTGATTAACTCAAGGAAACCACGGTTGAGTATGGTTGACTATGTTTGAATCAGATTGACCATGGTTGGTTCAATTTTGGGTGTGTGGCAATAACATGCCCATGAAGAATGATATCGTAATGCCACTGTTTCTCTAACATTATGATGACTAAAACAATTCTCATTATAGTCTCCTATTAACAAAATATTATTAATATTTTACAAAAAATGATTAATATTTATTATTAAATTTATACATGTTTGTGTTTTTATTTTAATTTTATTATCCTGAAAAAGAATTACGAAGTTAAATAGTGGCTTTATGTTTTATATTGTCTACATAGTTTCACAATGAATGCATTCAAGGTAGCGTTGAAAAGCAAATGCAATACATTGCTCGATGCCTAATATTTTATATTCATTGTAATATATTTATTGATTGTTTATTTCGCAGATAAGTTGTATAGTATAATCTTCCTAGTACTAATAACCCGGTACCTAATATATTGTTATGTTATTTAGATATAAACATATATTAGTTTTTTAGATATAAACATATATTAGTTTTGCAAGGTGGAGATAGCGGTATCATTATAGTAGTATAGTAGTCTTACAGTATTCATATTTAACTGCAAATGTATTATTATAGTACTCATAGAGTATTCATAATTAACTGTCAATAAATTATTATAGTACTCAAATATATTCTTTAGGGTTAGTTGCATCTTCAAAATATTGATTTAAATATTATGAATTCTATTTGAATGCTATAATATTTCATAATTGATAAGATTGGTTATTCGGCACCACTTAGGTCAAAGATAATTGATTCCTTATAAAAAGACGAAAACATTTATATGTGGAGATGATACTTATTAATCAAACATTTCATTATTTCAATAAAGTTTTCCCAAATTCTTGAAATAATAAGAATGTCCATAAAGTAAAAAAAACATATTTTCAATTTGAATCATTTTTTTAATATTGCATGAACTTAAATTTAGTGAGAATCTCTTTTGGTGGTATTAATACTTATTTAGTTAATTAATTGTTTAATTAATTAGAAATGTGTGAATTGTTTTTTATGAGTGGTCATGCTAAAATGATGTGATTGTTTTGGGTCATAAAACCATCTTTTTCAGAGGGTACACAAGGATATGCATTGCTTTGTATATTCAAACCTCATTAATATTTTAGAGTGTTCCTTATGGCTTATTCATTGTGACAAAAGTTATGTTTCATTGTTACACCTTTAAAGCAATATGTTAGATAACAATTTTTTTTGAATAATTACATGGCATTGTAACATTCACCTTGGTTGAGTTATGTCAAATTCCTATATTACTTATGTTGACCATGGTTAAACATTTCTTTTTACTTATATGATTCTTAATTTATTTATGTTCAAATCTCATTAATCTAACATGTTTATTAATTAGTTTAATAAATTCTTTAAAGAAATTTAAGTTTAGAATTATCTAATTTAAAATATTAAACTATTTTTTTAAAAATAATTATAATATAAATTTGAAAATACATGATAAAAAAGTTCTAAAATGATAGTTGATATTACAATATTTCTATTATTAATTAATTTTAAGGTTAACATTAATATCATTTAAAATTAACGTGAATATTAATATTAAAGTTATTTTTAATATTATTGTTTCTTAATATTAATATTATAGCTAGTATTAAGAAACGTTATTGTTTATAATGTAAAAATATAACATAAACATTATAATATCAAAGTAAAAATATAATATAAATTATAAATTAAACATAAAATTTCTATAGTAAAAGAAATAGATGGACATAAATGTATTTATGTTAGAAAAGATGTTAAAGATGAGTACATTTTTTCTTTTAATTTAATTGTTTCTTTTTAATTATTATTTCAAATATATGATGTATTTGATTATAATTATTTTAAGTATAATGATTATAAATTAATATTTTAATATATTTTATTATTATACAAATAATATGAATTTTTTTTATATTTTTAATATTAATTAATAATTTTAAGAAAAATATAAATACAACAAAATAAAATTTAAAAGTTATTAAAATTTAAAATAATTATAACAAAACAATTTCAAATAATTATAAAAAATAATTTTACTAACGAATTAATGATAATGTTGTGATGACAGGTTTAAAATGTTATAATTTGAAAACACTTAATAATAAATAATAAATATCTGAATTAAAATAAACTTAAAACAAACATAATCACTTTTAAAATGTTATAAATTTAAAACACATAATAATAAATAATAAATATTTAACATAAAATAAACTTAAAACAAATATAATCCATCCATCCACAGGTTTAATAAATAAAATGATTAAAACAAACATAATCACTTTTAAAATGTTATAAGTTTAAAACACATAATAATAAATAATAAATATTTAACTTAAAATAAACTTAAAACAAATATAATCCATCCATCCACAGGTTTAATAAATAAAATGATTTTATGATATTAGTTACGATTGCATTAACCTTATCAAGATCAAGTTCAAACGGTAATTCCAACTTGGTTTGGAAATAGATTTATTATTAGTTTTTTTAAGTATAAAATAGTTTTATTAATACAGTATATTAATATATTTTCTATAGTTTAATATTCTAAGTAATTTTGAAGGTTATCCTTATTAAATAAACAAATTATTAACTCCCGTGAGTGCTTTCAAACCTTGAAATTGGATTTTAAGTGCAGTTGGAATTGAAATATTTTTTAAGTGTAGTTGCAATTGAATATATTTTAATTTGTGGGAAGGGTAAGTATATTTACCCAATAATCTTTTACATATATTGTCATATCTCAGTAATCTTAAACTTTTACATATATTGTCATTTCTCAAAAATGTATTGAGATATATATTGTATATATGGTATATATAGTCTAATCAGTGATATATATTTCCTTTGTGTTGTATATATTTTTTTTATGGAGACAGTTCATGAAGTGGAATGAACACTGGGATGATCCTTGACGCTATATCAAACTGATGGCATTAATATTGTGAGGCTATTGATTCTCGGATTTAAATAAACAGTTCAATGCTTATTTGTGAGTCAGATTTAAATAGATAGTTCAAAGCTTCTCGGATTTTCTCAAACCCTTGTATGTTATCCTCGCCATTGAAGTGACCAGGTATTTGTAAACATGATCTTTGTACATGTGCGCCCAACTGAAAATTAGAGCCTATTACATAATTCCGATGAACAATTTTTTTTTTTTATTGCTCTCAACCTCTTATGGCAATGCCTATACCCTAGAACCCTACAAAATTATAATATCAACTTTTTAATTAATGCAGCAGTGGCCCAGTTCTGCACATAGATCCATGGAATTGGGTTGCACGGTCACGTAATAAGTCCTTAAAGCAGTATTACTTCAGACCATGGTTGTAAATTCAATTTCAACGATGAAAGATCAAGTCCTAGGCACGCTTGCAAGAGAACAATTCAATCAAGGATGATCCTAAGAATCCTTTTTAGGGTTTTCGTCTGATGCCGAGGAAGACAAGGGAGAAACATCATCGCTCCAATAGTATTCATCCATGCTCTCTGCACATTCGATGGTTTCGCCCATCCATAGTCTATTTCGTAAACATAAAATCTGTGCGAGCCCACATAGTGACCTATTAAATCATGAACACCTCTGCTGCAGCTATGCTCAGATTTGAGACATTCTATTGTATTATTGACCTGCACATCAGTGGTGCACCAGCCGATGAGATGGTGGATAAGACCGTCAACGAAGCATATATCATACAATTCCTTCGCAGATGTAGTTCCCAATATAAGTTTCAAGGTAAGGGCAGATTTACTCGTCCTCTGCAATCACTGTGAACTACAAAAAAACCTGGTCGATTCTTGTGGGAATTCTACAGATTTCCTTACGCACCTCCAAAACTGTGCAGTGACTGCAACAAACGAGTTGAATCCCCTGCTCGTTATAACAAATTGTAACTCCAAATTGTAATTGATAATTCTTGGATCCCAAATGTTAAGCCCAACAAGACCTGCCTCTACATCTACCACGTGCCATGGCCCACGCATCTCCCATAGTTAAGCTCCTTGGCGGTTTCCGCATGGCACATAGTGGGTTGTGATACCACCATTGTGTTAATGCGATGCAATACAATTCCGCCAGGTATCCTGATGGTTTATTTAACGCAACCACTTACAACATATTGCAAAAGTGCTTTTTGACAGTGCGGCGCTCCACGATGGCCGTTGATTCTTTTGTCTATCCGCCGTTAGATTTTGCCGAGCGTTAACCATTCCAATTATTAATTTTTGAAAAACCCATCTTTTATCTGCGACCTTATAAATTTCCCCACCCAACATTTAACGTTGTGATGTAGAGTGGAAACTATTCGCCTTCATCGAACTCTCCAAGGAACCTTTGAATCACATCAAATCTTATGACCACTTGTATACACGATTACACTTCTCAAATTTGAATTTACCTTGGTAGTTGATAAATAGCATTTGAATGCGTCTTCATAGCAATACGGCGCATTGTCAAAAAATTCAATTAGACATCCAATCAACTGAGGTTCTGTATCGGATAACGATCTACATGGATTTCGAAAGTACTTCATAAATCACTGTCAATCTTCCCATCAGCGATGTCATTACTTCAATAAAAACCCTTCAATGACAACAAAAATGTTGATCGCACCGCATCAAATCTTATGGCCAGGCATTAAATCAGCACTTGCATTCGTTGATACTGTTGTGGAGATACCATTTTTTATTTTTACACCTGTCAGGCACTATCTGTAATTTCTATCAGAAGAGCGGGCTTAAAGCGGGCTCTTTACACTTATACAGTTCCCGCTCTCTCCTTTTTACTTCAACCTTTTGCTAATTCCCAGTTATGTGAATTTATCTTTATTATTTAATACACAACCATCCGATTTATAGCATCCAACATCGTGTTATAGTCGATTCCATGCAAATAACTACATTAATTATACATTACACTGCAATCATGCAAAAAATTGAAAGTCTTTGTGAGACATTGGTCAATTTAATATTTGTAGGCACTGGAAATTATCTTGCAGATTTTTAATCGGAGATTAGTCTGGAGATCATATTGAGGAAAGAAATGAGCAATACGAGTGTAATCGTGACTACGCTTGGGTGTGAAGTGCCCATGGTTCGAGTCCTTGGGGATGAAAATTAAAGAAATAATATGTCAGCCCATGAAAAGGCATTCCTGTATTCCTCGAAGCACCATACGAAGCAACACTTACAGGGGGTTTTAAGGGGGACGTATGCTGTCGTTTATTTCTTGGGGGCACTATTTGAAGGTTGGAGGCAGAAATAAAACAAAGATAATGCGGAATGAGCTACGGCTCTTCAATCTTTATTCATAAACGGAGATCAACTGATATTATACAATCAAGAACGTAATGTGTATTTAAACACTTATGGAAAACCCTAAAAGCTTTAACCTAGCTTTTGCATGCATGCAAAGCATGCTGTTGCATTTATTAACTGAACTTCTAAATAGTAACTCAAGTAAAAGCTAAAGCTAACTGAAGTAATTACTATTTCTAACACTCCCTCTTAATTACTACTGCTGACTACTGCAGCTTTTACAATGCCTAAATTATTTCTATGGATTTCAAAAATATCTTTTGCCAATGGCTTTGTGAATATGTCAGCCAATTGGTCAATTGATTTACAATGCTCAACATGAACTTCACCATTGTTCACAAGTTCTCTTATGAAGTGATATCTAGTATCAATGTGTTTGCTTTTCTGGTGAAAAACATGGTTCTTGGATAGAGCAATTGCTGAGTTGTTGTCACAATAAACTGTGGTTGGTCCTTCTTGTTTCTGTTGAAGACCTTCTAAAACTCTGCGTAACCAGACTGCTTGACATGCTGCTGATGTCGCTGCTACATACTCTGCTTCTGCCGATGAAAGTGTTACAATGGGCTGCTTCTTGGATGCCCATGAAATCACTCCTGATCCAAGATGAAAAACATGACCGGAAGTGCTCTTCCTGTCATCCAAACTTCCTGCAAAATCACTGTCAGTGAAACCTGTCAAAACATCATACTCTGTGCTTGAGTATAAAATTCCATAGCTTGAAGTCCCTGCAACATATCGTAAGATCCTTTTGCCAACTTGCCAATGCGAGTCTTTGGGAGACTCCATGAACCTTGAAATCAAGCTGACAGCAAACATAATATCAGGTCTCGTAGCTGTGAGGTACATGAGACTTCCTACAAGTCTTTTATACAATGTTGGATCTACATTGGGACTGCAATCTTCTTTGCTCAACTTAGTACCTGTTGCCACTGGTGTAGGTGTTGTTTTGCAATTAAGCATTCTGAATCGCTTAAGAACTTCATTAGCATATTTATTTTGAGAGATAAATATACCCTTTTCTGACTGTTCTACTTCTAGGCCAAGAAAGAAACTCATCAATCCAAGGTCTGTCATCTCAAACTCTTTCTTCATAGCTGCCTTGAACTCATCTACTGAGAGGTCGCCTGTAAAAATCATATCATCAACATACAAACAAACTATTAAAATCTGTCCTTGTTGATTTACCTTTGTGTAAAGTGTTGGTTCACTGCTGCTTCTGCTAAAACCATTTTTGATGAGATAAGAATCAATTCTACTATACCAAGCTCTTGGAGCTTGCTTAAGCCCATATAGAGCTTTCTTCAACTTGTAAACTTTGTCTTCATGTTCTTTTATTTCATACCCATGTGGCTGCTCCACATAAATTTCTTCTTCAAGAATTCCATTCAAGAATGCCGACTTGACATCCATCTGATACACTTTCCATTTTTTTTGTGCTGCAATTGCTAGGACTGCTCTTACTGTGTCCAATCTTGCCACTGGTGCAAAAGTTTCTCCAAAATCAATTCCTGGTTGTTGCGAGAAACCCTTTGCTACTAACCTTGCCTTGTACCTATCAATCTCACCTTTTTCATTGAGTTTGGTTTTATAAACCCACTTCACACCAATGGGTTTCTTATTCTTTGGCAGGTCAACTAGATCCCATGTATCATTTCTCTCAATGGAATCTATCTCTTCGTCCATAGCATTTACCCAATGCTCTTGTTTTACAGCCTCTTCATAAAACACAGGTTCACTAGCAATAAAAACATAATTGGTATTTGCATCCAATTCATCATAAATATCTGTCAATCTTCTAGTCTTTTTATTACTGTAATCAGATTCATTACCTGACTGCGGACTTGATGCTTCACCTCGAACTGAGTTTCTAGGTGTTCTTTCTGGAGTATTTGCTATTGGTGAAGATGCTACTGGATCTTGTTGTCCAATCAACTCCTCATCTTCTCCATCTTCTGGTTGGGGTATTGCAGCTCCCATACCCTTGTCTATGGTTCCATTCCATGACTCTTCCTCCTTGAACAAAACATCTCTGCTGAGAATAACCTTTTTCGTAATAGGGTTATACAGCTTGTAGGCTTTAGTTTGTTCACCATATCCAAGAAATATACATTTCTCACTCCTGTCGTCTAGCTTTTTTCTTAGCTGTTTAGGAACATGAGCATAAGCAACACAACCAAATACTCTGAAATGAGAAACATTACAAGTCATACCTGACCATGCTTTCTCTGGTACTCTGTTCTTCACAATTTTGGTGGGAGATCTGTTCATCACATGAACAGCACAAGCCACTGCGTCTCCCCAAAATTCATGGGACACATTTCTTCCTTTCAGCATGCTCCTTGCCATATTCATGATGGTTCTGTTCTTGCGTTCTGCAATACCATTCTGCTGAGGAGTATATCTTGTAGTGAATTGCCTCTTGATTCCATGATGCTTGCAGTAATCATGAAATTCCTTTAATTCATACTCTCCCCCTCCATCAGATCTCAATACTTTGAGTTGATAACCACTCTGTTTTTCAACCAAAGCCCTAAATTCCTTGAACTTGCCAAAAGTTTCAGACTTCTGACGAAGGAAATACACCCATGTTTTTCTACTGAAATCATCAATAAATGTAAGGAAATAATAGCTTCCACCAATCGATTGAGTTTGCATTGGTCCAACTAGATCAGTATGAATAAGTTCTAAAGGTGCATGTGCCCTTCGAGACATACCTTTAGGAAAGCTATCCCTGTGCTGCTTTGCAATGATGCAACACTCACAACTGCTTTCTGGCTCCTTCATAGGGGGCAATCCCTTTACCATCTCTTTCTGCTGCAAAAACTTGAGACCACCAAAGTGAAGATGTCCATATCTAAAATGCCATAGCCAATAATCATCTATGCAAGTGGCTTTTTGAGCAAAAGAGGTTACCTTGCTGCTGCAATTCATGACTAGTGGATACATCCTGTTCCTAGTCACTTGTATTTTGATGATCAAATGTCGATTTGGGTCATAAATTTCACAGTCTGATCCATCAAAGACAAGTTTGTACTTCTTTTCAGTGAGTTGCCCAATGCTAAGCAGATTATGCTTCAATCCTGGAGCATAATAGACATCTGAGATTGTCTTTTGTTGGCCTTGTTTGGTCAGAATGTTGACCACTCCTTTTCCAAGAACTGGAACCACCTCATCCGTGCCAACTTTGACCTCTGTCCTCACTGATTCATCTAGGTCTGCAATTAGACCTCTGTCACCTGTCATATGGTTACTGCAGCCACTATCTAAAAGCCAAAGTCCCTTTGGGCTTTCGTGTGCAGCATGACATGTAAGAAATAACATATCATCTTTATCCTCAGAGGTATTAGTCACATTAGCATTATGATTTGCTTGATCAGCCTTTTTCTTTTTGCATTGATGAGCATAATGCCCAAATTTATTGCAATAATAACACTGAATATTAGATTTATCTGACCTTTTTTTGTCGCAGTTTCCGCCTTCATGGTTATGATGGTGATCTTGATCTCCATTGCCATTACTTCGGCCACTTCTGCCTCGTCCTCTTGATTCTCCTCTGCCTCTGCCTCTTCCTCTGCCTCTTGAGAATGAGACATGTGCTTTGAAAGCATTCTCATGAGAGGATTCTTCATTCCTGTTGAGTCTGGATTCAAATGAAAGTAAAGATCCGGTCAACTCATCTATAGAGAGAGTACTTAGATCTTTTGCTTCTTCAATCGCTGAAACTTTCGACTCAAATTTGTGGGGTAGGGATCTCAAAACCCTTTCAACCACCCTTTGATCTCCAATCTTTTCACCATAGATATTCAGCTGATTAACAATCCCCATGACTTTGGTCATGAAAGAGTCTACAGAGTCTGATTCTTTCATCTTCAGATCTTCAAAGTCTCTTCTTAGGTTTTGGAGTGTTGCTGTTTGAACCTTACCAGCACCTTGATAACTGGTCGCCAAGGTATCCCATGCTGCTTTGGCATGTAAAGATGCTGATATCTTTGGAAATACGCTGTTATCCAAAGCGTTCATTATGAGATGCAGTGCCTTTGCATCCTTCTTCCTATGCGCTCGCAGGACATCCTTCTCTGCGTTTGAAAGGGCCTGAAAAGCTGCATCATCTGCAGGTTCGGAATAGCCATACACGACATATTCCCATGCATCTTCTGACCTGAGATAAACCGCCATCCTCGTGGCCCATACATCATAGTCATTTTTCCCTGTAAGAGGAGAAATCTGAGATTGATTGCTGCTAGAAGCCATAGACGCTGCGATGTCTTTCAGTGGCTCTTATTCAAAATAATCTCCCTTCCTCTTTTTTTTTTTTTTTTTTAAAAACAAATAATAATCCTCCCTCTTAAACAAGTTTTGAAAAATATCTTCAAATATCTTCTTCTCTTGTAAAAAAGAAAAAATTCTTACTCAATAACTGCGTGAAAGTCAAAAAACAATCACATAAAGTAAAAACCTTTTTGCACTTGTCCAAAAAGCCGCCTAATTCCAATTACCGCTCTTTGTCTTAAGGGAGAGGCAGCGGTGAAATCTCGAAAATTTAGCCTATAGTATAGGCGCGACAGTTCCTAAAGTACCGCTATGTGGACTATATGGAGGGCGCGGTACTCCAAAAAAATATTTTCTTTAAATAATTTCTCCAAAAAAAATAATTTCTTAAAAAAAAACTTACAAATTCTTCAAAGCTACGGCTTTGGCTTCTTCGGAAATTGATGCTACCAATTTGATCTTCTCCTATGCTCTGATACCAAACTGAAGGTTGAGGCAGAAATAAAACAAAGATAATGCGGAATGAGCTACGGCTCTTCAATCTTTATTCATAAACGGAGATCAACTGATATTATACAATCAAGAACGTAATGTGTATTTAAACACTTATGGAAAACCCTAAAAGCTTTAACCTAGCTTTTGCATGCATGCAAAGCATGCTGTTGCATTTATTAACTGAACTTCTAAATAGTAACTCAAGTAAAAGCTAAAGCTAACTGAAGTAATTACTATTTCTAACACTATTGTCTGTTTCTTGGGGGCATTTGTTTCTTGGGCGTGCCGTTAAGTTGAAGGAGTTGCTACGGTCCGGACGATGAAATATTATCCCAAATCATAATTTTTTCAGGCTAAAGTTCGATAGAAGTTTGGGTCTTAATTTTTCACAGATCCAAAGTTACAAGGCATAATTTTTCATGTCCTAAGATTTTGATGTCTTCTGAATCAGCATAAAACCTCAGTTTTTTTAAATAAAATCAAAGGTTTTAAGAACTTGGATTTGTTGGATTTGTATTTAAGTTGCAGCTAAACCACAATTTCAATAAATAGAATATGACGTATATATATATATATATATATAAAATCCACCAAAAGGAAATTTTCTGTCTAAATTAATAATTAAAGGGCATATGCCAAGTAAAATTTCAATATTATAATGCATATCTTCATTATAAGCAAATTGAATTTTTTTTATTGTGATGAGTGGCCGGGTGAAAAATAAATGCGCTATATGTACGAAGTCTTGAAACAAAATTGGTTTCACATGGATGCAAAAAATTGAAATCCTTTCTGAGACATTGGTCAATTTAATATCTGTAGGCACTGGAAATTATCTTGTAGATTTTTAATCGGAGATTAGGCTGGAGATCATATTGAGGAAAGAAATGAGCAATAAGAGTGTAATCGTGACTACGGTTGGGTGTGAAGTGCCCATGGTTCGAGTCCTTGGGGATTAAAATTGAAGAAATAATATGTTAGCACATGAAAAGGCGTTCTTGGATCCCAAATGTTAATCCAGCAAGACCTACCTCTACATCTGCCACGTGCCATGGCCCACGCATCTCCCATAGTTAAGCTCCTTAGCCGTTTTCGCATGGCACATAGTGGGTTGTGATACCAGCATTGTGTCGATGCGATGCAATACAAGATAGAGAACTGAAGAGTTCAAAATGAGAGTAATACAATCAAGACACAAGAAATACCTTTAATCGGAGTGCATGTTGGTGGGAATGTTTTCTACAGCTGGTTAACATCTTGAAAAGGTTCATCATCTAAAATGCACAGTAGAATTTTCACAGTAGTTTGAGATTAACGAAAGGGAGCAGTAGTTTGTATACTGTATAGTTTTGTTTATATTACTGAAAAACCAAAAACATTACATTGTTTGATTCCAAACGAATGCAATCAATCAATTCTCACAATTTTCTACGATGCAGGCCCCGTTCTAGATTCGCTTTAAAATCTCCAAAACAACGCGTCCATATATTCGACCCCAGAAGCCTTTGTTCTTGACCGAGCTCCTTGGTGATCAGAAACATTTTCAGTCAATTAAGCAACAAATCCATCAGAACTTGGACAACTTAACTGCAGCTTCTTGCAGGCTTTACTGATCGGCTTTACTAATCTTCATTGTGAAAATATTGAAATTGTGTTAAAAGAAAATTACACAGAATGATTATTTTATTATCTTTTAGATAATACACCCCAACTTTGACATCTAAAGGGCACCTGTCCTATGACAGTTAATACTTGTTTATTTCAAAGATACAAAGCCAATACATGTGAACATTATAAAATTAACACGCTCCCTAAACCTGAACATCTATGAACATTATACTCTCGAGTCTCCATTATCTACAGATATATGTAGATAATAAGTATAAAATATAATAATTTCGGTCTTTACCACTATTCTCATACTCCGAGTCCCATCCTTTGTCTTTCTTCTTTCATACATTTATATTATTATGCAATCTCCATGATATGTGATATGACAGGTTAAATGCCAAATTTCAAAATATATATTAATTGAATGATGTTGGGAGTAAATATTTTAGGGTTTTAATCATCCATGCCTTAAAAGCCAACAATCTCGTTTTCTTTTGGGATAGAGATCCTTCTGTGCATGCCGGCAACGATAGTGATAATCCCTCCACTCTCTATATATCCTCATACAGTAATCTCCCTTTACATGAATCCATATAATAAAACAATAAAATTACGATAATAACAGGTGATTACATAATCAATCATAAATCAAATGCGGTTTATGTCCAGAAATTCCTACCTGAACAACCTGTTGGGAAATCCTGCATCCATCTTCTGTTGTTATGCATCAGACAACTTCCAGAGCATGCTTTAAATGGAGAAACGCCCGCGCTCAGAAAAAGTGTCCAACATAATTCAATGGCTGAATCTTCATCGGTCACTGTGAATTAGCACGATCAATAATAAGCCGATCTTCAATCTCATTCATTTGCTGGGCATCTGATTGATGGAGCCTTCAAACATCGGGATTCAAACTTAATTCTTTAGATAATATTCAGACGCTCATCGAATTTTCCTTCAACCACTGGCACTTTGGACAATAACCCTGCAACAAACAACAAAGTGATTAATACCATTCAACATATCAGTAATTGCGATAGAATTTGAGTCAGAAGTGAACCAAGAGCCATGAAATTAATGGTGGCTTGATTGCCTGCATGGTCGATGATTTTTGTGGTGATTTGGCAATTGAGAGGGCTCATCTCCACCGTGAGGAGCATACTCCTAGGTCTCTGCAGCTACGATGCGATCCTCACCAACCACAGTATGTCCCAATTTCAAGGGCAAGCCTTGGATTGTTGCAGAATGTAGGAACCCTAATAGTTACCCCAGATCGCCATAACACAACAACTGCTCGAAGAATGGCTTCACCACCTGTCTCGTGGCCATTCATCACACAACACAGCACGCCCCACACTGTTTCATTAATTTTCTAATTGCCCGACCGATCAGTTTCTCTTGCCCACCGGGTGGCAACAAAGTTTGATTAAACAAAAGAAAAAGCGGATTACTTCTAATCTGATAGAACGTTTGGGTAACCCGTGAGCCCACCCCAAATCTGGGTCGTTGATGGATGTGCTCGACAAAAGTATATTATAATCCAAATCATTAGAGTGGCCTATCCTTAATCCCTAATTAAAAGTTGTGATCGCCCTCCATATACAGAGAAAATCTCATTGAAGCGCCTATCGGCGAATTATGTTTTCTGATGAATTGGGACTCTTTTTATACGGTTACTTTAAACAAGGTCACATAGTGTCATTACTCTTTGCAATTGAAAACTGTCATTACACTTTCTCGCTAGGATCTATTTTTTGTAGATGATTTTCCTAAAATGCACTTGCCAATTGTTCTGACGGTGTATTCTTCTTATAACTCACATCTTTTATTGTCTTGTCTAGGTCTTAATTTTTTTCTTCATAACATTTTTAATGTTGACCATATTTGTATGTTTTCTATCAATGAAAGATAAATTTCACTTTCCAAAAGAAAATTTCTTGCTAGTCTAGATCTCTATTTGGCATCCATTTTTCTATGATCTTGGACGAGGTAATTATCATCTGTCACTTTTGATCTTAAATGTTGCATCTTATCTTTTTTCATCTTTATAGTTTATAGAGCCTTCTTTTCCATGTAATCTTTCCTTTTTTTGGTCAATACTTTGGCATGATCATGAATATCTATGATGTGTTTCCCATGCATAATAGTTCAAGTATTTTTGTTTTCCAAAGCAATCTTGTCGCTATATGCAAATCTAGATCTCTTGTCTTCTTTCTCCTTCATCAGATTCTGCATGGGCTAGTTTCTGTACTTGTCTTTCCCTGGTTCATTGTAAACTTCCATCTCTCTTGTTCAACATTCCTTCAGAGTTTTTTTCACCTTTTTAGTTGAAAGTGGTTCTTCATTTTCCTTAAAAGAACTATTCTTTGGGGTAATTTGTGTTGACCATTTACTCTACTTGGCTCCATAATGTTCCATTTCCCCAAACAATGGCATAAATTCTTTTACTATGTGCACTTTTGAATATGGGATGATAGAAGCCGTTGCTGGTTCAGAAAACTGTGAGCTAAATACTGCTCAAAATGTATCATCAAAATCAATATTGGAAATCTTGGTCTTCTTTGGTTTAGTTTATCCAGCAGTTGGCTAGTGTCTTGCCTTCTGCTACTTCTTACAAGCATCAAAATATGATGGGAAAGTTCTAGCATAAATCATGGGTTCTGTTAGGTCATCCTCATCTGTAGTTAATGGCCTTGGTCATAACTCTATAGAAGGAATAATATGCAGAAATATACATTCAACATTTTATATTACTAATTTGTAATTATACGGCCTAGTTCAAAAACATCTTATGCAATATTACAGTGAAATTATACTTAGTGGTTGCATTATAAGAATGCATTGTTGTTGTAATGTCATTATTTAGGATGATTTTGAAAATATGTATTTGGATTGCAAGTGTGTCACTTTCCATATCTTATTGTTAAAATTCGTTTTTTCCATTTGAACTTTTGTGCCCCCTAAATTTTTTTTATTGTTTGAGAATCCACTCATTCAAAATCTTGAATATCACTTCACTTGAAGTTTGGCTTAGTTTTGAAAATGTGTGTAGTATAGGTGCAGAAGTGGCACCTTCCATGCCTTGGGATTTTGCGATACGATGTTATACATATTTCTAAAATTGCACAATGCTTTTTATAAATTGAGAAAATAAAATTTGGCATTGTAATTTAAAGATTGATTTGACCTTCAAACAAAATCGTGTATATTTAAATTGTTATAGTGCGTGTCTGCACTGCTTGCATTGTTCTGTATATTTTGATGCTAAATGTATAACATGACAATTTAAATAGTTATAACATATTCATATTAGGTGCATCCCTATAGAACTATCTATGTGAAATGTAGATTTGCTACACTATTTCAAACATATTTAAGTTTATTTGTAGACATGCGTTCACTATGTTATGTTCTATCTCAATGTTATGATATAATTTATAAATTTAATGGCAGCAAGAACCAATTTTGGGAGAAGCAAATTTAAAGATTGTTCCTCTTATGAACGAGGTGCTAATACAAAGATTGGAACTGAGATTAATATAATTATAATACAAGCATTGGTATGTAATATCCCAAGAAAAGACTATTTTATTTTTATTATTAATTGTTGTTATAACTTTAAATTGTGTTTATTTTTTAGTGTTGAGTAAGTGAGCTCTGAATAGCACCAAACTATTATCTTGTGAGCAAGTGAACTCTAGAACATCTAAATTATTATGGTTAGTGTTGAGCCATGTGGGATGAACTCCAATTGATTACATGATGTTGAGCTGAGAGCTCTCGAAGCATTAGTAATCTGTTTTGATTATTTACTTTAATATTCAAAGACTATTATGATTTTATTCTTTCAAACTGACTAAGACTGCCACACAAAGAGAGGCTGAGCATGCAAGAGTCTAGGCTGGTCATTAGATGATAACTAAAGATCTAACTAGTTGTTAGGTGAGTAAAAGTACAATGTTATTTAATAAACATTAAAATAAATTGTGAGGATTAAAATAAATTAATTTCCTAATTGAAGATAAATACAAAGACCTAATTTTCTAGCAGCCCGATTCCTAAAAATGATAAATAGCAGAGAGAGGAACTTTGCATGGGCAAGTGTTCTCCCAAGTACACTGGAGGGTCAAGTCGTGAATCCGAGTGCTCAAACATTAGATTGTTGAATATTTGGTGTGTCCTAGTAAAGAGGACTGTCCTAGTTAGAGGACTGTGAAGGTTATCAAGGGGGTTATTAATCAAGAGATTCACAACATACAGGTTGATAAAGAACACCTTGTGGCTACTTTAATGTAGTAACGAAGATAGCAAACCATACACCTAGATCATCTAGATTATTGTCATGCTCAGTTCGGCTCGAGGGTGACCGGTGGAACAATCCGGGAATGGATTGTGGTCTATGGTTGGGAGGAATGTGGCAGTTCCTAAGTCAGTCAGTTTTCAGAAAAGAACTCTATCATTATTGTGTTATTATTTTGTTTTAATGGATCTTAAGAATTTGATATCAACATAAAATATTTATAATGCTTCTACATATGTTGCTCTAGTTTTTTGGTGTTATTTGATTAATAAATTAATATAGGGATATATGATTTCTTGTTTATTATTGAGTCATCGGCGGATCTGCTTGGCCATAACTTCTGGGTTAAATCTCTATATATATTAATATGGAGAACACTCCTATAGTCCTCATACAAAGAGAGAAATCCCTAAACATAGGATTTTTCGAAAAGCCCTAAACCCTGCATCGATGAATTAGTTACACACTTAAACATCTACGTACTTATAATATGTATTTCTAAATTATAAATATTACCTAAATAATTATTAAGCATTAACATGTATTGTATTAGTAAACCAGAATTGTAAACATTCTCAGTTTAAAATATTATATGCATAAACAAACCCTGTAAGTTAAATCAAAATTTACCATTCTAACCCTTCCTAAGATTCGAAATAGAGGTTCACACATTGTAGGAGCGATTCACAAATAAAATGCACAAAAGCCACGATTTTATGAAAGTTCATCCAATATCAAGTATGGGGCTTATCCTCTCTTTCCCGTAAATTAAGAAATAAATAAAGTACACATATAATCTATATCATAAACAGAGACAAAAATAGAATTGAATAAACCTAAGACAATAATCATAATAATTTACCCCTCATTATAGGATCATTTATTTAGAGAGAGATGGAGAAATCAAAATATGCTAACATTATAAAACTCAAAAAATAACCAACAGTTATGGGTGATTCCCATACATTTCCCAGAACTCCATAAAAAACAATAACTATCATGTTCATTCAGAGATAATCAACTAGAGACCAAGAAGTCAAAACAATTCGAACCTTGACCAAATCCAACCCACATCTTAGACTGAAAATTAGATAGCATAAACAGAAGGCAAACAGAACAACTATCTTCACACACCTGCTAGATTTGTTCACGATACCATAAGGCTCAGCATTATACTTAGTGCACACCCAAAAATTATTATACAGTAGTCACCATACCAGGAAATGCAGAATAGAAATTAAGATCAGCCCAATGTCATCTAGCTAGCTTAGGGCTCAACGAATTAACCATTAAAAATCCAAATAAAGAATCAAATACAAAGATTTCATGAAAGAAAAAATTTATATATATCGGAATAAACCATTTAAAATAGAAATGTGATTTACAGTATTAAAACTCAAAGTTTAAAATCATCAATAGAAGATCCCGAGAGCCATCCAAATAATAGAGGGTTCTTCTCCCTAAAACAGAAGGTTTCCTACATGGACTTTCAACCAAGAAATGAAACGCCATTACTACCTATGCAGAAGCCTGAAAAATGGCCCATACTCTTCAATCTATCCACACTGGCAAAATGGGAAGCTAGTAACCACAAATGCATAGCTCAGGATGAACCATTACAGCCCTCGTGCCTCCTAAGCCCAAATCCTTTAACATCTCTGCCCAACAATTTTTTTAAGCAAAGACTCCAACCAACATGGAGTTTGACAGAGGCATCGAAAAGGCCCAGGTCTTACCGGTTAGAAGATCCATAAAAGTCACCAACGCCCAAAGCACAGTCACCCAAACACCTATGAAGACTCTGCCACACAACATAAAGAAAATGCAGAGTTAGAAATCGCATAAATGAAAAACTAGGGAGATTATAGAAATAACAAATAAGGGATAGAGATGGGGAAAAAGTTTACCTATCAATCATATTTTGTTCACCTCGTCTTCATCCACGTAGAGCATGCACCCACCAAATGTTTTATTTTTGCAAGAAACAAAGTGCAGATCGGAGACTATGCAGGTTTAGGTGGACAACTTTGGCGGGGAAGCCAGGTAATTGCTAATGACGCTTGGGGATTGGCTGGAGGCGTGGCCATTTTATGGAATCCATGGCAATTTCACTAACATGCTTCCGTGCAAATAGGTTCTCCCTTAGCGCCGATTTTAAACTTGAGAATTCTGAGGTAAGAGGTACTCTAACCAATGTCTATGGCCCCAGTATTTTGACCCAAAACCTGCCTTCTTATCCTCTTTATCTATGGAATCCCATGAGAATGATGGCTCTCTATGGGTTTTTGGCGGTGATTTCAACATGATCACTTCCTTGGAAGAGAAGAAAGGAGGAAGACGTAGTATGGATGCAGCCAATATATCTTTCAAAAATTTCATCAAGGAGAATGGTTTGGTGGACATCGAAATCAGGAATGGGTGGTTTACATAGAATAACAAGAGAGGTGGTGAGCATCACGTCACCTCCCATTTAGACAGATTCCTTCTACCTGAGGCCATGATCACTGGGGACAAGGAAGCAACACTTGAAGTAATGGAGAATTAATAAGACAGATAGATGAACTACAGTTGATTTAATGCAGATCCTATTTCTGCGGTGATTGTTGTAACCGTTTTGTGAATGCTTCAGTCAATATAAACGGATCGAGTGTTACTCTCCGTATTCATTCTGTTTTCCTCAAATGTGCTCTGTTTTCTCCATTAAACTGCATTCTGCTTCTTCTGCTTAACTTGGTATCAGAGCGAGGTTGTTTTGGAGAGCCTGCGCTAGTGTGATCTTTGTTGGGCTGTGAAAGCCGTGAGGACCGCGTTCCCTGGTCTGCGCTAGTGTAAGTGCTGAGTGCAAGCTTTAAAAGAGCCGGATTCGATTTTGAAATTGCAGCAGGACAGACGGCCTGTGTGAAGAAGAGGAGCACCAACTTTTGTGTGGGTACACCTGAAGATTGAAACGCAGAGTGAAGAGATCGAGCCATCATTTGCTGAAACCCTATTTTTTTGTGGATACGTGTTGACCGGCGTGGAGAACAGAACATTTCTACCTGTTGTCTGCAGAGGCCTTTGTAGTTGTGGCGCGGTTGCGCACCTAGCAGACTTCGACTGATCTATCAGTTTTTCGAATTGGGTTTTGCCTTCTCCGTTTTTTTATAAATTTTGTGTCATTTCGAAGCGAGTAGGGGTTTTGTCTCCGGATCTGGTTAGCTTTTGTCCGCACGCCTCGATTTGTCTTCGGGTTGAAGATTTATGTGCCTTTTTTGGCTGAAAAGTCTCGGATCACTCTTCAATATTTCTCTGCTGGGATCGATCTGAATCGCTGGTGGAGAAATTGCTACTAAATCCTTGCACAGCTGAGAGGGAGATCTGCTGGTAAAGAACGGAAAGAAGGAGTTGCTGAGATGTCAAATCCATTGGCAGATACCTATCTCAATGAGGCCAACAAATTGGATGGCTTGAATTTCATAAACTGGAAATTCAAAATGCAGACCCTGATGGAAGGCTATGGTGTCTGGACAATCACCAATGGAGATGAAGCGAAACCTGTAGCAGCTGCAGGTGGAACACCAACACAAATTCAAGACTGGGATAAGCGCGAGAACAAAGCTAAGGTACTGTTACGAATGTCTGTTAAAGATAGTATTATTCCACATATCAGAGAAGCTAAAACTTCTGCTGCAACATGGACAGCACTTAAAGATCTATATGAAACTAGCAATACAAACCGTCTGCTTTTCTTAAAAACTAAATTGCTAGGCATTAAGATGGATGCAAATGAGTCTGTTAGTTCCTTCTTGGGTCGTCTCAAAGAAGTAAAAGATAAGCTAGGAGACATAGGAGAAAAGGTCTCCAGCACTGATCTCGTAACAATTACATTGAATGGTATGCTAGAGGACTACCATATGTTTATAACAGGTCTCGCAGCAAGGGAGAAACCTCCTACGTTTGAAGAGCTGACAGGTATTTTGCTGCAAGAAGAAGAGAGGCGTGGGAACTTTAAGCCTCAAGATTCAGGTTTGGCATTGTGGTCAAGTAAGAGATCTCCGAGAGGGAGATCAGGAGAAAGAGGCAGAGGAGGCAGGTCATCACAGAGTAGAGCTTCTCAAAGACCGAATCAAGGTATGCCATCTAACAGGAATGAGTCAAAAAGTTGTTTTTATTGTGGTCGACCTGGACATCTTATTAAAGACTGTTATAAGAAAAAGAATGATGAGGCTAGGAATAGACAACCTAGAAAACATTCAGGCCATTTTGCTGAAGACTCTTCTTCACCACATGATCTAAAACTGTTTATGGCTAGAGATGAAATTGCTGATAAGATTTCTGAAACGCCAAACTTTGACTCAATGGATCTTAGACTGTTTGTGTCTAATGCTGCTTTATCTGCTGAAATTGATGATATTGATGCTTGGTTTGTTGACTCCGGAGCATCAGTGCATATGACTTGTAATAAGAAGTGGTATACTAACTATAAAGAAACACAGAATGGTGCTAGTATATATCTTGGTGATGACCGTGCTTATCAGATCAAGGGATACGGAGATATTCCAGTGACATTGCCGAATGGTAGTGTTCGTCACATCCGCAATGTGGTGTATGTGCCAGGGATAAAGAAAAATCTGATATCTGTATCTACTATTACAGATCAGAATTTGAAGGTTGAATTCTTCAAAAACTACTGCATAGTGAAGGACTTACTGGACCAACACAAAACTCTTGCAAAGGGAGTCAGAGTAGGAGGCCTATACAAACTTGATGTTACTAGTAAAGAGCATTACGCATTAACTTCTGCAATCATGCCAACAGAGAGTCTTTGGCATCAAAGGTATGGTCACATCAATCATCAAGATTTATTGTTATTATTAAAGCATAATATGGTTGAAGGACTTCCCATGATAAAAAATGTGAACATTCCTTGTGAAGGATGTGCATTAGGAAAGATGCACAGAAATGAATTTCCTTCTAATCCTGATAAGAAAAAAAGAGATGTGTTAGATCTTGTGCATAGTGATGTTTGCGGGCCTATGCAGACTAGATCTTTAGGAGGTGCATTTTATTTTCTGCTATTTATTGATGATTGCACAAGATACACATGGGTTTACTTTCTTAGAAGAAAGAGTGATGTTTTTGAGTACTTTAAGGAGTTCCGAAACATGGTTGAAAAACAGACAGAAAAATCCATTAAAATCCTTCGTTCAGATCAAGGGGGAGAGTATAAATCAGGAGACTTCAACAAATATTGCAAAGATAATGGAATAGAACAGCAGTTTACAGTACCCAGCACTCCACAGCAGAATGGGGTTGCTGAAAGGAAAAACAGAACCCTGGTAGAGTGTGCACGCAGTATGATGAAAGGTAAGAGTCTCTCAAATACCTTCTGGGGTGAAGCCATAAATACTGCTGTTTACTTAAAGAATAGAAGTCCAACTAGGAGTCTTGATAATATTACTCCTTTTGAAGCTTTGTATGGTTTCAAACCAGTAGTTCAGAATTTGAAAGTTTTTGGGTGTACAGCTTTTGCACATATTCCAAAGGAAAATAGGAAGAAACTGGATGCCAAAGCCATTAAATGTATCTTCATAGGTTACTGTTCTCAATTCAAAGCATATAAATTGTTTGATCCTTCTACTCACAAGGTATTTGCAAGTAGAGATGTACTCTTCCATGAACAGGAAACAGAAATTTTAGAGAACATCAACCAAAGCCATGAAGAATGGCATAAAGTTCTTGATGAACCAGTTATTGATGAAGGGGTTACACAAGAACAGCAAACTGTATTACAGCAGCCAAACATACAGGGACATCAGCAACAACAAGAGGGATTCAGTGATACAAACAGTTCAAACTCAACTAGTGATGAAGACAAAAGTTCACACAGCGAAGAGGAAGGTAATCAACAGCTAAGGAGATCTTCAAGACAGGTTCGAGCTCCTGAAAGGTACAAAGACTATGCCCTTATGAGTAGCATTTCGAATGTCATAGAACCCATTAGTTTTGATGAAGCCAATGCACATGATGAATGGAGAAATGCAATGGAGGAGGAATATGAATCAATAATGCAAAACAATACCTGGGAATTGACTGAATTGCCTAAACATAAAAAGCCAATAGGATGCAAATGGATATACAAACCCAAGTTTAAATCAGATGGTAGCATAGACAAATATAAAGCTAGATTGGTGGCAAAGGGATACTCACAAACAGAGGGTATTGACTATGCTGAAACATTTGCACCTGTAGCTAAATTGAATACTATCAGATTATTAATTGCCTTAGCTACAAAGTATAATTGGAAGTTAAACCAATTAGATGTTAAATCTGCCTTCTTGAATGGTGAGTTAAAAGAGGAGGTGTACCTTACTCAACCTGAAGGGTTTGTGGAAAAGGGGCAAGAACACTTAGTGTGTAAGTTAAAGAAAGCGTTGTATGGACTAAAACAGGCACCTAGGTCATGGTATGAGAAGATAGACTCTTTCTTTCTTCAACAGGGATTTATGAGGAGCAAGAGTGATCCAAATCTATATATCAAATGTGATGAGCAGGGGTATCTAGTATTGATTTCTGTATATGTTGATGACTTAATAATTACAGGAAATGCAGAGAATCTGATTGATGAAATAAAGGAGCAGCTGTCACAAGTTTTTGATATGAAAGATCTGGGTGAGCTTCATTACTGTCTAGGTCTTGAAGTTTGGAGGAATGCAGGTCAAACATTTGTTTGTCAGAGTAAGTATGTTAGAGATGTACTTCAGAGATTTAAAATGGATGAGTGTAAATCTTCTGCTGTTCCCATGCAGCAGAATGTGAAACTCTCTTGTGCTGATGATTCAAAGGAGGTGAATGCTACAATGTACAGACAGATGGTGGGTAGTTTGAATTATCTCACCACAACTAGACCTGACATTGCATATTCTGTGAGTATGCTAAGTCAGTTTATGGCAAAACCGCAAGAAAGCCATTGGAATGCAGCAAAGACGGTACTCAGGTATCTAAGAGGAACACTTGACTTTGGTATTAAATATACTGATGCTTCTGTTGTTGAGTTGACAGGTTATTCAGATTCTGATTGGGCTGGGAATCCGGATGATCGAAGATCAACCACTGGATATGCATTTAGCATAGGATCTGGAGTTGTTTCATGGAGCAGTAAAAAGCATCCTACTGTATCTCTGTCCTCTACTGAAGCAGAATACAAGGCCCTGTGTGCAGCTACCTGTGAAGCTGTTTGGCTGAGAAGACTTCTTCAAGATGTCGGAAAAGAACAAAAGGAACCTACAGTAATCAAATGTGATAACCAAAGTACAATCAAGTTGGCAAATAATCCCATCTTTCATGCAAAGACAAAGCATGTTGATGCTCAGTATCATTTTCTTAGAGAGAAGCTACAATCCAATGAAATAGATCTCATTTATTGTAATACTTGTGAAAATACTGCTGACATTTTCACAAAGCCTCTCGGAAAGATCAAATTTGAATTGTTTAGAGAAATGTTAGGTGTAGCTGTTAATCCATTCTCCATTAAGGGGAAGACTTGAAGTAATGGAGAATTAATAAGACAGATAGATGAACTACAGTTGATTTAATGCAGATCCTATTTCTGCGGTGATTGTTGTAACCGTTTTGTGAATGCTTCAGTCAATATAAACGGATCGAGTGTTACTCTCCGTATTCATTCTGTTTTCCTCAAATGTGCTCTGTTTTCTCCATTAAACTGCATTCTGCTTCTTCTGCTTAACTGCAACCACTCTAGTACTACCCTCTGCTGGCTCTGATCATTGGCCAGTAAGTCAAGTATGGAAACCTTGGCATCCTTGGAGGATTTACGGGCAGACGGGTGTGTGAAGCTAAAGAGCATACGGGGGTTGCAGCACGCGAAAAAGCTTAGAATCATATATGTTACAGGATGCTCTGTTTTAGAAGAGCTGCCAAGTATGGAAACATTGACATCTTTGGAGGAGTTGTGGGCACAGGAATGTGCGAAGCTGAAGAACATAAGGAGGCTGGCTATGCTAGCAAAGTTATGGAATCTATGCATTCATGGGTGCTGCGAGCTAGAAGTGGTGGAAGGTGTTGAAGATTTGACATGGTTGGAGAAGCTTGATGTCTTTAAATAACTCAAATTACAATGTCCCGTGGTGGGATGAGCGGAAGAAGGTGGCCTTAAATGTCTATTTTATGGGCCTTACGAGCCTTGCATTAATCATATTTATTTATTGTTTGTGTTTATTGAGGTTATACATATTTTATAGGTGAAATTTGAATAAGACCCTGGTATAAGCATGGAGTGATTGAAGTTATAGATATTTTATAAGTCGAATTTGAGTTTGAGTAACATGTGGGTAACAAAAGGTATAAGCATGGTGTATCGTGGATGATGTATGGAAGCGATTTTCAATATGATCATTAGTGAATGATTTTTTTTAATTTCATAGTTATTTAAATTAATTATTTAATAATACATTTTTAATTGAATTTCCCCTAAATTCCAAATTATTTATTTAATAAAAACTTATTTTTTTATTGTATCCCCACTAAATTCTAGGATTAGCCATTCATTTTTTATTATTTCATATTTTACTATGAACATTTTCCGATTAACCATTTGTTTTTTATTATTTCATATTTCTCTATGAAAATTTTTCAATGGAGATTGAAATGTCAACTTAGCTTATTACGAGTAACATCATATAATTGAAAATTGATTTATTATCCTTTTTTCAAAATAGTGATTCACTGTTTGTTAGAGAGTTAAATTGCTATTCGAGGTAGAGAATCAAGGTATGGCCAAAAATATAATCATTACAATACGAGTTGAAGAAGAGCATATTGTCACTAACAAGAATTGAATTTGGGTGGAGAGGGAAACAATCATTCCTCCCAAAACACCTTACCTTATAATTGTAAATTGATTTACTTATGGGGATTTATTTTGTAATATATCTTAAAATATAGAAGAAATAGATTGAAACCTTATAATTGTAAATTAGAATGGAATTCCTATTTAAAGATGTTGTATAAAGTTGGTGTCAGATAAGTTGATAGGGAGGATATATTGGTTTGGGATCGAGAAGGGGCTAATGGTATACCTTCCGCAAAGAATGCTTTTGAAGTTATCTCTAAAGATCATGTGTTGTCTCTTCCAAAATGGTGGGCTAAGCATTTATGGAAATGTACGATTCCCACCAAAATAAACTGTTTTCTTTGGCTTAGCTTAGACAACAAGATCCTTATTTGGGATAACCTCCATCAGAAAGGGTTCTCATGATCCACCGCGCAGTTGGCATTGTTGTCGAATGCTAACATCGAGTGTGACAAGTCATCGATGTCGATACAACTTTGACAAGTTTTGACTTGACATGACTTTGAGAAACTCAACAACTCTGACAGGTTCCAATTTCGACACAACTCTGACGAGTCTCGACTTCGACATACTGCGACACACTCTACACCTTCGACATGTTCAGCAACTCTCAATATTGAATATATTTTATTTTAAGCTAAATATGATATAATATTGAGTGAAAACTATTTTATTTATGAATATTTTAATGATTTGATATAAAATTATGAATTTGAAGTTGAAGATATATCCAAAGTATTTTATAACACTTATGATTATTAGAAATAAAATTATTATAATAATATAAAAAAAAAAGTATCAAGGAGAAAATAGTTATTTATGAGGATATTGTATTCAACTAATTAATTAAAAAATATTAATAAATAAAATGTTAGATTCCCAAAATAAATATAAAATTTTAAAGTTGAATATTATTTAATTATAATTATATATAAATTTAAAGTTTTGCAAATGGGAGTATTCATGTTGTAAAATCTATAGTATATTAAAGTTTGAAGCATTTATATTTATTAAATAAATATAGTTCACATCACTTTTATTCTAGATTGGAGTAAATTAGGTTGTAGACAAATCTCAACTTCTGGTTTATGGGAATTCTTTCTTAAAAATATGGATTTTGTGAGATATTATAGTTCTTTGATTGATGAGAATTTTTGCCTATAAAACTTCTTTTTAAGAGTTTTTATTTATTTTAAAATGATTTATGCTACAAAATTTCTAAAAAAGAAGCACCAAAATTGTCTAATTAATTTATTGATTTTAAATTCTAGATTTGTTTGCACCAAGGTGAAGGGAAATAATTGAACTAGGTCAACATAGCTAAACTACAAATAACTACAATTAATAAATCTAGAATATTATTTAATTGCTATTGCACAACCTTATATATTATAAACATATTAGGCACACATAAGATTGTATAACCACTTCCCTCTTTTATAGATGAAGATGGAATAAGAAGTGTTTAGCAAATATCTAGGTGGTTGTGATATGTGATTAGTGAAATGTTAAAATCATTATAATGATGGATAGAAATTAACCAAAGAGTTAAAAGGAATGTTTGCAGGTAATCTCAAAATGTTACAAGGAAATAATTAATTAGATAATATTTATAAAATGTTAGATTCTTAAACAGTTCAAATAATTAATTAGAGAATATTTATAGCATGTTGGATTCTTTGACAATTCAAGTAATTAATTAGAGAATATTTATAATATATTGGATTCTTAAACAGTTCAAGTAATTAATTAGAGAATATTTATAATATCAGTCAGCAAACAAAGGGCCGAGAAACCTAACAGGCATAGTTCCTGTTGGGAAAAGTTCATAACAGGCACAGTTCTTGTTGGGCAAAGTTCCTAATAGGAAGAGTTCCTGTTGGGAAAAGTTCCTATTAGGCATAGTTCCTGCTGGGCATAGTTCTTGTCATGCACAATTTCTGTTGGGAAAATTTCATGTCAAGCACAGTTCCTGCTGGGAAAAGTTCCTCTTGGGAAAAGTTCCTATCAATGGTAGCATTAAAGTTCCTATCAAATGAAGTTCCTGTCAGGAACAGTTCCTATCATGCACAGTTTCTGTTAGGCAAAGTTCCTGTTAGGCACAGTTCCTGTCGGGAAAATTCCTAACAGGCACAGTTCTTGTTGAGAAAAGTTCCTGTCAGGCACAGTTCCTGTTGGGAGAAGTTCTTGTTAGGCACAGTTCCTATTGGGAAAAGTTCCTAGCAGGAACAGTTCTTGTTGGGCAAAGTTCCTGTGAGGCACGGTTCTCGTTGGGAGAAGTTCTTGTTGGGAAAAATTCCTAACAGGAACAATTCCTATTGGGAAAAGTTCCTAACAGACACAGTTCCTGTTGGGCAAAGTTCCTGTCAAACAGACTTCTTGTTGGGCAAAGTTCCTGTCAAACAGACTTCTTGTTGGGCAAAGTTCCTATCAGGCATAGTTCCTAATAGGGACAATTCTTGTTGGGAAAAGTTCCTAACAGGCATAGTTCCTGTTGGGAAAAGTTCATAACGGGCACAGTTCCTGTTGGGAAAATTTCCTAACATGCACAATCATTTTAAACTAGAGGGTTTCCCTTTAGAAAAAAAGAAAGTCTAATTTGATTCCTCCATGACCATGAACCATGAAAGCTCTCCAAAACCATGAAAACTCTAGCCACCATCATTAAAGAGCTCCAACAAGCAAACATCAATACAGGAAATTCCTCCTTAGGTAATTTCCATCACGTATTACACAAGCTCTCCACAATAGCATGGTTCCTAATCATGGATCATCCGAAAATAACAAGGTTCCTAATCATGTAAGGCATTAGCTCCACTTCCCATCTCTTCTACTAGGGTAGAAATCTTAGTGCTACAACAAGATCCATAAGAACCATCATCATGTTCTCTATGGTTTACATATATAGCAGAAACCCCAGTCATCACAAGAACAAACCCTAGCATCACATAAGCAATCTCTACAAGAACATCCAAGACATCTCTTTATCCCCTTATCTTCTACTAGGGTTTCTTCATGAACTCTCACGTCTAGCTCCTATGGTTTCCTCATGAAACCCAAGATCTCTAAGACAACCGTGATACAAACACAACCGTGGCCTCCCCTTAAATTTTTATATTATTGATGGTACAAATAGGTCCAAAGATTGCTCAATAATTTGTCCTTAACACTGTCATAAGATCTCCTCAAAATTTGTGCCATACTCAACTCTATATCAACCCTCAAAACTGTCATAAGATCACCTTGAAATATGTACCATACTTATCCCTATATCGTCTCTTTATGCTATCATATAATCACCTTCAAATATTCCCAAAAATCAGCCTTACATCAGCCCTCTATACTATTGCATAATCACCTTCAAATTTGCTCCAAGATCAACCCTTAAAACATCTCCAAAACGGTCACAAGATCACTTTGAAGTCTACTCCAAGATAAACCCTTCAAACATCATAAGATCACCTTCAAATCCGCTCCAAGATTATCTCTTAAAAGATCATAAGATCAGTGACCTTGAAATTTGCTCCAAGATTGATCAAGATGGGCATTAGTGGCCACCCACCTAGTCCACTAACTCAAAGACACAATTTTCTAGATTGGCAATTCTTTTACGGTTTTTTAGGTCTTTATATTTCGAGGTCATTTTGAGGCCCTAAACAACATTGTTTTTCCACAACATCGCACAGACGAATGCCGAAGCCATGGTCTGGGATGAAAACATGGATTCCTTCTCAGCCTGACCTTTTCGATGGGATACCAAGAGTCCCAAATGGAGATAGTATGCAAAATTTGCGCCTCTATGAAGTTGACGTATCAACTAACCACATCGGGGCCCACAAGCCTTTCGGTGTTTCATCTCTCATGGTTAGGGTTTTTTATGTTTAGGGTTTTCAAATTTATGATTTATGTTAAAAATCCCTTTTTAGCATCATTGTAACCCAGTCTCGCGAATGAGCGTATCCAACACATATATTTTTAGAGATACTGATACCACCATCTAAAGCTAGTTTGTATTGCTTTACAACTTACAATGTTTTTCTAGTCCATTCATTGATATAATTTGCATTTTACTATACTACTGTGTTTTCTGCAAAATATTCGTGTGTATTTCTGTTTTATATCATTGCCTTCATTTTGTTCCCCAAATAATCCAAATCAAATATCATCCCTTAAAACATCTCCAAACTTGCCTCCCTCTCATAAAGTGTGCACTGGCTGATTTCTGATCTAGATTTGGTTGATACTCCTTGAAAAATGTGCCCCTTTATGTATATTTATATTAGTTGAAGTCATGTTTATGGGTTGGGTTGTAAAACTGTCAGGGACGATCTAACATTGTTCAATATTCTGACAGGGTTGACCTAACACTCTGGTAGGGATATTTTAACATTCTTTCTCGTCATTTGGCATCTTGACTTCATCTGTTTATCTTTGTTTGGAACCTTAGCTTATTCTTGGATATCAATATCATTTGCAATCTTCATCCGTCTTTAACATTAATGACAACAATATTCATCTTGAAATATTCCTCTTGGACATTTACAGTTTCTCCTTGTCTTTGAATTCAATGACAACAATATTTCCAACAATCTCCCCATTTTTCATTGATGGCAACCCTTTAGTCAAATCTGCAACAATCTTGTAATTACTCCTCCTATTTGAGCACTAACTCAATAAGATATGTGTAGGCACCAACCTACTTGTTGTCCTTGGAAGGTAGTATTGTTGGTACAACTAGGTTCAAAGATTGCTCCATAATTTGTCCTTAACACTGTCATAATATCTCCTCAAAATCAGTGCCATACTCAACTCTATACCGTCCATAAAAATGCCATAATATCACCTTGAAATGTGTGTCATACTCAACCCCATATCATCCATTTATATTGTCACTTAATCACCTTCAAAATTTCCACAAAATCATTCTTACATCAACCCTCTATACTGTCACATAATCACCTTCAAATCTGCTCCAAAATAAGCCCTTAAAACATATACAAAACTATTGCAAGATCACTTTGAATTCATCTCCAAGATAAACCCTTAAAACATCATACGATCACCATGAAATATGCTCCAATATCAACCCTTAAAACATCATAAGATAACCTTGAAATCTGCTCCAAGACTAGCCCTTAAAACAACTCCAAACTTGTCTTCCTCTCATAAAGGTCACACTGTTTTATTTCATATCTAGTCTTGCTTGATACATTATCACTTTGAATTCATCTCCAAGATCAGCCCTTAAAACATCATAAGATCACCATGAAATATGCTCCAATATCAGCCCTTAAAGCATCATAAGATAACCTTGAAATCTACTCCAAGACCAACCCTTAAAACAACTCCAAACTTTACTTCCTCTCATAAAGGGAACACTGCCTTATTTCATATCTAGTCTTGCTTGATACTCCTTGAAAAATGTACCCCTTTATGTATATTTATACTGGTTTAATTTGCTTTTCCGGGACAACCTGTAAAAATGGTAGGCCGACCTAACACTCTAGAATGGCTATTTTAACATTCTTTCTCTCTGTCAATTCTTGTTAGCTCATTCGGTTAAGGTGTGGGTCTCGTCAACAAGGTGACTCAGGTTCAATTCCCCTTATGAGTGAGCTAGTTGGGAGGATACACCAGAAAATCTAGTCAAGTTGACAGTTGGTGTGGTCTATGCTGGGCATGAGCCATTGGTGATTTTGACGGGATATATGCCCCTGGGTCATGGTTTCTCATACCAAAGCCCACTCCCGCAAAGTGAGGGAGTTTCGAGCAAACAAAAAAAAAATCTTTCTCTTCATTTGTAATCTTGACTTCCTTTGTTTGTCTTCATTTGGCACCTTAGCTTCTTCTTGGATAGCAATATCAGTTACAATATTCCTTTGTATTTGACATTAATAACAACAATATCTTCAACAATCTTCATCTTAGACATCTACAATCTCCCCTTTTCTTTGATATCAATGACAACAATATTTCCAAAAAGTTGAAGTATGCTTGGCTTGGAGCATTTATTTATTTTAGGCATAGCTAGTTGAGTTATGGCTTAGTGAACACTAAACAAATGGGTAATTAACATGCATGTATCTAATCTATAAAACAGACATAGGTCCTAATTGTACTAAGATGATTAATATGAAAGAATAAACAATCTTTTCCTTTACTCTTTGTAAATTTCCCTTTCGAGTTGGTGGGATTACTTGCTTTTAATTCTTGTGACCATATCAACATTCAAACATCCTGTGGCTTCTTCAGCAATGGTATAGGGTTGTGCAAATCTTGCTTTATATTACTAAGTTCAGTGACACAACAAAGTATGCATCCTCTAATGTACCGAGCTACCTCTTCTTGAATTTCATCCAATAAAAATACCTTTTCAAGTTAGCTATTGTTTTTCCAACACCAACATGACATGTTTAAATTTGGAGGTATGGGTCTCTCTTATAAATCATGTTCTTTCTCCTCTAGGCACACACAACTTTACTAACTTATAGAGCAACCCATGTTGCAATTGTTAGCAGTCCGCTTTAATTTATCCTCATTTTCATCAACTTGGCCTTGTAGCTGCTAAAATGAATCAAGCTTTATGGGACCAAAACCCTTTATCTTCTTAAATTAATCAACTTTTTGTGAGACCAAAATCCTTAAAATTAGAGACATGATTCATAAAAAATTTAGTTGATATATCTCTTGTTGATAAATAATAGTGTTTTTGTTTCTAAGATGGGGATGATCCTACTTACTATTTTGGGTTCGTTCTTGCAGGTTTTATAAGGGAGATCTAGCCTACTGCGTATGCCCCCGACCTAAACATTTACCTCTACACTCTACTTGGTTTGGTTCGCTGTAACAAAGAGGCAGAGCAAAGTCAAAGAGACGATCCATCAACATCTTGTGCGTTACTCCGCTCACATTGACGATTCACTGTTGGATTTGGGGGTTCATTACAGAAGAAAGTGGGTTGGGCCTGGATTTACAAATTCAAAATCCGAATTTGAATGTTTCATGCGCCTTTATTGAATTCAAAATTCAAATCAAGATGACATTAATGGACACCGCAATTGCCGTATTTGTCATCCATATGGCATGGGCATGAGACCATTGGTTCAGGAAGATGATGGAGTCGCATTAACATGCAAATTGTGGGAACACCCGATGATGGATGCTAGGTGAGGAATAGGATAGATGATGGAAGCAACCATTTTACTACCAAAAATTCCTGGCCGGGAAAAAGGAAATGCACGAAAGGTTGAGTACGTTAAAACCCTTGCAACAGATTTAATTAGTCTGCTGCAGGGTGCATATTCGTTGCCCTCCAAGAAGACTAACATAATACCTACTTGATGAAAGAATATTGTTTGCAGTCTGCATCCTCGAGAACTGAAGAAGAGGGTAGAATGGCGGTGCATTGAAAGGCCTTGACATGAAGATTGTTTGCAGTCTTCATTCTCGAGAACTGAAGAAGAGGGAGGGAGGAAGGGTAGGTGGTGCATTGAAAGGCCAAGAGACTGACAGTAGACTTACTTGCAAAGGGTGTTGTATAAAGGCTAACTAAAATGCCCAGAATGGTTGGATCTAGCAAAGCAATTCTGGTCAAAATCACAATTTGGAGTGCTTAGATCGCATTAGTTTTAAAATTTGGTTTTTAATTAGTCTAGATCAAACAATACCAATAGCTGAAATTACCAAAATTGAAAAATAACAATTTTCAGCAAGAATTTTAACCGTTTTTTCTCCAAAAAACCACTAGAAAAGCAAGGTGTTTTGGTTGTCTTTTATCGTACGCACTTGTTGAAGTAAGTCGTACCTACGCTAAAAGATAGATTGTTAAAACACATGTCACAAATTTATTGGCTGAAAAGACGAAAAATCAAGCTAAAGTGTTAGAACACATGTCACAAATTTATTGGCTACAAAGACAGAATCAAGCTACAATTGAAAACACTTATTATAAGGTATATTATAGAAAGGTAGAAGAAGGGTCATTGTTTAGAGAAAATGATAACACTTCTGAAAATGCAACCCAACACAGCAATTTCTTCCTCGTTACATCGGGAAACCGTTACATGTACCCTCTTTAGGTTTTATAGTGGAAAGGTTAACCTCGCTGCCTCATAAAACACCTCTATAATATAATAGTACCAAGATGCTCAAAACTTAACCTTAAAGGTGAGACCCAGGGAACTGTTTACCTTCATGTTACTTTCTATCCGCAGTTCTTCAAGGTGGTAAAAATGGCCGAGAGAAATCACCAGGAAAATTTTATGAATGAGTTGGTGGTCTAAGCCCTTTAAGTGCCTCAAGCTCACTTGTCTTCAATATAAACCACCACATAAATTAAGCTCCATTCTTGATCTATTTTGATATTGACCAGCTGTCATGATTCACTTGGAAATTTTATGGGATCCATACACAGAAGTGTTTGAGTGAACATTTTGTGTTTTGAAGGTTCTAGGCATATCCAGGCAACAGTGATAGGCCCAGAAAATGATATCTGTGAGTTTTAGGCATAGTCGGAAAGCATATTTCTGATCAGTGTCTTTTTTAACAGACATGAGTCATTTGGTAATTCCACGGGTTTCATATCGAGAAGTTTTGAAGTGAACAGTTTGGTTTAACTTACTTCTTTCCTTTTATATTATATATGTTCAAACTGGTTAACTTACTTCTTTCCTTTTATAGTATATGTGTTCTTTTGAAGCAGTATGTTGCATCGCACAGCAGATATTGGATAGAAAAATTTTGGCCAAGATTGAAGCAGACCTGTTCAGCAAGTAGATTTTTCTGATTATGAAAAATGTAACTTTTTTAACATATAAAGTTATGGCTTTTTTCATGTTTAAAAAAAACTGTATAAACTATAAACTATAAAATAAGATGCAGTGCCTAAGAAAGCACATATTGTTGTTTCAAAGGCACAGTATATTGAAAGATTTGGTTGAATTTTCCTTTTTTCAACCAAACAATTTCCACTTGTCCAAGTAAAACAAGAAAATTGAGAAATTCTATTAGTTACAGATTCTTTCTATTAATTAGATAAACGATTAACCAATCATTAAATAAATGATTAACCGAGTGAATGGAGCATAAAGCCTTCCTGCTAGATATATTAAACACCATAAAAAAACTAACTTAAAATAGACAGCAAAATTATAAATGCAAAATCCATGTTTAACGATTATGCAAAAGCTGTCATAGTATCCAAAATTCAAAATACTAACTAGATCATCAAATGTCTTATTTGGAAAATATATTTAATTTGTCTGGCTGCAAAATCAAACTATTCTGTATGACCTGTTGTTAGAAGGCGCATCTTCATCATCTGAAGAAGGCCGACATCCCTTGAAGAGTTCACCATGTTTTTCTGTTATAAGTATAGTAGCCTCCCTAGAAGGCGCATCTTCATCATCATCCGACGAGGGCGCATCTTCATTATCCGATGAAGGTCCATCTTCATCATCATCCGACGAGGGCGCATCTTCATTATCCGACGAAGGTCCATCTTCATCATCATCCGACGAGGGCGCATCTTCATTATCCGACGAAGGTCCATCTTCATCATCATCCGACGAGGGCGCATCTTCATTATCCGACGAAGGTCCATCTTCATCATCATCGGACGAGGGCGCATCTTCATCATCTGAAGAAGGCGAGCGTCCCTTGCAGTGTTCAACATGATATTATGTTACAAGTATAGTAGCGTCTCTAGAAGACCTTTTTAAACTCAAAAGTTGCTTTAAAAAGCCCTTGTCATGTATAGATCACGGGCATATCGGTAAAGATAGGGTCATTGTCTGCAGAAAATGAGAACTTCCCAGAAGCCATTTCAACGTAACAATTTCCTGCCAGTTAAATCGTAAAACCTTTAGATGAACCTTCTTCAGCTTCTCTATTACAGGAAAGGTAAACGATCCTATAACCTGTTCTGACATAAAATTTTGCTTATAAAAAACAAATCTCATAAATTTACTCCATAATATAACAAAACCAAGATTCTCAAAATCTAATCTTCAATGTTAGATTTAGGGAATTATTCACCTTGATTTCATCCAGGTTGTTAAAACGGCTAAGAACTGTGAGAGAATCCAACCATGTGCACCCATCCAGCGTAATTTTTGTGAACAAGTTCGTTGTCGAAAGGTCTTCAAGTGCCCAAAGATTACATGTGTGCAAATGTAGAGCACCACATGAATTAAACTCCATTCTCAGTGACGTACAATTATCTACTCTGATATCCAGAAGTTGTGGGCATTTCCCTGTCGCTGACCTTGCATTGTAATTTCCTGTAAAATTTAATTCAGATTGCCTGCATAAATTTTCAAATTGGTCAGGCGTACACAGTATCTCACTTCCATATCTTCAAGAAGAGGGCATTTTTCTACAAGCTCCTCAAGCATATCATCACCGATGATGACTAATGATAGAGAACATGTCACAAGGTAATTGAAACCGCAAAAATGAGGTGGTAGTTGTGGGAACTATGAAAACATAAGCTTCAAAACTATGAGACAATCGCAGGAAAAGAGAGAAGTTGGAACATTCACAATGGAGTCCAAAGAGAGAATAATTTCTTTCACTCGTTTTAAAGATGCGCACCTCACCCATTTCCACAACATTTGATAGTCAGCCCCATGACAGTGGGAAATCTCCAGACTTTCCAGCTCCGCAGAATGAAAAAACAGAATATTATCAATCGTTTCTGGTTCTTCCTCGATGAATTCCAAATGAGGTAATAAAGTACAAAGACATCGCCATCGCCAGCTAGAACATTTCATTGCATTTCGTAGAGAAAGCTTCGAAAGAATATGAGAGCTAAGCAGATCATCACTCAATGCACTCAGTCTGTCTATTGCCATTACACCATCGACGCACTTGTACCACATGCAAGATGCAATTTTACAGAAGGAAGATGCAATTTAAAAGGAGATTGAAAATCCAGACAATTATAAGGTACACCCTCGCCCTTGAAAAGCCTGTTTCTGTTGCAGTCGCAGCAGTTGCAGTCTTCAGATGCTCAAATAAAAAGCTGGCTATACAAACTTGTTGGCAAATAATTCCTACGCAGATTAAGCCCGCTCATGGCTGAATTTGAAATTCAAATTTCAATCCGTGACTTTAAAATCAAGCCAGGCTTCAGGTTAAGCCCGCCCATTGACTGAATTTGAATTCAAATTTGAATCGATGATGATGCATGGATGGATGAAGGTTGGTGGGACGCGGGACAGCGAAGCGAACAAGGGCGTTGGATTCGTCGTACGGGAGCTTCGCCGGAGGAGTGGATATGGATGAAACGACTATGCATATCCATGAACCCATGTTTCATTCACAAGGACATACCGCATGGATGCTGCTACCAAATACCAAATGGGAATGCCCGAATGGATACATAAGCGAACCATGGCATGCTCATACAGCAACCGGAGACAGAGAGGTGACCGCGTTGTTCAGATGACAGCCGGAGATGGGCGGACTGTGCAAACGCCGTGAGGGCTCTCTCGACGGCACCCGGTGGGTCCCGGGTGCATTTGGTCGAGAGAATAGCCCACTTCGATAATTTTTGGGGAAGCCCTAAACCCTGAGTGGATGAATTAATTACACACTTAAACATCTACCTACTTAGAATATGTATTTCTAAATTATAAATATTACCTAAATAATTATTAAGCATTAACATAGAATATGTATTTCTAAATTATAAATATTACCTAAATAATTATTAAGTATTAACATGTATTGTATTAGTAAACCAGAATCGTAAACATTCTCAGTTAAAAATATTATATGCATAAACCAACCCTGTAAGTTAAATCAAAATTTACCATTCTAACCCTTCCTAAGATTCGAAACAAAGGCTCACACATTGTAGGAGTGATTCACAAATCAAATGCACAAAAGCCACGATTTTATGAAAGTTCGTCCAAATTCAAGTATGGGGCTTATCCTCTCTTTCTGGTAAATTAAGAAATAAATAAACTAAACATATAATCTATATCATAAACAGAGACAAAAATATAATTGAATAAACCTAAGACAATAATCAATTTCATAAGAATCATAATAATTTACCCCTCATTATAGGATCATTTATTTAGAGAGAGACGGAGAAATCAAAATATGCTAACATTATAAAACTAAGAAAATAACCAATAGTTACGGGTGATTCCCATACATTTCCCAGAACTCCATAAACGACAATAATTATCATGTTGATTAAGAGATAATCAACTAGAGACCAAGAAGTCAAAACAATTCGAACCTTGACCAAATCCAACCCACATCTTAGACTAAAAATTAGATAGAATAAACAGAAGGCAAGCAGAACAACTATCTTCACACAACTGCCAGATTTGTACACGATACCATAAGGCTCAGCATTATACTTAGTGCACACCCAAAAATGATTATACAGTAGTCGCCATACCAGGAAACGTAGAATAGAAATTAAGATCAGCCGAGTGTCATCTAGCTAGCTTAGGGCTCAACGAATTAACCATTAAAAATCCAAATAAAGCATCAAATACAGAGATTTCATGAAAGACAAAATTTATATATATCGGAATAAACCATTTAAAATAGAAATGTGATTTATAGTATTAAAACTCAAAGTTTAAAATCATCAATAGAAGAGCCCGAGAGCCATCCAAATAATAGAGGGTTCTTCTCCCTAAAACTGAAGGTTGCCTACACAGACTTTCAACCAAGAAACGAAATGCCATTACTGCCTACACAGAAGCCTGAAAAATTGCGCATACTCTTCAATCTATCCACACTGGAAAAATGGGAAACCAGTAACCACAAATGCATATCTCAGGATGAACCATTACAACCCTCGTGCCTCCCAAGCCCAAATCCTTTAACATGTCTGCCCAACAATTCTTTTAAGCAAAGACTCCAACCAACATGGAGTTTGACAGAGGCATCGAAAAGGCCCAGGTCTTACTGGTTCAAAGACCATAGAAGTCACCAATGCCCAAAGCACAGTCACCCAAACACCTACGAAGACTCTGCCACACAACAGAAAGAAAATGTAGAGTTAGAAATCGAATAAATGAGAAACTAGAGAGATTATAGAAATAACAAATAGGGGATAGAGCTGGGGAAAAAGTTTACCTGTCAATCATAGTTGTTCACCTTGTCTTCATCCACGTAGAGCATGCACTGAACAAAGAGCTACACTCTAGTTAGATGCATGCTCCAACCCTATTTTTGCAGAGAGCTCACTCTCAACGCCTCTACCACCAGCAACACAACGAAAATGAAGAAATGAAACGAAGTAGGGTTCTTCGCAGCCCTTTTCTCCCTTTTCCAATGTGTATTCCACTAGGAGCCTTGTCAGATGGGAAGCATTAAAATCCCAGCTACCATCCACCATGAATTCGATTTTTACACACATTCCATAGTTTCGCTTACACCATTATTTGTTCAGCTAGCGCTTGTTTGAAGAACTTAAGGTTTAGGGTTTAAATCCTTACCCTTTATTTCCTTACTCCAAACCTTATATTAGGTTGCTTCTCCAAAGACCTTAGCGCTAATGAATGTCGACCACACCTAGGGATTATGGTGTTACCCCTATGTTCCCCATGTATTTTTCTTAAACACTTAAGTCACAGGTTAAGGTGGCCCCTCTAAAGCACCTGCACAAAGATAGTATAATACTTTAGCTCATGAAGGAGCTAAGTAAGACTTGGGGTCTTCATTGCTCTCTTATCATCCAAGGGGCAGGCATAAAAAAAATATTCTTCAGTTACACAAATACATTCCAGAAATAAAGAACCTGTTATAAGCAGTTAATAAAGATTGATTCTGCATTAAGTAAACAAGGTATTACAATGATAGTAGCGGCCTTTAAAAATAGAGCTAGGTCATTTCATGATAAGCCCGACATTGTACAACGAGCATATATAAGAACGTTACATCAATTTCATGTTATTCTAGTAATAGATGCAATGTTGTCAATATTGTTTGCTCAAGTCCTAAATTTTGTTAATTAGTAGACCCATATAAAAAATTTAAAAAAATTAGGGATTTGAGGGACATTAAACGGTAGGTTCTTGAATTTTTTTTTTAAATTATATTAGATTATTTGGAAATAAAGCTGAAGGACTACAATAGAAAATCAGGGCATTTCAAAATTTGAACACGGGGAAATTTCTATCCATCCCTCTAATGCTTTCCCATTGAGGTGATTGTTTTGGTGTAGTTGCTTCATTAAATACCACATCCTCTGTGCAGGAGGTAAGTCATAATCAACAACATTATGTCACCATATTTTGTTGTATTGAAGATAATGTTTGACATCTATGGTTAATATCCATTTTTCTAATTTAGACTTTTTCCTCACTGAAATTATTTGTGTTGAGAACCCACTTGTCCAATCACGGAAAAATACTAAACATAACTTGAAGGTTGCTCTGTTTTGAAAATATGCGTAGTTCAGATGCAAGAATGGCATGTTTAAGATCTGAAGATGTTGGGATATAACATTATACATATTTTCAAAATTTACATATTTTTTTGTTTGAAATTTTATAACATTTCCAAGAAACCCATTCTGATTTGTTTGTGTTATTTTTCACGTTTCCCTGTTAAAAGATAATTGTCCTTCTTATTTATGGATATTGAATGGGATGAATGTAATATCTTAAAAGAATATTACTTTTTTTATGTTTATTATTTTCTAAGAAGTTAATACATTTTGATAGGTGTTGAGCAAATGAACTCTGGAGCATCTAGACTGTTTATTTGGGTGTTGAGCAAACGAGATATGAATAGCACCTAAAATAATTTTAATATTTTTTATTAAAAGATGTTGAGATCTAGAGCATCTGGACTATTTGTACTAGGTTACTGGTGTTGAGCATCAACTCTGGACCACAAGGACTATTGATTTAATAGTGTTGAGAAAGTGAACTTTAGAGCACTATTAGTTGAGTGAGAGTTGAGAAGTAATGCTCTTGAGCAGTTAGACTTATGGTGATTAATCGATGTTGAGCTAAGAGCTCTAGAGCATCATTAATCCATTTAATTATTATTTAAACTAAATTATTATTATCTACTGTATTATTTTAAACTATGTGGAACTACCTCTCAAAGAGGGACCGAGCATGCAAGAGATTAGAATGGTCGAGTAGTTGATAACTAAGATCAACTAGATGTTAGGATGAGTAAAAATCATATTTTTATTAACTAAAAATAAAATAAATTGTGAGAGTTAAAAATAAACTAAATTATTAGTTAAAGATAAAAAATAGAGTAGTCAATGTGTCTAACAACTAAACTAAGTTATTTAAACCTAAATACTAGAAGCTATTCCTCATAAAATCTTATAAGTAGCATAGAGAGAACATTGCAAGGAGCAAGTGATTCCAAGTTCACTGGAGGGTTCAGTCGAGAATCTTTTAGTGCTCAGATTACCAAATTGTGTGATATTTGGTGTGTCCAACAAAAAGGATTGTGGGAATATTAAGGGAAATTATTGTACAAAATCCCCAAAAATGACTCGTAAACGGACCTTGTGACTACTCTACTGTTAGTAAAGAAGATATCAAATTTACTCTAGGCCTTCTAAGTTCTTGTCATGCTCGGTTCGGCTAGGGGGTGAGTTGTTGAACAAACTGAGAACGGTTTGAAGTCTATGGTTGGGTGGAACGTGAAAGTTTTCAAGTTAGTCGTCCAAAGCAAATAAAGGACTGATAAGTATCTTCATGTTATTACTCTTAATATAAAGATTATTTGTATAGATCTAAATCGATCCTCTTTATATTATGTTCATGCAGTATTCTTATTAAAAAAAATACATATTGTGATTTATTATAAATATGTTAGATTAAAAATGAGATTGGGTTATTCAATAGATTAAATCTATTTTTGTGGAAATAATTCTGGTAATTATTATATTTTCAAATATTAGTTATGCAGATCTATTTTACAGGCTACCATAATTGTTTTTAGAACTTAAATATAATCATTAGAAAAATTAATTAGCCATGATGCATGGGTTATCTTTTACTTCCCAATATTGTTTATAATCTCATACCATAGTTATCTATCATATCTTAGGAAAAATATCTCATTCTTCATATATAGAGAGAGAATCCTAGAACGAGATCTCGGGACCAAGTCCCTAAATTCTAATAAGATATTTAATATATATTTATAAATTATATATATTAAATAAACCATATAGAAATCATAAAATTTTAACCAAACAGAAATCATAAAATTCAAACCAATTTCATTAGTTAAACCAACAGATATCGTAAAACATCAAATAGAGAACCAACATCCCTTTCTACCCTATGCGAAAGTCATACTGAGAATAAAATCTCATTAGTCAAACCGAAACACAAGGTTTTCTCACGCTGAATCATACATACTGGCGAAGACTTACAGAAATCACAAAAGAAGGGTCCAACATAGAGTTAACCTTTATGAAGCCATATTACATTCCTTACATCAATCGAAGAACCTATGCTCTCAGCATGAGAGCTAGGTTTCCTACGACTTATGCAAGTCGTAGAAATGCAACTAGACTTACACAGAGAGGGTATTAAGACAATATTTTCGACAATATTTGTGTAAATTGTCTCAACTTAAGACAAAAAAAAAATTGTGTATTGTCTTAAATATTGTTCTTAAACGAGTGTCTTAAAGTATTGTCTTAAATTTAAGACAATAGTTTAAGACACTCGCTTAAGGACAATATTTAAGACAATACACAATTTTTTTGGCCTTAAGTTGAGACAATTTACACAAATATTGTCTCAAATATCTTCTTAAAACCCCCTATACATAGTAGTGATAGAATGCAAATATTTATCATAGGGCACAGTGGAATCAAATCACCAATATTCTGCATTATAATGCATATTCTCTACCATTGAGCTAGTACCCTGCAACTTCATATACAAGAATCGAATTTGTATTTCTTAGAGTTTTTTTAAAGCAATGAGCACCAGAAGCATGAAATACTCACTGTATTTAACTCATTCATATGTATTTATCATAGTGATTGCACTTATTATTTGTGTTCCAATAATTATTTATCTCATTATATGTTTGTACTTCAATTTGCTTTTGAGCGGCTTTCTTGAATAACCTTGATAAGTCAAGAACTAACTAGAAAGTACCGACATTTTTATTTTGTAAAAGTAAATATCCTTGTGTCGAAGAGAAAAGTTATATACTTTTAAGATGTCTATCTACCAAACAACTTAGAAAATATCCACTCACACTTTGGCATGATGGACGCGATTGTAGCCAGGTATTCAATTTTTCTTAGTTAAACAATGTAAATAGTTAAATTGGTTTTGTCTACTTTTATTATGGTTAAAAATAACCAATACGTTTTTGTTATGATGTAGGAGTGGGATTCACAAAATATTTTGAATTCCTTTTTCAATATAATTAAAATAGATGTGAAAGCATCTTTTATGGGTATACAACTTTGGTAGCATTAATACAATGAAATTAGATGTGAATTAGTTGTAGATTAATTAAAATTTATTAAACTAAAATTTAAGTTATTTATACAACTTGTTTTAATCTATAATCCTTTTGAGATTATTTCTTTATGAGATGAAGCTATAAGTGGTAGTATGGGTTAATCTATAATCCTTTTGAGAGTATTTCTTTATGATATGAAGATATAGGTAGAATTCTGAGTTATATACTTGTAAACCAAAAAATATAGAGTCAACCACTTCAATGTAATTAACTTTGTGAAAGGGAACATAAGGAGGCTCTAAAGATAATTTCAAAACTAATGCATTTATTGTTAAACCATGCAAAAGGTAAATATTACTTTACTATGGAATCAGGTATTGGGTTATCCATGAATGGATATTTTAGTGCTTCTTAAACCCATTATAAAAGTTCTAACAAAATATTGTGCCTAAGAATAACATTAAGTTCTGAAAGTATATCTATTATCCATCAACATAATATTGAGTTCTGAAAATTTAATGAATGTGATAAAATATAAGAAAAAAATTGAATTCAGAAAAATAAATAGTATGAATATTCCAATTTTTTTGACATATTATCTGTGTATTCATGTAAAAATTCCACGTATGTCCTCTCTATAACAAACTGAATTCCACCTCCATGGATGCGAAATTTAAATTTAATGTAGGGATTTTAAATTTTAAATTGCCAACCCATCCAGAAACCCGGCCTTTGAGAAAAAACCTAATCCATTCTCGGGTCATTTTCAGTTTGATAAATTCGTTGCAGTTAAACACAAAATATATCAGTAACTTTGGAAAATGCATATCATTGATCTTGCACATCATTTCTAATGACGGGATGGAGAGGCATACAAAGTGTAACAAGAAAAGATCGATGGGAGGATTGGGGAGTTGGGTATATAATATTTTCTTGGAAACCAGGTGCTAGCAAAATATCTTAAATTTAAAGAATGAAATATTGAGCATTAAAGAGATTGATATGTAATGTATTACCTGGACCACTGAGTTACAAGCTGAAATAGCAAAAATATCTGCACAAGAAAAAATATCAGAGTAAGATACAATGCAAATGAAAAGTATGTTTAAAAGGTCCGAGGACTTGTAAGAATCCAATCAAATTCCCATAAAACATCAATAATATAATCTTATTTATGATAACTAATATTAAACCTGATTTCAAGTTTTCAAAACATGTCATCTTGAACTGAGTACAATTTTCTACAAACTCCTATAAACCAAATGCAGCAAGTGGTGTAATGAAAAATATCAAAATGCTGCCAATGAATGCTATCCCCATACCTCAAAACAAATTGTCTATTTTCTCTTATAGAATAGACATTAAATGAATTTGTAACTGAAAACAATCATATGACAGTTTTGTGATTGTTAGAATTCTGGAAAATTATTTAATATAGTAGAATTTGCAAGTATGTATTCTAAAATGTAGGAATATTTTATTTATATGTTTATATTGATTAGTGAACAAGAGTAAATAAAGAGAAATTTTCATTTTATGCATATATGATAAATAAAATATTTTATTCTTCCCACTCCAGGAAAGAATATGCTCATAAAACAATCAATTGAACTTATCCAGCAGTCCATCAAACATCAGAAACAATAAAATAAAGTATTGAACTAGAGTTCCATGAAATGAATGGAAAAAAGTATCCAATTTACCACAATAATATGAGTTGCATCAATCCCAGAGGAGTTCCTTGTACTTTGTCTTTTCCATCTTGCGTATTCCTTAGAAGGTTGACTTCCTACACCGATCATTTTTTGCAATAGAACACCATTTGTACAGAACATCAAAGATGAATGCTTGCATCCCTTTGACTCCAGTCTAATATGTATGGGAAAATATGAGAAACCACATTTCATGTCTAGCTATTTATGTAGATATGATGTCTAGTTAGTCACATAGATATATATCCGAAGACAATCTGTAATATTCCGAATTTTGGAGTTATTATTTTATGATGTTATATTGGGCCACCGCCCCAGCACATATGATTTATTTTTTTGTACACTGACATATTTGGCATGGACCTTGACTAAATCTAATTATTTGATTATATACTTGGCAAGGAAGCTCCAATGTTCTGATTTATGTTTTTACCATATGATGTGGGTACAAAACCCTAATATACTCAGACGACCTTTTCTTACATATGGTGCAGTGATGTGAATAACATAATTGAGTTCTATGGTATGTTGAGCATGGACTCATAAACACAAAGATTACTTACATCCTGGGAAAAAGCTCCGATGTACCTAGAGGAAATATGATGTAATGGGAGTAAGCCCTGATGTACATTAAGTGTTGGGCATAATCCCTGGAGCACTCCAAGCTTGATAAACGAATAACGGATCCGAGGCAACTTAAATATTCTAGATGTGCCTCATAACCACATTCTAGCACTAGTGTTGAGCAGGGACTCTGGAATTGCACTAGAGTAACGCCCACGTGAGAGTGTTGAGTTAAATGGCTCTGACGAGCACTCGAGGTTATGGAGTTTCAAAATGTTGAGTCGGAATGGCTCTGAAGAGCACTTTTATCACATTTATTTAATTGACTAAATGATTCATCCTTTTATCCATCATCACCTATTGCTGGAGCTACCATGTTAAACGAGGGAATCCGACATGCAAAGAGAGAGACTAGAGGTACTTAACCAAGCTCCACGACCATCCAAAAGAAGTGGATTGTGTCCCTAAAAGTTAAAGGAAAAAGAGTGTCATGTGATGACACATAACTAAATAAAAGATAATTAGGAGTAGTCTTTTATGACTAACCTCATTAAAGGCCTACAAGTTATTATTAATATTAATATTAATATTATTAATATTATTATTAATAATAATAATATTATTAGGAGATTTAAATAATAATGGTGTTATTATTTAACTATGGGATATAATTAGTATGTCTGATTTATGCATTATTTAATATTTTAAATGATGTATTAATAGTTAAGTGAAATATATTTAATATAGAATAATTACTAGTATAATTATTAAGAGCATAAATCAAAAAGACTTATAGTGAAACAGTTGGAAAAGTCCTAGTTCAAGAGGACTAGATATTTAATTAAATAATATCTTTTAATTATTAATTATTGAATTTAAAGAAACTAATTACTTCAACATGCCTAATTCAAGACTTCCCTACTTAAAGAGGGTAGGTCCCAAGTTTTTGGGATCATCTATCATTCTTGGTTATTATCATTCTCTTCTGGTAGTCTAAGAAAAAGTATTCTGCTCCAAGAATCTGAAGCAACCATACCTATAAAACTCTAAGAACTGAACTAGCAGTGGATCTAGTGCCTCTTTCTCTCATTGCATGTTGGAAGCAAGCTCGGGGGGATCCAGATAGCACCACAACGGTTTAAGGGTCAAGGTTGGGAGGAACGTGGTAGCCCCAAAGTCATTGTAACAAGCCAACTGAGCTCAGAGGGCTCTACACTAATTATTGTTTGAGTGTGCAGGTTACTTCAGGAAGGGAGCAAGACACCAAATAATCACGTATGAAATGTGAATCTTTCAATTTAAGTTGTAATAGAGTTTAGATAAGTAATACAGGGTGCTACCCCAGCAGCATCATTGGCCTAGTTTCTTTTTCATCCTAAGATCATTTAATTATAGACTTTCTAATAGGGGACAAACAGAGAGCATTGGTTGACGTTAACTTAGAATCTAGAATCAATAGAATGTCTAGCAGGTTCCTGTGCTAGACATCCTAGTGAACTCATAAACTTAGATATCTACTCTTCATGTTTAGATACACTTAGAACACTCCTTTAGAGCAGCGTTATTATGTTCTGATTTCTGAAGCTGTATATGATTATTATGTTTTATTTCCTTAAACTTTGTATAGCTAGGATAGGGATGCTATTCAAATATACATTATTGTGTATATTTATTTCCACTAAAGCCCTCTCTCGGGTTTAAAACATTAATGTATCTCAAATCTGACCAAGAGGATTTTCGAAACTACTAACCCTTACAGGAAAATGACTTCAGACATCGAAAACACTTAGTAGTTCATGCATCAAGTTTTGGATACTCAAGCTAAATACAGTTATTACCTCCTACCTACATAATTAAATCATAGAACTTACACATCATCTTTTAACCGACGGTTACCAAAAGAAAAACTAGAATCAAATTATAGTACCAAACAGTAAAAGCATGTTACAGTATGATCTCAAAGCGTTTTCATTATCAACAAATCAGTCTACGAACTTCAACAACATTTCTTTTATTAAATTCAAATACAGGTCATGGGATCGAATCACTACCATCTCCTTCGAATAAAATACCCAGGAGCCAAATGTTGAAACATTACACATACAAGATACAGAGACCATGACTTATCTTCCCCTTAGAGCCATAATAAGGATATAGTAGATAAATGAAGTTGCTACTTCACACAACTACAAACATAGAATTATAAGTTACATTGCTACCTTAAAACCCTAGTAGACTCAAGGAGCGAGTCCCACCATAAAAATGACAGGCATCTGAGAAGCCCCAGATCAGGTATCAAAACCCGGTAGCAACTCAAGAACCTGGATCGTATTTAATAATTTAGAAAAGAGACAAAAGTATCCTTGGCGACAACATTTAACCAATCTACCCATGCAGAAAAGTAAATCAAACTATCTTCAAGATTGGAAGCACAGATAGCATAAAACATCTATAATTTCTCTCATACCACAAAAAAAGGAAACACAGAGCAGAGCTAAGGCGAGTCTCATGATTATCATGGACCTTGTGAAATGATTAAAACGAATTGCCATCAACGATTCAGACTAACAGGAATGCCATTTAAGAAATACAATAATCATAACTCATGTATGTAAATATTTGGGTCTCATAGAAACGAGAAAAGAGGAACCCATTTCACTTTGTCATTATTTAAACAAGTTTGACAAGTAAATACAGGATAGATATCTTCTTCACATCTATTCTTACCACAATAACCAATACCATCGAAACCATCCAAGACAAGCATTGGAACCCTACTGTAAGTATGGAAACTATAGAAGTTCACCCATTTGAATTATTAATTACAACATTGTTTAAACTCCCCGGTCCAGCCAAAGGCGACCTCCTCAAGGGTTACTCAAGCAAACCTATGAGCCAAAGGCCACACGAAAACCCCTTTACAACTAAACATTACACTCCCAGAGATGCAAGAGGCAAGAGAGAGGGTTTGGGGATATTTGGACTTACCGTTTCCCCTGCCATCCAACGACGAGGGTGTTGACCACTTGGTAGCAGTCCACGCAGAGGAGGAGCAACACCAAACCTGAAACCAAAAACACCAAATCGAAGTTAAATATTTGAAATAAGAAATCGAGCTGAAATAACACATTCAGGAATTGAGCTTATATAGAAACGCGAACTTTACTTGTCATGTGTGCCTTTCCCTACAACTCCCAGACCATTAGCCAACTGGTGCTACGACCACGAGCAAGGCTCGGGTCAGAGCATAGAGCCCCAAACACAACAAAAGTGAACAAGCCAAATGACCACGAAAAACGATAGCAGTTAGTATAAAAACCCTCGCTATAGCTGGCAACCAATGCCATGTGCAGAATTGTATGCTGCATTCAATGATCCACCAACCATACAATTATTTCGATCTCAAACCCTATTTTCTATAGTAGAGGATCGTCGTTGGTAATGGCTTTAATTAAAAAGGGTCTCAAGGTGCCAAACCTTTAGTTCTTTGCATCATGACTTAAGTGGCGATAGGAAAGAGATACCATAGGGGGATGCCTTCATGGGCACACCTGCAAAACCACATTTCCAATTCAATGCATTAGCGAAACTCGGTAAGTAAGCGAGAAAGCCCCAACACTTGCACCTTACCTCTCGACAACTCTACCAGGGGTATTTTCCCCGTTCCAAAACAACAAGGTTCCCTCGTGGGTCTCACATTTTTCCTCATCAAGTTCCATCTCGCCTCAAGATAAAATTTAGAAATTTATAAATTTGTACTCAAAACTCTGAACCGTACATAGAAGGAGCTTTTATAAATAGTCTGAAATGTGCAAACTTGGAATAGAGTTATGGAAATCTACTGTACACATCACTTCTGCAGCCTCAGAAATTGTTAGTCGACAAGACTATGATTGCTTAGAAAAACTTGAAATTTTTGATTCAGGAAAGTAAGTATTGATGTACATCATATTGTATTCAGTGCTAAAGTTAAATTATAAACCACCGCCTTTGGAATATCTATCATTATATTAGTGGGAATTTTTTTATTTCTTTTTGTATTTTTTTTCAGACATTACACAATCGATTTTGTTTAGAAAGCACAAAGATATGTTTATTGTAAATCCATCAATCCAAAATATTTCGAATGTGTGGATTGTAACCTGTCCATTTAAAGAATGAGAGAGAGGAGACCGAGATGAAATATCATATGTGGCATTTCCTAGGTACTAGTTAACACTTATAATTTTGTATTAAAAATTAAATATAAATCCTTTTCTTTAAGAAGTAAGTATATGGAACTACTAAATACAGACGATAAATTGAAAAGGGAAATTTTATCTACACAAGACAATAAAGGAATATCTTAATACTTTAAGAATTTTTTTAAAGACAAAACTATCGATAATATCTTTAAGATATTGTTGAATTTTTTTAAAACAATATTTTAAGATATTAAGATAATGTCTACTTCACCACTATTAGTTGACAAAGACACCTACCCCAACCCTTCCCACCCACCACACCATTTACCCTGGAAAATATTTTTTATAATTGGATCATTCCAAACTTTTGTTGAGCATGTAAATTGGATCATTCCAAACTTTTGTCCAACATGTAATGATAAACCTACTTTGTATAAAATTATATCTATATTTATATATATATATATTGTTCATGCATGTGGAGGTTGATCATTCCAACTTTCTCTAACATGTAATTGAAAGAACTATCGTTTTGAGATACTAAACATACATGTGACCATTTTATTACTTGCCATGCATTTTAATATGAGACAATTTTATTACAGGCCAAGCATTTTAATAATCTTTAATCTCACCGATTCATAAGGGCTTGAAGGAAGCCTACTCTTACCTTGAGTTTTAATCTTATAGAAATAGACTGGTAAAAAACATGCAGTTTGAAAGGTCTTAACCATCAACACAACAATCTTGCAAGCTATGTTTTTCAGGGTATTATATTTACTTTGATGGGCGTTTCTATGGGAATGTGTTTTGGTACACGCATTCAGATTCGCTATCTCTTTTCCAGGAGAATGCATAGAGGACCTAAGGTTGATTCTGCGTAGGAGATAAGCTCGTTTACTTGGTTGATAAGAATATGGTTCTATGAATTTATTTTATCCAAGATCCTTATATCTATAATAATAGTCGACATGTTCAGTAATAACACTAATTCTATCCTTTCATAAAACCTATAACATCCAACCCAATCCGTAGCCTATTTAATCAAATAACATTTCATTGATCTAACTTTGGTAATAAGGCTTCTTTAACAGTTGCATCGCTGGACGAATGCTCAAACTTGAAGGAAGGATATGGCCCATTTCGCTCATGCACCATTGTAAAATTAATTAAATTAATTCATAAATAAGCTTTCTATATACCCGAAAATGAAAACTTCTTTATATGATAATCAATGGTGTCTCCTGTAAATATTCTTCAATCAATGTCAAAGTTGTGCCCAAGAAATAATGTAAAATAAAAGAAAATTAGCATACATGTTCATACCCGGCCGACCTATCTCTATCCTCCAACAATCCAGTAGTCCCATTGCGGCCCTTTCCTTTCTCCTTCCAAGCCATCCCATTCATGGCTGAGCAAAAGAAAAGCTTAATGAAAAATCCATCTTTCATAAAATCAGTTTTCAGAAAATAGTAACTTTAAAAATTAAAAAATAAAAGCAATTTTTTAAATAAAAAGAAAATCTAAAATAGATATTTAAAATTATATATTGATTTCTTCTTAAATATCGTCTTAATTATTATTAAAATTTTAAAATAAATATTTAAGAGAGTATTTTAATATCTTCTTAAAAATTCATCTCAAACAACTCTACCTTATTGCAGTGTTTCACATAATCACATTTCCAATTCCCACGGTTCCATTCATGATTTCCAATTTCAATTATTGCTTGGTTAAATTAATTATAAACCAATGCAAAAATTCCATAATGTGAGATTGTATTCATTATTAATACATTACCTCACACTTAGAATTGTTGAGCATTAAGAAAAAATTGCTACCAATTATGTGAAGCTTGCTCCCAGTGGATTTCCTTTGTATGGTCGATCCCTCAATCATCATTGCATCAACTGTGATAGTATGAATCCTATTGAACAAAACACTAAGAAAAACTTATCAGCTTACAAGTGGTCCTCCCATTTAACAAATTCCTAATTCCTATAAGTTACAATCAATAGTTAAAATTATATTAATATACATGACATTAGGTGTGATTCTTAAATGCCTCTCTTTTTTCAAAAAGAAATTTCAAATGCTTTTATTTTTTCAAAGAACTCATACAAAGGATGTGTGATTCTTAAATGCCTTTCTTTTTTCAAAAAAAACTCTCAAATGCTTCTATTTTTTCAAACAACTCATGGAAAGTATAGAAAAATTTCAACATTTACAGATAATTTTGTGATTGTTAGATCTATTTATGGTCAACCATAAAACTGTTTCCCAAGGTTACAACAATGTTTGAATCCACCAATGCCTTTGAAAGATTAAAAACCATAGGATAAAACTGTTTCCCAAGGTTACAACAATGTTTGAATCCACCAATGCCTTTGAAAGATTAAAAACCATAGGATGAATTGAAACGTGGGATCATAATGTTTTGCTAGATTAACACATACAATTGGGGTGTTAGTTATCGAACACCTCCAAATGCATGTGCGCTATCATAGTAATATACTTTTATAACCTTTTATTTAAAAAAGAAATTGTTTTTTTCAAAATATGATATGAAATATATGAAAGTTATGGAAATTATACAACTATTTTATAAATATGTTTTTTTGTTTACATATTTATATGACGTTAATTTGGGTTTGTGTGTGTTAGGTACTTATGGTATTATTTTACAAATAATAATTTTATTTTTATATATAATGTTTTTTTTTTAAATATTAACATTTTTTTCTTAAATAATATTCATTTTTTAAAAATATTTTAAAAAAATTTATTAATAATTTTTTTAGTTATAATTTATAACTCCTATACAATTTTATAATGATAATAACATTTCTAAATTCGTTAACAATGCTATCATAAATCCACTCATATTAAACTATCATTAATATGTAAAAGGTGTTAAATTTGAATCTTTGTTTCATTTTAGTCTTTGAGAGCTATTGATTTTATCTCTTTCAAATCTAATAATTATTTGCCTTATGAATTTTATGAAGCAATTCTTTATTTTAATTATTGCCTTTATAAATTTTATGAAGCAATTCTTTATAAAATAATTACACACTAAAGAATTCAACTATATGTTACACTTTAAATAAAATGAATGATTGATAAAAAAAATGATGAATACAATTCAATACATGGACAATTAAATAGGTCTCATTGTACAGTTTCAAAGGTAAAGGGCATGTCCTTTTACTCTTTATCTAGATGCTTAATTTAGTTAATATTATATCATATCCCATAGCTTCATAAAACCATGGTATTTTCCAACTATATTCATTTTAATGTTTAATTCATTATTTTTATTATCCCCTCTCTCATGGTTTCATAAAACCCTGGTATTTTCCCATGGTATTTTATTTCTTTATCTTTTAAATTTCTCTTGTTTATATTATAGATATTTATTTATTTGCATATACCCTCAACTTATTCTTTAATGTAATTAACAAAATCTAGAAAGATCTAGAAACTTGGTCTTCATATCTCAAGAAGAATTTTCATGAGCTTGCTTCACATATAGGTACATCCATGGTGCACCCACACTAGAGTAGACTTGACTATTCTAACAGGGGTAGCTAATCCCTAGAATGGGCAAATCAAATCCACACTATTATGACAAGGAATACCATAGCCACGTAGGCATGTGATTGGCAACCCAATTCCTATACCACTTATCAAGTACCATGATCAGGAAGCACTATACCAAGGCCTCCGAGAAGTAGGGAATAGATCTGCAAGCATCCAAGCCTTGTACCACTTGACCAAGCACCATGACCAAAAAAATTTACATCCAAGAGACCTCACATACACTAATGAGTGAACCATGATTATTCTCTATAGGTCAAACCACCATGACCCTACCTCTAAAAGGATGTCTCCGGCCGCTGCTCCAAACATCAACAGGAGTATCGTGAATAACAAGCTCCATGCAACCTTGCTTTGTGATATTCTTTAATCCGTATATTGGCAATTCTAGTTATTCCGTACAATGATGTGAATCTACTTAAAACTCTTGATACGAAGGGTGAAATGACTACGGGCGCATGTTATGATGAGATATCAAGTGCAATCTAGGCATGACGATTGTCACTGCAATTTTTGAAGTTATCATTCTCAATGTGTATCAACGAGTTTAACTGTAAGTAAAAATACCTGCAATCCAATAAGTTAGAGATGGTTTTCGTAGTCATTCAAATACTCGTCGGACAGAGTGTTGTGCATTGCCAGCTTTGACAATTCCAAACACAGCTTTATTCCAAGATGCCATTCACTGTGATGCTAAAACCGTCTGATTTCGAAAATTCCAAACACAATTGTATTTCAAGATGCAATGGATTCTGTTGTGGATAATAAAACCGTGCTAGTGTGGTAGGGGCATTTTTTTAATTCTTGTGGGCCTTTCTTCTACAATTTGCGGCAAAGCAAAAGATATTACAGCTGAAGATACTGAACAATCCGACATGAATATTATCGGACATTTTGAAAAGGAAGGGGACAACATTTCAAAATATACAAAATACGAGACAAGGGAATTACACGAATATTATCGGACATTTTGAAAAGGAAGGGGACAATATTTCAAAATATACAAAATGCCAGACGCAGGGGAATTACACGCATATTGATATGGTCGGAACAGATTGCCTCGATATGAAGTCCGTGAGTTGTATTCCATGGTGAAGATTCAGGGCATTTTGGGTCTACGTCTGAGCACAAGTTGTCATTAAAGTCGCCCGCATCTTTAGAATTCACATGAGACAAGTATGACATGATTTATTGGATGTTCAAAACTCTATGGAATCGCCTTTATATTTTTAAGAGCTTGGTTTACTCTATGCTGTTAGTATAACGAATATCATCGGTAATTAAATATTAATTATGCTGTTAATATAATGAATATCAACGGTAATTCAATATTAATTTTGTAATAAAGATATTAATTTTAAAATAATATGAAAAAATATAATGAAATCATATTTATATTAATCTTAAAATTTTAAATACTAGAATGCTCAAATTGTGATTGGTGTAAATCATAGTTGAGTTTGTTACCCTTTCCACTTTCAGACAAAATAACAATTTGAATTTCTCTATTTCTCCTTGTTTTTAATAAATTTGAAATTATATATTTTATATAAAAAAATATTTAATTAATTTATATTCCTTTAAATAAATTAAAATAGTACAATTTTATTTTAAAAAACTACATTTAAGATGAGAAAAGTTTAAATCTTTAATTTTAAAGAAAATATAGGTATTATTTTTTATTTTTTTACAATATTTTTAAAATAAAATAAATAAATAATGAATATTATATTCTATAAATATATATATAAATTAATTAATGTAGAAAGAATTATAAAATATTAACTTTTTAGATTTTACATATAGGAACCACAAACATACATTATACTATATACAATAAGATAATAAAGTAGTATAAATCTATCTTAACTCTAAATCTTCAATTTTAGTTCGTAATCTATACTCATTTTATATATAAATCATATTTAAATCATTACTTAATAATGACTTAACCAGAGAATATAATGTCATGATTATATAAAATTGCAGAATTCATCTTCTTAGATATGAAAGAATGAAGTAAGGAAGAAAATTAAAATTTCAAGCCATTTTTAATTCCCTGCAACATCTTAATGTTGCTGCTATGATATATCATAGCGAGAATATAATCTCAGCTATATAAAATTGCAGAACTAGTCTTCTTACATAAGAAAGAATGAAATATGGAAGAATATGTTCGTGTGAGATAAACCGATTGGGATTAACCGAATGAAGGCTATTGTTTGGACTTTTAGAAGTTACATGGATGGTATTTTGGATAAGCAATAGTTTAAAATATTTATGAACTTTATTTTTAAAGTATAGATAGTATCATGATAACATTATTTTGATATTCTAGAATTTATATTTTGGAATGTTAATGTTATTTTAGAATATGTGAATATTTATATATTTTTAATTGAAAAATTAAAAATTTAATTTAAAAAATATACTTTAATTTTAAATATAAATTTTAATTTTAAAATTTAAAATTTATAAGTATTTTATTATACAGTATATTTAAATTCCTAATTTATATTTAAAAATCAAATATTATTTTCAAAATTTTATTTAAATATATTAGATGTACATTTATTATTTTCTTAAAAAAACAAATATCACAATGACATCATATAATATCTATTCATATTAAATGAGGATTATGGATAAGGGCTTCTTACCAATTGTATCACTTTATTTGTAAAAAATATATTAAAGTCTTTTCACTTTATTTTTAAAACGTATATTAATTTTTTTAATGGAAGTATAGACAAAAACCTTATTCGAGATTAAGCGAAAAAGAAAATATTTAAATTTTTAATTTTTTACATGAAACAAATCTATTATTAATAATTAAAAATATAAATAAATATTATTTTAATGATTAAAATATCAATAATTGTTTAATTTTTAAATAAAGCCTTCTTAATTTTCATGACATTGTATGGTCCGTAGAGATATAAGTTTTGATGTCAAACATAGCACGTGAAACAATGCTTCTTTCTATTTCTATAAATAATCATGATTTTTAATATAGAAAATATATTTTAAATAAAGATTGTTTTCTATTGGTTAAAGAAATAAATAAGTTTGTAGTGAGTTTTCTAACCAGCACGTTGACTTTTTTAGTGAGTTTTCTAGCCACCATAACGTTGACTTATGTCAGAGTGGACTGTTTTTTCGAATCTGACTTAACAAAGCCAACAATAATGCCTTGTCTAGGTATATGCTTTTTTTCCAAGGAAAATATAACTTACTATTAATAGAGCGAAATAGTAAATAGATCCATACAAAACCGAAACGACTGGGGAAAGACATCCCAGCAATAAGAGATATACCAATTATAACGAAAGGGCCCAAAAATATAAAGCCCCATAACCACTAGTCCAACATCCGTCATAAATAACTTAACCAAACAGTTTAAGCCCAGAAACCATAACACAACTACATAATGCAAGAAACATAACGAGAAACGCCATGGGCCATGGAACAGACCCACCAATCATCCAGCAAGACAAGAGACCCAAAAAAAAACAGCGGCCACCACCAAAGTAGCTTGAACCAAAAAAGATCGATAAACAACCAGTCCGACCAAAAGACCAACAAGATGTTGGATGGAAAGGCACTATACACCTACAAGAAAGATAAGCCGCAGAAAAATATATAATGCCGCAAGAACTGCATATACAACCAGTCAACCGACTCGAGCCAAAAGAAGAATCAAAACCAGTGCAGGTCAATGGAACCATGAGTGAAAAGATGATCATCCCGCCACTCCTCCCACCTGATAATACCCACTGGAGAAGTCAGAGCCAGTTTAGAGGGAAAGTCAGCCTCCCCATTATATTCCTGGAAGATATGTGAGAAGTGTATATGTTCAAAAGCATTAATGGACACCCGAACCGCATCAAACCAAAAAGAAAGAAGCATCACATTGAGAGGGGCAATCTCCTTAGCCTAGGAAATAATGGATAAAGAATCACCCAATACCAAGAGCGACGACACTAGTTTGAGGTGTGAAAAATGTAATAGGAGCCAAAGAGCACATAGCTCACTACGCGTGTTGGTACCGACCCCCAAATTCAAACGGATACGAAAATGGCAAAAGATGGATAGGTACAACACCACGCCGGCCCCGCATGCACCAGCCCCCCCAACTGCAGCACCGTCAAAAAAACCACATGGGTAAACCAAGACTGCAGTAGCTAGCCGATGACCAGATCTATCCACACTATTTATAAGTCGGCTGCCAGCATTGCCAAATAGAGAATTATACTCTTTATAAGCCGCAATAGTCCTTCCATAGATCCAATCCAGTTGTGGAATATAGTCCTCAAATATTCGACGGTTTCGGGCTTTCCAAACTTCCCAAATCATAAAGCATGGAAGCTCAGCCCAAGAACCAGAACAATGTAGCCACATACACAGACAGCCTACCAGAGAGGTAGACTGCCAATCAGCCTGCAAACCAATAGAAACACTAATTAAGTTTCAGAGGTCTTGAACAAAATATCATTTGGAAAAAAGATGGTCGACCGATTCCTCCTGTAGACAGCATAATGAACACCAGGCAGGACCAATGAAACCATGATGACAGAGATTATCCCAAGTAAGAATCTGGTTGCTCAAAGCCAACCATAAAAAGCATTTGATTTTAAGTGGAAGAGCAAGTTTCCAAATAGTATGATGCCACCATTGAATCTATGGGAGGCGATTAGATAAAAGAGAATCATATGCAAGCTTAGTAGACATGAACCAAGTGCCACATCCCACGACCAAACCAATCGGTCAGGAGACTCAGATAGCTGAATATTGGCCTGACAAAAAGGTCTGATATATCCAATCAATTCAACCCCCAGGGTACCATAGAGCCCCAGTTGCTGAGCAGAAATCCATGAAGAGCCCATCCCCCTCAAAGGGATAGTTGCATGAGCAAGTGTACAAAAACCATTAGCCCTCAGATAAGAAATCAGTTCTGGTGATAAAAGGTAAGTAGTAGATCCCCCCATAACAGGATCAACCCTTAAATGGATCCTTTGACCATTTCCAGGTAGCCATGTGAGCCACTCTGCAATGATTTTGAAAGAGCCAAGGAGCCCATTCAAGATATTTGAGATGCCAATAGAATTAGGTTGTCCTTTACGAAACCAATTTGCCACTGAACCAGATCTCAAATATTTACGAAACCAATTTGCCCGAATAATACGACTGAAACGGAGTCGACGAAGAGGGCCCACCACAGGCTCTTTACATGCAGGGCCGACACAAAAAGATCCAAGTTTCTCACATCCCATCCCCCCAATTCCCAGAGACGACCCAATGAGCTCCAGTTAGTCAAGTGAAACTTATCATTTTCCGCCCCACTAGACCATAAGAAACATAAAAATTTCTTGTGTAAAAGCCGAAGAATGGACTTGGGAATTGTGCATAAAGAAAACCAGTAGACCCCCAAGTTTTGAAGCACCGACTTAGCCAACATAAGTCTTCCACCCAAAGATAAAAAAACACATACTCCAGTGGCCAATTTGCATATCAAAGTGCCTAGGTATATGCTTAATCAGTCCAACTGTTTGAATTCAACCCCGATTGGTCTTGAGTAATTTCAGAACTTTTCTCAAAGTTATAAATATTATGCCTTCCAAATCATTAGATCAATGGCAAAGTTATCGTTGATCGGTGTGGGTTTAAAAGTTGTATCATAATGGTTGAGTCTACATTTTTGGACAAGTTGGCCAGTAGATTTTTACTCTAGCACAATCACTTAACTTGTGGCTAGTGAACATCAATAGGCTACAAGTTAAATGCCATAAATAAGTTATATGTTACTTGTCCTCCATTAGTAGTTGTAATCACCGTCATCCATGCATTAGCTAAGAGTTATCCATGCATTGAGTTAGTTTTTTTATTCTTTTTTCTTTTATAATTGTTTATTTTAAATTTGGAATGCCATAAAATCAATTTCAATAAGACACTTGTGTCATTCTCATGCAACTCATGATGAATTCCATAATTAAAATAAAAATAAAAATTATCATTCAAATTTAAAAAAAGTGACACTACACATGAAGCTGGCTACAATTCTAAAAATTACTTTAAAGAAATTTCATCGTTTATGTGTTCAACATTTACACTAATTGGAACATATACATTATACAAATTTTTTTACATAGTTACACTAATTGAAATATATACATGCTTTATACATAAATTTCATATTGCTATAAAAAAATTTCATAAATAAAAATTATCTATTCACTCCTCAATGTCAACATGTTGTAGTTTTTTCAATATTTACAATACCAACATATCTGCATTACCACTATTGCTTAAAGGCCATTATTAACTTACACTCACCCACAACACTCTCTTTCCTATTATAACATTTTATGAATTTACCCAATTTTTTATACCATGTTTCTCTAACCATGAGCATATATTAGTTCCCAATATAATATATTATACAAAACTAGAACTATACAAATAATAAATCTAAGATAAATAATAATGATGTCCAAATCTTTACGTAAACATGATATTAAGAATTAATTAATATATAAAATTTAAGAAGGAAATCTGCAATTTTATCTATGACAATAGCAATTTGGAGGAAGTTGATTCAATAGATGGATCAAATTTGACACAAACTAATTAATTTTACCAAATGCAAATATTATTATTTAAAAACCCATCTAATTACAAAAAGCATCATTATTAACATGTATAATTCTAAGCGCTATAGTGGATTCCATCGAGGGATCAAATTTGAATTATAGGGTCCTACTTCATTTTGAAGGGCTATGAAATATTGAACTCTTCCATGTTGATAGGATGACATAAATCAAATTTTTTGTTTGAAAGTGTAATAATATATCAAAATTTTAGTGTAGATTACAAGGAATGTAACGAAAATCTTCAATATACTAAAATAATTATGATTTGATATGGAAAAAATACGTAATGAAAAAATCTAGTATGGATAAATTAGAGAAGTAGAATGCTTATATATAATATTTTTAACCAAATATTTACAAATATACCATAAATGTACATAGACATTTATATAATAAAATCAAACATATAATTAAAAAACATAATAAAATCAAACATATGGTGAGTGTAATAGATGGAAACTAGTTATTAATAATGATTTTAATAAGAAATTATGAAATTGAATGGTTTTTTTTGTATTATAGTGTTTAAATAATTAATGTTTAGTTTTTTAAAATTGGTTTTCAAAACTTAATTGTCCAATCTGTATTCATATTACATCTGCACCAAATATTCGACAAATTTGAATTTAGTTTGAATTTTCCTACACAAAATGCCAATACAACCAAATTATGCTATTGTGGTTTACAATATATAAAAAAAATCAATTGAAAAACATTTATAAAGTCTATCAATAATCTAATATTGTTGAGCTTCATTAAATAAGAGAAAAATATAAAACCAGCCTTACTAGTGTTAAAATACAAAGTTCAATACAATAACATTACTACTATAATTTGTAGTGCAAATATCTAAAATAACACAATTTTAAAAAAACATTTTGAATATTCCTTGAGAAGAGTGAAAAACATATAAAATGACACAATTTTAAAGCAGATTCTAAAATGAAAATTTTTATGTGAAACCCTACAAAATAAGAAAAAAAAATCTATTGAGATGTTGCACATACCCAAATAATCAAATATCCATTGGGTATGGAGAGGTTTGGCCCACGTCTATAATATGTTCTACAAAGCACACCACTAGAAATGTAGGTTGGCCTTGTCTTATCCATACAAACAATTAGCTAAGCTCCAATCTCTATCAACACTAGGGAAATAACAATTCAACAATCCAATTGTTCTCAGGATACATCAAACCAAACATTCCAATTTCCCACCCCAAGAACAACGTAGCTAGCCATGAGCTCAATGAAGCAGAGGAGACCTTATTATATGCTTATGCTTGCTCATCTTTGTCAATGAGTGCAGAGACAAAGTCTCCTAGAACAAATAATAATTAGATGGATTGGTTTTTTTGCCTCTTTTGGCAATGTGCACTTATGCAACTGTGTGGTGGATTGGATTGGTGGTGTTGGATAGATGCATCCTTCATTTGCTCGGATGGATTGTATAGTTCAATCTTTTTTTACACAAGAAAGGGAAAGGACCAACATCTCCAAGAATGTATGATATACCCTATGAATGAACTGGGTAAGAAATGTTGGAAGCATCCTAAGAAAGTGTTAGTGGTGACTATGGAAATAGCCTAAGCAAGGGTCGACTATGGACGCAGCCTAATCAGGGGTCAATAGTGGATGCAACTTAATCAATGTCGAGATGGCCAAATCTCTAGAATTTGTATTAATGATAAAAGAAAATTAAGTTTCACATAATCACATTTCTAGTAACCATGGATTGGGTGATTCCATGAAGATGGGTAACTCTTTTTGGTCAAATATGACGGTGACAAATAGAAATTTTACCCATGTATTAAATTCAAGCCCTCAAAACTCATATTTGCCACATGAATTTTGACATGTGGTTGAAAACGAAGTGTAGAGAATTATGTTGGCTTTCCAATGATATTTTTTTCGAAATATACCAATGTCATTTATCGTGTCAAATTTTCATTTAATGGAACATGTGTACTTAAAAATTTGAAGAGCAATTAACAACTAGTTTGTGTGTGTGCACAATAATTTATTGTTAAAGTAATAATTTTAAAAAATGAAATATGTGAACATGATCTAGACAGAATGTACTAGTGCTTATATATTTTTATTTTATTTTTTCTCAAAAAATGATATTTATTATTATTTTTCGAAACTCACCAATGAATATTTCAGTTAAATTTTGAACACATGTGTGTGTGTGCATGAAATATTTTGATTGTTTACATAATTTTCAAACTAAAATACTCTTTTGAAGAGGACGCGTTTATCTAGTGCTTGTGTATTTTTTCAAATTTTTTGGATGTGTATTTTGAATGTTGTGTATTTATCTTTGAGCTCAATCGAAGTTGTAGGCAGGATTTTTTAGGGCAAGTTTTAGTAGAAATTTAAAAACAAAAGACACACGAAGATAAAAATTCATAAATTTTATGTATCTAGATAGAGGATTCATTGACGAATCCAATGCTATCAAGTCCACCCATTAATGTGCATTTAATGACATAGTTTAACGCTTTGGAAGGTAGACAAAACTTTCATTTTGCAGTGAAAAGGGCTCTCGGCTTGTTTCTTAGGCCCTTGATCGAGCTATTTGCTCGATTGAAGTATTTAAAGTACCTCAATAGAGGGTTAAATATGACCTCGATCGAAGTTTTTACATAGACCTTGATCGAGGTATGTTAAATCCCTCGATTGAGCAAATACCTCGATCGAGGGCCTAAAAAACAAGTCCCAGGCCTTTTTTTATATTTTTCAAAAGCTAGATCAAGCTTTTCAAAAGCTAGATCGAGCTTTTGAAAAGCTAGATCGAGGTCTGGTTTCAACCCTCGATCGAGGTTTTAATAGCTTGATCGAGGTCTTGTTTCAACTTCGATCGAGGTGTTTTAAATCCCTCAGTCGGGGTCTTTTAAAACCCTTGATCGAGGTTTTAATACCTCGATTGAGGGCTTTAAGAGACTTCGGTCAAGGGCCTGGAACACAAATTTTTGACACTTCTCTCACCAAAAATCATAAACTAGCTTTATGGATCAACCTGGTTCCATTCCTAAATTCCAATTTCGATTATTGCTTGGTTGAATTAATTATAAACCATTGCAAAATACATTTTATGGTTGCATTCTAATTATTCTCTACAAACTTTAATTATAGATTGTGAGATTACATTCATTATTAGTACATTACCTCACATTTAGAATTGTTAAGAATCAAGAACAAATAACTACCAATTATGTGAAGCTTGTTTCCAGTGGATTTCCTTTATATGGTCGATCTCTCAATCATCATTACATGAGTTATGATAGTACAAATCTTATTAGACAAAGCAATCAACAACACTTATTTGCCTACAAGTCGGCCTCTCCTTTAACAAATTCCTATTTTGATTAAAATTATATTAATACACATGACATTAGGTGTAACTCTCAAATGCCTCTCTTTGTTGCATGATGTTACAACAATGTTTGAATTTAGAATCCACCAAATCCTTTGAATGATTAAAAACCATGGGATGAATTGAAACGTGTGATCATAGTGTTTTGTTAGATTACCACATGCAATTGGAGTGTTAGTTATCAAACATCTCCCTTATTAAAAGCCAAATGCATATGTGGTAATCAAGCCATATGCATATGAAAGCAATAAACAACACTTATTTGCCTACAAATGGGCCACCCTTTTAACAAATTCCTATTTTGATTAAAATTATATTAATATACATGACAATAAGTGTAACTCTCAAATACCTCTCTTTGTTGCAAGATGTTACAACAGTGTTTGAATCCACCAAATCCTTTGAAAGATTAAAAACCATGGGATGAACTGAAACGTGTGATCGTAGTGGTTTGTTAGATTACCACATGCAATTGGAGTGTTAGTTATCAAACATCTCCCTTGATTAAAAGCCAAATGCATATGTGGTAATCAAACCATATGCATATGTTGTATCATAGTAATATATTTTTATAACCTTTTATTTAAAAAGGAAATTGTTGTTTTCAAGATATGAAATGTATAGAAGTTATGGAAATTATACAACTATTTTATAAATAAATCATTTATTTATATTTTATATGACATTATTTTATATATATATATGTGAGAGAAAAACAAATAATATTATTTTACAAATAATAAATTTTATTTTATTTTATTTATATATATATATATGATATTTTTTAAATAAATATAAACATGTTTAAAAATAATAATATAAATTTTTTAAAATTAAAAAAAAAAATTAATAATAATTTTATTTTTAATTATAATGTATAACAACCTATACAATAATAATAATATTTCTATGTTCGTTAACAATGCTATCATAAATCCACTCATACTAAACTATCATTAATACATAATCATATGTACTTGCTACTACTATCATTAATAAGTATTCATATGTGTTTGCTACTATTACTTGCTAATACTTTGAGTATTCATATGTACTTGCTACTAGTACTTGGCAATACTTCCACGTTGACGAGTTAGATGCAAAATTGATGAATACAATAAATACATAGACCATTAAATAGGTCTCATTATGTATTTTCAAATGTAAAAGACACATCCTTTTACTCTTTATTTAGATGCTTAATTAATTAATACTATATCATATTTTTATTATCACCTCTCTCATGGTTTCATAAAACTATGGTATTTTATTCTTTTATGTTTTCATTTTAATGTTTAATTCATTATTTTTATTATCGCCACTCCCAAGGTTTGATAAAACCATTGTATTTTCCCATGGTATTTTATTTCTTTATCTTTTAATTTTTATTTTTTTTTGTTCGATTGGTCATCACTTGGGGCCAATAGCAATGAACCATTGGTTAAGAACCGCAATCCAGGGGCATCTAAACTATCAAAGTCACCTGAGGATCGCACACGGCTTGGGCCATACCAACCCTTATGATGGGTGGATTTTTGGGTGTCTCCTCCCAACTAACTCAACTCTAAGGGGAATTAAACTCGGGTTGCCCTGTTGACAAGACCCACACCTTAACCGAATGAGCTAGCAAGAATTGAAATCTTTTCATTTTCTCTTATTTGTATTTATTTATTTGCACATGCCGTCAACTTATTCTTTAATTTAAGTAACAAGATCTAGAAACTTAGTCTTCATATCTCAAGAAGGATTTCCATGAGCTTGCTTCATATGCATGTCCATCCCTGTCAGAAGAGATCTAGTGTGTGTGCACTCACACTGGAGTAGACTTGACTATTCGAACATGGGTAGCTAATCGCTAAGAATTGGCAACTCAAATTCACTCTATTATGACAAGGAATACCATAGCCAAGTAATCATGTGATGAGGAACCCACGTCCTATACCACTTGATCAAGTAACGTGATCAAGAAGGACTATATGAGGGCCTCCCAAAAAAAGGGAGTAGATTTGCAAGCATCTAAGCCGTTTACCACTTGACCAAGCACCATGACGAAGAAATACCGCCTCAAAAGAGCCTCACATACACTAGTGAGTGAACCATCATCTTCTTTCATAGGTCTTGAACCACCATTACCCATCAAGCTAAGCACCATGACTACATCTAGGAAGATGTCTGCCCGCGGCTGCTCCAAACATCAACAAGAATATTATGAATAACAAGCTCCATGACTTGCTTTGTGATCTTCCTTATCCCGTATATTGGCAATTCTAGTTATTCCGTACAATCATACGAATTTACTTAAAACTCTTGATACGAAGGGTGAAATGACTAGGGGCGCATGTTTTGATGACATATTAAGTGCAATAGGCATGACGATTGTCACTGCAATTTTTGAAGTTATCATTCTCAATGTGTATCAACGAGTTGAACTATGGGTAAAAATACATGCAATCAAATAAGTTAGAGGTGGTTTTCTTGGTTGTGCATTAACAGCCTAGACAATTCCAAACACAGCTTTATTCCGAGATGCCATTCACTGTGACGCTAAAACCGTTTCAATTCGAAAATTCTAAACACAATTGTATTTCAAGATGCAATGGATTCTGATGTGGATGATAAAACCATGTTATTAATGTGGATAATAAAACCATGTTAGTGTGGCATGGGAATTTTTTTAATTCTTGTGGGCCTTTCTTTTACAATTTTGAAAAGGAAGTCGGCACCATTTCAAAATATACAAAATGCTAGACGCCACGCATATTCATGAGGGCATTTTGGGTCTTGGTATGAGCACAAGTTGTCATTAAAGTCGTCGGCATCTTTAAATTCTCATCAGACAAGTATGGCATAATTTATTGGATGTTGAAAGCTTGGTTGACTCTATGCTGTTAGTATAAACTTAAAATTATACTTAAACTTAAAATTATACTCAAATTGTGATAAGTGTAAATGATACTTAAACTCGTTACACTTTCCAACTTCCTATAAAGTTACACTTTGAATTTTTTTTATTTCTCCTAAGTTTTAATAAATTATATAGAATGTATTTAGTTAATTTAGAAATAATAAAAATTTATTTTAAAAAAACTATATTTAAGACGGGAAAAAATTAAATCTTAAATTTTAAAAAATATAAAAATTATTTTTCAATTATTTTTTCAATATTTTAAAATAAAAAATAAATCCTAAATATTATATTTTATGAAAACATATATAAACTAATTAATGTAGAAAGAATTGTAAAATATTAAGTTTTTAGAGTTTCCATATACTAACTACAAACATACATCAGATTATATATAGTAAGATATGATAATAAAGCAGTATAAATCTATCTTCACTCTAAATCTTGGATTCATTTTAGTTCCTAATCTTGGATTTATACTTATTTAATATATAAATCTAGTATGTGCTCAAATCTCTCATATTTAAATCATTGCTTAATAATGACTTAATTATGATGACATAGAAAGAAATTTTAGTTTTAATTAATTTGAATATATATCTCTTTGGTTTTAAAGTTTTGGTTAGAGACTACATTATACAATTTTAGCCAAAAATAAAAGATACTACAATTCCAAAATTTTACCTCTAGAACTGGTACTAGAGCCACAATTAATTTTAACTTTAAAAATCATTGAATTTGAAATCTTCAAACCACTCCAACACCACACTTATTCCCATCATATTAAGATGCCCATTAAAGGACCCAACAACTAACCTATTATCCAACATAGGGATTTAGGAACCCTTCCAATTTCACCCACAAAATCTATACTAATTACCTTTATATCACTTTAAATTATGTTACAAACTTTATCATAAGATATCTTATGCCGTTCAAAAATGATATAATTTCTATATTTCCATATCTGCTATCAAATAAAACATGAAAGTTGCTTCCACCTATCAATATTTTTTACCCCATTCTAAAAACAAAGGACAAGAGAATTTGCTATCCAAAAATGTTTATCACCCATAAAAAAGGAAAAACAAATTCTTTGGTAAGTGAAATTATAAAATAAATTCAATATTTCCTCTCTAATTAATTTGGACTTAAAGAAAAAAGAGAAAAATTAACCCATGACTAATATATTCATCTTATTTTTTCTTTGTCATATTCAATATTATTAATATTCCATCTCCATTCAATATTATTAATATTCCATCTCTTATGATTGTAATAGGAAAGTATAAATCACATAGTATGTTATCTTATTTTTTAAAGTATTCATAAATTTTAGTATATTAAAATATCAAAGTAAACATTTCATAAATATAAAAAGAATATATTTTTTAATTTTAAAAACATTAAAGTTATATTTTCAATAATTAAATTTATTAGTCGTAATTCTAGTATATATATATTTTTAATATTTATTAAATAATTTATATGATTTCAACATTAATTTAAAATCTAATGTAAAAAATAATCACAAACATCTCGTCTCACGTTCCTAGAACGTGGTCATTATCTTATAATAATGAAGTAAGATATTTGTATTATTATTGTAAATGTTTTTATTATAATTCCTTTTTTATATTAATAATTAATAAATAATTAAATTATTAAAACATACTATTTTAATAAAAAAAATACTTTTATTTTAATATTTAAATTTTAATAACAACAATTCAAGTATTTGAATTTAAATGTTTTTATTATAATTATTTTTCTATATTAATATTTAATAAATAATTAAATTACTAAAACTTATTATTCTAATTAAAATTCTACTTTTGCAAATTTTAATTCCCTGCAAATTTCGTAGATCTTAATCTTGCTGCTATGATATACATAGGGAGAAGATAATGTCATATCTATAGAAAATTGCAAAACTAGTCTTCTTACCTAAGAAGGAATGAAGCAAAGAAGAATATGTTTGTGTGAGATAACCCAATTGGGGCTAATGGAATGAAGGCTATTGTTTGGACTTTTAGAAGTTGTATGGATGGTATTTGGAATAAGGAATAGTTCAAAATATTTGTGAAGTTTATTTATAAAGTATAAATAATTTTATGATAATATCATTTTGATATTTTAGAATGTACAGTTTGAAGTGTTAATATTATTTTAGAATATGTGTTCAGATTTATATATTTTTAAATGAAAAATTAGATTTAAAAAAATAATTTAATTTGGAAAATATATTTTTATTTTTAAATATAATTTTTTATATTTTAATTTTAAATCTATTAATATTTAATTATATAATATATTTAAATTTCTGATTTAAATTTAAAATTTAAATATTATTATCAACATTTTATTTAATTATAGTATATTTAAATTTCTAATTTATAGTTAAAATTTAAATATTATTATCAAGTAGCTGTCGGCACTTGCAAGTAGCTATAGCCATCCACACCTACAAGCACAACACATCGTGTTAATAGCTAAAGAACCTTGGATAAAAGAGAGTAGCATCAAAGTATTTTTTTTAGCTCATGCCACCAAACATCACAACCATGTGCATTATAACACATGTAGTCTTAGTATTTTGATCGTTATGCACGTAAAGTCTAACTTAACCATTCATTTAGACTCATAACTAGCCTTTGATTCACTCTTAATTATTACAAAATAATTAAAATAAGTGACAATTCTGGCTAACTCTATCTTCCTTAAACTCATTCTTTACTTTTTTTATAAATAATTGAAAGGACGGAAACTTTTAACATTCAACTATCAAGAAAACAACTCTTAAACTCTACTCTACCTTTTTTGAACTCACTCTTTAATTTTTATTAAGTAATTTAAATGAACCTCGGAAGTTGTCCTTGAGCTCCTACTTGAACTCATTATTAGATAACTGAAATAACTGGCCCTTTTAACTTCAGCTATTACAAAAAGAGTTCATGAACTCTACCTTTTTTTAATTCAATTTTTAATATTTATTAAATAATTGAAATTAATTGGAGAACTCTTCATTGAATTCATCATTTAACTTACTTTTTATTATTAAATAATTGAAATAGTTGATCTTTTTAACCTTCAACTATTAAAAAAGATTTATGGTTCTCTACCAACTCCACTTTTGATAAACTCACTCTTTAATTATTTTTATTTTGTATTAATTGTTATTTTCAATTTTTAACTATGCTCACAAAAATCAATTTGGAGAGTACACTTGTCAAATCCTTCTAAAAATGCACCTTCAACTATTAAAAAAAAACTTATAAATCTCTACCAACTCCACTTTTGTTAAACTCACTCTTTAATTTATTTTTATTTTGTATTAATTGTTATTTTTAATTTTGAACTATGTTCATAAAAATCAATTTGTAGAGTACACTTGTCAAATCCTCCTCGAAAAGCACCTTCAACTATTAAAAAATAATTCATGGATCTCTACCAACTCTACTTTTGATAAGCTCACTCTTTAATTTATTTTTATTTTGAATTTTGAACTATTCTCATAAAAATCAATTTGGAGAGTACACTTGTCAAATCCTCGTGGAAAAGCACCTTCAACTATTAAAAAAAACTCATGGATCTCTACCAACTCCACTTTTGTTAAACTCACTCTTTAATTTATTTTTATTTTATATTAATTGTTATTTTGAATTTTGAACAATGCTCATAAAAATCAATTTGAAAAGTACACTTGTCAAATACTCCTTGAAAAGCATAGATAGTAGTCCACCCCAAAATTCTAAGATATAAATGTCTATGATAAAACAAATACAAAAACTGCACTTATGCCAACCAAGGACAGCTTGTTTGGTGTTCAAGGGAGCTCCACTATCCATTTTTGTGACAAGAAGGATAGCTTGTTCGATGTTCAAGGGAGTTCCACTATCCATTCCCTGTGATGAGAAGGGTGTTTTGGGGATGTTGTCTATGGCACTACTGGGTAAGTGCCCGTAGGTCTGTATGGGGCACCCTCGCAATATTGTCCTCTTTCAAGAAATCAAACACCCAATCATAGTATGTTGGGAGACAAGCTTATTTCTTTGTGGACACCTCTAAAACTAGAGTGGGGTAATTGGGAACAGAACTTTGACGAGGTTAAACTTACCATAACATCTCCATGCTTGCCATTTTTTGAATATGTTAGGTCAAATTTTTAACCTCATACGTTGTGTCCTTTGGATTGTTTAGAGCAACCATGGAATATAGTCTCCGGTTCTTTTTTTAAAAGAGCGAGACATCCCTCATAGGATTCGAAGCAAGGATGGAATGAATGCTAAGATCGACCAATAGGTAAAAATAAACCCTCATTTTTATAACACTCGAGTCGTAGTGCAATACATATTTTTTGAAGTGGATAATTTTTTTTTGTTGTCATTACAACTTACAAGTAGGCTCAACAAATAAATAATAATCAATTATTAATATATATTAAATGTAAACAAGTATAAATAAATGATGCATATATCCCAAGAAAAGTGGAAAAGTTATTTATCAAACACGTATATAAATAAAGAAAGGATGCCTCATTCATTTTTCACTTACATCAACTCATCTGATCTAGTGTGGAAGAGGAAAAGAAAGACACAGCAGCACAAGAAGGATAATTTTTGCGCTTGATATCTTTAATATTATTTTACTTTTCTATTTGGTTATACTTGTATCTGGAACTAATTTCCTCATGAAAAAAGTTCTTTGGTTTTCTTCCATTGACTAGAAAGGTTTCAAAGGATAAAAATTAGTATGTCTCATTTTCTCTCCTTGATTTATATTTTCTATAATCTTAATTTTTGTTTTGGATGCATATAAAATGCTATTATACTTCTTTATTAATGCCTAACAATACTAAGAGGAGGAAAATGAGCATTATCAACCACCAATGGATCCCATTAATGCTGGGTTTGCAGGTGCAAGGTGAGTAATTTTTTACTCCAAGGTGAATAAGTAGAATGAGTTTGCCTGGGGTATTGGATGAAAGACCAACAATGGTGCTGAATGGCTTGGTCTCATTAAAGGGATCGAGATTTCCATAACCCTAGGCATTAGGAAGTTGACGGTCTTAGGAGACTCTTTAATCATCATCAGAGAAGCTAGAAGTATTGTGGAAAAAAGAAAAATCCCATCCTAAAAAATGCACCACCTCTTGCTTTGCAGTAGCAATGAATTCCATCAGCTCGCCTTCCTTCATATTTTGCGAAGTCGCAACGGGCAAGCCGATGAAATGGAAAATATAGGATTCGAGCTCTCCTATGGATCTATCAGTTATAATAATGAGACCTTGGAGAAATCTTGGATTCCATAGGCCAAGGCTAGACCTTTGAAATTGGGGCCATTCCCCCATTTGTTGGGTTTATCACTATAGAGATCATAGCTTTTGAATGCATAATCTTTCAAGTATCCGGGAAGCTCCCCTTGGCAATTTGGCAGCACGTTTTCTCCTCGTTTCTCCCACTCGCATGTAGGAATTTATGGCCACCTTACAACTTTCCAGTTGGCCGGCGTGTGGGCAGGTTGGTGTGGTTTATCTTCGTGTTCGGATGCACTTTCACCTTCATTCTTTAGCTGGCTCTCGAACTCTGTTTGTGTTCCTAATTGGTCTCTGTGCTCTCAGAAAAATGGACCGCCATGGTGTTGTTTGTCCTCAAGGTGGTGGTGAGTTCTTCCATGGTGTTGGGCACCCTCATGGTGGGGGTGAAGCTATCATGAAGTGTGGAAGGTGTGGTAAGATGGGGAGAGGCCTCAAACGAGGTTGCAGCTGGGGTTTGCAGCCAGAAGAATCCCGAGGGGACTTTGCAGAGACAGAAAACCCTGGGCTCAACCATTGCAGGTCTGGAAGCTATAGACAAGCCAGGGTTGGAAATACCCACAGCCAGGAAGGAAAATGTAGCAGCCCAAATTTTGAAGTGGAATATCTTGACCGTTTGCAAGATTTGGAAATGCAGGTTAGAATGATCTGCAGCGAGAATTTGGAGTGCAAAAACGTTCTTCTTCATCTCTACAATTTGGTGTCCACTAACCAATCTGAGGTCAGAGCTCAGAAGTCCAAACTGGCGGAGAAAATCGAACATCTGGAGGAATCCCTAGATTTAGTTTACTCTCGCAAGGCTCGCAAGCATGAAGTTTCTAGCAGAGAACTTGAAGAAATTAACAGGAAAATGGTGAAACTACAGAAGTTTATGGCAAGTGTCAGGAACATTGTGGATCTTAGTGCAGAGAAGAATGGGGCAGTGGATTATGCTGGTGCTGCCATGGATATCGTCCTCAAGTAGTTGTTTGCTGGTTCTGGTTATGGGTTGGCCCTCCTTAGTTATTTTTTGTTTTTAATGCTTTCTAGTAATATGTTTAAAAACTCTAAATTTCATAGTTTACGGTTCAGCTGCAGTTCTAGAAACTGGGAAGGTTTATTTCTCTAGTTTTGGTATAAGGAAGCTCATTCACAATGTTCTATTCCTACTTACTCTTCTAGGACAGTTCATAAGATATTATAGTTTCCATAGGACTGGTAGGTATCATGACTGTTATCAGCCTGAACATGACGAACTTGGAGTGATGGATGTCTTCCTCTCATGGGAGCAATTTGCTCAGTTTTTTGCTATGTACTCTTCCTTTTTTATATAATCAAAGCTAGCCGTTTCTGTTAAAAAAAAATGCCTTGCATTACTAAGTTTTTTTGTTGTGGCATAAAGGTGGATGAATTGCAATCTACAAAAAATAAGAGGCTTATCATAGATCCATTCATAATCCAAGGATTATTCATTGATTTCTTCTTTTCCCTCACATTTAAGACCCCAAAGTTGTTTTAAATCACAAAAATAATTTGCATTCCATTGCAAGGATTGAACTTGAATCCACTTTCATATATTTTTACTTTCTCCTTGCATTTAAAACCCAAAAGATGTTTAAAACCACATAAATAATTTCCATTTGACTTGAACTTGGTTTCTAGAATAGATTTATGTGTTGTCTTCACATTTAAAACCCAAATTATGTTTTAATAGCATAATTTGGTACTCTTGAAATTTAGTGTATGGAAATTCAAAACAATTTGGATTTTTTCAATATTAGGTCTAGGTGTAATACAAATATGGGTTTCTACTAGTGGACAACTCAATTTTAAAAAATTAAATTTTAATTATTTAAACACTATAAAATATAAATAACATTCAATTTCATACTTCCTAACCATTAATCATTCTTCTCTAATTTTTAATTTCTTATTAAAATAATTATTAATAATTAAATGTCATATCTCACAATATTTTTGTTTTTTAAATAATGATTTTGGTTGTAAATAACATGAGCCAGATATATATTTATGAATTAAAAATATTTTCTATTAAAAGACTACTCCTATATTTTATTTTTTATTTGGTATTAAATTTTTCTGTGAAGTATCCAATTCTGTATTCACTCCTCTAATTATGCTACTATGTTTTGTAGTGTCCAACTAAATTGGTGAGACAGAAGTAACATATAGAGCATTGCATTTAGTTTCTTATAATACCTATTAGTTTCTTATAATACCTATTTTTTAATATGGGTTTATTTTTTAATATCTATTTAGCAGTTGTTCCATAACAATAATAGAAATAAAGCTCCTGCTCATTTAGAATCTATCTTGATATCTTTATGGGCAGTATTGATGGAAGAATTAGATAGTCTAAACTCTAGGATAATCGACTAGCTGGTCCAAATCAGAAGACCAAGCCTCCAAGCTTGGTGTATAAGAGCCTTGTGCATATTCTTTTGAAGATAGCAAAAATCCTCTGCATTCAATAGCCCTCGCCTCAGACCGCTTCATTCAAGCACCAACAACAACGGTGTATGTTGCAGAGCTAAAGGGTTAGAAATGATGGAGAATATTCTCTCTATTCAACAACCCTTGCTTCAGACCTCTTTCATTGGAGCACCAACAATAGCATTTTATGTTGGAGAGCTAAAGGGATCAACAACGAAACCATAAAGAAGTTCTTTGCACGCAGAAGGCGGTAAAGGATGGTGTCGTCGAAAGTGCAGAAAAGGCCCTGAAAAACATTTTTATTACAAATGTAGCACTGCCCATGAACAAATGAATCTAGGTGGCGGCTTGTAGAGCGAAAGCAATGGCTTCCACGTCAAAAGTAGTGATCTTCAATTTTAACCATCATAGACATCAAAAGTAGTGATCTTCAATTTAATGTTACCGCCAAATTAATGCTATTGAAGAAATAGCATTAATATTTTTCAGTTTCTTTCACAAAGCTCAAAACTGAAAGAAAGCCATAAAGCACCAAGAACAAACCTAGGATATCATGATGGCATGCCAGCCTCGAAAAAAAGACCAAATAAGAGAGATTTGTTTTATTGGTCGATGGAAAGGCTTTGCTCAATGATTCGGCAAGCAAAACTGTTTGAGTTCGTGTATAATAAAACAATAGGATTAGAATGTTTGAAGTGCATGTCATTTTAATAGAGAAAACAATAGACCGAATCATATTCTATGCCAACTTTAAACATAGGACCTAATAAGATAAAATATTTAATAAATTTAATGTATACAATCATGTATATAACCTTCTAAAAAAATATAACATCAACTTCAAATGTCTTAAAAAAAATAGGGTTAAAATGTTTGAAGTGCATGTCATTTTAATAGAGAAAACAATAGACCAAATCATATTCTATGCTAACTTTGAAGATAGGACCTAATAAGATAAAATATTTAATAAATTACATGTATACAATCATGTATATAACCTTCTAAAAATATATATAACATCAACTTCAAATGTCTTAATAGTTTTGGGAATGTAATATCTCTCTTTTTTTACCTAATAATTTGTACAAATGTAAATAATTATTGTAATCGTTTCGGGTGAGGAGCTCAAGGCCAAGGCCCTACCAGGAAACGTTGCGTCTAATGATGTTTATTTTTCTAAAAGAATTGTAAAACTAGGTGGTAAACCTAGGTCACTTGAAGTAGTGACGCCATGACAAGCATTTGAATTTGCACTAGAGGAGATAGGTTGACGATGACCTATGTCGCTTTGATGCCATAAGTAATTAGGATAAAGCGAACTTGTGATGATTATTTGTTAAAGCACAAATATTAAGAGTGCCACCTAAGTACAGTCAAACATAAACTAAGCGACGAGAGAAGACGCTACGATATCTATATATATTTATATATATACATATTATAAGAACTTCAAAAGATTGAAGTTCGCTATGATCTTTAGTCATAATCATGACAATTGAAGATTGCTACAAAAAAGTTATCCTAAGAATGGCCACCTAAAAAATGTCAAAACTAAATGACTAGATGGATATTTATATATAGAGAGAGAGTGATGGATAATATATATATATATATATATATAGCTGTGAACATCATATATATATGTGTGTCATATATATACATATATAGCTGTGGACATCATATATATATATATGTGTCATATATATACATATATATGATAGAGTATTATAAGCTATTTGTCAATTATATGCTTTATATGCTAGTATAGAGACATATGGTATAGAAATACCATGATTAATGTATAATGTATATGGGCTATGTCGACTAAAAATATACTATTAGAAAGGTTCTCACCGAAATAATTTAATTATAATCCTATTTCCGAGTATGAGGTATGAAAGTTATTTTTGTCTTTTGGTTAACTATATATATATCCCTATATGTGTACAATGGCAATTCAGGCCATTTCCAAACACATCTTTGATATATATATATAATAACATCGCAGAAGTAGTGTGAAGTGAGTGGTGGGATAAATGATTGTTGTAAATAAAACTTATATATTAAAGTGGTTAAGCAATTGAGGAGGCATAATTGCAAAACACTTGTGTAAATTTATTTAGGGCACATATACATAATTTTGTTTGATCTTTGGCCACTTGTCAAGAAAATAGTTCTGGCATGATGAAGTTAATAAATTGCGGGTAGCCACTCGAGAAAATGTGGTTGTGGAAGATACGGGAGCTTGTCTCCTTATACGAGAATCCCAATGCTCTAGCTGCCATGTGGCGGTTCCTTTCCTATGATTTTGTAAGTTTGAACCACACTCAACAATAGGATCTTTGCCTCAACTAGGGGGATGCTCGATAGTGGAGGGAACCCTGAGGTTGACGTAATGCTGGATATAAGAGATGGGTTCTCTGCAAGGTAGGGGAGGCGCAAATCACTGGAAGAGAAATTTATGTAAATAAAAATTTCGTTGGTAGATATGGCATGAGAGGAATAGACTGAAAAATATCTGCATAGGAAGGAATCTGGCATGGAAAAGAGAGAGTGTTGATCTTAATCGATTTGTTGGAAACTTTGCATATAAAAAGCAGCTTTGCAACGGAAAATCTACTCTATGGAGGAATTGCGATGGAAGGAAGTGCAGTTTCAGTACTTGAGATTCTCCCCGGGTCAATGCGAATCGAAAGTTATCAAAGAGTGGTCAAGAAATTACCAGGCCTCCTCCTAGTGTTTGAAGAAGGAGTTACTTCCAATTGTTCAACCCTTTTTTGAGACGACGTTAACGTTTGCAGAAATCCTTTCAGGTTTCAGTTTCCACTTCTTGGTGTTAGAGTAGATCCTTCTCCGCAATGAGGTAAGTGATTCGCTTGTCCCGTGCATGTCATTTTTTGTTTTGCTCGTATCATGAGGGTTGTTCTCATGAATGGTTCCTATTCGATCTACTCTCAGCGTTAGCATGTATATCGTGATTTTTCTGCATTTGCTTGTTGTTAGAGCAATATTATACCTTAGTACCTTAATCATTAATTAAATTATGATTATTTGGTGCTAATCTCGTTAATAATGCCTCCCTAGGTGTGAAACTGGTTATTATTAAGTTGCTAGGACTTGTATGGGCTAGTGTGAACAAGATTACATGGTTTGGCCAAAGTATGGGCCAAGGATGTAATGTCCCTAAAATAAAATAAAATAAATTCCGTTACTGTAATAACTAGTTAAGAAATGGTAACTGTAAATTAACTTCAGCACTGTTAAGAGAATACTATACCGATACTTCTTTTATGACACTTTGATGAGCCTTGGTTTTGTAAGAAACATGGTCTTACTAGTTTTGTGAATCCTACAGCTTTACAGAAGCGTTGTAATGAATAAAAGTGTAAATCTATCACCATTGTATAATGTTTAGAGGATAATAATGCAAATCTCCTTCTTATAGTTTTAAGAGGTTGTATGCATGTTCATTAAAGTCTATATGATAATTCAGGGGGGATGGACCCCTATTGGTGGCGGTTGAGGCCCCTGGTCAGATGCTTGGTCTTTTCAAGGGCAGAGTACCTTGGCAAGGATGCCGAGAGGTAGGGTGTAAGAAGCGGAGACTGCTAACTTACTTAGCAAGTTTCGCTAATGCATTTAAATTTTATCTATTTGCAGGTGTACTTATAGCGGCATTCACCTAGGGTGCTTACTACATGGTTCCCATAAATTTTGAAACCCAAAGTATGTGAAGGTTAAAGTTCGGCACCTTTGGAGGTCGTTTGTGAAACTTGTTGAACTTATAATGATTGTTGACTGGGTAATGTATTGATGGTACTAAGCAATGCTTATGGTCGTTCCAATACTTGTGTATTTATAAAACTTGTTAATCAAGTCTGACTCTACCACTATAGAGTTTTGGGTCCAAATCGATATCTTTGGGGTTTGGTGGTAGCGTTGAATGCGCTTCTGCGATGGCACATGGCCAACGCTGCCAACTATGATGACGGTCTCTCCCTTGGTTTCTACACTAACGAAGGTTCCACTTCGTAGTTCATTTCACTTGTTTTCCTGTATGCATTGAGGGTTTCATGTACTGACCTGAGCTTGGCTCATGGTCAGCACACTGTATGAGGGTTTCGTATGCAAAGATGGCAACTAACCAAGCACGTGATTTCTTCCCAGATATATATACTACGTCTTCCTATTATTTCGACTAGATAGATTTTGGTGCTAATTCTTAGGGTTTTGACTTCGTATGGTTTTAGTCATTTGCAAGGTGGTTGTGTGGCATCCTCCTTCTACTTGACTACCAGTTGATGGCCAGTACCTCAACTTTGATTGTGTTGCGAATGGTAAGTCATATTTCCCCATTTCTTAACTCCCCCTCTCGCCTCTGTGGAGTGTACTGTTAGTGTTTGCTATGTGGAACTTCGTATGCCTGGTTTGGGTTTACTACAATAGTTTTGAGTTCCTTGAGATCGTCGTTGGCAGAACCATAGTGAAATGTATCTTCTGGTTATTCTTATTGGACCTAGGGATAATGTAGAGTTTGGCCATTTTGCTCAATGTTGATCTTTGCAGAAGTTGTAATATTAGTTACCCAATATAAGACTAAGGTTTATATGTCGGCGTAATTTGTTTATAAAAAATCCATGGGCCTGCAAAATGGAGGAAATGGCTTACTGTAAGAAACTATAATCGATTGGCACACTATCTAGTTTCTATGTGATCTTATGGTAAGAGTAGTTCAATTTTCTGGGTTTGCTTGTTGTTTGCTTTTGATCGGAAGGTTGTCGTCTGAGAAATTTATCATAGAAATCGTGATTTGGTCATACCCGCGTCTATTAATGGCTGAGTTTGACTCTATATAATGTTTATAAGAAGAGTAGGGAAGGTGTTGGCCTTTGCTTTTCCTATTAGTCTATATACCTGAATTAAAGAAAGATGCCTTTACTAGTCTCTTCATTTTCTTTGCATGAAGTAATGGTTATAAGTATGGATTCCCTATGTGGTTAACATGACCCTGTCTGTATAAATGGATTTTCAATTCTTAGTTTATGAATTCGCTACCGGTCACGATGTTTTGGTGGGAAGAATGAAACCCTAGTTTGGTTTCCTTACATTCCTATGGGGATTTGCTTTGGTTCTTCTTTGTGTGCGTTTTCTGGTAGCTGCTTTTACATGGAATCCTAGAGGAATTCGATCCCTGACCTTGCGTTTTATGTTAAAATGATTGGATGTATGTGTTTGTTAAATGGTAATGAAAACGCTTGTTTTGGATGTATAACTGCTTCTATGTAAAACAATACGCTATTGGGTTGCGTGGACTATAGCTTGGTATTCCTGGAAAAGTTAATGAGACTCGATCTCGTGACCTTTATTTCAATGGTTAAAAGTACTATAGTTTAAAGTTGTGCAATGCACTTGTTGGTAGTGGGATTTGTTTCATGAGAAAAGTTTGCTGTTGCTTTCGATATAATGTTTGACTGCTTTAAATGAAAACATAGAGATAGTGGAATGGAATGATACCATGGTTGGAAAGGTAGAAATTTAATAATCAATGCTATTGTTAATCTTCTGTTTTGATGTGTAAGTAACTAAGAGAAATCGCTACTGTTAATACTCTGTTTTGATGTGTAAAGTAACTAAGAGAAATCACTACTGTTAATACTATGTTTTGATGCTATTGTCATTACTTAAACACAAAGAGAATAACCATAAAACAATTTAAAAGATAAACAAAATTAATCCCTTCACTACAAATTAGTAGAACAATTCAAATCGAAGACATCATTATTGAGAAATATAATAATAAATCTAAGTTTCTTGATGGGGTGTTCTCTAGCACATGCTAGGTTGGCTAGACTTGCTAGACCCTCCACTGGTTTCTGGGTGAAACCTCCAAGTGTTGATAATGTTTATAATGAGAACACTGCTGAAGAATTAATTCTAGTTTAAATGCCTACATCTACTAAAACTGGGAAATGGAAACAATTAATACCACATACCTAGTTGCTTCGGCACTCGATCCTTTCTTGTAGAAACCTGCACACTCAAACAATAATTAGTGCTAAGCCTGTTGTGATTAGCTAACCTGTTAGGGCGATTTTCCTTAGATGGATAACTTTGGGGCTACCATGTTCCTCCCAACCATGATCCTACAACCGTTCTTGGTTCTGTATGTATCCCCCCGAGCTCAATACCAACATGCAAAAGAGATAGAGGACCTAGGGTTACTACTAGTTCAGTTTCTTGGAAGGGTTACCATCAGAATATGATAATGAAAAAGATAGATGATCCCCAAACATGGGATATGCCCTCTTTATGTAGGGGAGTCTTGAATTATGACTGTTAGAATAATTAGTTTCTTTCAATTAGATAAATAATATTTAAAAGATATTATTTAATAAATATCTAGTTTTTTGCACTAAGACTTTTTCAATGGTTTAATCTATAAGTGATTTCTGATTTAAGCTCTTCATAATAATTATGATAACAATAATTATACTAATAATATTTCTAACCTAGGTATTAATACAATAGTAATATTATTTATAAATGTGGCTTCCCACTAATTATTAATACTCTATTAATACGATTAAATAATGTGGCATCCCACTATGCATAAACTATATGCAATAATTAATCACATCATTATTTATTAAATATTCTTAATAATAATATTAAATCTTGTATCTTAACATCATACTTAGTTTTAACAACTTAAGGGTAAGGTCCACTTCTTTGGACGGTCTTTTGGTAATCTAGGATAGGCACCTCTAGTCTCTCTCTTTGCATGTCGGCTTCCCTCATTTAACACAATAGTTCCAGCAGTATTTGATGATAGAAAAAAGATGAATCATTTAATTAAATTAAATAAATGTGACGAAAGTAAAAATGCTATTCAGAGTCTTTTCCTACTCAACACTTTGAGATACAGTAACCCCGAGTGCTCTTTAGAGCCTTTTAACTCAACACTCTCACATGGGCGTTACGCTAGTGCAATTCCAGAGCCTCTGCTCAACATTAGTGCTAGAATGTGGTTGTGAGGCACATCTATAATATTTAAGTTTCCTCAGATCCGGTATTCATTTATCAATATTGGAGTGCTCTAGGGCTTAGGCACAACAGTCAATGTACCTCAGGGCTTACTCCTAGTACATAAACATTCTTTTAGGTGAATCGGGGCTTATGCCCAGTACATAGGTTATATGTGTGTTTCTGAGTCCACGCTCGACACACTCATAAGTCAAATCATGTAAAATCATAGCTCTGCATAGTATGTAACAAAAGGTCATCTAAGTATATTATGGTTTGTACCCATATCAAAGCTAGAGAACATCATTAAAACATTGGGGCCTTCTCGCCCAGCATACACTCAAATAAAGAAGTCTGTCAGGATCCATGCCCGATATGTCAATATATAAAAGAGTAAATCATAGGTGCTAGGGCTTATTCCCAATACTCAAAATAAAACATAGGTGTTGGAGCTGTGGCCCAATATAACAACAAAAATAGTTAGTCCAAAGTTCGGGATATTACATCCCTCCCAGCTTAGAACAACACCATCCCGGTGTTTCTAGGGACTAGGAATGAGGTCATGAAACAAGGAGGGGTATGCCTCTTTCATCGTGGTCTCATTCTCCCACGTAGCCTCATATGGTCCAAAGTGCCTCCATTGCACTTTCAGTTGAGTAATGGTCCTCCTCCTAAGCTGCACCTCTCTCTTGTCTAGAATGTGGAGTGGTTCTTGCATGAACTCCCCTTCGGGATCCACATGTAATAAGGACCAGTCAATAACATGTTTAGTATCATATACATATTTCTTTAATAATGAAGCATGAAAAACATTATGAAATTTTATATGCATCCGTAAAGCTAACTCACAAGCCACTGGGCCCTTCTTGGCTAGTATTTCAAAAGGTCCACAAAATCTTGGGGCTAGTTTCCCGCAATTTCCCAGGCTCAACGAGCTTCGTTTTGCCTTTATTTTTAGAAACACATGTTCACCGACTTGGTAGTCTTTGTCTTTTCTTTTCTTTTCTGCATACCTCTTTTCGCGGTCTTGTGCTTCTTTTAAGTTCAGTTTTACCTTGGAGACTAGTTGTTCCATGTCTTTTAGTAGGTCGCATCCTAACATAAGTCTGTCTATTGGACTGTCCCAAGTCACGGGTGTTTGACATTTCCTACCATAGAGTACCTCGAAAGGACTCATTTTGGCCGATGTTTGATAACTGTTGCTGTATGAAAACTCTGCGAGGTGCAAATTAGCTTCCCACTTGGTGGGGTTGTTCATGACATACATCCTTAACATGTCCTCGAGGATTTGGTTTACTCGTTCTATTTGTTTGTCGGTCTGGGGATGGTACGCAGTACTGAATTATAATTGGGTTTCCAAACCGGAGAACAATGCTCTCCAGAAGTTGCTAGTGAACTTCGTGTCTCAATCGGAAATGATTGCCTTGGGTATCCCATGCAATCGAAATATCTCCTTTAAGAATATTTGCGCGATGTAAACTGCCTTGTAGGTAGATTTTACCAGTATGAAGTGAGCTGCTTTGGACAACTTGTCTACCACTACAAAGATGGAATCATTCAGTTTCTTACTCTTGGGAAATCCTGTAATGAAGTCCATACTTATTACCTCCCATTTCCATTCCGGAATGGGTAAAGGTTGAAGTAATCTGAAGGGGTGTTGGTGTTCTTCTTTGACTAGTTGTCACTCCTGACATTTTGCGATGAACATGGCTATGTCAGCTTTCAACTTAGGACAAAAGTAATGTTTCTTTACTGCCGATAACATCTTTTGATATCCGGGATGTCCTGAATAGGGTTTCTGGTGAATCTCAGTGAGAATGTTTGATCTAATCTCCCCACTCTTCGAGACGTAGAGTCTTTCTTTTGAGTACAAAAGTCCTGACTCGTCTATCTTATATTCCTTTTGTTGCTAGAATAATCTATCTTCTTGGATCTTTTCAAGGATTTATGTGTAGTAACGGTCACTCTTACATGCCGTTCGAATCTTGTGGTGTAAGTCTTAGTCGGTTTGACTCACCGTGACTTTGTAAAGCATATGTGCTTGATGGCTCAAGGCATCTGTAATCTTGTTTTCCTTGCCTCTTATATGTTTTAGTTCGAAATGGTATTCACTAAAGAAGGCTAACCACCTGGCTTGCCTGGCATTTAGGTCGGGTTGGTCAAAAATATTATTCAAACTCATGTTATCAGTCATCAATACGAATTTCTTTCCCATGAGATAATGTCGCCACATCTTCAGAGCATGGATGATGGCGGCTAGTTCGAGGTAATGCGTAGGGTAGTTCTACTCATGCTCTTTTAATTTCCTTGATTCGTAGCATATGGAAAAATTGTCTTGCATAAGTACTCCCCCAAGTCCTTCCTTGCTTGCATCCGTGCAAAAGACGAAGTCCCCATTGGGATCTGCAATACGTAGAATTGATCCACTATTTAGTAGTTGCTTCAGCTTTTGAATGCTTTATTCGCACTTATCCGTATAGATAAACTTGTTTTCCTTTTTCTGCAAGGAATTCATGGGACATGCAATCCGAGAAAAGTTCTCAATGAAATTTCAGTAGTAGTCAGCTAATCCTAAGAACGATATTATATCGAATACGCATGTAGGTGTGGGCCATTCTTCAATAGCTTTGACCTTTTCAGGGTCGACGACTATCCCTTCTCAGAAATGATATGTCTTAAGTATTGAATCTGGGGTTTGTAGAAATTGCACTTACTAAACTTGGCGTAAAGCTGGTGTTCCCGTAGTATACGTAGAACAATTTAGAGATGTTCCTCAAGTTCCACTTCATTCTTGGAGTAGATCAAAATTTTGTCAATGAAGACTAGAACGAACTTATCAAGGTATTTACTAAATATGTTGTTTATCATGCACATAAAGTTGTCCGGTGCATTCGTCAACCTAAAGGGCATCACTACGAACTCATAGTGGCCGTAACGGGTTCGAAATGCGGTTTTGTTGATATCTTCACCACAGATTCTCACTTGATGGTATCCGGATCGCAAGTCGATCTTTGAGAAGATCTTCGCTCCTCCGACTTAGTCAAACAAGTCGTCAATTCTAGGTAGTGGGTAGTGGTTCTTAATGGTCATCTTGTTGAGTTGGTGGTAATCGATGCATATCTACATCATTCCATCTTTATTCTTGATTAAGAGTATCGGTGTGCCCCAAGGGGACACACTTGGTCTAATGTACCCTTTGTCTATTAACTCTTGTAACTGAAGCTTGAGCTCCACCAATTCTAGTGTGCTCATGTAGTATGGGGATTTAAAAGTTGATACTGACCCGGGTGTTAGTTCAATGGAAATGTCTAAGTCTCGTTTGGGTGGTAATCCTGGTATTTCTTCGAGAAATACATCTTTGAACTCTACGAGAATTGCAAAGTCTTCAATCTTCTGCACCCTATCAGTTTCTATGTTTTGGATATTGATGGTAAAGAGTTTGCAACCTTTTCTGATACATTTCTTTTCTTGTAAGGCGAAGGTCTGTCAGACTGACACTTTCTTAGGGGTACCCTGAATTAGTCTTTGATCCCCTTGGTCATTCCTGTAGAGTAAGGATTTGTTTAAGCAGTCCAGTAGGACCTAGTGTTCCTCTAACCAGTCCATGTCGATAAGTACATCATATGACCCTAGGGGTAGAATGCTTCATTCTAGCCTAGTTTGGAAACCGTTTAAGTCTATCTCATAGGTTTTAACTAACTCAGAGACCTTTTGTTTGGTACCGGTGGCTAGTTGTACTAGCCACGGTCTCTCGTGATGCTCTCAATTCAACTTACAAGTGTCCACTAACTTAGGGAAGATGTAACTTCGGCATGCGCCATGATCTATTAAAACTGAAACGGTTGTGTTAGGGATCTTACCCTCAATCTCGACCATGGTGGCTTGGTGATCTTCCCATCGACCATCAAGGGCGGCATAAATACTTGGTGTCTTTGCCATGTCCCCAACGGTAGGTTCTGCTTTGACGTTGTGTAAAACGCCATCCATTTTGCTGGGGCAATCTCTATAATAGTGCGGCCCTTGGCATTTCCAACAAGAAACAGTTGGTGGGAAAATTTTTGTCCCTTTGTTGAAAGCTGGCCTGTAGACAGGTGGTGGGGGTGCATTGGGTCATGCTTGAGGTCGGTTGAAACCTTTATTGGGAAGAAAACTGTTGTTATGTTTCTGGTAAGCTAGAGGTCTAAAACCTGGTTTGCGGTTGTCCATGAAGGTTCTGAACCTATCTCTGCTTCTGACGTGTTCATAACACAGTCTTGCTTTATGTAAGGTCACATCAAAGGTTTTGGGCATGTCAAAGTCTATCTTTTCTCTAAAGTTTGGTGGAAGCCCTCCCAAGAACTGTTCTATTTTGACCTTCTTGTCTTTAATGTATGGCGCATAGTGCAGCAAGTCTAAGAATTGGTTTATGAATGCCTCCATAGTTAGGGAGCCCATTTTCAACTCATGAAATTCTTTAATTTTCTTGTCAAAGAATATTTCGGACATATATTTGTCCTGAAATATTCTGCTGAAAGTATCCCATGTTATGTCTCTCAATTCTTGTTCTTTGGTGTGTTTCAAGTCCCACCACCATCTTGCTGCTTTACAATCCAGGTTGTATATGGCTAGTCGGGCTTGCATTTCACTGGAGTAATTATGAACTTTGAAGTACTTATTCATTCCTAGTAGCCACTCTTTAGCCTTATCCCCGGAGTTAATCTCTCCATCATACGTTGGGGCTTTTATCTTTCTGAATTCTCCTTGTAAACTATCGTCACCTTTCCTCCTTTTCTTGCAAGGACGTGGTGAACCTTTATCGTGGAAGAGTTCTTACAGTCCTCTTCCATTGATTTTGGTATGTCTTCTCCGTATTCTTCTCCCTTAGGGCTGGAAGTCCTTTTTGTGTGACTGTTTCCCTTTTCAAAAGTGTTGACTGAGAGTGTGGGATGTCTGTGAGGTTTTGCCTTTGTTAAATTCTGAAGCAGTGCTTCATTTATGGCTCGCTGCTCTTTTCTTTCCTGCATGTTTTCATCTCGAAAAGTTTGGAACTCTGCCTGCAGATTTTGCATAGACTTCATCAAATCTGAGTTTAGTTCCACCACCACGTCTCTCTCTCGGGGTGGTGAGTCCAGATTTCTGTGTATGCTGCTACCCTGTTCTGCATTCATTTTCAGACAGTGTCTATAACTGAAATGTTATATAAGTATAAGAGGAGAAAAATGTGTTAGGTTTATTTTCTTATAAAGCAAAAATAAAATTTAAATGTATGTTTTCTATTTACTGAGTGATGGCAGTGGATGTTCTATTTTTAATGAGCCCAATATGTCACTTAGTTTTTGTAACTGAGCTCTAATACCACTTGTAATGTCACTAAAATAAATAAAAAATATTTCCGTTACTGTAATAACTAGTTAAGAAATGGTAATTGTCAATTAATTTCAGCACTGTTAAGAGAATACTATACCGATACTTCTTTCACGACACTTTGATGAGTCTTGGTTTTATAAGAAACATGGTCTTACTGGTTTTGTGAATCCTACAGCTTTGCGGAAGCGTTGTAATGAATAGAAGTGTAAATCTATCACTATTGTACAATGTTTATAGGATAATAACGCAAATCTCCTTCTTATAGTTTTAAGAGTTTGTATGCATGCTCATTAAATTCTATCTAATAATTCAGGTGGGATGGACCCCTATTGGTGGTGGTTGAGGCCCATGGTGAGATGCTTGGTCTTTTCAAGGGAAGAGTACCCCGGCCGGGCTGTATCTATTTGCACGTGTACTTATAGCGGCATTCACCTAGGGTGCTTACTACATGGTTCCAATAAATTTCGAAACCCAAAGTATGTGCAAGTTAAAGTTCGGCACCATTGGAGGTCATTTGTGAAACTTGTTGAACTTATAATAATTGTTGACTTGGTAATGTATTGATGGTACCAGGCAATGCTTATGGTCTTTGCAATACTTGTGTATTTATAAAACTTGTTCATCAAGTGTGACTCTACCACTATAGAGTTTTGGGTCCAAATCGAGATCTTTGGGGTTTGGTGGTAGCATTGAATGCACTTTTGCAATGGCACATGGCCAATGCTGCCAGCTATGATGAGGGTCTTGCCCTTGGTTTCTACACTAACAAACGTTCCACTTCGTAGTTCATTTAACTTGTTTGACTGTATGCATTGAGGGTTTATTGTATTGACCTGAGCTTGGCTCATGGTCATCACATCGTATGAGGGTTTCGTATGCAGAGATGGCAGCTGACCAAGTAGGTAATTTATTCCTTGACATATATACTACGTCTTCCTGTTATTTCGACTAGATAGATTTTGATGCTAATTCTCAGGGTTTTGACATCGTATGGTTTTTACTCATTTGGCAGGTGGTCATGTGGCATCCTCATTCTAATTGACTACCAGTTGATGGCTAGTACCTCGACTTTAATTGTGTTGAAAATGGTAAGTCATATTTCCCCATTTCTTTACTCCCCCCCTCACCTCTATGGAGTGTACTATTAGTGTTTTCTATGCGAAACATCATAAGCCTAGTTTGGGTTTACTGCAACAGTTTTGAGTTCCCTGAGGTCGTCGTTGGCAGAACCATAGTGAAATGTATCTTCTAGTTATTCTTAATGGACCTGGGGATAGTGTAGGGTTTGGCCATTTGGATCAATTTTGATCTTTGCAAAAGTTGTAATATTAGATACCCAATATAAGACTACGGTTTATATGGCTGCGTAATTTGTTTATAAAGAATCCTGGGACCTGCAAAATGGAGGAAATGGCTTACTATAAGAAACTATAATCGATTGGCACACTGTCTAGTTTCTATGTGTTCTTATGGTAAGAGTAGTTCAATTTTCTGGGTTTGCTTGTTGGTTTCTTTTGATCACAAGGTTGTCATCTGAGAAATTTATCATAGAAATCGTGATTTTGTCATACCCGCGTCTTTTAAGGGCTGAGCTTGACTTTGTATAATGTTTAGAAGAAGAGTAGGGAAGGTGTTGGCCTTTGCTTGTTCTATTAGTCTGTATACCTGAATTAAAGAAAGATTGCTTTACTGGTCTCTTCGTTTTCTTTGCATGAAGTAATGGTTATAAGTATGGATTTCCTATGTGGTTAACGTGACCCAGTCTGTATAAATGGATTTTCAATTCTTAGTTTATGAATTCGTTACCAGTCATGATGTGTTGGTGGGAAGAACAAAACCCTAGTTTGGTTTCCTTACATGCCTATGGGGATTCGCTCTGGTTCTTCTTTGTGTGCATTTTCGAGTAGTTGCTTTTACATGGAAGCCTAGAGGGATTCAATCCCTGACCTTGCATTTTATGTTAAAAAGATTGGTTGTATGTGTTTATTAAATGGTAATGAAAATGCTTGTTTTGGATGTATAACTGCTTCTGTGTAAAACAATACCCTATTGGGTTGCGTGGACTATAGCTTGGTCTTCCTGGAAAAGTTAACGAGACTTGATCTCGTGACCTTTATTTCAATGGTTAAAAGTACTATAGTTTAAAGATGAGGAATGCACTTGTTGGTAGTGGGATTCGTTTCATGAGAAAAGTCTGTCGTTGCTTTCAATTTAATGTTTGACTATTTTAAATGAAAACGTAGAGATAGTGGAATGGAATGATACCATGGTTGGAAAGGCAGAAATTTAATAATCAATTCTACTGCTAATCTTTTGTTTTTATGTGTAAGTAACTGAGAGAAATTGCTACTGTTAATACTTTGTTTTGATGTGTAAAGTAACTAAGAGAAATCACTACTGTTAATACTCTATTTTGATGCTATTGTCACTACTTAAACACAAAGAGAATAACCATAAAAGAATTTAAAAGAGAAACATAATTAATCCCTGCACTACAAATTAGCAGAACGATTCAGATCAAAGACATCATTATTGAGAAATATAATAATAAATCTAAGTTTGTTGATGGGGTGTTGTCTAGCACAAGCTAGCTTGGCTAGACCTGCTAGACCCTCCACTGGTTTCTGGGTGAAACCTCTAAGTGTTGATAATGTTTATAATTAGAATACTGCTGAAGAATTAAGTCTAGGTTAAATTCCTACATCTACTAAAACAAGGAAATGGAAACAATTAATACCACATACCTAGTTGCTTGGGCACTCGATCCTTTCTTGTAGAAACCTGCACACTCAAACATTAATTAGTGCAGAGCCTGTTGTGATTAGCTAACCTATTAGGGTGATTTTCCTTAGCTCGATAACTTTGGGGCTACGGTGTTTCTCCCAACCATGATCCTACAACCGTTCCTGGTTCTGTATGGATCCCCCCGAGTTGGATTCCAACATGAAAAATAGATAGAGGACCTAGGGTTACTGCTGGTTCAGTTTCTTGGAGCAGAAGACTTCCCTTTGATTACCATCAAAATATGATAATGAAAAAGATAGATGATCCCCAAAACTTGGGATCTGCCCTCTTTATGTAGGGGAGTCTTGAATTATGACTGTTAGAATAATTAGTTTCTTTAAATTAGATAAATAATATTTAAAAGATATTATTTAATAAATATATAGTCTTTTGCACTAAGACATTTTCAATGGTTTAATCTATAAGTGATTTATGATTTAAGCTCTTCATAATAATTATGATAACAATAATTATACTAATAATATTTCTAACCTAGGTATTAATACATTAGTAATACTATTTATAAATGTGGCTGCCCACTAAATATTAATAATCTATTAATACTATTAAATAATGTGGCATCCCACGATGCATAAACTATATGCAATAATTAATCACATCATTATTTATTAAATATTCTTAATAATAATATTAAATCTTGTATCTTAACATCATACTTAGTTTTAACAGCTTAAGGGTAAGGTCCACTTCTTTGCACGATCTTTCGGTAAGCTAGGATAGGCACCTCTAGTCTATCTCTTTGCATGTCGGATTCCCTCGTTTAACACGATAGTTCCCGCAGTATTTGATGATAGATAAATGATGAATCATTTAATCAAATTAAATAAATGTGATGAAATTAAAAGTGCTATTCATATTATTTTCCGACTCAACACTTTGAGATCCAGTAACCCTGAGTGCTCTTCAGAGACTTTAACTCCACACTCTCACATGGGAATTACACTAGTGCAATTCTAGAGCCTCTGCTCAACACTAGTGCTAGAATGTGGTTGTGCGGCACATCTAGAATATTTAAGTTGCCTCTGATCCGATATTCGATTATTAAGCTTGGAGTGCTCCAGGGCTTAGGCCCAACACTCAATGTACCTCAGGGCTTACTCCCAGTACATAAACATTCTTCTAGGTACATTGGGGATTATGCCCAGTATGTAGGTTATATGTGTGTTTCTGAGTCCACACTCAACACACTCATAAGTCAAATCATGTAAAATCATAGCTCTGGATAGTAAGTAACAAAATTTCATCTCAGTATATTAGGATTTGTACCCATATCAAAGCTGGAGAACATCATTAAATCATTGGGGCCTTCTTGCCTAGTATACACTCAGATAAAGAAGTTAGTCAGGGTCCATGCTCGATATGTCAATATATAAAAGAGTAAATCATAGGTGCTAGGGCTTATTCCCAATACTCAAATTAAAACATAGGTGCTAGGGCTTATTCCCAATACTCAAATTAAAACATAGGTGCTAGGGCCGTGGCCCAAAATAACAACAAAAATAGTTAGTCCAAAGTTCGGGATATTATAAAGGAGGTGGTCAAACTAGCTATTAAGCATGCTTATCCATGCATTTATTGGCCAGCATGCCTAAGGCGCCTTCATCCCCTGTTTTAACGGATTTGTTTTGACCAAGGGTGCCCATACACTGAATCTAGTCTTTTATCCCATTTTTGGCTATTTTTTGCCTATCCGAGCCTACCTAACTTCTACCCAACCATATCCTTCACATGTGTGAGCTCCATCTTGGTTACCCATGCTTACTCAGTGTTCACATGCATATTTTGAACCTATTTGGGTTATTTTGGAAACCATTTGGTTAACCTAGGGGGGATTGGGATAAATCTAAGCTAGCTAAGTGTGGACACACCAAGTGGATATCTTTCCTTACTATTTCTATATAAGGATGATCCAAACTCATTGTAATATTGGACAGTTAATAATATCTCGTCTTTTGATCATTTGTGCATTTCTGGAATTTGATCATTTGTTAAGAGTTTTTGATCATTTATTCATTTTTGTAGTAGTTTGCACTTGTCTCTTGCTTAATGAATTTAATCTTTTAGCTGTGAGGAATCCATGGTAGCTAGATCCTACTGTGACATAGATTTTACATGGTATCAGAGCTCTTGGAGCTATTGTTAGTGTAGATCCCTCCTGAGTGATTGAGAGTTTGTTAATGCAGGTACAAAAGCTTCTACATGGATTCGAAACTTCCTCTTCTTACTCGATTCGGTTATGCAAAATGGAAGCCTGAAATGTGTGCATATCTCAAGAGACAAGGTCTCTATGATTTGTACATTGGTGGTGAGAATGAACCAGAATATTATGAAGAGAAAAATGATTGGCTAAATGATTGTGATAGAGCATTCGGAGCTATGTGTCTAGCCATGTCTCCATGCATGCACTACTTGATTGGTTCTGCAGACTATCCATTTGAGCTATGGTCCTACTTGGACAAGGCTATTGATAAGCAGAAGAATGGTGCATTGAGTGAGCCTATGGACACCTCTACATGTTCTCTTCCTCCTACTGATTTGACCTCTCCTCTCTTTGATGAAGCTATGCATGAAGATCGAATGGAAAAATCTTCAACCCATGTTCCTATTGTTACAGATCTCTTTGATTCGAATGCTTCCTCTACGGATTATGAAGTAGAATGTGAAGAGACATCATCTATTGCACAAGATGTTGCTGCAAATGATGAATATACAACAAATGGAGCAGCCATTGTTGAGGAAGAGATATCTCTACAGTCATTGTTTTCCAATAATTCTTCAAATGCTGATTTTGAGGATGATAAGCTAGTTGTTGAAGATCCTTTGCATGCTTCACTAGATGATGGTGCAAAATTTTCTGATATTTTTAAATATTTGAAGGCTATATCAAAGTGTGATATGTTTGCAAATTCACTCACCAATTCTGATCTAAATCCTTCTACCTATTCCTCTATGGTGACTAGCACATTTTCTCACAATTTTATTGAAGAAGGAGACATTGCCATTGTCTTGGCATGCATTGAACCTTTGTTCCTCTCACTTCGACCTGATCATACCTATTTTGGATCTGATTTTATTTCAAATTTCAAGTGCAAAGATCATTTGGAACTATTGTTCATTATTCTTGGAGCTGACATAAGAGTTTTTGGTTCAAAGTTTCAAGAAATTTCAGTTTTGCTTGATGCTGATTTCTCCACTTTTGGTTCAAATTTTTTGGCACAAGAATATCAAGACTCATTTGAATCTGATTTCATTATGAATTTCAAGTCTAATGAGCAGCCACATCTACTCTCACATCAATTTATTGAAGTTGTTCTACATGGCTACATTCTCCATCATGCATGTGTTCATGTTTATGATCTAGTTGAGCAACAATATCTTCTCCCAAAGAAGAAGGTTCCTCCAGACATATGATCAAGTTCATACCTACTTGAGTTTTGAAGAAGTGTAATTTTGGTGTTCTTCATGTCCATTCTTGACGGAGGATTTTCCCCATGTGGTTTTGCCTCTTTCCTCGTTTTACATGGAAAAATAAATTTATATTGTAAAAGGTGACTTGAGCCTTACTTGCCAAGGGCTTATTTTTTATATTCCACTAAGTCTAGCTTATGGGGGGGTGTTAGAGCAATATTATACCTTAGTACCTTAATCATTAATTAAATTATGATTATTTGGTGCTAATCTAGTTAATAATGCCTCCCTAGGTGTGAAACTGATTATTATTAAGTTGCTAGGACTTGTATGGGCTAGTGTGAACAAGATTACATGGATTGGGCCAAAGTATGGGCCAAGGAGGTGGTCAAACTAGCTGTTGAGCATGCTTATCCATGCATTTATTGCCCAGCATGCCTAAGGCACTTTCATCCCCTATTTTAAGGGATTTGTTTTGACCAAGGGTGCCCATACACTGAATCTAGTCTTTTATCCCATTTTTGGCTATTTTTTTCCTATCCTAGCCTACCTAACTTCTACCCAAGCATGTCCTTCACATGTGTGAGCTCCATCTTGGTTCCCCATGCTTACTCAGTGTTCACATGTATATTTTTAACATTTTTGGGTTATTTTGGAAACCATTTGGTTAACCTAGGGGGGATTGGGATAAATATAAGCTAGCTAAGTGTGGGCACACCAAGTGGATATTTTTCCTTACTGTTTCTATATAAGGATGATCCAAACTCATTGTAATATTGGATAGGTAATAATATCTCATCTTTTGATCATTTGTGCATTTCTGGAATTTGATCATTTGTTAAGAGTTTTTGATCATTTATTCATTTCTGTAATAGTTTGCACTTGTCTCTTGCTTAATGAATTTAATCTTTTAGCTGTGAGGAATCCACGGTAGCTAGATCCTACTGTGACATAGATTTTGCACTTGTATTCAAATATTTAACCCTGATTTGTTCGATTTTTACCTTTAGCATCAATAGAGATGCATGTGACGCTATGCACTGCTCGTATTATTACATATAACCCTTTTTTCCATATTGTAGTGCTGCATTGATGAATGCATTTTGGATTCCATATTGTATTACTGTATTGGCCAATTGCATTTTGGTTCCAGGTTGTAGTGTTGAATTGATGAATGCGTTTTGGCTTCCAGATTGTATTATTGTATTGGCCAATTGCATTTTGGTTCCAAGTTGTAGTGCTACATTAGTGAATGCATGTCCTTGTTTCCAAATCGAGTTTTCCGATTCTCATAAGAGCATATCCCAGTTTGAGGTCGAATTTTATCAATCAGTTATGGGTTCCAAGGAACCATTGTAAATCTTTTTACTTATGCTGCCAAATAGGATCTCCCATATTCGTGTTTCGCATAAATGCGAAGACCTCTCTGCATACATAATTAAGTTGGTAAATATGTATACTTTTTGTTGTTTGCAAATTGAAATAAAATCCAGATATGTAGGTATTACCATTTCAATTTGAAAAAGGGCTTCGGTATATGTATAGGTTACGGCTGCATACCATGGGGAAGGGAATTAATCTTGTTTTAGATATATATGTTTTCTTGTGTTTAGGGATAACCCAGGTTTATGTATGAGGGTTGAACTCTCTGTAACATCCTGAAAAATTCACAAAATTTAAAAAAATTTCAACGTAGCATTTATTGCTTATACTAACCGTGCAGAATTATAATAATTCTTGTTTGTTTAAAAATGAAATAAATTGTTGTATCAGTCATGCATGTGAATTGTTTTAATTATGAAATATTGTCAATGCTCGCTACAATTGCTTGCTATTATTTGTATGAGCTAATTGTTTGTTTTCTTATTTTGATGATGAAGGGGTCCTATGGGCACCCCGAGGCTTACTTAGCTATTTGCTAAGGAATTGGAATGTTCTTGATGCAGATCACAGGTAAGAGAAATAATAATGTTTTGTAAGTGAAGATACAAAGATCTTCATTATCGTCAAATAGATTTCAAGTTTTTAAAAGAGAAAAATAGAATAACTTGCGATGCAATCTAGGGTGAGATCTAATTGTTGTTACATCTACAAAACTGTATCATATTGGTCTATATGACTTTATCGTCATTACCTTCTTCTCTCAGTAATAGTGTTATTTTAATACATAAGTGTTTGTACAAAGTTGGGCATCGAAATCAAAGTGAAGTATTTTAATCATACCTAAGGATTTATAATGAGTATCAAATATTTATAGGATCATATCCTAAGTTTGAACAACCTCAATGTAGTTCTTTGTATATCTTTTGATCTTATGCAATATTTTTAAACCTGAAATATAATGGTTATCCTAAGTGCTAGGGTATAGTCATAGTAACTACAATTATAAAATAATTACTATGTTGGCCTTCTCTATAGTGTGTACCACTTAACACTATAGTGCTTGGAGCATATTTAACATCATAACTAAACTATATTATTGACAGGGTCTTTATACAATACACGATGGTTTTGATGTAATAATCAAATGCAGGGTTGGCAATGTTATTATGAAAAAGGTATTAATAATAATATGTAACCATAATGTTTTATGGTTGTAGGTTCTCTTGACAAAAGTCGAACCTTAGACTTGGTCAACGTGGCTTGGTATAATGTTTGGACAATGGTATGATGGTGTCTATAAGTGGTAACCCGAACTATAATTCATAGTCGACGATTAACCCGAAAGATATTCCTATTACAAAGTTCGTTGGCAAGTCGTCGTACTGGTGGTAGACAGGATCATTTAAAGTTCCTTAAAGTGATGTTGGTGGAATGCCTGTTGGCATCCACTGTGGTTGGATTCACATGGTAACTCTTGGTAATAACGTAACCCTAATAGCGCTTTGGCTTACCTCGACAAAGGTGGTGAACTTAGCATTCATTTTTCAAGGAGTGGGTGTAGTGTGGCCGACAGGCCTGTGGTTCCTTAGGGTTCCGAAGCCGGGTTTTGAGGACTCCTTCCTCAGGTTTGATACCACGACCTGTAAGGGAAGATTGTTACATTCAAGGTTTAAGAGCCAAGCAAAATACTATGGAGGTAATTGCTGCATTCATCAAAGCGATTTGAGAGACTCTGGGATCAAAGCCGGTTGCAGAAGCTGCTGATTTCGACCTTTGGTTTAAGAAAGGGTAATGTCCTTATTATCCTTCGTGTTGTTGCACTCGTTAGTATTGTTTAAGCTTTGAAACTAAATTTAACCCCTCTTTGTGTTAATGGCAGGTGATTCATGTCTCCAGGTTTCGATGTTCAAGCTATTGTGAACTATTGCTAAAACAAAATGGTAAGTCTCGGTGGTTCCTCCTAGCAACTGTTGGCCATTGTTTGGTTTAGCTACAGCTCTCGATTTTACTGTTTGGTTGAAGGTGTGGTCGCCATTGTAATGTTTGTATGCTGTGAAGCATGCATAGGGAGGATTGAACCCTCAACCTACCTTTACTGTGTTCGACAGTGTTTACCGTGTATCAAATGTAATTCTTGTTCATAAGGGTTTTAACCCTCAACTATTTGGATAAATGAGAATATTATCAGTCTATGTGTCTTTATACTGTATAAATGTAACATCCTGAAAATCGCTAAAATTTAAAAAAATTTAATATAGCCAAAATCATAAGAGAAATGCTATCTGCGGAATGAAAGTTATTTAACTAATAGATAATGACAACTTCATAAAATTATCAAAACATAAAAAGACAATAGATTAGAGATGAAAAGTAATAAAACAATGTTTATTTCTTCGTATGTAATGGTGCTAGTAATAATACTGATGATATGTTTGCATATTTCTGAAGGGGTCCTATAGGGTGCCACTGGGTTTACTTAGCTTGATAGCTAAAGCATTGGCCCTTCTCTTTCGCAGATCTGCAGGTAAGATAAATAAATACTTCCAGTACTTCAAGAGGTGTTTTATGTTTCAACTAGCTGTCTCTACTTTTAAAATAGGTGTGTGTGTACTGCCTGTGCATGAAGGTAGCGATGGTATGAAGTTCTTAGCTTTCTTTATCAACTTGTATCGTTTTTATACTTACACTTGTAAGTGTAGATAGAGATGTTTTACACTATACTTTTGTCGGAACTGTTGGTAGAATCATTGGAATTGCAGCTTATATTAACAGTCTGAAAATGCGACAAGGTTGAACAAGATGTACTTTGGTGAAAGGTCTTTAGATCTTGATAACAGCAATATAAGATGACATCCATGGTTATGACATGGTTGAATCAAAGAATGACCTTGATGAAATGCCACAACCGATTATTCATGAAATGGAAATTGTGCAATGTTTACGTTTGAAGTGCAATTGTATAAAATGTCCGCATTATTACGATACTATGATACATAAATGAAAATTGGCCTTCAAAACCTATGTGACATATCGCTAGTACCCTACCTTCTATATGTTCTTGTAATATTGTTCTATTATATCATTGTATGGGCTAGATGTTGATTTGTTATGCAAATGCGACATATACAAATTCATTGACAAACCCTATGTATCTAAATGATTTAATGGTTAGGGTTATAATGCATGAGCCTTATGTGAAATAATCTTATCATTGATATCAGAATGCATGCTTATTATATGAATGAAAATTATAATTACAATGCCTAGTCCTATGCGAACTAAGGCTTGGTATTGGCATTCTATCACGTGCTTGTTATATGAATATAACATATGGTTTGGATTTTCAATACACATATGCTATGCGATTTTAACTTAGCATTAACATTCTATTGTGTGCATACTATGTTTTGTGAGACTTAACATTCGAAATGTATGAAACATAGATATTATACAATGCAATAAGATTTGGAATTCATATATATCGGGGTTATATGACAGTGATGTGATATCGAGATAGTGTTGTTGGCAATGAATTTGATGCTGACATGAACTTAATGGCGTTGCAGGAATAGTCTGGCAAGTGATGCACAGGATCCAGCATTAAATCCAAACCCTGTATAATGATAGTGGATTGTCCCGTTGGCTCCTACCTGTAGCTGGCTCCATGTGGTGTAGTTAAAGAAATGGTGGAAACATTGCCGAGCTGTAAGATCAACCCTGGTGATATGGCACTCCGTCGAGGCTTGCTCTTTAATGGAGTTATTAATGGTAGGTGCTCGTATCTATGTCTTGGTATTAGCATGGCTTGGCTGGCCAAATATCACCCGTTGATCTATCCTATCTCAATCGTGGAGATCTAAACCCTAAGGAAACTCGTTAAACCATTGTTTTTTTCCCTTTGCATTCAGTTTTGGAGTTTTTGGTCTTGGGGAGGAGGTCGACAGGCTGCTAAATGGTAGGGTTCGACCCTAGTCAGTTTCTTGATGGATCTACATCTCCCATCTCTGTGAAAGAATGGTGAGAGCTGGTTGTATAAGTTGCTATGGTTCGAATGGTGTTAAGGTGGTGAAGCCCTGTGGCTTTCGTCGTGTGACAGGTTAGGTTTTTCAGTAAATTAGTCTCAGATCTTGAGAATTGTTCAATGTTGCATGCTACTTCTGTTGCGTCGGTTGGAAGAACTGGAAGCATGAAGCATTCCATCCGTCTGTTCTTGTGAAGTTAAGTTCGGATTGTAATACTGTTGTTTTAAGAATACAATTTGATTTATATTGTATTCATTTTTGGAACTTGTTTATAACTTCGTGTTAGTTTGTGTGGCAGGTATTGCCTTCATTGTGGAGTTTATAGTGGTTTGGGGTTTGTTGGAAATGGATGGCTCACTTCACTTCGGTAAGCCCTAGTGGCATAACCCTCCGTAGGTTCTCCTGGCAAATTATGGCCATCATTGAAGTTGTAACAACTTTGTGTTTTCTTGGAAATTGTGGTCCAAACAGTGTTGTTTGTTTTTACGCCTGTATTATGAATGCCTCTCAGCTTACAGGGTTGATTTTGGATTCTGAGTTGAATTGAGCAATGTAACTTCTATCATCGAGGGTTTCAAGTTCTCTCGAGTTTTCAATAAGAAAAATAATTTAAAATCTATTTTGCAGTAGTTATTTTCATTTCTGGGGGCTTGAGTTGTGAACATAACTTGTAATTCAGTGATTTAAAAGTTTAAATGAACAGGTTTCTAGCAGGTATATGCATTTAACTTTGATGTAGAACTATGTGTGGTTTGTAAACTAGGTTTCAATACCTCTGCTACTATCATTTTCTTTTGTGAACTGTGAAAGTTTGAAATGTATAACGATGGAATGGGTACTGTGTGATGTATGGGAATAATGAAAAGAATGTTACTTCCACTAAACAATGGGTAGATGTTGGTAACAATCGAAGACTTCAGTCTATGTGTAATTCGTTGATTTGTAAATAATGCTGCGTTTTCATCCTATAAGAGGTTTGAGTATAAGGGTTTGTCTTTGTTTGGAAAAGTATGGCTCGAATCTGCTCCTCGATATGAAATCGGCAACCATACTTGTTGTCTGTTACTACTGTTAAAGTTGTTCCATGAATGTTGTAAAATGTTTGATTAACAAAGGTATTATCCTGGGTCAAATGACCAGGACGATGATTATGATTTGATTTTTATACTAAAATGAAGAACTGAAATGCATAGCCTGCGTTACAAGGGTTTGTAAAAGAATTGTTAGGGTTTAGGGTTTCTAAACTATATGTTGGAAACTTTTGCAGAACTTAAAATAAACTTTATTTTGCTTTTCTATCCTCTATGTTTAGCAAATGATTAAGTAGTGGAAATAACAACGAACTACACTAAACTTTTGATAAGAAAATATGGAAACAGAAACCCTGAATTTAATCTTTGAAATGTCAGATTAGTTCTGTACTATGATGTTATGTAATTTTTAATAATATATGTTTCAGGAATGACTTCAATAATGAGTATAAATCATAGTAACATTTTAAGACAGAAATTTTACTATTTGATGAAATAAAAACAGTTCTGTAAAGAATACAATATTTCATACTAATTACTAATAGTAGGAAAATTAACAAAAATATACAAAGTTGTTCTTTCATCATATTGGCAATTTGCCTATCATATCTATCTACCTTAATTCATTCCCTGTTCTAGAGTACGATGTCGATCCATTAACATGGGAAAAAATGCAGAGAATATTTTATTCAATATTTCATAACTGTATTCAATACTAATTAGAATCTTATTTGACTTAGAAAATAAAATAATTGAGTCTATTCACTAATATCTTTGAAAATAGAAAATGTAATTATAACAAATAGAAAACTGTTAATAGCATAAAATTTAGGAAATATAAGTAGAACCTGTAATTGAAGATATGGCCGACAAACATCCAAAGAGGCCTATTCCTCCCAACCTATTCTAGAAGAAGCAGCTCAACTGCTAGCTTCTTGTGAACCCCCGAGCCTGATTGTTGAGCCACTAAGTAGATGGAATCTGTGTAGAAGCAAGGCACTCAAAAATGCCTTCAGCAGTCAACATCAACATCCTATAGTAACATGCCTTCAGTACTCAGCATCAACCTTGTGAACTCAATAAGAGTTTGGCACACTCACAACATGATCAACAACATAGCATATCCCCTCATCAAATCTCTTGGGTGCAAACACAGCAAAACCCCAAGGTAAATTTCCTTGTTAGGAAAAGTGATGAACCTCAGTTAATAATTTGATGGCTATTATATAGACTGCCTAGGTCTTTACTGGTCAGTTTGGAATAAATGAGCCTCAAGCTCCAGTCCCATCTTTCAGGGCACTATAACCACATTTCAAGGGAGTTGTCCCATACCAACAGCTAGTTAGTTGCATCATGATGCTACAACTTGTTCATTGCCTTCTACTCCAAATTCCATTCCACCTAGTGGATCAGTAACCACTCTTTCAATAGTCCTCTTAGGTGTTTGTCTCCTATTTTATTTATTAAATAATAAAATATTATGCAAATTATAGTCATCCTTGGACACCTGTCCAACATAAAACTTTACAATAAAAGTTATCATAATGTTTTCTAACACAAAATGTTTCCAGCAAAAGGGGTTTGTTACAAACACCCCCACTTAAGCTCAACATTGTCCTCAATGTTGCTTATTCATCATCAAGTTCCTCATGGAACAGAACTGGATATGATGCCCGCATATTACTTTCCAGTTCCCAAGTGGCTTCATTAGGGTTAAGGTGCTTCCATTGCACCTTTACCTACCCTATGTTGCAATTCCGAAGAATAATTTCACTTCGGTCGAGAATACAATCCGGTTCCACCTGAAAATCTCCTTCGGGTTCCACCTGTATGTCATTCCAATTCAGCACATGAGTAGCATCGTGCACATACTTCTTTAAAATAGAAATGTGAAAAACATTATGGATTTTGAAATTATATGGCAATGACAATTGATATGCACCAACTCCTGTCCTTGATAGGATTTCGAATGGTCCACAATACCTTGGTGCTAGTTTAGCACAACTCCCAAGCTTCAAAGAACTTTTCTTGGGTTTTACCTTTATAAAAACATGATCTCCTACCTGAAATTCTCTTTTAGTGCATTCCAAATCTTCATAGTTTTTCTGCCGATCTTGCGCAACATTTAAGTTACCTTGAACCTATTTCACGGTTAGCTCCATTTCTTTCAATAAATCTGATCCTAACATTAATCTGTATGCAGGATTATCCCAAGAAATCGGAGTACAACATTTTCTTCCATACAAAATCTCAAATGGGCTTAACTTAGCAGATGCTTGATAATTATTATTGTAGGAAAATTCTGCTAAATGTAAGAAATCTTCCCACTTAGATGGTTGATCTTTAACATACAATCTTAACATGTTTTCTAAAATATGATTTACCCTTTCTATTTGACCATCAGTTTGTGGGTGGAAAGAAGTGTTGAAATTTAATTTAGTACTTAACCCTTTAAACAGTGTTGTCCAAAAAATTCCGTTGAACTTAGAGTCTCGGTCTAAAATAATTACCTTTGGAATTGCGTGTAAATGAAAAATTTTCTTCATGAAAATATCTGCAATGTTAGAAGCCTTGAAAGTAGTTTTAACAGGTATAAAATGAGCAGGTTTACTAAGTTTATCAACAACAACCATGATTGAGTCATTCTGCTTCTGATTTCTAGGCAAACTCGTAATAAAATCAATGCTTATAATTTCCCATTTTTATTCTCGAATTGGTAAAGGCTGCAATAGTCCAGCTGGATGTTGGTGATCAGCTTTGATAGTCTAACATTCAAAACATCTAGCTATATATTCAGCAACTTCATTATTCATGTTGGGCCAAAAAAAATCATTTCTTAACATAGTTATCATTTTCTGATAACCAGGATGTCCTGAATAAGGAATCTTATGAACTTCATCTAAAATCAACAACTTAACCTTCGAAATATTAGGTACATAAATTCTATTTTTATATGTTAAGAATCCTTTTTCATTAATACAGTAATCTGTTATTAAATTTTTAGATGAATTTTTAGCCACTTTATCATGTAATTTTTGGTAATTTTCATCTTGCTTAATTCCTTCTTCGATCTGATTTTCCATATCAATCTTAAAAGTACTGATTACTGCCACAAAAATCAATCTAGCATTTCTGCTCAAGGCATCAACAACCTTATTCTCCTTTTCATTAATGTGATGAATCTCAAAATCATACTCGCTAAGGAAAGCTAACCACCTAGCTTGCCTTGCGTTAAGATTTGTTTGATCCAATAAATATTTTAAGCCTTTATTATCAGTCATTAAAATGAATTTTCTTCTAATCAAGTGATGGCACCACATTTTTAATGCATGTATCACGGCTGCCAACTCAAGATCATAAGTTGCATAATTCTTTTAATGTATTTTTAATTTTCTTGACTCAAAAGCAATGGCATGACCTTCCTGACTTAAGACCCCTCCAAGTGCATCGATGCATGCATCTGTGCATACGACGAAATCCTTATTGGGATCTGCAATTTTTAAGATGGGTGCAGTAGTTAATAATTCTTTTAACTTATTAAAACTCTCTTGACATTTTTGATCCCATATGAATTTCTTCCCTTTCTTCTGCAAAGAAGTGATGGGGTTAGCAATTCTAGAGAACCCTTCAATAAACTTTCTATAATAACCTATTATTCCCATGAATGACCGTACATCAGTTACGTCTTTGGGGATAGACCATTAATTAATTGCTTTTATTTTATCAGGATCAACAGAAATACCATCTTCAGAAATTATATGACCCAAATACTGAATTCTATCTTTATAAAAATCACATTTACTGAACTTAGCGTGAAGCTAATGTTCTCTAAGTACTTGCAAAATGATTTTTAAATGTTCATCATGCTCTTCTTTAGTTTTTGAGTAAATCAAAATATCATCAATGAATACCACTATGAACTTATCCAAATATTTATGCAGAATGTTGTTCATCAAACACATGAAAACTGTTAGCGCGTTAGTTAGCCCAAAAGGAATAACTACGAACTCGTAGTGTCCATAACGTGTTCTGAATGCAGTTTTGAATATGTCCTCGTCTTTTATTCTGACCTGATGATATCCTGACTTTAAATCAATTTTAGTAAATATCTCTGCTCTGCGTACTTGATCAAATAGATCATCTATGTGGGGTAAGGGATATCGGTTCTTAATAGTCATTTTGTTAAGTTGATGATAATCTATACACAGTCGCATAGTACCATCCTTTTTCTTAACAAAAATAACCGGTGCTCCCCAAGGAGACACACTAGGCCTTATGTAGTTTTTATCTATTAATTCTTTCAGCTGATATTTTAACTCATTTAACTCCAGAATATTCATCCTATAGGGAACCTTCGAGTTTGGTACCGCACCGGGTACTAACTCAATGGTGAAATCAAGTTCCCTTTTCAGAGGTAATCCTGGAATTTCTTTCAGGAATACGTCAGAAATGTCCCTAAGGATGGGAATATCCTCTAGTTTTAACTTGTCTTCTTTAGATGTACGCTCATCATTATTAACATTAACAGTAAACATTTTATACCCTTTTCTGGCAGCTCTCTTTACTTGTAAAGCAGAAATCTATCTTACTGAAATAATCCAATGAATTCCTTTTACTGTTTCTGTATTTCCTTCATTATTTACATATGTAAAAGTTTTGTCATAACAATTCAGTAAAACTCTATGCTGTTCAATCCAATCCATACCTATCAACAAGTCATATGACCCTAAGGGTAAAACATTCAGATTAATTTGCATTTTCAACTGACTTAAAAATACTTCACAATCCTTGACATAATCGGTAACTTTTCTTTTAGTTCCTATTGCAAGCTGAACTAACCATGCATTATCAAATTTCTCTATTTTTAACTTGCAACGGTTTACTAAAGTAGGTGAAATATAACTCATATTTGCACCTAGATCTATTAGAATAGAGATAGACTTGTTTTGTATCATACCTTCAATTTCAACCATGGATGTTTGATGGTCTGCTTGACGGTTCTCCAATGCTGCATTTATCCTGAGCATTTCTCTTGCGATATCTCCAACTGTAGGTTCGGCTTGCATAGTGTGAATATTGTTGGTTGTCTTCTTGTTGCATGGGAAATCTACTCTCTTATGTGGTCCACCACAGTCATAGCACTTCATGGGTCCTTTCTGTTCAGCACACCTATTGTTGTTATTATTGTTATTGATGTGATTATTATTGTTAGGTATGTTTCTTGCAGCAGTAAAGTTCTGAGGTGCATTATTCCTGTAATTATTAGGAAAATTTATTTTATTAAAACTTTTCTTAAAACCTCTAGAATTATGATTAAAATTCTTCTTTTTATAGTCAAATTGATTTGTCTTACTGCTCTTCCAGCCAGTTGTTCCTTCTCTCTTTTTGTTTTGATCAAAACAAAAATTCGCCTTTCTCATGTCCTCTTCCAAAGTGGAAGGATTATCATACTCGATACGGTCCTTTATATTAAAAGGTAGACAGTTGAGAAACCTTTGCACTTTAGGCTTTTCCTCGACCATATAGGGCACATACCTCAACAAGCTAAGGAACTTGCTACACAGTTCTTTCATGTTCATTGTACCCAACTTTAAATCATAAAAATCCTTTGACTTATCTTCAAAATATTGTTCCGACAAAAAATTCTTTTTAAACAAACTTTTAAACATAGTCCAAGTTACTTCTTTTTCTTTTATACTCTTGATTCTTTTAAGATCCTGCCACCAAATATTTGCCTTCCCAGTCAGATTGTATATAGCCATCTTGGATTTTAGTTGAGAAGAGTAGTCGTAAATATTAAAGTAGTTCTTCATTCCAGACAACCAAGCCTCTGCTGTCTCACCCTTCTCACTTTCTCCATTAAAGGTGGGTGGCTTAATCTTTTTAAATTCCCCAGTAATCTGTTCATGATATTTATGTTTTCTCTTTTTAGAGAAACATTCACTGTTACTGCTATCATAATTAAAGTCATTATTACTTGAATCATATTTACAGGATGAGTAACTGTTCCTTTTATCATTTCTTGTTTTCTTATGCTTATGTTGGTGGCACATTGTTTCAGAATCAGCCTTCATTTCTGATTTTCTGCCTCTTTCATCATTATGACAATTTCCTTTTAAATTCTGTTGTAACTCTTCCTGTACCTTAAGGATCCATTCATTTTCTTCTTTAACAGCTTTTAACTCAGATTTTAAATCCTATACAGTGTGTAAAATTTCAGAAGACTGGTTATTTAGTTCAACATAAATTCCTTCAGAATTGTTATTATTAATGTGTTCATTACGAGGAGATCTGTCCTCTGCTGATTCTTCTGGTATTTCCATACCTGCAATTTAAAGGTCAATCTATTTTGTGCAAAAATAAAATTGAATTACAAAAGTTAGTAACATAAACTTTCTGATTTGTTTTCAGTTTGTGCGCGTGAGCCTTAACCAGGCCTAGAGTTTGAACTCGCACTCTGATACCACATGTAACATCCCGAAACTCGCTAAAATTTAAAAAAAAATAATATAGCCAAAATCATAAGAGAAATGCTATCCGCGGAATGAAAGTTATTTAACTAATAGATAATGACAGCTTCATAAAATTATCAAAACATAAAAAGACAATAGATTAGAAATGAAAGGTAATAAAACAATGTTTATTTCTTTGTATGTAATGGTGCTAGTAGTAATACTGACGATCTGTTTGCATATTTCTGAAGGGTTTCCTACAGGGTGCCCTTGGGTTTACTTAGCTTGATAGCTAAAGCATTGGCCCTTCTCTTTCGCAGATCTGCAGGTAAGATAAATAAATAATTCCAGTACTCCAGGAGGTGTTTTATGTTTCAGCTAGCCGTCACTGCTTTTAAGATATGTGTGTGTACTGCCTGTGCATGAAGGTAGTGATGGTATGAAGTTCTTAGCTTTCTTTATCAAGTTGTATCGTTTTTATACTAACACTTGTAAGTGTATCGAGAGATGTTTTACACTATACTTTGTCATAACTATTGGTAGAATCATTGGAACTACAGCTTATATTAACAGTCTAAAAATGCGACAAGGTTGAACAAGATGTCCTTTGGTGAAAGGTCTTTAGATCTTGATGACAACAATATAATATGACATCTATGGTTACGACATGGTTGAATCAAAGAATGACCTTGATGAAATGCCACAACCGATTATTCATGAAATCGAAATCTTGCAATGTTTAAGTTTGGAGTGCAATTGTATAAAATGTCCGCATTATTATGATACTATGATACATAAATAAAAATTGGCCTTCAAAACCTATGTGATGTATCGCTAGTACCCTACCTTCTACATGTTCTTGTAATATTGTTCCATTATATCATTGTATGGGCTAGATGTTGATTTGTTATGCAAATGCGACATATACAAATTCATTGACAAACCCTATGTATCTAAATGATTTAATGGTTAGGGTTATAATGCATGAGCCTTATGTGAAATAATCTTATCATTGATATCAAAATGCATGCTAATTATATGAATGAAAATTATAATTACAATGCCTAGTCCTATGTGAACTAAGGCTTGGTATTGGCATTCTATCACATGCTTGTTATATGAATATAACATATGGTTTGGATTTTCAATACACATATGCTATGCGATTTTAACTTAGCATTAACATTCTATTGTGTGCATACTATGTTTTGTGAGACTTAACATTCGAAATGTATGAAACATAGATATTATACAATGCAATAAGATTTGGAATTCATATATATTGGGGTTATATGACAATGATGTGATATCGAGATAGTGTTGTTGGCAATGAATTCGATGCTGACATGAACTTAATGCCGTTACAGGCATAGTCTGGCAAGTGATGCATAGGATCCAGCATTAAATGCAAACCTTATATAATGATAGTGGATTGTCCCATTGGCTCCTACATGTAGCTGGCTCCACGTGATGTAGTTGTAGAAATGGTGGAAACATTTTTGAGCTGTAAGCTCCACCTTGGTGATATGGCACTCCGTCGAGGCTTGCTATTTAATGGAGTTATTAATGGTAGGTGCTCGTATCTCTGTCTTGGTATTAGCATGGATTCGCTAGCCAAATCTCACCCGTTGATCTATCCTATGTCGATCGTGGAGATCTAAAACCTAAGGCAACTCATTAAACCGTTGTTGTTTTACCTTTGCATTCATTTGTGGAGTTTTTGGTCTTGGGGAGGAGGCCGACAGGACGCTAAATGGTAGGGTTCGACCCTGGGTGGTTTCTTGATGGCTCTACAACTCCCATCTCTGTAAAATAATGGTGAGAGCTGGTTGTATAAGTTGCTATGGTTCAAATGGTGTTAAGGCGTTGAAGCCCTATGGCTTTCATCGTGTGACAGGTTAGGTTTTTTAGTGAATTAGTCTCAGAGCTTGAGAATTGTTCAACGTTGCATGCTACTCATGTTGCGTCGGTTGGAAGAACTAGAAGCATGAAGCATTCCATCCATCTGTTCTTGTGAATGTAAGTTCAGATTGTAATATTGTTGTTTTAAGAATACATTTTGATTTATATTATATTCGGTTTTGGAACTTGTTTATAACTTCGTGTTAGTTTGTGTGGCAGGTACTTCCTTCATTGTGGAGTTTATAGTGCTCTAGTGTTTTTTTGCAATGGATGGCTCGCTTCAGTTCGGTAAACCCTGGTGGCATAACCCTCCGTAGGTTCTCCTAGCAGATTATGGCCATCGTTGAAGTTGTAACAACTTTGTGTTTTCTTGGAAATTGTGGTCCAAACAATGTTGTTTGTTTTTACGCTTGTATTATGAATGCCTCTCGGCTTACAAGGTCGATTTTGGATTCTTAGTTGAACTGGGTAATGTAACTTCTGTCATCGAGGGTTTCAAGCTCTGTCGAGTTTTCAATAAGAAAAATTATTTATAAATCTATTTTGCAGTAGTTTTTTTGTTTTTCCTTTTGGGGCTTGACCCGTGAACATAACTTGTAATTCAGTGATTTAAAAGTTGAAATGAACAGGTTTCTAGCAGGTCTCTGCGTTTAACTTTGATGTAGAACAATGTGTAGTTTGTAAACTAGGTTTCAATACCTCTGCTACTTTCGTTTTCTTTTGTGAACTGTGAAACTTTGAAATGTATAACGATGGAATGGGTACTGTGTGATGTACGGGAATAATGAAAATACTGTTACTTCCACTAAACAATGGGTAGATGTTGGTAACAATGGAAGACTTTGGTCTATGTGTAATTCGTTGATTTGTAAATAATGTTGCGTTTTCATCCTATAACATGTTTGAGTATAAGGGTTTGTCTTTGTGTGGAAAAGTATGGCTTGAATATGCTCCTCGATATGAAATCGACAACCATACTTATTGTCTGTTACTACTATTAAAGTTGTTGCATAAATGTTGTAAAATGTTTGATTAACAAAGCTATTATCCTGGGTCAAATGACCAGGAAGATGATTATGATTTGATTTTTATACTAAAATGAAGAAATGAAATGCAAAGTCTGTGTTACGAGGGTTTGTAAAAGAACTGTTAGGGTTTAGGATTTCTAAACTGTATGTTGGAAACTTTTGCAGAACTTAAAATAAACTTTATTTTACTTTTCTATCCTATATGTTTAGCAAATGATTAAGTAGTGGAAATAACAATGAACTACAGTAAACTTTTGATAAGAAAATATGGAAACAGAAACCCTGAATTTAATCTTTGAAATGTCAGATTAGTTCTGTTGAATGATGTTATGTAATTTCTTATCATTTTTGTTTCAGGAATGACTTCAATAATGAGTTTAAATCATAGTAGCGTTTTAAGACAGAAATTTTACTATTTGATCAAATAAAAATAGTTCTGTAAATAATACAGTAATTAATACTAATTACTAACAGTAGGAAAATTAACAAAAATATACAAAGTTGTTCTTTCATCATATTGGCAATTTGCCTATCATATCTATCTACCTTAATTCATTCTCTGTACTAGAGTACGATGCCGATCCATTAGCATGGGGAAAAATGTAGAGAATATTTTATTCAATCTTTCATAACTGTATTTAGTACTAATCAGGATCTTATTTGACTTAGAAAATAAAATAATTGAGTTTGTTCACTAATATCTTTGAAAACAGAAAATGTAATTATAACAGATACAAAACTGTTAACAGCATAAAATTTAGGAAAGATAAGTAGAACCTGTAAGTGAAGATAGGGCCGACAAACACCCAAGGAGGCATGTTCCTCCCAACCTATTCCAAAATAAGCAGCTCAACTGATGGCTTCTTGTTAACCCCCGAGCCTGATTACTGAGCCACTAAATAGATGGAATCTGTGTAGAAGCAAGGCACTCAAAAATTCCTTCAGCACTCAGCATCAACCTCCTGTAATAACATACCTTCAACACTAAGCATCAACCTCTTGAACTCAATAAGAGTTTGATAGACTCACAACATGATCAACACCATAGCATATCCCCTCATCAAATCTCTTGGGTGCAAACACAACAAAACCCCAAGGTAAATTTTCTCATCAGGAAAAGTGATGAACCTCAGTTCATAATTTGATAGATATTATATAGACTGCCTAGGTCTTTAGTGGTCAGTTTGGAATAAATGAGCCTCAAGCTCCAATCCCATCTTTTGGGGCACTATGACCACATTTCAAGGGAGTTGTACCATACCAATAGCTAGTTAGTTGCATCATGATTCTGCCACTTTTCCATTGCCTTCTACCCCAGATTCCATTCCACCTAGTGGATCAATAACCACTCTTTCAACAGTCCTCTTAGGTGTTTGTATCCTATTTTATTTATTAAATAATAAAATATTGTGCAAATTACAGTCATCCTTGGACACATGTCGAACATAAAACTTTACAATAAAATTTATCATAATTTTTTCTAACACAAAATGTTTCCAGCAAAAAGGGTATGCTACGATAAATGAATAGTGCCTGGAAGTGATGCTTTGTGTTATTTAATGCTTGTTGTAATTTGTTAATGGTCGAGATCGAATCTGTCTCATTTTGCAACTTGAAACCCTAATGTCTAACTTCGTTTCAATGTAAGGATTTGTTTAACTCGGTATGGCCTTGAACCCTGGGCTATGTGCTTGACTATAATGTTGAGAAACGTTTTCGGTGTTGAGTGTTGAATGGCTTGGTTCATTGACTATAGTTTCAAGCTCCAAATGTTTGTACAAATGAAATTTATCATTATGTAGTTGCTTTTGCTACTGTGACATGTCTATTTGGTTTTTGTTTAGAGCTGGGTTTGTTACCCCAGGCTCGTCGTGCAAGGAATGGTTGTTTTTTATATTTAAAGGTTCGAACCCTTTCGTCAAATGAACTTTTCTGTGTTGAGATCACAACTGTACAAGATGTGACTGCATATACATAAAAAAATATAAGGCATAGTGCCTTAGTCGAAACTCTGTTTAGTGAATTCTACGTTTTTAAAGAGTTTTGTTTAGTATTGTTAATACGTTGTAATTATAGAGGTGATGAGGGTTTTGAACCCATAACTGTTATGTATGCAAATCCCTTCTAAATGGTTGAACTCTGTCTTGGATAGTTTATTCATTTTGATAAGTTTGAATGAATACTAAAATGTTATAATATAGAAGCTAGGGTTCTGTCAATAATAGAACATTTGTCCAATATATACTTGTTCTTTGTTTTAAGGGTCTATAGTGATGATGATAAAAGTGTTAATCGGTTATGTTTACTCGATTTGTATTGATAGTTGTTTTCAATCATGAATGTGGGTAACTGTTTTGATATTAAATAAATATAATACAAAATTAATAAGGGTCTTATTAGGAGGTTCGAATGGATATGTGGAATAGTGAGAGACTATAACTATTTTCTATCTTTTGCAAATGTTTAGAAACATGGAGAAGTTAAACCCTATTTTAATCTATTTGTGCAACAATAGAGATATAATATAATGGATGAATGATACAAATACTGTTATGTTTGTTTTTCCAGTATTTTAATTTTGTAATAAATGAAGAAAGACTTAAGTGAAGAAAGATAAGATCATGTGTATTTAGTATTTGTTGTAAGTAAATAGTTACTCTGTAACTAAACCCTAGGTTTATGTAGAAACCTATAACTACTTGAGTTTGTTGATACTTCATTTGTTATAAATCTGAAGCTATTCTAATGTCTATGTAACTGTAATTTTCTAAGAGTGCAACATATTGTTAAACTACAAAATATAATAGAAAAAGGAAAACATACAGAGTTAGTCTACTCATTCATGATATTCACGGCATATCTTTTATCTAATTTAACCTCCCTTCCCTGTAGTAGAGTACAGTACAAAAAACAATACGTGGAAAAATGCAGGGAGGGCATTTATTCATTCATTTCCTATACTTATTCAACAATATACAATTTCATAATCAGATCAGAAATTCAATCATTTGCTTTTGTAGGATGATAACTATCAATATTTAACTAATGGATACTAAATCAACAGCTACAGAAAATAAATTATAACTAGTTAGGAATGAAATAACAAGTAGAACCTGTAATTGTAGATAGGGTGGACAAACACCCAAGGAGGCTTGTTCCTCCCAACCTTCTCCAGAAGAAGCAGCCAAACTACTTGCCTCCTTTTGACCCCCGATCATGTTCACTGAACAACTAGGTAGAAGACTTTGTGTAGAAGCAAGGCACTCAGGTTGTATAATCACCAATCAATAGAGACTGGCCATAAACCTCAATCTCTGCACTCAGTAGTAAAGCTCTGCACTCAGCAATAAAACTCTGCACTCAGCAGTAAACAAGGCATACTTACACCATGATCAAAAACCTAGTTTTTCCCCTCATCGAATCTCTTGTGTTCATACAGGAGAACCGCAAGTTATGTTTCCTCTCAGGAAAAGTGTGGAACCTCAGTCCAAATTCGATGGTTCTTATAAAGATGGCTAGGTCTTTAGTGGTCAGTTTCCAAAATAAATGAGCCTCAAGCTCCAATCCCATCTTTCAGGGCACTATGACAACAATTTAAGGGAGTTGTCCCATACCAACAGCTAGTTACTTGATTCATGATGTTGCCAGTTCTCCATTTCCTTCTACCCTAGATTTCATTCCACCTAGTGGGTCAATAAACACTCTTTAAACAATTCTCCTTCGATGAGTGTCTCCTATTTTATTTATTTAAATAATAATATTGTACAATTACAGTCATTCTTTGACACTTGTCCAAATATAAAAATTTACAATAAAAGTTAAGATAATATCTTCTTCAAACATAAAATGTTTTCAGCAAAGGGGTATGTTTCAAACACCCCCCACTTAAGCTCAACATCGTCCTCGATGTTTCTTATTCTTCGTCAGAGCCTCCCTGAAGCAGAACTGGATATGTTTCTTGCATGTTACCTTCTAGTTCCCAAGTAGCTTCATTAGGGTTAAGGGGCTTCCATTGCACCTTTACCTACTCTATGGTACGATTCCAGAGCATAATTTCCCTCCTGTCGAGAATAAAGTCCAGTTTCACCTCAAAATTTCCTTCGGGTTCCACCTATATGTCATTCCAATTCAACATATGAGTAGCATCGTGCACATATTTCTTTAAAATAGAAATGTGAAAAACATTATGGATTCTTAAATTAGATAGCAGAGCCAATTGATATGCAACAGGTTCAATCCTTGATAGGACTTCAAATGGTCCACAGTACCTTGGTGCTAGTTTACCACAACTCCCAAGCTTAAAAGAACTTTTCTTGGGTTTTACCTTTACAAAGACATGATCTCCAACCTAGAATTCTCTTTCAGTGTGTTTTAGATCTGCATAAATTTTTTGTCTATCTTGTGCAACTTTTAAGTTGTCTTGTACCTGTTTCATAGTTAACTCCATCTCTTTTAACAATTCTGGTCCTAACATTAATATGTCAAAAGGGTTATCCCAAGAAATAGGAGTACAACATTTTGTTCCATATAAAATCTCAAATGGACTAAGTCTAGCAGATGCTTGATAATGATTATTGTATGCAAATTTAGCTAAATGCAAATAGTCTTCCCACTTAGTTCGTTGATCTTTAACATACATTCTTAACATGTCTTCTGAAATCTGATTAACCCTTTCATTCTGTCCGTCAGTTTTTGGATGGAAAGAAGTACTGAAATTTAATTTAGTATTTAAACCCTTTAACAATGATGTCTAGAAATTTCTAGTAAACTTGGAGTCTCGGTCAGGAATAATTACCTTTGGAATTCCCTGTAAGCCGAAGATTTGCTTCATAAACACGTCTGCAATGTTAGCAGCTTTGAATGTAGTCTTAACAGGAATAAAATGAGCAGATTTACTAAGTTTATCCATAACCACCATTATTGAGTCATTATGTTGTTGATTCTTAGGTAAACCTGTAATAAAATCAATACTTACAATTTCCCATTTCCATTTCCAGAATTGGCAATGGCTGCAATAGGACAGCTGGGTGTTGATGTTTAGCCTTAATTGTCTGACATTCAAAACACCTGGCTATGTACTCAGCCACTTCATTCAGCATGTTGGGCCAAAAATAATCCTTTCTTAACATAGTTATCATTTTCTGATAACTAGGATGTCCCGAATAAGGACTTTTATGAACTTCATCCAAAATCAACAATTTAACCTTTGACACATTAGGTACATAAATTATGTTTTTATAAATCCTTAAGCCCTTTTCATTAATGCTATAATTTGTTATTAAATTTTCAGATAAATTTGCAATAACCTTATCATGCAATTTTTTATAATTTTTATCCTCCTTAATTCCTTCTTCGATATGATTTTCTAGATATGTCTTAAATGTGTTGATTGCTGCCACAAAACTTAATTTACCATTTCTACTCAAGGCATCAACAACTTTATTTTCTTTTCCCTTAATGTGTTGAATTTTGAAATCATACCCACTAAGGAAAGCTAGCCACCTAGCTCGCCTTGCGTTAAGATTTGTTTGATCCAACAAGTAATTTAAACCTTTATTATCCATCATTAGTGTGAAATTTCTTCCAATCAAATGATGGTGCCACATTTTCAATGCATGTATCACGACTGCTAGCTCTAGATCGTATGTTGCGTAATTCTTTTCATGGATTTTTAACTTTTTAGACTCAAAAGCAATAGCATGACCTTCTTGACTTAAGACCCCACCAAGTCCATCGTTGCACGCATCAGTGCATACAACGAAGTCTTTGTTAGGATCAACAATTTTTAGTATAACTGTTGTTGTTAATAATTCTTTTAACTTCTTAAAACTTTCTTCACATTTTTTATCCCAAACGAATTTCTTTCCTTTCTTCTGCAAAGAAGTTATGGGATTTGAAATTCTAGAGAATCCTTCAATAAAATTTATGTAGTAACCTGTTATTTCCATAAATGACCGTACGTCAGTTACGTCTTTAGGGACAGGCCACTCATTAATTGCCCTTATTTTATTTGGGTCGACATAAATTCCATATTTAGAGATTATGTGACCTAAGTATTGTATTTTATCTTTATAAAAGTCACATTTACTGAACTTAGCATAAAGCTGATGTTCTCTTAACACTTGTAGAATTATTCATAAATGTTCATCATGCTCTCCTTTAGCTTTTTAATATATTAGAATATCATCAATGAACATGATTACAAACTTATCTAAGTACCTATGCAGAACATTATTCATTGAGCACATGAACATTGTCTGTGTGTTAGTTAGCCCAAAAGGTATAACTATGAACTCGTCATGCCCATCACGAGTTCTAAAAGACGTTTTGAAAATGTCTTCATCCTTTATTCTAACTTGATGATATCCAGACCTTAAATCAATTTTAGTGAATATCTCTACTCCGTGTACCTGATCGAATAGATCGTCAATGCAGGGCAAGGGATATGGATTTTTAATTGTCATTTTATTAAGTTGGTGGTAATCTATGCGCAGTCGCAAAGTACCGTCCTTTTTAACAAAGATAATTGGTGCTCCCCAAGGAGACACACTTGGCCTTATGTAGTTCTTATCTATTAATTCATTCAGCTAAGATTTTAATTCATTTAACTCCATAATATTCATTCTGTAGGGAGCCTTTGAGTTTGGTACTGCACCCGGTACTAACTCAATGGTGAAATCAAGTTCCCTTTTCAGAGGTAGTCCTGGAATTTCTTCCTGGAATACATCAGAAAAGTCCCTAAGAATAGGTATGTATTTCAGTTTTATCTTATCTTCTTTATATGAACATTCATAATTAATAACATTCACAACAAACATTTTACAACGCATTCTTACAGCTCTCCTTACTTACAAAGCAGAAATTTGTCTTACTGATGTTTTCCTAGGAATTCCTTTTACTGTTTCAGTATTACATTCACTATTCAAACAAGTAAAAGATTTCTTATAACAGTTGAGTACTACTCTATGTTGTTCAAGCCAATCCATGCCAATTAATAAATCATATGACCCTAATTGCAAAACATTCAAATTAACTTGTGTTTTCAGCTGACTCATAAGTACATCACAACCTTTGACAAATTATGTAACCTTTCCTTTAGTGCCTGTTGCTAGCTGAACTAACCATGAATTATCAAATTTTTCTACCTTTAACTTGCAACTTTTCACTATATCAGGTGAAATGTAACTCAAACTTGCACTTGGATCTATTAAAATTGAAATAGATTTGTTTTGTATCATACCTTCGATTTCGACCATAGATGTTTGATGGTCTACTTGTCGATTTTCCAGCACTGCATTTATTCTGGGCATTTGTCTTGCTACATCACCAATTTTTGGTTCCGCTTGTATAGTGTGAGTGTTGTTGACTGTCTTTCTGTTGTGTGGACATTGAGCTCGAGTATGTGGTCCACTGCAGTCATAACAATTCAAAGGTGCCCTCTATTCAACATTTCTGGTGTTGTTATTATTATTGTTGTTATTATTATTAGGCACGTTCCTTGCAGTAGAAAAATTCTGTGGTGCATTACTTCTGTAATTATTATTATTCTGAAATTTTTTGTTATTGAAATTGTATTATTTCCAAAATTCTTAAAATTCAAAGTTTTCTTTTTATGCTCAAAATTACTTGATTTATTATTCCTCCAACTTGATACACCTTCTCTTCTCTTATTCTGTTCAAAACATAAATTAGCCTTCCTCATGGCTTCTTCATGAGTTGAAGGGTTATCGTACTCAATTTTGTCGTTTATGTGGAAGGGTAAACAACTTAGAAACCTTTGTATCCTAGGTTTTTCTTCAGCTAGGTAAGGTACATACTTTAATAGGCTGAGAAATCTGCTGCATAAATCCTTCATGGTCATTGAAACCATCTTTAAATCATAAAATTCTTTTGACCTATCTTCGTAGTACTGTTCGGATAAAAAAAAATTCTTGAACATATTCTTAAATGTACTCCATTTTATGTCTTTTTACTTAATATTTTTAACTCTTTTGACATCTTTCCACCAAATGTCTACCCTTTCAGTCAGATTGTATATGGCCATCTTCACTTTTAATTCCAATGAGTAGTTATAAATCTGAAAATACTTCTTCATTCCGGACAGCCATGCTTCGGCTGCCTCTCCCTTTTCATTTTCGCCATTAAAAGTTGGAGGTTTTATCTTTTTAAACTCTCCTAAAATTTGTTCATAATTTTTACATATTTTATTAGAACCACAGTCACTGTCATTGCTATCCCGATCAGAATTATATTTTCTGCGATAAATTTTGTCATCAGATTCAGAAGAAGAAGAGCTACTTTTAGTTTTATAGTATTTAGCTTTCTTATCTCTGTGTTTGTAGGGCATTGTTCCAAATTCTGTTCTCTTATCTTTTTCATCTTGATGGTACTTTTCCAGTAGAATTTGATTTAATTCCTCTTGTGCTCTTAAGATTCTTTTGTTTTCTTCCTTAACACTTTTTATCTCATATTTTAAATCTTTAACAATATGTAATAATTCATATGATTGATCATTAAGTTTCACGTATATTTCTTCATTAATATTTTCCTATTGATTATTATTACGTTCATTATGAGGACATTTGTCCTCTGCCGATTCCTCCAGTATATCCATACCTGCAAATTAAATGTCAAACTGTTTTGTACATAAACAAATTAAAGAAAAGTCAGTAACTAAGTTTTCTGTTTTCATTTTTTGTTTTGCACGTGTGAGCCTAATTCAGACCTAGAGTTTGAACTCGTGCTCTGATACCACATGTAACATCCCAAAAAATTCACAAAATTTAAAAAACTTTCAACGTAGCATTTATTGCTTATACTAACTGTGCGTAATTATAATAATGCTTCTTTGTTTAAAACTGAAATAAATTGTTGTATCAATCATGCATGTGAATTGTTTTAATTATGAAATGTTGTCAATGCTCGCTACAAGTACTTGCTATTGTTTGTATGCGCTAATTGTTTTTTTTCTTCTTTTGATGATGAAGGGGTCCTGTGGGCAACCCGGGGATTACTTAGCTATTCGCTAAAGCATTGAACATTCTTGATGCAGATCACAGGTAGGAGAAGTAATAATGTTTTGAAAGTGAAGATACAGAGATCTTCATTATCGTCAAATAGCTTTCAAGTTTTTAAAAAAGAAAAATAGGATAACTTACGATGCAATCCAGGGTGAGATCTAATTGCTGTTTCAGCTATAAAAATGTATCAGATTGGTCTATATGACTTTATCATCATTACCTTCTTCTCTCAGTAATAGTGTTATTTTAATACATAAGTGTTCGTACAAAGTTGGGCATCGAAATCAAAGTGAAGTATTTCGAATCATACCTAAGGATTTATAATGAGTATCAAATATTTATAGGATCATATCCTAAGTTCGAACAACCTCAATGTAGTTCTTTGTATATCTTTTGATCTTATGCAATATTTTTATTCCCGAAATATAATGGTTATCCTAAATGCTAGGGTATGGTCATAGTAACTACAATTATAAAACAATTACTATGTTGGCCTTCTCTCTAGTTTGTATCGTTTAACACTATAGTGCTTGGAGCTTATTTAACATCATAACTAAACTATATTATTGACAGGGTCTTTATACAATACACGAGCATTTTTATGTAATAATCTATGTAATAGTCAAATGTAGGGTTGGCAATGATATTATGAGAAAGGTATTAATAATAATATGTAACCATAATGTTTTATGGTTGTAGGTTCTCTTGATAAATGTCAAACCTTAGACTTGGTCAACGTGGCTTGGTATAATGTCTAGACAATGGTATGATGGTGTTGATAAGTGGTATCCCGAGCTATAATGCATAGTCGATGATTAACTTGAAAGATATTCCTGCTGGAAAGTTCGGTTGCAAGTTGTCATAGTGGTGGTAGACAAGATCATTTAAAGTGCATTAAAGTGATGTTGGTGGAATGCCTGTTCGCATCCATTATGGTTGGATTCACATGGTAACTCTTGGTAATAGATTAACCCTAACAACACTTTGGCTTACCTCGACGAAGGTGGTGAACTTAGCATTCATTTTGCAAGGAGTGGGTGTAGTGTGGCCGACAGGCCTGCGATTCCTTATGGTTTCAAAGCCGGATTTTGAGGACTCCTTCCTTAGGTTAGTTACCATGACCTGTAAGGGAAGATTGTCACTTTCAGGGTTTAAGAGCCGAGCCAAATACTATGGAGGTAATTGTTGCATTCATCAAAGGGATTTGAGAGACTCTAGGATCAAAGCCGGTTGCAGAAGCTGTCGATTTCGACCTTCGGTTTAAGAAAGGGTAATGTCCTTATTAACATTCTTGTTGTTGCACTCATCAGTATTGTTTAAGCTTTGAAACTAAATTTAACCTCTCTCTGTGTTAATGGGAGGTGATTCATGTCTCCAAGTCTCTATGTTCAAGCTATTGGGAACTACTGCTAAAACAAAATGGTAAGTCTCGACGGTTCCTCCTATAGGTTTCTCAATAAAACTGTTGGCCATTGTTTGGTTTAACCGGAGCTCTTGATTTTAGTTTTTGGCTGAAGGTGTGGTCGCCATTGTAATGTTTGTATGTTGTGAAGCATGCGTAGGGAGGATTGAACCCTCAACCTACCTTTGCTATGTTCTACAGTGTTTACTGTGTATCAAATGTAGTTCTTGTTCATAAGGGTTTTAACCCTCGACTATTTGGATAAATGAGAAGGTCTTCGGTCTATGTGTTCTTATAGTGTATAAATAAATAGTGCGTAGAAATGATGCTCTGTGTTATTTAATGCTTATTGTAATTTGTTAATGGCCGAGAGCCAATCTATCTCGTTTTGCAACTTCAAATCCTAATGTCTAACTTCGTTTCACTGTAAGGATTTGTTTAACTATGTATGACCTTGAGCCCTTGGTTATTTGCGTGACTATAATGTTGAGAAAGGTTTTCAGTGTTGAGTGCTGAATGGCTTGGTTCTTTGACTGTAGTTTCAAGCTCCAAATGTTTGTACAAATGAAATTTATCGTTATGTAGTTGCTTTTTCTACTGTGACATGTCTATTTGGTTTTTGTTTAGAGCTAGGTTTGTCACCCTCGACTCGTTCTGCAAGGAATGGTTGTTTTTTATATTGAAAGGTTCGAGCCCTTTCGTCAAATGAACTTTTCTATGTTGAGATCACTCTGTTTAGTGAATTCGACGTTTTTAAAGGGTTTCGTTTACTATTGTTAATACATTGTAATTGTAGAGGTTATGAGGGTTTTGAACCCATAACTGTTATGTATGCAAATGCCTTCTAAATGGTCTAACTCTGTCTTGGATAGTCTATTTATTTTGATAAGTTTGAATGAATACTAAAATGTTATAATACAAAAGCTAAGGTTCTGTCAATAATAGAACATTCATCCAATATATACTTGTTCTTTGTTTTAACGGTCTATAGTAATGATGATAAAAGTGTTAATCACTTATGTTCACTTCTGTTTACTCTATTTGTATTGATTTTTCCCCAATAATTGTGAATGTTGGTAACTATTTTGATATTAAATAAATATAATACAGAATTAATAAGGGTGTAATATTGGGCCCCGACCCGAGCATATATGACTTATTTTGATTATTGGGGAAAAATCCCTAGTGCACATGATTTATTGTTTATACACTGACATATTGGGCATGGACCCTAACTGATTCCATTATTTGATTATATACTGGGCAAGGAATCCCTAATGTTGTGATTCATGTTTCTTATCATATGATGTGGGTACAAAACCCTAATATACTAAGATGATCTTTTTATTACATACTGTGTAGTGACGTTCTTGGCATGATTGACTTATATGGTGTGTTGAATGTGGTCTCAGGAACACACAGGTGACCAACGTACTAGGGAAAAGCCCTGATGTACATAGAGGAAATATTATGTACTGCGAGTAATCCCCAATGTGCATTGAGTGTTGAGCATAAGCCCTCGAGCACTCCGCGCTTGAGAAATGAATACCGGATCCGAGGCCACTTATATATTCTAGATGTGCCTCACAACCACATTCTAGCACTAGTGTTGAGCGGGAGGCTCTGGAATTGCACTAGCGTAATGCCCATGTGAGAGTGTTTAGTTAAAGGGTCTGAAGAGCACTCGGGGTTACGAGCTCTTAAGTGTTGAGTCGAGGAGACTCTGAATAGCACTTCTATTTTTCATCACATTTATTCAAATTGGTTAAATGAATCTTCTTTTATCTATCATCAAGTACTACGGGAACTACCATGTTAAACGATGGAATCCAACATGCAAAGAGAGAGACTAGAGCTGCCTATCCAAGCTTACCAAAAGACCGTACAAAGAATTGGACCTTGTACCTAATGTTAAAAGAAGTATCATGTGAGGTGACATAATTAATTAAAAGATAATCACCATAACTTAAAGCATGAGTTCACTAAGAGTAGTCTTATATGAATAACATGCATACATGTTCCAAGGTTAAATATCATTATTATTAAAAGCTTTATTAATAATGATGTTATTATTTTATAAAATATATTTATTCCATAGGGTTTATGCATAGTTGGCTTCCACATTCTTAATATTATTAATAATGTTATTAGTATTAAGGTTGAAATATAATTATTATCATCATCATTATTATTATGAAAAGATTAATTTAAAATCACTTCTAGTTAAAACAAATAAAAAGTCCTAGTTCAACAAGGACTAGATATTTTAGTGATAATATATTTTAAATATTAATTATTTAATTTAAAGAAACCAATTAAATATTCAACAGTCATAAATCAACACTCCCCTACAAAAAGAGGGCAGATCCCAAGAATGATGATATCAGTTTTTTTATTATCATTCTCTTATGGTAATCAAAGAGAACTTTCTGCTCCAAGAACTGAAACAATCCCACCTAACTTTTCCAGATCTGAATCAACAGTGAACCTAGGGCCTCCATCTCTTATTGCATGTTGGAACCAGCTTGGGGGGATCCAGTTAGAACTAGGAATGGTCTAAGGGTCATGGTTGGTAAGAAATGGTAGTCCCAAAGTTATCAGGTTAAAAGATCATTCTACAGGTTGGTCAGATCCATAAACTTTCTGCATTAATTATTGTTTGAGTGTACAAGTCTTGCAGAGGAGAATCAAGCTTCCATACAACTAGGTAAGAAACTACAATTTCCTCATTTCAAGTTATTATTTAACTAAGACTTATTAACTAGGATTTATATTTCAGCATTGTCTTCCCCTAAACTTGTTTAGTATAAAATTTCTCATAGAGAAAGGGCCTTTAGGCATGGGCTCTCAGGTTGTGTTCTTTTATTTACAGTAGAAAAACCCTTTGAACCTGAAATCTACTAGCTTAGGCATTTCGATCGAAACACCAATCGAAGGTCTAGCATGTCTAGCCAGCTAGCCTGTGCTAGACGTCATCAACAACAAAAACATAGGAACCTAAGTCATTATTGTTGACTTCTCTTAAATCCTGATAGCACATTTCATTGTTTCATTTTCAAAGTATTCTTTAGGTTAGGTTTATAATCTTTCTAGCATTTACATCCTGGCAATTATTTCTCTTTCCCACGTTTCCAAATATAAAGACCAGAGTCAACATAGACAGAGACCATGTATCTAAACCCTTAGCAATATTTCTAAACATCAAGGAAAATCATAAGGCTTAGACTGCCACGATATCTACTTCTGCCCAGCCATTCATTTAAACATTTTATCACAAGTTACACTACAGTATCGTAGTAATACCTACCATCCCTTCAAACCCAAAACCACTGACATTAAACACGCAGACGTAGACGGAGAAAATGGTTGTTTGAAACAAAAATTGAAATGTAAAGCAAATCAAAATACAGGCTAAGTGACCACAATTTTCTCGTTGATTCATTTCCAATTCAGGTTTGGTTTTCTTTATTTAACCAACAATCAACCCTTTAAATCTAACACAACGAAAATGCAACAGGTATACAAGGATTTCGATTTCATAAACCATAGATTCAAACTTTTTCCTAATACATGATACGTTTATAATATTTTATACCGAAAAACCCTGATAGGCCTTCTCCCATCTCAAGGAACGAATCCCATAGCCAAAACAACACATCACTTATCATCAAATGCATATATATATATATATATATTAACCCTCTTTGCAAAGCAAAAGTAGAAGCAAAATCCAAACCCCAACTACTACCCAGTAATATTAGATATTTCCATACATTACAATCTATAGGCCCAGGTCGAGATATCCAATCTCAGGGACAATTTAAACACCCAGAATATTAAACAAAACAACTAGACATTTGACAAAGGCATCACAGACATCAACGAATATAGGAGTCCCATTTAAAATTACCAAACCAACTACTCTAGGTTAGAGCGACGATAGTAAATACAGAGAGCAAACCAACATTTCTACTCTTACCCCATAAGAAAATGCATAAGCTAGACAAATTATGAATCATATATAGAAATGCGTAGAAGGCCAAAAATCTCTTAATAAATGTTCAGGGTTCATTCAGAAATACGCAGACCTATACCTCGGTTCAAAATTCAAGTTTTATATTATAGGCATTACATCCATTTTACAATAGCTTAAAATTATTCATAGAGCCAAATGGCCAAAACATTACACTAAAACCAGAAAGACCTCCAGGGTTATGTCGTCCCCATTAAAACAATAAATACATTTAAATTCATGGTCTAGCCAAAGGCGACCTCTAGAATTCAAAGTAAACTAGTAAGCCAAAGAGCTCCATGAAGTCTCCCATAGCCAAATATACAATACAGCCGCCATAGATGCGAGAGGAAAGGGAAACGTTGGTGAAAATATGGACTTACCACTTCCATTTTCCCATGTCATCGAAGGCCTGGTAACCTGCAGCAACCCACGCAGAGGTGCTCGCAACCCATCACCTGCCATTTCAACAAAGGACACGGGTTAAACCATAAGATATTTATCAATCAATGGGTAAACACAAAAGTAAGAGAAAAGGATTTACAAGTGAAGGAAGGACAATTACCTAGACCGGGCAATATATTTTTTCCACCCGTTTAGCAGAGCAAACACCATGTGCACTGACCGTGAGCGTAGCTCAATTCAGGGCACGAAACCACTTCAAAATGAAACAAGAGACTGATCCAAGTCGAAAAAACAAATGCAGAGCACATTTACAAGTGAAAAACCCCAATATCGAAACCCTCACTCCCAGCTGGTTTCATAACATGTTGATACCATAGGGTGTAGTTAATACTCCACCAACTTGTCATTAATGAAGTATTGTTTTACCATCCAACCGTTATCATATGGGTCCTATAAACATATTTCTGTATCCCAAGGTTTCACACCCTATCCATTACACTTTGGTTATATAACATGCTAACACATGGTGGTAGAATTAATAAGGGAGATTTTTCTCATAGTAGCACCTGCATATAAACATGAAACAATACTTTAGCTAATTACTAAGTAAGACCAGAACTCCCAAGACTACTCTTACCTCTCAGCAGCTTTTCCGGGGGTACATCTTTCCCTTTCTCTTAACACTAGTGTTCCATCATGGTCCTCAACTTTCATCAACGAGGGTCCATCTCACCTAAAGTTACCAAATATAATTTTATAAACATGCACATGAAACAGTACGAAAGAGGTGCTATTATAATTACTCTAGCATTGTACCCTTGTGACAGAATTTCATTATCTACCCTAAACATCACTTCCGCATAACCAAAATATTATTAGTTAGTGAGTCTCTATTGCCTAAGAACCTTAAAACTCTTAGGTGTCGCAAACAAGTACCAACGCATTTTCTCAGTACTGAAGTTAATTTATGAATCATCATCTTTAAATAGTTTTTATTGCAGTAACATAAAATTTTAAATTTTTACTATTTTTAGGGACATTACAAGTGGTATCAGAGCCCAGCTACAAAACTAAGTGACCTATGGACTCATTACAAAAAGAACATCCGCCGCAAGATACCGTTTAAACCAAAAAATGCATTTAGAAATTTTGTTTTTATATGACAAAGTAAACTAACAGATTTTCTGTTCTTGATACTTATATAACATTGCAGGTAGAGTCATGGGCTGATAATGAATTCAGAACAGGGCAGCAACATACATGGAAATCTGAACTCTCCACCAAGAGAGCAAGAAGTTGTGGTGGAACTAAGCTTGAATTTAATGAAATCCATGCAAAATATACAGGAAGAATTCCAAAGTTTCAGAGATGATAACATGCAGGAAAGAAGAGAGCAGCAAGCTATAAATGAATCTTTACTTCAAAGCTTGATCGAGGAAAAGCCCCACGGACAGCCTGCACTCTCAGTCAACACCTTTAAAAAGGGAAACTGTCACACACAGAAAACTACCAGTCCTAAGAGAGAAGAATAGGGAGAACACCTACCTAAATCAATGGAAGAGGACTATAAGAGCTCTTCCAATGATGATGGCTCACCACCTCCTTGCAAGAAAAGGAGGAAGAGTGACAACAATTTGCAATGAGAATTCAGAAAGATAAAATCCCCAACTTATGATAGAGAGATCAAATCTGGGGAGAAGGCTGAAGAGTGGCTGTTAGGAATGAATAAGTATTTCAAAGTTCATAACTATTCGAGCGAAATGCAAGCCCGACTAGCCATCTACAACCTAAATGGTAAAGTAGCCAGATGGTGGCAGGACTTGAAACACACCAAGGGACAGGATTTAAGAGACATAACTTGGGATGCTTTCAGCAAAATATTTCAGGACAAATACATGTCTGAAAGATTCTTTGACAAAAAGATCAAAGAATTCCATGAATTAAAAATGGGCTCCTTGACAATGGAATCATTCATCAATAGATTTTTAGATCTATTGCATTATGTCCCTTACATAAAAAGATGAAAAAATCAAGTTACAACAGTTCTTGGGAGGTCTACCACCAAACTTTAGAGACAAGATAGAGTTTGACATGCCCAAAACCTTAGATGTGACATTACATAAGGAAAGACTGTGTTATGAGCACGGGCAGCCAAGGAATGATAACATCAATAGAAATAGAGATAGGTTCAGAAACTTCTCGGACAACCACAGACCAGGTTTTAGACCTCCTCGTTACCAAAAAAAAAACAACAGTTTTCCACCCAACAGAAGCTTCAACCAACCTCAAGCACGGCCAAATGCACCCCCACAACCTGTCAATAGGCCAGCTTTCAACAAAGGGACCAAAGCTATCCCACTAACCATTTCTTGTTGGAAATACCAAGGGCCCCACTACTACAAAGACTTCCCTAGCAAAACGGATGGAATTTTACACAATGTCCAAGCATACCCTACAGTGGGAGACATGGAAAAAATACCCAGGATTATGCCACTCTTGATGGCTGACAGGCAGATCACCAGGCCACCATGGTTGAAAGTGAGGTTAAGATCTCAAACACAACTGTTTCATTTTTAATAGATCCCATTGCATGCCGAAGTTATATATCCCCTAAGATAGTGAACACTTGTAAGTTAAACCGAGAGCACCACAAGAAACCGTGGCTGGTACAACTAACCACTGGTACCAAATGAAAGGTCTTCGAGTTAGTTAAAACTTGTGAGATAGATTTGAACGGTTTCCCAACTAGGTTAGAATTAAACATTCTACCCCTAGGATCGTATGATGTACTTATTGGCATGGATTGGTTGGAAGAATACCACATCCTACTCGACTGCTTAAACAAGTCCTTACTCTATAGGGATGACCAAGGGAATCGAAAGACGATTCAAGGTATCCCTAAGAAAGTGTTTGTAAGACAAATCTATTCCTTACAAGCAAATAAGTGTATCCGAAAGGGTTGTAAGATCTTTTCCATCAACATACAAACCATAGAAACTGATAGGGAACAGAAGATCGAAGATTTCCTAGTCCTCATAGAATTCAGAGACGTATTTCTTGAGGAAATACTAGGGTTACCACCCAAACGAGACTTAGATTTTTCAATAGAATTAACACCCGGGTCAGTACCAGCTTCCAAAGCTCCTTACTGCATGGTCACACCAGAATTGGTGGAGCTCAAACTTCAGTTACAAGAATTGATCAACAAAGGGTACATCCGACTGAGCGTATCCCCTTGGGGAGCACCGATACTCTTTGTCAAAAAGAAAGACGGAATGATGCGGATGTGCATTGACTACAGCCAACTCGATAAAATGACCATTAAGGATCATTAGCCACTCCCTAGAATCGATGGCTTGTAAGTTAAAGGAGCGAATATCTTCTCAAAGATCGACTTAAGATTCAAATACCATCAGGTGAGAATCCGTGATGAGGATATCAACAAAACCACTTTTCGGACCCGATATGGACACTACGAGTTCGTAGTGATGCCTTTTGGGTTGAAAAAATGCACCGTCCAAATTTACGTGTATGATGAACAACATCTTTAGTAAATACCTCGATAAGTTCGTTCTAGTATTTATTGACAACATTTTGATCTACTCCAAGAACGAAGAAGAACATGAGGAACACCTCCGAATTGTTTTACGAATACTACGGGAACACCAATTGTATGCCAAGTTTAGTAAATGTGATTTCTACAAACCCTAGATTTAATACTTAGGACATATGATTTCCAAGAAGGGAATAGCAGTCGACCCCGGAAACGTCAAAGCTATCGAAGAATGGCCCACACCTACGTGTGTATTCGACATAAGATCATTTTTAGGCTTAGCCAACTACTACCAGAAGTTCATTGAGGATTTCTCACGGATTGCATGCCCCATGAAAGCCTTATAGAAGAAGGCAAACAAGTTCATCTGGACAGCTAAGTGCGAAGAAAGCTTTCAGAAGCTGAACCAACTATTGATTAGTGCACCGATTCTACAAATTACGGATTCCAATGGGGACTTCATTGTTTACATGGATGCAAGCAAGGAAGGGCTTGGGGAGTCCTTATGCAAGACAATTTTTCCATATGCTATGAATTGAGGAAATTGAAAGAACATGAGAAAAAATACCCTACGCATGATCTTGAGCTAGCCACCATCATCCACACGTTAAAAATGTGGTGACACTACCTCACGGGGAAGAAATTCCTACTAATGACAGACATCATGAGTTTAAAGTATATTTTCGACCAACTCGACCTAAAGGCTAGGTAGGCCAGGTGGTTAGCCTTCCTTAGCGAGTACCATTTCGAACTAAAACACATAAAAGGAAAAGAAAACAAGATTGCAAATGCCTTGAGCCAATGAGCACATATGATTTATGAGGTTACTGTAAGCCAAACCGACTCAGACTTGCACCACATAATTTGAATGGCAAGTAAGAATGACCATTACTACACTAAAACCATTGCGAAGATATAGGAAGATAGGTTATTCCAACAACGAAAGGAGTATAAGATAGATGAGTCGGGACTATTGTGGTTGAAAGAGATACTTTACATCCCAGAGAGTGGAGACATTAGATCAAACATCCTCATGGAATTTCACCAGAAATGCTATTTGGGACACCTCGGATATCAAAAGATGATATCGACAGTAAAGAAACATTACTTTTGGCCTAAGTTGAAAGTTGACATCGCCATGTTCATTGCGAAATGTTAGGAGAGCTAACTGGTCAAAACAAAACACTAACACCCCTTCGGTTTACTACAACCTTTACCCATTCCAGAATGGAAGTGGGTGGTAATAAGTATGGACTTCATTACGGGCTTACCCAAGAGTAAGAGATAGAACGACTCTATCTTTGTAGTGGTAGACAAGCTGTCTAAAGCAGCTCATTTGACACTAGTGAAATCTACCTATAAAGTAGTACACATCACAGACATCTTCTTAAAGGAGATCTCTCGATTGCATGGGATACCCAAGGAAATCATTTCCGATTGAGACACGAAGTTCACTAGCAACTTATGGAGAGCATTGATCTCCAGGTTGGAGACACAACTACAGTTCAGTATCGCTTACCACCCCCAAACCAACGGACAAACGGAACGAGTAAACCAAATTCTTGAGGACATACTGAGAATGTACGTCATGAACAACCCCACTAAGTGGGAAGACTATTTGCACCTCACAGAGTTTGTGTACAACAATGGTTATCAAACCTCGACCAAACTAAGCCCTTTCGAGGTACTCTACGGCAGGAAATGTTGGACACCCATGACTTGGGACAGTCCGGTAGACAGACTTATGTTAGGACCTGACCTACTAAAAGACTTGGAACAACTAGTCTCCAAGGTACAACTAAGCATGAAAGAAGCACAGGACCGCCAAAATAGTTATGTGAACAAGAAAAGAAAAGACAAAGACTACCAAGTCGGTGAGCATGTTTTCCTAAAAGTAAAGGCAAAATGAAGCTGTTTGAGCTTAGGTTGATGCAGGAAACTAGCCCCTAGGTTTTTTGGACCTTTTCAGATACTGGCCAAGAAGGGACCAGTGGCATATGAGTTAGCCTTATCAGCTCATGTAAAATTTCATAATGATTTTCATGCATCATTATTAAAGAAATATGTATATGATACTAAACATGTAATTGATTGGTCCTTATTACAATTGGAGCCTGAAGGGGAGTTCACGCCAGAACCACTTCACATTCTGGACAAGAGAGAGCTGCAGCTCAGGAGAAGGACCATTACCTAGCTGAAAGTGCAATGGAGGCACTTCGGACCAGAGGAGGCTACTTGGGAAAATGAAGCAACCATGAAAGAGGCATACCCCGCCTTGTTTCATGACTTCATTTCTAGTCCCTAGAAATGTTGGAATGGTGTTGTTTCTAATTGGGGAGGGATGTAATATCCCAAATTTTGGACTGTCTATTTTCTGATGTTATATTGGGCCCCGACCCCAACACATATGACTTATTTTGATTATTGGGCATAATCCCTACTGCACATGATTTATTGTTTATAGACTGACATATTGTGCATGGACCCTGACTGATTCCATTATTTGATTTTATACTGGGCAAGGAAGCCCTAATGTTGTGATTCATGTTTCTTATCATATGATATGGGTACAAAACCCTAATATACTGAGATGATATTTTTATTACATACTGTGCAATGATGTGATTGACAGGATTGACATATATGGTGTGTTGAGTGTGGACTCAGGAACACACGGGTGACCTACGTACTGGGAAAAAGCCTTGAAGTACCTAGAGGAAATATTATGTACTCGGAGTAAGCCCCGATGTACATTGAGTCTTGGGCATAATCCTTGGAGCACTCCAAGCTTGATAAATGATTACTGGATCTGTGGCCACTTAAGTACTCTAGATGTGCCTCACAACCACATTCTAGCGCTAGCGTTGAGAAGGAGGCTCTGGAATTGCACTAGCATATTGCCCATGTGAGAGTGTTGAGTTAAAGGCTCTTAAGAGCACTCAGGGTTACTAGCTCTTAAGTGTTGAGTCCAAGAGACTTTGAATAGAACTTCTACTTTTCATCACATTTATTCAAATTTGTTAAATGAATCTTATTTTATCTATCATCAAGTATTGTGGGAACTACCATGTTAAACGAGGGAATCCAACATGCAAAGAGAGAGACTAGAGATTCCTATCCAAGCTTACCAAAAGACCGTCCAAAGAATTGGACCTTGTCCCTAATGTTAAAAGAAGTATCATGTTAAGTTACATAATTAAATAAAAGATAATCACCATAACTTAAAGCATGAGTTTACTAAGAGTAGTTTTATATGAATAACATGCATAAAGGTTCCAAGGTTAAATATTATTATTATTAAAAGCTTTATTAATAATGATGTTATTATTTTATAAAATATATGTATTGCATACGGTTTATGCATAGTTGGCTGCCACATTATTAAATATTATTAATAATGTTATTAGTATTAAGGTTGAAATATAATTATTATTATCATCATTATTATTATGAAAAGATTAATTTAAAATCACTTTTAGTTAAAACAAATAAAAAGTCCTAGTTCAACAAAGACTAGATATTTTAGTGATAATATCTTTTAAATATTAAACATTTAATTTAGAGAAACCAATTAAATATTCAAGAGTCATAAATCAAGACTCCCCTACAAAAAGAGGGCATATCCCAAGAATGAGGATATTAGCTTTTTTATTACCATTCTCTTATGGTAATCAAAGAGAACTTTCTGTTCCAAGAACTGAAACAGTCCCACCTCACTTTTGCATATATGAATCAACAGTGAACCTAGAGCCTCTATCTCTTATTGCATGTTGGAACCATCTCGGGGGGATCCAGTTAGAACCATGAATGGTCTAAGGGTCATGATTGGGAGGAATATGGTAGTCCCAAAGTTATCAGGTTAAAATATCATTCTACAGGTTGGTCAAATCCATAAACTTTATGCATTAATTATTGTTTGAGTGTACAGGTCTTGCAGAGGAGAATCGAGATTCCATACAACCAGGTACGAAACTACAATTTCCTCATTTCAAGTTATTATTTAACTAAGAGATATTAACTATGATTTATATTTCAGCATTGTCTTCCCCTAAATTTGTTTAGTATAAAATTTATCATAGAGGAATTGCCTTCAGGCATGGGCTCTCGGGTTGTGTTATTTTATTTATAATAACAAAACCCTTTGAGCTTGAACTCTGCTAACTAAGGCATTTTGATCGAAACTCCATTCGACGGTCTAGCAGGTCTAGCTAGCTAGCATGTGCTAGACGTCATTAACAACAGAAACGTAGGAACCTAAGTCATTATCGTTGACTGCTCTTAAATCCTGATAGCACGTTTCATTGTTTTGTTTTCAAAGTATTCTTTACGTTACGTTTATAATCATTCTAGCATTTACATCCTAGGAATTATTTCTCTTTCCCACATTTCCAAATATAAAGACCAGAGTCAACATAGGCAGAGACCATCTATTGAAACCCTCAACAATATTTCTAAACATCAAGGAAAATCGTGAGGCTTAGACTGCCACGATATCTATTTCTTCCCAGTGATTCATTTAAACATTTTATCATAAGCTACATTATGGTATCATAGTAATACCTACCATCCCTTCAAACCCAAATCCATTGACATTAAACGTGTAGACGCAGATGGAGATAATGGTTGTTTCAAACAGAAATTGAAACGTAAAGCAAATCAAAATACATGCTAAGTGACCATGATTTTCTCGTTGATTCATTTCGAATTCAGGTTTGATTTTCTTTATTCAACCAATAGTCAACGCTTTATATACCATAGCGAAAACGCAATAGGTATACAAGGATTTCGATTTCATAAACCATCAATTCAAACTTTTGCCTAAGACATCATACGTTTAAAATCTTTTATACCGAAAACCCTGATGGACCTTCTCCCATATCAAGGAACGAATCCCAGATCCAAAAGGACGCATCACTTATCATCAAATACATATATATATATATTAACTCTCTTTGTCAAAGCAAAAGCAAAAGCGAAATCCAAACCCCAACTACTACCCAGTAACGTTAGATATTTCCATGCATTAAAATGTGTAGGCCTAGGTCGAGATATCCAATCTCGGGGACAACTTAAACACCTAGAATATTAAAAAAAAAAACTAGACATTTGACAGAGGCACCACTAGAGTCAATGAATACACGAGTCCCATTTAAAATTACCAAACCAACTACTTCAGGTTAGAGTGACGATAGTAATTACCTAGAGAAAACCAACATTTCTACTCCTACCCCATAAGAAACTGCAGAAGCTAGCCAAATTATGAATCATATATAGAAATGTGCAGAAGGACAAACATCTCTTAATAAATTTTCAGGGTTCATTCAGAAATACTTAGACCTGTACCTCGGTTCAAAATTTAATTTTTATATTATAGGCATTACATCCCCTTTACAATAGCTTAAAATTCTCCATAGAGCCGAATGACCAAAACATTACACTAAAAACAGAAAGACCTCAAGGGTTATGTCGTCCCAATTAAAACAATAGATACATTTAAATTCATGGTCCAGCCAAAGACGACGTCTAGACTTCAAAGTCAACTAGTAAGCCAAAGGGCTCCACGAAGTCTCCCATAACCCAATATACAATACACCCACCATAGATGTGAGAGGAAAGGGCGATGTTGGTGAAAATATGGACTTACCACTTCCATTTGCCAATGTCATCGAAGGCCTGGTCACATGTAGCAACCCACGCAGAGGAGTTTGCAACCCATCACTTTCCATTTCAATAGAGGAAACGGGTTAATCCTTGAGATATTTATCAATCAATGGGTAAACACAGAAGTAAGAGAGAAGGATTTACAAGTGAAGGAAGGATAATTACCTGGACGGGGCACTGTATTTTTTCCACCACTTCAGCTGAGCAAACACCAGGTGCAGTGACCATGAGCGTAGCTCAGGTCAGGGCACAAAACAACTCCAAAATGAAACAAGGGACTGAGCCAAGTCGAAATAACAAATGCAAAGCACATTTACAAGTGAAAAAACCCAATATTGAAACCCTCACTACCAGCTGGTTTCATAACACGTTGATACCATAGGGTGTAGTTAATACTCCACCAACTTGTCATTAATGAAGTATTGTTTTACCATCCAATCGCTATAGTAGGGGTCGTATAAACATCAACGTTTAATGGTATGAACATATTTCTTGTATCCCAAGGTTTCGCAACCTAGCCATTACAAGTTGGTTATATAACATGCTAGCACATGGTGGTAGAGTTAATAAGGGAGAGTTTTCTCATAGTAGCACCTACATATAAACATGAAACAATACTTTAGCTAATTCCTAAGTAAGATCAGAACTCCCAATACTAACCTTACCTTTCGGCAGCTCTGCCGGGGGTACATCTTTCCCTTTCCTTTAACACCAGTGTTCCATCATGGTCCTCAACTTTCATCAACGAGGGTCCATCTCACCTGAAGTTACCAAATAGAATTTTATAAACATGCATATGAAACAACACGAAAGCGGTGCTATTATAATTACTCTAGCATTGTACCCTTGTGACAGAATTTCATTATCTACCCTACACATCGCTTCCGGAGAACCAAAAGATTATTAGTTAGTGAGACTTTGTTGCGTAAGAACCTTAAAACTCTTAGGTGTCGCAAACAAGTACCGACGCATTTTCTCAGTACTAAAGTTAATTTTTTCAATCATCATCTTTAAATAGTTTTTATTGCAGTAACAAATTTTTTTAAATTTTTACTATTTTTAGGGACATTACGAAGGGTCTTATTAGGAGGTTCGAATGGATATGTTGAATAGTGAGAGACTATAACTATTGTATGTCTTTTGCAAAGGTTTAGAAACATGGAGAAGTTAAACCCTATTTTAATCTATTTCCGCAATAGTAGAGATATAATATAATGGATGAATGATACAAATACTATTATGTTTGTTTTTGCAGTATTTTAATTTCGTAAGAAATGAAGAAAGACTTAAGTGAAGAAAGATAAGATCATGTGTATTTAGTATTTGTTGTAAGTAAATAGTTACTCTGTAACTAAATCCTAGGTTTATGTAGAAACCTAGAACTACTTGAGTTTTCTTATACTTATTTTGTTATAAATGTGAAGCTATTCAAATGTCTATGTAACTATAATTTTTTTAGAGTAAAAGATATTGTTAAATTGAAAAATATAACAGAAAAAGGAAAACATACAGAGTTAGTCTACTCATTCATGATATTCACTGCATATACTTTGTCTAATTTAACCTCCCTTCCCTGTACTAGAGTACGGTACAAAAGACAATACGTGGAAAAATGCAGGGAGGGCATTTATTCTTTCATTTCCTATACTTATTCAACAATATACAATTTCATAATTAGATTAGAAATTCAATCATTTGCTTTTGTAGGATGATAACGATCAATATTTAACTAATGGATACTAAATCAACAGCTACAAAAAATAAATTATAACTACTTAGGAATGAAATAACAAGTAGAACTTGTAACTGTAGATGGGGTGGACAAACACCCAAGGTGGCCTATTCCTCCCAACCTTCTCCAGAAGAAGCAGCCAAACTGCTTGCCTCCTTTTGACCGCCAAGCATATTCATTGAAGCACTAGGTAGAAGACTTTGTGTAGAAGCAAGGCACTCAGGTTGTATAATCAGCAATCAATAGAGACTTTCCATACACCTCAATCTATACACTCAGCAGTTAAACTCTGCGCTTAGCAGTTAAAATCTGCACTCAGCAGTAAACAAGGCAGACTTACACCATGATCAAAAACCTAGTTTTTCTCCTCATCGATCTGTTGTGTGCATATAGCAGAACCACAAGGTAAGTTTCCTTGTCAGGAAAAGTGTTGAACCTCAGTCCAAATTTGATGGCTCTTATAAAGATTCCCAGGTCTTTAGTGGTGAGTTTCCAAAATAAATGAGCCTCAAGCTCCAGTCCCATCTTTCAGGGAACTATGACAACAATTTAAGGGAGTTGTCCCATACCAACAACTAGTTACTTGATTCATGATGCTCCCACTCGTCCATTGCCTTCTACCCCAGATTCCATTCCACCTAGTGGGTCAGTAAACACTCTTTCACCAATTCTCCTTGGGTGAGTGTCTCTTATTTTAATTATTTAAATAATAATATTGTGCAATTACAGTCATCCTTGGACACTTGTCCAAATATAAAACTTTACAATAAAAGTTAAGATGATGTCTTCTTCAGACATAAAATGTTTTCAGCAAAGTTGTATGTTACACTCTCTGCATTATTATTTTTTATATATGTCTTCTTATCAATTGGGAAATTAAACTATATATATACCTGTATTGCATTTGCTAGTGTATGGGAATCTCCTCTCCTTTATTGTAATAGAGATGTGTTGGATGTGGTTTGACCAAGTTTTTACCTCTGCCCAATTTTTGTACTGGACAGAGTTTATCTGCGTGCATAAGGTTAGAACTAATTCCTATAAAAAACGATAATGCCTTATAGTTACATAGTTGCTACACTAATGTTTGTTTAAAAGTGAAATAAAGTCCAAATAAAATGACCATAGGGTTTAGGATTATAGATTACAAAAAGAATGAGGAAATTATATAGAAGGGAACACCTTGTGGTGTAACTTTAGATTTTAGATTAGAATCTTGTTTCCATAGCCTTTCCATGATTTTTAAAAGTATATCCCTTGAATAAGTCTCTTGATGAATATTAAATAGATAATTCTATCTACCATCGTGGCCAAAAATAAACTCTTACCGTCACTTTAGAACAGTAGCAACAATCATGTTGCAATTTGTAAGCCACTTTTGTTCTTAATGAATAAAAAGCAATGCAACCCCTTTTGTGGATGTAGCCCAAGGAGTGGGTGAACCATGTTAAAAATTTATCGTCTTATGTTATGTTTTCTTATGTGGGTTGTTTATTTGGCTTATTATTTCTGTATTTTTTCAAATGTGTTCATGGTCCTTTCAATATGTGTTCTATTCCTTTATGAAATGCTCACCATTATGTGATGGATATTATTCAGTTTGGTTGCTTTAATTATGTATATATTTTAGAAGTAGATGCATGTGTAGTTAATTCCTTGATAATTGTATGGATGCGTCCTTAAGTAAATTCCGTTATTTAAGTTTAATTGGTATCCTTCTTATATGTATCTTGAAGGTTTGTCGTTAAGTAAAAGATTATGTTTTCGCCTTATGAATTCTTGGAGTAGACTTTGCATGGTCAGCATGGGAGGAATAATTAAAGTTATGGTTGTCATTAATATGTATGGAAATTATGGAAGGAAAATCGGGTAAGTATGATGATGTAGGTGATGAGGAAGAGTAGAATAATTTTGTAGAAAATAGTGGATATGCTTTAAAAGATAATACTTTTTTTATAAAGATTTCATCACGGGGAACTAATTGTTTACATTACAATATCTCCTTGATAAAACAATTATATAAAGTGTTAATATGATAATCAATTTTTTTTTATAATCAATGTTCCCTTGTCCAAAACCCTAATCTAGATATCCAAGTCACATAATACTAAAAGCTTTTAATATAATATTAGAATGTCACTGGCATCTTAGATCTTTGCCAAAGCTAGCAATGTTTCAAATGCACTTCCCTCCATGGTCATTCTAAATGCACTTGCGGTCACCTACCTAGGTAATCGGTCTATCACCATGATATGATAATACCCAATAAAATAAATAAGAGATGAGCTGCATTATATACATTTATCTTCCTTTCTAAATTAATTGTATATTTATTTATTATTATATTGAAAATAATAAATACCACAATTAAAATGTATTAATAAAAAATAAAATTTATAGAAAACGTATTAAGATTGATAAATAGAATTATACATATATATAAATTTTAATAATAAAATTTTATAAAATAATCAAACATACATCTATTTATTAAAAAATGATTAAAACTAAAATTTAAAAAATAAAAACTAACCCATTTAAATATATATATGTTTTTTTTTAAGCCATGTAATTATAAATAGCATTTAAATATATATATATATATATATGTGTTTTTTTTTAAGCCATGTAATTATAAATAGCATAATTATTAAAACGTATAAAAAACGATCTGGTTATAAAGAATCATAAGCCCTATAGTGGGCTTATCCGAGCCTTTGGAGTATCGTGAATTAAAAGATGCATGCCTTGTTCTGTGATATTAATCATGCCGTGTATTGGCAATTCTAGTTATTCCATACAATGATGTGAATCTAATTAAAACTCTTGATACGAAGGGTGAATTGAGTACGGGGGCATGTTTTGATGAGGTATCAGGCTCAGATATCGTTAACACCACTCATGTCTCTTAGTAGACCAGCAGAATCTGCTCCAGTTTTGTAATCTGTCAAGTAAGAAATCCTGTTTTGTTTTACTGTTTTTTACACGGCAAGCATCTGAACACTCAGCAAAAGTTCTCTTTTTGGAAAATAAAGCTTCCACGACTTTCTCATTTAGTATCAAGAACAGATTAATTGGAACAAACGCGTGGATTTTGATGGATAAATATATGGAATGTTCCGGGAATAATATGTCCCACTGTGGATGTATTTCCATGCTTGGTGTATAAGCGAACGTGGGCTTGGAATCGTAGCAATAATAAGTCCAGTAGGTATCACAATTGTCACTGGAAGTTTTGAGGTTACCATTCTGAACGTGTATTATCAAGTTGGAACGGTAAAAGTAAAAATACGTACAATCAAATAAGTTAGAGATGGTTTTCCTGGTCATTCAAATACTCGTCGGACAGAGTGTTGGGCATTATCAACTTTGAGAATTCCCAACACAGCTTTATTCCAAGATGCCATTCACTGTGATGCTAAAACCGTCTGATTTCGAAAATTCCAAACACAATTGTATTTCATGATGCAGTGGATTCTGATGTGGATAATAAAACCGTGTTACTTTGGTAGGCGCATTTTAAAAATTCCTGTGGGCCTTTCTTCTACAATTGCGTCAAGGCAAAAGATATTACAGCTGAAGATACTGAACAATCCGACATGAATATTATCGGACATTTTGAAAAGGAAGGGGACAACATTTCAAAATATACAAAATACGAGACAGGGGAATTACACGAATATTATCGGACATTTTGAAAAGGAAGGGAACAATATTTCAAAATATACAAAATGCCAGACGCAGGGGAATTACACGCATATTGATATTCATGGTCGGAACAGATTGCCTCGATATGAAGTCCGTGAATTGTATTCCATATTGAAGATTGAGGGCATTTTGGGTGTACGTCTGAGCACAAGTTGTCAATAAACTCGTTGATTCACATGAGACAGCCATGGCATAATTTATTGGATGTTCAAAGCTTTATGGGTTGTCGTTTTCTGGAATCGCCTTTATATTTTTAAGAGCCCGGTTTACTCTATGCTGTTAGTATAATGATATCAACAAGAATTAAATATTAATTTTGTATTAAAGAGATTATTTCTAAAATCTCTTTTATTTGCATAATAAATTGAGAAATATAATGAAATTAGATTTACATTTACACTTTCTACTTTCACAAAAATTTGATAAAATATTTTGAAAAATAGGAAATTTTATTTTAAAATATAACATTTAAGGTTATATATATATATATAATAATAATATTTTTGCATATTTTTAAAATAAAAATATTAAAAGCCATATTTAATCTATATATATATATAATTATAACTTTTTACATATTGTATATATTAATTACAAATACATATAATATTTCATAATAAATTTATCTTAATTTCCAATCCTGGAATTCTCTTAGCTTTGAATTTTTGGATCTATACTAGTTTAATATATAAATATTTTCACATGTAAATCATATTTTAATAATGTATGAATTGGAATGGCATAATAAGGAATATTCAAATTTCATAAACTATTTTAATTTTAACTTGTAGTTTTACTTTTTTAAAATTTTATTATTTTATTAAAATGCAATCTCATATCTTGTTTTAAATATTTTGTTTACCTAATATTTTATTATTTTATTAAAGTATTTAATATCAACTTTACACTTCTCCATCTTATCACACTAGAATTAAACTTACTTATATTAAACAAGAATTAGGCTTCTCACTCCTATCAAGTAGTTGTAGAACCCCGTGTCAACTTCACACTTCTCCATCTTATCACACTGGAATTAAGCGCACTCGTATTGAAGAGGAATTACGCTTCTCACTCCTATCAAGTAGTTGTAGAGAGAATGCTACGTGAATTTTCACACTGCAAAATATCATCGTAAAAATATACTTAAATATTTTTTTACATAAAAACCGAAACCGATTTAATTATTGATGTCACGATGATATATATGATTTCAAAATGTTTGATTCTTCGTCTTGGTCATAAGATCTTGTGCATATGTTTGTTCTGAATGCAGTTACAAAAAGCACGGGTCATCCTCTATTTCATAAGAGCGAGATAGGTATCCTAAGATGTGCTTTGAATATTTTCTGTGTTTTAGGGTTAACATTTATTTTGGAAGACACCCACACCGACGTGCAGCCACACCTTCCCCAACATTGTTGTGGTAATTCTAAATTGCACGCTAAATGTTCAGTTTCTTGAATTATCTTGCTAATTTCTCCCTGAACTATCTAAGGGAAACAATTGTAGGCAACATATTTCATGAAATAGGTTTTCATGAAATATGTTCAGTTTCTTGAATTATCTTGGTAATTTTTCCCTTAACTATCTAAGGGAAACAATTGTAAGCAACATATTTCATGAAATAGGTTTTCATTATATGTTTAAGGTTGGAGGTCAAAAGTATGGAAGATTAGAATAGTAAGTGTGTGATGAAATGTTTCTCCATTATTTATTTATGTAAAATCTAATTTTATTAGTGCATTTGAGATTATAGATTATAGTAACATCATTAATCCAAAATCTAATTTTAATAGTGCATTTGAGATTATAGATTATAGTAACATCATTAATCCAAAATCTAATTTTACTACTGCATTTGAGATTATAGATTATAATAATATCATTAATCTAATTTTACGAGTACATTTAAGATTATAGTAATATCATTTATTTTTTAAACATTTAAGTTTGTAAGGTCATTTTGTATATTATGTAGTGATTATAATGAAAAAAATGGAGTTATTGTGGGGATGCCTATGGCTTAACACTAGTTACTTTATTAATGGAAATTTCTTTGTATCAAACTTTTTTTTTATACTATATAGATATAAAATCAACCTTAATTTTGGATTTGGGGTTATTTTAGATAATTGATTTGTCATAGGGTGCCTTGATATTCCAACCTTAAACCATTTAAAGATGTAATATAAAAAATATTCTAAAGCCTCTTGTTATTTCTAGTACTTATATAAAGGATCATGTTAAAGGGTTGTTAATGCGAAAGATTACAACACAACTAACTCATCTATACTTAGTATTTAAAAAAAATATGAAATGTATTAGGTATTGGCCTGACATCATACTTATACATATCCAAGATATCTATAGGATACATATTAATTAGGGAATCATATCCTTTCTTTGTAGGTAGACTATAAGTTATAGATACTGGGATTTATGGATATAAGGTTTTTCTCTTTAGTAACAATCATTGTATTTGAAGCTTCTCTAGATAGAAATAAAAATCTACATAATACATATATCTCTTATTTATATAAGGAATTTGTTGTCTTTCTAAATCCTAATATACCATATTTTAATATTTAGTGACTTGATGCAATTACCTCATCTTTATTAGGGTGGTGATATGTAAAAAGAGAAAAACAGAGGAAAAGGGAAAAAGTGAAGGATAAGAGTTTATTTTTTAAAGATCCATGATTGATATGTACCATTATTGTGTAATTTTAATTTCATAAGTGAAATCTACACTATATTATTGTAAATGTAATTTATAATTATTTTATATGTTATATGTATATGTATTTACTTATTGTGTAATGAGATTTTGCAACTTGAGTGTCATTTGATTTTACAATGAAAGAAAAGGTAGGATTTTTTCTTTGAATATAAAATTAATAAATATAAAAATATCATTAAATTATTCTAGTTGTAGTGAGAGATGAGCGAGATTTGTAATTCTATGCTCATTGTGGAGAGTAATGTTTCATTTAAAAAAAATGAAATATCAAGTAAATAATGGTTTTACAATGTCGGCCTTAATCTAAAGTTCAAAACCATATATATATATATATCCATTAATTAAAAGTAAAAAAATTAATGCAACTTGTATACTTCTATTTACATAAGATTTCAGACTCAAGATTATAAACTATATGTAGAATATTAATTGTATGCACCCATCATATTTTTGTGTAATCCAAGGAAGATGTATGAAGTTATTGTTAAACATTGTCTATTATCAAATTCACTAGTTAATATCAATTTCAACTAGTTCAAGTTTTTCCATAACCAATTAAGTAAGGATATTATGAATATAAATTAGTAATCAAAATTTAACTCTAACTTCCAATTAAATACTTGGTAAAGATATTATGAATATAAATTGTTAATCAAAATTTAACTCTAACTACTGAGGAAATAGAAAATTTGGAACGGCAAGATGTCACTTTACCTACCAAAAATCCTTGAAATATAAGCCTTGAAATTTTGTATTCTAAAATTCATAATCTATATTTTTTTAATATAAAACTTGAACCATATTGTTCACGTAAGCATAATTGCCTTACATACATATATACAAGTATTGTGGTACTTCTATGTAATACTTAAAAAAAACATACTAGTAATACAAAAAATTTAGTTATCTTAGTCTGTATAAGTATCTCCTCCATCATAGTGTTCATTACTTCATAAAATATACATATCTTAACCATAAAAAATAATGGATATAACTCGAGTGTATTGTATCCCACCTCCTACTAAAAATATACCGCTAATACAAATATAATATAATTTATTAATATAATATAATACAATTTATTAATATAAAACTCGTGTAACTTCTCTTATCTATGATTTAGTAATCCTTAAAATCCCTATAGTTTTAATTTTAAAAGTTCATTTGATACATGAACCTCAGTTTTAATTTTAATAATTCATTTGATACATGTGTAAATAAATAAAATATACCTTATATAGTGTTTTTATAAACAATCATATATAGAACTTATGGGGCCAATGCATGTGTCGATGAAATTGCACACGCGTCGTTATTAATATATAAAAGCATAAGCATATAAATGGGATGTTTATAAAATGACTGTGATGCTAAAAAGATTTGTAATTATTTTAAATATGAGTATTTAAAAAACACATTGAAACCTTAAAAATGAAAAATGAGAATCATTCTTAATAAAAAGAACATTCCTGTAATTTTGTAATGGGTTTCTTTATTACACCCATAAGTATTTAAACCTTAGAATTTGGAGTGGACTAGTATCTATATTTTTCTAAATTATATAAGGATGAGACAAGTATACTGTAAAGGTTGATTACACCTATAGCTATAGGTGTTTATATATTAGAATTTGACCAGATTGATTCTATGGCAGTCGTTCCAAATTCAAAATAAACAATTATAAAAAAAAAATAATATAAAAAATAATTGGTAGCATATGCATGGATAACTAGTGGACGTGTTTAACTGAAGAGAAGAGAGAACAAGTAACAGATACCTTATTAGTGACACTTAACTTGTGGCATATCGTGGTTCACCAGCCACAAGTTAAGTGGCTGTGCTAGTTTATGAGAGTCATATCAAGATTGAAATAAATAATTATAAAATAAAAAAGAATATAAAAAATAACTTGAAGTTGATGCATGGATAACTGGTAGTTGATATATGAATAACACTTGGCTCAAACACAAGAAATAGATAATTTAATTATGACTCTGAATTTATGGCCTCTAAGTATTCATCAACTCGTTATATTAAATATCGGCAATTCTGGTTATTCCATAGAATGATGTGATGGATTCTGATGTCGATGATAAAACCGTGTTGGTGTGGTAGCCTCATTTTTTAATTGTTGTGGACGTTATTCTACAATTTGTCGCGAAGCAAAAGATATTACAGCTGAAGACACGGAAGAATCCGACATGAATATTATGGGACATTTTGAAAAGGAAGAGACCCCTTTTCAAAATTTATAAAATGCGAGGCGCAGGGCAGTTACTCGTCTATTCATATTCATGGCTTGAACAATTTGGCTAGATATCAAGTCCGTGAGTAACACTCCATTGTGATGTTTGAAGGTCTGAGCACAAGTTGTCATTAAAGTGATCGTCGGCATCTTTAGAATTCACATGAGACAAGTCTGGCATAATCTGTTGGATGTTCAAAGCTTTATGCGTTGTCGTTTTATCGAATCGTCTTTATATTTTTAAGAGTCTGGTTTACTCTATGCTGTTAGTATAATGAATATCAACGATAATTTAAGGGGTTTTCAAATCTTTAGATATCACATGAGACAAGCATGACATAATTTATTGGATTTTCAAATCTTTATGGATTGTAGTGTTCTTATATGGCATTCTAACACAGCCAACACAGGATGCCCACTCTCTCTTCTGTTAGACACAGGCTGGGCTTCACGTCCTTCTCTTAAGCGCGGGTTGGCTTTCTCACTGTGGCTCCAGCCCTTCTCTCTCACACAGAGAGGGAATGTGAACTTCATGCCTATTTATTGGAAATCTAATATGACCATTTTCCTAAATATACCCATATTTAATATGACCATTTCCTGAATATATAGAAAACAATTGGAATATGATATGTGAATTATTTGTGTGATATGTTCTTAAAAAAATCATGGCACATCTGAGTACAAAATTGGTTTAAAATTTGTTCAAATATTTTTGAAGTCCATTTTCATTAATATATAAAAGACAATTGGAATTTGGTATGTGAATTATCTGTGGAAAAATCGTGGCACATTTCAGTGTAACAAATTTAATGAGGAACAAATGTTACATGTAATTTCTTAATGCTTTATGCATTTTTTTTTTAATTTTATAAAATTTTAAAAATATATGTTTCTAATCTGTAAGTAGTTTACTTTTATATTTTATCCATGCTAAAAAAATGTGTTACGTATTTATTTTTTTGTACGGGATTTTATTTATATTCGTATTCGTACTTGAATTATGTTATTATGGTGGAAAGCATATTTAGTTCTAGAAAACAAATGTAGATCCGAAAACCTTGTGATGTAGGAGAAAAAGAAGCTCGCTCCTTTTTTAAACTCTGGTCAATCCCATTATCTTGTATAGTTATGATGTTTGGGGTTGTAACATCTTTAGCAATTCTTGGAGAAAGATTGAGCATATTCTGAAACTTTTTATCACATATAACTTCAAAATTAAAATCAATAAGTTCATGGTACATAACATGGGAGATCACGATATTATTTATATTCGTATTCGTACTCGAATTATGCTATTATGATGGAAAGCATATTTTGTTCTAGAAAACAATTGTAGATCAGCAAACCTTGTGATGTAAGAGAAAAAAAAGCTTGCTCCTTTTTTAAACTTTGGTCAATCCTATTATCTTGTATAGTTGTGATGTTTGGGGTTGAAACATCTCTAGCAATTCTTGGAGAAAGGTTGAGCAAATTCTGAAGCATTTTATCACATATGACTTCAAAATTAAAATCAATCCACCCTATCATATTCTCCTTATAGAAATGGGTGTTCCCCCCATCAAAGCATCGCTATGATTAGGTACCTGATGAACAAGTTCATGCTCCACAACATGGTAGACAAGAGACTCCTTAAACTTGCTTTAAAATCTTGTCAAGACCATCTTTGGCTCAAGGGAGGTTGGTCATGCCATGGATTTGTTAAACCATTGGAGGATTGATGAAAATGTCACTTTGCAAAATGTAAACAACATTAAAAATACTATACATCAAAGTTCAAAGAGAAAACTTGAGGGACGAGAAATATTTAGAGGTTAAAAGAAAATTACGATACTATAAGGTGGTCATTAACCCCAACCTCTGAGATCAAAAGTGTCTCTCTGTCTTAACTAGTATGAAGTACAAAATTAATATGACGAAGATAAGAATGAAAATCCATGAGCTTCAAAGTGAAACATGGTTCTAGATAACTCCTAAAACACCATGGGTTCCAATGTCTCCTCTAAAAAAATTAGAGCATTCACAGTCAACTTGACAATAAAAGTTTTCATGTATAAAAGCACACATTGGGGAGTAAATATACATCAAGCCAATACAAGACAAATTAGGAGTATTTTTCCATTTTTACAATACATAAATAAACAAAATGGGTCATGATGATTCTCTCTCACATACACCAAGTCCTCTCACAAAAAAATACTATTTTTATTGATTATGGAAAATTCTTTTGTTGGTTCAAATAAAGATTTTTTTCTTTGAATATGGAATTGTCTTGATGGTTTGTGATTTTGCTTGGTTATTTTGTGAGATTTTAGAGTTCATTGTAGGGTTCTTTTAAGTTTTTTTAGCATAAAAATTGAATGAAAATAGAAAGAGGCCACAAGATTTACCTTATGGGGGGGAAGAAATTCATTGAAGATGCTTTTGTGCATCGTAATCAAGCCTGCATTTTTCCCTAGTTTCCAGTCGGAATAGAAATCAATAGAATGTGAAGAATGGGGTCACATGCCGATTTGGGGGGATAAAAACAGTATTAAGGAAAAAACAAATGTTTTTGGAATAAATCTACGTATTTTGTAAAACATAAATGTAGCTATTTAATCAAATATACCTCTCTATTTCCTTGCACATTTTGACTATAGGAGACTCCAAAATCACGTTCATTTAGCAATCTGGAAAACTACAATCAATAAATATTTATTTTTAACATTTATTGTTATATGTCTAAATATACAAATCCCTTGATGTAATAACCAAAATATAAATTCAAAATGAATGAAACAGTTATAGGTTACATATAAATACGAACCTCTCCTTTGCTCTCTATCGCACGAGTTAGTACGTCGCAGGCTGTATAGCGACATTACTTCGTATAGGCCCTAACATCTTCAAAGCTCATTGATTCTACCTCATCATTGGTTCTATAAACAAACTTTTGACAATGATTAGCTCGAGCCCTCTCTTGATCCAATCCTTCATCAACTCCAACAAATGATAATGTTAAACCTTTCACCACAACATCCCTCATAGCTATCCCAACTTCGGATGTAGGCTCCATATTTGATATTAAAGTAACAATCCTACTAGGGAGAGATATAAAAGAAGATGGAGGTCCAGGAGTTGTGAGATATCGAAAAGAAAAGTTTCAATTATATGTTCGACCCCTTACAACTCCATAAATGTGAGAATAAATGTCAGTATAATATGGCTTCATATTTTCAAAAAACTTTGCATAAAAAAACTTGGAAAAATAAAAGGTACCTCAACATTCCATGGAAATCTACCATAGGCTGGAAGGAACCAATGATATAAGAAATGTCTAAGTTGAGGATGCTTGAAATATTGCACTTTCAACCTTCTTCATTTTAGGCCCTCTTTGTAATTAAACATTGAAGTGGCCTAGTCTTTCGTCACCCTCTTCTTCACATCAGCCCACTTGCTAGGACCCATCACTTTTCCCTTCTCCTCCGCATCAAGTCAATAAAACCATTTGTAGTTGGTCAAAGAATCCGATATACCTCAATGAAATTTTTCAATGAATTCAAAACAATCTCTAAACATTGTTTACTCTTGGGAGGGAGATCCAAATTAGTAATATCAACTCGAAACTTTTCATGGTGAGATGTACAATGTTCAGGGGTCAATTATTGGACATCACTTTCCTACACAATCTCTTCAGGTAGATCAGAGGGATAAGTTGTTTCGGGTGTAGAACCCACACCTTCTTCAACATAAACCCTCCTTGCTTGACCTTCACTCCTCCTTGCATAAGTATGACCCTCTTCTGAACCTTGCTTTACTACAAAAACAACACAATTGTGTGTAAAGACACAAACTTATTGAATACATGTGCAAAATTACAATTGATATATATATTAATCCGAATGAATTTTACATAAACTTATACCAACAGATGGTCAAGATGGACTTTCTCCTATAGAAGATATGGGAGAATCCTGTGTGGCACTTTGGTGATCAGATGATTGTCGACAATACAACAAGCTAGAATCTCTTGATGAATTCGACAATCTTGGATTATGAGTTGAGACACCAATGCTTGATGATCTTGATGTCCTTTTCTAAGCAGATGGCATTATATCAAGACTCCTCTATTTCCATTCGGTGAAATGTATTCTACATGAATATTTACACAACATAGTATTAATTTATAAGATCTCCAATTTTTACATTTTGATTTCCTAAAAGACTAAAATAAGAGTTGTACTTATAAGACAACTCTATACATACAACTCTATTCTCTAAAGACACTATATTCTAATAAGTAAAGACTTTCTCTCTCGTAAGGATACATACTAGTTTCTACTCTTTATTTTAAAAGAATACAAACTAAAGTCAAACCAGAAATAACCAACCCATAGATTAAGTCAATTCAATTTTATCATTAGTGAAAAAATAACCTTCTTTTAAGTGATTAGTTATATTTCGTAAAGAGACTCATGTACATAACCTTAAAATGATTGAAAATCCTTATTTTCAATGTTTGAAGGTAACTAAAAAGTACTATTGGAAAGTAATTAAAAGTTTTAGAAACACAAGTTAACCAAGGTAAAATAAAAACTAGTGTTGAAAAGTAGGTTGAAGGTATCTAAGCTAACTAAAAACTTTAATGTGTCTATGCTAATTCACTAATTTGTTTTTGTAAATTCATGATTGTAGATATATATTGTTAACACTATTGGCTAAATTTGTTATTTTATTCATGACCAAGTAATCGTTGGGCAGAGTGTTGTGCATTACCAGCATAGACAATTCCAAACACAGCTTTATTCCAAGATGCCATTCACTGTGATGCAAAAACCGTTTGAATTCGAAAATTCCAAACACAATTGTATTTCAAGATGCAATGGATTCTGATGTGGATGAAAAAACCATGTTAGTGATGTGGATAATAAAACCATGTTAGTGTGGCCGGGGAATTTTTTAAATTCGTGTGGGCCTTTCTTCTACAATTTTGAACTGTAAGTAAAAATAAGTGCAATCAAATAAGTTAGGGATGGTTTTCCTGGTCATTTAAATAATCGTATGCTCTTTGAGAATTCCAAACACAGCTTTATTCCAAGATGCCATTCACTGTGATGCTAAAACCGTCTGATTTCGAAACACAAATGCATTACAATATGCAATGGATCCGCATTTTTTAAATTGTTGTGGACCTTTGCTCTGCAATTTGTGGCAAAGCAAAAGATATTACAGCTGAAGATACTGAACAATCCGACATGAATATTATCGCACATTTTGAAAAGGAAGGGGACACCATTTCAAAATATACTAAATGTGAGGCGCAGGTAAATTACACGCAGATTCATATTCATGGTTGGAACAATTTGGCTACATATCAAGTCCGTGAGTTGTATTCCATTGTGAAGTTTGACCGCATTTTGTGTCCAGGTCTGAGCACAAGTTGTCAATAAATTCGTCGGCAATCTTCAGAATTCACATGAGAAAAGCATGACATAATTTATTGGATGTTCAAAGCTTTATGGGTTTTCTGGAAGTACCTTTAAATATATATCTTAAAGAGTGCTTAGTTTATTCCATGATGTTAGTATAATAATTATCAATGATAATTATGTATCATAGTTACTTAATTTGTGGTTGGTGAACAACTATAGGTTATAAGCTAAGTGGCATTAATAAGTTATTTATAACTTATTTTCTACATTTAGTTGTAATCCTTCTTCAATCTATGAAAAGCATAAACGTTAGTCCATAAAAATTCTAAGATATAAACACTTCCGTGTAAATATATTTTTTTTATTTAACCTATTAACATTAAAATATCTTTTAATGAAATTATATTTATAGTAATCTTAAATTTATTAATATTAGAATTTTGAAATTGTGATAGACGTAAAACTGGTTGCACTTTCTCTATATAAAATGTATATTTTCTAAAATAATTTTAAAAATATGAAAAATATATTTAATTAACATATGCTTTTTTAAATAAATCTAAAAATATGAAAATTTTATTTTTAAAATTAATTATATATATATATATATATATCAAATTTTTAAAATTGAAAAAATAAAAATATTTTATTTTATTAATATATAAAATAAAGAATGTAGAAAGAATTATAAAAAAATAACTTTTTAGATTTTGTATGTACTAACCACAAACATACATCATATTCCATAGTGTAAGATGTGGTAATAAAGCAATATAAATCCATTTTAATTCCAAATTTTGGATACTTTTTAACTCTTAATTTCTTTTTTATCTATACTAGTTTAATATGTAAATCTATAGTATATGTTCAAATTTCTCATATGTAAATTATGGTTTGTCATAAATATTTAAGTTTTATTAACTATTTTAATTTTAATTTATTGGAATATATATCTCTTTGGTTTTGAAGTTTTGATTAAAAGCTAAATTTTAAAATTTCTATTTTTTTAAGATTTCATTATTTTATTGAAAAGTCATATTTCAACCAACTTTTAAGATTTACAGTCGAAATCCAGCCATCTTCTTTTTTAGAAATCTTAAATCATGATTCTTAATTAAACTTCAACAATAATTAAAATCGCGTGTATTCTCATTACTACTTGTTGCTGCTGCAACCCTATCCCCAAAATTTTCTTAAAATTGTAGGGCCCCTCCTATTTTTGATTTACTTAGAATTTTTGTTTGACTTGATAAGTTTACTTTCGTCACTTAGAATTTTTCGAAAAAAACTAGTGAAAAGGGAAAGTTTCCGAATCGGTGTAACTTGCGTTTTTTCGTTGAAACGGTCAGAGCAATTTGCCGATTTTTTGGTCGGAGCAATTTGATGAGTTTTTGGTCATAGCGATTTCCCGAGTTTTTGGTCGGAGCAATTTGTCATGTTTTGGTCGGATCAATGTGCCGAGTTTGTGTTTGGAGCAATTTGCCGATTTTTTGGTCGGAGCAACTTCTCGAGATCCTCCAAAATGATCAGAGCAATTTGCTGAGCCTTTGGTCGTAGCAATTTCCTAAGTTTTTCCGAAACGGTCGGAGCAACTCACTGAGTTCCGTCGAAACGGTGGGACCAATTTGCCGAGTTTTTTTTGCCGAAATGGTCGGATCAATTTGCCGAGTTTTTCCACCGAAATGGTCAAAGCAACTCGCCAAGTTCCGCAGGAACGGTCAGAGCAATTTGTCGAGTTTTTCCGCCAAAATGGTCGGAGCAACTCACCGAGTCACACTGAAACGCTTCGGTGGAGAAGAAGAAAGATGTCGATACGCTTAAGCGTGAAAACGAATTCGCTACGATACCTAAGGAGGAAATAGTTAAAAGATTTACGACGGAACGACCTTGACCAATTGGTTTGAAGATATTCAAAGAGTTCAACCCTGAATCTTTTAAGGGAAAATCGAGTTTCTATATTTTTTTATCATTATTTAGGTCCTCTAAAACTATTCGTCTGCAATAAACCGTAGCTATAACTCTTGCAGAACATATATATGATTGGGATAATGAGACCATGTTTGAAATGGAAGACATTTTGGTGACCTTTCTTAGAGTGTTTCCACAGGAAAATCCAGTTACACTTTGGCTATTGCACACAAGTGCACATTTTCAAACCGACAGCCAACATAACAAACATCCACCAAACACCATGGAAGTAATGAATTTTCAGACTTCATTTTTAAGTAAATAATATTGATAAGGGATGTCTTTACACGCTTCTTAAATTTATTGCTTTAAAATTCGCTCACACATTGATTCATTGTCTCATTAGGATTCATAAATGAGAAAAGGGCTGCTAAGCGAAAACCCAAGATAGCTAAATTAGACTCTGTCATAGGAGTTCTTGCAGACACTCCAATGGAGACCATATTTTAAGACACCAAAGCAGCGACGAAGGTCATCTCGGAATACAAGTGGGGTGAACTATATCATCTCAGCATAGATTATAATCTACCCGATGCATCCGTCAAGGAGATGATGCTGTATCAAAATATTAAGAAATATGATCTCCACAGAGCTGTTTCCAGGTTCTGAAGTCATCAGATGGATTTTACCTTTCAGAGACGTTGGAACAAGGATTATCTCCAACACAAGAGGGGAAGTACTTGATTCGTTCCAACCAGGTGACATCGCTGCAACACATAGATTACCATCACCCAAAATCATGATGACGGAGGACTAAATCAGAGGTCTGAATATAGACCACTTTGAATACGGCAAGAAGATAGTGACCCCAGGGAAGCAATTGAGGAAGAGAGAAATTGGATAACACAATAGCTACAAAGCCGCAGCAGAAGGAGTGATCAGTGTAGAGAAGGAATTATCCCATCATGAAGTGTCTTTGAAATTTTTAGAACCTCTCCAATGCAATATCATATTTGAAGAGGCAGAATTATGGATACTTAACTCTCCAGTTTAGAGGGCCCACCGAGAATTTAATTTTTTAATTGTAATTAATTACATTTCTTGTGCAAACACTAGAGGACGAATTGGGGGTAGTCCAAATGTTGGGGGTAGTTGAAATGAACGGTCATGTAAAGAGAAAAGCTATTGTAATATAAATATAGGGGAGGGATACTGACTAAAGGACTTTTGCTAACATAATAGAGGTTGGACAATTCTATAAGAGAAGTTATTTTCTGCAATTAAGAAGGATCTATTGGTTGGGAAAAGCGTGTACAGATATTTTTGCATGGAATGTGTGGAATATTAATGTGGAACTATCTCTTTTTGCATTCGTAACTAATACTGTGAGATCATTCTAACTTCCTTGAACTATTTCAATTGTGATGAATGATTTTACTTTCTATGCAAATTTTTATGTGTTAGATGAGTAATAAATCGCTTTAATCATATCAAAGCTATCTTTGGTAATGTTTCTGCTATAAATGTGATTACTGTGTTTAAGCAACTATCTGTTAGACTTGTCTGAACATTTCCAGTTTATTACTATGAATTCAAATTTTCTCCGTGCAGGGATAGGATAGTTAGTTTAGGTTGGAACTAAGAGAATTGATAAGGTAGGAGTGGTAAGATGAGAGGTAAGAACCTGCGCATCACTTGTGAGGCTTCTACCCGTTAGTTCCAATGCATTTAGTAGGGTAGTTGCATTTCATACCTAAAATTAAAATAAAATAAACGGCGGGTCAGGCCGCAACCAGTAAAATTTTTAAATAAACAACAACTACAATAGTCAGACCATTAACCATACAAATTTCGCACACCAAACAGTGAGTGATCTAATTGGGATCGTTCATTGGGGAGAATCCCTACTGTTGATGCTGAGAAATCATGGGCATCAACATTTTTGGCACTAGAAGGAGGGATAGATGACAACCCAGCCTATGTGAAGTCATTTTTGGTTAAGTTGATGAATTACTAATGGCTTCTTCCCTGATCCCTGTATTGGAACACGCTTTCAGCCCCGTAAGAGCACCCAGAAGTATTTCCAAGAATACAATTGATCTCTTGTCACAATATAAATTTGATGGTGAAGGAAACACCTTTGCATTTAGGGATATTGTTCATTTTGATGTCACTCATCGAAATCTCAAAATTGAGCAAGATGTTTAAATATGAAGGTTGTTTACGCTTAGTTTTGAAGGATGAATTAGGTCTTGGTTCAAAATGCTACCGCGTAAGTCTATTCACAGTTGGAAACAGTTGATAGAAATTTTTATCACTTCCCATGAATACTATGACTATGAGGAATTATGTAAAGGGATTCGAAGAAAAAAAGGTGACTGGGTTTTGCACCTCCTTGCTTTTACTAAAGATGATGAAGTTTCACTTGATGATTGATTGAATGATACTAACCTGGGACCTTTTGACCATGGGATGTCAAATTATAGTGGGCATAAAAATATATAAGAGATTGATTTCCTAAACAACCTTCTTAAAAATTCTGATATACAGAATGAGTGTCCATTTTCTGTTGTAGGTGCACATGAACAAATTTCTACTCCATCAAAAAGTGAGTCGAATGGAAAATTTTGTGACGAATATTTGGGACATGTGGATAAATTAGGTTATTTGAATTTATTGGATGATGATTTGGAAGTACCATGTCCTCACATCCTATGTAAACTAATAGAAGAAAATGTTGAAGATGAACCTCTAGCTAGAAAGATGGATCTTACAGATTTTCAAATAACACCTCTGTCTGAAATTGTAAAAGAAGATAAATCAGTGTTTGCTGAGAAAATAGATGATCCAATTGTTTCAAATATGCTTGATGGTAATTACCATGTTGCATCTAAAACACGACAGAATCATGTTGATTTGATCAATAATTTGTTAACTTACGATTCTATGGAACATGCAAGTGTTGAAGGAAATTTCTTTAGTCATAAGGAAACAATTATGGATTCACATTATGAAAATTTTTACTCTCTATATTCTGACTTGTTTGTTGAAATTATAAAAGAAGATGAATCAATATTTGATAAGAGAATGGATTATCCAGTTGTTGAAAATATGATTATTGATGATTGTTCTACTGTTGAAACACATCTTGAACAAAATCATAATGCTTTGACTAATCATGTATTATTGGAGCAGCAAGTGATTGATGATTTCTTTGAATGTACAAAAGTTAAAAGAAGCTTTCTCCATCCGGACATATTTACAGACTGTACAACTCAAATAGAAGCCAAAAATCTACCTAGATTGAATAATCTTGAGCCTGAATATTGCATGTCAGGGAATATTGACAAAGGTGAATATGTAGATATTTCTGATGTTCACTTTAAATGCTGCAATGAAGTAGAAAATGTTTTCACCAATTTTTTCAATGAAACTCAAGCTAATAATGATTGTATTGATGTTGTGGAACAACATGAGGTTATCTATGATACTCCATTGTATCCTGATGAAGATAACATGTTTGATATTGAAGAGTTTCAGGGTAAGGAAGAATGCATTGATGAGAATGATAAGGCACTTAATCATCCGGTGATGGTCATGTCAAGAAATCACATCATTAATACTAACTTTGAATGCGATAACTAGATGATCTCTATGAAAATTGACTTTGGATTTTCATCGCATGGTCCTTTGGAGATACATTATTCACATATAAAGTTTTTACACGAATCACATAACTTATATTAGGGTGTGTGCAAGAAGATGAGGGTCACTTTAGATGCAATGCTACTTTTTTCAAATCTCGTTCCTGATACCTAAAACATAACGCGTTTCTGATATTTACCACCTTCCATGGTAAGACCCGAGCCTAACATGTCATTGGACATGTAGGCTAGGTAACCATAACGCGTACGCGTTATGTAGTTAAAAATTGTGTATGCGTTATGTAGTTAAAAATCGCGTACGCAATATGTAAAACTAAAAATTAATTTAAAAACATAGTCCCGACGATTGCCGACCACCCGCGACACTCACGCATCAGAAACGTGAATAGGGGCGAAATTGACCCTGGACGAGGACGGTTCGTGGCCCACTCAACTATCCGTGTTGCTCGATTTAGCTGGAGGGGAGACAAATTCACCGGTGCATTCTCATCTAGTCAGGTAATTCATTCACCCATACCATTTTTTTGTGATTTTTTAATCCAAATTACTATTTTTTTATTCTTTAACCTAGTTTTGTAATATGGATAAAATTGGGAATAACCCAATTTCTAATTAAATTCACACCTCAAAATGAAACCCTTTTCAAAAACTCAAAACTTCATAATCAAACCAAAAATTGAAAAAAACAAACCCCCCCCCTTTCTACAATGTATTCATCTAAGTCACCCGACATGAGGACACGGGACACGAGTGTCCCCACCAGGCTTCAAATTTGAATCCTTCAGGCCACTTCAAATTTTACCCACACGTCATAGAAGGCCACTTCAAATTTTACCATGCAAAAAAAATTTAATTTCATGGTAAGCCCTTCAATAATTAAATTAACCACTACTGTTTAAAATTGCAACAGAAGGGTAGCTTCAAATTTCACCCATCAACAATTTTTAGTGGGAAATTGGGAATGCGGCTACTAGCTAGGTGACTTGGGAGTGGGACTCGGTTACTCTCCAATATCCACGTGTTCGATCATCCATGGATCATGGACCATTGGGCCTCTAATAATATCATTGAGCAACTTACGTGGACGGGCTTACACTGAGTAGCCCATGGCTTGAACGCTTCGAAGTTCTCGTGTTTGTAGCGAGCGCTTACGTGTTTAACACATTTAATGGCATCAACAAAATTATTAAACCTGGAAGGTGGCTCATACGTGTTGTTTCTAGCGGGCTTACCAAGTTACAAGTTATCACATACCAATTCGTGAATGCTGACTCCGTGAGTTAATTGAGTATTCAATGTATAATATATTATGTTAATGTGCCCCCGCGAATTTGGCATTTCAGACAAAATCCACAATCCATAAACTTCTTGTAATGTTGCAGGTTGTTGCTCCTGCCCGTGGCCCCTACCTATAGACCTGTGTTTTTTTTGTTGTATCAAGTTAATCCTACCATCTACGGCTCCCAGCCTCACACCCTGTGTTTTCTTTGTTGTATCAAGTCAATCCTACAGCTCCCGAGTTCCACCTTTTGTTTTCTTTGTTGTATCAAGTCAATGCCGGAATTCCATGCTTCCATGGCTCCGACCATCAATATATGATATTGCATGAATATAAACAAGCTTTTTCTTATACCTTTATTCCACTGTGGTTGAGCTACTTCCAAGTTCCACCTACCCTATCTCCTCCAGTCCTCCAGGATAGTTTGCAGAGCGAAGCTGGCAATGCCAGCCTGCCATAAACATATTTAAAGAAATTCATTTTCTTTGAGGAGCTCAACTTCAAGGCTGACTAGATTTTTGACATCCTATGAATTTACAGGTCTGCTATATCCACTGAAAAATAAAAAGCCTCTCAACTTTACTACGTTAGTAAACATTGAAATTTTGATGTACTATTACATTTTCAAATGAAAAGAATAACTTATTATTAATAAAAAAATCAAATCATATTAATATATTAATGAATTTGAATTTAGCTTCCCAATATTAAAATAAATTATACATTTTAAATGATCCACAACCAAATATTATCCTGAGAAGGAAATGGAAAAAAAGGAATTTCCTCAACACAACATGCTATTTCCTTATGATGATGCTTTTACGTTTATGATTACCAACCTTGGAATCAGGTTTGGTTATCCGAAGGTGTAATATCTTCTAAGCTAAGTCAATAGGTAGGGATGTTGGTATTGATATAATTATGACAAAGTTTTATAAAGGATTAGGAACAATTCCGTTGGCTTGTAGATGACATATTTATGGATAAAAAGCTTGTTGTTATGAGATAATGACATCATGCCTCAAAAACATGTCCCATACAATCTAATGTTAATGGGCGCTCTACATAGAAATTGGAATGCCAACATTTGTGAGTACAATAAATATGTGGATGATTTTGGCCTACTACAACTTTAATATATTGAGTGGATTGATAACCTTCACAATTATATAAGAGATTGTAGCTATGACTAGGAGGAGAGTTAACAATGCAACAAAATCAAGTAATCGAATTTTGTGCATAAAATGAACATAAGACTCCCACCAAATTTCACTGAATCTACGTCTTAACAAAAGAACTCATCGTTTCACGGGATTCCACCCCATCAATCCTTTTAACAGTAATGGCCATAACAGTTGCTACAACCCTAGCGCGAGAAAAATCAATCGAGCTACGCATGACAATACTTGAAACCAGACTTTTTGAACTCCCTATTACGTCATAGGAATCAATACTACTTTCTCCACAACATGTGGCACCCTCAATATCTTCCATCACCGCAATTTACATTTGATAAAAAACTTGTTTCCAAATAGTAATTACCCCATTCTTTGCTCTAAAAAGGCCTCGGTTAACCTAGAATCCAATCCATGCAACATGAACACATCCATATATACACATAGAATAAATAATAATAAATTTCTCATAGCCCTTCAATAGTGTTCAATATCTCATAGCCCTTCATAGTGAAATGGGACCCCACCCTTCAAATTTGATCCCTGGTCCCCACTAGACACGGTGACCCCCGGAATTATGACACGTAGGACACGGTGACCCCCGGAATTAATATATTTTTAAAATATATTAAAATTTAAAAATATAGACATATAGATCATCCAATAAAATTTAACATTCACAATTACAAATATTCAATAGAAATTACATTTACAATTACAAATATGAAATATTCAATAGAAATTAGATCATTCACAAATCACAACACATTTGTCATTCACAATCACAAAACACAATGCGACATTGAGACACATAGATGCAAACTCATCACTGCCCTGATCCTCCTCCTCCATGCCTGATTCAACAAACTCATCACTGCCTTGATCCTCCTCCTCCTCCTCTCTGCCAATCTGACTAACTTACTTTTTAATTGTCAAATGTTTAATTTTAAGTTTTAAATGTATGTAAGTGAATGACATTAACTTGCTTATGTGAGTTTGATTTAATACATGTTCAATTTTGAAGAGACGTCATTATATACCATGTATATGTTTCTAATGATTTTCGTATTAATGTCTTTATTGCAGTTGCAGCTATGGATACCAATGCCGAAATATTGATTGAGCTTGCCCAATTGAGGGGCATAAGTGCAGCTTTTAGTGGTGGTGACAGGATTCGCCGTTCACTTGCATCAACCTTGGATGCAATTGTGGACACCATTTTACAATCTACAAATGTCCTATATGATATTGCATCTTACAGAGAAAGAAAAAGACAACAATATGCTGATGGACTAGATTACAATGCAGTAAAAAAGTTGAAAATATCCAAAGAGCTTATATTTGCATTGTTTAGGGACCCTCGGACGGGGGAAATCCCAAATGCAAGCAAGCCGCATATCTCCATTGAGTGGTGCACGTTTCAACCATTTGTTGATAACTGGATGGACAGATGGTACATGGTTTTTGATATGCCACCACACAACAACAGGGAAATTCCCTTATATTTCCTTCGAAAGATGTACGCAGAGTTCGTGTTGCATAAACACATTAACTATTTTGACATCTTACAGTTTCAGGGGATCGGTGGGGGGATTCCCCAAAACCGACCCAATGCCAGGCTTCGAGACCAGGATCGCCCTATCCCTGCACCTCGCAGGCAGTTGCCTGGGCCAAATGTCCCACCACCACATCGCATTATTCCGCAGACACGGGATGCATTTTTGAGTTTGGCAAGGGCGGTTGTTCGCCATGGCACGATGGTTCAACATATGGGTGAGGAAGGGACATCTGTCCCTGGTGTGGTACATACACCAGCTCGTCACCATGCTGGACCATCAGCTAGTGCAGGACCATCAGGACCATCCATTAGTGCAGGACCATCAGGACCATCCACTAGTGCAGGACCATCGACTATTCCCCATCCTAGTACTGATCCTCACGAGTGCACATCATGTGGTCGTCCCTGCTATGGTATTTCCTCAGATGTTGCCTTCAGTGGGTTTTTGAGAGAGGTATGTTGATGGTTAATTGTAATAAATTATTCAGTTATTTTCGTCTTTGTACACATATATATAGTTTGAGCTAATATATTATGTTTGTGAACTTGCAGTTGATGCTTTATGCCGGCAGTGACGCCCCAGAGCCGGATGTTCCAGACTCTACAGGGGGGCATGATGCTACCCATTCGGTAGGCCCATCTTATATACCACCTATTGCCGTATCTCACACCGAGGTAAACATTTTAAAGTTTCAGTTTTTTAATACTTGTTAATTTGTTAATTTCCACATACTTTACATTTTAGTTCATTAATGCTATCTACGGTCTAATATTTACAATTATTAAACTTGCAGATGGCAGATCCTTCAATTGGGCAAGGTAATGTGGAGGTAGTACCCATGGTCATACCGTCCCCTGAAACATCTAGGCTCCAGGTAAACAATTAAAAATGACATTTTTTAAATACATGTTTGTTTGTTGAATCATGCATGTCTAACTACATGAACACTTGCTGACTGTAGGCACCATCCGAGACATCTGGCCCATTGCCTGGATTTGTATCTCCCTCCAGGCCATTCGTGAACAAGGGTCGTGTGTATGTGAGGCGTTCTACTCCGAGAAAGACTCCACCTGCCCACGACCATGGGCTTACTCACACCACGGTAATGTATATCCTTCGATGATATTTGTTGTTTAACTTGAAATCCAGTGCATAAATCGTTTTTGTTAATGTTTGAATTGCATGTTTACTGCATCAGGAACCCGAGTTGTCTACTGAGAACCTTGCATCGATGGTTGATGCAGCAGTTAGTGCCGCATCTGCAGTGGCGACTGATCACACACAGGTATGTAACTATTTCAACATTATCTTTACATAGTTTATTATTGTTGGACCTATTGTTTATTCATGCATTTCTAACTATTTCAACATTTTTTCATTGTAGCCACCACCAGCAGGAGCAGTGCTTGGCCCCCCTGGTTCGACCATCCTGGATGTTCAACCGACGGCTCCATCTGCTACACAAGCAACACAATCTCCTTTGTCAGTTGAGGTGAGATGTCCTTCAGTGACCAAATGTTTCATGCACTTTCCATGCACCAGTTGATAATTGTTGAGCTAATGTATTAGTGTACATAGTTAGTTGAATTTAACAATTGATATTTAATTTTCAGGATCCAGGGATGCACATTGATCCTAGGGATGTGCCTAGAGGATCAACGTCGGGAAAGAACAAGAGAAAGCTTGAGTTTTGATAGTTTTGGATAGTTTTGGACACATGTGCTTTTGGATACTTTTGTATATATATGTACTTTTCGATACATTCAGTTTTGGAGACATGTACATTGACTTTATTGTGCATGTACTTTTGGAGACATGTACGTTGACTTCATTGGATACATGTACTTTTCGATACTTTTGGATATACATGTACTTTTGGAGACATGCACTTTTGGAGACTTTTGGATATACATGTACTTTTGGAGACATGCACTTTTGGATAATTTTGGATATATATGTACTTTTGGATACATGTACTTGTGTCAATCTAATGTGTTGATTTGTATGGATTATCTATTACTCATGAATGCACTATGTCAAAAGAACAAACTATTATATTCAAAGGTTTCAACGAATTCACTACATGCATGCACTAATTGGTATCTAATTAAAATTTGTGATTTTGGATGATCATTACAAGTTATGTCAAAGTTCTTGCTCGTGTAATTTAATCAAACTAAATGCAATACAATGTTTTCAAGGTTTCAACGAACTCACTCATGCACACCCATTGCCATCAACTACCAATGAAAGTCTAACATTATGAGGTTCTTCTTTAAAAATGGGTAATATTTCCTTGATGATCGTAAATTGAGAACCATTTGTAGCCACTCATATAATACGATCTTCACTTATCTTTGTACATGATAATCCATATAATGTGCTATGTTTTTTAACCTAAACAATCTTCAAAAACCTAGAATTATAGGGATATGACAAAGAACCTTATGGGGCACCTTATATATTAACCTTGTGTATACATTAGGATCTTTGTCATACCATTGTTTGAAATGTCATTCAATACCTTCAATTTTATCAACATCAAATTAGTAGACAAAGTGACTCATCTTTGATCTCTTGTATAGGCCTTTGTGTGCCTTATCAATAAGATGAACATCATGAATATTATCATAGGTCTCATGCATAGGTGCATCCTCATCCATGCAAACAAAGGTGTCATGGATCAACCTATTATCCCTTTATTCTCAATAATATTAGTATCATTATCTTCCATAGGATCAAATTCAACTCCATCACCCCCATTATTGCTACTCTAAATTGCAGCCTTAGGAGTTTTGATCATGTGTTTTTGTCTCTTTAGGAGTTTTGAAATATTATACTCTTTCCAAAATAATATGGAAGTTCAAATATTTAATAGTGGCTTAAATTATAAAATGGGCGGAAATTCACCAAGTGTCCCTGAACGGCATTTTCATGCGACTTGCACCTCGACATAACTCGGAAACCAGACGTCGGACCGACGAACCGTCGACTCCGTTGGTCTCCTGGCATGCGATTACCTCTAGGGGCCCTCTCCCTCATCTCGCCATGGCCCAGCGGCTTCATTGTGCATTCATTTTGTAAACTAGGGTTTTGCTCAGTTTAATTGCATGCAATCTCGCATTGGTGGGTCAACTCTGCAAAAACCTCCCCCGAGCCAGTGTTGGCAGTGTTCCCACGTCGGCATTGCCCACACACACTTGCAGGATCCAACGGCACGCAATCTTCCTGCTCCGTTTGCTTTTTGGCTCCCGGACGGAAATTCACCAAGTGTCCCTGAACGACATTTTCATGCGACTTGCAACTCGACATAACTCGGAAACCGGACATCGGATCGATGAACCGTCGACTCCGTTGGTTTCCTGGCGTGCGATTACCTCTAGGGGGCCCTCTCCCTCGTCTCCCCATTGCCCAGTGGCTTCATTGTGCATTCATTTCGTAAACTAGGGTTTTGCTCAGTGTAATTGCATGCAATCTCGCATTGGTGGGTCAACTCTGCAAAAACCTCCCCCAAGCCAGTGTTGGTAGTGTTCCCACGTCGGCATTGCCCACACACACTTGCGGGAGTCAATGGCACGCAATCTTCCTACTCCGTTTGCTTTTTGGCTCCCGGACGGAAATTCACCAAGTGTCCCTGAACGGCATTTTCATGCGACTTGCAACTCGACATAACTCGGAAACCGAACGTCGGACCGACGAACCGTCGACTCCGTTGGTCTCCTGGCGTGCGATTACCTCTAGGGGGCCCTCTCCCTCGTATCCCCATGGCCCAGTGGCTTCATTGTGCATTCATTTCGTAAACTAGGGTTTTGCTCAGTGTAATTGCATGCAATCTCGCATGGGTGGGTCAACTCTGCAAAAACCTCCCCCGAGCCAGTGTTGACAGTGTTCCCACATCAGCATTGCCCACACACACTTGCAGGAGCCACGGGCACGCAATCTTCCTGCTCCGTTTTCTTTTTGGCTCCCGGACGGAAATTCACCAAGTGTCCCTGAACGGCATTTTCATGCGACTTGCAACTCGACATAACTCGGAAACCGGACGTCGGACCGATGAACCGTCGACTCCGTTGGTCTCCTGGCATGCGATTACCTCTAGGGGGCCCTCTCCCTCGTCTCCCCATGGCCCAGTGGCTTCATTGTGCATTCATTTCGTAAACTAGGGTTTTGCTCAGTGTGGGAGTGTGCAATTTTTGCACACAGGGGTCAACTTTGGAAAATCATCCACCGGGAAAGTATGGCTAGTGTTCCTAGCCCGAACCTATCTAGACACACCTGCAGGACTCCCCGGAACCCGGTTTTGTTGCATGGTTGGAGTTCTATGCCCCCGGTAGGTATCCAGCAGGTGTCCCTGAAGGCCTTCTGGTAGTGAGACGGGATGAGCCATAGAATGAAGACCGTGGCTTGGATCGACGAACCGTCGACTCCGTTGGATTCAGCACACCGGGATAGTGCCAAGGGTGCCCCTCCCCTCCTACCCGGTGGCCCATGTGTCACCTTGCAGGTCCATCTTGGAAACTAGGGTTTTGCTCAGTGTGGGAGTGTGCAATTTTTGCACACGGGGGTCAACTTTGGAAAATCATCCACCGGGAAAGTATGGCTAGTGTTCCTAGCCCGAACCTGTCTAGACACACCTGCAGGTCTCCCTAGAACCCGGTTTTGTTGCATGGTTGGAGTTCTATGCCCCTGGTAGGTATCCAGCAGGTGTCCCTGAAGGCCTTCTGGTAGTGAGACGGGACGAGCCATAGAATGAAGACCGTGGCTCGGATCGACGAACCGTCGACTCCGTTGGATTCAGCACACCGGGATAGTGCCAGGGGTGCCCCTCCCCTCCTACCCGGTGGCCCATGTGTCACCTTGCAGGTCCATCTTGGAAACTAAGGTTTTGCTCAGTGTGGGAGTGTGCAATTTTTGCACACGAGGGTCAACTTTGGAAAATCATCCACCGGGCGGGTATGGCTAGTGTTCCTAACCCGAACCTGCCTAGACACTTTGGAAACTAGGGTTTTGCAGGTCCATGATGATGATGATGGTGATGACGATGAAGATGTTGATGATGATGGCTTGGTCTAAGGTGGTGCTCTCAACTAGCTAATTCATTATGAAATATTTAACAAGACATGAATTAAATTTAATATAAGTGTATTGTTTAATATAGTGAGCATGAATTGAATTAATTTTGTTGGGTGAAGCCAATAACCAACATGATGAACATAATATAATTTTAGGGTTTACTGATCATATGTAAAAAATGGCATATTCATAAACTTGACATACAAGAGAAATTTTGGCATATTTATAAACAACGTAAACGTAAATTTGGCATATCAAGAATGCAAAATTGACATATTCATATGAAACATACATGTGAAAATTGAGCATATATCAATATTCAATTACAAATAGTATAAATAGTATAGTATTAAAAGTATGTAACGTACCTCATCATGCTAGATCCCACCTATTATCATACAACCAAGCCCTCCGGATCATCTCTTATACTGATGGTCTCCATTAGTCTCTCGTGCTCTGTATCCAGTAAGAAGTAGCGTACCTTCGATGTATTTCGACTAGGCATTGTTCGTACCTGAAGGTTTGTGCCAATGATTAAGTTGGTAAAGTGATACACACTTGCACCTGGTTTGTAATCCCTGTAAACATATCCACCCTTCTTTCTTCCATTGCTGTCCCATGTCAAGTATTCACCTTTAACAACCATAGACCCAGTTGGAAAGTGGTTGTTTTCATCGTCAGTCATGGACACAATGAGGGTTTGCTTTCCATCTATACAACGTGCCAACCAGTATTCATCACCCCATTCAGTATCTTTTGAGGCAACCACTGCGTATATGTGCCCTGCATTATATGATTGTAGGTATATGATCAAAATATTTTTCATGCGATACAAGGCCATTAATGTGCATTTGAAGACTACGTAAACAAACAAAAAATGTTAAGGAAATGCATCATACCGTGTTGTACAAGGTTTGAGACATGATCAAAATCTGCAGAAATAGATGATTGGTCTTCTTCCAACGGAGTTAACTCAACAATTGCATGTTGATCAAGTGGAAGTGATATGCGATCCCATCCATCAACCCAATCCAATGATTCACACCCATCCCAGTCACCATCACAACAAGGCGGGCAAAAACAAGCGAGTTTTCTGGTCCAAATTTCAAATACTGGGTTATCAAAGCTTCGAACCAAATGAAAGCCACGAGTCCCAGGGACAGTCTTGTATTCCCATGCATGTGAATGATCTATGTCTACCACCTCCCAAAAAAATCTCTCCACATGTCTCTTTCTTGTGGATTCTACTCGCATAGTTGATTCCTCTCCCATTACTGACGTGCACCACCTGACTATAGATTGAGCATTTAGAATAGTAGATTCTGTAGATACTTTCAATTCGTCTCTTCGTACGGCTGTTTTGACACATGCTCCGGCTCCATCATGCTCTCCTTTACCATGCCCAGTCTCAAAATAGTTCCACATATGTGGCACTTTGTAGTTTTTATGCAATGAACACAACCACTGAAATATGCGTGCATTTTTGAACTGACCAGCACACCCATCAGACCAAATCCAGTGTCAGTCCATCTGTATGTTCCTTCCCTTCAAGTGATCATAGAACATGATGAAGCAATGACGTACATAGTGGAAGTCGTGGCACCTATCATCACTTATGTAGAAGTGATATTCCTTCAGAATTTCTCTTTGCTCTTCAGTGCTATTTGGGCCATGCCTATATGTGATATGGACCATCAAGGAAACCTGCTCAGAGTGATAATACTGACTTTGGATCTCATTTTGAGGTTGCAGAGTGTAGTTCTCGGCAAAATCAACAACTGAAAGTGTAGTACCAAGGGGAAATGTATCTCTGCATATTCTAAACTTCTCATCCTGCCATCGTGCCACGTGGACATGCTGAACATATTGATGTGTCTTTTCAATAAATTCCTTGATGAAGTCACTAACTTGTACCTGGTGACACAAAATGATCTCAATGTCAGTTTTTTGTTGTAAGTAAGGATTGAAATGTAACCGTTAAAACATAATTTTATAGATATAAATGCATACCTGAGATGTCACCAATTGTATTTTTTTGCTTTCTTTCCCTGGGACTATTTCATAGTTGATATATTTGAAACTTTTCATGTCTGTAACCATTTTCCCAAATTCACTGTCTCCATTCTCGTGCATACATTGGCTCAATAATGCCATTCCAGCACAGTTGGAGCATGTTCCATCCAAACAAGATTTTGCATAGTATGTTTTCCCCTCGGGCCTATTGCACATGATGCTATGAATGAATTCTCTTGATGAAGTCGGTGGTATTGTCATGGAGCAATCCTGCACAATGTTAGTATGCAACACACGACGAATGTACAAAAATGTTTCATAGTAATATTCATATTCTACATGGTATCTACAACAACAAGTGTTACGAAGAGTATTTATTCTAACATACCATGGCTTACATTTCTCAAAAGATCTTTGCCCCAAGTTCAATTGTCTATGCTCAATTTTAAATTTCTCGTAAAGCTCTGTCTGTGTTATATCAAGAAGATGCTTAGTATGTGGTTCACGATCCTTTGAACCCCTTCTTAGTTTTAGTACATCCTTTTGGTTTGAAGAAGGCCTTGTGTGATCATGCCAAAAACTGTGCACTAGTCCCTTTACTGCATCAACTAGCTTCATGTCACGACGTGGCAACCGACCAACAAAGGCCCAAAAATCTGTCTGATCGGTTGTGTCAAGATGTTCTCTTCTAATAGAATACCTACAGAGGGTTTTTACATTCAAATTAACTAGTTCGGATGTAGGCCTGAGAATACGAAGGGCCCTGGTGTTCTTATCTGCAATTGATTGTGACAACACACGACGAGCAGCATTGCGGTCCTTTGAACGTGTGTTCTTACCAATTTTACCAAATGCATCTACTAGGCTTTTAACTATATGAGAACTTGGTTCAGAATCCTTTATCATCTTTATCCCTAACTTTTTCCTAACAACATTCATGCTCCTAGATTTTAACAATAATAAAAATAATCTACATTTATCTCCATCACATTTAGAAACAAAATATTTATCAAGTATCTGTTGATTTTGATAAGCAATACTACGTTTAGATAGCGTACCTTCAATGGAATTCATAAGTCTTTCATCAACTTGTATACGCTTCGGATTTCTTCGACGTGTGCTTGCTAATGGAGGTAAGGGGGTTGGAATTGTACCATGTAGCGCATCACCAAGACGCTCTGGCGTTTCAGTAGTAGCTTGGTGTCCTTCATTCTCTTCCTGGTAGTTGGATGGTGGAAGTCCAACATCCTCATCCATGGTCTGTGGAAGTCCAACATCCTCATCGATGGTGTGGATAACATTCTCTTCTTCAACAGTAGGCAAAATGTCCAACGCCTCTCTGACTTCATCACTTGTATAACCACATCCAGATAGCAAATTGGTTGTTTCTTCATGAGCTTCATCTTGAGATGGTAACTTATCACTTTGACTTGAAGTGGGAATTGAAACATCCCCTAATGAGCACCTACGTTTTGCTTCTTGATTACTTCCATGGGGTGCTTGTTCAACAACTATTGTGGAAATTGAAGGTCCCTCTTGTCGTGGATTAATAGGATGAACCATGGTATCCTCTACAATTGGATTTGGATTAGTTTCCAAAGAAAGCCTCCGATTCATCATGTATATTCTTTTCTTTTCTTTCTCTTCTTCAATGACTTCTTGAGATCTCTTCTTCCTTGTTGATTTGTTTACTCGGTTACGTGCATTCCCCATCACCACAATGATCAATTCAATATAGTTTGTTTTTGTTGCTCCTCAATTACAAGCTCTTCAATAATAAGCAAATGGAAGTTCTTCCTTGTTGGTCTTGAAGCTTGATATCTTATCTTGTGTGCTCCTCAAATATAAGCAAAATGAATCTTTCAAAGGCCTTATCTTTGGTGTTCTTCAATTGGAGATTCTTCAAGCTTGCTAATTATTTTCTTCAAATATGGCCATATAACCCAACACCACAGTGAGCAACCATGAAAGATGTCCTCAATGCTGCACCTGCATAAAAAAAAATGATGGAGTTGGTGTAGAATGTGAAAATTTTCAGACGCGGGCTCGTGCTGTTCGAAAAATCACGGGATTATTGTTTTCGTTCGGACAGAGTGAAGTTGCTCTCGGACAGCAACAGGCCATTATTTCTGAGTTGAAAAACGTGTACGCGTTATATAAATACAAAGCACGTGCGCGATATGTAGTGAAAAAACGCGAACGCGATATAGTCAAGCACAATAAATAGGTTAGGTGCACGGCTAGGGCAACGAACAAAATCAAAGAAAACTAATAATTTATATGATTGCATACAAAACAAATGTTTTGTATGGTTTAATACCCCCTAGCTCTCTCCCAATAATCCCTAGATACCCCCTATCTCTTTCTAAATATCTGTCCCTCATTCTCCCTACATGTTTCTTTCATGTTTCTTTCTCTCCCTTCAGCCATGTCTCTACCACCCCACTCTCCATCTCTCCACCTTCTCTTTATCTTCGTCATTATCCCTCCCTATAGCACTCTCTCCCTTCTTCTCCCTTAATCACTAACCCTCTACGCCTTTATCCCTCCCCCCTGCCCTCTCTGTCTTACCTTGTTCCTAGAGCCCCTCCCCCATAAAGGCCTTTAGACCCTCTTCTAAACATTAATCCCTAAGTGCATAAGTGCACAAGATGATGAGGAGGAGGAGGGTGATGACAATGAAGATGATCATGATGTAGATGAAGATGATAAAGATGATGAGGAGGAGGAGGGTGATGACAATGAAGATGATCATGATGCAGATGAAGATGATAAAGATGATAATGTTGATGAAGATGATGGTGATGATGATGAAGATGTTGATGATGATGGTGATGATGATGATGATGAAGATGATGGTGACATGATGGAGATGTTGATCTGATGAGGATGATGATGATGATGATGGTGATGATGGTGATGATGATGAAGATGTTGATGAGGACGATGATGGAGATGAAGATGATGATGATGAAGAAGATGATGATGATGGAGATGTTGTGTTGATGGGGAACCTAGAGATGACAATGATGATGAAGATGGTGATGGTGATGGTGATGGTGATGACGATGAAGATTTTGATGATGATGCTGATGGCGATGATGATGAAGATGTTGACGATGATGGTGATGGTGATGTTTAGATGATGATCATGATGATGTTCAGAAGATCATGATGGTGATGATGGTGATGATGATGGAGAAAATGACAATGATGGATATGTTGATGAGGAACCTGCAGATGCCAATGATGATGATGATGGAGATGTTGATAAGGAACCTACAGATGCCAATGATGATGGTGATGATGATGAAGATGTTGATGATGATGGTGCTGGTAATGATGATGATGATGATGATGATGAAGATGATGGTGACATGATGGAGATGTTGATCTGATGAGGAAGATGATGATGATGATGATGATGATGATGATGATGAAGATGTTGATGACGATTATGACGGTGATGAAGATGATGATGATGAAGAAGATGATGATGATGGAGATGTGTTGATGGGGAACCTAGAGATGACAATGATGATGAAGATGGTGATGGTGATGGTGACGGTGATGACGATGAAGATTTTGATGATGATGCTGATGGCGATGATAATGAAGATGTTGACGATGATGGTGATGGTGATGTTTAGATGATGATCATGATGATGTTCAGAAGATCATGATGGTGATGATGGTGATGATGATGGAGAAAATGACGATGATGGATATGTTGATGAGGAACCTGCAGATGGCAATGATGACGATGATGGAGATGTTGATGAGGAACCTACAGATGCCAATGATGATGGTGATGACGATGAAGATGTTGATGATGATGGTGTTGGTAATGATGATGATGATGATGATGATGATGATGAAGATGAAGATGATGGTGACATGATGGAGATGTTGATCTGATGAGGAAGATGATGATGATGATGATGGTGATGATGATGAAGATGTTGATGACGATGATGATGGTGATGAAGATGATGATGATGAAGAAGATGACGATGATGCTGGTGATGAAGATGATGATGATGAAGAAGATGACGATGATGGAGATTTGTTGATGGTGAACCTAGAGATGACAATGATAATGAAGATGGTGATGGTGATGACGATGAAGATTTTGATGATGATGCTAATGCTGATGATGATGATGATGATGATGATGAAGATGTTGACGATGATGGTGATGGTGATGTTCATATGGTGATGATGATGATGATGATGATGATGATGGAGATGTTGATGAGGAAGGGGGAGATGACAATGATGATGAAGATGTTTATGGTCATGAAGATGATGATGATGGTGATGGTGATTATGATGGAGATGATGGAGATGATGGAGATGGCAATGAAGATGATGATGATGATGATGATGGTGAAGATGATGAAGAAGATGATGATGGTGGAGATGTTGACCTGATGACGATGAAGATGATGATTATGGTGATGATGATGAAGATGATGAAGATGTTGATGCTGATGATGATGGTGATGAAGATGATGATGATGGAGAAGATGATAATGATGGAGATGTTGATGAGGAACCTACAAATGCCAATGATGATGATGATGATGGTGATGACAATGAAGATGTTGATGATGATGGTGATGGTAATGATGATGAAGATGATGATGATGATGGTGATGGTGATGGTGATGTTTAGATGATGATGAAGAAGATGATGGTGACATGATGGATATGTTGATCTGATTCAAGGAAGATGATGATGATGATGATAATGGTGATGATTATGAAGATGTTGATGATGATGATGATGGTGATGAAGATGATGATGATGAAGAAGATGATGATGATGGAGATGTTGATGTTGATGGGGAACCTAGAGATGACAATGATGATGAATATGGTGATGGTGATGGTGATGGTGATGACGATGAATATTTTGATGATGATGGTGATGGTGATGTTTAGATGATGATCATGATGATGATAATGATGATGGAGATGTTGATTTGATGAGGAATATGATGATGATGATGATGATGATGATGATGGTGATTTTCATGATGACGATGATGGTCATGAAGATGATGATGATGAAGAATATGATGCTCACAACTCCCTCTAGTCTCTCTCTCCCCAACCATCAATCTCTCTCTCTCTCTCTCTCTCTCTCAAACACACACACATTATGTCACTTTCCATTCTTAAACCCATCCCCCCTCCATCCATATCTATCTCCAACTTTCTCCCTCCATCCCTCACCCTACCTTCTCTCCCTCCCTCTCTCATCGCCTGTCTCTCACCTTCTATCCCTCCCTCATCTTTCCCTCAACCTATCCAAATCTCTCCATCACTCCCTCTCTCTCCATCGCCACCACTCTCTGCATGTCTCCCACAAACACTTTCTGTCCCTCCCTTCCTATCTCTTATTTCGTTCTATCCCCATCTATCTCTCACTCCCTCCAAATCCATTCCTCCCCATTGTCCCTCTCCCTCCCTCGCTCTATGTCTCTCCCCCCATTGTATTCTTTATTTCTCTCTCACATCCCCCTTGCCTCCATCCATTCCCCCTTGTCACTCAAGTCTCACTTTCAACTTCTAACCCTATACCTCTTCAAAACCTATTCTACTCCTAATAGTGCTCTCAAGCTCCACTTCCCTTCACCCCCTGTACCCCTATAGCCCATCATGTTCTCATTCCCTTCATCTCTCCCCACTCAAGCTTCCAACATCCTTCTAAGCCCTTGACCCTTTCCCACCCCTATTAAATATTAACCATAGATTCCCTTGACCCTTCCCCACCCCTATTAAATATTAACAATAGATTCCCTTGACCCTTCCCCACCCCTTCTCAAATATTAAACAAAAATTCCCTTGACTTCCACACCCCCTCTTTCTCAAGTATTAAACATGTATTTTATGATTTGAATAACGCGAGCGCGTTTTTTAACTATATAACGCGTACGTGTTATGTAGTTATATAACGCGTACGCGTTAAGTATTGATATAACGCACACGCTTTATTTAGTTATATAACGCGTACGCGTTATTTAAATCTAAAAGCGCGGCAATATTTTTGAATTTAAACAGGCCGAGTCACATGCTCACATGTCAACAATAATCCTATGTGTATGCTTGGGAGTTTGCTTCGGTAATTCCAAACCTGTGCTATGTTAATGAAAAACCAAAGCTAATTGGGTATTTCTCCCAGTTTCTGGAGAAGCCTGTGCTTAGCCACTCGTTACAATATGCTACACAGAGTCATTTTTGACGAAATCTTAGACACAAATAGCATTTTTTCTGCAGATTCCAAATATGTAACTTTTATTTTGAAATATTAATTTTTCCTATTTTCTTTCAATTTCTTTTCTGTCCTACTTCCTTAACTCGTGAAACACACTGTTAGTGTTTCTTCCATAACTTTTTCAATTCTCAATCATTTCAAAAAAAAATTGTATGGTGCACAAGAGGACACTAACCTCCACGTTCTATGAAAAACCCATTTCAAGATTTTTGCATTAAGACCTTCAAAGGCTCTACCCACAAAAGATGTACTATTTTCGAGGTTTGATCACTTAGACAATTATAAAAAAATTATAAAATTACTAATTTAATTTTCGAAAAATAATGGCGCACAAGTGCTATGTGTTCTCTACATGCATGCCGATTTTTGTAGCTTGATTCCATCATTTAGGCCCTCAAAGGCTCTACCCACAAAAACATATACCTTATTATTTGCCTGAAAAATAAAAAGTGTCTATTAGGAAAAATGAAACTTGACATAGCTATGCAAATTTTCAATACATAAAAGTTATATATTCAGAAACGTGATTCAATTTCCTACATTTCATCTTTTTTACTCAATGCAAGATATTTTGCGTAAGTAGATCAAAAAATCCAAGTAAGTTGAGGGATGCCTGCTTTTTCAGTTTTCTATTGCATCTAACGTGCCAAAAGTGACCCTCATTAGCTTGCACTGACCCATTATGATTTTCATGATTCTGTTGATATATGGCTCGAATTGCCATTTTATGAAAAGTTCCCACAATGCAACATGTACTTGGTTTTTTCAATTGTGAATGGTTTTAGGATTGGTATTACTTTTCTGACCTTGAATTGCATTATTCATCAATCTTACAGACCTATGCATGACAGTCATTTCCCTATGGGACTGAAATTCCTTCGATGGCTGCATTAGCTCTATGATTTTACTTAACTCCGTTGAACTAGTGAAGTTAGGTTAGAAGTAGTGTAGCTTTTTTTTTCTAAACTTGCAGAATAAGATTTTCACTGAAATAGTTTTCATTGTATAGGCTAGTTGCTAGTTAGTTGTTAGGTATTGTTTGATAGCTTAGCTTCCTTGTCTACTATCATTCTGTCCCTTTGGATATTTGGAAATGAAGATGATACCCTATTATAGACTCAACTAGGAATTCATGAGGCATGTGCAAGAGATACCTCAACTGGATGCATTCAATGTTTTATGAGAAGGCGCATAAACAACACATTCAAAGTAGGTCGAAGTTGAACAAAGTTTGGATATGCAAAACTATTGGTTTGAGAAAACATTCTATGTTTTTTAATAAGTGGGATTTTATCAAAAGTAAAATTAGTATTGGTACCATTGATGATATAAGTCATGATGGAAGAAGAAAACAATTTGTATATTAAAGGTTAAATTATCAATGAGCTATCACTTAGGTACCGATTGAAGAATCAAAACACTTTCATGAATAATTTTGAAACAATTGATCACACAAGGATGTTTTCATTAAAATTTCTATTCATCACAACATGGTGACATAAAGTCCTCAATACAAATTATTTAAACTAGTTATGAGATCTGATACCCCATAGATCACTAGTTGAAAAGTTTGATCATACAGAAAGTCATGAACCAAAGTTGACTGTTGAAGAAGGAAGATAGTTTCTTATTAACATAACATTAACTCATAAGATGATATTCGGGGTAAAAGAGTTTGAGATGTTGAAGCCTTGGAGTAACTAATTGGTAAAGGGTACTTGGTTAGAGTTGAAGCATTCCTATGAGTACAATTGTTTTGTCAACTCAACCATAAGATTTCGGTAATATTACATTAGAGAAACTCTAGTAAACTTTATTGTGTTTTTAGGTGTTTAGGGAGCAGGGTTTCCATTCTATCTCGTTGATATCTCTTACTGCCCCATAACTATGAATGATGTCTCCAATATTTTACCATTTGAAATGCATTATGAGATTGAACTGATTAATTGGTATGATAATCTTGCATCTGAATTAATTGTCAATGATTATCAGTAAAATGTAATAACAACAGGAGTATGATTACATTATTATTGCCTCCCATGATTTCATTACTCTTATTCAATTCTACTATTTTGACAGGTATTTTCTAGAAGGAAGTACGTCAACTGATTAAATACCTCGCCTAGATTCATAAGGAAGTACTTTGTCACTTAGAAAATGGGTCATAACAATATATTTTCAATTACATTACTTTCTGAGTGACTTTGAACTTACATGATTATTGTTGTAGCGAATTAAATCATCTGGTTGTGCAATGGAACTAGTGAAATTATACTGAAATCCTTAGACACACTTGACCTCATATTAACAAATGCTGAAATCTGTGGTAATGAGACTCCTTCTAATCCCATGGAACTACCTTGGCTTGTTCTATCTTTAATTCACCCTAATAGTTGTCCCAATCATGACCTGCTAAGTGAGTTTAGTTTCTTTCCTGTTGACTCAACCCTCAAACTAGAGCTATCTGAATTTTGTTTGGGAAGTTTCAATTGGAACACTTAATCAACTATATGATGGATATTTTGAGGAAATATCAAAGGTTTAGGTGGGAAGTGAATTGAGGAACAGTTTTGAAATCATGAAATAAGTTTGGGCAGTAAAATGTTGGACTGAGTGATGCTTGTAATCTAGCTTGGCTTATTTCTTGTTTGTTGCCCTAAAACCGTGTTTTACTTGTCTTCAACTTTCCACATAATTTAAGGATGGTATTGATGATATGATATTTTGTTTTGCTTGCATTCCTTCATTGGTGTCTCTTGGTTTGGAAGTAAACCTAAAAAAAATAAAAAGGTTGGGTGTGCTCAGATTTGATCTAAAGTTCTGACTTGCTTTTGATTCGGCTAATTTACAAACTAGGTATTTATTCTCTATCATTCTATGAGATCAGCCATGATGGAGTATTCCAATACTTTTCCTAGATTTAGGGGGACCCGTTGTACATAAATAATTTTTGTTCATTTTTAGCTTGCATTTGTTTTTCGTTTATTTTCTTCTTAGGTTAGTTACTTTTAGCCTTATCTCATTTTGGTTTGATTTTACTTTGCTTGATTTTTTATTGATTGAAATAAACCCTAGCTCAACATTTTTACGTGCTGATATATAGGAGTCTGAATAATCTCACAAGAATTTGTCAATCATTGGAGGATCAGGATCTGCTTATGAAAAAAGAATTCTTTGTATAACATTGTCATTTGGGATTTTTAATTGAGGCCCAGTTTTATAAAGGGGAACCCGCTTCATGTTTATGTTGAGTCATTGTAAACCCTGTAAATAACTAAGAATCATGAGTTCTAAATTACTATCTTGGGGCTCCGTTCACTCTCACATTAATAACCATCTCAGGTAGCCTAATATGACAGACCCACGGAAAGGAAGCAGGTCTTACAGATGTATGGCAATTAAAATGATCCCATGCTACAAATTCAGAATCCAAAAGGATTATATCAAACAATCAAATTTTTTAAAAGTTTCATCTCCATCAAAGAAATGGTTTTGAAAACAAAGATATCCAATCAAGAAGGTTTCCTAGATGGTAGGCCCAGAAAGGTTATTCTCTGTCTGTGACCATGACAAACAAATAAATTTCTCACTCACACAAAAGGACATTATGGAAGGAATAACCCACGTCAAATTTTGAAGATTGAAGAAAGCTATCAAGGAAGACTCGGACGAAAAAATTCTTCAAGAAGGAAAGCATCTAAGGAAATGCTTACAACATGGGAATAAGGAACAAACGAATACATCTGTTTGATTTTGTTACGATCCTGTGGAGTCATATTTAGTGGCAAATGAAAGATGGAACTAAAATGAAATCCATATTTTGGCCTCAGGAGAGTGGTCAGGAAATCTGGTCCAGGTTGCCCTAACTCCCAGAATGAATGACCAATATGATACAAGAAAGCATATCTCCCTGTATAAAACTTTGGCCATTTAAAATCTTGGAAAATTGATTAAGGCATTGTCTTAAAATTAGGATGTTAACGGACAACCAATTGTGATCTTCGAGAAGTTGTTTAGAGATCGGTGTTCACAAGTTAGTTGCCAATTGTTGCTGTTGCAACCTTATCCCCAAAATTTTCTTAAAATTGTAGTGCCCCTCCTTCTATTTTTTATTTACTTAGAATTTCGGTTCGACTTGATCAGTTTACTTTTGGCACTTAGAATATTTTGAAAAAAACTAGTGAAAAGGGAAACTTTCTGAATCAGTGTAACTTGCGTTTTTTCACTGAAACGGTTGGAGCAATTTGTCGAGTTTTTGGTCGAAGCAATTTGCCAAGTTTTTTGCTGGAGCAATTTCCCAAGTTTTTAGTCGGAGCAATTTGTGGAGTTTTGGTCAGAGCAATTTCCCGAGTTTTTGATCAGAGCAATTTCTCAAGTTTTTCGTCGGAGCAACTTCTCGAGTTTCACCGAAACGGTCGGACAAACTCGTCGAGTTCCTCCTAAAGGGTTGGAGCAATTTATCGAGTTTTTTTTGCCGAAATGGTCAGAGCAATTTGCCGAGTTTTTCCACAAAAATGGTAGGAGAAACTTGCCAAGTTCCACTGAAACAGTCGGAGCAATTTGCCAATTTTTTTTCGTCGAAATGGTCGGAGCAACTCTCCCAGTCACACTGAAACGCTTCGGTGGAGAGTAGGAAAAATGTCGATATGCTTCGACGAGAAAACAAATTCGCTATGATACCTAAGGAGGAAATACTTAAAATATTTACCTCGGATCGACCTTGACCAATTGGTTTGAAGATATTTAAAGAGTTAAAACCCATAATATTTTAAGGGAAAATCCATTTTGTGTACTTTTTTTTATCATTATTTGGCTCCTCTAAAACGATTGGTCTACAATAAACCATAGCTATAACTCTTCCAAAACCGAAATATGATTTGGATAATGAGACCATGTTTGAAATTGAAGATATTTTGGTGACCTTTCTTAGAGTGTTTCCATAGGAAAATCCAGTTACACTTTGGCTATTGTACATAAGTGCACATTTTGAAACACAACCAACATAACCAACATTCACCAGGCACCGTGGAAGTAATGAATTTTAAAAATTCATTTTTATGTAAATAATATTGATAAGGGATGTCTTTACATGCTTCTTAAATTTATTGCTTTAAAATTCGCTCACACATTGATTCACTGTCTCATTAGGATTCATAAATGCAAAAAGGGGCTTCCAAGCAAAAAGCCAAGATAGCTAAATCAGACTGTGACATAGCAGTTGTTGCAGACACTCCAATGGAGACTATATTTGAAGACACCAAAGTAGCGACGGAAGTCATCCCAGAATACAAGTGGGGTGAACTATATCATTTCATCAAAGATCATAATGTACCCGATGCATCTGTCGAAGAGATGATGGTGTATCAAAATATCAAGAAATCTGGTCTCCACAGAGCTGTTTCCAGGTTTTGAAGGCATTAGATGGATTCTTACTTTCATAGACTTTGGCACAAGGATTATCTCCAACACAAGAGGGTAAGGATTTGCTTCGTTCAAACTAGGTCACATCACTGCGGAACATATATTATCATCGCCCAAAATCATGATGACGAAGGACTGAATCAGAGGTGGGAATATAGAACACTTTCAATACATCAAGAAGATGATGATCTCAGGGAAGCAGTTGAGGTAGAGAGCAAGTGGAGAACACGACAGCTACAAATCTGTAGCAGAAGGAGTGATCAATGTAGAGAATGAATTATCATATCATGAAGTGTCTTCGAAATTATTAGAACCTCTCGAATGCAATATCATATTCGAAGAGGCAGAATTATGGATAATTACCTCTCAGGTTTAGAGGGCCCGCTAGGAAATTAATCTTTTAGTTGTAATTAATTACATTTCTTGTGCAAACACTAGAGGATGAATTGGGGGTAGTCCAAAGGTTGGGGGTAGTTGAAACGAATGGTCATGCAAAGACAAAACCTATTGTAATATAAATATAGGGGAGTGATACTGACTAAAGGAATTTTGCTAGCATAATAGAGGCTGGACAATTCTGTAAGAGAACTAATTTTCTGGAAATAAGAAGGATTTGTTGGCTATGAAAAGCATGAAAATAGATTTTTGCATGGAATGTGTGGAATGCTAATGTGGAACTATTTCTTCTTGCATTCCTAATTAATATTGTGAGATCGTTCTAACTTCCTTGAACTATTTCAATTGTGAAGAATGATTTTAATTTCTATGCAAATGTTTATGTGTTAAATGAGTAATAAATCACTTTAATCATATCAAAACTATATTTGGTATTCTTTCTACTGTAAATATGATTACTGTGTTTAAACAACTATCTGTTAAACTTGTATGAACATTTCTAGTTTATTACTCTTAATTCAAATTTGGTCCCTACAGGGATAGGATATTTAGTTTAGGTTAGAAATAACAGAATTAATAATGTAGGAGTGGTAAGACGAGTGGTAAGAACCTGTGCATCACTTGTGAGGCTTCTACTCATCAGTTCCAATGCATTAAGTAGGGAACTTGCATTTCATACCGAAAATTAAAATCAAATAAATGGTGGTTGAGGCCGCAACCGGTAAACATTTTAAACAAACAACAACTACGGTAACGAGAACGTTAACCGAACGGATTCCTCACACCAAACAGTGAGTGATATAATTGGGATCGTTCATTGGAGAGAATCCATACTGTCGATGATGAGAAATTATGAGCATCAACACTACTTAAATATTTTTCTACATAAAACGGAAATTGATTTAATTATTAACGTCACAATGATAGATATAATTTCAAATGCATGAGGTTTGATCTTGCTCATAATATTTTGTGAATATGCTTGCTTTTAATGGATTTGCACAAAGCACATGTCATCCTCTATTTCATAAGAGTGAAATAGCTATCCTAAGATGAATTTGAATATTTTCCTTGTTTTAGAGTTAACCTTTATTTTAGAAGACACCCACAACAATGTGCAAGACACCCACATTCTTAGCGTCCTTTCCCAACATTGATTTTTATTTTTCAATTGTATGCTAAATGTGGCATCTCTTTAGTCAAAAGCTTCATATCCATAATCATGTTGATTATTATAATTTTTTAGAAAATTCCTTAGTGTTTTTTTTCTAATGTGGAATTTTTTAAAACTCCTTAACCCCCAACGTGTGATCTTAACACTATAAAGTTGAATTCTTGTTATGGTTTACCTCGCAAGTATTCATTGGCATTTCTAATATTTATTAGTTCTAGAGCATTCTAGGAATTCTTTGGACACTTAGATAACATGAATTCTTGAGAGTAATACAACAAGATTGTGCACGTACACTGCCATGTGTTGAGAAAGTTATTTGTAAATGTCTTCATGTGAAAATCATTTTCAAATGGGAAGCAATTTTATGATGGTCTTAAATGTCATTCATCCACGTCCAAGACATATATACGATACATATAAGTTAGGGAATCAAATCCTCATGGGTACACTAGAAGATATGTATTATGGATACTAGGATTTCCTCTTTCGTAAGGGTCATTGCGCCGAAGAGACGCATCCTATAGCCCAGTACGGGGAGGATTTGTATCTCCTGCCATGTTCATCCTAAAGTTGACATGCGTATTTAAAAAATATATATTATAAAACATAACATGTTGCGTCAAATTATATTTAAAACATTTACAACCAATAAAACTATACAAATTTGATAAATTAAAACCTTTCCTCAACATTTGCACTCTAAAAAGAGGTTTGCACTTGGAAAGATTTGATCCCTCTCAGTGCTTGGTAGATCCCTTTTAAGATGGATCTATTCTAGTTATATTTGAATTCTCTCTAAATGGAAATAAGAATCCAGAATAACTCTAATTTAGATAAGGAAATGGTTCATTTTATGAATCATAATATATCATATTCTAACATATAGTGAGTTAAGGAAATTACCTTTATATTGAGGTGGCAAGAAGTCAAAAAGAGAAAAAGGAAAAACTGAATGATAAAAGATTATTTTTTAAAGAAGCATGATTAATATGTACTTTAAACAAATATCATTAACTTATTCTAGTTTCATCTAGAGATGCCACTAAGAGGGATAAGTATAATTATGTGCTCAATGTAGGTCATAATGTGGAATTGTAATCAAATAAAAAAATATCAAGTAAATAATGATTTTACAATAATATCACTAACCTAAGGTTCAAAACCACATATATATATATATTTTTCAATTAATTAAAAAAAAAAATTATTGAAACTTGTATACTTCTTTCTATGTGCAATCTAGGAGTGAATATTATAAACTATATGTAGAATATTAAGTGTCCACATATATATGAAATTTAAGTATAATTAGTGAGGAAATATAAAATTTGGAATGGAAAGATGTTACTTCATAAGTATACTTGCATAAACCCAATCCATCTTTTCTTTGTATCTATCTTTCACATGGAGAGATCAAATCTCATCATGTGAAAATATTTAATTTTGATTGTAAAACATTTACGCTACCAAAAAATATAATCAAAAAAGATTAAAAAAAAGAGAATATTTAGACTACTCAGAATGCATATACACATCGTTATTAATGTAAAAGTATAAACATAAAATTTAATGTAAAAGTATAAACATAATTTGGAGGCTGAGGATGTTTTTTTCTGGTTTTTCTTCATCAAACTAGCATCCTTTGAGTTGGATCACGTGGAGGACAAGATTAAATGAGTCCAGGTTTTCCAATAGCTTCGGTTTGTAGGCCACATTGCTTATCTTCTCAACCATTTCAAAGAAACTTCGAAACCTCTACAACAATGCACCTTCCATGCCTACTGGTGGAGTGAAATGCTCTTTGTTATGTTTGAGAATCACTCTATCACCCACTTCAAACTCTAATTCACGCCTTCCATGATATAACCATCTTTGCATCATGTTGATTGACCCTTTCATCTGAACGTGAGCTAATTCGAACTTATCTTTCTAACTCTTGTCTGGTTTTTCCCAAAATAACCGGCTGCGACTATGTGAGGAGTTGATGGATTTTTCCTAATTTCCAACTCAAATGGGTTGTAGCATGTTTCCAAACTCATTAGCATGTCATCATTGAACTGTGTTGCATCTAAGAGCTCTAGCCAATACTGTTGATCTTCCCACACAAAGTATTTAACTTAATCCTCCAAGATGTTGTTGGTTCAATCCGTGTTACAATCTGTCTCTGGATGGCAGCCTGAAATCAACAATAACTTCATCCCGGTGATCCTGAAAAAATATTTCCAATATCATCCTGTGAAACAAGTGTCTTGATCCGACAATATGCTCAATGACAGTCCTTAGTGCTTAACAACACGTTTCAAAAACATCTTCGCTATGTCTTTGGCTGAGCAAGGAATTTTTGTCGGCACAAACATGGCGTACTTCGAGAACTTTTCCACCACAAAAAAATCCCATTATGGCCTTGTGAAACCATTATCTAGGTAATGAAGTCCATCAAAATTCTTTCCCTAGGTTTCTCCGGGATCGATAGTGGTTGCAGCGTTCCTGCTTTCATCTTTGAGTTGGGTTTGTCTTGCTAGAAAGTAAGAAAATTCTTTATTTTACAGTAGAAAAACCCTTTGAACGTGAAATCTACTCGCTTAGGCATTTCGATCGAAACACCAATCGAAGGTCTAGCAAGTCTAGCCAGCTAGCCTGTGCTAGACGTCATTAACAACAAAAACGGAGGAACCTAAGTCATTATCGTTGACTTCTCTTAAATCCTGATAGCACGTTTCATTGTTTCATTTTCAAAGTATTCTTTAGGTTAGGTTTATAATCTTTCTAGCATTTACATCCGGGCAATTATTTCTCTTTCCCACGTTTCCAAATATAAAGACCAGAGTCAACATAGGCAGAGACCATGTATCTAAACCCTTAGCAAGATTTCTAAACATCAAGGAAAATCGTAAGGCTTAGACTGCCACGATATCTACTTCTGCCCAACCATTCATTTAAAATTTTTATCACAAGTTACACTACAGTATCGTAGTAATACCTACCATCCCTTCAAACCCAAAACCACGGACATTAAACACGCAGACGTAGACGGAGATAATGGTTGTTTGAAACAGAAATTGAAACGTAAAGCAAATCAAAATACAGGCTAAGTGACCATGATTTTCTCGTTGATTCATTTCCAATTCAGGTCTGGTTTTCTTTATTTAACCAACAATCAACCCTTTAAATCTACCACAACAAAAATGCAACAAGTATACAAGGATTTTGATTTCATAAACCATAGATTCAAACTTTTTCCTAACACATCATACGTTTATAATCTTTTATACCGAAAAACCCTGATAGGCCTTCTCCCATCTCAAGGAACGAATCCCACAGCGAAAACAGCGAATCACTTATCATCAAATGCATATATATATATATATTAACCCTCTTTGCAAAGCAAAAGTAGAAGCGAAATCCAAACCCCAACTGCTACGCAGTAACATTAGATATTTCCATACATTAAAATCTGTAGGCCCAGGTAGAGATATCCAATCTCGGGGACAACTTAAACACCCAGAATATTAAAAAAAACAACTAGACATTTGACAGAGGCATCACCGGCATCAACGAATACAGGAGTCCCATTTAAAATTACCAAACCAACTACTTCAGGTTAGAGCGACGATAGTAAATACAGAGAGAAAACCAACATTTCTACTCCTACCGCATAAGAAAACGCATAAGCTAGACAAACTATGAATCATATATAGAAATGTGCAGAAGGCCAAACATCTCTTAATAAATGTTCAGGGTTCATTCAGAAATACGCAGACCTGTACCTCGGTTCAAAATTCAAGTTTTATATTATAGGCATTACATTTCCTTTACAATAGCTTAAAATTCTTCATAGAGCCGAATGGCCAAAACATTACACTAAAACCAGAAAGACCTCCAGGTTTATGTCATCCCCATTAAAACAATAGATACATTTAAATTCATGGTGTATCCAAGGAGACCTCTAGAATTCAAAGTAAACTAGTAAGCCAAAGGGCTCCACGAAGTCTCCCATAACCAAATATACAATATAGCCGCCATAGATGCGAGAGGAAAGGGAAATGTTGGTGAAAATATGGACTTACCACTTCCATTTTCCCATGTCATCAAAGGCCTGGTAACCTACAGCAACCCACGCAGAGGTGTTCGCAACCCATCACCTGCCATTTCAACAAAGGACACGGGTTAAACCCTGAGATATTTATCAATCAATGGGTAAACACAAAAGTAAGAGAAAAGGATTTACAAGTGAAGGAAGGACAATTACCTAGACCGGGCACTATGTTTTTTCCACCCCTTTAGCAGAGCAAACACCAGGTGCGCCGACCATGAGTGTAGCTCAAGTCAGGGCACGAAACCACTTCAAAATGCAACAAGGGACTGATCCAAGTCAAAAAAACAAATGCAGAGCACATTTACAAGTGAAAAACCCCAATATCGAAACCCTCACTCCCAACTGGTTTCATAACATGTTGATACCATAGGGTGTAGTTAATACTCCACCAACATGTCATTAATGAAGTATTATTTTACCATCCAACCGCTATCATATGGGTCCTATAAACATATTTCTGTATCCCAAGGGTTCGTACCCTATCCATTACACTTTGGTTATATAACATGCTAACACATGGTGGTAGAATTAATAATGGAGAGTTTTCTCATAGTAGCACCTGCATATAAACATGAAACAATACTTTAGCTAATTGCTAAGTAAGACCAGAACTCCCAAGACTACCCTTACCTCTCGGCAGCTCTGCCGGGGGTACATCTTTCCCTTTCTTTTAACACTAGTGTTCCATCATGGTCCTCAACTTTCATCAACGAGGGTCCATCTCACCTGAAGTTATCGAATAGAATTTTATAAACATGCACATGAAACAGTACAAAAGAGGTGTTATTATAATTACTCTAGCATTGTACCCTTGTGACAGAATTTCATTATCTACCCTAAACATCACTTCCGCAGAACCAAAAGATTATTAGTTAGTGAGTCTCTATTGCCTAAGAACCTTAAAACTCGTAGGTGTCGCAAACAAGTACCAACGCATTTTCTCAGTACTGAAGTTAATTTATGAATCATCATCTTTAAATAGTTTTTATTACAGTATTATAAAATTTTAAATTTTTACTATTTTTAGGGACATTACAAGTGGTATCAGAGCCCAGCTACAAAACTAAGTGACCTATGGACTCATTAAAAAAGAACATCCACTGCAAGATACCCTTTAAACAGAAAAATGCATTTAGAAATTTGGTTTTTATATGGGAAAATAAACTAACATATTTTCTGTTCTTGATACTTATATGGGAAAATAAACTAACATATTTTCTGTTCTTGATACTTATATAACATTGCAGGTACAGTCATGGGCTGATAATGAATGCAGAACAGGGCAGCAGCATACATGGAAATCTGAACTCTCCACCACGAGAGCAAGAAGTTGTGGTGGAACTAAACTCAAATTTAATGAGATCTATGCAAAATCTACAGGAAGAATTCAAAAGTTTCAGATATGATAACATGCAGGAAAGAAGAGAGAAGCAAGCTATAAATGAATCTTTACTTCAAAGTTTGATCGAGGAAAAGCCCCACGGATAGCCCGTACTCTCAGTCAACACCTTTAAAAAGGGAAATTATCACACATAGAAAACTACCAGTCCTAAGAGAGAAGAACAGGGAGAACACCTGCCTGAATCAATGGAAGAGGACTATAAGAGCTCTACCAATGATGATGGCTCACCACCTCCTTGCAAGAAAAGGAGGAAGAGTGACAATAGTTTGCAACGAGAATTCAGAAAGATAAAATCCCCAACTTATGACAGAGAGATCAACTCTGGGGAGAAGGCTGAAGAGTTCCTGTTAGGAATGAATAAGTATTTCAAAGTTCATAACTATTCGAGTGAAATGCAAGCCTGACTAGCCATCTACAACCTGAATGGTAAAGCAGCCACATGGTGGCGAGACTTGAAACACACCAAGGGACAGAATTTAAGAGACATAACTTGGGATGCTTTCAGCAAAATATTTCAGGACAAATACATGTTTGAAAGATTTGTCGACAAGAAGATCAAAGAATTCCATGAATTAAAAATGGGCTCCTTGACAATGGAATCTTTCATCAATAGATTTTTAGATCTGTTGCATTATGTCCCTTACATAAAGGATGAAAAAATCAAGTTACAACACTTCTTGGGAGGTCTACCACCAAACTTTAGAGACAAGATAGAGTTTGACATGCCCAAAACCTTAGATGTGACATTACATAAGGAAATACTGTGTTATGAGCATAGGTAGCCAAGGAATGATAACATCAACAGAAACAGAGATAGGTTCAGAAACATATCGGACAACCACAGACTGGGTTTTAGACCTCCACCTTACCGAAAAGAAAACAACAGTTTTCCACCCAACGGAAGCTTCAACCAATCTCAAGCACGGCCAAATGCACCCCCACCACCTATCAATAGGCCAACTTTCAACAAAGGGACAAAAGCTATCCCACTAACCATTTATTGTTGGAAATGCCAAGGGCCCCACTACTATAGAGACTGCCCTAGCAAAACAGATGGAATTTTACACAATGTCCAAGCATACCCTATAGTGGGAGACATGGAAAAAACACACAGGATTTATGCCACTCTTGACGGTCGACAGGCAGATCACCAGGCCACCACAGTTGAAATTGAGGGTAAGATCTCAAACACAACCATTTCAATTTTAATAGATCCCATTGCATGCCGAAGTTATATCTCCCCTAAGAAAGTGGACACTTGTAAGTTAAACCAAGAGCACCACGAGAAACCGTGGCTGGTACAACTAACCATTGGTACCAATCGAAAGGTCTCCGAGTTAGTTAAAACTTGTGAGATAGATTTGAACGATTTTCCAACTAGGTTAGAATTAAACATTTTACCCCTAGGATCGTATGATGTACTTATCAGCATGAATTGGTTGGAAGAATGCCACATCGTACTCGACTGCTTAAACAATACCTTTGCAGGGATGACCAAGTGAATCGAAAGACAATTCAGGGTATCCCTAAGAAAGTGTTTGTAAGACAAATCTATGTTGTACAAGCAAAGAAGTGTATTTGAAAGGGTTGTAAGATCTTTTCCATCAACATACAAACCATAGAAACTGATAGGGAACAGAAGATCGAAGATTTCCCAGTCCTCATAGAATTCAAAGACGTATTTCTCAAGGAAATACTAAGGTTACCACCCAAACGAGAATTAGATTTTTCAATAGAATTAACACCCGGGTCAGTACCAACTTCCAAAGCTCCTTACGGCATGGGCACACCAGAATTGGTGGAGCTCAAACATCAATTACAAGAACTGATCAACAAAGGGTACATCCGACCAAGTGTCTCCCCTTGGGGAGCATCGATACTCTTTGTCAAAAAGAAAGACAGAACGATTCAGATGTGCATCGACTACAGCCAACTCAATAAAATGACCATTAAGAATCATTACCCACTCCCTAGAATAGACGACTTGTTTGACCAAGTTGAAGGAGCGAATATCTTCTCAAAGATCGACTTAAGATTCGGATGCCATCAAGTGAGAATCCGTGATGAGGATATCAACAAAACCTCTTTTCGGACCCGATATGGCCACTACGAGTTCGTAGTGATGCCTTTTTGGTTGACAAAATGCACCGTCCAACTTTATGTGTATGATGAACAACATCTTTAGTAAATACCTCGATAAGGTCGTTCTAGTCTTTATTGACGACATTTTGATCTACTCCAAGAACGAAGAAGAACATGAGGAACACCTCCGAATTATTTTACGAATACTACGGGAACACAAACTGTTTGCCAAGTTTAGTAAATGTGATTTCTACAAACCCTAGATTCAATACTTAGGACATATGATTTCCGAGAAGGGGATAGCAGTCGACCCCAAAAACGTCAAAGCTATCGAAGAATGGCCCACACGTACGTGCGTATTCGACATAAGATCATTTTTAGGCTTAGCCGGCTACTACTGGAAGTTCATTGAGGATTTCTCGGGGATTGCATGCCCCATGAATGCCTTATAGAAGAAGGCAAACAAGTTCATCTGGACAGCTAAGTGCGAAGAAAGCTTTCAGAAGCTGAACCAACTATTGATTAGTGCACTGATTCTTCGAATTACGGATTCCAATGGGGACTTCATTGTTTGCACGGACGCAAGCAAGGAAGGGCTTGGGGGAGTCCTTATGCAAGACAATTTTTCCATATGTTATGAATCGAGGAAATTGAAAGAACATGAGAAAAACTACCCTATGCATGATTTTGAGCTAGCCACCATCATCCACGCATTAAAAATGTGCCGACACTACCTCACGGGGAAGAAATTCCTACTAATGACAGACAACATGAGTTTGAAGTATCTTTTCGAACAACCCGACCTAACCGCTAGGTAGGCCAGGAAAAGGAAAAGAAAACAAGATTGCAGATGCCTTGATCCGACGAGCACATATGATTTATGAGGTCATTGTAAGCCAAACTGACTTAGACTTGCACCACATAATTTGAATGGCAAGTAAGAATGACCGTTACTACACTAAAACCATTTGAAGATATAGGAATATAGGTTATTCCAACAACAAAAGGAGTATAAGATAGACGAGTCGGGACTATTGTGGTCGAAAGAGAGACTTTACATCCCAGAGAGTGGAGACATTAGATCAAACATCCTCACGGAATTTCACCAAAAATGCTATTTGGGACACCTCAGATATCAAAAGATGATATCGACAGTAAAGAAACATTACTTTTGGCCTAAGTTGAAATTTGACATCGCCATGTTCATTGCGAAATGCCAGGAGAGCTAACTGATGAAAGCATAACACTAACACCCCTCCAGTTTACTACAACCTTTACCCATTCCATAATGGAAGTGGGAGGTAATAAGTATGGACTTCATTACGGGTTTACCCAAGAGTAAGAGACAGAACGACTGCATCTTCGTAGTGGTAGACAGGCTGTCTAAAGCAACTCATTTCATACTAGTGAAATCTACCTATAAAGCAATACACATCACAAACATCTTCTTAAAGGAGAACTTTCGATTGCATGGGATACCCAAGGCAATAAGTTCCGATCGAGACACGAAGTTCACTAGCAACTTCTGGAGAACATTGTTCTCTAGGTTGGAGACGCAACTAAAGTTCAGTGTCGCTTACCACCCCCAAACTGATGGACAAACGGAATGAGTAAACCAAATTCTTGATGACATGTTGAGAATGTATGTCATGAACAACCCTACTAAGTGGGAAGACTTTTTGCACCTCACAGAGTTTGCGTACAACAATGGTTATCAAACCTCGGCCAAAATGAGCCCTTTTGAGGTACTCTACGGCAGGGAATGTCGGACACCCATGACTTGGGACAGTCCGGTAGAAAGACTTATGTTAGGACCCGACCTACTAAAAGACTTGGAACAACTAGTCTCCAAGGTACAACTAAACTTGAAATAAGCACAGGACCGCCAAAATAGTTATGCAGACAATAAAAGAAAAGACAAAGACTACCAAGTCGGTGAGCATGTTTTCCTAAAAGTAAAGTCAAAATGAAGCTGTTTGAGCTTAGGTCGATGCGGGAAACTAGCCGCTAGGTTTTTTGGACCTTTTTAAATACTAGCCAAGAAGGGCCCAGTGGCATATGAGTTAGCCTTATCAGCTCATGTAAAAGTTCATAATGATTTTCATGCATCATTATTAAAGAAATATGTATATGATACTAAACATGTAATTGATTGGACCTTATTATAGGTGGAGCCCGAAGGGGAGTTCACGCTAGAACCACTTCACATTCTGGACAAGAGAGAGGTGCAACTCAAGAGAAGGAACATTACCTAGCTGAAAGTGCAATGGAGGCACTTCGGACCAGAGGAGGCTACTTGGGAAAATGAAGCAACCATGAAAGAGGCATACCCCGCCTTGTTTCATGAATTCATTTCTAGTCCCTAGAAATGTCGAGATGGTGTTGTTTCTAATTGGGGAGGGATGTAATATCCCAAGTTTTGGACTGTTTATTTTCTGATGTTATATTGGGCCCCGGCCCCAACACATATGACTTATTTTGATTATTGGGCATAATCCCTAGTGCACATGATTTATTGTTTATAGACTGACATATTGGGCATGGACCTTGACTGATTCCATTATTTGATTTTATACTGGGCAAGGAAGCCCTAATGTTGTGATTCATGTTTCTTATCATATGATGTGGGTACAAAACCCTAATATACTGAGACGATCTTTTTATTACATACTGTGCAATGATGTGATTGACATGATTGACTTATATGGTGTGTTGAGGGTGGACTCAGGATCACACGGGTGACCTACGTACTAGGAAAAAGCCTTGATGTACCTAGAGGAAATATTATGTACTGGGAGTAAGCCCCGATCTACATTGAGTCTTGGGCATAAGCCTTGGAGCACTCCAAGCTTGATAAATGAATACTGGATCTGAGACCACTTAAGTACTCTAGATGTGCCTCACAACCACATTCTAGCACTAGTGTTGAGCAGGAGGCTCTCGAATTTCCCTAGCATAATGCACATGTGAGAGTGTTGAGTTAAAGGCTCTGAAGAGCACTCGGGGTTACTAGCTCTTAAGTGTTGAGTCGAGGAGACTCTGAATACCACTTCCATTTTTCATCACATTTATTCAAATTGGTTAAATGAATCTTATTTTATCTATCATCAAGTACTGCGGGAACTACCATGTTAAACGAGGGAATCCAACATGCAAAGAGAGACACTAGAGATTCCTATCCAAGCTTACCAAAAGACCGTCCAAAGAATTGGACCTTGTCCCTAATGTTAAAAGAAGTATCATGTTAAGTTACATAATTAAATAAAAGATAATCACCATAACTTAAAGCATGAGTTGACTAAGAGTAGTCTTATATGAATAACATGCATAAAGGTTCCAAGGTTAAATATTATTATTATTAAAAGCTTTATTAATAATGATGTTATTATTTTATAAAATATATTTGTTGCATACGGTTTATGAATAGTTGGCTGCCACATTATTAAATATTATTAATAATGTTATTAGTATTAAGGTTGAAATATAATTATTATTATCAACATTATTATTATGAAAAGATTAATTTAAAATCACTTCTAGTTAAAACAAATAAAAAGTCCTAGTTCAATAAGGACTAGATATTTTAGTGATAATATCTTTTAAATATTGAATATTTAATTTGGAGAAACCAAGTAAATATTCAACAGTCATAAATCAAGACTCCCTTACAAAAAGAGGGCATATCCCAAGAATGAGGATATTAGCTTTTTGATTACCATTCTCTTATGGTAATCAAAGAGAACTTGCTGCTCAAAGAACTGAAACAGTCCGACCTAACTTTTCCATATCTGAATCAACAGTGAACCTAGAGCCTCTATCTCTTATTGCATGTTGGAACCATATTGGGGGATTCAGTTAGAATCAGGAACGGTGTAAGGGTCATGGTTGGGAGGAATATGGTAGTACCAAAGTTATCAGGTTAAAATATCATTCTACAGGTTGGTCAGATCCATAAACTTTATGCATTAATTATTGTTTGAGTGTATAGGTCTTGTAGAGGAGAATCAAGATTCCATACAACTAGGTACGAAACTACAATTACCTCATTTCAAGTTATTATTTAACTAAGAGATATTAACTAGGATTTATATTTCAACATTGTCTTCCCCTAAACCTGTTTAGTATAAAATTTCTCATAGAGAAAGGGCCTTCAGGCATGGGCTCTCGGGTTGTGTTATTTTATTTACAGTAGCAAAACCCTTTGAGCCTGAACTCTACTAACTCAGGCATTTCGATCGAAACACCATTCGACGGTCTAGCAGGTCTAGCCAGCTAGCATGTGCTAGATGTCATTAACAACGGAAACGTAGGAACCTAAGTCATTATCGTTGACTGCTCTTAAATCCTGATAGCACATTTCATTGTTTTGTTTTCAAAGTATTCTTTAGGTTACATTTATAATCATTCTAGCATTTACATCCTAGGAATTATTTCGCTTTCCCACATTTCCAAATATAAAGACCAGAGTCAAAATAGGTAGAGACCATGTATCGAAACCCTCAGCAAGATTTCTAAACATCAAGGAAAATCATAAGGCTTAGACTGCCAGGATATCTATTTCTACCCAATGATTGATTTAAACATTTTATCATAAGCTACACTATGGTATCATAGTAATACCTACCATCCCTTCAAACCCAAATCCACTGACATTAAACACGTAGACATAGACGGAGATAATGGTTGTTTGAAACAGAAATTGAAACATAAAGCAAATCAAAATACATGCTAAGTGACCACGATTTTCTCGTTGATTCATTTCCAATTCAGGTTTGATTTTCTTTATTCAACCAACAGTCAATGCTTTATATACCACAGCGAAAACGCAACAGGTATACAAGGATTTCGATTTCATAAACCATAAATTCAAACTTTTGCCTAACACATCATATGTTTAAAATCTTTTATACTGAAAACCCTGATGGACCTTCTCCCATATCAAGGAACAAAGCCCAGAGCATAAACAACGCATCACTTATCATCAAATACATATATATATATATTAACTCTCTTTGTGAAATCAAAAGCAAAAGGGATATCCAAACCCCAACTACTACCCAGTAACATTATATATTTCCATGCATTAAAATCTGTAGGCCTAGGTCGAGATATCCAATCTCAGGGACAACTTAAACGCCTAGAATATTAAAAAAAAAACTAGACATTTGATAGAGGGACCACTAGCATCAATGAATACATGAGTCCCATTTAAAATTACCAAACCAACTACTTCAGGTTAGAGCGACAATAGTAATTACCTAGAGCAAACCAACATTTCTACTCCTACCCCATAAGAAAATGCAGAAGCTAGACAAATTATGAATCATATATAAAAATGTGCAGAAGGCCAAACATCTCTTAATAAATGTTCAGAGTTCATTCAGAAATACTTAGACTTGTACCTCGGTTCAAAATTCAAGCTTTATGTTATAGGCCTTACATCCCCTTTACAATAGCTTAAAATTCTTCATAGAGCCGAATGACCAAAACATTACACTAAAAACAAAAAGACCTAAAGGGTTATGTCGTCCCCATTAAAACAATAGATACATTTAAATTCATGGTCCAGCCAAAGACGACTTCTAGACTTCAAAGTAAACTAGTAAGCCAGAGGGCTCCACGAATTCTCCCATAACCAAATATACAATACACCCAGCATAGATGCGAGAGGAAAGGGCAATCTTGGTGAAAATTTGGACTTACCACTTCCATTTTCCAATGTCATCGAAGGCCTGGTCACATGTAGCAACCCACGTAGAGGAGTTTGCAACCCATCACTTGCCATTTCAATAGAGGACACGGGTTAAACCTTGAGATATTTATCAATCAATGGGTAAACACATAAGTAAGTGAAAAGGATTTACAAGTGAAGGAAGGACAATTACCTGGACCGGGCACTGTATTTTTTCCACCGCTTCAGCTAAGCAGACACCAAGTGCAGTGACCATGAGCGTAGCTTAGGTCACTGCACAAAACAACTCCAAAATGCAACAAGGGACTGAGCCAAGTCGAAATAACAAATGCATAGCACATTTACAAGTGAAAAAACCCAATACTGAAACCCTCACTGCCAGCTGGTTTCATAACACATTGATACCATAGGGTGTAGTTAATACTCCACCAACTTGTCATTAATGAAGTATTGTTTTACCATCCAATCGCTATAGTAGGGGTCGTATAAACATCAACGTTCGATGGTATGAACATATTTTTGTATCCCAAGGTTTCGCAACCTAGCCATTACACGTTGGTTATATAACATGCTAGCACATGGTGGTAGAATTAATAAGGGAGAGTTTTCTCATAGTAGCACCTAGATATAAACATGAAACAATACTTTAGCGAATTGCTAAGTAAGACTAGAACACCCAAGACTAACCTTACCTCTCGGCAGCTCTACCGGGGGTACATCTTTCCCTTTCATTTAACACCAGTGTTCCATCATGGTCCTCAACTTTCATCTAGGAGGGTCCATCTTACCTGAAGTTACCAAATCGAATTTTATAAACATGCACATGAAGCAGTACGAAGGAGGTGCTATTATAATTACTCTAGCATTGTACCTTTGTGACAAAATTTCATTATCTACCCTACACATCACTTCTGCAGAACCAAAAGATTATTAGTTAGTGAGACTTTGTTGCGTAAGAACCTTAAAACTCTTAGGTGTCGCAAACAAGTACCGACGCATTTTCTCAGTACTAAAGTTAATTTTTTCAATCATCATCTTTAAATAGTTTTTATTGCAGTAACAAGAAATTTTAAATTTTTACTATTTTTAGGGACATTACAAAGGGTCTTATTAGGAAGTTCGAATGGATATATTGAATAGTGAAAGACTATAACTATTTTCTATCTTTTGCAAAGTTTTAGAAACATGGAGAAGTTAAACCCTATTTTAATCTATTTCCGCAACAGTAGAGATATAATATAATGGATGAATGATACAAATACTATTATGTTTGTTTTTGCAGTATTTTAATTTCGTAAGAAATGAAGAAAGACTTAACTGAAGAAAGAAAAGATCATGTGTATTTAGTATTTGTTGTAAGTAAATAGTTAATTTGTAACTAAACCCTAGGTTTATGTAGAAACCTAGAACTACTTGAGTTTTCTGATACTTATTTTGTTATAAATGTGAAGCTATTAAAATGTCTATGTAACTATAATTTTATGAGAGTACAAGATATTGTTAAATTGCAAAATATAACAGAAAAAGGAAAACATACAGAGTTTGTCTACTCATTCATGATATTCACTGCATATCCTTTGTCTAATTTAACCTCCCTTCCCTGTACTAGAGTATGGTACAAAAGAACAATACGTGGAAAAATGCAGGGAGGGCATTTATTTATTCATTTCCTATACTTATTCAACAATATACAATTTCATAATTAGATCATAAATTCAATCATTTGCTTTTGTAGGATGATAACTATCAATATTTAACTAATGGATACTAAATCAATAGCTATAGCAAATAAATTATAACTAATTAGGAATAAAATAACAAGTAGAACCTGTAACTATAGATAGGGTGGACAAACACCCAAGGTGGCCTGTTCCTCCCAACCTTCTCCAGAAGAAGCCGCCAAACTACTTGCCTCCTTTTGACCGCTGAGCCTATTCACTGAACCACTAGGTAGAAGACTCTGTGTAGAAGCAAGGGACTCAGGTTGTATAATCAGCAATCAATAGAGACTTTCCATACACCTCAATCTCCAGACTCAGCATTTAAACTCTGCACTCAGTAGTTAAAATTTGCACTCAGCAGTAAACAAGGCAGACTTACACCATGATGAAAAACCTAGTTTTTCTCCTCATCGAATCTCTTGTGTGAATACAGCAGAACCACAAGGTAAGTTTCCTCGTCAGGAAAAGTGTTGAATCTTAGTCCAAATTCGATGGCTCTTATAAAGATCCCCAGGTCTTTAGTGGTCAGTTTCCAAAATAAATGAGCCTCAAGCTCCAGTCCCATCTTTCAGGGCACTATGACAACAATTTAAGGGAGTTGTCCCATACCAACAACTAGTTACTTGATTCATGATGCTGCCACTTGTCCATTGCCTTCTACCCCAGATTCCATTCTACCTAGTGGGTCAGTAAACACTCTTTCAACAGTTCTCCTTGGGTGAGTGCCTCCTATTTTATTTATTTAAATAATAATATTGTGCAATTACAGTCATCCTTGGACACTTGCCCAAATATAAAACTTTACAATAAAAGTTAAGATAATATCTTCTTCAGACATAAAATGTTTTTAGCAAAGGTGTATGTTACACTCTCTGCATTATCACTTTTTATATATGTCTTCTTATCAATTGGGAAATTAAACTATATATATCCATGTATTGCATTTGCTAGCGTATGGGAATCTCGTCTCCTTTATTGTAATAGAGATGTGTTGGACGTGGTTTGACCAAGTTTTTACCTCTGCCCTATTTTTTTACTGGACAGAGTTTATCTGCGTGCATAAGGTTAGAACTAATTCCTATGAAAAAGGATAATTCCTTATAGTTACACAGTTGCTACACTAATGTTTGTTTAAAAGTGAAATAAAGTCCAAATAAAATGACTATAGGGTTTAGGATTATAGATTACAAAAAGAATGAGGAAATTATATAGAAGGGAACACCTTGTGGTGTAACTTTAGATTTTAGATTAGAACCTTGTTTCCATAGCCTTTCCATGATTTTTAAAAGTATATCCCTTGGCTAAGTCTCTTGATGAATATTAAATAGATAATTCTATCTACCATCATGGCTGAAAATAAACTCTTGCCGTCACTTTCAAACGGTAGCAGCAATCATGTTGCAATTTGTAAGCCACTTTTGTTAATGAATAAAAAGCAATGCAACCCCTTTTGTTGATGTAGACTAAGGAGTGGGTGAACGATGTTAAAAATTATCTCGTCTTATGTATTTCTGTATTTTGTCAAATGTGTTCATGGTCCTTTCAATATGTGTTCTATTCCTTTATGAATAGCTAACCATTATGTGATGGATATTATTCAGTTTGGTTGCTTTAATTATGTATATATTTTAGAAGTAGATGCATGTGTAGTTAATTCCTTGATAATTGTATGGATGCATCCTTAAGTAAATTCCATTATTTAAGTTTAATTGGTATCCCTCTTATATGTACCTTGAAGGTTTGTCGTTAAGTAAAAGATTATATTTTCGCCTTATGAATTCTTGGAGTAGACTTTACATAGTCAGCATGGGAGGAATAATTAAGGTTATGGTTGTCATTAATATGTATGGAAATTATGGAAGGAAAATGGGGTAAGTATAATGATGTAGATGATTAGGAAAGGTAGAATAATTTTGTAGAAAATAGTGGATATGCTTTAAAAGGTAATACTTTTTTTATAAAGATTTCATCACGGGGAACTAATTGGTTACCTTACAATATTTCCTTGATAAAACAATTATATAAAGTGTTAATATGATAATCAATTTTTTTTTATAATCAATGTTCCCCTGTCCAAAACCCTAATCTAGATATCCAAGTCAGATAATACTAAAAGCTTTTAATATAATATTAGAATGTCACTCGCATCTTAGATCTTTGCCAAAGCTAGCAATGTTTCAAATGCACTTCCCTCCATGGTCATTCTAAATGCACTTGCGGTCACCTACCTAGGTAATCGGTCTATCACCATGATATGATAATACCCAATAAAATAAATAAGAGATGAGCTGCATTATATACATTTATCTTCCTTTCTAAATTAATTGTATATTTATTTATTATTATATTGAAAATAATAAATACCACAATTAAAATGTATTAATAAAAAATAAAATTTATAGAAAACGTATTAAGATTGATAAATAGAATTATACATATAAATAAATTTTAATAATAAAATTTTATAAAATAATCAAACATACATCTATTTATTAAAAAATGATTAAAACTAAAATTTCAAAAATAAAAACTAACCCATTTAAATATATATATATATATATGTGTTTTTTTTTAAGCCATGTAATTATAAATAGCATTTAAATATATATATATATATATATATGTGTTTTTTTTTAAGCCATGTAATTATAAATAGCATAATTATTAAAACGTATAAAAAACGATCTGGTTATAAAGAATCATAAGCCCTATAGTGGGCTTATCCGAGCCTTTCGAGTATCGTGAATTAAAAGATGCATGCCTTGTTCTGTGATATTAATCATGCCGTGTATTGGCAATTCTAGTTATTCCATACAATGATGTGAATCTAATTAAAACTCTTGATACGAAGGCTCAGATATCGTTAACAGCACTCATGTCTCTTAGTAGACCAGCAGAATCTGCTCCAGTTTTGTAATCTGTCAAGTAAGAAATCCTGTTTTGTTTTACTGTTTTTTACACGGCAAGCATCTGAACACTCAGCAAAAGTTCTCTTTTTGGAAAATAAAGCTTCCACGACTTTCTCATTTAGTATCAAGAACAGATTAATTGGAACAAACGCGTGGATTTTGATGGATAAATATATGGAATGTTCCGGGAATAATAAGTCCAGTAGGTATCACAATTGTCACTGGAAGTTTTGAGGTTACCATTCTGAATGTGTATTATCAAGTTGGAACGGTAAAAGTAAAAATACGTACAATCAAATAAGTTAGAGATGGTTTTCCTGGTCATTCAAATACTCGTCGGACAGAGTGTTGGGCATTATCAACTTTGAGAATTCCCAACACAGCTTTATTCCAAGATGCCATTCACTGTGATGCTAAAACCGTCTGATTTCGAAAATTCCAAACAGAATTGTATTTCATGATGCAGTGGATTCTGATGTGGATAATAAAACCGTGTTACTTTGGTAGGCGCATTTTAAAAATTCCTGTGGGCCTTTCTTCTACAATTGCGTCAAGGCAAAAGATATTACAGCTGAAGATACTGAACAATCCGACATGAATATTATCGCACATTTTGAAAAGGAAGGGGACAACATTTCAAAATATACAAAATACGAGACAGGGGAATTACACGAATATTATCGGACATTTTGAAAACGAAGGGGACAACATTTCAAAATATACAACATGCCAGACGCAGGGGATATTGATATTCATGGTCGGAACAGATTGCCTCGATATGAAGTCCGTGAATTGTATTCCATATTGAATATTGAGGGCATTTTGGGTGTACGTATGAGACAGCCATGGAATAATTTATTGGATGTTCAAAGCTTTATGCGTTGTCGTTTTCTGGAATCGCCTTTATATTTTTAAGAGCTCGGTTTACTCTATGCTGTTAGTATAATGATATCAACAATAATTAAATATTAATTTTGTATTAAAGAGATTATTTCTAAAATCTCTTTTATTTGCATAATAAATTGAGAAATACAATGAAATTACATTTACATTTACACTTTCTACTTTCCAAGAAAATTTTGAAAAATAGGAAAAATTATTTTAAAATATAACATTTAAGGTTATATATATATAATAATAATATTTTTGGATATTTTTAAAATAAAAATATTAAAAGCCATATTTCATCTATATATATATCATTATAACTTTTTACATATTGTATATATTAATCACAAATACATATTTTTGGAAATTTTTAAAATAAAAATGTTAAAAGCCATATTTAAGCTATAATATATATATATATATATATAACTTTTTACATAATGTATATATTAATCACAAATACATATAATATTCCATAATAAATTTATCTTAATTTTCAATTTTGGAATTAATTTTTGGATATATATTAGTTTAATATGTAAATATTTTCACATATAAATCATAGTTTAATAATGTATGAATTGGAATGACATAATAAGAAATATTCAAATTTCATAAACTATTTTAATTTTAACTAGTAGTTTTACTTTTTTAAGATTTTATTATTTTATTAAAATACCTGATATCAACTTCACACTTCTCCATCTTATCACACTATAATTAAGCTTACTCATATTAAACAGAAATTAGGCTTCTCACTCCTATCAAGTAATTGTAGAACCCCGTGTCAACTTCACACTTCTCCATCTTATCACACTGGAATTAAGCTCACTCGTGTTAAACAGGAATTACGCTTCTCACTCCTATCAAGTAGTTGTAGAGAATGCTATGTGAATTTTCACACTGCAAAATATCATCATAAAAATATACTTATAATGGTGAGGGATATGTTAACTCTCATTACCACTTAAATATTTTTTTTAAGTCAAAACCGAAACCGATTTAATTAATGATGTCACGATGATATATATAATTTCAAAATGTTTGATTCTTCGTCTTGGTCATAAGATTTTGTGCATAAGTTTGTTCTGAATGCAGTTACACACAAAGATTGTGTCATCCTCTATTTCATAAGAGCGAGATAGGTATCCTAAGATGTGCTCTGAATATTTTCTGTGTTTTAGGGTTGACATTTATTTTAGAAGACACCCACACCGACGTGCAGCCACACCTTCCCCAACATGCACGCTAAATGTTCTAAATTGCACGCTAAATGTTCAGTTTCTTGAATTATCTTGGTAATTTTTCCCTTAACTATCTAAGGGAAACAATTGTAGGCAACATATTTCATGAAATAGGTTTTCATTATATGTTCAGTTTCTTGAATTATCTTGGTTATTTTTCCCTTAACTATCTAACGGAAATAATTGTAGGCAACATATTTCATGAAATAGGTTTTCATTATATGTTTAAGGTTGGAGGTCAAAAGTATGGAAAATTAGAATAGTATGTGTGTGATGAGATGTTTCTCCATTATTTATTTAATGTAAAATCTAATTTTATTAGTGCATTTGAGATTATAGATTATAGTAACATCATTAATCCAAAATCTAATTTTATTAGTGCATTTAAGATTATAAATTATAGTAACATGATTAATCCAAAATCTAATTTTACTACTGCATTTGAGATTATAGTAACATCATTAATCTAATTTTACCAGTACATTTAAGATTATAGTATTATCATTTATTTTTTAAACATAAATGAATATCAACGATATCACATGAGACAAGCATGACATAATTTATTGGATTTTCAAATCTTTATGGGTTGTAGTGTTCTTATATGTCATGCTAACACAGCCAACACAGTATGCCCACTCTCTTCTCTGTTAGACACAGGCTGGGTTTCACGTCCTTCTCTTACGCGCGGGTTGGCTTTCTCACTGTGGCTCCAGCCCTTCTCTCTCACACAGAGAGGGAATGTGAACTTCATGCCAATTTATTGGAAATCTAATATGACCATTTTCCTAAATATACGCATATTTAATATGACCATTTCCTGAATATATAGAAAACAATTGGAATATGATATGTGAATTATTTGTGTGATATGTTCTAAAAAAATCAAAAAATCATGGCACATCTGAGTACAAAATTGGTTTAAAATTTGTTCAAATATTTTTGAAGTCCATTTTCATTAATATATAAAAGACAATTGGAATTTGGTATGTGAATTATCTGTGGAAAAATCATGGCACATTTCAGTGTAACAAATTTAATGAGGAACAAATGTTACATGTAATTTCTTAATGCTTTATGTATTTTTTTTAATTTTATAAAATTTTAAAAATATATGTTTCTAATTTGTAAGTAGTTTACTTTTGTATTTTATCCATGCTAAAAAAATGTGTTACTTATTATTTTTTTTTGTTCAGGATCTTATTTATATTCATACTGGAATTATACTATTATGGTGGAAAGCATATTTAGTTCTAGAAAACAAATGTAGATCGGCAAACCTTGTGATGTAGGAGAAAAAGAAGCTCGCTCCTTTTTTAAACTTTGGTCAATCCCATTATCTTGTATAGTTATGATGTTTGGGGTTGTAACATCTTTAGCAATTCTTGGAGAAAGATTGAGCAAATTTTGAAACATTTTATCACATATAACTTCAAAATTAAAATCAATAAGTTCATGGTAAATAACATGGGAGATCGGGATCTTATTTATATTCGTATTCCTACTCGAATTATGATATTAAGGTGGAAAGCATATTTTGTTCTAGAAAACAATTGTAGATCAGCAAACCTTGTGATGTAGGAGAAAAAAAAGCTTGCTCCTTTTTAAAACTTTGGTCAATCCCATTATCTTGTATAGTTGTGATGTTTGGGGTTGAAACATCTCTAGCAATTCTTGGAGAAAGATTGAGCAAATTCTGAAGCATTTTATCACATATAACTTCAAAATTAAAATCAATCCACCCTATCTTATTCTCCTTATAGAAATGGGTGTTCCCTCCATCAAAGCATCACTATGATTAGGTACATGATGAACAAGTTCATGCTAAACAACATGGGAGACAAGAGACTCCTTAAACTTGCTTTAAAATCTTGTCAAGACCATCTTTGGCTCAAAAGAGGTTGGTCATGCCATGGATTTGTTAAACCATTGGAGGATTGATGAAATTGTCACTTTGCAAAATGTAAACAACATTAAAAATACTATACATCAAAGTTCAAAGAGAAAACTTGAGGGACGAGAAATATTTAGAGGTTAAAAGAAAATTAAGATACTATAAGGTGGTCATTAACCCCAACCTCTGAGATCAAAAGTGTCTCTCTGTCTTAACCAGTCTGAAGTACAAAATTAATATGGTGAAGATAAGAATGAAAATCCATGAGCTTCAAAGTGAAACATGGTTTTAGATAACTGCTAAAACACCGTGGGTGGAAAGGATTTGTCATCTCTATGAGATTATGAACGTTGAGAATGAAAGACACTTTCTCTTAGATTTCCTTGCATACACCCACATTCGATCGTAGTTTTATAATATTTACTACAATACAAACATCCATTATCTTCTAGAATGTCAAAATTACGATGACATATGAACACTTCTTTCTAAGATTTTTTATCTTAGGAGTAAAATTTTACTGCAATCAAATTAATCTATTAAGGTCTAATAGACCAAATAGGTCTCCGTGGATGTTAAACATCATCATCATTAAATTTCAAAACAAAATAAATATATATTTGAATTAATTAAAACTAAAATAATTAATTGGAATATATGAATAGATCTAAGTTATTTGTTAAATAAAGTTTTTGAGAAAGATTCCTTTATTTTGTTTGGATACAATTTTAAATGATAGTGTGAAACTGTAAAATTTATTATAATCAAATACCACAAGAGATTCTTCTTAACTCTAGATTTATTATGGGTCAAGAGAGATCAAATCCCTAGAGGTGCCAACTTTTGTTCAAGTTTTTCAACTTTAAAAATGGTTTGCACCTTGAGGGATTTGATCCCTCTCTAGACACGATAGATATGGTGCCAACCTTTGTTCAAGTTTTTCCACTTTAAAAATGGTTTGAACCTCAAGGGATTTGATCCATCTCCAGCCATAATAGATATGGAGTTAATATAGATCTACAATAGTTATGGATGTAACGATGATAGACACAATTTCAAATGCTTGACGATCCATCTTGGTCATAACATTGTGTGCATATGTTTGTTCTAAATGAAATTTCACAAAGCATGGATCATACTCTATTTCATAAGAGAGAACTAATTGTCCTAAGATTTGAAGACAATGGAATGGAAGCTATGTGAGATAGATTTTCATGCTCAACGTTTCAAGCCACTAGTTGGGCTCATCATCATGAGTTCAGTGTAGTGTAGATGATGTTCTCTAGCATATGTTTTTTCTATATTGTCTTAACGTTAATATTTATTTTGAAGGACACCCACCCCAATGTACATGCAACCATCATTTGTTAGCATCCTTCTCATTATTGCTTTCATATTTATCGTTTTTATGGCAAATGCTTTTTAACTATCTTGGAATTTTTTTTTATTGTGTAAAGGGAACACGTTTGTAGGAAGCGTCTTCAATGAAATAGTTGCTCACCATGTTTTTATCATTGGAAGTCAAAAGCATAGAAGATTAAAATAGAAAGTGTCTTGAAAAAATGCTTGTTCATTAGTTTTTCAATGCATAATCTAATTCTACAACTTCATTTTAGATTATGGTAAAATTATTGGCCTAACCATAGGAGGTCTATCACAAATAAGTTTCAGTGCAATACGAAAAATGGAACTTGGTGCAACTATAATATTATATATTTTAGTGCAATGAAAAGTTGGGGCAATGAGATTTTTCCATGTTGTAGCGTGACAAACAATACTAAAGTTCTAGTACATATTACAAAAGCTACATGTATTTCAATTTGCATAAAGAAAAAACTTGATATGATAAAATATTTCATAATACCCCGCCTCAAAGTATGGGAAATTACATACCGTTACACTAAAATCAAGTTTAAAACTCTTTAAACTATGCAAAGTCTTCAAGAAATGAATTAGATAGGTGCATGTGAGTAATAAAGAGGATCCCTAGAATTCCAATATCTCCTTTAAAAAAATTAGAGCATTCACACTCAACTTGACAATAAAAGTTTTCATGTATAAACGGACAAATTGGGGAGTAAATATACATCAAGCCAATACAAGACAAATTAGGAGTATTTTTCCATGTTTACAATACATAAATAAACAAAATGGGGTCATGATGATTCTCTCGCACATACACCAAGTCCTCTCACAAAAAAAATACTATTTTTATTGATTATGGAAAATTCTTTTGTTGGTTCAAATAAATAGTTTTTTCTTTGAATATGGAATTGTCTTGATGGTTTGTGATTTTGCTTAGTTATTTTGTGAGATTTTAGAGTTCATTGTAGGGTTCTTTTAAGTTTTTTTAGCATAAAAATTGAATGAAAATAGAAAGAGGCCACAAGATTTACCTTATTGGGGGGAAGAAATTCATAGAAGATGCTTTTGTGCATCGTAATCACGCCTGCATTTTCCCCTAGTTTCCAGTCGGAATAGAAATCAATAGAATGTGAAGAATGGGGTCACATGCTGATTTGGGGGGATAAAAACAGTATTAAGGAAAAACACACCTGTTTTTGGAATAAATGTACGTATTTTGTAAAACATAAATGTAACTATTTAATAAAATATACCTCTCTATTTCCTTGCACATTATGACTATAGGAGACTCCAAAATCACGTTCATTCAGCCATCTGGAAAACTACAATCAATAAATATTTATTTTTAACATTTATTGTTATATGTCTAAATATACCAATCCCTTGATGTAATAACCAAAATATAAATTCAAAATGAATGAAACAGTTATAGGTTACATATAAATACGAACCTCTCCTTTGCTCTCTGTTGCATGAGTTAGTATGTTCTAGGCTATATAGCAACATTGCTTCGTATAGGCCCTAACATCTTCAAAGCTCATTGATTCTACCTCATCATTGGTTCTATAAACAAACTTTTGACAATGATTAGCTCGAGCCCTCTCTTGATCCAATCCTTCATCAACTCCAACAAATGATAATGTTAAACCTTTCACCACAACATCCCTCATAGCTATCCCAACTTGGGATGTAGGCTCCATCTTTGATATTAAAGTAACAATCCTACTAGGGAGAGATATAAAAGAAGATGGAGGTCAAGGAGTTGTGAGCTATCGAAAAGAAAAGTTTCAATTATATGTTCGACCCCTTACAACTCCATAAATGTGAGAATAAATGTCAGTATAATATGGCTTCATATTTTCAAAAAACTCTGCATAAAAAAACTTGGAAAAATAAAAGGTGCCTCAACATTCCATGGAAATCTACCATAGGCTGGAAGGAACCAATGATATAAGAAATGTGTAAGTTGAGGATGCTTGAAATATTGCACTTTCAAACTTCTTCATTTTAGGCCCTCTTTGTAATTAAACATTGAAGTGGCCTAGTCTTTCGTCACCCTCTTCTTCACATCAACCCACTTGCTAGGACCCATCACTTCTGCCCTTCTCCTCCACATCAAGTCAATAAAACCATTTGTAGTTGGTCAAAGAATCTAATATACCTCAATGAACTTTTTCAATGAATTCAAAACAATCTCTAAACATTGTTTACTCTTCGGAGGGAGATCCAAATTAGTAATATCAACTCGAAACTTTTCATGGTGACATGTACAATGTTCAAGGGTCAATTATTGGACATCACTTTCCTAAGCAATCTCTTCAGGTAGATCAGAGGGATAAGTTGTTTCGGGTGTAGAACCCAGATCTTCTTCAACATAAACCCTCCTTGCTTGACCTTCACTCCTCCTTGCATAAGTATGACCCTCTTCTGAACCTTGCTTTACTACAAAAACAACACAATTGTGTGTAAAGACACAAACTTATTGAATACATGTGCAAAATTACAATTGATATATATATATTAATCTGAATGAATTTTACATAAACTTATACCAATAGATGGTCAAGATGGACTTTCTCCTATAGAAGATATGGGAGAATCCTATGGCGCTAGAATCTCTTGATGAATTCGACAATCTTGGATTATCAGTTGAAACACGAATGCTTGATGATCTTGATGTCCTTTTCTAAGTAGATGGCATTATATCAATAGACTTTCCTAAATACTCTTACCTTGAAGACTCCTCTATTTCCATTCGGTGAAATGTATTCTACATGAATATTTACACAACATAGTTTTAATTTATAAGATCTCCAATTTTTACATTTTGATTTCCTAAAAGACTAAAATAAGAATTATACTTATAAGACAACTCTATACATACAACTCTATTCTCTAAAGATACACTATATTCTAATAAATAAAGACTTTCTCTCTCGTAAGGATACATACTAGTTTCTACTCTTTATTTTAAAAGAATACAAACTAAAGTCAAACCGGAAATAACCAACCTATAGATTAAGTCAATTGAATTTTATCATTAGTGAAAAAATAACTTTTTTTAAGTGATTAATTATATTTCCTAAAGAGACTCATGTACATAACCTTAAAACGATTGAAAATCCTTATTTTCAGTGTTTGGAGGTAACTAAAAAGTACTATTGGAAAGTAATTAAAATTTTTAGAAACACAAGTTATCTAAGGTAAATAAAAACTAGTGTAGAAAAGTAGGTTGAAGGTATCTAACCTAACTAAAAACTTTAATGTGTCTATGCTAATTCACTAATTTGTTTTTGTAAATTCATGATTATAAATATATATTGTTAACACTATTGGCTAAATTTGTTATTTTATTCATGACCAAATAATCGTTCGACAGAGTGTTGTGCATTACCAGCATAGACAATTCCAAACACAGCTTTATTCCAAGATGCCATTCAGTATGATGCTAAAACCGTCTGATTTCGAAACACAAATGCATTACAATATGCAATGGATCCGCATTTTTTAAATTGTTGTGGACCTTTGCTCTGCAATTTGTGGCAAAGCAAAAGATATTACAGCTGAAGATACTGAACAATCCGACATGAATACTATCGGACATTTTGAAAACGAAGGGGACACCATTTCAAAATATCAAGTCCGTGAGTTGGGTTCCATTGTGAAGTTTGACGGCATTTTGTGCAGGTCTGAGCACAAGTTGTCAATAAATTCGTCGGCAATCTTTACAATTCACATGAGAAAAGCATGACATAATTTATTGGATGTTCAAAGCTTTATGGGTTTTCTGGAATTACCTTTAAATATATATCTTAAAGAGTGCTTAGTTTACTCCATGATGTTAGTATAATGATTATCAATGATAATTAAGTATTGTAGTTTTTTTGGAATTATCTAAAGAGTGTTTAGTTTATTCCATGATGTTAGTATAATGATTATCAATGATAATTATGTATTACAGTTACTTAACTTGTGGTTGGTGAACAACTATAGGTTATAAGCTAAGTGGTATTAATAAGTTATTTATTACTTATTCTCTATATTTAGTTGTAATCCTTCTTCAATCTATGAAAAACATAAATGTTAGTCCATGAAAATTCTAAGATATAAACACTTCGGTGTAAATTTATTTTTTTATTAAAACTATTAATTTTAAAATATCTTTTAATAAAATTATATTTATATTAATCTTAAATTTATTAATATTAGAATTTTGAAATTGTGATAGACGTAAAACTGGTTACACTTTCTCTATATAAAATGTATATTTTCTAAAATAATTTTAAAAATATGAAAAATATATTTAATTAACATATGTTTTTTTAAATAAATCTAAAAATATGAAAATTTTATTTTTAAAATTAATTTTATATATATATATCAAATTTTTAAAATTGAAAAAATAAAAATATTATATTTTATTAATATATAAAATAAAGAATGTAGAAAGAATTATAAAAAAATAACTTTTTAGATTTTGTATGTACTAACCACAAGCATACATCATATTCCTTAGTGTAAGATGTGGTAATAAAGCAATATAAATCCATTTTAATTCCAAATTTTGGATGATTTTAACTTTTAATTTCTTTTTTATCTATACTAGTTTAATATGTAAATTTATAGTATATGTTCAAATTTCCCATATGTAAATTATGGTTTGTCATAAATATTTAAGTTTTATTAACTATTTTAATTTTAATTTATTGGAATATATATCTCTTTGGTTTTGAAGTTTTTATTAAAAGCTAAATTTTAAAATTTCTATTTTTTTAAGATTTCATTATTTTATTAAAAAGTCATATTTCAACCAACTTTTAAGATTTACAGTCAAAATCCAGCCATCTTCTTTTTAAGAAATCTTAAATCACGATTCTTAATTAAACTTCAACAATAATTAAAATCACACGTAGTCTCATTACTACTTGTTGCTACTGCAACCTTATCCCCAAAATTTTCTTAAAATTGTAGGGCCCCTCCTTCTATTTTTTATTTACTTAGAATTTTTGTTCGACTTGATAAGTTTACTTTCGTCACTTAGAATTTTTTGAAAAAAATTAGTGAAAAGGGAAAGTTTCTGAATCGGTGTAACTTGCATTTTTCCGTTGAAACGGTCGGAGCAATTTGCCGCAATTTGTCGATTTTTTGGTCGGAGCAATTTGATGAGTTTTTGGTCAGAGCGATTTCCCGAGTTTTTGGTCGGAGCAATTTGTCATGTTTTGGTCGGATCAATGTCCTGAGTTTTTGGTCGGAGCAATTTGCCGAGTTTTTGGTCGGAGCAACTTCTCGAGATCCTCCAAAATGATCGGAGCAATTTGCTGAGCCTTTGGTTGGAGCAATTTCCTAAGTTTTTCCGAAACGGTCGGAGCAACTCACTGAGTTCCGTCAAAATGGTGGGAGCAATTTGCCGAGTTTTCTTTGCCGAAATGGTCGGAGCAATTTGCTGAGTTTTTCCACCGAAATGGTTGGAGAAACTCGCCAAGTTCCGCAAGAACGATCAGAGCAGTTTGTCGAGTTTTTCCACCAAAATGGTCCGAGCAACTCGCCGAGTCACACTGAAACGCTTCGGTGGAGAAGAAGAAAGATGCCGATATGCTTCAGCGCGAAAATGAATTCGCTACGATACCTAAGGAAGAAATAGTTAAAAGATTTACGACGGAACGACCTTGACCAATTGGTTTGAAGATATTGAAAGAGTTAAAACCCTGAATCTTTTAAGGAAAAATCTAGTTTCTATATTTTTTTATCACTATTTAGCTCCTCTAAGACTATTCGTCTACAAAAAACCGTAGCTATAACTCTTGCAAAAAAGAAATATGATTGGGATAATGAGACCATGTTTGAAATGGAAGACATTTTGGTCACCTTTCTTAGACTGTTTCCACAGGAAAATCCAGTTACACTTTGGCTATTGCACACAAGTGCACATTTTCAAACCGACAACCAACATAACAAACATCCACCAAGCACCATGGAAGTAATGAATTTTCATACTTCATTTTTAAGTAAATAATATTGATAAGGGATGTCTTTACACGCTTCTTAAATTGATTGCTTTAAAATTCGCTCACACATTGATTCATTGTCTCACTAGGATTCATAAATGAGAAAAGGGGCTGCTAAGCAAAAACCCAATTTATATAGGAGTTCTTGCAGGCACTCCAATGGAGACTATATTTTAAGACACCAAAGTAGCGACGGAGGTCATCCTGGAATACAAGTGGGGTGAACTATATCATCTCATTAGAGATTATAATCTACCCGATGCATCCATCGAGGAGATGATGGTGTATCAAAATATTAAGAAATATGATCTCCACAGAGCTGTTTCCAGGTTCTGAAGTCATCAGATGGATTCTACCTTTCAGAGACATTGGAACAAGGATTATCTCCAACACAAGAGGGGAAGTATTTGATTCGTTCCAACCAGGTCACATGACTGTGACACATAGATTACCATCACCCAAAATCATGATGACGGAGGACTACATCAGAGGTGTGAATATAGACCACTTTGAATAAGTCAAGAAGATGATGATCCCATGGAAGCAATTGAGGAAGAGAGCAAGTGGATAACACGATAGCTACAAAGCCGCAGCAGAAGGAGTGATTAGTGTAGAGAAGGAATTATCCTATCATGAAGTGTCTTTGAAATTATTAGAACCTCTCCAATGCAATATCATATTTGAAGAGCCAGAATTATGGATACTTAACTCTCCAGTTTAGAGGGCCCACCGAGAATTTATTTTTTTAATTGTAATTAATTACATTTCTTGTGCAAACACTAGAGGACGAATTGGGGGTAGTCCAAAGGTTGGGTGTAGTTGAAACGAACGGTCATGTAAAGACAAAAGCTATTGTATTATAAATATAGGGGAGGGATATGGAATAAAGGACTTTTGCTAACATAATAGAGGTTGGACAATTCTATAAGAGAACTTATTTTCTGCAAATAAGAAGGATCTATTGGTTGGGAAAAGCGTGTACAGATATTTTTGCATGGAATGTGTGGAATATTAATGTGGAACTATTTCTTCTTGCATTCGTAACTAATACTGCGAGATCATTCTAACTTCCTTGAACTATTTCAATTGTGATGAATGATTTTACTTTCTATGCAAATGTTTATGTGTTAGATGAGTAATAAATCGCTTTAATCATATCAAAGCTATCTTTTGTATTGTTTATGTTGTAAATGTGATTACTGTGTTTAAACAACTATATGTTAGACTTGTCTGAACATTTCCAGTTTATTGCTATGAATTCAAATTTTCTCCGTGCAGGGATAGGATAGTTAGTTTAGGTTAGAACTAAGAGAATTGATAAGGTAGGAGTGGTAAGATGAGAGGTAAGAACCTGCGCATCACTTGTGAGGCTTCTACCCGTTAGTTCCAATGCATTTAGTAGGGCAGTTGCATTTCATACCTAAAATTAAAATCAAATAAACGGTGGGTCGGGCCGCAACCAATAAATATTTTAAACAAACAACAACTACAATAGTCGGACCGTTAACCATACAAATTCCGCACACCAAACAATGAGCGATCTAATTGGGATCATTCATTGGGGAGAATCCCTACTGTTGATGCTGAGAAATCATGGGCATCAACAGTTTTGGTGCTAGAAGGAGGGATAGATGACAACCCAGCCTATGTGAAGTCATTTTTGGGTAAGTTGATGAATTACTAATGGCTTCTTCCCCGATCCCTGTATTGGAACACGTTTTCAGCCCAGTAAGAGCACCCAGAAGTATTTCCAAGAATACAATTGATCTCTTGTCACAATATAAATTTGATGGTGAAGGAAACACCTTTGCATTTAGGGATATTGTTCATTTTGATGTCACTCGTCGAAATCTCAAAATTGAGCATGATGTTTAAATATGAAGGTTTTTTACCCTTAGTTTTGAAGGACGAATTAGGTCTTGGTTCAAAATGCTACCGCGTAAGTCTATTCACAGTTGGAAACAGTTCATAGAAATTTTTATCACTTCCCATGAATACTATGACTATGAGGAATTATGTAAAGGGATTCGAAGAAAGAAAGGTGAGTCTGATGATGTTTTCATTTTGAGAATGGATCAGATTTATCATAGGTTTCATGAAAAATACAAGCCCAATGAGAAAGAGTTAATTGACTGGGTTTTGCATCTCCTTGCTTTTACTAAAGATGATGAAGTTTCACTTGATGATTGATTGAATGATACTAACCTGGGACCTTTTGACCATGGGATTTCAAATTATAGTGGACATAAAAATATATAAGAGATTGATTTCCCAAACAACCTTCTTAAAAAGTCTCATATACAGAATGAGTGTCCATTTTCTGTTGTAGGTGCACATGAACAAATTTATACTCCATCAGAAAGTGAGTCGAATGGAAAATTTTGTGACGAATATTTGGGACATGTGGATAAATTAGGTTATTTGAATTTATTGGATGATGATTTGGAAGTACCATGTCCTCACATCCTATGTGAACTAATAGAAGAAAATGTTGAAGGTGAACCTCTAGCTAGAAGGATGGATCTTCCAAATTTTCAAATAACACCTCTGTCTGAAATTGTAAAAGAAGATAAATTAGTGTTTGCTGAGAAAATAGATGATCCAATTGTTTCAAATATGCTTGATGGTAATTACCATGTTGCATCTAAAACACGACAGAATCATGTTGATTTGATCGATAATTTGTTAACTTACGATTCTATGGAACATGCAAGTGTTGAAGGAAATTTGTTTAGTCATGAGGAAACAATTATGGATTCACATTATGAAAATTTTTACTCTCTATATTCCGACTTGTTTGTTGAAATTATAAAAGAAGATGAATCAATATTTGATAAGAGAATGGATTATCTAGTTGTTGAAAATATGATTATTGATGATTGTTCTGCTGTTGAAACACATCTTGAACAAAATCATAATGCTTTGACTAATCATGTATTATTGGAGCAGCAAGTGATTGATGATTTCTTTGAATGTACAAAAGTTAAAAGAAGCTTTCTCCACCCGGACATATTTACGGACTGTACAACTGAAATAGAATCCAAAAATCTACCTAGATTGAATAATCTTGAGCCTAAATATTGCATGTCAGGGAATATTGACAAAGGTAAATATGTAGATATTTCTAATGTTCACTTTAAATGCTGCAATGAAGTAGAAAATGTTTTCACAAATGTTTTCAATGAAACTCAAGCTAATAATGATTGTATTGATGATGTGGAACAACAGGAGGTTATCTATGATACTCCATTGTATCCTAATGAAGATAACATGTTTGATATTGAAGAGTTTCAGGGTAAGGAAGAATGCATTGATGAGAATGATAAGGCACTTAATCGTCCGGTGATGGTCATGTCAAGAAATCACATCATTAATCCTAACTTTGAATCCGATAACGAGATGATCTCTATGAAAACTGACTTTGGATTTTCATCGCATGGTCCTTTGGAGATACATTATTCATATTCAAAGTTTTTACACGAATCACATAACTTATATTATTATTTTCATGATTCTGTTGATATATGGTTGGAATTGCCATTTTATGAAAAGTTCCCACAATGCAACATGTACTTGATTTTTTCAATTGTGAATGGTTTTAGGATTGGTGTTACTTTTCTGACCTTGAATTGCATAATTCATCAATCTTACAGACCTATGCATGACATTCATTTCCTCGTGGGAGTGAAATTTCTTCGATGGCTGCATTCGCTCTATGATTTTACTTAACTCCATTGAACTAGTGAAGTTAGGTTAGAAGTAGCGTAGCTTTTCTTTTCTAAACTTGCAGAATAAGAATTTCACTGACATAGTTTTCATTGTATAGGCTAGCTGCTAGTTAGTTGTTAGGTATTGTTTGATAGCTTAGCTTCCTTGTCTACTATCATTCTGTCCCTTTGGATATTTGGAAATGAAGATGATACCCTGTTATAGACTCAACTAGGAATTCATGAGGTATGTGCAAGAGATATCTCAACTAGATGCATTCAATGTTTTATGAGAAGGCGCATAAACAACACATTCAAAGTAGGCCGAAGTTGAACAAAGTTTGGATATGCAAAACTATTGGTTTGAGAAAACATTCTATGTTTTTTACTAAGTGGGATTTTATCAAAAGTAAAATTAGTATTGGTACCATTGATGATATAAGTCATGATGGAAGAAGAAATTTTTTTGTATATTGCAGGTTTAATTATCAATGAAATATCACTAAGGCACCGATTGAAGAATCAAAACACTTTTATGAATAATTTTGAAACAGTTGATGACACAAGGATGTTTTCATTAAAATTTCTATTCATCACAACATGGTGACATAAAGTCCTCAATACAAATTATTTAAACTAGTTATGATATCTGATACTCCATAGATCACAGAAAGTCATGAAACAAAGTTGAGTGGTGAAGAAGGAAGATAGTTTCTTATTAACATAACATTAACTCATAACATGATATTCGGGGTAAAGGAGTTTGATATGTTGAATCCTTGGAGTAACTAATTGGTAAAGGGTACTTGGTTAGAGTTGAAGCATTCCTGTGAGTACAATTGTTTTGTCAACTCAACCATAAGATTTCGGTAATATTACATTAGAGAAACTCTAGTAAACTTTATCGTGTTTTTAGGTGTTTAGGGAGCAGGGTTTCCATTCTATCTCATTGATATCTCTTACTTCCCCATAAATGTGAATGACGCCTCCAATATTTTACCATTGGAAATGCATTATGAGATTGAACTGATTAATTGGTATGATAATCTTGCATCTAAATTAATTGTCAATGATTATCAGTAAAGGGCAATAACAACAGGAGTATGATTACACTATTATTGCCTCCCATGATTTCATTACTCTTATTCAATTCTACTATTTTGATAGGTATTTTCTAGAAGGAAGTACGTCAACTGATTAAATACCTCGCCTAGATTCACAGGGAAGTACTTTGTCACTTAGAAAATGAGTCATAACAATATATTTTCAATTACATTACTTTCTGAGTGACTTTAAACTTAAGTGATTATTGTTGTAGCGAATTAAATCAATCTGGTTGTGCAATGGAACTAGTGAAATTATACTGAAATCCTTAGACACACTTGACCTCATCTTAACAAATGCTGAAATCTGTGGTAATGAGACTCCTTCTAATCCCATGGAACTACCTTGGCTTGTTCTATCTTTAATTCACCCTAATAGTTGTCCCAATCATGACCCGCTAAGTGAGTTTAGTTTCTTTCCTGGTGACTCAACCCTCAAACTAGAGCTATCTGAATTTTGTTTGGGAAGTTTCGATTGGAACACTTAATCAACTGTATGATTGATATTTTGAGGAAATATCAAAGGTTTAGGTGGGAAGTGAATTGAGGAACAGTTTTGAAATCATGAAATAAGTTTGGGCAGTAAAATGTTGGACTGAGTGATGCTTGTAATCTGGCTTGGCTTATTTCTTGTTTGTTGCGCTAAGACCGTGTTTTACTTGTCTTCAACTTTCCACATAATTTAAGGATGGTATTGATGATATGATATTTTGTTTTGCTTGCATGCCTTCGTTGGTGTCTCTTGGTTTGGAAGTAAACCTAAAAAAAATAAAAAGGTTGGGTGTGCTTAGATTTGATATGAAGTTTTGACTTGCTTTTGATTGGGCTAATTTACAAACCAGGTATTTATTCTCTATCATTCTATGAGATCAATCATGATGGAGTATTCCAATACTTTTCCTAGATTTAGGGGGACCCGTTGTACATAAATAATTTTTTGTTGATCCTTATCTTGCGTTTGTTTTTCGTTTATTTTCTTCTTAGGTTAGTTAGTTTCAACCTTATCTCATTTTTGTTTGACTTTACTTTGCCTGATTTTTGATTGATTGAAATAAACCCTAGCTCAACATTTTTACATGTCGATATATAGGAGTCTGAATAATCTCACAAGAATTTGTCAATCATTGGAGGATCAGGATCTGCTTATGGAAAAAGAATTCTTTGTATAACATTGTCATTTGGGATTTTTAATTGAGGCCCGGTTTTCTAAAGGGTAACCCGCTTCATGTTTATGTTGAGTCATTGTAAACCCTGTAAATAACTAAGAATCATGAGTTCTAAATTACTATCTTGGGGTTCCGTTCACTCTCACATTAATAACCATCTCAGGTAGCCTAATATGATAGACCCACGGAAAGGAAGCAGGTCTTACAGATGTATGGAAATTAAAATGATCCCATGCTACAAATTCAAAATCCAAAAGGATTATATCAAACAATCAAATTTTTGAAAAGTTTCATCTCCATCAAAGAAATGGTTTTGAAAACAAAGATATCCAATCAAGAAGGTTTCCTAGATGGCAGGCCCAGAAAGGTTATTCTCCATCCATGAGCATGACAAACAAATAAATTTCTCACTCACACAAAAGGACATTATGGATGGAATAACCCACGTCAAATTTTGAAGATTGAAGAAAGCTATAAAGGAAGACTCCGACAAAAAAATTCTTCAAGAAAGAAAGCATCTAAAGAAATGCTTACAACATGTGAATAAGGAACAAACAAATACATTTGTTTGATTTTGTTACGATCCTGTGGAGTCATATTTCGTGGAAACTGAAAGATGGAACTAAAATGAAATCCATATTTTGGCCTGAGGAGAGTGGTCAGGAAATCTGGTCCAGGTTGCCCTAACTCCCGGAATGAATGACCAATATGATACAAGAAAGCATATCTCCCTATATAAAAATTTGGCCATTTAAAATCCTGGAAAATTGACGAAGGCATTGTCTTACAATTAGGATGTTAACAGACAACCAATTGTGATCTTCAAGGAGAAGTTGTTTAGAGATCGGTGTTCACCAGTTAGTCACCAATTGTTGCTGTTGCAACCTTATCCCCAAAATTTCCTTAAAATTGTAGGGCCGCTCCTTCTATTTTTTATTTACTTAGAATTTTGGTTCGACTTGATCAGTTTACTTTTGGCACTTAGAATATTTTGAAAAAAACTAGTGACAAGGGAAACTTTCTGAGTCAGTGTAACTTGCATTTTTTCACCGAAACGGTTAGAGCAATTTGTCGAGTGTTTGGTCGGAGCAATTTACCAAGTTTTTTGCTGGAGCAATTTTCCGAGTTTGTAGTTGGAGCAATTTGCGGAGTTTTGGTCAGAGCATTTTCCTGAGTTTTTGGTCGGAGCAATTTCCCGAGTTTTTGGTTGGAGCAACTTCTCGAGTTTCTCCGAAACGGTCAGAGAAACTCACCGAGTTCCTCCTAAACGGTTGGAGCAATTTGTCGAGTTTTTTTCATCGAAACGGTCGGAGCAATTTGCCGAGTTTTTCCACCAAAATGGTTGGAGAAACTTTCCAAGTTCCACTAAAACAGTCGGAGCAATTTGCCGAGTTTTTTCTAACGAAATGGTCGGAGCAACTCTCCGAGTCACACTAAAATGCTTCGGCGGAGAATAGGAAAAATGTCGATATGTTTCGACGAGAAAAGAAATTCGTTGCAATACCTAAGGAGGAAATAGTTAAAATATCTACCTCGGATCGACCTTGACCAATTGGTTCGAAGATATTTAAAGAGTTAAAACCCATAATATTTTAAGGGAAAATCTAGTTTGTGTACTTTTTTATCATTATTTGGCTCCTCTAAAATGATTGGTCTACAATAAACCATAGCTATAACTCTTCCAAAACCGAAATATGATTGGGATAATGAGACCATGTTTGAAATTGAAGACATTTTGGTGACCTTTCTTAGAGTTTTTCCATAGGAAAATCCAGTTACACTTTGGCTATTGCACACAAGTGCACATTTTGAAACACAACCAACATAACCAACATTCACCAGGCACCATGGAAGTAATGAATTTTCAGAATTCACTTTTAGGTAAATAATATTGATAAGGGATGTCTTTACATGCTTCTTAAATTTATTGCTTTAAAATTCGCTCACACATTGATTCACTGTCTCATTAGGATTCATAAATGCAAAAAGGGGCTTCCAAGCGAAAAGCCAAGATAGCTAAATCAAACTGTGACATAGGAGTTGTTGCAGACACTCCAATGGAGACTATATTTGAAGACACCAAAGTAGCAATGGAAGTCATCCCATAATACAAGTGGGGTGAACTGTATCATTTCATCAGAGATCATAATGTACCCGATGCATCCGTCGAAGAGATGATGGTGTATCAAAATATCAAGAAATTTGGTCTCCACAGAGCTATTTCCAGGTTTTGAAGGCATCGGATGGATTCTAACTTTAATAGACTTTGGCACAAGGATTATCTCCAACACAAGAGGGGAAGGATTTGCTTCGTTCCAACTAGGTGACATCGCTACGGAACATAGATTACCATCGCCCAAAATCATGATGACGAAGGACTGAATCAGAGGTGTGAATATAGAACACTTTCAATACGTCAAGAAGATGATGATCCCAGGGAAGCAGTTGAGGTAGAGATCAAGTGGAGAACACGACAGCTACAAATCTATAGCAGAAGGAGTGATCAGTGTAGAGAATGAATTATCATATCATGAAGTGTCTTTGAAATTATTAGAACCTCTCCAATGCAATATCATATTCGAAGAGGTGGAATTATGGATAATTACCTCTTAGGTTTAGAGGGCCTGCTAGGAAATTAATCTTTTAATTGTAATTAATTACATTTCTTGTGCAAACACTAGAGGACGAATTGGGGGTAGTTGAAACGAACGGTCATGCAAAGACAAAACCTATTGTAATATAAATATAGGGGAGTGATACTGACTAAAGGAATTTTTCTAGCATACTAGAGGATGGACAATTCTGTAAGAGAACTAATTTTCTGGAAATAAGAAGGATTTGTTGGCTACGAAAAGCATGAAAATAGATTTTTGCATGGAATGTGTGGAATGTTAATGTGGAACTATTTCTTCTTGCATTCCTAACTAATATTGTGAGATCGTTCTAACTTCCTTGAACTATTTCAATTGTGAAGAATGATTTTACTTTCTATGCAAATGTTTATGTGTTAAATGAGTAATAAATCACTCTAATCATATCAAAAATATATTTGGTATTCTTTCTGTTGTAAATATGATTACTGTGTTTAAACAACTACCTGTTAAACTTGTATGAAAATTTCTAGTTTATTACTCTTAATTCAAATTTGGTCCCTACAGGGATAGGATATTTAGTTTAGGTTAGAAATAACAAAATTGATAATGTAGGAGTGGTAAGATGAGTGGTAAAAACCTGTGCATCACTTGTGAGGCTTCTACCCGTCAGTTCCAATGCATTAAGTAGGGAACTTGCATTTCATACATAAACTTAAAATCAAATCAATGGTGGTCCAAACCGCAACTGGTAAACATTTTAAACAAACAACAACTACGGTAGCGGGAACGTTAACCGAACGGATTCCTCACACCAAACAGTGAGTGATATAATTGGGATCATTCATTGGGGAGAATCCATACTGTCGATGATGAGAAATTATGAGCATCAACACTACTTAAATATTTTTCTACATAAAAACGGAAACCGATTTAATTATTGACGTCACAATGGTAGATATAATTTCAAATGCATGAGGTTTGATCTTGGTCATAATATTTTGTGCATATGCTTGCTTTTAATGGATTTGCACAAAGCACGGGTCATCCTCTATTTCATAAAAGTGAAATAGCTATCCTAAGATGAATTTGAATATTTTCCTTGTTTTAGAGTTAACCTTTATTTTAGAAGACACCGACAGCAATGTGCAAGACACCCACATTCTTAGCATGCTTTCCCAACATTGATTTTTATTTCTCAATTGGATGCTAAATGTGGCATCTCTTTAGTCAAAAGCTTCATATCCATAATCATGTTAATTATTATAATTTTATAGAAAATTCCTGAGTGTTTTTTTTTTTAATGTGGAATTTTTTAAAACTCCTTAACCCCCAATGTGTGATCTTAACACTATAAAGTTGAATTCTTGTTATGGTTTACCTTGCAAGTATTCATTGGCATTTCTAATATTTATTAGTTCTAGAGCATTCTAGGAATTCTTTGGACACTTAGATAACATGAAATCTTGAGAGTAATACAACAAGATTGTGCACATACACTGCCATGTGTTGAGAAAGTTATTTGTAAATGTCTTCATGTGAAAATCATTTTCAAATGGGAAGCAATTTTATGATGGTCTTAAATGTCATTCATCCACATCCAAGACTGATCCAGGTGGATATTGGTGGCCACTCACCTTTCCAACTGGCTTAAAACAGTTTTATGGCAATTTCGGTATTGTACTATTTTTAGCAGTTTTTCGGGTCCTGAACCTCCGGGGCCGTTTTGAGGCCCTAAACAACCTTTTTTGGCAATTTGGGGGGCCAAATGGTTCAACATAAATTTGGCACCATTCGAAAGTTGTAAATCTCGGATAGACCTTTCCAACAGGCTACCGAGCGCCCCAAACGGAGATCGTATGCAAAAGTTACGACCCCGGGAAGTTGATGTACTAACTTACCCAAACTGGGCCCACATGACTCTTGGCGCTTCATCTCCTAGGGTTAGGTTTTTGGATGTCTAGGGTTTTTGACATTCCTGTTTATTGTAAAAGGCCTTGAGAGCCTCATTGTAACCATCTTCTTGCGAAATTAGCGCAGCCGTCACATCTCTTCTCAGAGATAAGCCACCACCATTCCAGCAAGCTTGTTTTCCACTGCATTTTACAGTTCTAGCTTATTTCCTTATTGAATAGAAAACCAGTTTTACTGTATCTCTGTTATTTTGTGTTAAGCATATGATAATAATCTGTATTCATTTCGTTCTGCTCATAAAATCCGGATCAGTGGTATCAGAGCGGTCTGCTCCTTGTCGTCTTAATGCATGTCCCCAACGAGGTCAGGGTACAAAGAATTGGGTCTCGAGCTTGTTTCTCTTAAGGACAAAATATCTCGCAAGCCCAAGCGACCTCTCATGGCAGGAGAAAAGAAAGATGACGGGACAGGAGATCCTATCAAAATGTTGCTTGAGGAAGCCCTCACGCAGCAGAGGAACGAGATGATGGATAATTTCGCACAAATCCTTCGGCGACTACCAACAAGCGACGCATCTTCCTCGAGCGGAGGCGCCGCCCCCTTCAATGTACAAATCAACTTCGATATCCCTATATTTGAAGGACAGATAGACGCAGATGCTGTAGATAAGTGGTTGAATCTACTAGAAGGGTATTTTTCTGTCCATAACTTTTCGAATAAAGAAAAGATTACTTTTGCGCTCCTCAAAGCCGTTCTCCATGTCAAAGATTGGTGGGAAACATTCTGCGAGCAAAAGGACACATAAGAAGCCTCATTATTTTCATTCACGACCACCTGGGAATCCTTCAGGGATGCTATTAAGGAACAGTACTACCCTGTTGGAAGTTATGACGACTTGTATACCAAATGGACCACACTGCGACAAGAAAGAGACCAAGCAGTGCCAGAGTTCACAAATATCTTCCATACCTTGCGCACCAAGCTGGGTATCAAAGATTCAGAGCGACATCTAGTGCTCAAGTATCGCGGTGGTTTGCATAGATACATCCAGACCGAAATGGAATTTCTAGACATCTCTTCCTTGGGCGCGGCCTACCGATATGCCGTCAAAATTGAGCAGAAGCTCAAACAAAAGACGCGGAAATTTGGGCCTGGGAACCCTTCACAGCAAAAGACAGGAAAGGGCGGTCCCAACCCACAGAATAAAGGACAGAGCAAAGATGGACAGTATCAGGACAACCAGTCCAAGCCGCAAGCAATGAAGGAAACAAAAAAAGATACCAGGAAGTGGTGCAACTTCCATAAGAGCCCTTGGCATAACACTGCTGATTGTCACTCAAAGCAGTCGCTGGTGGCCGAAGTGAAAGCATCTGAATCAGATGCGGGTTCTGACTCTGAGTCCGAACCAGAAAGGGGAAGACAGATCATTGACGCGGAACCCAGTGCCACCATTGCTACCACCAAGCTCCAGCCTGATGAACCAGACGAGCCAGAAGAAGGAGAATGCCTCTTCCATTCACAGATGTGGGTAAAAGGCACCACGCTGCACTTCATTGTTGATAGCGGTAGCCAGAAGAATCTCATCTCAGCAGAGGTCGTCAAGCGCCTGGCCCTGCCAACAATGTCGCACCCACAACCCTACACGATTGGATGGCTCCACAAGGGAAGCGATCTCCGCGTCAGCCAACAGTGCCGACTGCCATACGGCATCAAGCCCTTCAAGGATGAGGTATTGTGTGATGTTGCTCCTCTCGAAGTTTCAGATGTTCTTTTGGGCCAACCTTATTTATGGAAACGTCATGCTGTATACAAGTCTAGGCCTCGTAGTGTTATTATTTCTGTGAACAGGAAATTGTACAGGATACCCGAGGCAGTCCCTCCTAGTGCTATTTCCTTGATCTCTGCCAAGCAATGTAGGAAGGTCATCTCTCAGACTAGGAAATTTGTCTTCTTCGTGATTCGCTCTCAAAGTGAAAGAAAGATCGTAGCCACATCCCGGGCCTCCATGACCGATCTATCCACACAACAGAAGCAAGTAGATAAGGTGGTGGAAGGATACTCAGATATATTATCCTCTCCGATCGGGGTACCTCTGCACTGCCAGGTCAAGCATCCCATCGATCTGACCCCAGGCACACCGCTACCCAATGGGCCAGTCTATCGCCGCTCTCTATTGGAAAATGAGGAGATCAAGAGGAAGATCCAAGAATTGCTTTACAAAGGGCACATTCGTCCTAGTTCATCACCTTGTGGGAGCCCAATCGTGTTGTTGCAGAAGAAAGATGGGACCTGGCGACTCTGCATTGATTACCGGGCCCTGAATAAAATCACAGTCCGCAACCGGTACCCGATTCCCCGAATCGACGACCTCCTTGATCAGCTCACAGGGACCAAATACTTCAGTAAGATTGATCTGAAGTCTGGCTACCACCAGGTCCCAATAGAATAGACAGATGTATGGAAGACTGTCTTCAAGTCAAAAGAAGGTCTTTTTGAATGGCTGGTCATGCCTTTTGGTTTGACAAATGCTCCAACAACTTTTATGAGGATGATGGACGATATCCTACGACCTTTCACCAACAATTTTGTAGTGGTGTATCTGGATGACATTCTCATCTACAGGAAGACTTGGGAGGAACACTTGCAGCATATTCAACAGGTTCTGCACACCCTGCGGAAGCACAAACTATATGCAAACTTGGAAAAATTCTCCTTCGGCATGGACAGGGTCCATTACTTAGGATACATCATTGATCGACATGGTGTGCATGTGGATCCAACCAAGATCCAGGTCATCCGTGACTAGCCAGCCCCAACCACACTCACTGAACTTCGGAGCTTCTTGGGCCTCGCCAATTTCTATTGCCGGTTCGTGCTAGGATTCTCTCATATCGCATGGGCACTCAGCCAAGTGACCAGGGGTTGTGGTAAGGAAAAATTTGTGTGGGGCCCGTCCCAACAACAAGCCTTCGATGACTTGAAGAAGCGTTTGTGCTCATCGCCGGTACTCTCATTACCGAACCTGCAACATCCCTTTGAGATCGAGACATATGCTTCAGATTATGCTGTGGGCGCCGTTCTCACTCAACACGGCCACCCTGTGGCATAACATAGTGAGACACTCTCAGATGTTGTCTGCAAGTACCCTACCTACGACAAAGAAATGTACTCCATTGTACAAGCTTGCCGCCAGTGGAGACATTACATTCTTGGGAAGGAGACAGTCATCCACACTGATCACAAGCCACTACAGTTCATGCAGACCCAAGGAAAGTTGCAGAATGACCGTCATCAGAAGTGGTCAACATATTTACAGCAGTTCCACCTCAACATCAAATATAAAACAGGGAGTACCAACCGAGTTGCTGACTGCCTCAGTCGACCTCCAGTCGCGGCACTTACCACGGTGCTAGACTCTTGTGGCCACGAGATCTCCGAATGGCCCCACCTCTATGAGACAGACCCTGACTTCTCCGCCACCTATCAAATGTTGGGCACCATCTCAGTGGTTGCTAATTTCCATCTTCAGGATGGGTTGTTGTGTCATCTGGGCCATCTCTACGTTCCATCAAGCGAGCGCGCGATGCTGATTTGGGAAGCTCACTACAGTCGGGTGGCAGGACACTTTGGCGTCGAAAAGACAGTGGCAGTGTTGCAGAAACATTTCTATTGGCCGAAACTTCGACAGGATGTCGGCAAGTATATCAGGTCCTGCACCGCTTGCGCTATTGCCAAACCGACCACTAAGAAACAGGGCCTATACACCCCTCTGCCTACTCCTGACAGGCCGTGGGAATCCATTTCAATGGACTACATGTCGGGCCTCCCGTCCACCAAGAGGGGAAATGACTGTGTTTTCGTGGTTGTTGATCGCTTTTCCAAGATGGCGATTCTAGCCGCTTGCAAGAAGAACATCACAGCAGAAGCCACTTCCAAGCTCTTCTTTGAATGAGTTTGGGTACATTTTGGGATCCCACAGACCATTATCTCAGACCGTGACAGTCGGTTCCTCAGCTCATTCTGGTCAAGCCTCTGGTCACTGCTGGATACCAAACTCACCAAATCCACTTCCTTCCACCCCCAGACCGATGGACAAACGGAGGTCGTCAACCGGATGGTCGAACATATCCTGCGCATGTACAATTCAACACACCCCCACACATGGGATGAGAGTCTCCCCTATGTCCAACATAGCTACAACCGAGCCCTGCATAGCTCAACTGGCCACAGCCCCTTTCAGGTGGGGTTGGGATTCCAACCATTGGGCCCCATGGATGTTGCACTTCCCCTTGCGACCACCTCGGCCGACTCATCCCCAGAATCTTACAAAGCCGCCCGGTTCATTGAACGGTTCCATCATATCCGCCAACAGGTTTAGGATATTCTACAGAAGTCTAATGCCAAGTACAAGCAGCGCCATGATCAACATTGGGTGCCACATAAGTTTCAGGTGGGCGACAAAGTTTGGTTGCATTTGTAGAAAGAACGTCTTACAGGGCCCCATAGAAAGCTTCGCCCACTCCGTTATGGGTCGTACACCATCACCAAGGCGGTGGGTGACAATGCTTTTGAGCTCAACATTCCCCCCTTCCTTGGTCTGCATCCAGTCTTCAACGTGGCTCTCCTTCGGCCATATTTCCCACCACTATTAGACACCTCAGAGATAGCAGAGAAGTTGACACCAACAGAGCTCAACCCTGACTGCCTACGACAAGCATCTAGTGATCATATTGTAGACACACAGATCAAGGGCACTCGACATCAAAGGATCCAGCTTTATCGAGTTGTCAAAGCAGGGCAGCTCCTGCACCAAGGCAAGTGGCTCACCCGAGGCCAAATTCAGCAGAAATTTCCTCATCTGATAGGGGAACTCAACGCAATGGATACCATTGCTTCCTAAGGAGGAAGGATTGATCCAGGTGGATATTGGTGGCCACCCACCTTTCCAACTGGCTCAAAACAGTTTTATGGCAATTTTGGTATTGTACTATTTTTAGCAGTTTTTCGGGTCCTGAACTTTCGGGGCCGTTTTGAGGCCCTAAACGACCTTTTTTGGCAATTTGGGGGGTCAAATGGTTGCCCTCGGCATTCATTTGGCCCCAGTCGAAAGTTGTAAATCTCAGATAGACCTTTCAAACAGGCTACTGAGCGCCCCAAACGGAGATCGTATGCAAAAGTTACGACCCCGGGAAGTTGATGTACTAACTTACCCAAACGGGGCCCACATGACTTTTGGCGCTTCATCTCCTAGGGTTAGGTTTTTGGATGTCTAGGGTTTTTGACATTCCTGTTTATTGTAAAAGGCCTTGAGAGCCTCACTGTAACCATCTTCTTGCGAAATGAGCGCAGCCGTCACATCTCTTCTCAGAGATAAGCAGCCACCATTCCAGCAAGCTTGTTTTCCGCTGCATTTTACAGTTCTAGCTTATTTCCTTATTGAATAGAAAACCAGTTTTACTGTATCTCTGTTATTTTGTGTTAAGCATCTGATAATAATCTGTATTCATTTCGTTCTGCTCATCAAATCTGGATCAAAGACATATATACAATACATATAAGTTAGGGAATCAAATCCTCATGGGTACACTAGAAGATATGTATTATGGATACTAGGATTTCCTCTTTCGTAAGGGTCATTGCGCCGAAGAGACGCATCCTACAGTCTAGTACGGGGAGGATTTGTAGCTCCTTCCATGCTCATCCTAGAGCTGACATGCATATTTAAAAATATATATATTATAAAAAATAACATGTGGGCTCAAATTATATTTAAAACATTTACAACCAATAAAACTATACAAATTTGATAAATTAAAACCTTTCCTCAACACTTGCACTCTAAAAAGAGGTTTGCACTTGGAAAGATTTGATCCCTCTCAGTGCTTGGTAGATCCCTTTTAAGATGGATCTATTCTAGTTATATTTGAATCCTCTCTAAATGGAAATAAGAATCCATAATAACTCTACTTTAGATAAGGAAATGGTTCCTTTTATGAATCATAATATATCATATTTTAACATATAGTGAGTTAAGGAAATTACCTCAGGTGGCAAGAAGTCAGAAAGAGAAAAAGGAAAACCTGAATGATAAAAGATTATTTTTTAAAGAACCATGATTAATATGTACTTTAAACAAATATCATTGAGTTATTCTAGTTTCATCTAGAGATGCCACTAAGAGGGATAAGTATAATTATGTGTTCAATGTGGGTCATAATGTGGAATTGTAATCAAATAAAAAAATATCATGTAAATAATGATTTTACAATAATGTCACTAACCTAAGGTTCAAAACCCTATATATATATTTCAATTAATTAAAACAAAAAAATTATTGAAATTTGTATACTTCTTTCTCTGTGCAATCTAGGAGTGAATATTATAAACTATATGTAGAATATTAAGTGTCGACACATATATGAAATTTAAGTATAATTGGTGAGGAAATATAAAATTTGGAATGGAAAGATGTTACTTCATAAGTATACTTGCATAAACCCAATCCATCTTTTCTTTGTCTCTATCTTTCACATGGAGAGATCAAATCTCATGATGTGAAAATATTTATAATTTGTATTGTAAAACATTTACGCTACCAAAAAATATAATCGAAAAAGATTAAAAAAAATAGAATATTTAGACTACTCAGAATGCATATACACATCGTTATTAATGTAAAAGTATAAACATAAAATTTGGAGGTTGAGCATGTTTTTTTCTGGTTTTTCTTCATCAAACTAGCATCCTTTGAGTTGGATCATGTGGAGGACAAGATTAAATGAGTCCAGGTTTTCCAATATCTTCGGTTTGTAGGCCACATTGCTTATCTTCTCAACCATTTCAAAGAAACTTCGAAACCTCTACAACAATGCACCTTCCATGCCTACTGGTGGAGTGAAATGCTCTTTGTTATGTTTGAGAATCACTCTATCACCCACTTCAAACTCTAATTCACGCCTTCCATGATATAACCATCTTTGCATCATGTTGATTGACCCTTTGACGCTAATTCGAACTTATCTTTCTAACTCTTGTCGGGTTTTTCCCAAAATAACCAGCTGCGACTATGTGAGGAGTTGATAGATTTTTCCCAATTTCCAAGTCAAATGGGTTGTAGCATGTTTCCAAACTCATCTGCATGTCATCATTGAACTGTGTTGCATCTAAGAGCTCTAGCCAATACTGTTGATCTTCCCACACAAAGTATTTAACTTAATCCTCCAAGATGTTGTTGGTTCAATCCGTGTTACAATCTGTCTCTCGATGGCAGCTTGAAATCAACAATAACTTCATCGCGGTGATCCTGAAAATATATTTCCAATATCATCCTGTGAAACAAGTGTCTTGATCCGACAATATGCTCAATGACAGTCCTTAGTGCTTAACAACACGTTTCAAAAACATCTTCACTATGTGTTTGGCTGAGCAAGGAATTTTTGTCGGCACAAACATGGCGTACTTCGAGAACCTTTCCACCAAAAAAAATATCCCTTTATGGCCGTGTGAAACCATTATCTAGGTAATGAAGTCCATCAAAATTCTTTCCCTAGGTTTCTCCGGGATCGATAGTGGTTGCAGCGTTCCTGCTTTCATCTTTGAGTTGGGTTTGTCTTGCTAGAAAGTAAGAAAATTCTTGACGTAATCCTCTGTCTCTCGCTTCAGGTTCTCTCATAAATACCCTCTCTCAAAGGGATCCAATCTTTAGTATTTCCTGGGATGACCCGCCCAAGTCGAGTCATGACACTCTCGCAGCAAATCCCTCCTGAGTTTAGCAATTCACAACACATACAAGCGAACTTCAAAGAACAACAACTTGTCCTAAATCCAAAACTATCTCATTTTTTCTTCCTTCATCTGCTTCATAATAGTCTTGGTAGTCAGGTCGCACTCCAACCCTTCCCAAATCCACTGTCATAAATCATAAGTGACTTCTATTGTTGGTCCTTCCTATTGCTCCTTGTCTAAGGAAACAATCTAAGGCTTCCTCCTCAATGCATCCACACCAACATTGAGTCCCTCAGGTTGGTACTCAGACATCTATAAAATTCTACAAGGAATTCCTTCCAATGTGCCTTCTTGGGAGACAGTTTTAGTAGTAAATTGTAAGTTTCATGTTTAATATCCCCCTACCTATCTATATATATGTTTTCTCAATCCAAAATAATTTCCTAGAATACTTTACTTAAGTATAATATTAGAATCCTTAAAAAATTCCCTAGATGCCTCCATTCCTGACCTTGCAACCTTCTTCTTTCCTAGGACACCAAATGACATTCATGTGTTAAGACCCCTCCAATGGCTAAGTCTGAAGCATTCATATGCACTTCAAAACTCTTTATAAAATATGATAGCTTCAAAATGGGTGTCATCACAAGTCTGCATTTTAACTCGTAGGATGCCTCTTGGCATCGTGACGTCCAACTCCATGACGTTTTCTTTTTTAGAAACTCAGTTAGAGGGAACATGATCATGGAGTAGCCCTCAACAAACTAATGGTATTAGTTGACCAAGCCCAAAATGCTTCACATCTCCTGCACTGTCCGTGGATCCTCTAATTTCCAATGGAGTCAAACTTCTGTCAATCAACGAGGATGCATCCTCGCCTGATCTAATGGCCCAAGAATGAGATCTCTTCTTTCCCAAACATGGACATCGATTTCCTCAAGTATAATTGATTCTACCTCAGTGCCTTAAAAGCTTCTATTTAAGTGATTCTTGTGTTCCTCCATGCTCTCGCCAAAGACCACAATGTTGTAAATATAGACCAACACCAATTTGTCCAAAAATGGTCTCAACATGCCATTCATGATGTTTTAACACCAATTTGTCCAAAAATGGTCTCAACATGCCATTCATGATGTTTTAACACCAATTTGTCCAAAAATGGTCTCAACATGCCATTCATGATGTTGCAAAACATCATGGGAGCACAACGCAACCCAAAAGGCATCATTAGGAATTTGAAACTTCCATACCTTGTCACACAAGTTGTCTTCTACTAATCCCTTTCTGAAATCCTCATTTGGTAATAACCCAGCCTCAAATACAACTTTGAGAACACCTTGTGCTTAACCAAATTGTCAAAACAGCCGTCCTCTAATGATAGCAGATGTCGATTTTTCAACCATTTGTCTGTTGAGTGCCATGAAATCCTAATTGATTCTAAACTTTGGGGTATCCTTATTTCGCTAAAACAACATGGGTGTTCCATATGGAGACCTAGAAGGTATGAAGAAACCCACATCTGTAAGCTCTACCAACTGCCTCTTCAATTCCTCCAACTCCAGTCGTGAAAAATGATAGCAAGCTTTTTCCACGGGCATCGAACTCCACTCAAGATCAATACGGGGATCAATGGTGAGCCGTAGTGGATTGAGTTTCATAAAAATATCTAGCATCAAATCCACATTTGCATCAAACACGATAGCAATTCGAGAGGCACAAGCATCCCCGCATCTCCCGCAGTTGCTTCACCAAGCATTGTTGCGTCATACAGACATGAATATGGGGGTAGATTGTCCATCTTTATGCTAAGGGAATACATCAGTACCACTCCTCCGTCCAACTTATTTGTGGCAGTGGGAACCATGCATAATTTCTTCCCATCTAAAATCTCCATCCTACTAGTGAACGACAAGAGAACGACTTGATTTGGCTGAGGAATTCCATCCGTAGGCCAAGTTCATATGTAAAGATTCTTTACAGAAAATTATGTCAACCCATAGTATGCGCAAGTGCCTTGACCGTCCATCCATTCATAATCGATACCACAAAGAAAATATGGTTCAAATCCCATCCATTCGTGATAGGTCGATTTGTCGAAAATATCCCATTGGATGATGTGCCTTCCTCAACTTGCACGCAAGAATCCTCTATCTACACCTTTATTCGTCTCCCCGGTCCCGAATCACTTGGAGTCATTGTACATCTTCATCGATGTGGTGGAACTAGACTTTTTTCCATTGTGAAATAGTGATGTGGTGGAACTCCCAAGTCTATCAGAATTGAGGCTCATCAGGCTCATCAGCAGCACTTCGGATCCAGGAACTAGAACGTCTGCACTGTCCAAGAGTGCAACCAGTCATGCCAGAAACAAGTGCACCGAAATTTACCAATTCTAAAGGAGGAGCACCTCTTCACTTTTTCTTCATCCATCCATCTAGCCTATCCAACTGTTGTTCCAAATGACGGTTCCTTGGGCTTTCTTGGCAGTTGGGTAAACAAAAGCCTCCATAAATAGAAGAGAACACAACAATGTAAAAGCAACACAGAATGGATGGTCTTTCGCCAACTCACTTATTTAACTCTGGAAACACACAATTATCTAGCTTGATGGACAAGCAATAGAATCCTAAAACTATGGAACTAACTAAAACGAATCTAACACGTAGAGTAAAATATGGAACTAACTAAAACGAATCTATTTAGGGCAATTCGACATTAATATCTAACACTTCCCCTTAATGAAGAAATGGATTCTCTACCACACCTAACTGTTTCCTACATTCTTCAAAACTCATCTTTCCAAGAAGCTTGGTAAAGATGTCAACCGCATTCTCAATTGTATTACAGTAGGTCAAGTCAATTTCCTTCTCTTGTATCTTTTCTCTTACAAAATGATGTTGAATTTCAATATATGTGGTTCTGGCATGATAAATTGGATTGTATGCCAATTTAATAGAGCTTTGATTGTCACATTTGAGAACAGTTGGCTTCATTTGCTTGTTTCCAATATCCTCAAGAATTCTCCTTAACCAAACAACTTCACAAGTAGCATTGCATAGAGCTTTGTATTTAGCTTCTTTTGATGATAAAAAAATAGTTGGTTGTTTCTTACTACTCCATGACACGTCCCCTGAACCTATGTTAAATGCATATCCTAAGGTTGATTTCCTGTCTTCAGGATTTCCATCCCAATCTGAATTAGAGTAACCTTTCAACTCAACATCACAATCATCAGGATACATAATACCAAAATTAACAATTCTTTTCAGATATCAAAGGAATTTCTTTGCATCTATCCAGTGGCTTTCCAATGGTTTAGCCATGAACTGACTCAAGATGCTGACAGAATATGCTATGTCATAAAGAACACCATTTTCCTCTTTAGTTTCATCAACACTATCTATGTTAACATTCTGTTCTAAAGGTGTTGATACTGCCTTGCTTTCACTCATATTGAATCTTTCTAGAATCTCCCTTGAGTATTTGCTTTGAGTGACAATTGTTTTACTTCCTTCTCTCCATATTTCCAGACCTAAACAATAATGTATTTCACCAAGATCCTTCATTTCAAATATCTATGCTAACTAAATCTTAATATCTTCAATCAAATGAGAAGCACTGCCAGTGATAATCAAATCGTCAACATATAAGGATATCAAATCAACACTTCCATTTTCATCCTTTTTAACATACAGATTAGGATCATTTTTGCTTTTCACAAAATCTTTCTGGGCAAAGAATGAATCAATCTTAATATACCAAGATCTAGGTGCTTGTTTCAAACCATATAAAGCTTTCTTGATTTTACAGAAAGATCTTACTCCCCTTTATTTATAAATCCTTCAGGCTGAACCAAATAAACTTCTTCTTTTAAATCACCATTCAGAAATGTAGATTTAACATCTAACTGAGGAACTTTCCATTTGTATTGTGTAGCTAATGCAATCATGACTCTAATTGTATTTAACCTAGTTATAGGTGCAAAAGTGTCTTCATAACCAATTCCTTCCTTTTGTGAATACCCTTTAGCAACAAATCTGGACTTATATTCATCAATACTTCCATCTACATTAAATTTGGTTTTATACAGCCATTTACATCCTATGGGAACTTTGTTTTCAGGCATCTCAATTAATTCCCAAGTTTCATTCTTCATTATTGATTCATATTCTTCATTCATTGCACTATTCTAGTCCTTATGATTTTTGGCTTGTTCATAAGAAGTAGGTTCTACAACATTCATTACTTGTGCCATCAATGCATAGTCTTTATACCTGCAGGGTATCTTAATTGTTCTTGTTGACTTCCTTACTGGTCCACCACTTTCTACACTTTCATCTCTTCTTTTCTGAGGTGTAGGTGTGGTTGGAGTATCTACGCTACTATCACCTTGTTGTTGTACCGGTTCCTTTTCCTGTTCATGTTCATTATCTATATCAATTTTCACATGAACATCATTGTCATAAAGGAGTATGCCAGACATCATACTTACTTATTCCTTTATCTGTAGTCTCATGAAAAATTACTACTCTACTTGCTATGAGCTTATCTGTATTAATATCAAACAGTTTGTATGCCTTATGATCATCATAATAACCAAGAAAAGTACACTTAACAGATTTTGCGTCTAGTTTTCTTCTCTCTCATCTTTCGGAATATGAGCAAATGCCTTGGAACCAAATATTCGTAAATGACCAACTTCAATTTTATAGCCACGAATAACTTCAAAAGGCGTCTTTAAATCTAGAATCTTAGTTGGACTTCTATTCTTTAAATAAGCAGCAGTGTTAACGGCTTCTGCCCCAAAAACCATTAGAGATAATTTTACCTTGTAACATGCTGTGAACACATTCCACTGATGTCCTGTTCTTCCTTTCAGCTACACCATTTTGCTGTGGTGTAGAAGGAACTGTGAATTGCTGAATGATCCCATTGTTCTTGTAGTATCTATCAAAAGATCGTGAGGTATATTCTCGACCTTGATAAGATCTGAGTATCTTGATGCATTTTCCTCTATGCTTTTCCACCATAGTTTTGAATTCTTTAAAATATTCAAATACATCACTTTTTTTTCTTATAAAATAAACCCAAGTAAATATTGATTTGTCATTAACAAATATAAGAAAATATCTTGTACCACCAAGTGATATGGTTTGCATGGGACCACAGACATCAGTATGTCTTAATTAAATTAATTCTCTCTGTTTCTTCTCTTTATGCACTGGAAATTCTTCCCTATGCTGCTTACCTAGTGCACAAGCTTCACATTCTATATGCTCATGTTTCAAAATAGGAAGCCCTTCAACCATCAATTTCTTCTGAAGCAACACTAATTCATTTTGATTAAGATGCCCATAGCTGCGATGCCATAGCTCTTCATTTGTCATTGTAGTAGATGTCAATGCTTGATGAGTAGACTTTGTGACATCAAGCTTATACAGTCCTCCAATTCTTGTCCCTGTGGCTATGACATTATAATGATTATTAATATCCTTCACAAGATAGTGAGACTACATAAATTCTACATTCAGATTTTGATTAGTTATTGTGGAGACAGAAATCAAATTCTTTTTTATGCCTGGAACATACAACACATCATGAATCTGTTTCTTTTTTCCGTTAGGTAAATTTACACATATCACTCCATAACCCTGAATCTTATGAGATCTATTATCACCTAAATATATGTGTGTCTCATCTATCCTCTCATGATATTCATGAAACCACTCTTTGACACAAGACATATGGGCTGAGGCACCTGAATCTATGAACCATGCATTTTCATCATCAATTTCTGTAGACAATGCAGCTTCTGAAATAAACAACTTTAAATTCTTAAAACTTTGATTGGAAGATGTGCCAGTAGTCACATAATTTCCATTATGTTTTCTAAACTTGTGTTTGGATTCATTAGCTTTCCTTTTATAACAGTCTTTAGCATAATGACTAGGTTTCCCACAGTAAAAACAACCATCATTTTTCTTATCATGTGAATTAGATTTTGAGTGAGTCATACCTATGTTTCTTGGCTAAAACTTGCCTATTATGTTTCTATCCCATGTCTTGCCCCTGTAGGGTTGTTTCCCTTTCTCTATTAAGGCCAATTCTGAAGAATGAGAGTCCGGCTCAAACACCTTCATTCTTTCTTCTCCTGTTAACTCATTAAATGTAGGTGGCGTTGCTCTACCCCCTAGACTTCAAATAAAGACATGATAATATCTGATTAAACCTTTTAATATAATAGTTACCATGTCACTATTAGAAACAATATCACCAATTGCACTTAACTGATCACATATATCATTAATCCGGGAAACATAGCTGGTGATATTCTCATTTGGAGCCATTTTTATGGATAATATCTTAGTCTTCAGAAACAGAATTCTATTGGATTTTGTAGTTTCATACAAACATTTCAATATGTCCCATGTCCCCTTGGATGTTTTACAATCTCTGATGTGTGGGATATGTTGTCTTTGACAGACAGTCGCAACATCACTTTTTCCTTCGTTTCTCTCAGTCTGCAGCAGTAGCACCTGTGGACTTGGTTTCATCTCCTTTTACTATAGTCCAGACATTCAATGCTTCAAATATAGTTAAGATCTTGAATTTCCAGGCAATGTAATTTTCCCCATCAATCTTAGAAGCTTCATTCAGATAATTGTCAGGAAAGGAATTTGTCATAGCTGCTAAAACACTAATTTAGGAAAAATACCTTTGTTTGGAAAATACCTCTTGGTGCCCAACAAACATACACACAACAAAACTTCAATTTTTTGCATCTCGCAATAGCCTTTGGTTGCGACAAACTACTTACCAAAATATTTCAGAAGTGTTCCACCGAATTGTCGCACCCCTTCAAGCTGGGGACCCGCGACAATCAAGTATTTTCGCCCCTTTACAGAGCTCCTCCACATATTGCAATCTCCTGCGATGGGCAAAGTCTTCACGATCTCTCAAGTCTTCACTGATTCCGAGCATGGATTCACTTGCCCATATATGTTCACGAAGTCGCTCGTCGGATCTGTGCAGTTCTACAAGAGGCACGTCTTTCTCTGCTACAAGAATCCCGAGAGGTGGCCTAGGCTCCTTGCTGTTGCACTCAATGGAAACGATGGGAAAGTGTGATGGCTGGGCAATGCAAATTTTCATTGTGACCTCAGCTTGCACTCTGATGCAGCTCCTCCAGGAAGACTCCTTCACGTGGGCTCCTCCAGCCTCAGCTTGCACACAACAGAGACTCAATTTCCCTCTCTCCTGAGCTCTGATACCAAAATAGCAGAGAATATAGCAATGTAAAAGCAACACAGAATGGATGGTCTTCATCGAACTCACTTATCTAACGCTGGAAACACATTACAATTATATAGCTTGATGGATAAGCAACAGAATCCTAAAACTATGGATCTGAATTAGCACATAGAGTAAAATACAGAACTAACTATAACATAATATATTTAGGGCAATTTGACATCAATATCTAACATCCATAACCTGTGATGCCTCCATCACATTGTACCCACCAAATTTTGTGTCTATCTTCTTTGTTGAGCACGGATATCACCTTTCATGAGTCTACAGATATGAACCAGAAATCAAAGTTCGTTCCAGTTTGAAGATCGTGCGACACTTCCTATACCACCTACCTAGTTGTGAGATAAACCTGGGTAGGAAGCCCAAGATACTATGCCTACAAAAATATTACAGTTATACTTGTTCAATTTTTATACCTAACCATTTCTATGGGTTAAATCTTAAACAATTTACACTTAACCATTATACCAAACCATCATACCAGAAAGAGAGGAGAACGAAACATGGTGGCACCCCAAATTGAGCATGCCAAAATATTTATTATACAAGAGCAAGATTACAAGTTACATTTAGAAACAAATGGATCCACAAATGGCAACTCAAGAGAGAATCCACTCACAAGCATATCCAGAAATCCCAACGAAACTCCCATGCACAAGAACGTGCCTTTCCCTATTTGTCGATTTCTTCCAGAAGCATCTTGTAAGTCCGCTTATGTGCTTCAGGTTGGGTGCGTGCCTACCATAACAATTTATGGGATGGAATCATGCTGTAGTGGTTGTCTTAGGAATGGGCACTTAATCCACCGTAGTGGCAGGATCGTGACACAAGGCAGGGATAACAGGGATTTCATGGAAAGCAACTCATTATAAAATGAAATAGAAAGAATATATATTTTCAATAGTTTTAATATTTTAAGGAATATTCCACTAAAATATTTTTTAAATAACATGGCCTTCTACTTTGTGACCTATCGGTGTTTACCGGCCACAAGTTAAGTGGTTATGTTAATAAGCACCTCAAATATTTCCATTTGTTAAATTTTGAGCATTAATTCACAATACTCTAGTATCTTTACTAAGAGAATAACATATACAGTATATCAATGCATGACAATCACAATAAGTATGACAAGCATCACAAGAATCAAAAGCATAAGATACAAGAGACACAGAGTTTCCATGGGGAAAAACCTAAGGTGAAAAACCCCAGAACTTTCTCAGAGATAGAGAGAGCAATGGCTCAACCAAAGTACAACCAAAATACACTGAGATAGTCTCCTAGTAGCAGATGATCCTCCTTCTCACTAGTGCGCCACTTTCTGAGTGAGAGAGATGTACTTTTCCGAATGATCTAAAATAGAGATCACCTGATCTCTATTTATACTAATCTGTTTGCCCAGTGACCTTATGGGGCCAACTTGTCTAGCTAGGTACATCCACATTACAATATATATATTTCAGGGCCGACCCCACACATGGTGGTCTAATAACCCATTGGCAAGTATACACACTTGTGACACTTGTCAATCCACATGACGACACTTCCTTAGAGAGGAATAACACATCTCTTATAAGGGTACAATAAATATATATAAAATACACAGATGAAATACATTCCAAAGTTACATATACATCAACACTCCCTACTAACTAGGAAGGTATTTCTCTACACAGATCTACTAGACAAGTCTTCTTCTCCAGATCATCATCATCGATGCATCGTCATTGTTATCGTCACTGCTGCTGCTATCTCAACCAATCTCTAACTCTACTCGTCATAGGAAGTTCTACAAAGCCATTCCTTTTTCATACTGGATGTAGGCTCACTACCTGTAGGTTTTCATCATCACTGGCCATACTGTGGAATCCTCAGGACTTATTACGTGCGTCACAAAACCTGGTTGCAGCATCCCAGGCTATTCCGACCACACAACTCTACCTGTCGGATCTCTCAGGAGCACATTAGATGTGACCCATCACAAAACCTAGCTGAAGCATCCCAGGCTGTTACGAGCACATAGATCTACCTATCGGATCTCCCACGAGCACATTACATGTGATCTCACCACAAAACCTGGCTGAAGCATCCCAGGTTGTTACGAGCACACAGCTCTACTTGTCAGATCTCCCAGGAGCACATTACATGTGGTCCACCACAAAACCTAGCTGAAGCATCTGAGGCCTTTTTCATCCTGTCCAGATCTCCCAGGAGCAAATTACATGTGGTCATGGCAAAACTTGGCTGAAGCATCTGAGGCCTTTTTCATCCTGTCTAGATCTCCCAGGAGCAAATTACATGCCATAGGACAAAACCTCGCAAGAGCATCTCAGGATGTTACGGGTACACAACTACGACCTGAAGATCTATGAGGGCACAAATTACATGTCCTCCCAGAGCAATGTCTCGAAAGAGCATCCCGGGCTGTTATGGGTACGCAACTCCGACCTATAGGATCTCCCAGACATGCTCATCTGCACAACCTAATCCACGGCCACAAAGTATCATCTGATACTCACCATACATCATCTTGATGTACACATGATCATCCTGATCATCATCACTGCAACATCTTGCTGCATGTCATCTGGAGAAGCTCATCATCCACGATCATCCTGATCATACAATGCATCTACTTGATGCATACCAAGTATCTACCTGATACATATCATCATACACAGTGTATTCACTTGATGCATAGATATATGATCCACACAATGTATCCATCAACATACATGATCTACTTGATCATACCTGATACATATCAACATACATGATCTACCTGATCATACCTGATACATATCAACATACATGATCTACCTGATCATACAATGTATCCACCTGATACATATACAGATACATGGTCCAATCATCCAACATGATGCATATACAAAATACATACAAATGATCCAACCGATCATATCCAACATCCAACATGATGCGTACATACATATAAATGATCCAACTGATCATATCCAGCATCCAACATGATGCGTACATACATATAAATGATCCAACTGATCATACAAAGCAGAAACTAGAACATTATCCTGATGCTCATCATCCAACGCTTACATCCACAGCCATGTGAAGGATCCTCCTTCCAACATGCTTGGAATGGCTTCAACAAATGTGTCCTTCACTTCTTCCTTGAAGTGTCCTCGATCTGAAGAACACCAAGCCTCTCCCTGAAGTACTCAAACTTCACCCTGGCTAGTGGCTTCGTCAGCACATCTGCAATTTGCTCATCCATCGCAACATACAGGAGCTTCATAGCTCCTCTCTACACCATATCCTTGATATAGTGATATTTGATCTCTATGTGTTTCGACCTATCATGAAACACTGGGTTCTCAGACAGCTTCACACAACTCTAGTTATCGCAGAAGATACCAGTAGCATCCAACGGGAGATCAAATAACTCAGATAGTAGCTTCCGTAGCCATACTGCCTCACAACTAGCTGAACAGGTTGCAACATACTCTGCCTCAGCTGTACTTAGTGCTACGTAGTACTGCTTCCTACTAAACCAAGAGATCACACCTGATCCCATATTGAAGCAGCACCCAGATGTGCTTTTCCTATCTGCAGCACTGCCAGCCCAATCTGAATCAACATAAACTTGCAGGTTAAACTTTTGATTCGCTTCAGACTTGAGCCCATAATCCACTGTACCCTTCAGGTACCTCAAAACATGCTTTACAGCAACCAGGTGAACACTCCTCGGATCTGTCAGGAACTGGCTCAATGTGTTCACAGCAAAGCAAATATCCGGTCTCGTGTTCGTCAGGTACATCAAGGGCCCAATCATCTGACGATACATAGAGACATCAACTGGCTCAGATGAACCATCACATAGAAGCTTCAGATTCGATGCCATAGGTGTGGCCATGGCCTTGCAATCCATCATCCTGAATCTCTTTAGGATATCTACTGTGTACTTCCCTTGACCAAGGAAGATCCCACCTGCACTCTGCCACACCTCCATACCTAGGAAATAATGCATCATTCCCAAATCTTTCATATCGAACTCAGCAGCAAGCTTCCTCTTAGTATCTGCAATCAATCTGTCATCTCCTGTTACAAATAAGTCATCCACATACAGGAGTAGAACCACGATATTCCCTTCTTCAACCTTGTAGTAAAGGTTGGAATCTGCTTTACTCTTGGTAAAGCCCAAACTAGATAGGAAATTGTCCATCCTACCATACCAGGTTCTGGGAGCTTGTTTCAAGCCATACAAGGCTTTCTTTAATCTGCACACATATGACTCCCTGTCATGTATTTCGAAACCGAGTGGCTGCTCCACATATACTTCCTCTTCAACTACACCATTCAAGAAAGCAGTCTTGACATCCATCTGGTGTATTTTCCATTTTGTTGCTGCAGCCAAGGAAAGTACTGTTCTGATGGAAGTATACCTGGCTACAGGTGCAAAAGTTTCTTCATAATCTATTCCCTCTTTCTGAGAGAAGCCACAAGCTATGAATCTTGCCTTGTATTTCTCCACACTACCATCTACAACATGCTTGATTTTGTAAATCCATTTGGAAGTCACAACAGACTTCACTTTAGGTCTTGGGACAACATCCCAAACATCATTCTTCATTATTGATTGATATTCCTCAACCATGGCATCCTTCAATTCTTTCTTTTCTGCTACTTCTTCATCACTGGAAGGCTCTTTGTTCATAATGTCACAGAGTAAAGCAACATAGCTGGTATGTGATCTGGTTCTCTTCTTTGCTCTGTGTTCCTCTTCTCGAATGCTAAATCGTTCTGCATTTTGAATGAGTTCTCTAGCCCATGCAGGTTTCCTCTTGTGAGAGTTATCCTCATGGGGTGGATCTACAGGTTCTTGCGGATCTTCAAACTCACAAACAACTTCTGGAACTGCTTCAGTCATGGTAGTGTCTTGAAATCTAGTTTCCTTAGGTTCTTCATAAACCTCGATCGGTGCCTTCCTTGATTTGATGAATGCTGAGTTTTCATCAAATGTCACATCCCTGCTGACATCAATCTTCTTGAACCCTGGAAAGTATATTCTGTAAGCCTTCGAGCTTTCACTGTAACCCACAAAGATACCCTTCTTTCCTGAAGGATTTAGTTTGGTCCTCTTTTCTTTTAGGACATGAGTGAATACTGGACAACCAAATATTCTGAGATGGTTGACTTCAGGTTTCTTACCAGAAAAGACCTCTTCTGGTGTCTTGTTGTCCAATATCTTGTGGGGTGTTCTGTTCTGCACATATACAGCTGTTCTAGCTGCTTCTGCCCATAGATGCATAGGTAGATCCTGTTCATGGAGCATTGCTCTTGCTGCTTCCATGATTGTTCTGTTCTTCCTTTCTGCAACTCCATTCTGTTGTGGATTGTAAGGAGTAGTCAACTCCCTCTTAATCCCTGAATAACTGCAAAGCTTCTTGAAGTCACCTGAGGTGAATTCTCCACCATTGTCGGATCTGAATGTTTTGATCTTCTTGTCAGTTTGATTCTCCATCAAGGTTTTGAATTCCTTAAACTTATCAAACACCTCATCTTTGTTCTTCAAGAAGTATACCCAAGTCTTCCTGGAGAATTCATCAATAAATGAGACATAGTAAACATACCCACTTAGAGAACTGGATGACATAGGACCACATACATCTGAGTGGATGATTTCCAGGATGTCTTTTGCCTTGCTTTCACTGCTTGGGAAAGCCTTCTTAATGTTCTTACCTTTTGCATATCCTTTGCAAACACCTTCATGTTTGGTCTTGATTTCAGGAAGACCCTCTACAGCCTTGCTTGCAATTGGAAGTGCTCTATAGTGCATATGAGCAAGTCTTCTATGCAAAATTTCAATTGGCTCCATGGATTCATGTACCATGGCATGTTCAGGTTGTCCCTTCAATTTATACAAACCTCCCTCTTGCTCTCCAATCACTACTGCATCATCTATGTTCTTTCCCTTTGGCCACATTAGGACTTGGCCATCCACAAATGCAACCCTCATACCTTTTGCATCAAATGCAGAGATGGAGAGTAAGTTCTTCTTGATCCCAAGTACATAAAGAACTTCTTTCATCTTCAAAGATTTTTCAGAATCTAGGTTGTAGGAGGCTTCACCACTTCCTTTGATTGGGTATTGATAATCATCCCCAAGTTTCACCTTATGGGGTGATTCATGTTCAGATAGATTCACAAAAGATTCCTTAAACCCAGGCATGTGTTTGGAAGCCCCACTATCAATCAAACAATCATTACAACCATGGGAGATGGTACCTGTGAGAGCAGAGATCAGAACATACTCTTCTTCACTTGATGAGTTATCATCACTTTCTGCTCTAGCCTTCTTCTTGGGTGGTTCATCATCCTCGGTAGCATGAGCATGAAACCTTCTTTTGCTGCCCTTCTTCTTCTTGTTGGAGTTGTTGTTGTCCTTCTTGTTCTTGGGACAATTTATGGCAATATGTCCTTTCTCATTACAGGTGAAGCATATTCTTCTTTCTTTGAAGTGATGTGAAGATTTCTTGGAGTGAGATGGCTCTCTATTGGACTTCCCTTTCTTGGTGTGAGCTATGAGAGCTTGATATTCATTCCCCATCCTTTCTTCTCATGCCACAAGCCTTACTTCTTCTTGTGAGCATTCTTCTCGTAGTCTACTGAAGGAAATCAACTTCTTTCTTGCACATATTCCTTGAATGAAGGAGTCCCATGACCTAGGTAAGCCATTCAGAGTGGTCATGAAAACTTCACCATTCTCTACCATTTCATCCACTACTTCTAGTTGTTCCTTGATCTAGGAGACTCTTGAAAAATAAGATTGAATGGTTTCTCCATTCTGAAACTTTACTCCTTTCAATTGGTTCCGCAGGGTCATCTTCCGATTTATGTTCTTCCCTTCGAATAGCTTGGTCAAAGAGTCAAACATCTCTTTGGGTGTATTTAGAGAAGACACATGGGGTATGAGATGGTCTTTGATAGAATCAACAATGATTCTCTTTGCCTTGACCAAGTTCTTCTTATGCAATACTTTAGCCTCTTCATCCTCTGGGATAGGAATGTCTTCTTTTATATATGAGTCCAACTCATTCTCTTCCGGGATTAACCCAATCCTATACTTCCAAGCTCGGAAGTTATCAGCCCCTTCAAGCTTATCCTCAAGCTTGGTGTGGTGAGACATTTTAAAGAGTACTTCAAATGGAAATATAAAAGATTTAGGTCTTACCACTTGAAATGCTGAAAATTCGATCTGGTCTCGGATTAGGGTTTGTCAGAAAAACCCTAAAAATTCAAAATGTGAATTTCAAATTTCTAAAAGGATAGAAAGATGCGCCTTGATGAGCTGATCAGCCTGGTGCATTTAGAATTTGAGATTAGCAAAGTTTTACCCTTCAGATTTTCCTTTTTGTTCTCCTGGGTTCACTAGGGAGAGCCCTGAATTAGGCTTTGAGCTTCTCGGAGATCTACCTAGCCAAAAATCTTGATCCAAAGCTCTAAACTTCGATTTTTGCAAGGAGCTTCCAGCTGTGTCTTCAGATTCCAGAAATTCCTATTTTTGTGGATACCCTAATTTTTAGGGCCAAATCTGAAAATGCTCGGAATTGAAGTCTGATTGGACAGATAGATGCGCCCTGATGAGTAGAGTCAATATACTATACTGCTTTTCCAAAATCTATGGAGAGAAACCCAATAAATAAGAAACGCAAGTTTCCATCACTGCAAAATGTCTTCTTCTCAGGTTAGCTCTGATTCCATGTTAAATTTTGGGCATTAATTCACAATACTCTGGGATCTTTACTGAGAGAATAACATATACAGTAGATCAATGCATGACAATCACAATAAGTATGACAAGTATCACAAGAATCAAAAGCATAAGAGACAAGAGACACAGAGTTTTCGTGGGGAAAACCATAAGGTGAAAAACCCCACAACTTCCTCAGAGATAGAGAGAGCAATGGCTCAACCAAAGTACAACCAAAATACACTGAGATAGTCTCCTAGTAGCATATGATCCTCCTTCTCACTAGTGCGCCACTTTCTGAGTGAGAGAGATGTACTTTTCCGAATGATCTAAAATAGAGATCACCTTATCTCTATTTATACTAATCTATTTGCCCAGTGACCTTATGGGGCCGACTTGTCTAGCTAGGTACATCCACATTATAATATATATATTTCAGGGCCGACCCCACACATGGTGATCTAATAACCCATCGGCAAGTCCACACACTTGCGACACTTGTCAATCCACATGACGACACTTCCTTATAGAGGAATAACACATCTCTTATAAGGGTACAATAAATATATATATAATACACAGATGAAAAACATTCCAAAGTTACATATACATCAACACCATTTACTATATCTATTCAACATATTAAATATAAACTTTATTTAAATGAATTATTTTTAAAGGTTTTCCTCTCTATGAAAGACTGGAAAAACATATTTTTTAATAAATCAAAGAGAGGAAATTTCTCTAAATATTAATAAATACGAAAAGTTTAATTTTGAAATATAAGAGGTTACAAATTCATTATCCTTCCCTAACAAATCTAAATATTCCAAAAGAATTGGACATAATATTACTAATTTAGATGTTAAACACTTAAGGGTTTTTTTTATCTTACTCAGAATGAAACAATACACCATATTGATCTACATAATAAAACACCATATCGATCTACTTAATACGACTAATACCATTTAAGTCATAGACACTTGAAAAAAAAAATTATCTCAATAAACTTGAAAAATGACACCAATTAGATGTGGCATACTTGAAATACTAGATCGCAAGAAAGTGTAGAGTATGCTACATTATTTTTCTCTTATTATTTTTTCAAATTCATGAAAAGTTAATGAAAACTTATTTCATGCCATGTTTAACTACTTCCAAAATAATTTAACCGCTATCTAAAATGGCAAAACTAGTGCTCCTGGATGAAGAAGGAATGTATCAAAGAAAGAATATGTCACTGGTAGGTTAGAAAGATAGCAACGGTTGCATGGTAATTTAAAACATGCATGGACACTGTCGGGCATGTTGTACAAAAGGCTTCTAAAGGAGTAGTCCAAAGAAAATCAGTTTTAAGCATTTATCAATCGAGGGCTTATGACGTTTATGATAGAAGTGGAGATCTTGATTACGAGATGTAATCCAATCACACTCATGAATGAGTACTTGGTTTTTGTTCCACATAAACCTTGGCGAAAGATTGATGGGACAACCAAAAACCTTGAACGAGCCATTTTAATTGATTTTCTACCATAAGAAGGAATTGTTATAGATGCACATGTCTTGAAATATGTTGTAGGGATACGTAACAAAGAATCATGACCATCTATTTGCATTTGAACTTGATACATAGGTAAAAAGATTTTAGTTTCCAGCATGAGTGTGAAGGAGGAATCCCTAGGATGCAACTTGAGGGATTTAGGTAGAGCACTAGGTTAGTAGTGTACAACTATTTGCAAAATAGACTTTCCATCCACAAAGGAATGACTGATCTAGGAGGATGCATCAAGAGGGAAGGGGATACTTTTCAAGTGAAACTCTTGATCCTTGTTATGGTTGTGTAGAAATATGGATAAGTGAGGTGACACAACCCTATGGAAGTTGATAAAAGACGCGGAAGGGTTAGTGATGAATAATGGAAGCTCTTGGAGAACTAAGCAAGGGTGACACAAATACTAGACGAGCAGTTGGGTGGAGGTGATGGTCTTGATCTACCGCGATGGTGAGAGTTGCATGCAGCATTTTTAGTGGAACTTCCCATCAACTCATGGCGCCTCCCATTCTTCCATAGGGAAAGGCATGGTACATAGGAAGATAGCATGTGAAAGAGGTAGGCAACATGGGAAGGAGAGGTGTGGTAAGGAGAGGCATGAAGGCTGGATTCATTAGGCGCACAGGTAGACAATGTGGGAAGGAGAAGCATGAATGCTGGATTAGCTGGGCGCGCAAGAAGACAACATCAGTATTGGGATAGCATGTGAATGCAAACAAAGCGGATGCGTGGAATGAAGGTGAGGTATGCTGGGGGGGTGTTGGGTGCAAGATGGAAGAGAAGGCGTTAAGTTGGAGTTGGGAATGCATGGAAGGAATGCTAGGTATGCTCAGGGAGCATTGGGAATAGGAGTGGTGGAGAGTATTAGGTGTGAGTTGGGCGTGAATGGAGGGGGGAAGCGTGAGTTTGAGCTTGAAGGGGGGAAGACTGAGCGTAAAGCATGCTGAAAGCCTAATCGTGAATATGGGGCTGAAATTCTGAGCGTGAAGGTATGGAAGACCAACACAGAAAAATTAGGTTCTTCAAAAGGAAACCTAATATCTAGAAAAACAATAATTACCTTCTCATAACAAGCCCACTTTATTTTAGATGGGAGGTTCCTTTTACAAGAAAAAGACCTGCTTATTTAAGTTCTAATACATTTACCACACTTAACTAAGTTAATTACAATATTACCAATGTCCACTATGGGTTGCAAAGAAGACTAGCTTCTTTGTATCCCAATTCCTCCCTATTTAGATCTGGAAGTGTCCCTGCTTCCATGAGAAGATGAGGAAATCGACATTACAGAAGCTCAGATGTCACCCACTTTGCTTGAGCTGGAGTTTGTCCTTCGCGTGCCAGGAGATAGGAGGTGTAAGCCCGGTTGCGAGTGGAACTGGACTTGGTTTCGATTATAGTATCCTTGGACAAAGGAAGCTGGAAATCGAGAATATTGTCCATAGGATGTGTAATTATGATTGGTTCATCCAAGAGAGAAGGCTCGAATAATTTTAGATGATTGACATTGATCATATTGTGGATGCCAAGCTGAGGAGGGAGGTACAGCTAATAGGCATTTTCTCCAATCTTTTCTAGAATTGTGTAAGGGCCATATCGAAGTGGATGTATTTTATGATGTCCTTTGAAGCGTTTCTTATCCAAATGTAACCAGAATTGGTCCCCAGGTTGAAAGGAAATGGTTGTCCTATGTTTTTTAATGCCTTTGCTTTGCACGTGCTTGAGCAGATTGTAGAGCTTTTGTTACCTAACTGTGGCGATGGGAAATTTGTTGAAGGAACCTTTGAGTTGAGTATTGTTCCTGTTGCTGATGATTTGTACCCTAGGGTTCCAATGTGAGGGGGAGCTCAGCTAGAGAAGATGGTTGGAATCCTAAGCATACTTCAAAAGGAGAAAAATGTGTAGCAGAGTGTGTGGCCCCGTTGTAGTTTTGTTGAAAAATATGTAAATAATTATCCCACTATTTGCTACATCCGAAATGAGTACAGAGAGCATGTACCAGTACGCAGCTGATTACCTTTGTTTGGCCATCTGTTTGAGGGTGGAAAGCTATGGAGAATTTAAGCTGACATCCGAGTAGTTCCCAAAGTGTTTTCCAAAAGGAGCTTAGGAAGTTTGAGTCTCGATCTGAAATAATGTTGTTGGGTAGGCCAAAATGGAGCCACACATGTTGGAAATACAATTATGTTGTTTGAGAGGTTGTAGTGGTCTTTGTGCAAGCCATGAAGAGAGCCATTTTGCTAAAACAGCATACTACTACCCAAATTGCATCATGTTTTCGTTGGGTGGTGGGTAGTCCACTTAGGAAATCCATAGAAACTGATTCCCACGTCCTGGAAGGTAGCAGGATTGGTATATATAAGCCATGCTTTCTATTTGACGGTTTTGATTGGGAACATAAGGCGCAGGCTCTTATGAATCTCTCTACTTGAGGTTGAAGAGAAGGCCAATAGAAATGGAATTGGAGGTTTTAAAGGATGTTAGTGGTACCAAAGTGGCCTCCACATGCAGATGCAGGAGCATCTTCAATGAGCAGCAAACGATCATCAGACTATGGGACAAATAACAAATTTAACTTGTAGATCCACCCACCACAGATGGTGTAGTCCAGAAAAGGAATCTTATTGATGACTGTAGGGTCCTGTAATGTAGCCCATGCTTCCTGAAAGTCTAGGTCAGTAGCATACTTATCTTTCCATGAATCATAGGTAGCACAACGAACCTCGAGTAGTTGGAGCACTGGAGTGGGTGGCCTACTGAGAAGATCAACCATCTTGTTAGAGGTGCCCTTCTTGTAATTAATAACCAGATGGAATTGCTGAATGTAGGCTACCCATTTAAGATGCCCTTTTTCCTATATCTTTGATTGTGAATTAATGAAAATCAGTGGATGGTGGTCTGTATGTAGAATAGTATCCTTTCCCAAAAGATAATGGCACCATTTCTTGAGAGCTTACACTATGTTGTAGAATTCCTTGTCGTAGTGTAACATACCCAATACTTGAGACATTTTATGTTTGTGGAAAAACATTGTCTTAAATTTTATTGTAAAGTTTTATATTTGACCAAGTGGTCAAGGATGACTGTAAATGAATAATATTGTTATTTAATAAAATAAAATAGGAGACACTCACCCAAAGAGACTGTTGAAAGAGTGTTTACTGACCCACTAGGAGGAATGGAATATGGGGTAGAAGGCAATGGACAAGTGGCAGCATCATGAATTCACTAACTATCTATTGTTATGGGACAACTCCCTTAAATTGTGGTCAAGTTCCCTGGATTGTAGAACTGGAGCTTGAGGCTCATTTATTGAAAACTGACCACCAAATACCTAGGCATCTTTTATAATCCATCGAATTTGGGCATAGGCTCACACTTTTTCTGACGAAAAAATTTACCTTGTGGTTTTGTTGTATGCACATAAGAGATTCGATGAGGGGAAACCATGTTTTGAGTTGTAGAATAAGACTGTTTTATTTATGTTGAGTGCACAGTTTCCTACTGAGTGCAGAGATTTTGATATGTATGCAAGTCTCCATCAATTGCTGAAGTACATATGTGAGGTGTATGCAAGTCTCCATTGATTGCTGTAGTACAACCTGAGTTCCTTGGTTATACATAGAGACTTCTTCCTAGTGGTTCAGTAAACAGTCTCGGGGGTCCAAGGGAGCAAGTGATTTGGCTGCTTCTTCTGGAGAAGGTTGGGAGGAACAGGCCTCTTTGGGTGTTTGTCAACCCTATCAAGTTATCAGGTTCTACTTGTTATAATTTATTTCTTATTGAACTATTTATATATTTTTCCTTACTGTATAATAATTTTATTTTCTAGACAATAGGAAGTGGTGCTAATGACTGATTTCTGCACAAGTTAAATTAATATGCTAGAGGATTGATGAATGAATAAAATATCTTCCTGTATTTTTCCTTTCGTCATAGACGATGTACTCTAGTACAGGAAGTGCTTAATTAACTTTGATGATATGATTGGAAAATAGTAGAAAATCCTATGCATCAAATAGAATAAGTCCTTTATGAAATGGTACTATTGCACTACTGAAAATCCCTACAGTTTAGTATAACAGTCTTAGTTTTTTATACCCTCATATGTACATGTTTATCAGTTTAAATTTATATAGATTTATATGCTTGTCTTTTATAAAACGAATATCAAAACTATTTAAGGTCTCTTACGGAATGTAAACTAAAGAATCTATCTTTGCACATACTACTTTTCTCATAAGTTAAAATACTAAGAGTACAAACAGAACTCAGAAATAAACCTTAGTATTATAATTTGAGACCTATAGAGTTACATTTCATTATCAAAATCCACTTTATATAGTGTACAAAATCATAAAAACCCTAGGTTTTCATATGGTCGGTTTATAGATAGTTTATACTTAGAGTATTCTCTACTAGAAAAGCATTCAAACATTTACCGTACTAAATAAATGATAAACAAGGTTGATATCTAAAAATATCTTATATTGTATGTAGGACGATAAAACAAACCAGATTTTTCACTATACAAAATACATCAAGAATATACCAGTTAAGGATATCAAGAATCAACATATAGTATTAACACAATATTTCCACATAGTTTATATATATATACACATATATCAACTATTAATGCCAATCGAATAAACTATATTAAATCAATTATACAAGCATCGAATCACTATACATTATGTAACATACTCTTTTTGCTGAAAAACATTTTATGTTGGAAACATTATGATAACTCTTATTGTAAAGTTTTATATTGGACAAGTGTCCAAGGATGACTGTAATTGCATAATATTTTATTATTTAATAAATTAAATAGGAGACAAGCACCTAAGGGAACTGTTGAAAGAGTGTTTATTGACCCACTAGGTGGAATGGAATCTGGGGTAGAAGGAAATGGACAAGTGGCATATTCATGATGCAACTAACTAGTTGTTGGTGTGGGACAACTCCCTTGAAATGTGGTCATAGTGCCCTAGAAGGTGGGACTAGAGCTTGAGACTCATTTATTGAAAATTGACAAGGAAATTTACCTTGGGGTTTTGCTGTGCTTGCACCCAAGAGATTCAATGAGGGGATATGTTGAGTTATGATCATGGTGTAAGTCTGCCTGTTATACTACTGAGTGCGGAAGTTACATTGATGAGTGCAGAAGGCATATTTTGAGTGCAGAAGTTATAGTACTGAGTGCAGAAGTTATATTACTGAGTGCCTTTGCTTCTACACAGATTCCATCTACTTAGTGGTTTAGTAAGCAAGCTCGGGGTTCCAAAGGAAGCAAGTAGTTTGGTTGCTTCTTCTGGAAAAGGTTGGGAGGAACAGGCCTCCTTGGGTGTTTGTCGGCCCTATCTTCATTACAGGTTCTACTTGTCTTCTCTAATTCTTAGTAGTTAAAATTTCTATCTGCAATTATAAATTTACTGTTTTAAGGATATTATAATACAAATGCATTTATTTAGTTTCTGGCCTAGTTAGGATTCTGTATAGTAATGATTATGTAAGATGAATTGAATAAAAATATTTCTCTACATTTTTCCCCATGCTAATGTTTCTGCATTGTACTTTAGTACAGAGAAAGAGATTAAGGTAGATAAATTGATAGGCAGATTGCCAAATGAATGAGAATATTAATACTGTTGTATTTCATTAGTTTTTCTTACCATTAATATTCTGTAATAAACAATATAATTCTATGTCTTTCCCTTATCATTCCTTTCATCAGTTAAGTGTTTAAAGTTCACTGTATTTTTATTTTACTAGTTTTTATTGAAAACAACAGCTGCAAATTAATTATTGCCTAAGTACATAGTACTGTTATCCAATGCTGCTAGCAAGTATATATAATCACAAAAACAAACATAACTCTTTCTATTTTAAACAAATGCATGATTATTTAACACTAATCTTTTATGCACAATATTCCTAAAGTAGACATTGTAGCAGTCCTGTTACAGGATACACTTGAAAGGTATTCTTAGATTATTTTCTCTCTCAAAAACAGTATATTATTACACTTCATTTTTTTTATCCTCTTTTATTGATAATTGCATCTTAATTAGCTGCAAGGATACACATAACAAAAACTATAACATTTTTATTTCATTTCTACCTTGGACAGGAATAGTAAAATATAGAATCTAGATTCTTCTAAGTTTTCCAAAAAGACTCATATTTTATAGTGTATCATGCCCTATTCAAATTATAGAACAAGTATCGTTTTTCTATTGTGATTTTCAACTAACGAATCAAATAAAGACAGCATAGCATGAGTCATCTGGACAAATAGCTTACACATATACAAATCCTTTCAACATCATCTTTTAAAATAGCATAAGAAAATAAGCTACAATCTCATTACATAACTGCGACTAGAAAACATTGACTCTCGGCTCTCTCCCAACAATTAAATTCGACAGACATGAACAACAAGTAACGCTTTCAATACCATAAGCTTAAGTACAAAAATGATTATCATTCACAGTTCCTTAAGACAAAAACAAAGATCATCTCGACATCATTATAAGACTACAATATCACATTTTCAATTGAAAAACCATTAACAGTAAAACCATACGATTATCCACCATCAGACTTAAACATTTGTTATCAGTACAACAAAAGAAGACTAGAATCAAAGAACAACGTGTTAGGGTTTGACTTCTCAGCACAGGGCTAAACCCTTGGCTCCCATTATTCCAAAAAGACATAGTAGATTGCAAACGATAAGTTTCGATTTCTTTACACAAAATAGAGCAACGCTCATGGTCTCATCCACATAAATACATGTTGTATGAAAGCACAAATTCTTTTATTTACTGAGAACAATAAAAGGGTAAAACCCTCTCCTTAGTCAAATTCTTTTACAATTTTAATTGAAAAACAAACACTACAGAAACAATGACGAAGGGGTCAAGGATTTCATCCTCCCTAAGCTGTCAAACAACTCACAGGAATTTCGATGAAGATCACTCCTCAGAGCCCAAGAAAACATTGAAGTCTCGGCAATAATACAGGAAGGTCCATAAGTCACCTAACAGAAGCAACAGGGTAACCACCAAGGCTTACCATTATCTCTTCGCAGCTGTCAGTTATTGAAACTTGAGTATGGTGCTGGTTGATGAGGGAACCTACCATTTAAAACAAGTAGTGGTCAAAACGTGTTTTTAAAGAAGTCATTACATGCGAAATAACAATAACTGAACTCTCAAAATAGAATGGAAGATACAAGGTTCGAACTAAGAAAACACTACCTTTTAAATTATCACCAAAGTAGAACTCCAAGACAGTGCAAATTGTAACCATTATTCCACGACCGAATGCAATGAGGGATGGAAGAACAAATCTGAGAAAACTATCACTTAACAAACGAGGAAAGCTGAGTATCGAAGCAACCTACAGGTAGAACTGTTATTCACCTTGGAACCTTTGCAAACACCAAACTACTACTGTAAAACCCTCACTGGAGTATCGGTTCCTAAAAACTATCAACAAGTTCCAGTTAAACATCAACAGGTCATGGTGTCGAACCATGGGCACTCCACAAAGTAGCTGCTATGAAACCCTAAAGGCTCTTGGCCTGTCGGTCTCTCCTCAGAGCCACTACACTGAATGCCAAGGAAACAATAACTTCGTAGAACATAGTGGTGGTTAGGGTTAGATCCCAAATACCAAAACCTTGCTAGATCAACGGTGGAGATCACCGAAGCGTTTTCACGTAATCCCAAGCAACAACCATAGTAAAGACACCATTAATACCCTCAACCACCGAGCAGGACAACTCGGATATCTTTGAACCAAAACACCTACAGCTCATCATGATTAATGACCCGTCACCATAACTTCACGTGCCTAGCACCACGTCGATATCCACAAAGACATTCCATTGTCTCGGTGTTTGGGATATTAAATACAACAAGAAAACTAGAGTGCCTACTAGCACAAAATCATAATGCCATTATTGCTTACTCATCCTAATATTCCGGTTCAATTGTAAAGTTCATAACTTATTCATATCATACACCTTGTTGTAAGTCAAGGTGGTGTCAGATTAATTACTAGGAATCCATGATGTTATAAAGGGTCACGTAGATGCACACACAATACCATATAATTATTGTTCATAGGACTATGTATAAGACTTGGCATGTATATTTCAATATAGTATAAAAATTAAATAGAAATTTGAATGTAGTCCCTAGGCTAGCATTTGACTATGAATTTGCAATAGTTCCTAGGTTAAAATTGAAATAAATATTGCATTTAATTCCTAGGGTCTAGAGCATACAAGGATTTGCATATAGATAATGCACGTCATTTGTACTTAACCATTACATATAGAATATGTTTATCCTTATAGTTTGCATGAAATAGAATCTCACAATATTAATACTTGGATCCTACCTAGTGATTGTACAAAGTAATAAAAAGGTTAGTATAGGGTTATAAATTGTACAATTGACATAGTTTTGTTTATAAGTTAGGCTAACTGAAGTTCTCACCAATAACATTTTCAACATTTTGTCTCTTAAATCATTAAGACTTTGGAGATATGGAAACTGGTTAGAAACTCTTCAGTCAGCTATCGTAAACACTAAAGCTCTTACCTGTAATCTGTGAAAAAGGACGATTCAAATGCTTTAGCACGAATGCTAAGTAAGCCTCAGGACATCCGTGGGACCCCTTCATCATCAAACATAAGAACAATAGTTAACAATTATAAATTTTATATCATTGGATCAACAACAAAATAATTTTGAAAATACAGTTGAGTAAAAATAACATCGAAACATAGATATTAATCATCTTGTCGCAAACATTACACTTTTGACCAACACAACATTTAGTACAGCAAGATGACATTCAAGCATTTATTATATTTCTTCACAGTTAGATTATGCATTAAAAGCTATATCAAAAATTTTTAAATTTTTGTAAATTTTGGGATGTTACATGTGGTATCAAAGCCAGGTTCAAACTCTAGGCTTGAAATAGGCTCACGCGCGCAAACAAAAAATAAAAAACAAAAAGTTTATGTTACTAACTTTTATTTTAATTTTATTTTTGTACAAAACGATTTGTTATTAATTTGCGCCAGGTATGGACATACTAGAGGAATCAACAGAGGATAGATCTCCTTGTAATGAGCATAATAACAACAATAATAATGAAGGAATATATGTTGAATTAAACAACCAATCTTCAGAACTTCTTTATACTGTAAAAGATTTAAAATCTGAGATAAGAACTGTTAAGGAAGAAAATGAACGCATTATGAAGTCACTAGAAGAATTAAATCAGATTCTAATGGAGAAATACCATAATGAGGAAAGAGGAAGGAAATCAGAAGTAAAATCTTATTCTGGTGCAATGTCTCACAAACATAAGAGTAAGAAAGTAAAAAATGGTAAAAATATTAGTTAGTCTTCATCTGAATCTGATCCAAGTAATTATACATATGTTCATGAAATCAGTGATAGTGATAACTGTTCTAAGAAGAGGAAACATAAGCATCATGAACAAATTACTGGAGAGTTTAAAAAGATTAAACCACCAACCTTTAATGGCAAAAGTGAAAAAAGTGAGACAACTGAAGCATGGTTGTCTAGAATGAAGAAGTACTTTAATATTTACGATTACTCTTCTCAATTAAAAGCCAAGATGGCTATTTACAATCTCATAGGAAAGGTAGATATTTGGTGGCAGGATGTTAAAAGAATTAAGAGCATAAAGGAAAGAGACGTAACCTGGAATATGTTTAAAAATTTATTTAAGAAAAAGTTCTTGTCGGAACAGTACTATGAAGATAAATCAAAAGAGTTTTATGATTTAAAGTTGGGTACTATGAACATGACAGAGGTGTGCAACAAGTTCCTTAGCTTGTTGAGGTATGTACCTTACATGGTCGAAGAGAAGCCTAAGGTACAAAGGTTTCTAAGTTGTCTACCTTTCAACATAAAAGACAGGATCGAGTATGATAACCTTTCCACTCTGGAAGAGGCTACGAGGAAAGCTAATTTCTATTTTGATCAAAACAGAAAAAGAGAAGGAACAACTGGCTGGAAGAGTAATAAGTCTAATCATTTTGATCACAAAAAGAAGAGTTTTAATCATAATTCTAGAAATTTTAAGAAAAAATTTAATAACAGAAATTTTAAAAGTAATAATAATTACAGGAGTAATGCACCACAGAATTTTACTGCTGCAAGAAATGTACCTAATAACAATAACAACACCAGGTATGCTGAACAGAAAGGACCTTTGATGTGTTTTGATTGCGGTGGACCACATAAGAAAGCAGATTTCCCATGCAACAAAATGACAATCAACAATATTCATAGCATACAAGGAAAGCCAACAGTTGGTGATGTGGCAAGAGAAATGCCAAGGATAAATGCAGCAATGGAAAATCGTCAAGCAGACCATCAAACGTCCATGGTCGAAATCGAAGGTATGCTACATAACCGATCTATTTCTATTTTGATAGATCCAGGTGTGTTGAAGCCTCGGGGGTGCAGGGTAAGTGCAAAGTGTTGGAATGGGTTCCAATGCACACAACAGGGGATGAAAACCCAGCCAAAGGCTTCAGCTAACCATATGCAAGAGTTACCCTATCCTCGAGCTATTTGGTGTGGTAATCACCCATGGATATTTGGCTTCCGCTGACAATCTAAGAGTAAAAGGATTGATCTTTCAAAGATTAGTTTTACTATTAAGGAAAACTAAATGTGATAGGTGATTAACAAACTTAACCTAACCTACCTAGGGAAAGAATCTATCCTAAGTCAGATCTAATCTAAAGAGGAAAAGTTGATAATGTGCAGATCAAAACTGAAGTATGATAAACCAGTGATCAAGTACCTTAAACATAAATGTCTTCTGGTTCTTCACTTGTTAATTAAAGTTTTATCAATTAAGAAATTAAGTGAGAATCCTTCAAAGTGTTTAAGCTCATTCAAATAACTGATCTGTAATCATGGTGTTAATTGAAAAATTAACAATTGATTACGCATATTTAATTGCATCGAATCATTTGCAGAAATATAAAAGTAATAACTCTTCAATCAAAGAAATTTAACAGAACAATCAATAGCTTGGACCTAACATACAGAAAAATCAATATGAAGGCTTTGTGCAGAAATAAATAACCTGCAAAAGATTAAATACGTTTAAACCAATGACAATTTGAAACATTTAACTCAACGATTCTCAAAGAAATTTGAAGAACACAAGAAGGTGGAGAAAAGATAACTTTACTCCATATAAAAGTCTTGTACCAAAATTAAAATGGCTCGAATAGATAGAGCATCTTCAGTCCATACTCCTGCTAAATCAAAATTCCAAAATTCCCAACCCCTTGCTAAGGGAAACATTCCTCCTTAAATACTAAATTTTACCCAAAATCTCAAAAGGAGAAATTATAGAAAATAGAAATTACAAAAATTGGCTCCAACTGTCGATCTAATAACACTTGCTACTTTCCAGCTTGAATGATTTTCCGCCACCTTATTACCAAAAAGATGTTACAAAGACTCGCTCTTTAATCAGATAGGGTCTCCTGGCATGATAAAAATTCAATAACAGATTGTTCATTATCTTCGACAGGTGGCATGGTTTGTGAAACATCTGCTGTAGGAAATTCAGGATCAAGTAATTCATGGTCAAAAACAGAGAAATCCATTAAAGGAATTACTTTAGAAGCAGTGGCCAGTACGTCAGGTTCTTTGTTGATTATAAAGTCTTGTATGAGATCGTCATCAAGGTCAGCTAGTTCTTCCAGAACCTCCTTGCTCTGCTCCATAGAATTTTAAACATAGGAAGATAACGCTTCAAAGTCCTCCTCACTAATGCCGCTGCTAAGATCAGGAACACCTGCATCAAATGGTGGTGACACCGTTTCTTGATACAACAAGGGGTAAAGTTCCTCATTATCAACATGAATATTAGAAGGTTCACCTCCTACATGAAAATTACTCATCCTGGATAAATTTTAGATGACAAGATGCCCAGAACACTGAACAAAACGTTTCCTATTACAGAAAGTAATCAACAATGTAGAATCTTCAAGTTAATTGCTATTTTAAGACCAACAGCCAGGGTGATGTCGATTGAGCGAGGCAATTTTCAATGATTAAACTTACGTAGCGAACCCATTATAATTACTTCAACTGTCATGAAAAAACCGAGATTTGAGTTTAAGCTTGTGCGAAGTATAGGCTCAATTACTACTTGCATGATTTTGAATTGCTATAACGATCACATCGTTATAGGAAACCTCCCATCAATAATTATAACTGGTAATTAATAATGGAAACAAAGGCTGCGGTGATAGAATTGACTTGCAAAAAATCTCGATTAGGAGTTCCAGTACACGGGTGATCAGTTCTTCACATGTAACAAATCAGATCAATCTGACCCAACTTCGATGAGAAGGATAGAAGCTTTGAAGTCGGAATTTAAGTGAAAAGACATGATCATTAAAAAGCAGAGGAATAACGACAAATTGACAAGACTTGAGATCAGACATGATGAACTTAAAGCAGAACAATGGTGTCCATCCAACATGAAGCATTTGATAATCTTGTAGTAGTATCCACTGTTATAGAAAAATGATAATTTGGGAGAACCAGTTTTCAACAGACAAAATGACGCATCTTAACTTAACTGATCACCTAAAATAAACATGATCGTAAGTTCATAGCAATGTATGGCTGAGATTAGTTGGAGTGGGATGCGGAATCAAATTCAATTATGTTCATGAAGTTTTATTTAAAGATTCCGCAAGCCGAAATCCGAAAGTGCGGGCTTGCGGGTAGCAAAAATGAAAATAAAAAAAAGGATTCCCGAAAGCCGAAAACCTATTGTGGGGGTGGCAGGCTTCGAAACGTTGAACTATGATGTAAAATATCCATCCCGAAAGCCGCATCCCGAAATTACGGTTTGCGGGTTTCGGGATCACACAGTAGATAAACGAAAAACAACCACCCCGAAAGTCGAATGCCGCCATTGCAGAGTTCAGGTTTCAGGGTAATTATCCCTTGATCTAATTACCGATCAGTTCCGCAACCCACAAATGTCGGGTTGCGGATTGCAGGATCACCAAATACCAAAATTTTAAACAACAGTCCTGCAACCCGTAAATGTCGAGTTGCAGGTTTCAGAGACTCCAAATGCTAATTTTCGGAATGATGATAACAATCAACAGAATAACCAAAAATTTAGCTTTGTTTTCTTTTAGACCGAAACACGTTGGAAAAAAGAACAACAGTTGCAAACAAGCAAACCAAAGGCATGGGTGAAGAGCTTTAGAGGTAAAATCAAAATTCTAATACTCACAAAATGACTCACCCAAAAACCTTAGTGTTTATTAAGATAGGGGCTCCCATGCTCAAGTAAGCATGGGATCTATTGTGGTGACAACAAATGGCGATTGGATGGGAAGAACCAGTTATCTCTGGAATCAAATCAAACTAAAGACAACATGTTAATCAACCGATTTCTTGAAACCGAAGTCATAGAAGATACTGTAAAGATAACAGTCAAAAAATAGTGAACATAAAATGGATAAATCTCAATCAATGATCATTGTAAAGATAACACTCATTTGATAAGGAGGTTTAGAGAGTGATACCGAATCTTTACCATGATTTAATCATAGAAAACCAGCTTAAGTTGAACTTGAGAGCAGCCTTAGAAATGCTCATGGATATCCTAATTACAGATCTCTTTGGTTTATTAATTGAGTAATCTTCTCGGGCTTTTTTTTTTTTTTTGGATAAAAGATAAATATATATACTATACATAAAACTTTGTCGATACAAGACCACTGTACTGACTTGGTAATTAGATGAAAGAGTGCCATTCATAGGCCTGATCTGGAAACTGGTCAAGCTTGCTCGATAACGAGACTTTTTGTCTCTCTGGTTGTAAGACCAAAAGAAATTATCATGGCTTGGTGACCACATAGTGATAATCCCAGTCCAAGGTCAAACCCATGATCATAGCAGGGTTGGCTTGTGATAAGACCCCCCTGTTCTTGTATACAACAAAATCTTACGTGAAAGAAACAGTTTATTATGGCATAAGCTACAAGGCATTACCATGGCTTGGTGACAATTTAGTGATAATGTTACTCACCAGTGCTTTGCGGATCATGAATGGACTGACCTGTAATAGGATCTTCCATCTTTCAGAATAACTGAAAGTCACCTTCCAAGTGTGGTAGCTTGATGTGAAGATGTCATTCCACTTTAAGCACCTATGAACCTAATGGGCTAGCTTGATAACAAGACTACCCACCTTATAACTTCTAAATTTTTTTATTTAAAAAAAAAAAAATTATATTCAAAGTGATTGTAAAAGGATCCACGACCAATTGAAGCTGGTCAAGCTATTATGATATGCTATTCAACCATGAAACATCAGATAAAAAAAATGATAACCAACCTCTATACCTCAATTACACAAATGAAGCATTGTAAAAGATAATGATCAAGGTGAAAAGAATCCATAAATACTGCACTTATTGAGTGTTTATTCCTTAGAGCAAATTCTAATCATAAGCCAGGAAATAGGATGAATAACAATGCTGATACTTCAGAAACAGTTGTTGCCCCCAGAAAAATGATTCCAAGCCATTACCAAAAGTGTGAAGCCTTACTACTAAAATCAAATCAAAACAAAAAAAATCAATCAGCATGTCCAGACTAGAAAAGAAATGACTGAAAACCAACCACACCTATATACAAATGCATCAAATTGCTCAAAAAAAATACTTCTTGAGAAGAGATATATTCACCAGGTAGGTGTCTACAACTCCCTCCAATGTCTGCAATCGAACTATGCTGGGACCAATCTTTTCAGCAATAATGAAAGGTCCTAGCCAAAGGCGTTGGAACTCGGTGTACAGATTTTCATCTTTATGTTGCCTGTCCCACCTCAAAACCAGGTCACCAATGGAAAACTCCCTATCAAAAGAAGATTTTTCATCAAACCATCTCTTCACCATCTGCTGATGATGATACAACTTGTTCTTAGCTATTTCCCTGTCCTCTTCTAGCTTCAAAAGGGTATCAATCCTCTACTGGAGAGGAGAAGAATCATCTTCTTGAACAGTTTGGGCCAATTGTAATGAAGGAACGATGAGATTAGTGGGGAGAATGGCTTCTTTGCCATAAACCAGACAGTATGAGGAATTTGCAATTGCTGCTTTTGGGGTGATTCGATCTGCCCATAATGCATTATACAACTATGTGTGCCCATCTCTGTGATGAAAGGCTACAGTTTTCTTGAGAATATTAATTAGGTTTTTATTTAATGATTCATCCAAGCCGTTACCATGGGGGTAATAATTGGCAGAAAATTTGAGCTTAATTCCCATCTCAAAGGCATATTCAGTTATATCGATTGAAGAAAAGTAGGATGCATTATCAAAAACTAAAAACTCTGGAGCACCAAAGCGTGTGACAATCTGGCTATCAAGGAAAGAGATTACTTGAGTGGCGTTGCATTGTTTAAGAGGAGCTGCTTCAACCCATCTAGTGAAATAGTCTGTGGCTCTGAGAATATACTTATGCTGGAGAGATGAGGGAGGATTTATAGGACCAACAAAATCCAGTCCCCATTGTTGAAACGGAAACTGAACCGTAACTGGTTGTAAAGGAAATGCAAGTTTCCTAAACTTCCTTATGCGTTTTTGGCATGGCTCACACTTTCTCACATAAGCATAGGCATCTTTAAATAGTGTGGGCTAGTAATATCCAGCCCTGAGAATCTTGTGTGCTGTCATCTCTCCTGAAAAATGGCCTCCGGCTGGACTTGCATGAAATTGAAACAAAATGTCATCAGTTTCATGTTTTGCCAAGCATCTAAGAAATACTCCATCATAATTTTTTCTAAAAAGAACTTGATCAATGAGTTTATAAGGAGCAGACTTTAGTCTTAAAGCTCTTCTTTTCTTAAAATCGAGGGTTTCAGGAGAAAAACCATGGTTCAGAAAAAAATTGATATTGTCGTACCATTATGATGTTGGGACATCGATAACATTAACAACACCTGGGGGAATTTCTTCCTCACGGTCCCATTCAGACTGCTTTTGTGCGGGGTCATTGGATTGTGCTGTAAGAATACAAAGTCCTTTCCCCTTTACAATTTTCGCTGGTCTGATCTCAAGATCATATTCTTGCAGGGAAGTCATCCAATGGGCCCTCTTTTCCCCTAATTATTTCTGAATGAGGACATTCCCGATAGCAGAATATGGAACAATGACTTTGGTTCGGGACTTTAGCAAGTAGGGTCTGAAATGTTTGAAAGATTTATAAACTGCATAGGCTTGCTTATCAGTCTGTGAATATTTAAGCTCTACACCTTTGAATGTTGAGCTCATGAAAGAGATGGGGATTTCTGCATCATTATCATGCTCTTGCATCAGCACAGCTGCATAAGAAAAATCAGTGGTAAAAGTATAAAGAATGAAATCCTTATCAAAATATGGGGACATGAGGGCAGGAGCTTCTGCAATGGCCTTTCGAATTCTAATAAACGCATGTCTCTACTCCTGTGACCAAGTAAACTGCACATCTTTCTTGACCAAAAGTTGCAACGGTTTGACTATTTGGGCAAAATTTGGTACAAATCTCCGTACAAAATTGATATGACCTAGGATAGATTGCATGGATTTGCACAAGCTAGGTAAACCAATCTTTGAAATGGCCTCTATACATTCAGGGTCAATAACCATACCTTCTTTCGAAACAATGAAGCCCATAATCTTTCCTTCAGCTACCGCAAAAAATAGATTTCTTTGGGTTGAGAGAAATGCCGAATTTTATGCAATGATCAAAAACTTGTTTCAAAGCAAAAACATGTTCATGTCGTTTCTTAGAATAAATGGTGATATCATCAAGATAAACTACAACAGAATTATGCATTAACCCTCAGAAAGCTATATCCATAGCTCTCTGAAAAGTAGCTCTAGCATTGATCAACCAGAAAGGAATTCGTCTGTAAGCAAAAGTACCCCATGGGGTTCCGAAGGCTATTTTCAATTGATCGTCCGGGGAAACCATCACCTGGTTATACCCCGAAAAACCATCCAGGAGGGAAAACATCTCTGACCTGGCTACTTTCTGAAGAATCTGCTCCATAGGTGGAATAGGGTAGTTATCTTTCTCAGAAGCCCGATTTAGGTTCCTGAAATCAACACAGAGTCAAATTTCCCCACTTTTCTTACTGATAGGTACTAAGTTGGTGATCCACTGAGTGTGCCTGACAGGAAAGATAATCCGAGCATTGAGTAACTTCTCCAGTTCCTTTTTAACATAAGACTCTAAACTGGGGTGCATTTTTCCCAGCTTTTGTTGAAATGTGTTGACCTCTAGTTTCATGGGTATGTTGTGGAACATGACATTAGTGTCAAACGTTCTCAATTCGTCATAAGTCCAGGCAAAGACATCTTTATACTATTTACACAATGCAATAATGGCTTTGCGTTCTTCAGGGGTGCAATCAATTCCCAAATTGATGAAATGAGGTTCCTGTTCAGTGCCTAGGTTGACCTGCTCATAGTTTAAAGATGAACTTTGAGTTTTACAATTAGTCTGAGATTTGAATTTGTCCTTTAAATCGTAAAATTTTCTAGATTGATCACCGATTTTGGGATGACGTTTGAGGAATCAGTGAGAGACTTTTCATGTTCTGCTTCATCAATGGCCATGTCCTGAAACGTATCCTGAGCAGTGAGGAAGTCAATTATCTGTCTATCATCATCAAATACTTTCCAATTAGTTACATTATCTGGAATAGATGGTTTGTAAATTAATTCAATTGAAAAGGATTGAGGAGAGAGACCTTCCGGTGGAATTAGTCTAGAAGCTATGTTTGCTAACAGATCTGCATCAAAATTCTGTGATCTAGGAACTGATTTAATATTGAATGTTGAAAATGAGTTGGTTAGTTCCCTTACCAGCTTTTGATAATTAGCCAAACGCGAAGATAGACAGTGTATCTTATTTTTGACTTGTTTGACTATAATCTCGGAGTCCCCATAACATTCTATTGCTTGAACACCTAAATCAATGGCTTTCCTGAGCCCCTACACAAGAGCTTCATATTCGGCCACATTATTAGTGCAGTCAAATTCTAATCTGCAAGCAATCATGATTTTCATTCCTTTAGGATTGATAAGAACACAAATCGCCCCAGCTCCCTCATTGGATTTAGAACCATCGAAAAATAAAGTCCAGGAGACAGGGTCTAATCTAAAATTTGTATTCACATTATATACATTATGTACAATTTCAGCAGAAAAAGGTACAAAAGTAACTTGAGTGATATGTGATTCATTGTGAATGCTTTCTTCTGGAGAAGCATCAGTTGGGACTTCACCAAAAAAGGTATCAAATGTAAATTGCTCAGTATGAGAGGTGAGATAACCAGCAGGCTCACTTGGATCATTAACATCAGTAACTATTTGTTTCATAAAACGTTCTCTGCTGATCTTAATTTTATTCGGTTGACCATTGTATGGCAACCATAAGTGGGACCAGTCAGTTGCAAAATAACATTTAAGTTTCTCTTACTAGTTCCTGCTCAGCCACATCCCATAAGCTTCTAGGATGTCAACTATCACAATGTCAACTATCTGATGGATCCTGGGGTCAGCTGACAACGTGAGCAGAACGTTTCTCAATTTTCCAACCACTCTGACTTTGTATTTGTCAAGTTGCACGATATGGGTTGGATAGGGTTCCCATGTTGCATTCAATTTTCTGCAAACAGAGAGGGGCATCACATTTGATGACGCTTTTGAATCTATCATGCAGTTGTGCACATTCCGGTTCAAAATCTCAAAAGTGAGCAAGAAAGGAGGAGTTCTCTTACTTGCTGGTTTTTGAACATCAGTCTTAGTGATAGAGTCCAGATTATTATTCTGTGACTCTCTAGGCTGTTTGACTACCATGTTTTTAGGTAAACAATCCCTCATAACAGGAATTTTAAGTAACTCAAACAGAGAGATGTTTGCTTTGACTCTTTTTAAGTCTTCAACCAAGTTGTACTCCATTTGAGGAAGGACTATATCCTTCTGTAGGACAGGATTTTTTTTTGTGGGGATCGGGGAAGAAGGTGAAGGCTGTTAAGGTGGGTGTGGTTTCGACCTTGTATTGTAAGGATTTTGTGTGTTAAACACTGCCTCAATTTCTTCTTCTTCTTCACACATAGGTAGTTCTGAAAAGCATCCCACATCATCAACATGTGGGTCACCTTCCGCTTCATCTTCAAGTAGTGGAGAATTGGGAACAATCTACTCATTGGGAGTGTCGGGATTGACTTGAGATTTTGCTGCTAATGCCCTAAAAATGGAAAAGAGTTCCTCGTTTGTGCGTGCATCCGCTGGATTTGGTGGTGCTGGATTTTGTGGAGGCTAGTAAGGTCTCCTGAATGGTGCCATTACAAAACCTCTATTCTGGTTTTGATTTTCATTAGTGCTCTTTTCTAAATCCACCATCTCATTTGACATTTTCTAAAGAAAATTTTTCATTTCAGTCATATCAAATGTATCCTTATTCTGAACTGCGGATTTAGGGGCATTCTCTATTTTCTTCATAGAGGTATAAGGTTGCTCTTCTGAAGTTTCAGGGTTGTCTTCTAGATAAAAGATGTCTTTCTCAACTTGGATTGCTTTGTCAAAAGCTTCTAGTAAAGTACCCTTCTGTGCCCTTTTGACCCATATTGCAATAGGGGGAGGAAGTCCCTTTTCATAATAGGCTACCACCAACTCTTTAGTGGGAAGAAGATTGGCAGGAATTCTGTTTTTAAGATATGAAAACCTTTCGTTAAAGTCTTTTACTCTTTCTTTTCTTTTGGCTTCCATGGAGGACAATTCTAAGACAAGATCTTGCGGTGCTTTGTCATCCCTGAACTTCTGGGTAAAATGTTTCTCGAATTCATCCCAGGAAGTTATAGATTGAGTCGGCAAAGCAAAATACCAAGTTTCCACTCTGCCTTCAAACGTGTATGGAAACAATTTGCATACTACGTCCTCATGTATCACACTTCTAAGCCTGATTGCTTGCATAAAAGTTTTTATGTGGTCCAACATAGGTATCTTGTCATCAGGGTTGTATTTAGGCTGCCATTTCTCAGGATTCTTTGGTAATCTATGTTGATCACCTAGTATGAAAAATGCACCTTGGTCAAGCCAAGGTCTATTTGAACCTTCTCCAGCCATTGGAGCTTCTCGTTCTTCTTCTTCAGATGATGAACTAGAAAAATTCTCTTCGTTTGAGGAAGATGAAGAAGATGAAGGAGGGGACGGTGGTGGACCACCTGCTCTAAGATTTGGCTGACCTTGTGTTGTTGTGTGAGTAGTCTCACGATTATATTCAGGAGAATCTGGTTGATTAATTTGGTCCTGGTTTTCAGGTTGGTGATCACTTGTATGTTGATCCTGTGTGTTAAAACTATCAGTATGTTGGACCAATGGATCAGAGGTGTGTGCAATGGGAACTTGTTGTTCTTCCCGATCGCTAGTCTGCAAAACACCCTCTAAGTTTAGAGCTACCAAGCCGCGTCTTCTTTGATCAGCAAGATGTTGTTCAAATCTTGAAACCCTATCGGTAGATGTTTTCAATAAATTCTCTAACGAGATGGGTCCCCTTGTGGGTGACGTGAAAAATAACCTCTCTTCTATTATCCTGTTGTACCACAGGTGTGATAGGTATAGTTGTAGGTTGCGTGGACGTAGCCGATAGAACTGTAGGTCATGAATCAGTTGGTTTTTTAGATGTTGAATCCCTAGTATGGCTTCAGGTTTGAACAATTGAAGTACTTGTTGGAGAAGGTTTATCAGTAGATTGTTTAGGCATGCTTTACTAGCTACCCTCCTTCTAGCACCATTTGTTGAAGCCTCGGGGGTGCAAGGTAAGTGCAAAGTGCTAGAATGGGTTCCAAGGCACACAACAGGGGATGAAAACCCATCCAAAGGCTTCAGTTAACCCAATGCAAGAGTTACCCTATCCTCGAGTTGTTTGGTGTGGTAATCACCCACGGATATTTGGCCTCCACTGGAACTCTAAGAGTAAAAGGTTTTATCTTTCAAAGATCATTTTTCCTATTAAGGAAAACTGAATGTGATAGGTGATTAACAAACTTAACCTAACCTACCTAGGGAAAGAATCTATCCTAAGTTAGATCTAACCTAAAGAGGAAAAGTTGATAATGTGCATATCAGAACTGAAGTATGATAAACAAGTGATCAAGTACCTTAAACAGAAATGTCTTCTGGTTCTTCACTTGTTAATTAAAGCTTTATCAATTAAGAAATTAAGTGACAATCCTTCAAAGTGTTTAAGCTCATTCAAATAACTAATCTGTAATCATGGTGTTAATTGAAAAATTAACAATTGATTATGCATATTTAATTGCATCAAATCATTTGCAGAAATATAAAAGTAATAACTGTTCAATCAAAGAAATTTAACAGAACAATCAATAGCTTGGACCTAACATATAGAAAAATCAATATGAAGGCTTTGTGCAGAAATAAATAACCTACAAAAGATTAAATACATTTAAACCTATGACAATTTGAAACATTTAACTCAACGATTCTCAATAAAATTTGAAGAACACAATAAGGTGGAGAAAAGATAACTTTACTGCATATAAAAGTCTTGTACCAAAATTACAATAGCTCGAATAGACATAGCATCTTCAGTCCATACTCTTGCTGAATCAAAATTCCAAAATTCCAAACCCCTTGCTAAGGGAAACATTCCTCCTTAAATACTAAATTTTACCCAAAATCTCAAAAGGAGAAACTATACAAAATAGAAATTACAAAAATCGGCTCCAACCGTCGATCCAATAAAACTTGCTACTTTCCATCTTAAAGGATTTTCTGCCACCTTATTACCAAAAAGATGTTACAAAGACTCACTTTTTAATCAAATAGGGTCTCGTGGCACCATAAAAATTCAATAACAAATTGTTCATTATCTTCGACAGGTGGCATGGTTTGTGAAACATCTGCTGTAGGAAATTCAGGATCAGGTAATTCATGGTCAAAAACAGAGAATTCCATTAAAGGATTTACTTCAAAAGTAGTGGCTGGTACTTTAGGTTCTCCGTTGATTATAAAGTCTTGTATGAGATCGTCATCAAGTTTAGCTGGTTCTTCCAGAACCTCCTTGCTCTGCTCCATAGAATTTTGCACATAGGAAGATAACGCTTCCAAGTCCTCCTCACTACTGCCACTACTAAGATCAGGAACACCTGCATCAAATGGTGGTGACACCGTTTCTTGATATAACAAGTGTAGCTAGGGTTTTACCCCTAGCTTGTGCCAATGAGCACCTACTAAGGAGAATGGACTCCTTAGTAGCAGTTCAGTATATTAAACTAATTATGCAAAAATAAAAAAATTAAATTATTTCTAAGACAAGCATGAAGCATAAACACCAAAATGAAAGAATGACTTTGTATTGATGTTACCTTGAGTGTCAAGGTTGGTGAAGCCCTTTGCAGTGTCCAAGAGGATGCTCCAAGCTTCAAGAATGCTCCTTCTCCTTCTCCAATGTTGGGAATGGGCCAAAGGTGGCTCTCAAGGTGAAAATAGTTCAAAGGTGAACTAGGGTTTCGAGAGAGATTTTGGCAGAGTAAGGGTGCTTGTGATTGTGGATATGAAATAAGGGATCTCCATCACCTATTTATAGTTTTTTGGTGGTGGAGTGCTGACCCATGGTTTTAGGAAACACATAGTTTTAGGCAGCTGTATAGGGTTTTTTCCTCCTTTTCCTCATTATTTTATATTTTTTATTCCCTTTTTAGGGGATTTTTGCTATTTTTGGAGGAAAAGGGGGTTTTTTAGCCTTTTTAAGGCTATTTTGATGGTTTTGTGGCCTTTTGGAGGCATTTTAGGCCTTTTGGAGGCTTTTTAATGGGATTTTTTGGGATTTTTAAGGGAAAAATGGTAGGAAAATGGACAAATGAGCCATATAATGTGGTAATGAGGTAGTGAACACTTTTTGGGTGTTAACAGATTGCCCCCTGATGTGCGAGGTCAGGAGCTAATCGTATGGCCGATGGACATCATAAGTCATGAATGGTTTTCCTGGGATGTGGAGAGGAGAGAAGAAACAAACTGAAGCCCGGAACAACGATCCCGAACAACTGCAAGAGCTAAAAGTACATAACCTCAATAATGGATGAGGAATCATCTGATCATATGGACGAGGCGGGCATTCCCATGCTCGTATCAGGATATAACATAATAACAACAATGGGGTCCAAAAATGGGGACCTGAAATATACATGACCTCAAATACTGACTGAGGAATAATCTCAATATATGGACGAGGCGGGCATACCCATGCTCGTATCAAGATACATAACCATAACTGTAAGGCCCGAAAAGGGGGACCTGTAAGATACATGACCACTGTGTACATCATAAGAGTCCAGAGGGGACACAAAATCTGGGACATACTGCTGAGCGGATCATGTGTAATCTGAAGAACTGGTGCACTGGAATAATCAACAGGGCTACTGAGTGTGGTACCAAAGGAACTGATGAGCTGCTGGATCATAGTGACTGGGGTCAAACTCTCCATGGTACACTGAACTGGAACTGAAACTGGCTACTCAAGGAAGCATATAGCTGGATGGCTTCCGAATACAATCGCCAACGCAGCCCGGACATCCACGGGAACATATAACTGGGTGTTCCGAAGGGACTCACCAATGTGCTGGAGTCGGGGGAAATCCGGGGTCTTCGACAAAAAACTGATGGAATATAATCCTACGCGATCCTCAACGATGCGATCAAGGTGCTGAAGTCGAGCATGTGAGGAACAACCACTCGGAGAGGCAATGATGTCTCCTCTCAGAATGATCCGTAGGCACTTACCACAGATGGTGATAAGTCCAAGGCGTAGGGACCTCTGGGCCTATCCTCTGGAATAGAGGAGCTGTCGTCGACAGAGGGAGACCTGCCCCTAGCAAGGCAATGATGTTTCCTTGACAGGAGCGCGAGGTAGAAGACCGAAATGTGATAGTGCTGATGGCAGGACTAACAAACTGTGGTGGGACAACTGGGCAAGTAGAGTGGGTGGACTCAAACTTCCTTTGTTCAGAGTATGATAATGGAAATGATCTAGCAGCATATGAAACTGACTGAGGGGAAAGGGATCATAGCTGTATTGGATCTGGGGGAATAACTGGCTGAGGGAGACTCAAGCTGGTGTAACGTGGCAGGAGACTGCAGAATACTCTGAACAAAGGAGACCTAATTGGGGGTGCTGCCGAGATGATCGATCATAGTGCCATGAGGCACGGGAGGATACTTCTTCATGGGTTAAGGAGCTAGAAGAAGTGTGTGGATAAAATGATACTGTCGTGTGGATTTTACGAGCCCAGGACAGTTCATGCTCGTGGGGGCTTTCAATTTTAAGGAGTCTGAAAGCGATAAGAAGACTCTGACATGATGGAATGGTACTGTCGTGTGGATTTTACGAGCCCAGGACAGTGCATGCTCATGGTTGCTTTCAATTTTAGAGAGTCTGAAAGCAAGTAAGAAGACTCCAGGGGGTTGCTTTTTCGTAGATTTAGTCTCCAAGGCCCAAAGAAGCATAAAAGGATGCAATGAAGAACTCTTCTAGCCGGTGTGACTAGAGTATTCCTTTTTCGTAATTAGTCTACCAGGTCCGGAAAAGGGTTAAACTTATACCAGATAGACGCCCTTTCAGGTACTTTAGTGAGCATGAAAGGAAGCAAGATTGCTCGGCGATCTTTTCATTCTTTTAGGAGTCAAAAAAGAGCTTAACGGAAACTCCCTAAGTGCCTTTTTCGTAAAGGACTTGTCCGGCCCGAAAAAGGGATAAAATTATACCGAACAAAAGGAATGGCCAGGCAAGGAGGAAGTGTTCAATCGAGGTTTAGTAATGATGACCAAGAATGAGGGTAGGTGGGAACACTGATGGGCCTCCTTGCGGGGTAGATGAAATGGTGGCAAAATAACGAAACATTTGCAGTATGACAGGAGTGAATGGCTCATGTAAAAATGTGGAACAATCCGATGGCAGCCGATGTGGCACGCAAACCGCGGCAGCAAGGTGTTGGGACACAATGTTGAAATTGTACCAAGTGAGAGCGAGAAATGATCTCTAGCATCATCACGAGCTCGGAAAAATGAATCCGGCGATATAAAGGACGTCAAAAACGGGTAACGGCCGATGTGGTACGCAAACCGAGGTGACGGGGGCATTTTGAAAAATGCCCAGAAAATCTGGAGGTGAGAGCGAGAAATGATCTCAAGCATCGTCACGGGCACGGAAATATGAATCCGGCGGTGCAAATGGTGCGAAAAAATGGAGGGCATAATACTAGGTGTATCATGATGGCCCGCGGGGGCAGAATACTAGGTGTATAAAATCAAGTCAAATCTACAAGTGATATGTGACCTCAAAAAATGGTTGAGATCACAAGTGTGAAAAGGTGAGCAGGGTTAATGACTTGCCCCCATGCTATGTGCATGGGGTTTGTGATTATGGATCACATATGTGTTGGTTTGAACGATGGGTTCATTGACATGCTGAGATAAATGTGATGGGGCAGGGTCAAAATGATTGATCATGCCCCCTATCCCAGGGTCAAGAGAATCTATGATGCCCCTTGACTTAGAGGTGTCAATGTGGTGCTCTATGATAGCAGGGTCAAGACCAGGCATTTCGGTATAGGACCAGGCAAAGACATCACGGAATTCTCTGAAAAGGTGGATGTAGTCCTCAATCTCTTGTTTACTGCAGAATGCTCCTAAAGTAATGAGTTCAGGGGCACGACCTGGAGCAGCAATATCAACTTGGATGACAGGCGAGATGTTGGCCATGTTACCCTCCTCAAAGGCATCAGGAGCAGGAATTGGGTCCTTGAACCAGTCGACCTTGGTGGGGAGGAAGTCTTTGGATTCGACCACGTACTGGGTAGCGGTGCTAGAGGAAGACGCTTCTGGGATGAAATAGGAACGGTGGTGCATATCATCCCAAGGATAATCCGGGGCAGTAAGGGCCTCAAGAATCTCCTCATCAGTACGGAAAGTCTGCGTCGTCAAATCGGTTGACGAGGGGGTAGTGGTTGAAGAGATCATGTAGATGGTATTAACCTCTCCAGAAGGTGAAGAGTCTGGGGGGTAGATCTCCTCAATGGTAGGTGGTGCCGTCTCAAGATCCAGATTGTTCATCTCATTGAGAGCCGCTCTGTAATCCGGGAGATCGGGACAATGATGTGAATAGTGCCCGTAAATACCGCAGATGGCGCAGGAGTGGTTGGTACGTAGGGACTTATCTTTAGGTTTAGGAGTGGGGTTTAGTTCGACGGTTGGGATGTTGGGGTCATCGTCGAGCATTTGCATGTGCTTCTGTAATGCGGGTAACTATGGGCATTGGTGAGTCGCATGGCCCAACTCGTCACACAGCGAACATTTGGGAGGAGCACGAAACACTGGAGGATTTTTTACTGTCTTGGGAGGTGGGACAGCAGTGTAAGGTTGTGGACCTCTGCCCCCAGTGGGTTGAGGAGGAAGAGGAGTTGTCGTGGAGGACGAAGGGGTAAAGACACCGGGAGGTGGCTGAGTGGTAGTAGCCATGGGTTGCACCGGCTGGAGGATGACATCTGGTGTCGGCGGGCGAACGGGAGGCGAAAGATACCATACAGGTAATCCCAATGTTAACCCAGGAAGGCTAAGGGTAGCCATGACCGGGGCGCTTACTACTCCTGCTGGAGGAACTAGGAAGGGGATCGTATGGATCGGTGTAACACCAATGTGACTAGGTACCAATGGTGGTTTAGGCAACAAGGATGGTTGATTGTTAGGTGGTAGGATGTCATGGGACAAGGTACATAAGTCAGACATTTCGGGCGTAGATGATGGCGGAGGAATGGATTGAAAGGTGGAGGTCATCGGCGCGTCTGAGTAGACTCCAGGCCCCGTAGAGGAAACAAACGAGGTGGTGGCACTAGAAACAGGTTGTTCAACCATGGGGAGAACATTTTCAGGTGCCGCGGGAGCACTGGGATCATAGTAAGTGAGCTGGTCAATCTTAACCACGCGTCCTTCATGGGGGAACATCATGGTGCGAAAGACAGAAGAGGCAACCGCCTGCATGGCATACATGTAGCTGCGGCCAAGTAGAAGGTTGTAATCCAATTGGGCATTGATTACCTCTATGTCAATAAGGACTGTTTTACCACCTAACTGGACAGGAACGTTGGGCAGGAGGCCTTGGGGCTGGGCCGAACGACCGTCGTAGGCACGTAACGCAGTGGTGGACTGCTGGAGAGGAGGGGATCCTAGCTTCTCCCATACAAATGTAGACATAACGCATGTGGAGGCACCCTCATCGATGATGCACCGATGGATAACAAGGTTCCTAACGGAGACAGTAACTTGGAAGGCTAAGCTGGAAGGTAGGCGTGGTTCAGACTGGTCTAAATCAAACGCCATCAAATGTGAATCAGTTGGGTCAATCCCCCCGATGGCAGAAAGTAAAGTCTTGCGCTGGGAAGGGCAGTTCTTCAAGACTTCCAACGCAGACATGGCTGCGGGAGATTGGGCTAGGTCGTCTACGATGTTGTAGTTTGACGCAGCGCGCGCGTTAGGGTTATTGTTGATTCGGCGCAGTGGGAAACGAGGTGCTTTCGCAGCGCCGTCTGTGGGAGGCGGAGGGATACGTAACGCCTGATCGGTGGGGTGGGCGTTAGTAGTTTTATCCGTGGGAGTGGCTTCAGAGGTGGAGCCATATTGGTTCCGACGGGTCTGGAGGTTGACGTCAGCTGATGACATCATCAATAAGTGGTGGGTACCTGAGTCAAACATCGGTTGATCAGGGGCAGCGTAGGTGATCTGTTGTTGTTGGGGTTGCACGTTAGCTTGAGGGGCCAACGGCTGAGTGTTCACCACGCCTTGGGTCGGTAAGGGGTTTTGCAGCACCAAAGGGGGTTGCTGAGGTTGGGGGGGGTTGGGCGGTGCTTGGGGAGCCGCATGCCCTTGGCGATGGGCCTCGTCAACCCAAAGCTGCCGAGCTCGCTCCAAGTGTGGGCAAGCATGGGTGTAATGTCCATAGACCCCGCAAATAGAACAAGGGTGGTTCGTTCGCAGATTGGGGTTTTTGGCCTGCTTGGGCGGGCGATCAGGGTTTTGATTAGCGGGAGCCGCATTATTGTTGTCAGGGGAATTAGCCGGTTGACCAGCTTGGTCTGCAGGTTGGTTATTTCCCCGATTACGGCCTTTGCCGCGGTTCTGTTGGCCCTGGTTACGTTGGTTATTCTGGTTTTGCTGCAGGTTATGTTGGGCATAAACTTGCCCTTGGGCAGCAGGTGGATTGTGAGGGTGCGCAGGTGCAGGGGCAGGCTGCGGAGGATGATATGTAGGTTGAGGCTGAGCAGGTGCAGCAACTTGAGGGGGTTGCTGATAGGACTGCGGAGCAGGTTGTGGATGTGCCGCAGGGGCTGCCTGGGGCGGATAATAAGCTGGTGGGGCTTGTGAAGGCGCAGGAGCTGAGGCAGCCTGCTGATGGTAGTAAGGCTGAGGGGCGACTGGAGGAGCATAAGCAGGAGTCGCATACCCGAAGCACTGTAGTGGACATGAGGGCCCATGGGAATGGTGATGTGTCATGGGAGCATATGAGTTGGTTGCTCCAGACTGTGAAGTAGCCCGCGACAGGTCGGGGCCAGGGGTAGGACGTGCTATAGAAAATGGTTGGGGATGCGAAGAAACACGGCCAATGATACCATCTGCAGCGTGGGATGCCCCCGGCGCATCATGGTGGGAGGACTCGCCACGAGGGGCGTCAGGTATAATGGTATAAAGGTAACCCGACTGGGCGTAAATGAGGTCGAACTGCTGTGCCTTAAGGATGGCCTCTTCTTCAGACTGGGGTCTTTCTGAAGCTACATCCTTAGCGATGACAGGAAGCAGGGACTTGAGGAACCAATCGAGGAAGATACGGTCATCTAGTTTAATCTTGCATAAGCTACGGCGTCTACGCCACTCATGGATGTGGTCCGTGATATGGGTAGCCGTGTTTTGTCTACAAGATAGAAGGATCTCAACGCCCGCGTCATAGCGGACTGGCAACTGGAAGAACTGCAGGAAGGTCGAGGCCAGGGAAGAAAAGGTGGCGTGGGTCCCATGAGGCTGCTCAATATACCACTTGGCTGCAGAGCCAGTGAAAGTGCGCTGTAAGAGACGGAGGCGAACAGAGTCATCCACAATGGAGTTAGAGGAACACCATAGGTGGAAAGACATGATGTGGTTCTGTGGGTCCTCACCGGCCTTACCCTCGAATTTAGGGATGTCAGAGGGTAGTTTTGTAGGCATATGAGGCCATGTGGGGTCGTGTCGAATAGGATCGTTGGTCAATCTGGCCAGGTCAGGTAGGTTGAGGCTAGCCATGAATGGCAAACTGGAAGAAGGCTGCGACACAGTAGTGCTATGGACCAAGTTGGGGCCAGTGCCCCCAAGCGGAGGGACAAAATTTAGGGTGGTGCCCCCAAGTGGGGGAACTGAGGTAGTGGAGGATGGTCCAGCACCACCATGGGTAGTGTGAGCCACTGATGTAGTGGGGATAGGTATTCCCGCTGTGGGAATAGGTACCGTGAGGGGAACGGTAGATGGTTTCCCCATGGAGGGCATACCCAAAACAGGTGTAGTAACGGGTGTAGTGGTGGATGTGCCACCAATGGTCCCTATGACAAATGGAGTGGAAGTCGTGCCAGCCACGGGGCTAGTAGGGGCAGTATAAATAGGGTTCTCAGACTCTTCGTCAGAATCAGAGGTAAAGTAAGGTGCGTCACTATCTGGTGACGGAGACCTACGTCGCTGACGGGTGGAGTCAAGTGACAAGGCTCTAGATCTGTGATGAGTGGTATCAACGGACAATGATCGGAATCTATGACGAGTGGTGTCAAGAGAACCGTGCTGTGGGGGCTCGCCCCTGAGGCGCCGAGAGTGTCTCGGGGACTCAATGGTGACAGATGGTGTCTAAATCTCTGTGGGTTGAGGTGAGTATAAAAACAGCTCAAAAAATCCTAATGCCACTGAGTGTGCAGAAGGAGAGCTAAAAAGCAAGGCACTCAGGCCAACAACCAACTCAAAACACCCACTGCAACAGCTGTGCTACAATAGGTGGAGTAACAACAAAGATGGTCAGAATACCAACAAGCAGCAGGTTTCCTAAAAAAGAGAAATGGTGGACTCACTAGACCAAAGGGAGGTAAAGGAGCATGCAAACACCTAACTAAAAGTATTCTGACTTAACTAAACATATCCTCTGCAAGGTGATGAAATCCAAGTCAGACAATATGAGTAGGAAAGCCAAGTGGCTATGATATCCCCCTACCGGGAGGGATACCGGGTAGTCAATCCTAGAAGAATGGCAACTAAGATACCCCGTTCATGACACGTCCAGAAAGGTGAATCTGCCGTTTAGTTCGTTGACCGCAATACCCCTATACAGGGATATCCCGCGAACCGCGAAAGGTAGCCCTTCGGTTACTGAATGGAGTGCGGTATTCCACTCAGGCCTCCGGAACCAGTCTCCCGACTTCAACCCTCCTAAGGGAGAGGCCCTCTGATAAACTGGTCGTGACCGTGCCAAAAAATACTAGGGGATTTTGGTTCCCTAGTTGGACAACAACTATGTCTCAAGTGAAATAACCAAGGGGTGTTATTGGAAGCCTATCCCCCTGATCCTACCTAACTACAATGATTCTTTTGTGTTCCCCAAGTGGGGTTAGAATGTTGGTTTAGTTAGGTACTTTTTAAGGCTCACTTGATTTAATGTGACAGAGTGTGTGCTCGTGAGGTGTTGAACCCAAAAACAGAAGTGCCACAAGGGAGGGCAACTTCCAATCTATCAATAATGCTGAAATTGATAGTTTAACTTTGCAAAATTTTCTGAAATAAAAATACTGAAATTTTAAAAAGATTCTGTAAAAGGAACAGAAATTATGTTGCAGTGAGGCTGTAAGGAAGTGGGCTGCAGGTAGGACAGGGGGCTGTTCAAATGCAGAAAAATTTGCAGCAAGAGGGGCTGGGCTCAAAACAGGAAAAGAGCATAAATCAGACCGCGGGTCTGTGGCGGATCAGAACAGGCCGACCGCGGGTTTGAGGAAAACAGCGGTGGTCAGGTCGCGGCTATCGGGCCAGTAGTTGCATTCGGGACGCAGGAAACAGGGGAAAAGGCACAGTCGGGTCGCGGCTATCGGGCCAACAGTGGCAGTCGGGACGCAGGAAAACTGGAAAAAGACACAGTCGGGTCGCGGCAAAATGGCTAACAGGCGCAGTCGGGACGCGCGAAAGAGGCAGGAAGCCGCAGTCGCGACGCAGGAAAAAGGCCGACAGGCGCAGTCAGATCGCGGCAAACAGGCTGATTAGCCACGGTCGGATCGCAGGTAACAGACTTGAATCCGCCGACTGACCGTCGGAAGCAGTCTGAGAGCCACGGTCGGATCGCGGGTAAAGGCCTGAAAGGCGCGGTCGGGACGCGACTGTAGACGGAAAAAGACGCGGTATGCAGCGGCCGAAAGGGATAGCCGAAAGAAAAAATTTAAAAACGGAAACCAGAAATTCGAAAACGAGGGGAGTCGCCAAAAACTGTAGCTAGGGTTTTACCCCTAGCTTGTGCCAATGAGCACCTACTAAGGAGAATGGACTCCTTAGTAGCAGTTCAGTATATTAAACTAATTATGCAAAAATAAAAAAATTAAATTATTTCTAAGACAAGCATGAAGCATAAACACCAAAATGAAAGAATGACTTTGTATTGATGTTACCTTGAGTGTCAAGGTTGGTGAAGCCCTTTGCAGTGTCCAAGAGGATGCTCCAAGCTTCAAGAATGCTCCTTCTCCTTCTCCAATGTTGGGAATGGGCCAAAGGTGGCTCTCAAGGTGAAAATAGTTCAAAGGTGAACTAGGGTTTCGAGAGAGATTTTGGCAGAGTAAGGGTGCTTGTGATTGTGGATATGAAATAAGGGATCTCCATCACCTATTTATAGTTTTTTGGTGGTGGAGTGCTGACCCATGGTTTTAGGAAACACATAGTTTTAGGCAGCTGTATAGGGTTTTTTCCTCCTTTTCCTCATTATTTTATATTTTTTATTCCCTTTTTAGGGGATTTTTGCTATTTTTGGAGGAAAAGGGGGTTTTTTTAGCCTTTTTAAGGCTATTTTGATGGTTTTGTGGCCTTTTGGAGGCATTTTAGGCCTTTTGGAGGCTTTTTAATGGGATTTTTTGGGATTTTTAAGGGAAAAATGGTAGGAAAATGGACAAATGAGCCATATAATGTGGTAATGAGGTAGTGAACACTTTTTGGGTGTTAACAACAAGGGGTAAAGTTCCTCATTATGAACATGAATATTAGAAGTTTCACCTCCTGCATGAAAATTACACATCCTAGATAAATTTTAGATGACAAGATGCCCAGAACACTTCACAGAACGTTCCCTATTACGGAAAGTAATGAACAATGTAGAATCTTCAAGTTAATTGTTATTTTAAGACCAACAATTAGGGTGATGTCGATTGAGCGAGGCAATTTGAAATGATTAAACTTACGCAGTGAACCCATTATAATTACTTCAACTGTCATGAAAAGGCCGAGATTTGAGTTTAAGCTTGTGCGAAGTACAAGCTCAATTACTGCTTGCATGATTTTGAATTACTATTACGATCACATCGTTATAGGAAACCCCCCATCAATAATTATAACTGGTAATTAATAATGGAAATGGAGGCTGCGGTGATAGAATTGACTTGCAAAAAATCTTGATTAGGAGTTCCAGTACACGGGTGATCAGTACTTCACACGTAACAGATCGAATCAATCTGACCCTACTTCGATGAGAAGGATAGAAGCTTTGAAGTTGAAATTTAAGTGAAAAGACATGATCATTAAAAAGTGGAAGAATAACGACAAATTGTCAAGACTCAAGATCAAACACGACAAACTTAAAGCAGAGCAATGGTGTCCATCCAACATGAAGCATTTGATAATCTTGTAGTAGTATCCACTATTACAGAAAAATGATAATTTGGGAGAACCAGTTTTCAATAGACAAAATAACGCATCCTGACTTAACTGATTACCCAAAATCAACATGATCATAAGTTCATAGCAATGGACGGCTGAGATTAGTTGGAGCGGGATGCGAAATCGAATTTAATTATGTTCATGAAGTTTTATTGAAAGATTCCGCAAGCCAAAATACGAAAGTGCGGGCTTGTGGGTTGCGGGTAGCAAGAATGAAAATAAAAAAAAGGATTCCCGAAAGCCGAAAACCTATTGTGCGGGTGGTGGGCTTAGGAACGTTGAACTGTGACGTAAAATATCCATCCCGAATGCCGCATCCCAAAATTACGGTTTATGGGTTTCAGGAGCACATAGCAGATCAATGAAAAATGACCACCCCGAAAGTCGAATGCCTCTATTGCGGAGTTCGGGTTTCGTGGTAATTAACCCTTGATCTAATTACCGATCAATTCCGCAACCCACAAATGTCGGGTTGCGGATTGTGGGATCACCAAATACAAAAATTTTAAACAACAGTCCTGCAACCCGCAAATGTCGGGTTGCGGGTTTTGGAGACTCCAAATGCTAATTTTTGGAATGATGATAACAATCAACAGAATAACCAAAAATTTAGCTTTCTTTTCTGTTAGACCGAAACACCTTGGAAAAAAGAACAATAGTTGCAAACAAGCAGACCAAAGGCATAGATGAAGAACTTTAGAGGTAAAATCAAAATTCTAATACTCACAAAATGACTCACCCAAACACCTTAGTGTTTATTAAGATAGGGGCTCCCATGCTCAAGTAGGCATGGGATCTGTTGTGGTCACAACAAGGTGCAAGTTTGAGTTACATTTCACCTGAATTAGTGAAAAATTGCAAGTTAAGAATAAAAAAGTTTGATAATCTTTGGTTAGTTCAGCTAGAATTAGGCACTAAAAGAAATGTTACAGACTTTGTTAAAAATTGTGATTTATTTTTGAATCAGCTGAAAACCCGAGTTAATATGAATGTTTTACCCTTAGGTTCATATGACTTGTTGATTGGCATGGATTGGATTTAATAGCATAGAGTAGTGCTTAATTGTTATGAGAAATCTTTTACTTGTCTGAATAATGAAGGTAAAACTGAAACAGTAAAAGCAATTCATAGGAAGATTTCAGTAAGACAAATTTCTGCGTTACAAGTTAAGAAAGCTGCCAGAAAGGGCTATAAAATGTGTGTTGTTAATGTTATTAATGACGAATGTTCATCTAAACAAGACAAGTTAAAACTGGAGTTTATTCCCATCCTTAGGGACTTTTCTGACGTATTCCCAGAAGAAATTCCAGGATTACCTCCAAAAAGGGAACTTGATTTCACCATTGAGCTAGTACCAGGTGTAGTACCAAAAATCAAAGGCTCCCTACAAAATGAATATTCTGGAGTTAAATGAGTTAAAATCTCAGTTGAAGGAATTAATAGATAAAAACCACATAAGGCCAAGTGTGTCTCCTTGGGGAGCACCAATAATTTTCGTTAAAAAGAAAGACGGTACCATGCGACTGTGCATCAATTACCGTCATTTTAATAAAATGACAATTAAGAATCGATATCCCTTTCCCTGCATAGATGATCTATTTGATCAAGTACGTGGAGCAGAGATATTCACTAAAATTGATTTAAGGTCCGAATATCATCAGGTTAGAATAAAAGACGAAGACATATTCAAAACTGCTTTCAAAATGCGATATGGACACTACGAGTTCGTAGTTATGCCTTTTGGGCTAACCAACGCACCGGCAGTGTTTATGTGTTTAATGAACAACGTTTTGCATAAGTATTTGGATAAGTTTGTAGTTGTGTTCATTGATGATATTCTGATTTACACAAAAATGAAAGAAGCGCATGACGAACATTTAAGAATAATTCTGCAAATGTTAAGAGAACATCAGCTTTATGCTAAGTTCAGCAAATGTGATTTTTATAAAGATAAAATACCGTACTTAGGTCATATAATCTCTAAAGATGGAATTTATGTCGACCCTGATAAGATAAAAGAAATTAACGAGTGGCCTGTCCCTAAAGATGTAACTGATGTTCGTTCGTTTATGGGGATAACAGGTTACTACAGAAATTTTATTGAAGGGTTCTCACAAATTGCAAATCCCATGACTTCTTTGCAAAAGAAAAGGGAGAAATTCGTATGGGATAAAAAGTGTCAAGAAATCTTTAATAAGTTAAAAGAATTATTAACCACTGCACCAATTTTAAAAATTGTTGATCCTAACAAAGACTTCGTTGAATGCACTGATGCGTGCAACAATGGACTTGGTGGGGTCTTAACTCAAGAAGGTCATGGTATTTCTTTTGAGTCTAGAATGTTAAAAATCCATGAAAAGAACTATGCAACTTACGATCTTGAGTTGGTAGCCGTGATACATGCACTAAAAATGTGGTCACTTGATTGGAAGAAAGTTCATACTAATGATAGGTAATAAGGGTTTAAAGTATTTGTTGGATCAAGCAAATCTTAACACAAGGCAAACTAGATGGCTATCTTTCCTTAGCGAGTATGATTTCAAGATTCAATACATTAAGGGGAAAGAAAACAAAGTTGTTGATGCCTTAAGCAGGAATGCCAGATTAAGCTTTGTGGCAGCAATCAGCACGTTTAATATAGATTTTGAAAATCAGATTGAAGAAACTCAGTTAAAAGCCAAGATGGCTATTTACAATCTGATAGGGAAGGAATATATTTGGTGGCAGGATCTTAAAAGAATTAAGAGCATAAAGGAAAGAGACATAACCTGGAATATGTTTAAAAAATTATTTAAGAAAAAGTTCTTCTCAGAATAGTACTATGAAGATAAATCAAAAGAGTTTTATGATTTAAAGTTGGGTACTATGAACATGAAGGAATTGTGCAGCAAATTCCTTAGCTTGCTAAGTTATGTACCTTACATGATCGAAGAGAATCCTAAAGTACAAAGGTTTCTAAGTTGTCTACCTTTTGACATAAAAGACAAGATCGAGTATGATAACCCTTCCACTCTGGAAGAGACTATGAGGAAAGCTAATTTATGTTTTGATCAAAACAGAGAAAGAGAAGGAACAACTGGCTAGAAGAGTAATAAGTCTAATCATTTTGATCACAAAAAGAAGAGTTTTAATCACAATTCTGGAAATTTTAAGAAAAGATTTAATAACAGAAATTTTCCAAGTAATAATAATTAGAGGAGTAATGCACCATAGAATTTTACTGCAGCAAGAAATGTACCTAATAACAATAACAACACCAGGTATGCTGAACAGAAAGGACCTTTGAAGTGTTTTGATTGCGTTGTACCACATAAGAAAGCAGATTTCCCACGCAAAAAAATGACAGTCAACAATATTCATAGCATACAAGCAGAGCCAACAGTTGGTGATGTGGCAAGAGAAATGCCAAGGATCAATGCAGCACTAGAAAAATCGTCAAGCAGACCATCAAACGTCCATGGTTGAAATCGAAGATATGCTAGCTACAAAACCGATCTATTTCTATTTTGATAGATCCAAGTGCAAGCTTGAGTTACATTTCACCTGAATTAGTGAAAAATTGCAAGTTAAGAATATAAAAGTTTGATAATTCTTGGTTAGTTCAGCTAGCAACAGGCACTAAAAGAAAGGTTACAGACTTTGTTAAAAATTGTGATGTATTTTTGAATCAGCTGAAAACCCAAGTTAATATGAATGTTTTACCGTTAGGGTCATATGACTTGTTGATTGGCATGGATTGTCTTGAACAACATAGAGTAGTGCTTAATTGTTATGATAAATCTTTTACTTGTCTAAATAATGAAGGTAAAACTGACACATTAAAAGGAATTCATAGGAATATTTTAGTAAGACAAACTTATGCTTTACAAGTTAAGAGAGATGAGAGAAAGGGCTGTAAAATGTTTGTTGTTAATGTTATTAATGACAAATGTTCATCTAAAGAAGACAAGCTAAAACTCGAGGATATTCCCATCCTTAGGGACTTTTCTGACGTATTCCCGGAAGAAATTCTAGGATTACCTCCGAAAAGGGTACTTGATTTCACCATTGAGTTAGTACCAGGTACGATACCAAAAATCAAAGGCTCCCTACAAAATGAATATTCTGGAGTTAAATGAGTTAAAATATCAGTTGAAGGAATTAATAGATAAAAACTACATAAGGCCAAGTGTGTCTCCTTGTGGAGCACCAGTAATTTTCGTTAAAAATAAAGACGGTACCATGCGACTGTGTATCGATTACCGTCAGCTTAATAAAATGACAATTAAGAATCGATATCCCTTGCCCCGCATAGATGATCTATTTGATCAAGTACGTGGAGCAGAGATATTCACTAAAATTGATTTACGGTCCGGATATCATCAGGTTAGAGTAAAAGACGAAGACATATTAAAAAATGCTTTCAAAACGCGATATGGACACTACGAGTTCGTAGTTATGCCTTTTGGGATAACCAACGCACCGGCATTGTTCATGAGTTTAATGAACAACGTTCTGCATAAGTATTTGCATAAGTTTGTAGTTGTGTTCATTGATGATATTCTGATTTACTCAAAAATGAAAGAAGAGCATGACGAACATTTAAGAATAATTCTTCAAGTGTTAAGAGAACATCAGCTTTATGCTAAGTTTAGCAAATGTGATTTTTATAAAGATAAGATACAGTACTTAGGTCATATAATCTCTAAAGACGAAATTTCTGTCGACCCTGATAAGATAAAAGCAATTAACGAGTGGCCTGTCCCTTAAGATGTAACTGACGTTCAGTCATTTATGGGGATAACAGGTTACTACAGAAAGTTTATTGAAGGGTTCTCACGAATTGCAAATCCCATCACTTCTTTGCAGAAGAAGGGGAAGAAATTCATATGGGATCAAAAGTGTCAAGAAAGCTTTAACAAGTTAAAAGAATTATTAACCATTACACCAATTTTAAAAATTGTTGATCCTAACAAAGACTTCGTTGTATGCACTGATGCGTGCAACGATGGACTTGGTGGGGTTTTAACTCAAGAAGGTCATGCTATTGCTTTTGAGTCTAAGAAGTTAAAAATCCATGAAAAGAACTATGCAACTTACGATCTTGAGTTGGAAGCCATGATACATGCACTAAAAATGTGGCGCCATCACTTGATTGGAAGAAAGTTCATACTAATGACATATAATAAGGGTTTAAAGTATTTGTTGGATTAAACAAATCTTAACGCAAGGCAAGCTAGATGGCTAGCTTTCCTTAGCGAGTATGATTTCAAGATTCAACACATTAAGGGGAAAGAAAACAAAGTTGTTGATGCCTTAAGCAGGAATTCTAGAATAAGCTTTGTGGCAGCAATCAACACGTTTAAGACAAATTTGGAAAATCAGATTGAAGAAGGAATTAAGCAAGATGAAAATTATCAAAAATTGCTTGGTAAAGTTGTTGAAAATGTATCTGAAAATTTAATAATAAATTACAACATTAATAAAAAGGGCTTAATGACTTATAAAAACAGAATTTATGTACCAAATTTGTCAGAGGTTAAGCTGTTAATTTTGGATGAAGTTCATAAGAGTCCTTATTAAGGACATCCAGGTTATCAGAAAATGATAACTATGTTAAGGAAGGATTATTTTTGGCCCAACATGAAGAATGAAGTGGTTGAATACCTAGCTAGATGTTTCTAATGTCAGACCATTAAGGCTGAACATCAACACCCAACTGGACTATTGTAGCCATTGCCAATTCTAGAATGGAAATGGGAGATTATATGTATTGATTTTATTACAGGTTTGCCTAAAAACCGGAAACAGAATGATTCCATAATGGTGGTTGTGGACAAGTTAAGTAAGGCTACTCATTTTATTCCTATTAAAACCACTTTTAAAGCTTCTAACATTGCAGAAGTATTTATGAAGCAAATCTTTCTCCTGCATGGAATTCCAAAGGTAATTATTTATGATCAGGACTCCAAGTTCACTGGAATTTTTTGGACAACACTATTTAAAGGTTCAAATACTAAACTAAATTTCAACACTTCTTTCCACCCACAAACTGATGGTCAAACTGAAAGGGTAAACCAGATTTTAGAAGACATGCTGAGAATGTATGTCAAATATCAGCCATCTAAGTGGGAAGATTATTTACATTTAGCAGAATTTGCATACAATATTCATGATCAAGCATCTGCTAAGTTTAGTCCATTTGAGATTTTGTATGGAAGAAAATGTTGTATTCCTATTTCTTGGGATAATCCTCTAGACAGATTAATGTTAGGACCATATTTATTGAAAGAAATGGAGCTAACCGTGAAACAGGTTCAAGGTAACTTAAAAGTTTCCCAAGATCGGAGAAAACGTTATGCCGAATTGAAATGCACTGAAAGAGAATTTCAGGTTGGAGACCATGTTTTTATAAAAATAAAACCCAAGAAATGTTCTTTGAAGCTTAGGAGTTGTGCTAAACTACCACCAAGGTACTCTGGACCATTCGCAGTCCTATCAAGGATTGGAGCTATTTCATATCAATTGGCTTTTCCATCTAACTTAAAAATCCATAATGTTTTTCACATTTCTATTTTAAAGAAGTATGTGCATGATGCTACTCATGTGCTCAATTGGAATGACATACAGGTGGAGCTCGAAGGAGATTTTCAGGTGGGACCGGACTGTATTCTTGATAGGAGGGAAATTGTGCTTCGGAATCGTACCATATGGAAGGTAAAGGTGCAATGGAAGCACCTTAGCCCTGATGAAGCTACCTGGGAGCTGGAAAGTAAAATGCGGGAAGCATATCCAGTTCTGTTCCACGAAGGATCGGATGATGAATAAGCAACATCGAGGACAATGTTGAGCTTAAGTGGGGGTATTTGTAACATACCCTTTTTGCTGAAAAACATTTTATGTTGGAAGTATTATGATAAATTTTATTGTAAAGTTTTATATTGGACAAGTGTCCAAGGATGACTGTAATTGCACAATATTTTCTTATTTAATAAATTAAATAGGAGACAAACACCTAAGGGAACTGTTGAAAGAGTGTTTACTGACCCACTAGGTGGAATGAAATATGGGGGTAGAAGGAAATGGATAAGTGGTAGCATCATGATGCAATAAACTAGCTGTTGGTATGGGAAAACTCCCTTGAAATGTGGTCATAGTGCCCTGAAAGGTGGCACTGGAGCTTGATGCTCATTTATTGAAAACTGACCACTAAATACCTAGGAAATCTATATGAGAGCCATCGAATTATGAACTGAGGTTCATCACTTTTCTTGTCGAGGAAATTTACCTTGGGGTTTTGTTGTGCTTGGACCCAAGAGATTCGATGACGGGATATGCTGAGTTATGATCATGGTGTAAGTCTGCCTATTATACTATTGAGTGCAGAAGTTACATTGCTGAGTGCAGAAGGAATATTTTGAGTGCAGAAGTTATACTACTAAGAGCATAAGTTATATTACTGAGTGCCTTGCTTCTACATAGATTCCATCTACTTAATGGTTCAGTAAGCAAGCTCGAGGGTCCAAAGGAAGCAAGTAGTTTGGCTGCTTATTCTGGAAAAGGCTGGGAGGAACAGGCCTACTTGGGTGTTTGTCGGCCCTATATTCATTACAGGTTCTACTTGTCTTTTCTAATTATGAGTAGTTAAAATTTCTATCTGCAATTTTAAATTTACTGTTTTAAGGATATTATAATACAAATGCATTTATTTAGTTTCTGGTCTAGTTAGGATTCTGTATATTAATGATTATGTAAGATGCATTGAATACAAATATTTCTCCGCAATTTTCCCCATGCTAATGCTTTTGCATCGTACTCTAGTACAGAGAAAGGGATTAAGGTAGATAAATTGATAGGCAGATTGCCAAATGAATGAGAATATAATTAATACTGTTGTATTTCATTAGTTCTTCTTACCATTAATATTCTGTAATAAACAATATATTTCTTTGTCTTTCTCTTATCATTCCTTTCATCAGTTAAGTGTTTAAAGTTCACTGTATTTTTCTTTTACCGATTTTTATTGAAAACAACGGCTGCAAATTAATTGTTTCCTAAGTACACAGTACTGTTATCCAATGCTCCTAGCAAGTATATATAATCACAAAAACAAACATAACTCTTTCTATTTTAAATAAATGAATGATTATTTAACACTAAGTTTTTATGCACACTATTCCTAAAGTAGGCATTGTAGCAGTCCTGTTACAGGATACACTTGATAGGTATTCTTAGATTATTTTCTCTCTCAAAAACAACATATTATTACACCTCATTTTTTTATCCTCTTTTATTGATAATTACATCTTAATTAGCGGCAAGGATACACATGACATAAACTACAACATTTTTATTTCATTTCTACCTTGGACAAGAATAGTAAAATCTAGAATCTAGGTTCTTCTAAGTTTTCCAAAAAGACTCATATTGTATTCTGTATCATGCCCTATTTCAATAATAGAACAAGTATCGTTTTTCTATTGTGATTTTCAACTAACGAATCAAATAAAGACAACATACCATGAGTCATCTGGACAAATAGCTTACACATATACAAATCCTTTCAACATCATCTTTTAAAACATCATAAGAAAATAAGCTACAATCTCATTACATAACTGCGACTAGAAAACATTGACTCTCGGCTCTCGGCCAACACTTAAATTCGACAGACATGAACAACAAGTAACTCTTTCAATACCATAATCTTAAGTACAAAAATGATTATCATTCATAGTTCCTTAAGACTGAAACAAATACCATCTCGACATCAATATACGACTAGAATATCACATTTTCAATTGAAAAACCATTAACAGTAAAACCATACGATTATCTACCATTAGAGTTAAACAATTGTTATCAGTACAGCAAAAGAAGACTACTATCAAAGGACAACATGTTAGGGTTTGACTTCTTAGCATAGGGCTAAACCCTTGAATCCCATTATTCCACAAAGACACAGTAGATTGGAAATGATAAGTTTCGATTTCTTTACACAAAATAGAGCAACGATCACGGTCTCATCCACACAAATACATGTCATATGAAAGCACAAATTATTTTATTTACTAAGAACAGCAGAAGGGTAAAACCCTCTCCTTAGTCAAATTCTTTTACAGTTTTACTTGAAAAACAAACACTACAGAAACAACGACGAAGGAGTCGAGGATTTCAGCCTCCCCAAGCTATCAAACAACTCATAGGCATTTTGACGAAGATCACTCCTCGGAGCCCAAGAAAACATTGAAGTCTCAGCAATAATACAGGAAGGTCCATGAGTCACCTAACCGAAGCAACATGGTAACCATCGAGGCTTACCATTATCTCTTCGCAGCTTCGAGTTATCGAAAGCTGAGTATGGTGCTGGTTGACGAGGGAACCTGCCATTCAAAACAAGTAGTGGTCAAAACATGTTTTTAAAGAAGTCATTACATACAAAATAACCAATAACTGAAGTCTCAAAACAGAATGGAAGATACAAGGTTCGAACCGAGAAAACATTAGCTTTTAAATTATCACTGGAGAAGAATGCCAAGATAGTGCAAACTATAACCATTACTCCACCACCGAATGCAACGAGGGATGGAAGAACAAGTCTGAGAAAACTATCACTTAACAAACAAGGAAAGTCAAGTATTGAAGCAACCTACAGGTAGAACTGTTATTCACCTTGGATCCTTTGCAAACACCAAACTGCTACTGTAAAACCCTCACTAGAGTATCGGTTCCTAAAAACTATCAACATGTTCCAGTTAAACATCAACAGGTCACGATTTCGAACCGTGGACACTCCACAAAGCACCTACTACGAAACCATGAAGGTTCTCAGCCTGTCGGCCTCTCCTCAGAGCCACTACACCGAATTCCAAGGAAACATTAACTTCGTAGAACATAGTGGTGGTTAGGGTTAGATCCCAAAGCCCAAAACCTTGCTAGATCAACGATGGAGATCACCAAAGGGTTTTCATGTAATCCCAAGCAACAACCATAGTAAAGACACCATTAATACCCTTAGAAACTGAGGAAGATAGCTCATATATCTTCGAACCAAAACACATACAACTCGTCACGATGAATGACCCATCACCATAACTTCACGTGCCTAGCACCACATTGATATCCATGAATACATTCCATTGTCTCAGTTTTTGGGATATTAAATATAACAAGAAAACCAGAGTGCCTTCCAGCACGAAATCATAATGGCATTATTTTTTACTCATCCTAATATTTCCGTTCAATTGTAAAGTTCATAACTTATTCATATCATACACCTTGTGGTAAGTCAAGGTGGTGTCGGATTCCTTGCTAGGAATCCATAATGTTATAAAGGGTCATGTACATGCACACACAATACCATATAATTATTGTTCATAGGACTATGTATAAGACTTGGCATATATATTTCAATATAGTATAAAAATTAAATAGAAATTTGTATATAGTTCCTAGGCTAGCATTTGACTGTAAATTTGCAATAGTTCCTAGGTTAGAATTCAAATCAATATTGCATGTAATTCTTAGGGTCTAGAGCATACAAGGATTTGCATATAGATAATGCACGTCATTTGCACTTAACCATTACATATAGAATATTTTTATCCTTATAGCTTGCATGAAATAGAATCTCACAATATTAATATTTGGATCCTATCTAGTGATTGTACAAAGTAATAAAAAGGTTAGTATAGGGTTATAAATTTTACAACTGACATACTTCTATTTATAAGCTAGGCTAACTGAAGTTCTCACCAATATCATTTTCGAAATTTTGTCTCTTAAATCATTAAGACTTTGGAGATACAGAAACTGGTTAGAAACTCCTCGGTCAGCTGTCATAAACACTAAACCTCTTACCTGTAATCTGCAAAAAAGGACGATTCAAATGCTTTAGCACGAATGCGAAGTAAGCCTCGGCGCATCCGTGGGACCCCTTCATCATCAAACACAAGAAAAATAGTTAACAATTATAAATTTTATATCATTGGATCAAGAACAAAATAATTGTGAAAATATAGTTAAGTAAGAATAACATCGAAACATAGATATTCATCATCTTGTCACAAACATTACACTTTTGACCAACACAAAATTTAGTACAGCAAGATGACATTCAAGCATTTATTATATCTCCGCACAGTTAGATTATGCATTAAAAGCTATGTCAAAAAATTTTAAATTTTTGTAAATTTTGGGATGTTACACATTATTACTATAAAAACATATACACATACAATGGTAAGATAATACATGTAATCATTACAAACTATGCATCTATATAATGTGTACCTAAGTTGAAAACCGAAAACCTTATCTTCCTACTAAGCCGTAAGACTGTAGGGCAATGTATAACATCCCTAGAACTCAAGATCATATAGGTTTTACAATACAATAAAAATCTCAGCATGAGTAACGTTGAGGCCATGGGTTCGAGACACAAAAGGACGCATGCCCAGGCTGGCTTGAAAACACATAAAAATACTAAAAGAAAACAATATCTTTCGGGATCGATACCTGTACAAGCTCATTCAAAGTTTCAATAAAAATACGAATTCTTTGACAGCAACAAACTTTAAATAACTACCAATTCCCTACATTAATATTCCCACAGTGTACAAATGAGATTCAAGGGTTCGAGTCTCCAAAATGGAGACCTCACCTTTATAACAAAACGTAATGTTTAAAAATACCAAACTCACAGCAGTGCTAGGCTCAAGCCCGCGACCTCGAAATCAAGTGCAATGAATACTGAACCCACATTTTCAAGCTACATTAAATCACATTGCAATTTTTTTTATAATTATCAAAATAAGGGTAGGGTTCAGCCCGTTAAGCATTCATTGTTGAGCCAGTACTCTTAAAAACCTATTATACTTAAAACAAACTGATAGAGCGGAGAGCAAGCCTCTCAATGAAGATCATCTAAGAAACGAAGCGAATCACTGTATTATTTTTAAAGGAAACTTTACATCGCAGCCTAGCTGCTTAAAGAAAACCAAAATGGTATCCAGAGTATAAAATAGACCGATACATCAACTTGGTAGGTGAAACCCCAACTCGGGAGTGCCGAAGTAAAACTCTTCTACTGCAACAATGCCGCTTAAATTGTTCATATCCCTCTTAAAAATTCAGTCTAAACTAAAGAACAATAAGACCAACCTTAAAACCCTTAAAAATGATGACAAAGGCATCCTGGATTGAGCCTGAGACTTACCCAGACTCACAGTCCACAGGAACTGAGCACTCCTCTCTTTGTGCCATCTCGAAGGCCATAAACTGCCTCGTGTCAAAAAAACCATAACAGAGATTAAAAGATGAATACTTAAATTATCAAAACCAGAATCTAGACTGTAAACCTTTAAACAACGAATCCTAGAGGAAAATGTTACCTGCAAAGTTCAAACTCGGGTCGATGAACTCTTGCACATGATAGGCACCATAGAGACCCATGATGGAAACCCTTATGGTTGTAACCAACTCAAGGAGTGGTGCTCATTAACCATGGCAGCCAAAAGGAGGAGAGGCTCAGCTCGTCAAAACCATACAGACCAAACAAAATTCCAAATGACCAAACCCTGAAGCTTCGCTTAGGGTTTTGATTTCTTGAGACACCATTAATGACGATCATGTGAAGGCATTTAAGTACAAGCATTGTCTTCCACTATACGATTTACAAACCCATCACCCTATAGTTTAGGATTGCAAATATTACGTAGATTTAATAACTAGACATGGTTGGAATACGATCCACACTTTTTACAAAGTCCATAGTTGGTGCACACTTTTACATACTGCATAATTCCTAAATGATAACCTTGTTAATCATTGACCCACCACAAGATGTATATCATATAGTTGGTGCGCCCATATTCTTTTAAGCCATAAGATTGGAGTGATAACATTAGTATACATGTCTAGGATCCCAAGCTTGAAGTAGGCTAAAACATAATCAACACTAGCATTTACAACTTAAAAATTTAATGATTCTTGGTAGGTATCCTTTCCTTGGATGATGAACTTTAAACATGTAAACTATCTAACACTTGCCAAAGTAAACCTGTGACCTAGAACAGGATAGAATTATTTCATCCATTAGCACTCAAGCTAAGTAAGTCCCAGGCTTACGCCAGTTCGTTGTTAAATTTTCAGAATTTACTTCAATACGATCTAGGATCTTAACTGAGAGAACAACATGTACAACATATCTACAGCATATCAATCATGGAGACAATAATGCAAGCACACAAGAGACACAAAGATTTACTTGGGGAAAACCATAAAGGTGAAAAACCCCAATAACTTCCTCAGAGATAGATAGAGCAATGATACAACCAACCATGAGAGATAGCCATAACCTAGCAGCAGATCCTCCTCCTCCATAAGTGCGCCACTCCTCCTTGAGTGCATGTGTGAGAAGTGAGTGAGTAAATAGAGTGCCTCCCGCACTCTATTTATACTTGACTTGACTTGCCATTTTACCTAACTCATGTAGGCTCGAACTTAACCACATAACATAATGCTGACTGGGACGACCCCCAATAGGGTGGTCTAATAACCCTTAGACCCACATGGCCGACCCCCAATAGGGTGGTCTAATAACCCTTAGACCCACATGGCCGACCCCCAATAGGGTGGTCTAATAACCCTTTGATCCACATGAGTTATACAGGGCCGACCCCAAATAAGGTGGTCTAATAACCCATCAAGTATAAGTTACGACACTTACAATATAAATGACGACACTTCCTTATAGAGGAATAATACCATCTCTATAGGAATACAATATACATATATGTGAAATACATTCCGAATACAATATACATATACATATATACAATATACCATCTCTATAGGAATACAATATACATATTTGGAAGTCACATTTACCAATCTACTAGATGATAACCACTACAACAAATACTGGCATTAGCGTCTATTTTAGCTCCCTTTTTAGCATCCACTATCACTTTTAGTGTATTTTTCATCATTTTTTGTACAAAGTGGATACTTTTCCACGAAATGGCACTTTTAATGACGTTATTTGCATCCTTTTTTGAAAGTAGATGTTAATTGGGACGCTAATTAGCAACCCAATTAACGCCCCAATTAGCATCCCAATTAGCATCCCAATTAGTGTCCATAATAGCATCCCATTTAACGACCAGAATAGCCTCTAAAATAATGTCCAAAATAGCGCCAAGTATAGAGTAAGCGATTGCGCCAGGAATTGCTCCAGGAAGTTCGAAACGAATTGCATCAGAAAAAAGTGCCAGGAAAACTCCAATGTTGTGCCAGGGATAATGCTAGGCATGTCGATAGAAGTAGCACCTAAATGGCCATTTTGGAAACTGAGAGACCTTAATTAATTGTAAATAACCCTAAGGAAACCTATGGTCCATAATGACATTATAGTGTGCCTAACTACATGTTGATGCATATATCGACAATTATAAATATGGTAATGATGATTTATACAATATTTAATAGGATGTTGATGATGACGATGATGTCAATGTCATTAATGATGATGCGGGTTATTATAGCACTATTTTATTTTGGTTGGTCCTAATGGAAACATAATTCACCCTTTTGTGCCAAAATCACTGTAAACGCCCTTCCTAACCCAAGAATTTATAGCACTATTTTATTTAATAGGATGTTGATGATGATTTATACAATATTTAATAGGATGTTGATGATGACGATGATGTCAATGTCATTAATGATGATGCGGGTTATTATAGCACTATTTTATTTTGGTTGGTCCTAATGGAAACATAATTCACCCTTTTGTACCAAAATCACTGTAAACGCCCTTCCTAACCCAAGAATTTATCATTGATTTGGTAAAGTAATAATAAAAATAAATACAAACTAAAAAAACCTACCACAATTCCCAAAACTAGCTCCCGTGCCTCATTCACATAGTAACCTCCTGAGTCCTCTCCCAATTTTTCGCATACTGATTAGCAGTTGGTGCTCATTTGCATAGTATCCCTCTAGTGCATGCAGGTGATTTGTAGCTGGTGCTCACAAGTTTTTCCCATCCCTCGAGCAGAGACCCTTTGTCGAGCAAGGAGACGCGACCCCAACAAGTAGAGTAGGGGTGAGCAGAGTAGAGCATATCAGGAGCAAGAGGATCAAGGAAAGATTTCCGAGCAATCTATGCCTTGAGTACGATTTTCGACTTGGAGTATGATTTCACCTTTCTATTCGAGTTTCGAGTTAACACATAATTCTCTTATGCATTGATCCTACTTCAACAAAGATGGTGAAGAAGAGTAAAAGTATGTAAAGTAATTCTATTTCTATTTAGTTCAACTTTCTGATCTAATGTTTTTCAATTTTGAGTTCGATGCTTTAATTTTTTTTTATTCGATTTGTCCTTATATTTTTCTTTGTTGCTTGTGATGTTGGTTAGAGAGCAAGAGAAAGCTTGTGTCACTGCGCAAAAAATACAAAATACTGAAGAAAGTGAAGGAATGCCACAAGAAGAAGGCCAAGGAGGCTAAGAAACTCGGCAAATTGAAGAAGCACAAAGTTGGGAAGGATCCTGGGATACCCAATGACTGGCCCTTCAAGGAGCAGAAGCTTCAGGCTCTTGAAGCTAGGAGAGCTTGAGCCCTTGAAGAGATGGAGCTGAAAAAGGAACTCAGAAAAGAACGGGTATGCTCTAGTTTTCACTAAACATTGGCTCATTTGAACCTAATTTTTTTTCTTTTAATTGAAATAATGCTTCGACTAATTTGAAAAATTAACATTTTAGAAATATGTTTTAAGTTGCAATGTCGATTAGCCCAGTTCATCAAGAGATTTGAATCTTCAAACACTTTGAGATATTTTAGCCCTCTTTCTTCTGTTGTTTTCATCAACAACCATAGAGCATAAAATTCATCACAATTATTGGTCTCTTGTCGAGTACCATATTTTAGTAACAAGAAATGAGAAGAATCAAGGTGTACAGGCCCTACTCAACATATACTTGGTGTTCCTTGACAAACTTCGTTGAAGAAACCCCATGGCTTTTCTTGATCTATAGTTGGCATCAATAAGCATCTAACCTTATGTTCCCTTTCATTGCTAGTTTGGTCTTGTATGCTACTTGTGCAGGGGAGATGTCTAGGTCTTGAAATACCATCTGATTTCTTGCCAACCAAATCCCATAAGTAAACAAATAGGGTAATTCCTTATAAGTTTCTATAGCCTTGTCGGTTAGCTAATCTAGAAGACAATCCACCAAAGTCAACTTATCCATGAATCTTAAACCCTAAAAAAACCCAGAATTAAAGCCATTAATTAGAACAACAAAAGAAACTGAAGACAACCATCCCATAGTCCAATTTACGATCTGTAAGTTCTTACCCAACTGAAGTAGCAGTAATCTGAGGAATAACTGATTCACCCTGTAATTATTTGTATAAGTTGAAACTATCATATCATCTAAGATGTAAAAGAAACCCAAATAGAGGTGCTCACTGCTCACTAGAGTTGGATGGAAGGTTTTGCAAGTTATTTCATCACTTAAAGTTGAAATAGATTACCATTTCTTAAAATCCATGGCATGTGATCACATTAGGATTAAAAATTTGAAAATGGTCTCATCCAATTAAAGTTACAAAGACTTTTCTCAGGAAGAAGCATAATTTTTAGAACAATTTTGTAGTGAGGGAGTTCTATCAGGCATGATGATATGATAGGCCATAAGAGCAATGGAAGAGATGCACATATTGGATACCCAATTTGTGAAGCCAAATTTACCTTGCTAAACTTCATTTACTCTATTTCCATGTACAAACCTGAACCACTGTGGCTTTACCCGATGATATCCATTACTCCAATAGCTAAGCAACCACATAGTCATCCAAAACCAAATAATATGTGCTTATGATCTTTTACCACTCACCTTATATCTAGTTCCTCCATACAAATAACTAAGGAATTTCCTTTTTTGTTTTCTTATCCAACTATAAATTTTAAAGCATCCTCCCAAAACTCCTACTAAATAGTAACCTAGGGGTGATTGAGTGTTTCATCAATCTTCCTTTTAAAGGAATGTATTCGCTTAGCTATTTTATTGCAATTGTACACAATAAAATGAAGAGTTTGTGCTATCCTTCTTTTTTGCTTTGATAGCCCATTGAATAAAATGATATATTTGATGGCATTTGTTTCCTAATTTGTACTTGAAGCTAAAAGGAATAGTCAGGAATTGCTTTCCACCCTTCTTAAAAACCTGATCATGTAAAGTCTTGAAATACCTTGCAAACTCAGCAAAGATCTATTAGGTACAAATGAATCTTGGAATACTGTAAGTCTGTAGGGGTTGATAGTCAACCTATACATTCCGATGTCAATATTCTAGTTTTGTACATAGAAATTTACCTCCCCTCTTAAGAATTCCTTAGCATACTCGATGATCTTATTTGGGAATTTATGAGTAATAATCAAAGAATTCATTTCCGATGGCAAAAAAATGGTGGTTATAGTTCATGGATTAGTGCTGCAATGGCAGGGGTGGTTGCTGCCCTTGTGACAGCTTTGCTTGATGCTATCAAAACAAGGTTGCAAGTCCTTCAAGCAGAATAAAATATAAAACCCAATAGAGAACAGGCCATCAGAAATCTGGTGAAGGATGGTGGATGGGGTGGTTCTTATAGAGAGAGGATTAAGCCCTAGGTGGGCGCTTATGTCAATGTCTCTCCGACTTCATTAACATACGCTGAAAATGGTTCGAATGGGTTTTGTGCAGAGGGTTTAGATGGTTTGGAGTCTGATACCTTCATTTCCCATTGAGTTGCCATGGGGTCTACCAATTGGATTTGAAAACTATTGTGGCATCAAAGATACTTTATTGGGTTTAGAGAATTTGAGCAAAAAAAATTGAGAAAATGAAGAAGAGTGCCCTTTGGGAGATCCAGAGTTCAAATCGCTGAGAGTTGAGGAGGAGAATTGAAGGGACATTGATGAATCGATGGATTTGAGCATTGGCAAAGAAGGAAATTGTGGTTTGGAAGCTGAGGAAAATGTGGAATTGAAGAATGAGGGTTTGGATAATAGGGTTTTGGGAATGAAGGTTGGGTGGGTGAGGGATCTGGGGATAAATATTTTGGGTGCGAGGATTGGTGAAAGTGTCAAGTGGATTCACTGCGATAGCCCACTACTGTGTGGTCAATTGCAATGGTTGTTCCTCTTCTGGGGATTGTGATTCTGGGGAGAGCGTTGGAAACACGAACGTTGGAATGACAAGCATTTAGGGCTACCACTCTGTGCTAACGATCTGGTATCTTGAATTTCTCATCTTATGTTTGTATCTGCTTAGTTTTTAACATGCTTTGAGGCCTACATGCTCTGTAATATCACTTCTATTCGAATCAAAAAGGAAAATTGAAATTAATCAAGATTTAGTCAAATGCTTCAGTCCGTGTTTGAAAATCTGAGTCATGAAATTTCTTAGTTCATTTAGTTTTTTGCTAGAAAATGTGCATTGGAGAGAAAATTATGGTTGCAAATATTTTTGTGTTTATTATTTAGTATGTGGTCTCACCCATAGACAAAAATGTTGTTTTTATATTATACACATGGGTGTTTTTCAATTTTGAATTTTTGTAAAATGGTCGTATGAGATTTTGATTACAAAAAAACGAATTTGTAAATATAGTCCTTTCACCGAGGTGACAATATAGCTCGGTTGGAAGAGATGTGTTGTGTATATACTTGCACCTGGGATTTTTTTTATTCCTATCTGCAAGTTTATAGATTCAAGGTTAAGATGTACCTATGATATTTTATAGTCCAGGTCAGTTAGGGTGATCCTTTAACTCTGTGTACATTTGTAGTAGTAAATTGAGTATAGATGGTGCGATGGGTGCATAGGATATTGAGTGAGGACACTTGGCTGCCTCTTCTTCAACATGTTTTCTAGTGTGCATTTTAATGCTTGTATGGACTGGTCACTACATCCACCTATCTCTCTCTTTCTCAACGTTTAGAGTATCTTTGGTACGAAAGGCTGCATCCATCTGTCAAAAAGCATATATAAGAAAAACATCTATATAATGGCTCTGTAGTGCACTGTATTATGATCCCTCAACCATCTATATCACTTCAGAAGATAACATTCTATATAGAAATTGGTTCTGCTGTTAACGCTTTCTTTGATTTTCCTCCTCACTCACCCGTTTCCAATTCTTATATTCCACTTTGGTCATTTTCAGGGGTTAAGTCAACTCAAATCATGCTAATGAATAATAATATACCAAAATTCAATTAATTCAATCTTTAAAAGGATAATATGTAAAGTTGAATATATTATTCCTGCTCACGTTTCCCTAAACAAGTACACTACCCTCAAGTATAAAATGTTTGCTTCTTCTGTGCATTGTACTTACTTTGCTTCGATAACATCATTTGAAAGCAGATGATCTGCCATCCACATGGGTGGCCTGTAGCAACTGTTGGTCTGTAGCTCTGGTTACATGACTGTCCAACTAGATATGTTGTGATTGATTTGTGGGCTTTTAGGGATGATTTTGACTGTTGGAGGCCTTCCTCTCATGGTGGTCATTGTTGATTAATTTTTTGCAACAACCACCACTCTATAAAACATTGTGGATGCATTCTTTAGTCCGAAGGGCATGCATCATAGTAGTTTGTTAACACTTTTTTGATGGCTGTCCTCGATACTTTGCAAAATATCAATTGTTTGTTATTTATCTGGAATCTTCATAGGATTTGTGGTTCACATTATATCATTCTATTCAATATTCTACCACATTCCAAGGAGAATTACATTTATGTGATTTAGTTACAGTGAATCTATAGGATCATGCTTTTGAAAGTAAATTTACCTTGCATGATAACATTCTAGCTTACATTTATAGAAGATTTTAGTATTTGGTGATCCCTAAGAGAAGAAACCTACACCAAAAATTAGTTTTAAAGGAGAATTTTAGACATCCTAGATTTGTGTAAAAATAACTCAGATATTATATGATATTGTATGATCAACGATGCTATTAACTTTCACCTAGAGACTCATTATTGTGATTTTTGTTTGAACATAAACAATTTTTTATATTAAACTGCAAAATTGTACAAGTGCCCCAGCTATGCATGTAGATGTTTTGAATATAAATATACAGAGCCTGCAGAAAATCTCTATTCTACCAATGTGTCATTACAAGGATTTCGTAATGTCTGTGACTTCTCCAGTCTATTACTGGCCTGCTACTATGACTTAATTCTGGACTCTGAGATGCAAAAGGTGGGGAATGCTACTCTTTAGGCCCAAAACATTACTAGTTGAAAGTTGAAACTATGAGGGAATTAAAGCTTCAATAGTTGTCTGATTCATTGGTATCCTCACCAGACCTTTCCATGAGCTGTGGAGCATCTCGATCCATCCAAGCTTGAGAATGCATATGTCCCTCACCATATTTGCAATCATGTCTTTGAGTGACCACTAGCTATCTAATGATGATTGAAATACCAAGTGATGACCTTTAGTGTTTTGTGGGTCAAGGGGAAGAATGAGATGGAGGATCCTTCAATTACCTCCATATTCTTCTTTTTCCTGTCTAGAGTTTACACTTTCTATCTAAAAATAAATGAATGGTTAGCCTCATAAAATCTACAGTATGCATCAATTGTTTTTTAGCAGCGAGTTTTTCTTAGTAGCTAGGTATTTTCCTTTCAATAGGAAGGTGTCTAGCTTCTTTAATGCTTTTGATGGATTGGCTTATGTTGGGGGTATGTCCTTGGGTTTCCCTGTAGATCCCTTCATTTTTTTCATTCAGATGGTCAGGGAAAGACTAAAAGTTTTCTTCACTCCCTTTACTGTCTAGGTCCTATATGGTCTAGGTCCTTCCATCTTATCTACTAGTTTCATATGTAGGATGAAGAGAACTTTGTTTTAATTCCATTGTTGTCTATTTAGAAATGTGAGAGATGAGCCACAAGAGGTTGACTATGGGATGTGGATTGCTGAGGTTGGGAATGCCAAACAATAATGAGTGATTTTTTTTCCCCTTCAGGAAGTTTCCAAAAGGATGCACCATGTGATTCCTTCTCTCTCTAATTAATTTTAGCAGGGTCTAGAATTTTCCTACTCACTTGTGTGTGCAGCTTTTCACCCTAATGTAGATTGTACTAATAATTATTGCAATCATATTAGAGGTATCTTAGCCTAACCTTTCAGCAAATGTTGACTCCAACCTACCCATCCAGATTGTCTCTCACTTTTTTGGTCGAGCCACCCACCTCCGCATGTGCTCGATTATCAATATGAGTTAGGCGGATCTCGCTCCCCCAAGATCACCAAAAATATGATCGAAATCATGATTATCCTGCCTTGTCCCTCTATGGAACCCAAGTTACTTTTGTTCTAGCCGTCTTCAATATTAAATAATCAAACTTTCAAGCTTGTTGAGATTCACATCTTCTAGTAGTTCATCCTAGGCCAATATTAGGTGTTCTGCTCCCAATCGACCTTAACACTAAATACAATTTTTGGTAATCCTTGAGGGGACCATGGGGGTGAGCTTGGGTCCAAAATTGAAAAAAATTACACATGGGTCATGAAATCCTTGTTCCATAAGTTCAAACTCTTCCTCTAGGTGCCCCTATGGCCAGCTCAAGGTTTCGGGTAAAACCATGTGGCAATGTAACTTTGTCAATGTTATGAACCGGATGAGAATGTGGAGGTGGGCTTGGGCCTATAATTAGGTTATCAATAGAAAGTTTCAACCCATACATGAAGGATTCCCCCATTGATACCTTAAGGTGGTAGATGAAGCATGTGATATTGGAACCTTGACTGAGGGTGTGAACTCTTCACTTCCCTTTGCTAGTATCTAGTGATCTAGATTGCAAATATAACATGTGCGGTTATGACTCATGCTAGTATTAGATTCAATTTTATATCAGTTACATGCATCCTGGTATAGTTTGTTGTGATGTAAGGAATTTCCCATATAATGAAGCTTATTCTTCTTATTAAAACTTGATGCATGTTATCCCTTCATGAAATTTATAATAGTGAAAAATAGGTTAGCATGTCATTTTTCATTGTCTGAAACATGTTAGCTTATGTCATCCTTTTTTATTCAATTTTAATTTTGTTCATGCTAAATTTTTTTTTTTTTCAATTTCATTTTTTAAATGACATTTTTAATTGTTTGAAATAGGTTAGCTTATGTCATCCTTTTTTATTCAATTTTAATTTTGTTCATGCTAATTTAGTATTTTTTAATTTTGTTCATACTCTTGTAGTATGAAATTTTGCTATCATTTTGTAACTCTCTTTATCAAGGCACATGTTTCTCTTTCTTTAGAGGATGTTTTTTCAAACCTTATCTATCATTGATTCACATTATGGAATTTAGGATACCCTACCCCCTTGTAATCAAAGCTCATTATAAGGCTATCTCATCCTCATATATGCATGAGTCTACATGGGAAACTCCAAAATCTTAAAAAAAGGAGGATGGTGTGCTTTTATTGGCATATGGATGGACACTCCTTAAAAAAATTTCTCCCTTGTCTTCATAAGGTTGAATATATTGCTAGACAAAAACTAGCAATAATGATCTCTTTGAAGACACGGTTGGTACTTCTAACACTTCTAACACTGCACATCTAGTTGTGAACTCTACTTTATGGTATTCAACTTCCTCATAGTCATGGATTGCTGATTCTAGGGAAAATAGACATATGATGAAGCACAAGCACCCTCTCTATAACTACAATGATGAACATGAAGGTGAAGAAATAACTGTCAGTGATGACTCAATTCTCCCAGTTTCTGGTTGTGCACTATCATGATGATGTTCTTTGAATTTCCAGAGTGGAACCAAATCTTCTATCAATTTATTCTATCACAAACACTAGTAAAAAGGTGGAATTTTGGTTGTATAGATGGGTTGTTAGTCAACCTAGATATACTACTCGAATTACTTCATCTAAAGTTGCAAGATAGTCTATTAGGACCTCTTATTTCCCCAATCCCTCCTCTTTCTACTGCGTGTATCTTCTAGTGCTCTATTTTCAAGTGAGGTTACCACCACCTCATATGTGCATCCTAGTGATGATTCTCCATGTGCTAACACTTAGTTCAATGATGACACTTCCCACTTGGATGAGTAGCTATTTGTTGATGATGATGATGATCAGAATGATCTTACTCATTCATTGTTCTTTTCTTTGCCTAAGTTTGGTGTTGTTACTCTCTTTCGTGCTGCCAATTTTCTTGTAGGTCCTTCCACACAACACTTGAATTGCCTCCACCATAGGCCCTTATTTCGACTAGTCCTCTTTCTTATTGTCAAGGTTTGCCATTGACCTTATTTTTGGGGCAACTTGAGTGGTCCTAACAATTAAGAACATGTGTTTCCTTTTTGGAGGTCACAAGTTCAAATCGGGAGGGGGTCAAGGTTGGTACACCTCTTTTTAGATTATGGATAATCTTCACTTGAGGCCATGTGCCAACCCTCTATTTTGATATATTGGTGGTTTTATTGAGCCTACATATGGGTAATTAACCCACTCTGTTGTATTTTTTACTATGCGGACCTAGTCATCTTCTTGGGGCTTGTGCCGTAAACCTCGTAGGAGGTGTATCAATAAAGCACACACCTCATTCGCAATTCATTTACTCAAGTTATTATTTGATAAAGGCCAAAGGGAAATCTTCTTTTATCATGGTTCTCTTGTTCATGTGCTTGGGTACCACAGCAGTTTGTCGTGTTCATCATTTATGTGCAGTTTCATTTCCCCCGTATTTTTTGCTTGGAATAGCACTGTCTATTTTTAGTATTGGACATTGCACTGTCTAAACCATCCTAACAAAAAAATTGTAGACCATAATTAATCAAGGAATTTATAGCATTCAAGATATGCAGATCATTTCTGGCTATATTTTGTCAAAACCACCGTGAAGGTACTTCAATGCCATAATCATCAATCTATACCCTAAAATGTGCAATTAAAACATCATCATATTAGTCATCTTCCCAATAAGATGTAGATAATGACCTGCACATTACGCATATCTTCTACTTGCAAAATCTCTTCTAACTTTAAGACAAGTTCAGGCTTGCTAGATTCTTCATTGCTGATTGAAAGACAAACATCTATGTCATGAATTACAAATTGCTATCAAGTCATTCATATTCTGAACTTTTCTGTGAGAACCATAAAAATGAGAGTTCGAGCCTCATTAACTAGCAAAACCCATCGTAGACATGTCATAATCTTGAAGACAATTTCTTACACTTTAGACAAACCCCCGGCTTGCTATAAACACCAGGTAGTTTATTGAAAAGACAAAAATATAAATTGACACAGAGTTAGATGCAAAGAATGATTTCCACCACCATTTCCAATCTTCCACACATAGGTGCATGCAAGTCAGAACTAGAGAAACCTTAGCATATACCATTACATGGAGAATCAACACAATAAGGAGAAATCCAAAAACATAGTGCTATTTCATTTCCATTGTATTTTTTGTTTGGCTGGATGAAGGTTCATTGGAAATTTCACCATAGATGCACTATCTAATGCTCTCAACATAGTATTGAAGCTACTGCAGACTCTTTTTTGTCTTTACAACATAGTTTTAGGTCTGAAACAAGGGTTTCCAGGGCTGTATTATTACTATTTTAGGTCTGACACTAAGGTTTCAGCACTCCTTTTCTAGACAGCAAGCAGTTTGCTAGGAGTTTTACCCAATCTTTCACTAGTGCCATCCATCTTGGTCTTTTCAGCAGATTTAAGGGGCGTTTTTTGTATATCTGTGACCTTCTCTAAGGCAGAGCCCTCCTCTTTCTACGTTTTCAGCGAAAATACTGCATATTTTTTGGGGCTATGTTGGTTTCTTGTGCATCTATGGATGGAAAATGTTCTATTCCCGTATTAATGGGGTCAACTTCAATATTTAGGATGATCAAATGATAGCCCTTGTTCACAGCAAATTTTTATGGATATATTTGGAAAAACCCCTTCTTTCCCTGGACATAAATGTCATGACTGTGTGCATTTTATGTCATAAATGGATAAAAGTGGACAAGGCCTAACTATTATGGCCAAAAATAGTTGTTGATTTGGTATCCAAAACCTAACTTCTCCACTAAGTCATCAAAGAAAAGGGGATTATTCACAATGGAACTAGATCTTAGCATTGTCCACGTTATTTCCTATAAATACGGCCCTCAAAGTCACCATTCCATATCCATAAATATAGTAAGGTTATGCTTCCATATTTCATACTGAATGTGAGAGAGAGAACCATTATCCATTTTTTCTCTTTCACCGTTTGGAATCAACCTACAAAATCACTTGGTTGGAAACTTGAGAACAACGGAGAAAAAGAACCCTCCCTTGGGTCAGCTGTAGAGGTCCATTGCCTTCTATAGCTAACATCAAGGTGTTGACATCTCACTTTATTCATTGTGTATTAATATAAAAATCATTCTTTACATGTAATGCCTACTATCTTTTTAGCTAGTTTTCTCATTTGTTATGCATTCATGGTTAAAGAATTCAGTTAATTTAGTTAACAAGTACTCACAAGTCATTAATGGGTCAACAAGACACGTTGACCTACCTAAAAATTCACTTAAGGTGATCCTTAAATGCCCAGAAATTACTAATGTTTATTACCAATGCATTTTTTTTATTTCTTCAATAGTTGAGGTTTTTCCAAGCCAATTCAAACTCTTGACTTTGTTGCCTTGCAAATATTTTTGCCACGCCGACTCTTGTAGCACTAGAGAGCATCCTTATTTCACCCTATTATGAATATCCTATGATAACTACAAGGTGCATCAATTCCACCGGTCACACTCTCACATAGGACCGTAAACTCCCAAAGAACCTCCTTGAAGAGTTGTAAGTTGCTCATAGAACTGTGTCAAAAGCCGTTTGAAAGTCCACAAAACAACAATAGACTTCCATGCAATGAAATGATGTTACATCTCCTCAATAATACTTTTGCAAAGAAATACGTGGTCAAGAGTCTCATATTCTTCACAACCCCTTCCATTGGGTTGGAGGCCACCTCAAACAATATTAGTGCGTAGGCATGATTATGCAATTTCGGCAAATTGTGCATGAATCCTATGCCAAACTACTCTTTCATCACTCTTTTATCACCAAAACAGTGGCTGATATGTTATCTTGAGATGTGTTCTCATAAAAATATGTCTCATATGGTTCAGTACAGTCATGTTTTATTAAACAACCTTATACATAAGGTTCTATTGCCCAGTTATACCAGCAAAAGCCCTTTCTTTTCTGCATCTCTGTGGCTATTCAATTTAATAAGGAAGAGCAGTTATATCATTAGCAAGTAAATATGTAGCTTAAAGATGCATACAAGAATTATTTTCAAAACTAAAATTATGTTACAATAATGTTCTGCAAAAACATTACCTTTCCATGAACCAGCACTACATTTGCATTGAATGTATCAATTGCTTGCAGAAGTAACTGCATACATATACAAAACAGGTAACAAAATTATTTGGTACCATTCAAATATTTCATGCAATAACATAGGGAATATTGCACTGTATTCAACATCAAACATAAAATGGACTTGGTAACAAAAAAAGTTAGAGTCCAATAGAGTGACATGTCTAATAAATACCTCATAACCAACACCTTCCACCCACCCCATTGTATTGATCACCATGCTTGCTGCTCGAGATTCCGCATTAATAGCAAACTGCTGCTCCAAAGTTCTAGCAAGTTCCTTCACTACTGCTTTGTACAAACCTAAGTTCCCACTATCTGAGCAATTTGTTTAATCCTTGGCTTTTCACTTTAAGAGATTGAAACATTACTAGAAACCCAATGTTGGCATTCTTACAACAACCCAGACCTTGCCAAAGAAACAATTAAAGCTAGCTTCTGAATAGTAGAATTCCAATGAACTCTTACATGAAAGATGTCTTACCTTGGTGTTGTGTGCCCATAAAAGTAGACAATAGGAATCTCTAGAGGTATTCCTTCAATAGGATCAATTGGCATTTCACTAGGGGTTTCAGCAATACATCCTGGAATGGATATGGATCCCTGCCCAATGTCCAAATCCACAAAAGTTGGCTTCCAACTCAGCCTTTCAGCCCAGCTAAGCAACATCGTTTCCAGAGATCTCTTTCCCAAATCAGGGGGACCGACCAAAATAACTCTTAGTCCCTGCATAAGCACATCAGTTAATTTATCACAGGAATCCGCCTAGTGTTCTCACTTCTCATAACTATGTTGGGTCATGCTACTCTGCAGTCGTCTATAAAATGTACTATAATAGGCATTCATTATATGAATTCCACAACTAATCACAAGGTTGCCAGAAATAAGGATGTAAGAACATGCATGAGTGCAGAAGCAACAAACTCTCCATATTTAGGATAAGGGATTAACTGAAATAGAGATTCACCCTTAGGAAATTGATACTCTCAGAGGATCCTAGGAATAGTTGTCAGTGTGGCAATGAATTTAGAAGTATATGCTAACTTAGACTATCAGTAGAATTGAAAGGCCACGCCTATATTCTTCATTGTTGCCAGAAAAATAAAAAACAAATATTACAAAACCCCTGCAACAAAGACTAGGAAATCCATATTGAGCTCTCAAGAGTCAATGCAGAAAGAAGTGGGCCTAAAGAGTGACATATTGTTCAGATTCTAAGCATGTCATGTCTCTTACCTTAGATTCAATTCATTTGGTATCCGTTTCAGACATAACATTTTAACTAAACCAAGGAAAAGTTCATGTCAAGCATGTGCCATTTCTTCTGCGAGACATGTCCACGAATTTTTAGATTTTTTTCAGCCATTTATGAGACAAATTAATCATTTGAATTAAAAAGCAGAGCAATATAAAATTCTATAGGATGATTTCTCATTGGATCTATTCCTTTACTTTTACATTAATAAATGTTACTACATGTGATTCGAAATGATTAGAAGGATTAGAAATTGATGCTTCCTTGGCACAAACTCGATGACGTTCCAGCACAGCATGCACATTGACATAGCTCACCATATGTGTCTGCATCATGTCAAAATTATATGATAGAGTAAAATAACCAAGCTAGAATACCATCCTTTTCTCTCTCCATGAACTATATACATGAAATCTGCACCTAGTAACCACAAAGAGGCTAGAAATGAACATTTCATTACCTCATCTGCAACCTATGCAACTTCTGTTGTACAATCTACTTCCACGGTAGCGCCATTCCATGTGAAAATCTAGAAAGTCAGAAAATTGTCAAAGGTAGATCACATATTTCAGAAATATAAACCATGTGTTATCAGTTAAAATCACTTGAAACACATGTAATTCAATCGGACGTATTTTGATATCTTAAAGTTAAACTGAGATATCATATTAGTAAACCAAAAATTTCAACACATGCAAGAGTTACTAGGAACCAATCCTTAGAAGACTCTTAAAAACCATGGTAATTCCGATAGAGTATAACATTTCAACTGGAGCAATCACTATATACAGGAATACTACTTTGGTAGACCAAATTTGAACCAGAAAGCCTTTCAACAAGGCATTATGAGGGAATACCAAGAACAAACAGATCAATGAATTTCAGATACCTGCTTTTAAGTTTTGATGGCTTAGACTCTTGGGCTAGGTCATTTCACTGAAAGGACGAGATGAACACCAAAAATATAAAAAATAAGTTACCGGGATTTAAATCCAGATATGGATCCGCTAGATTTTTGAAAATCCAGGATTTGAATCAGATACGGATCCACAAGATTTTTGAAAAGTCGGGATCTGGATACAGCAGGGAAATGGAAGGTACAAACAATATAGATATATTTTTATAATTTTTAAGATATAACTTATATAAAAATTAGAAATATACATAGAGTTTTAAATATATAACTTATATATACATTTATAATATATAATACTTATATAAAACCATTGATGTAATAGATTTTAACAGGGGAATTTTATGAATATATATAAATTTATAAGTTATAATTTATAACTTGAATATATAAGTTTATAAATTTGATGTCAATTAGGTGTAGCTTGAGTGGTGGCAAGCCTCGATTTCCCAACCCCAAAAATGAAGAAGAAACTGAGCCAAAAGTTGAAAACTGAAGGAGAGGAAGGGGAAAGGAAATAGCTCAGAAGCTTATCTGCAATCCCTCAACACAGGAAAGGGAGAGATTCTAGAGGTTACTGAGACAAAATATGGAGAAGAAGAATTCTAATCCCCTATTTTAAAAGCAATACTCTATATACCTGTGTATATCTAACTAATAAGCTATATACCCATATTTCCAGTATAACAATGGAAAGCATAGCTCACTCAGACACTAATAATCTAAACATGGTGGGCAGGTATATACCCATGTTGCAGAGTAACCCAATGCCTCAAAGGCAAATCTGTGTTGCGGATTGATGGAAAACTTGGAATGAATGAAGAGGAGGATTGCTTGCTTGATCAAATCTATGTGACTGAGAGGTTGACCTTTGTCTCCTGCAACTTTCATCTCGAACTCCATTTGTCTATCAATGTCTATGCAAAATATAATGTCTTCGAATGAGTGTCGAAGTTTTTGGAGACTCTATGACACCTGAATGGTTCTGCTTTCCCCATCCCCACTTGAATCTCCCCTGGACTGCATTTTTTCTTGCAATATTTTTTCTCAAAATGCAATCAAAATTTAGGAGAACACAAAAGCCATCTATATATCTGTATGTCGATTTAGAGACCTGGAACCATGTTGTTGCTTGTCAACGAAATTCCTTTTCGATCTATTTGCTTTCGGAGATCGATGTGGTTGTTTATTGCTAGTCCAGTTGATGTATTTCGTCAAACAACTCACTTGCATGTTCTATCCTCCCACATTATGCATACATGTTTAAAAGTGTATTCATGAAGAAGACATCGCACTGAATTTTACTTAGAATAATTTTCCAATTAATTTCAATACCCTTCTCCATATCTGCCAAGTTAGCACACATTGTAAGAATACTGGAAAATGTTTTGGAGCCCGACCTCACACTAGATAATTGAATTTATCGAAAGAGCTTGAATGTGCCCTTGCCATACCCATTATGCACAAATCCTACAATCACTACATTCAACGAGACCTTGTTCTTCCAAGGCGTCTCCTTAAACAGTTTCAGGGCCTCATAAAAAAGCCCATTCTGTACATATCTTGCAACCATTGTTGTTTAGGAGACGAAATCTTGCTAATGCATTTAGTCAAACACTTTGCATGCTTTCTCTATCCTCCGAGATTCGGCCTAATGAATTTATCCAATGTCCCTAAAATGCAATCAAGTAAGCTTGAAAAAATAATGCTCGGCACATTTTAAAAGCCAAATGTGTAGTCGTCCACTATTACTACTACTTGTATGTTCAATCTTTAAAGTTAGTACTTGATCATGTATCTGATTTATCTATTTGTTTAAGATGAAAGGTGCTTGACTGGTATATATTCATTTCCTTGTGTTTATGTATATATGTTTCCTATTGACTTGGGAAGATAATTTTCACTGTAGTAGTTTTTGTAACCTAGAAATGTTGGGCCTTCCATTCCACGTTCTTTTTTCCATTCCTTGTACTTATTTTCACTGCAAGTAAATGATGCAGAGACTTATCCATATTATTAGTCTTAAACTGTAGCAGTGCACTTAACAAGGACACCCCATTGAGACTGGAAAAGCACCAATCTGAATGGAAAGGCATCACTGTGACAAGGGTTAGATTGCCTAGATTTTTCTCACGGATCTATCCATTTTCATTGAGTGCTTATTTACATGATAATAGGTCACAAGTGGGTGGCCTAGCCATCCTATCAAGACTGGACAGTTCATACCTTAAAAATACTATAACTGGTTTACCCTAGGATATGGGGAAAATTCCCTTCATTAAGGAGGTGTTTGATCAAGCTAGAAGCATCCCCAAATTCATATACAACCATGCTTTTGTTATTAGCTTAATGAGGAGGTGCACTCAGTATAAACAATGGTTATGTAAATTCTTAGCATTGTAATGAAAATAAAACTTGAGTAGGTAATTGAGTTCATTGGAGATGGGAAAAAATCAGTTGCCGAGTTGATGGACATGGGAATACAAATTTTGGGCAGGTAATGTGTTTAAGATTTCAAAGACTAAAAATTTGTATAAATTCATTCGAAAATTATCTATGTTGAGTTTGGCATATATTTTGTAGAGGCCCTTGTATGAATGAGGATCTCAGTCATTCTTATAATAGTGAAAGAGAAGAAGAAAGGCAATAGAGAAATAGAAATCCCATTTCAAAAGCGATAGTTAAGGGGGAATTTAACCTAGAAAAGCCTCTACTACAATATGTGACCAAATTAACCAAAAACAAACCCAAAATTTAGGTTGGTTACATAGATGGAAATGTTAATCAAGATTTTTCACCAAGGTATTCTGGTGTAATAGTACAACTTTGCACATCTCCATCAAGGGGGCTAAGACACTATAGAAAATGATCCTTGCATGGAATAATGGAAAAGTCAATTGTGAATGGTAGTAGATAATAAATGAAAATTTTCAAGTAGAATTAGAGGAAAACCATGGTGGAATTTGAACAACATCAACATTGTTGGTGTTGTCAATGGTGACCCCATCTCCATCAATACCACATTCTATACAAGAGGGAAGTGAGCAGTTCAAAGGTAGAGAAAGGCTCACCACAATGATGCTAGGTCTCCTAATTGAATCCGCATAAATATATGCAGAGGAGTTACTGTAACATCCTCCAGTCAATGATGAAAGCATATTTAAGAGAAAGCACCTCCTCAAAAGCTTTTGGGGTGTCGAGGCATCTTATGGAAAGCTTGGTCCACTCAACAGTAGTGATAAGAGTCTTTGTAGGAACTCAATCTACTTAGAAACAAAAAGAAATTCCTTGGAAGGACATGATATCTTATGCATCACGAGAATGGTTGTAGAGGTGGTGGGTCCTCTACTTGGAGAAGAATTAAGCACCACAAACATGTAGTTGGCTTACTTACCAATCTCTTATGGTAGTTTTAGAAGAAAAGGAAGGCAATAGAAGAGACAAGAAGGTTACTTTGTATATAATGTCACAATTAGCCTGCTACTGATCTTTCATTACTGTAGAAAGGGATGTCCTTTGGGTAGAGGTTGAGTATTAAAACGAGTCAAGATGGGAACCACATTGAATCTAACCTCTCTCTATTAAGTGAACTTTCCTTTGTTTAACTATGTCTCAGTTGTTGAGAAAAAGCCTCCAAGATACATATCTAAGGCTCTTTTTTGTTTTGTAATGTTGTTTTTTTTAACTCTTTGCGCAGTCCAAATTCTTGTGATTTGTTCATAGATACCACCATATTTCCTCTATGGATCATAAAGCATTGTTTGTGTATTTTCTTTTTTAATCCTTCTCGATCTCATCATTTCGGAAAACTTTTGATATTGGAAACTATTATAGGAAACACGTGTCATTCATATGCTTTTTTTGATAGGGATAACTAAGAAGTCTACCTATAATTGTCATGTTACATTCTTGAAGCTAGAGTCTAAACAGAACTTCTAAGTACTTGAATTTATTACATTTGTAGCCTAGACTCTGGAGGTGAAATGTAGAAGAAAATGAAAGGATATAATTTCCTAGTCACGGCCCAAAACTCATGAGCCATGAGAACTGGGTGCCTGATAAGCACCGAGTTACGTTGCAAGCTTGACCTTCGCCAATGCAAAATAAAAAATATGTATATTTGGAGGCCCACAAACAATGAAATTCCACCATTATCTGACCTAAGACACTTGATCTTAAGGCCACTTTCATTCTCAACTTTAGCCATGAACTTGATTGAGAGATGAAAACCATGGTTAAAATACTCCAAAAGTTATAGATTGAATAATATGTTATATATAGAGATTTAATGATATACCAACTTTAGGCAAAAAAATGGTCGAAGTGAATAGTATATGTGATATCATATTTTTCTTAACTTTATATATAATCACTGGGATGTCTATTTTTCCTTCCCTCTATGTCTTGTTTTGTTGTGATATGAAAATTTATGGTGTACATGTGTGTATGTGTGAGTGTGTGCACGGTTGTGGATACACTTTATATGTGTGGTTACTATCTGTTGATGAGGTGATGTTTATATTCATGGTTGGAAAACTCGCGAGAATGCATAAATTATCACACTAATATTTGCAATATAACACAAAATATGCATATTATGTAATGAAATTAATACTAATGTTTTAAATTGATTATTTCTTGTTGGTTGCAGAAAATTGGTGAAGATGACTCAGATGATCTAGATTATGTTGTCACCAATGTACCAGAGAAAAATATTAATGATAATGATGCAAATGGATCAAATGAAAATGATGATGAATATGATGTTGGGATAGATGTGGATGATGATGATGGTGGTGGTGATAATGGTGGTGGTGATGATGATGATGGTAGCCATTGATGATACTATTGAGATTGTGGATGTTTATTGCTTTCTCGATGCTACTAGACACATATTCTTATTTTTGTGATGATCCAAGTCCATATTAAATTCTGGCTCATTTTGATTTGTATGGTGGATTTATGTTGACATATAAACTTTGATTATCCTTAATCATTTTGACATTTCTAGATATGGATATTAAAAAGATATTTCTTGTGATATTGGTATTTTCACTATATATATCCTTCACTTGTTCTTTTAACCTTAATATGATGATCTGTATGATAGGTTATTGATGTGATGATGTTTTATAATTTCACTTCTTTTGATGAAAGATAATGGTGATGTTATCATTATTATATTGTAAATTTATCTATATTGGAAATTGTTTTCATGGGACATTAATATATATGATGATGTTACTACTTTGTATAAATGTTGTCTGTTTGTGTTAAATTTTCTTCACAAATGCTATGCAATTAATTTCAATAATGGTATCTACAATTAATTTGAATGTGTCATTATGTTATTTCAGAACTATGAAGTAAACGATATATGGGAACTATTGAAATTAATGAAATAATTATAATAATTTGACATAATAAATAGATTAGCACACAATTGAATATAGTTGTAGGTGTTAAATAGCAAGCCTAATGTGGTGATAATAAGGAAGCAAAACTAGGAGCTAAAATGGAAGTCCACTATGTCATAGATCTAGAAGCAACATTGGATACAATACCTAGCGCTAAGTTGGAAGTAAGTTCTGATGCTATTTTCGGTGCTAAAGTAGAAGCCAAACCATAAGCTAAAATAGTGGCCAACAAAGAAACAAAATTATATGCTTAATGGGAAGCTAAATGCGGTGCTCATGAGGAAGCAAAACAAGAAAAAATTCAAGGATCTAAATGGGAAGCAAAATATGGCACTAGTGTGGGAGTAAAAATGGATGTTAAATTGGTAGCAAAACATGGTGCTAATGTTGAAATAAATAGAGATGCAAAACTAGGTGTTAAAAATGATGCAACACTTGACGCAAATGAGGAAGCCAAACACGACGTTGATATAGTAGCAAAATAAGATGTTACATTGGATGCAAAAAATGGCGCTACATAGGAAGCAAAATATGGTGCAACAATAGAAGAAAAAATTGGCACCATTTTGGTAGCAAAACACGATGCAAAAAAGGAAGCGAAAATTGGTGCAAAATTAGAAGCGAAAATTGGTGCTAGTGGAAGTAAAACATGGTGCAAAATCGGATGCTAAAGTGGTAGCACATATGGATGCTAATTTGGATGCAAATATGGCATGAATGTAGATGCAAACATAAATGCTAACATGGCGCTTTTAAGGATGCAAATAGGGCACTAATGGGGACGTCATTTAGGAAGTAAAAGAGGACGATCTCTAGGAAGCAAAATATGATGTTATTTAGGAAGCGAACCTCGACGTCGTTTAGGAAGCAAAATTGGACACTATTCTGGAAGCTAAAAAATGGACACTATTTTAGACACCATAAAGGATGCTATTTAGGAAGCAAAAAAAGACGTTATTTTAGACTCTTTAAGTTTTGTCCATGACGCGTCCCATTTAGCGTCTACTTTGACCACTCAATGATAAAAAAAATTACACTAAAAAGGGATGCTAAATGGGATGCTAATTCCAGGATTTGTTGCAGTGAACTCAACATACATTTTATAATCTCAATAAGTACAATGAACTTAATGACGTCGTAAAACACATTGATATGAATCAATAACATAATAGATCTTGACCCATAACTATATACAAAAGTATAAATAGAATCACAACGATACTAGCAACTTAGAACATAATACATCCATTTCGACACCTGGAATGCTAAGGTCAAATGAAGTCTTTGATACTTATGAAAATTCAGTAAGCGTAACCTGATAAAATAGGCATCATTATATCTTTCAGACGTAATTTTATAAATTCAATCTAATGTCCTTACAACATACATATAAAACAATTATGAACTTAAGTGTGTCGACACTATTTATTTAAGGGGTGTTTAGATAGTTAAATAGTTAATGAAAATCTATGAAGATGCACTAATGTCATATATGTGTAAACAGTAAATATAAATGCTGAAAACTCTTACTTCCGCATAGCATTTAATGGCTAAAAGGCCACTTAGAAAATCTTAAATTTTTACAAATTTTTGGGATGTTACACATAGGTGCTATAGTTTTTCTTAGCATCTGCAAGCGATTCTGAGTGGTAAGCAATAGGATGTCCTCCCTGTTTAAGAACAAGACCAATAGCATATTGTGAGGCATCTAACTCAATCTCAAATGGTTGAGATAGGTCTAGAAAACGCAATATTGGAGCTGAGCATAGAGCTTCTTTGAGACGAACAAATTTGTGGGTGGCTTCATCATTCTAAACAAAGGGAGAAGTGCGATTGGATAATTGATGCAAAGAACGAGCAATATGAGAGAAATGTAGAAAAAACATACGATAAAAATTTATGCCACCTAGGAAGATTTCTAAATCGCTGGCAGAAGAAGGTGTTGGCCACTATTTTAATGCTTTGATACATGAAGGATCGTGATGAATACCTTCTGAGTCCACCAAAAAACCCAAGTATGGAACTAAGTGCTGGACAAAATAAGACTTCTTTTCTTTAACCTACAACTTGTGTTCTCTGAGTATTTCAAGAACTTGCCAAACATGCTGAAGATGTCTTTCCCATGACTTACTAAAGGACAGAATGTCATCTAAATATATAATCACAATGCGACCCAAATGCTTCCTGAAAATATCGTTAATCAGCCTCATGAAGGTGGTTGGAGCATTCGTTAGGCCAAAAGGCATGACCTTCCACTTGAAGAGACCAAACTTGGTCTTGAATGTTGTCTTCCAAACATCAGCTGGGTTCATTTGAACCTGATGGTATCCTACTATCAAATCCATCTTGGTCAACCATTTAGCACCTTGTAGGGTGTGCAGTAACTCCTCAATCTTGGGTAGGGGGTAGTCGTTCTTCACCGTGGCCTTTTTAAGGGATCGATAATTAGTGGATAGACGCATTTCTGGGGTGTCTTTCTTGGGGATAACAAAGGCTGGGGAAGCACAAGGAGAAGAGGATGGTTGAATGTGTCCTAGGTTGACTATTTCTGTCAGTTGCTTTTCAATTTCCTCTGTTTCCTGTGGGGCAAGGCGGTATGTAGGTGCATTGGGTAAAGCACCACCCGGAATGAGGTTAACAGAATGGTCTATGTGTCAAGAGGGGGGGAGTCCAGTAGGGGGTTGGAAAACATCAGCAAATTCTTGTATGAGAGGAGACATGGATTTTGGGATGGGATGAGTGGTGTTGTTTGGTTGAATGTGTCGGACCAGGCAAAGAGAGATGCATTGGTTGAGATGGACATGATGGAGTTTTCCCTTTGTTGGTGTGCGTTTGGGTGGGGTTGCGGTAAGGATATAGGTGTTTCCATCCTTGGTAAGTTTATACTGGCGAGATTTGGCTGTATAAATAGGATTTCGTTGGTCATGGTAAGGGATGCCAAGAAGTAGGTCAACACAATCTAATGGAGATACATCACATATCACATAGTGTCTAAAATGTTCGATGGCAAATGTTACCAGGAAGCGATGAGAAACCATTAGGCGGGGATAATCCTTTTGGACCCATCCTAGCTGATATGGTTTCGGATGACGAGTAGTGGGTAGGTGGAGGTGTTGGACTAGCTCTTGTGAAACAAAATTTTCTAACTGCCGTTATCCATGCTCAACAAGGCCGAAGAATTTTTTATTTGGCAGTTATGAGTAAAGAGGGGTAAGGTAGACAAGTTGGAATCTTCATATGTCATTAACATCAACGAGGGATCTACTTCAGTAGGATTCTCAAGAGAAACCTCAGCAATGTTTGCTATAGGTTGAGATGAAATAGTTTCGGTAAAGAGAGTTTTGTTGGTTTTGAGAGAGTTAAAAACTCAAAAATCTGAAGTGTTGTGGAATTAGTCTTGTGGAAGGAACACCACAATGTATTGGCCATTCGATTGGGAGGGCGAGTGGAGGAAAAGCAAGATGTAGTATTGGGTATGGTATTTTGTGAAGTAGATGGATTCTGGTTGGGATGGGATTGAAGAGTACAACCCCGAGGAGCTACCTTTCTTTCGACTACCAGTGCTCTTTGAAAATCTTTATCCAATGTAGAATTTTCAAATAACTCAACTTCTCTACGGAACTGGACCATTAAACCATAATTAAATTTAAGGATTAATACCTCTTATGGGTCTGGAATGTGGATTTGAAGTCGAATCATGGAGAAGTATTCGATATATGCTTGTACTCCTTATGTAGGAAGTTGGTGGAGTTGGTGCCAGTGAATCCATAAGGATCGAAGATACTCGGGTGGGTAAAAACGAACTCTCAAAGCTTCACACATGTGATCCGAAGTGTTGATCGGTTGAGAAGAAGAAGACTCTGCCGAAGCTCCAATTTCTATTACGAAGGTGGTCTTTTCTTGCTCCATGTCCCACCATGTTTGAGCAAGTCCTTCCAACTGTAATGCTTCAATCTGAAGCTTTCTATCTTCGGTAAGGCCTGTGCAAGTCCTGAAATAGGTTGAAAGGTTGCGGATCCATGACTCTAGAGCTTCTCCATTGGTTTTTCCTGCGAACTTAGGGAGTTGGAACCTAGTATCTAACTAGAATGGATCTGGGTGGGTCTGTTGTTGCATTCTCATTAACTCATTGAGACCAGCTGCAAGGTCTTGGACGGGATTAGAGGCATTAAAATCTGAATCGATGGCCAAAGGACATCGTCTAGGAGGCATCTTGTAGAGTAAGCTAAAAAACATAAAGGCTTAAAGCACTGGGGATGAAGGCTTAAGGAACAATAGCTTGACTAGAGGGAGAGATCTATGGGCATGAATATCTGTGAATCTCCTTTCTATGGTGGAGATCTGTGGGCTCCTATGGAAAGAAGATATGTGAATCCACCATCAACTGTAGAAAACCCTGAGAAGGGTGTGAGATCTACTTGCAAATCATAAAACTCAGATGGAAAAAAAAAATTTGAAAACCTTACCGCGGTTGGTTCTTATGTTGCTTATTCTTGGGATCTAGATGCTCTGATACCAATTGATCTACCCTGATGGTGAGAGTTGCATGCAACATTTTTCGTGGAACTTCCCATCAACTAATGGCACCTCCCATTCTTCCATAGGGAAAGGCATGGTACACAGGCAGACATCGTGTGAAAGAGGAAGGCAGCGTGGGAAGGAGATGCGTGAATGCTGGATTCACTGGGCGCACATGCAGACAACATGGGAAGGAGAGGCGTGAATGCTGGATTAGCTGGGAGCACAGGAAAATAGAGTGAGTGTTGAGACACTGTGTGAATGTAGACAAATGGGATGTGTGGAATGAAGACGAGGTATGCTGGGGGAGTGTTGGCCGCAGGATGGAAGAGAAGGCGTGAGGTTGGATCTCAGGATGCGTGGAAGGAATGCTAGGTATGTTGACGGAGTGTTGGGCACAGGAGTGGTGCAGAGTATTAAGTGTGAGCTGGACGTGAATGGAGGGGGGAAACGCGAGTTTGAGCCTGAAGAGGGGCAGACTGAGCGTGAAGCATGCTGAAACCCTGAGCGTGAAGATGAGGCTGAAATTCTGAGCGTGAAAGTGTGGCAGACCAGCACATAGAAATTAGGTTCTTCAAACAGAAACCTAATATCTAGAAAAACAAGAATTACCTTCTCATAACAAGCCCACTTTATTTTAGACGGGAGGTTCCTTTTATAAGAAAAGGACCTGCTTATTTAAGTTCTAATACATTTAGAACACTTAACTAAGTTAATTACAATATCATCAATGTCCACTATGGGTTGCAAAGAAGACTAGCTTCTTTGTGGCCTAGGTCTATAGGCTAAATCAAGGATAACATGGTATAGAAAAGAATGCGTTAAAAACCTTGTAAATGGTGAAGAAGGATTGGAATTCCAAATCAAGGTTGTGTACAAAATCCACTCAAGGACATGGTAGCAGAAAATAAATCATGGCATTATAGGTTGGCCTTAACAAAATCCCTATGACTGATATATTTTGAGAAAAAGGTGAGTTGTATTAGAATTGGTCTTCTTAGAGAGGTCAGCAAGGTGGAGGTCCTTAGAAAACCCATAACCTTATAGAATTGGGAAAAACACAACTTGAGAGAGGCTGTTGGGGTGAAGGGTGACCTAAAGAGAGGCTAAACCCCAAGACATCTTATGTTGACGTGAGATTGAGCTATAAAAAATCTATTAAGAGTTGTCGCTAGGGTGGACGATGGCCTTAGAAAACCAATAACATGAGAAATCTTATACTAGTGATGAGAGTGTATTGGTAAGGAAACCTCAATATATGCCTAATAAGACGAGTCCTTATTTATGTGATACCAATGATAAGAACCTAAGATCTTTTTAAAATTAAAACCCTAAGAACAATCCACAATGCATGCCTAAAAACTACGTTTTAGGAAGAAAGACAATCGAAAGAGACATTTCTTTAACTAGATCAATTTATTAAACATGAGAAACCCATGAATTATATAATAAAAATTAATAATTTTTTAATCTATTAATAAATCAAAAGCGTTTTTATACAATTACAAAATTCCCATATATAAAAGAATAATATAAACATATATAATATTATATTATATAAAAATGCAACTAACAACTTAATATCTAAAAGAATAATATAAACATATATTATATTATATTATATAAAAATGCAACTAACAACTTAATATCTAAAAGAATAACATAAATATATTATATGAAAATGCAACTAACAACTTAATAGTGTATTATTGAAAAAGTCAACATTAACTATGATTCTAACAAACTACCTAGAAATAATAATAAACAATACGTTAACTAGCTAGAAGGATGCAATTCCTCATTGGTCATGAGTTGTGTTGCCATTGTCATCTTTCCTAGGGAGCACTTCTTTATTCCAGATCACCATGACATCATAATACCCAATGAGATATATGAGAGATGAGTTGCATCATATACATTTTGCTTACTTAACTTTCAATTAATTAAATAATTCAATTTCAGCAAGAGCATGTACAATAAAAATGTCTTACTAAGAAATTGTATTTATAGATTAAAGAAAATAAAATAAATATTTAAATTATAAAAAATTATATCAAAATAATAAAATCTGGTTTATGTTTTAATTTTCTTTTAAATTATCTAATTACAAAAAAATATTTCTTAATATGTATTAAAAGTGATATATTAATTAAGTATAGATCCCGTAGTTGGGAGGATGTTATCTTTTCCACTTGGGTTCAAATATTACTTTGTGATATTTCTCCTTAGAATTAACTTTGACTCATTAATTTTAAAATATTTTTAATTTATAAAAAATATAATAAAATTATATTTATATTAATTTTAAATTTATTAAAATGAAAAAAGTTCAAATTGTAATAGGTGTAAATCTTACATGAATGGATTAAACTTTTCTTAGAAAATGTATACTTTCAAACTTTTCATTTTTCCTATTTTTTAATAATTTTAAAATTAGATTGATTATACATTATTCAAATTATATTTAGTTATGAAAAAATTTATTTAAAAAAAAAATAACATTAAAAAAACTCTAAATCTTTTATATATATATATATATCTATTCTTTTATAAATTTTCTTAAAACATTTGTAAAAAATTAAAATTATTTACAAAAACAGGTACACTTAAGATGAGAGGAATCTAAAAATAACGTTTTATTAAAAAAGTTATAAAATAATAAATATAAAAATTATAATAAAAGGTTAACATCTTAAATTTTGTATATACTATTATAGCATAAAATTTTAGGTGGATACGTGGATCTTCCATGTTGCAAGATATGATAACAAAGAATATCCTGTACAATAATAAAAAATATATTTATAAAAGTGAGGGATATGCTCTGTGTAAATTGTTTTATATAAAAATCAATTTAATTGCATTTTAATTTAATTTAAAGATATATATTTAAATTAACTAAAACTTAAATAATTACTTGAAATATATAAGTAGATTTATGTTATGAGTTAAATAAGGCTTTTGAGACACGATTAATTTACTTTATTTGCATACCATTTAAAACGATAATGTGAAACTGTAAAATTTATTATAATTAAATATTATGATAAATCCATTTTAATTCTTATTATCATAAATCTATCCTAATTTTTATTATTTGTTGGAAGTGATTAAATGTCTAAAAATGCAAACCTTTCTATAAGTTTTACCACTTTACATATGGTTTACAATTTAAAAAATTTAATCCTTCTCTACTCATGATAAATCTAAAGTTATAATACATCTACAATAATTATGAATGTGATAATAATGAACATGATTTAAAATACGTGACACTTCATCTTAATCATAAGATTTTGTATTTAATTTTGCTCTAAATTAACATGGACCATCCTCTATTTCACAAGAGAGCACTAGCTCCCCTAAGATGTGAAGATAATCAACTACCTAAGATGTGAAGATAATCAACTAAAATTTGTGTGATAAATTTACATACTCAATGTTTTGAGCCACTACTTTGATGATGTGCTCTAGAATATGTTTTTTGATATCATTTTGGGGTTAGAATATTTTTTTTAAATATCATTTTAGGATTAATCTTTATTTTAAAGGCCACCCACCCCAATGTGTTTGCAACCATAGTATGTTAGCATACTTTCTCATCATTTCTGTGGTATTTTTCATTTTTATGCTAAATGTTTCTTAACTATATTGGTCTTTTTCTTTTACTGTCCAAGGGGAATATGCAATGCCTTAATAAAATATTTTTTCTTCTAGCATTAGAAGTCAATAATCTAGAATATTCAAATAACAAAGCTTTGAACAAAGGCTAGTTCATTAGTCTTTTTATTGTAGAATTTAATTTTACCACTTCATTTTAAATTATAATAGTATCATTTTCTTGAAAAAAAAATTTTTTTTGTAAGTTAGGGTATAACCTTGTATTGCCTTAATAAACATGTTGTTACAAGCAACTTTCTGTTACCTGTCCATGGGGCTAAGTAAGATGGAAGGGAGTGGCTATCTCCAAAAGTAGATATTAAAACACTTAGTTGGATTGGCGAAACTGGAAACTAAAGCCATGCTCGATAAAGGATCATGGCCGAGAGCAGCTGAAAGAAAGGCTGCGACAAGGACAATACAAAGAAGAGAATCATACTCCTGAACATGGGCCGAGTCTCAAGTTTTTTCTTTTTTGCCATGTTTTTTCTTAACTTGTATCCATCCCCCTGAAGCTAGGGACACTAAGGCCAGTTGAAACGAGTCATTGGAGTCTTGGAGGATCTCCTTATTAGAGTTTGAAGAGGAAGACACATGATATCATTTTTGTCCTAAATTCGTAACTCTGTCTTCTTGAAGTGGCATATTCACCTCAAGAGGAGGTCGAGCAGAGCTCTGATCCTGCTTTGTTGGGGGATGTCTTCATTACATTGATCTTTCTTGAATGTCTTCTTCAAACGGAGGCATCCCAGGCTAGCAACTTTTGCCTCTAGGTTATTTTGTATATTTTATAGTGGTTATAACAAAATTGTTAAAATTATAATGAGGCATTCCTATGAATAAAAAATTCATTGTTATATTAGCAAAAAAATTAGATCAAAATCCTTTATTTATCTACTAGATAAATAAAGATTCAACCCTAATTTGGATTTGCGTTTTCCCTACATGAATGGTTGGTTGTAGGGTGCCTTAAACATACAAACTTACATTTTTTTATGGATGTAATAACAAAAAAAATTCCAAATATTTCTACTCATCTTAGTGCTTTTTAAGTGGATCATACTAACGGGTTGTTGATGATAGATATTATGACAAAACAATTAAGTTATCTATATTTAGTATTTTAAAAAAATGCAATTTAAAAAGTATTGGTTAGTGACATATTTTATATATATATATATATATATATATATATATATATATATATCCATTTTATCAAAATGGAGAAAGAATTGTGATATCTCTCTACTCCCAAGGTTTACCTATGCTCATATTGACTATTAAAAAGATTTTTAGGAGACTCTTGAGTTTTTTGGATTTGTGGTACCTTCTATAATTCCTTGTCCAGCAAAATGTGATCATAACACTATAAAGTTTGTTGAACAATAGTTTCTGTTTACCTCACAAACTCTCCTTTACGCATTTATTAATTTTAGGGCATACCATGTATTCTTTGGGCATTTACATAACAGGAAATCTTGAGAGAGATATAGCAATATCGTTCACATGCATTGAGATATTAGGTAAACTTTCCTTTACACTTATAGCATTTATTAATTTTAGGGCATGATGTGTATTCTTTGGGCATTTACATAACAGTAAATCTTGAGAGAGATTTAGCAATATCGTGCGCATGCATTAAGATATTAGTAAATGAATTCATTTTAAAATGATTCGCAAATGAAAAATAATTTTATGATATAGTACTTATGTCTTCGATTATCATAGCACTTCTCTTTACTCTTGGATCCATTCCTATCAAAGTGATCAATATGATACTTATTAATTAGGGAATCAAATCCTTCCTTCATAGATAGAGTAGAAGATATGGATACTAGCTTTCCTCCTCAATAATGGTAATGGTATTTGAATCCTCTTTCGAGGGAAATAAGATTCCACATGATACATATACCTCTAGTTTAGATAGGATAGTGTCTCTATTTATGAATCATAATATTGAATATTGAATATTTTAATGAGTTGATATAATTCTATATTTATTTATTAGGGTGGCAAGATGGCACAAATAAATAAAGGAAAAAATGAACTATAAAATATTTTTTTAAAAAGGTTTATAATTGATAAGATTACAATTATTGTGTATCTTTTTTCCTTGTAAGTGAAATATACACTTACACTTACACTTACACTATTGTAAGTGAAATCTATACATATTGCCACACAATCATGAATAAATACATATTTGTATATAGATTTTGGTGTCATATGTGTCTCTTATTGAGTTAATTTAATCCTCTTATATCTCTGTCACACAGGCGCCCCTTGTAGCCCCTGTCTCTTCCTTTTCTGAGGGCATGCATGGCGTGGTCTATAGAACATCCCATTTTATTTTATTTTTCTTGACTACATTCAAGGGCTTTGTCTCCACAGTGTAGTGAGTGATGGTGGGCGTGGCATTTTTTGGCGTGAGTATGGGATCCCTCTCTCAAAAATATCCAAATGAATTGCAATGTGGCTCTATGAGGATGCAAGTTGTTGGATGTGGAAATTATTGTGGGATTTCCCTCTACCAAACCTTTAACTATTTCATTTTTGAGCGGAAGGTGAATGGTGTAGGTGTGTAGGTGAGCTCAAGATCTCTAAAAGCACAAATGTTGCACTATTGGGAAGAAGTGGTTGGACGTGGGAATAGGTGTGGGGTCCCCTCTCCAAAAACTCCAAATGTGGCAATAAATTAGAAATAAGATGTGGGATATGGGCACAAGCATGGGATCCCACCATCCGAAATATCCAAATGTTCTAGTGTGAGTAAGAGTTGTGGGAAATGTTGTAGTGTGAGTAAGAGTTGTGGGATGCACATGAGCTATTTTTTTTTCTTTTATCTTATATAATATATATAATATATAATATTATATTATTTTTATTATATATATATATATAGGAGAATGAAAAGGATGAAAAGTAAAAACTCTTTACATCAACGACAAAAACAATTATTAAAGAAAGAACATAATAAAAATGATTTTCAATAATATATTTTTTAATTCTGTTATTTTCTATAAACAAAATAATTTATAGATATAAAATATCATAAATAAGAAAATGATTTCCAACAATATATTTTATAATTTATAAATATTAAAAATAATTTTTTTTATTCATATAAAATATCATAAATATGAAATATCTTCAATAATCTTAACTAACAATGTTGAACATATGAAAGAATAAAGTCTAAACATACCACAACATGATTGCAAGGGTCATTCTACCTTTAAAATTTATCATATAAGGTATTTCAAAACTATTCCTCGTAATTTTTCTCTTTATATTTTCTGAGATATTAAAAATCTTTGTACATGCATTGATGCCCAAACAAAACAAAATGATTAGAAATGCTTGTAGCTCCAACAATATATTTTATAATTTATAAATATAAAAAATACTCTTTTTATCCATATAAAATATCATAATTAAGAAAACAAAAAATCTTCAATAATCTTAACTAACAATGTTGAACATATTAAAGAATAAAGTCTAAACATACCACAAAATGATTGCAAGGGTCGTTATACCTTTAAAATTTATCATATAAGGTATTAAAAACTATTCCCCGTAAGTTTTTTCTTTATATTTTCTAAGATATTAAAAATGTTTGTAATAAGTTTTTTCTTTATATTTTCTGAGATATTAAAAATCTTTGTAATAAATTCTGCGTACATTGATGCCCAAACAAAACAAAATGATTAGAAATGCGTGTAGCTCAAACAAAGAGCGATGAAGAAATTACTAGTGTACGGACTATTGTTTTCGGAAAGTTTCAATTTTTTATTAATTCATATATGTTTTGCATGTTTTTTTATTTGTGTTTTCTCTTGAATTTTTTTTTTTTCAAATTGATTATATTTAATTTTCTTAATTTATACAACATCACCACCACTACCTCTCTAAGATATCTCTGGTTGCATCTATTTTTTTTGGAAGAGATTGACTACTACGACCTCTTTAAAGTGTCTTTGGTTGCAACAAAAAAAAATTCATTCCTCTGAAACAACAGGTGGAAATTTGGAGTCACTAAAGTAGGAGCTTATGCAATTTGCGTAGCATATATTCTCTGAAGGCACCTTTTATCAAGTCCAATTATGCTCTATATGAGATGAATTAAAGGTTAAAAATCTTGTCCCTCTTGCAAGGAATCCACAGTGAATTGAATTACCTACATTACAGCTTTTCGTCTTGTTATATATATTTGTTTGTGTGATGTGTATTGAATTGTCCATTTGTATGCAAATTGTATTTATGGTGTCATTTTATAGTTAGATTTTTTATTAATTTAAAATATTGTATTGATGACGTCATTGTATATTTTTTTTTTATCAATTTAAGAGAATATATTTATGATGTCTTTGTATAGTTTATTTGTTTTTCTTTATAGATTTAAAATAGTGTGTAGTTTCTTTTTTTTAATGTAAAAAGTAAGAACGATATTTAATTGTTTTATAAATTAATTATTTCTAGATTATGATTAAACATTTGAAGGTTGAATTATATAAATTATAGGTTTTTGAAGTTTTAAATAATAAATTAATTAAATTTTGGGTTAACTTGAAGTTTTGATATGGACATGTTAATATTAACATTGTTTTTAATTGAGAAACAAAATACTTTATATGTTAAAATACTTTGTATGTTGATTTTTTAGGATATTGAAAAAATAATATACTTTTGTATTTTTAAAATGTATATTTTTGAATTTTTTTAATAGTCGATTTTTTTTCATATATAACCAAAATCAAATTTTAATTTTAATTTAAACTTAATAACTATAAATCAACAACCATTTCTTTTTATATACGAGATTTCATTGTTTCTATTAACAAATTTTAGTATGAGATTCAACATAATCCTTCTCCATATATAACTTAGAGTTATGAAATTACCCTCCAAATCATTCATTAGAAGTATGTTTGCTACTTATCCTTGAATAATTAAATCTCATAGAGTTTCAAAGATCTAATATTTAACTTTTAAAGTAGATAATAGGGCAATGGCTTCACAATTGAAGATAAAAAGATTGGACCTCCTCCAAGAAAAGAATCAAGATTAGTATTATTTGACTCAGATTTTCACATGTATTGATGTTGTTGTGAGAATTTGTAAAAAGATGTGGATTAAGTAATACAAAACCTTTGAAGTCACTATATTTTTTTCTCTAAAATACATATAGTGTTCATTTTTTATACTTATCACATCCAAAACTTAAAGCCATCATGATTCAAAAAGACAAAGATAGTTTCTCTATCCCATCTAAAAGAATTGTAAGTTGTATAACGATTGTAAAATTTGATATTAAGAATGATTTTAATATCATGGCCATATATTTCGATAGTTTATGTGGAAGAAGACTTGCCGCATTCCTGGGGCACATTTTGTAACATTTTTTTTAAAGAATATTCACCCATCCTTTTAAATGTAATGCATCCATTAATGTTTCCATTTGAATCAAACATCTTGATTACCAAAATTTTAAAGCAGTAGACCACATATATCGTTGTTGGGATTGAGAAGGGCATTTAAGTTAGCTTGGATTTGTGTATTAAGAATATGTCTTTCTCTACCTTTCTTATGTAATAATGGTAATGGTTCAAGATTCACGATGCAAGGAAATAAACTATACCCTTATTATGAAGCTGTTAATAAGCTAATTAATCACAAGCAATTGCCAAAATATACTATGATCAAGGATTTCGTTTGTTGTCATTTTTGTTTTTATATGTATACATTTAACTTTATAAAAGTTGTATTTTATGAAACAAATTTCTCTAAAAATCATAAATATATAAGAAAGAGTAGTCAACACCTTAATAATCAAGAAAATAATGAATAGGAAACCTTTTCGAGGGGGAAACCTCTTTATACAATGTACTAAATACACAATAAAAGAAAAGACAATATAACCAAATGAAAATGTCTCCTGATAAATATAGGAGACAAAGAAGTACAGTTGCCACTAATGGAGTCAAACCAACATCAATAATATAACAATACTAATATAAAGTGCCCAATTTAGAGAGTAATGAATGGGCCAGAATTTAGGGCTTAACATGCCCCTCCCTTTCAAACAAATGTTGTCCTCAATGCTTCATTAGTTGTTGATGCTTTTGTATGAAGAACTTTTATTTCCATGGTGAATCTTCTACTAGTAAATTCTTCCACTTGATGAGGTACTTAGTAATAGCCCAATTTTATAGTTGTTTGGTCCGTGTTTCAATGATTTATTTAGGGTCCAATATGATTGTTCCTTTTGCATCAAGCTCCAGTAGGATAGTTTGAATTGGTATCTTGTCTCCTATTATGTTCTTTAATCCATAAACATGGAAAACAAGGTGTACCCTTGTAGATGAAGGGAACTCCAATTTGTAAGCCATACTACCATTAATCTTCTGCAAAAATTTATAAGGACTACAGTACTTGGGTGCTAATTTATTGCCCTTGTCTAGTTGCTTGAGGGACATCAGTTTGTAAGGTTGTAGAATAAAACATATCCAATCCTATTATTCAATTCTCCTTTCATTTCCATGTTGATTTGCTTGTTGTTTCATCCTATTTTTTTATATAACCAAGTTGTCCTTCAATATCTTGAGAACTTCTTGTTGGTGCTCGAGGTGATCTTACACAACTTGGAATTTAGATTTTCCTTTAAAGGGAGATGTGATAGATGGAGGTTGGTACCCATAAAGTTCCATAACTGGGGACATTGTTTATGATGTATGGAAGTAAGTGTTGTACCATCATTATACCATAGATGATCATTCACATAATGCGTTTGTTTATCAGATGCAACATAACGAAGGTGGCCTTCCAAACATTTCTTCACTAACTCGGTTTTCCCATCGTATTGAGGATGAAAAGATGAATTGGCAACTGGGTACCCAAAAATGAAAATAATTGAGTCTAAAATTTTCTAGTGAAAATTGGATCTCTATCACTTACAATAAGCTTCGGGTTTCCCAATAGATTTTGAACAATTTCCATGAATGATGCAACCATTTAAGTTGCGTTAAAAGGATGAGAAAGTGCACAAAAGTGTGCATACATGGTGAGTCTATCAATAGCCAGCATAATAACATTTGTTCATTCTAACTTCGTTAGACCTATGAAAACATCCATTGAGAATTCCTCCAAGTGCTTACAATGTATGTCTAAGGGTTGTAAAAAACCTACGGTCTTAACTGTTTCAATATTATTTTGTTAGAAAACCAAACATTATGGCATCAACCTTTTAACATTATATTTAAGACCTTTCCATTGGTAGGTTCTTAGGAATATTGAGTGCCCTCCTATAGGAGAGGTGTGTAATTCCAAAAAGACCTATTTTTTTAGTTTGGTGTTCTTATATATATATATATATATATATATATATATATATATATATAGATAGATAGATATAGATATAAGCAATATTTATGCCATATTCAATCATTATTCCACACAAAAGTATCTAATACAATAGGATTCCTTTGTATCTTTTGTACCTTTTGAATGAGCATCCACATCGATAGGTCATTCTTCAATTATTCCATTGCTTCTACTATCCAATCAGGTTGTATAATAGAAATAGCACAAAATAATGCCTCAACATCCTTATATTTTCTTGAGAGTGCATCTTCCACCATACTCCTTTTCCCAATGATTTCAAAGTCATATTCCAACATCTTTGTTAGCCATTTTTGTTTCTCTTCTAAAGATAGTCCCTGCTCCAAGATGTATTTAAGACTATGATGATTTGTTTTGACATTAAAGTGCCTACCTATTAGGTAACAAATCCATTGCTTAAGTGCATATAGTAGTGATAACATTTCCTTCTCATAAATGGATTTGTGTAAGCTCTCTCCTTTGAACGACTCAATTTCACAAGACAGAGGCCTTCCTTCTTGCATTGGGACAAAAAAAAATTGATTTCCTTAGGCATCACATTCCATAATAAAGGTTTTTGTAAAGTTTGGTGTGGTCAAGATAGGGGCTTTGCAAATTACCTCTTTAAGTTGTTCAAAATGTTGAGTTTCCTCTAGAGTCGAAGAGATTGAATCCTTCTTCAATAATTTTTTTAGAGGTGCTACTAATATTCCATAGTTCTGAACAAACTTGTGCTAGTACCCTGTCAAACCTAAGAATCCTCTAAGATTATTCAAGTTTTTTCGAATCACCCAATGCATCATTTCTTTAATTTTTCTAAGGTCTACCATGACACCTTCATTAGATACAATATGACCCAATTACTCTACCTCTTTTACCCAAAGAAAAATTTGGAAGGATTTTCATATAGTTCTTTCTCCTTTAGTAGTTGTAGCAGCCTATCAAAATGTTGAACATATTTTTCCCACCACTTGCTATAGATTAGTACATCATCAAAAGATACTAACACAAATTTTCTAAGGAAGGGATTGAAAACGAAATTCATCAAAACTTGAAATGTAGAAGGTGCATTCATAAGGCCAAGAGGAATGACCAAATATTCATAATTCCCTTCATCTGTTCTGAATGCTTTTTTTGGGATATATTCTTCCTCCATTCTAAGCTGATGATACCCTGAACATGGATCCAACTTTGTGATGTAAATTTCTCCATGTAGCTCATCTAACAAGTCATCAATGTCAAGAATAGGAAAGTTATATTTAATGGCGAGCTTATTGATCTCTCTAAAATATATGCACATACGCCATGATCCATCCTTCTTGTGTACCATTACCAGTGGTGCAATGTAAAAGCTTTGGCTAGACCTAGTTATGTCATCCTTTAACATTTATTCAACCATACACTCAATTTTTTTGTTCTAGCCATAGCAGTATCTATATGTCCTGATGTTAGGAGGAACACTTCCTGGAATCAAGTGAATAGGTGAATAAAATGATCACAATATCGAATAGATTAAATACTTTTTGGAATATCTTCAAATACCTTGGAATACTTATTAATGACCCTTTGGAGATCTATGGGAATAGAAGGATTAGATGTTTGAACCTCTAGTGAGCATAAATGTGCAATTACAACCTGCTTTCCCTTTTTCAACAATTTGTTCATTCAATTAGAGCTTATAACCTTCCTTGGTTCCTTGTGATACCCCTTAACTCAAATTATTTTAAATTTATTGAAAATTAAATGTTAGGATCCTGGTGGGAAGTCTTCATTAACAACTTGGGGTTTGGGTGTAATGGTTCATAAAATCTGGAATTAGAGCCACCACCTAGGTTCAATTCACAGAGAGGGTGGCAACACCGGCATTGCAATTTTCATCCAAGGTTCGTATGACTCAAAGGGGACACCACAATACTGGCGCACATCCATACCAGACTCTGGACTACGGAGCATGGTGAGATATTAGGATCCTTGTGGGAAGCCTCCACTAACACCTTGGGGTTTTAGTGTAACGGTCCCTAACATTAAAACCCATTATTTTCAATGATTGTAACCATTTGACCTCTAATAGAAGATAATCACCACCCTTTGGAAGAGAAATCATTAGACTATGCAATACATATTCACCCATAGTAAGAGTGATGTTATGGCATTTCGTTGAGTAATTGATAGTTCTTCCATTTTCAATCGTTAGATGAAAATCCGATGCTAGATATATAAAGAAATTTAGAGCTTTGGCTAATTTACTTTTAAAGAAATAATGAGTGGTACAAGAATCAATCAACAATGTTACCCTTTTCTTTTAGGTATATTCTTCGATCTCGAGCATTTGATGAGTCCTAATTCCAACCAATGCATGCCAATATATGGTGAGAGTAATCTTTTTGGAAGTAACCTCCTCTATTTATTCAACTTTAAATGGTTCCTATTCTTTTTCTTCTTATTCTTCACAATATATGTATAATAATTTCTTCTCACCACACTTGTGTTCCTTGTTCAACTTTCCATCACAGTTAAAGCATAGACCATTTTCTCTTCTTTCATCCATTTGCAAAGGTGTCAATATTCTAGGATGAGGTGGGTTAGAAAAAGGAACATTAATCGCTCTATAGGTGTTAGAGGTGGTCCTTTTAGTAGTCATCGCCATGTTTTTACTTTAAAACTTCATTTCCAACATGAATCCGTCTCTAAGGATGTTGGTTCGAAAAGATACACCTAATGTTGAATGTTATCCTTCAAGTTTCCAACAAAGAGATCCAACAATTTATCATCTAGTATGCCCTCTAGTCTAAGATTCAACTTTTTAAATTATTGAATATGTTAAATTACAAGACCCTTTTGCCTTATATTTATTAATTGGTTAAAAAAGGAATTTCTCTTAATATCATCATGATATGATATCAATTCTTCTCTAAGAATTGACGATTAGATAAATGAGTTCTTTTTACATTCACAAAGCCATTAGTACCACACAAACGACTCATATTCTAAATATAAATATGCAATAGCTACCTTTTGTATATTTGGCACCTAGTGTATATGAAAGACTTGCTCTATCTGAAATATCCATGTTATGTGGCCCTTTCCATCAAACTTAATCATGCAAATATTGGGGAGTTAGATGCCCCTTGGGGACCATCTCTGATTAATTCCATTATTAGAACCAACTCCTCTTGCAGTATGCTTATTAATGGAAGGCTACTCAACATGGACACTAGCTTTATCTTCCTCAGTACCCTAGGACACATTATCACCTTTAGGGATATTTTCATTTGGATTTTGTATCAAATTAGCAATACTTTGCAAATTTTCTTCCATCTTATTACCCATATGTACCATAATATTAATCTCTAAATCAACCATTTTCACAATACATTTAATAAGATCTTCCAACTTCGACATCCGAAAAGATAGGTCTTCCCTTCCAATGAAGGTCAAAGATGAATCTATGGTGGTTTGATTGGAGTGTGAATTTTTTCACCACATTTTTGTTCCATGTGGAAAAATATATATATACAATCTTTATCACACCATTGAGATCACACAAAATAGATCCTTCTACTAAAAGTTATTCAAATTTATAATGGCGTACCCTTTTTAAACCCTGATTTGGAGGTTGATTTGTTAGTCGACCTTCCAATTGAGTTAAATCTGAAATTGTTTTCCCTATGATTCTGAAACCTTTTTTAAATAGAATAATTGTATGTTTTCTCATTAATGCCACAAGTATGACCTAATTCTGATGTGCCAATCAAATTTTATTGCAATTTTCCGAACACTTTTTATTTTTTCCCTTCCAAAAGAGTGAAAGAGTATTACTTGCTACATGTCCAATTCTTTGGATTTAATTATGACAATTCTACCACATATACTACGATCTCTATTATTTTTTATGCAATATGTCTTACTCAATTTGGATCTTTCATGTTCCACACATAATAGTTTTTCATAGAAGACATATTTGAGACATTATTTTCGACTAGTTAAAAGCCCTAACTTCCACTAAGTATAAATCCAACCTTGTAATGAGTCAGGATTTGAAAATTGTACCGCATGTATCATGATCTATGGCTGAAAAAGTGAAGGTGGGAAACAATTCCGTGACAATTTGCTTTTTTTGTTCTAATTTCCATTAATTTTTCTCGCCCGAGACAAAAGTCAACAAATTTTCTCGGGCGGGAGTTTTACCACTTCTCGGACGAGAAATTAACCATGTTTATATTTCTATCGTCCGTTAGTTTTTCCATAGTTAGAGAATTGTTCGCTCGAGAGTTTTTAATTTCTCGTTCGAGAGTATAACCATTTTTTTTTGTCATACTCTCGGATAGATTTCTCGGTCGAGAGTTTTGATTCCTTTTAATGTCTTGGCCAAGACATGTTTAACTATATAAATGCAATAATATTTTCCCGCCACACACATTGTCATTTTCAACGCTGTTGTTGTTGCTGTTTTCACTAAAACCAACACTGTGCTGAAACATCGAAGGGAAGGAAGAGTAGGTGCACTGCAACTCTATTTGTTGAAACACCTTCAGGGAAGACCACCCACGGAAACGAAGTGAACGGCCATGAGAAGAGGACCGCCACCGCCTGTTCGATCCGGATGACCATACCATCAGACGACCGCACACGGGTATGTTTCTCTCTTTCCACAGGCATCTCTCTAAAACCCAACCGAATTCAATTTCAAATTTGGCTACCGTTCCTTGGAACTAATCTGATTTCGATCAATTCGCCTTTAGGGTTAGGGTTAGAGGACGAATTCCTCTTGTGGTTGGACCAACAGTATTTTTGGACCCTCTTCCAACTAGAAGCAAATTTAAATGTTCTCCTATACTAGACACCCTAGCAAGCACATTTACGTAATCCTTCTTTGGACCCTAATTTTCTGCTGCACCAGTTTTATCTCTTTGAACTATTAGCTAAAGCAATTTTTACTCTTGTCCGGGCCATGGTGGCATGGGAAAAGATCCTTCACAATGCATGCAAACTGGGCTTTGTATTACACATTCCTTTGAGCATAATCTAAGTATTTTATAACCTTCTTGTGAATACAATTGAATTCCAAGTAAAATTGCACAGAAGGGGTAAGGGAACGTTGTATAATGCCATGCCTCCTCTCTAATTGTATTTTTCTAAGCACATGATGAATCCACCAAGTCTTCTCATCTAGGTTTTCCAGCGTCTAGGTTGATATACACATAATAGGTAAGGGAAAGGGAAGGGTGAAAGGGCGAATCACCAAAGGAATTTAAATTCCAACCTAAACCCTTTGAGATGGAATACACAAAGTAATAATCACTATTATATACTAAAGGAATCCGCTTTAGACTGTGTAATTCATCAACAAGAGAGATCGCAATGACAAATGATATATCATTATTTATAGGAAATTGATTAACCTTAAATGCAAAAGACACCAAAAACCTTAGTCTTCAAGCCTATGATCCTATATCGCACCATAATTACGAACAACCTTACATAGAGATCACCATGCTAGGCACTCAGAACTAGGTTAATATCCCACCCACAGTTCTGAGCTCACACATGAAGGAGTTAAAACTCACATGATGGAGGGGGGAGTACTATGAAAATTTTTGGAGTAAATAACCATGTCTCGATCCAATGCACTTATCATTCGTCTATAATGTTGTGTGCCTTGCCATGCATTGTTTGATTATTCATTAACTATGGTATTAATATAAATTTGGGGTCACCTCCATTTCTTACTAGCATACATTTGCGAAGATTAATAGTGATGTTTTCCATTTTTTCTACTAGTGAGTTACATGAACGTTGAAAATGAATAATGTCTATCATTTCAAAGTGGGTGAAGAAACCTTGTATTCTTTATAGCATTCTAAACATAATTGGTTTTTTCATGAGGTTGTCCTTCTCATCTTGTTCTATTATTACAACTGAGTTTCCCACCACTTTGACTTATATGTTTGATTGTTCGTCATTATACCAAGTCCCCATACTAAAGTTTCTTCTTACTTTCCTTCAAAGCCTAAGATCACCTTCATGCACATACCATCCTTGTTAGTTATCAAAATTTAATCCAATTCTAATATAAATATAAAAATAAAAATAATTAAAAAACTATTATTTATATTACCAACCACATCTTACTAGTGTTCAACTTCTTTTGCACTCCATGAACACTCTTATTCAGTTAACTCAAGTTTTCCATTCACTTTCTCCTTGAATATTGACCACAATTCAACATTTTGAAGATGTTTTTAGTTAGAAAACCCTGGCTATCATCTCCTTTAATTCCTTGTTCATTCTGCTCTGTTGTATCAATTTTTACTACAATCCCCTACATTTTTTACAACCCCACTCCCTGCAACCATATATCATACTATCCAAGGTCGGCCAATATTTTTAGCTCTAGGTTCTGGTTCACTTTTTCTTGCTGAAAAATTATGCTCGTTGATTCTCATCTTTTTGCAATCCTATGATTTGAACTCTAGACTCAACATCCATTCCCATCTCCCTCTCAAGCTTGGAGATAGTCCATCTCAGCAATTCAATGAAGCCATTTCAAATGTTGGTCTCTATTTATTCATGTAGTACAAATGTATGCTCATTGACTCCACTCTGAGCAATCTCCATACCCAAAATATTTAATCATAATTCACTCCCATCCTCAACATGCAAGCCTCTTTCATTCTATGGCTCTGAAATTGGTCCATCTTGGCAATCAATTAATCCAAGTCGAATTCTGGTATACTTTGGTTCACTATTGAATCTATGCAACATTTATTCAACACTAAAATCCCAACAAACATATGCCATAAAAAATGAAGTCTGGGCTTCCCTCTTTAGCTAGGATCAATTGCTCCCTTGCATGGAACAATTATATGTTGGTTAATCATGCTTCAATCAATCTTCAATGAGTAAAACATTATCCCATGATTGAGATATTTTTATGATCTTTCCTAATTCCATTGAATTGTTGCTTGCTTCATTGACGAGGTTGACCTCTCATGCAACTACAAATTTATGGACATTTGTTTCCTTGGGATGGTCACGTAATGTTCTCTTCGTTGTAAGACTCAATTGTTTCTTATCATGCTAGCAACTCTCTTCCGTTAGGATTAGTTAATTCTCATCCTGGAAGCAAATCTATATTGATTGGTGAGGTGTTAATCAACACTTTATATCTCCAATAACATCAACTGAAAGACCTTCTAATTGGTGTGTAATCATAACACTTTTACTATCCAAGATAGTGCCAACTCTTGCAAATGCTTGGTTGCAATTGATAACCATCAATAGGATGCATTGGATCCTTTACCAACATTCTCCACCATATCATAGTTGCTTCTACATTCACTCTCAAAATAGAATCAACTATTCATTGAACCACAAAACATACTCAACCATGGCTGCTTTGTTTGCTATATTCATGGAGTTCTAAGGAACCCCAAATTCATTTACCTCCATGCATCAATATTTGGTCCATCTTCCAAAGTGGATTCTTCAAGTGAAAGTTTGTAAACCATTAGAATGTGGCTATCCTTGCAACAATTTGTTGTCCATATTGCTAGTTTTACATTCCTCTTGAGTGTATATCTCTCCTTGGATAGTTTCTACTCCTTATACTGTAGATGTAGGAAACTCTTCATCACTTCTTATCTTCACTCTCCATTCCCTTTTGTTAGTTTCCCAATGGGTGGGGTGAAGATCTGGATGAAGCTTCCAACATTTTCCTTCCCAATGTCCACTCAACTTGCAATGGTGGAAAAAATTCTTGAACTTAATTGGACTACTTTGCTTGCCTTCCTTCTCCATTTTCCCTTGAGCTATTGGATGGTTTGGAGAATTATTCTTTCCATCCTTCCTCTAAAATGAATATGGATCCCTGCAGATGTCTTGCTTCTCCCAAAAAGAATCCATATAATGAACTTTCTTTCCACAAAATGAACATGATTATAAATACCAAAAATTAGCAGCTCTATGGCCTTTCTTCTTGCAGCAGTGAAAAATCAGGGATGTCTTGCCTAATGTATGCCTCTTGGTCTTCTTAATCTTTCTATGGTTGATTAGTTTGCCACTTATTCTACATGCTAGTGGAAGATGAGTCTTTAAGACTTTCTCATTACTTCCCTTCTTCAATATGTCACAAGAAGGTTGAGGAGGTAGTGGGTTTCTACCTTCCTTTGTTGCTCTTTCTTTTGAAGATCTAGCCAACTCTGTCGCATCTTGTGCCTTCACAAAAATGGTATTATTGGACATATAATTTTTCATTCTTCCATTGAATCATAGGTCCTCGTGCTTATCCCACTGTGTATCTATAATGGGGATTGAGATGCTTTGTCTTCTCTTTCCAATTCCTTGTCTATAGTAGCCCATTTTCCTTAATAGTTTGGAACCAATGCCTCTAATATGATTTTCAAATTCAGAAAGATGCTATTGATCAATGTTTATGGAATGTGAACTTACCTTAGTGGTCTTAGTCATGGTTCTAGATTTGACAGTGGCAATGGAAGGTGGATTTGCTTCATGGTTCCCTTCGACAACTTATTGTAGTTTCCCATACTTAAGTTAGATAAGTATAATGGGTTAATGCAAATGGATTAATGTAGATGTGAATGATGAAAAATTAATAAGGGAGCTAAAGACACGAGTCTGATGAGAGAAGATAATGCACATGTTTATATTTCTTATTTTCCTTGCACTATATAGGTATTTTATTTTGACCAGAAAGGACTCTTAGCTCACCAAGTACTAATCTTTTAAAATATTAATTCTATTGGATATCATATATCAATTTCATATCTTAAAATGACTCAGCACTGCTTTGTAGGATTTTATACAATAGGTATGGCATTGATAGTCAATGCTACATTTTCAACCCAAAATGTTGTCATAGTTGCTCCATTCCATACTTTATAGGGAGGTGTATGGAGAAGAATATTAGATGATACATGTGGTAGCACTCAGGTTACTATGATTCAACAAAATCTTCATAAACTATGAATTTGTTTGGTAGTGAAATTGAAACTAATAGCCTGCACCAAGTGGAAGGTTCAATTAGAAAAAATAAGAGAATGTATCAAGCTCTTGATTGTCAATCATCAAAGAATGACATAGAATCAACTTCCCAAAGTATTTCCCACAGTGAAATATATTATGGCCATATTAGCTCACTCTCATGTCAAACCATAGAAAAATATCATTCATACTAAAGGTTGGATTGAGGTGGAGAGAAACATAGATAGTACCATGTTTCTAATGGTCCAATAGAAATGAGTAAGCCTTAGAAAGCTTCAACATCAAAAGGACACAACTTCCCAAGCTACCCAAAACACCAAGAAATGAATGTCTCGTACATTCTTTTCAATTAATATTTTGAAGCATTTATTAAAAATATAAGCACATTGGATGCACAATTTAATATTGTACCCAATGATTATCCACATGAATAATTTTTAGTAAACCTATAGGGAGATAAATTGAAAATACATGAAAATGTATGTTTCTAATCTCCCTCTAAATTTTTAATTTAAAATTTATGTAACAGAATTTAATGCATAACCAAGAGATGAGGTATATAAGAGAGTTTTTTTTCAAGTAGATGGTAACAAAAGATATCATTACAATAGTTAACCACAATAAAACATAATTCAACAAACATAGAATTGCAAGAAACTGAAATATTTTGATACACAACAATTACCGCATATGCAAACATTATTGAAATTGTTAGATTGACCCATAAGGTCATTTTATACATCATGAAGATGTAATTAACTCCCTTGAAGTGAGGAGGGTGACATCCATAGAGATTGATGATGGTGCAAAACAAACTTATTTTTTATTTTTAGTGCACCATCCAATTGCTTTGGTATAACTACTCAACTAGTTTAATTGATCCAAAATGAATCATTATATATATTTTTCATCTATTACGGTATTTTTGGGGGAAAAAACACCGAGTGGCTATTGGGGCCCATTTTAGTCGTCGGTCCCACCTTGGTTATTTAGAGTCCAAAAATGTTTGGATCTTGTTAGAGGCTTTAAATTGTTGTTTTTGGGGTCAAAAATTTGTGAATAGAGTTATAGGCGCCATTAAGAGCTTTCCAATGAATCAAAGATCACCTCAAGTAGAGTTCGTATGAGGAAGTTAGGCTTTTCACAAGTTGATTTATCCTGTTAACCACCATGATATTGGGTGGATGCCACATTAGCTTTCATTACTCACACATGTGGAATTAATCATGTAGAGTCTTTCAAAAAAATTAGAGCATTTGAAACCCTGGCCCTAATAAAGGGTTGAAGCATGTAAAAATCCTAATCCTATCCTAGATGGCTATTAGGACATTGTTAAATACCGGTCCACTAGGATATAAATAGGATAAATTCATATTGTATTAAGTAATGTTCCATGATAAAGTAGAGAATTGACACATGTAAAATCCCTAATCCTAACATAGATGGCGATTAGGGCATTGTTAAATACTTGTCCACTAGGATATACATAGTTTACATTCATATCCTATTATGTATTGTTCCATAGGTTACAACAAAAGCAAATGAATCACGTACACAACATTTTGTATTTCATTAAAGAGTCAACTAAACATTTATACAATTGGTTGTAATATTTCAAGCATTGGATTTTTGCACCCCACCCCCTAACCAAGAAAACCTTTGATCCATAATAACAAACAAAATATATTTCTATCGGAATCCTAGGTTACCATTGGAGACCCCACTTCATTGCCTATATGAGACACTTACAGTTACACCTTTCTCTAGCCTCATTTTTCCCATTTTTTTTCCACCATCACCCTTTATGCGATTCTAGGGGGGCAATGGTTATTCTATGCAATATAACACTTTTGATTATAGAAGATTTCTAAGAGATTAGTTGTTTGAAAGTCATTTTGTAGTTTGCTTTAGTAGCTTAGTCAACCTCTACCAGAATAAGACATCAAAGATCAAGATCTAACAAGGGAGATATGATCTTGTGGTCTAATTCTAAGCTAATCTTGTCGTGTTAGTTTAACTCATTGTTTGATTTGGTATTATTACATTTTGAAGTGTGCTTGCTAGCATTAATTTAGGCTAGAATAGATTCTAATGTTGCATTTCATGTGCCTACATCTCTAAGTTTATGATTAACCTGGTTGATTTCTCATTTTGTCTTAACAAGGACACATGGACCGTCTAGAGACATCTACCATCAGTGCTAGATGAAGACATGTGATGCAGTCAAGTATATTCAATTGTTAATCAGAAATATATTTTTCTTGTTTGACACGTTTTGACATGTTTATTAATCTGTGGAAAATTCTTATCATGCACAACTTCACAGCTTCAGGGTGAAGCAAACTTGACTTCTATGCAACAACACTCCATGAGGTCATCGTCAAGTAAATTCAATTTTTATTCAATTTATGCTCAAGTGTATATAATCATAAATATTTTTTTACACAACTTTCTAAGATCTTGTTGTGTACAGGTGGTGTCTCTCACAATGACAGACGTCTGTCTGAGGGGTCTACAGGTGCCAGCGGACAATCTCAAAGGACATGCTTAGTGTCTTATATGCCATCGCTAGGTAGAGATTGTTTACATACATTCTGACTAGAATTCTTGTTTGACATGTTTATTAATCTATGGAAAATTCTTATTAGGCACAGCTTCACAGCTTCAGGGTGAAGCAAACTTGACTTCTACGCAACAACACTGCGTGAGGTCATCGTCAAGTAAATTCAATTGTTATTCAATTTATGCTCAAGTGTATATAATCATAAATATTTTTTTACACAACTTTCTAATATCTTGTTGTGCACAGGTGGTGTCTCTCACAATGACAGACGTCTGTCTGAGGGGTCTATAGGTGCCGGTGGACAATCTCAAAGGACACGCTTAGTGTCTTATATGCCATCTCTAGGTAGAGATTGTTTACATACATTCTGACTAGAATTCTTGTTTGACATGTTTATTCATCTGTGGAAAATTCTTATCAGGCACAGGTTCACAGCTTTAGGGTGAAGCAATCTTGACTTCTATGCAACAACACTCTGTGAGGTCATCGTCAGGTAAATTCAATTGTTATTCAATTTATGCTGAAGTCTATATAAACATAAATATTTTTTTACACATCTTTCTAAGATCTTGTTGTGCACAGGTGGTGTCTCTCGCAATGACAGACGTCTGTCTGAGGGGTCTACAGCTGTCGGTGGACAAACTTAGAGGACACCCTTAGTGTCTTATATGCCATCGTCAGGTAGATATTGTTTACATACATTCTGACTAGAATTCTTGTTTGACATGTTTATTAATCTGTGGAAAATTCTTATCAGGAACAGGTTCACAGCTTCAGGGTGAAGCAATCTTTGCTAGTATGCAGCTTCACTCCCCGAGGTCATCGTTAGGTAAATTCAATTGTCATTCAATTCACGCTCAAGTCTACATAAGCATAAAACTTATTTTACACAGATATTTCTAAGATCTTGTTTTGCACAGGTGGTGGCTCTCAAAATGACAGACGTCTGTCTAAGGGTGGGTCTACAGGGGCCATTGGACAACCACAGATGGAACATTTAGTGTCTTATTCTTCAGATACGCCATTTCCAAGTAGAGATTGTTTACATACATTTTGACTAGAATTTTTGTTTGACATGACTGTTTTATTTGTGAAAAATTACATGATTTTTCCTGTAAACTTACATGTGATTGCCAATATTTGGTTTCCTATAGGGGATTCTGGACATTCTAACAATAATGATGGTTCAGAAGACTTTATTTCTATTTCTCACCACGTTCATGATAATGCAGAGGTTCCATCAAGTATTTAAAACGAACACATTTTATTTAAATGTTTATAATTTGATCGACAAATTATATATATATTTTTTAATACTTGCACATGCATTTTAGTTCTTACAGGGTTTGCTGCTACTGATCCTAATCCACCTCCCCAGACAAGGAGAGCTCATCGTGTGCAGCAGTATGCTCACAATGAAAGATATGATCCTCTTTACAATCATCCTAGAGATGTTCCCGAGGAGACTCCTTGGGAAAACAACATCGCTATGTTGACTGTGGAAGAGATGAAGGAGCATTCATTGATATTGCTGGTAGAACTTGACACTTCAAATATCTCTTTTGGTTCTCAACAGTGTCTCCAGATTGTTTTGCACAATCTGAACAGTTTGATCGAGACATACCTTGGGGTTGGACCATCAACCCATATTTTTCATGACATGATGCGTAGGAGGCAGTTGTCAGTGATGGGTCGCCACAAGTTTGAAGAAATAAAAAAAATTGTCACAAAAGAAATGGTCTTTACATGTTTTGACTTGCGGCCTGAAGACAAAAAATTTCTAAAGATTGCAAGATTCAATGATCCACTGATTGCACCCCATATTTATTCCAAGCTCCTGTGTGCATATGGGAAGTTCCCTAATAATGACAAGGTTCCTCAGTATTTTGCTAAGATGCTGATTGCAGAGTTTCGATTTCACATGGACCCCGACTATACAGATACGCGATCCAATTTCTATGGTGTTGGAAAAGGTCATACATATGAACGACCTGATGCACGATGAGATGTTCAGTATAGGCGTCCGATGCCTTGCTTAATACAGCCACATCCTAGAGTTGTTTCTTTTCTAGAGGAGTTGGAAATGACATCCCAAATAGCAAGAGGGGTGAGGGAACAGATAAGAGAGCGTGTTGGGGCTACATTGGTAGGGATGGAAATCGGCATAAATACTTTGCCATCTTCAACCAGTATGGATGAAATCCCATTTGATGATTATTTTGATGATCGCTTGTGTAGCATGACTCAATTAGAGCTTTAGCAGTATGCAACGCACTATAGAGATAATTATAAGCGAGTCATCGCTGGACAAAATCAAAACAGAGGAAAGGTACGTAAGTATGCAATAATATTTTTCAATTTATTATAGGAAATCTAATTTTTTTATTCCCCAAATCTAATGTCTATAAATTATATGGAATTTATACAGTATACCAGATTCATGAATGATGACAACTTTGATGATACGGATTTTATTGACCGGTCAGAAATAGAGGCTAGTGGCATGAATACACATGTTGAGAAAATTGTAGTTTCTCAATTTCCACAAGGGACACAAGTATGGATATTCCTGTTTCATGTCTTCTAATCATTGGTCTTAGCTTTAGCTTAAAAGGTTTACCTGCTGGTTTTATGGGTATTATGTGTTATAGACATAATACTGAATTTATATTAATGATATTCTGGGTATTCTGTGCATTTTTTACTATTAAAAATGGTTGTTCATGCCTAGATTATGAGATTAGGGTTTTTTCATGCCTAGAAGACTAGCCAAAATAGCTCCCAATGTACACAACTCACACTTGCAACTTGAATTAGCAACTTACACTTGCAACTTGAATTAGCTTTAACGAAAGCTCACACTTGTCTTTGAACTTATCTCGGTAACTCAACTTGACATTGATGATAACTCAAAAGGTCTTGTCCTTATTATCACATTTATGATTAAAATTTTTCATGATAAGTCTTTAATTTAGTCAAATTTAGGCCTTTCATTGTTGCCTCTAATTCGACCAGCAATAGTTCCTAAGAAGGATAGACCCTCTCATAAGTTTCTACCTTTTGGGGGAAGTGTTACAAGGATCGAAGCCAATTGAAGTGAAATATATTTTGGAAATGTTCTTGAAAATCTATCAAACTTCAATTTCATCTGCTAAAAGGTTGCAACTTCGATCTAGTAGAACTAAAATTCACTCTAGATTCAGTTTTCTCTTTAGGTGCTAGAAATAGAATTTAGAGGGCACATCCCTAGATTCAATCCATTACATGCACCCCCTAATCCTAGCCCCTCTTGCCTTGTAATATTCAAATATTTAGAGCCATGATTCCAACTCACTAATTGTCTATATTTCATTAAAAGGTCCCACTTCCATCCATGATTGAGCTTGTTGAAGCTGACTTTGGACTTGATTTTCTTTTCCTTTCCTAGTCTTGTTCATTGTAAATTCATAAATTTCACTTCAACCTTGTTCCCTGTACTTTAGAAAGTGTATCACTATAAACTATGAATCATTAGAATAAAAAATTATTGCTTAGTTTTGGGTTTTACAATATCTTCTCCTCGAATTTTTACGATTTTTATGAAGTGAAATTCATGGTGTTGTCCTATTTCTATGTTTTATACCCCTACAGAGTCCAGACAACTAAAGAAAGAACAAAATTATTGCGTAGAAAAACTATACTGCATTCTCAAGTTTATAAAGTGTTCCCAAAAATTCTCTACCTAAACCTAGTAGGATCCTGAGAATAAAGGGTGTAGACTGCTCCAAGAGTTTTCTAGGTGTGCTCAAAGTTGTAGAATAAACCATAGGAAAATTTTCATACAAATCGAGGGATTCTAGTTATGGAGAAGTTGCACCTCCTTCTAGTAGTCTAGAGTTTGTGGGATGTGATGAACAACCAAACCCTAGGAGAACAACTCGACCCTAAAGTTGGTCACATGCAAATGATCTTGCCTAAATCTAAAATAATAAATGGGTAGACCATGGGTATGCATGTATCCCTTTTTAAAAAAATGTTATTATATTTTTGTTCTTTTGGTTTTTATTCATCATTAGCAGGGTTTTCTAAAATTTCTTTATTATTGAGGAAGTCCAATCCAATCCTACTTCATCAACATGTCTCAATCACCCATGGATTTAGCCATCGTTTTTCTCACCTATAACTCCTTCCTCAATGAGTTTCAATCATGGATATTCATCAATACAGGGAAACAAGGTATTTTAGAAAATCCAACACATTCTAGAAATCATGAAAGATGACTTTCCCAATCAACTCCAGTTTGAAATGTTTTCATATTGTATTCCAACTGAGTCAATTATTGAAAATGGGAAAGGGAATCTTGTAGTAGAGAATAATTAACCGAGATTGTGCCACAAATTTGGATTTATATTTGAACTTCATGCCTAATTTAGCACCATAACAATGCTAGAAATGACTTTTGATTTTAATAAAGTCCCGAGCCTGATCTCATATGAGAATAAATAATAATATTGATAGAATTCCATGGGTATTATAATAGATTTTAATTATATAGTATATATGAAGTAGCACTACATTTTGCATAAAAAATATGCGAAAATGAAAAAACAAAATAATAAAATAATAGGCACACTCTATACAATAGTTAATTAAGACAAAAAATATGAGAAATCAATCATAAGATCCTCAATGGATGTACTCAATTGTATTACATGAGATATCTTTTCCACCATTTGAAACCAAGTTTGTACTCAATTGTAATGTTTAGCTATGACAAAACAATAGACCCTAGGAGGCATTCCAAACCCAACAAGTGATACTTGTACAAGGATGTTGCAATAGATTCTGGTACAGTTCACACAACATCAACAAACAAGAGATTTACTCCGCATCTCCACACAGGGCTACATCATTTGGGAAACAAGATATATCTCATAATAAATCCCCCAGCATATATAGATCATCTAATGTTCATCTATCATGAGCTTCTTCAGTTTAGCCTCAGATGTTAGGAGAGAGGGCTTCAGGGATGGTTGGCCTGCATCTTTCAGGCATTACATCCTCCCCCATTTCCTCTTTGGAGGTTTTTTCATTGTGTTCTTAGAAGTACTTGCATGTTTCTGCATTACCTCTTATTCTTAATTTCATGGTCTTAGCCCATAGATCTTATCTAACGTAGCATAGTTTAGATATGATTTATGCTTCCATTTCATTTTATACAATGAATTTGCTTCTTCTGATAATCTAGACAATATGTGTATGACCATGCAACATGTATTCTGATTCCTTTTTTTCCATAGTTTTCATTGGCCCTAATTTTTATGATAATATCAATAACAATATTTTCACTTGCATCCTTTCAAGTGACACTTTGAAAAAGGTGTCACTCTCACACTTGATTCCAAACTCTCGTTTTCATTCTTTTTTCCTGTAATAGGTTTTGCACATATTCATATATCATAAAAAAAATTTGCTATTTTTTGTGCTATAACCTATGACAGAAATATGGGACATTGAAAATAAAAAATCCATTTGTGCCACCTTTTCAATGCACTTGTAGAGAATGCAAATTGCCAATGATTGAAAACACTATATTCTACTCAGTCTGTAATCGTGAAACACCAACGACATATGAGCATGTTTTACATTGTACACTAGAAAAAGCATAAGGTATGAATATATTTTCAATTGTTTAAAAACACTTCATAGCTTTTGCATTTTTCCACTTTGCATCTCAAATTTCTAGATGGTATTGTAACATGGTTTCCTTGCAAATTTTTGCATCTTCATATCTTCTTTATTCAATGCATATACTCAAATCAGTTTATGACAATTGATAATGTCTTTTAGCTTCTTCCAGAAAATAGATTCATGTCTTTCTTAGTAACATTGTCGTAGTGTTAATTTCCATCATTGCTACTACTGTAGTTTTCATTTGCATATCAAACTTTTTCTTTTTCTTTCATTGTCATTGTCTTTCCTGCTATTTCCATGTCTTCTCTCTTTGTAAGGTTTTTGAGCTGGGTAATTTTGATATCATTTAAAGTATGGCTATTGAAACAAGGCTCCTTTAACTATTAGTCAATGAAGGGCTTAGTTTGTCCATGGAACCCTCCTTAGAGGGTGTGTACAGGATTATCCTACAAGATTATAGTTTGTCCCAAAACTTGTATACATACATATATATATATATATATATATATATATATATATATATATATATTAACTTTTCATTTTGACTTTGCAGCCCATAGAAACCCAGGAGCCATTGGTGTTACGGTCCGAAGGTTGAGATCGATCTGTTCTACTTGTAAATTAATTGTCACCATTTTTTGCGATAGTAAGAAAGACCAAGGGCATGACGATCATTTTTGGTTACTTGAATGATCATTTTTTTTACTTGAACATAGTTTCCTTGTGACTGAGTTACTGGTGATCAAATTATTTGGTTATGGCAGGTATTGGAATATCACTTTTGTTTTTGTCAAGTATGGTTAGAAACTATGTGGTTACTCGCATATCTGATCATCTTATTCCTTCCTCTTGCAGCATCTCGAGTGAAACCTTGTCATCTATCCTATTTCAAGTTTTGCGGCCGTTTTATGGTCTTGTGGCAACTGTTATGCTATTTTTCACCCTGGATGATTATCAATGTCAGTTTTGATCTGCTTTGCCATGTGTCAATATCATCCTACTGCAGCAATAGATGAGGTTGATCAGCTTTCATAATGCTTTTATGTTTTGCTTGTTTATTAATGCTAAAGCACAACAATTGATTAGAATATTGCTTGGTTGTTTCAGGACTGGGATAGGAAAGATCCATCTCAAATCGTCACTGAGATGTGTGGTTTTGTTACAATCCTTTCTGGCACATTTTTGCTACATAAGACCAAATATCTCGGGGACAATTCATCTAGTGTAACATGTATTATTTTTTCCTTCATCTATTAACATTGTTACCTTTTGAAGCATTATGGTACTTATCGCAGTTTCATACTTATCCCTTATTTAGTAGAGTTACTGTGGCTTGAGGAGCAAGCCAAGACACAAAGTTGTGGCCAGTGGACAAAGGTAACTTCTGACTTTAGCCATTATGGCAATACTAAAGTAGCTTTTGGTTAGATCATACTCATAACCAAGTGAGCATGATCTGAAGTATGAAATGTGTTTGTGACAAACACCTGGTGTTTCAGAGGCATCTATTTGGGACTTGCCTCCATCAGCTATAGGAGATCCAAGCAACTTAGATGCAATCTCCCTCTTATCTACAAATAAAGGAAAACCTATGGAAGCTCTTGTGGAGCAAGTTCGAGATGGAAGTACAATACGGGTTTATTTACTCCCTACATTTCAGTTTGTGCAAGTTTTCATGGTAGGGATCCAGGTGAGGCATTTGGTGTATATTGCTATGTATTAATATTTAGAAATGATTTTTCTAGAACTATGTATATATACCAAGTCACCAGTCTCTAATTCATGCTAGGCTACAAAAGTTTAGGATTTGTATGGATAATACATGCAAAATCAGAATCTGCAAGGAAAAAAGTTGGAAGCTCCTAGTTTGGAGCCTGAGACCAAAGTTATGAATGGTCTGAAAATAAATAAAATCAAGCCTGCTAGATAACACATTTCTTAAAGTTTGATGTGTTTATGATTGATATGAAGGAAAATGAGAATATGGGGCAATTTATTGAAAATCAGCCCAGTTGGTTACCATTTGTCACAAAAAAAAGTTGGGATTGAATTGGAGATAATCAAGAAACAACAGGTTTAGTTTAATAGAAGCCATTATAACTAGGGGAAATCCTAGAGTAAATTAATGATAGAAATTTTTAAGGATGGATTTGAGGTGCATGTAATCAAAAGGTTGAGTATCAGTAGACCTAAATATTTTTTACATTCTATTAAAGGATTAGATGCTATTACTAACATCTATCAAATCTGTAAAGTCCATTCCATGTAAATAAATCATGTGGAAAATCGAAGGTAATTCAGATATGGTAGTCAATTTAGTGTCTATTTGACATGAAGCAAAGCTTTGGTAGAGGATAAGGATAATTAAGGCCTTATTAGGAGTCCAATGCCACAACACAATAGCCTAATCTTACTACAACAACATCAAATAGACATACTTTTATGAAGAATTTTCACAAGGTTATATGTAGTACCTTTTTTACTTAAGTTGGAGAAACACGGTGGTTTGTCACATGTGTTGAGGTTGAGTTGATATTTTGATGCGATGGGATATTTCCTACTAGAATTCAACAAATCTATAGCCATGATGTCAAATTCAAGGAATTCAATTACCATCTGTATGTATCTTTTGATCTGCATGTTATGATACAAAAAGTCGAACTGGGCTATACCTGACAATTTATTTATGAAACTACATACATAGGCAGTGATGCCCTAATTTGTCAAAACCTTTTCCTACTTGCCCACCTGTCACTCAAAGAATGAAATTACCAAGGCCTCTTGATAAAACTACAATCTAAGTTGTTGTTGAAGGTGCAAATCTTTCACCACGGAGCATTGTTCCTTATGAAAATGGTCTCTCTCCTCACAGGAAGAATGGTATTATAGAAAGAAAATTTTGTTCTTGTTTCTACATCAAGCGTGACCTAAACTCAATAATTGTTTGGATTGGATGAGTTTAGATGCTTGAGTATTTGGTTGGTTTTTTGCCTCTGTTTGTGTTGATTCAAGTGGTCATTATTTGTACTACAAATATTTGTGTACCATGTTGTATCAGGGGGCTGTTGTAATTCTGATCTGATTTGCAATCTAGCACTACAATTATTCTAAGCTATTATTCACTCTCTTAGTTCATGGATTGTTGTTTTAACATATTTATTGACAAGTGCTTCATCCATATGTTTCTATTTCACTTTAGGGTTTAGCTAAATTTGTCGAATGGAGTGATAGTATGATGGAGGAGGGTGCCAAAAGGCGCCTAAATAATGCTGAGCTTCAGGCAAAAAAAGATCGCTTGAAGATATGGATCAATTATGTTCCACCTCCTTTTAACTTAAAAGCAATTCATGATGACAAGTTTACTGGAAAGGTTTGTCTTCATTTGCAGTGACTGAGTACTCTCTGTTGATAACACGGAGAAGAATCAAGACATTTTACTTAAACTGTGTTTAATTTTTAATCCTAAATCTCTTGATGTGAAGCAAAGCACAGCTACTTATTTTTATGTACTGAAGGTCTGTATATTTGCAGGTTATGGAGGTTGTTAGTGGAGACTCTATGGTTGTTGCTGATGATTCTGCTCCTTATGGGAGTCCTTTGGCTGAATGTCGAGTGAATTTGTCAAGTATTAGAGCTCCAAAAATCGGCAATCCAAGAAGAGATGAAAAACCAGCTCCATATGCTCGAGAAGCAAAGGAGTATTTACGTATCATACTCATTGGCAAAGAGGCATGCTCAACTATGTAACAGCTGTATCTATCCTCTGTTTGCAAAATATAATTCTACATTTTCCAGTACAATCTGTGCAGAGGGATTAAAATTTACCATTTGTACACATTTTGCAGGTCAATGTAACAATGGAATATGCCAGGAAAGTTAGCATGACTGATGGCCCTACACCATCAGCACTGTCATCGAGAACGACGGATTCAAGAATAATGGAGTTTGGATCTAGTTTCCTACAATCCAAGTCCGAGTTTGAGGATGTTTTCCTATAGTGATGTCATCTATCCAACCAGAGGGTATTAATGTGGTAGAATGGTGGTTGTAGTGGGATTTGGTACAGTGATTAAGCACAGGGATTTTGAAGAGCGATCAAACTTTTATCATGCTTTACTTGCTGCTGAATCACGACCAATGCATGGCAAGAGAGGAATACATTCATCCAAGGATTATCCTACTATGCATTTAATAGACATTTCGAGGGTGAATATTTTTAAATGTTTTGATTTGTGAACAATGTCTATGATCTTTTCTAGCAGCAAGTTACAATCTTGAATTGATTTGATTTATTAGTTTGTGCAATAAGCAAATGTTTTCTGGTCTGAAAATTTAACATTTTTAGTAAAATTCTGTGCAGGCACTAGCTAAGAAGCCAAAAGATTTTCTAGCCTTCTTGCAGCGAACAAAAATACAAACATCTATTGTTGATTATGTATTAAGTGGACATCGTTTTAAGCTGCTAATTCCAAAGGCAACATGCTCTATTGTATTTTCATTTTCAGGGGTGAGATGCCCAGGTCGTGATGAACCATATGCAGATGAAGCCAGAGCATTTATGCGCAGAAAAATTCTACAACGGGATGTCGAGGTATGTGGGTTGTGGCAGAGGACTGAATGCAAATATATTGTTCCACTGATCTAGTTTTATAAGAGTCCTAGTCAGTTTGTTTCACTTACAGTTCTTATGCTTAGAATGCTTATAGTTATTATGTTAGGGTCATTTGATATAAACTATGTTGTTCACAAAGGGTTTCTTTCAGTTATAGCAGCATAACGTATTTGCATTTTTGTGTGCGCGGAGGACTGATCCAATACAGAATTCTAATGGTAGATTCGGTACTCCCTGATTCCAGGTTGAAATTGAAACAATAGATAGGACTGACACATACTTGGGATCCCTTTGGACATTCAAAACAAATATGGCAGCAGTATTGTTAGAGGCTGGTCTTGCAAAGCTGAATACATTCTTCGATGTTGAAATGTACAAATGCTAAACATTCGGTGATCCCTTATGTAAAAATATGAACATGTATACTCTCTGGCATGAATATTTCATGGATAAATTTTACCTTGATAATTTGTAATGTTATCCATTGCAACTGACCTTGATGAATCTATTGTAGGTTTTTGCAAGAGTTTCCCCTGAGCAGAAAGAACTCATATTTACAACTATTAAATTGTGAAAATTAATGGCTTGGAGGCCAATGTTGTCAATTTATCTATTCAGCCTTGTTGACAAGAAACTTGTGGACAACTCGAGACCAATAATGCTACCCATGAATTCAGTGGCCCTCCAAATGCTTCGTGGCAATCAACTTTCTTTTTGTAGTATACTAAGCTCCTATGTAGTCTAGATAAAGATGTTCATAGAGGGTGAAGATATGATTTTTCATTTTCTATTTGGATAAATTCTTCATCCAAGTAGCAGAAGGTTATAGTGCAAGTCATGTTAAAACAGTTGCAAAATAATTCTCTTTTAGATATGATAAAAGTTCCTCATGATAAAAAATATTCAGTGCTTTTGGAGATGGTCAAATTTGATAGAAACCTATTGAACTCATATGATTTCTATCATTTTTTATTGTAAATGATCTCTCATTTTGAGCATAGGATAAACAAGAAAAAGATTAGAAAAATCTTGACCATTCTAAATGTCATCAAATATTTGTTATTTCTAGCATATATGGGAAGTATTTGTCAATTGGTTCTATTGAAGACATTTGGTCTCTAGATATAGCTATAAAAACGCACCCTTCACTTGGACAAGTCATAATTTGGTAAGGCATACATCTAATCACACAAGCCCTCATTACATGGCCATATTGAGCATTCGCCTGGGTTAAAATATATAATTTATGCTTTATTGTGCTTAATAATTTGCATGAGCTTGGTGGAATAGTTCTTGACACTTGCACTTTATCCCAGTTATTATTTTGTTGATGGTATCTAGTTCTTTTAATTTGATGTGGAATCTAATGGTTTAAGTATTTGGTTGGTTCAATTAATTTATTGTTGGGTTATTGAGTCATCTTTCACCTTATGCTTTAACAAAGTTTAACTCACACACGATTACGATCTATTGAATTCGTGTAAACCAAGAAAGAATATAAATCTTCACTCAATCACCTAGAATTAAAATAGGATGGGGAAATAATTGAAATTATTCCCCTAGCCATTAGGAAGACTAGGAGTTCATTAATCATCCCACTTTACCTAAGTCTTCCAAACCAAGTGTTAATTATAAATAATCCTTTCTTAGTTTGAGTGGTAGAGAGTTGTTATCATCTCATTCTTGCCTATGGGTTGGAGAGTGGTAGCTTGAAAACATGGAATATATATATGGGAAGTATCTAAACATATTTCAGTAGGAATTTTTCTTGCTTCCCCAAGGTTCCAAAATATGTATGGATGAATGTAGGTAGGACAAAAATTTCTGACAATATTAAGGGAATGATACTGAGATCATAAAAGAATTAAGGAACTCAAGTTTTTTAGAATGAATGTACATTAAAAATGGAGGATGATATTTATGGGCAAATCTCGTCTAATTGAAGATACAGTGACCGATGAACCATATAGAAGATTAACCATGTTAATGTTTAATAGGTCAAGTACTAATATATGATTGATCATCAACATAAAATGTTACATGTTATGACTAATGCATATCATGAAATGCGAACTAGACAAACTATAATAAAACGAATTTAAGGAAGTGTTCTAAGAATGTTTCCAAGTAAAATGAATTTAAGCAAGTGATTACAATGTTTAAAATAAATAAAAAGTAAAATAGCCATATTTTGGGTTATTCTTCTAATATGATATTTATGTTTAAAAATGCTTTTAATAATATTTCCTTAGTTACCAAATCCTTATCAAACAAATAGGAATGGCTCTATACATTCACCCTCTCTCATGCCTAGAGATTAATTGGCATTACCAACATGTACTACTTCATAAAATTTAAGTAGGTGGTTGCAAACTTGTTATAGCGAAAGAGATATATAGACCTATTACTATAAGTTTTCTTTATGTGAGGATAATTTGACTTTGTAACCTTGGAGACCATTTATATTGGAGTAAAAATAAAATTCTAGGGTTTGAAATTGGAGGCATACGGATGTGAGAAATATATTCTATTCATAATATTCCACATTTTTACATGCAAATTGAGGATGCTCATTATTGTTGACCTTTTTCATGACAAAGACAAGGTGATTCATCCTTCAATTTATCAAGAGATCTATTCACCCTTGTCTTCACCATTATCTTTGGATTCATCACAACCCTTCTTCTCATCATCCCTATGTTGGATGTTGCATGTTTCATAAGAGTCATAAGTTTGAGAAATGATCATGACCTTTTGCTTTGTGGCATGGGACAATATATTGGTGGTGTAGTATGTGGGTGGCAGGAACATTGAAAGAATAGGAGACATGTTATATGTGAATTGGTCGATATTAGGTGGAACATGAGAAATTATGAGCAGGGAATTATAGATAAATGTCAAGAAGTGACAACATAGGTATTGCAATGGAACAAATGGCATGAAATGCAGGAGGAAAATATTTTTGTAGAGGTGCAGGAACATAATAGACATATGGTATATGTTGTGGTATACATCTAAGCTTTGAAGGAGATGAAAAAAGCATCAGAGTCCACATGAAAGCACACAAGTCTCTATAATTGGAACTATAAAGAAAAATGGGCTCATTTTCTTATAGTGTTGATCATATAACAAATTTTCCATGCATGTCCCTGAAGGGATTTCCATATGCTTCCACTCCCCCTATTAACACTCAAGGTGGGACACTCTAAGTTGGGACTATGAATGCTAAGGAGGAAAACAATTTGGAGGAAGTTGTAGTGATCCTAACCTAGAAATTGAACACAAAAAATATATAGAACCCTTATACTTTATAAATAACCAAATACATTCAATGGCAGGTGTCCCAAAGGGTGAAGCCATCTCTCTTGTTCCCATGAACATCTATGAGCCTTGAGTTATCATTGGATATGTTGTTAAAAAGAGCTTGTCTTAGTTTCGAGAATTATATATATTCTCTACTGACGAGGCCAACCACATGAAGGTGGAAGCTCATTTGGCCCCACCCACCCACCCACCCACCCTAGAATGAAAGAAAAAATTCGCCAACCTTGATGTGTTCTTGAATCATATGAAATGTGCAAGTGGCATATTTTCAACAATGGCATTATGATCTTCTATCGACAATTTCCATTATCGATGCTTGGAATTTTTCCTACTCTTCACTGCCTTCAACTGCAATCGGGCTACTATGACCAAATGACTGTATTGAGCACATATAACATCTGACTCATAGTCTTGAAAAATAATATGGTCTTTTCATTTCCTTACTTCTGCAAAGAAATGTCCCATTAAAACCATTGAACCCACTGCATACGTATAATTTGATGGGTCTTTAAATTCTTGCATCAACATGCTTTTTGACCTAGTGCATCTCAATAAATAATAATTCACATTTTCTGGATTATCTGCTGGTGCAATGACTGCAAATACATCACCTTCTCTAACCAAATCAGAAACACAATCATAATCTTTGTCAATCACAACCGCTTCATTGTCGCGCTCTACATTGCTGATATTTCCAAATGGGGGCAATGGTGTCAATTCTTGATGTCTCCATGGTTTCACAAATTTGTTAGTTTGGTTTTGACACTCATCCAAAGACTTTACATCATCAATACATGCAAGACAGAAGCAAGAGTACTTTAGTTTCTCGATTGCCTGTATATTTTCCATTTTCTTACTCCTAATAGAGTGTAAGACCCTTGTTTTCGGGATTGCAGTACAATTATGTGGCATTGATCTGTCAACATCGCCCATTGCAATATTCCAGAAAAACCTTCTCGCATTACCCATCTTTTCATTGAATTGATGGCTCAAATTTTGTTTGCACCAATTAACAACATCGTTTGAATTTGCAAGGTGAGCAGCAGAATGATTCATTTGATATCTCCTAAGTGCACATTTCATGCAGGCCCTAGCACCATCATGTTCTCCTTTTCCATGTCCCATTTCAAAAAAGTTCCATGTGTGGCGAACATATGTGTTTCTATGAAGGCAAGACAACCATAAGAATGATCGTGCCGATTTAAACTAACCAGCACAACCATCTGACCACACCCAATGTTCTTTAAAAGCGACCCTTCTTCTTTTTAATTCTTGAAAAAGCATACCAAAACAATGCTGGACAAAACATGTATCATGTGTATGATCATCACTAATGTAGAAATGATACTCCTTAATCACTTCACAATTATTTTCATTGCTATAAAAACCATCAACATCAAGCTCTGCATGTCTATACGTAATATGCAGAAGTATAGATACCTGATCTAAATGACAATACTCACTTTATATCTCCTTTTGTGGAGTGAAAGTGTAATTTTCTGCAAAATCAACAATGGATAATATTGTCCCTTTTGGAAATACATCTCATGATTGCTTGAACTGTAAGTCCTACCATCGTGCTAAGTGAGAGTGCTTGATATATTTATATATTTGATCCCTGAACAAATTCATAAAATCCATCAAAGAGATATCACTTTCAACCAAATTAAGCTTTCTTAATGTTTTCGTTGAATTTGTAACTGCAGTATAGTCAACATAAACATATCTCTTGCATTTGACAATGCGATTTGACAATTGAGGATCGTTTGCATCAATGGGGTAGTTAGCATTAAAAAGGACCAAATCGGAACATTCCTCACATTTTTTACCTCCGACGCATTGTTTCTTATAGAATACTTGATGATTCTCACAAGCACATAATATTTTAGATACAAATTCACGAAAACTCGAAGGAGGGGGGTTATTTGGCCAACATTGCATGCCAAAAGTTAGAAATGTCTCATAATATAATTCGAATTCTACATGGTATCGAAAACAACGTGTGTCGCGAACAACAATGGGCCTGACATACCATGGTTTAAGTTTCACAAATGTGCTAAGGGCAATCTTCACATCAACATCACTCTCCATGAAAGTTTTGAACATTTCCGCTTGAGTGATCGTTGTTATGTGTTTGGCATGAGTTTCATAGTTTCCTTTCGTTATACAATGTCGAACAACATCGTTTTCCTTTGGTAAGACACACGAGTTTACATCCCAAAACTCTTTCACCATGTCCCTTACATTATCTGGAAGTCTATCTTGATAAGGTTGCCTACAGGTAACACCCCAACATGCAACTTCATCATCCTCATCTAACTGAACCCAAAGCTTTTTGTGCTTCCATAAACTTTTTCATGATTTTTTTAACGTTCTTGTAGTTGTAGACAACAAATTACTGGTTGTAGTGTTTTTTGCCACAACCCCTGTTAGAATTGCTTTACGAGCAACCATGAAATTGTGAGCTCATTTTTTTGCAAGTGATGCAAGGACCGAGGTCAGATTTTGTGATCCAATCTGATTTGACTTAGCCTCTTTGGCACTTTGAATGCCCAATAATGTAATTGCATCTTTTAGAGATTTTCTCTTTAACAATTTATGCAACATTTGAGCTTGTTGTATGACAGAAATGCCTTCAAAATATTTTTTGACTATTTTATCTACTCTATAACGAGTTGTATGATTAAGCATCTGTGGTCCCATTTCTTCAATTTTACTTGGATCCGAATTCTCCAAAAAAATATCATCAATGACAATATTGTTGCAGCTTCTAGTTAATCTCTATAAATTGCTAACTGTGGTAGGATGTTGTATGTTGGGTGTCAACCCTGCATAAAAATAAATATAAATTTATAAGATTTTGTTCACTTTCAAATCAGATATATATATATATATATACTCAAGTATTATACAGTAAATTATAAACATATAAAAAAATATTTACTCACCACTCATGGTCTCAATATCAACGCCACCCATAGTTTGCTCCACATTTTTCATTTCCTCGTCACCTCCATGTTCCTCATTTCGTTCATCAATGTGCTCTTCGACAATTTGGATTCCTTCATCATCGCCATGTGCATTCACATTTTGCATTTCTTCGTCACCACCATGTGCGTTCACATTTTTCATTTCTTCGTCATTGCCCTGTGCCTCCATGTTTATTTCCATTGCTCTTTTTGCTCTTAAATTTCTCATAGAAACACGAGATCTCTCTTTCCTTGCCTCTTCATCAACTTTGGTGCGATCATATTTTCTTTCATGTTTCTTTCGGTTTCCCATGTTGAAATAAATAAAGACCTAAAATCCAATGCATGAAAACATATGAGAATTGAGAGTTATAGGCTGAACAAAAAAAAGAATAGTACATTGACCCAATAAGTGCTATTCATTCAAAATGAAATAGTTCTTGTTATGGCCAAATAGTATCCAAAAACCTCTTCAACATGAAATAGTTCTTATGCATGTAAAATGAATACAAAGCATTGATTGATCTAACCTTACCTTTATATCAAGAATACCATGATCATATAAAACAACAATTTCAAAATGGTGCAAGACTTGTTATATGCTTCAGTCTCAATTCTTTAGATCTCAAATATTCATCAAAGACATGTGATACTACAAATCTTAAAACAATTCCGAATGTAATCAAAATGCTCATTATAGGTGATTCAAGAGAAAAAGTAGTGAAAACTTAGTGAATACAAACAAACGAGGCCTCTTTTAGGGAATATTCACCATGCAACAACCAATACAATTCGCACAAGTACTAATTCTAAAAAATAATGAATAATGTGATGAAAACTTTCTCAATGGAAATGTACTAAAATATTTTTCCTATCAAACTAAAAATAGTCTTCATTAAAAGCTCTAAAAATTTACTTTAAATACCAATGAGTTTAATCTCCAAACCTTGCTTGATAGAAGTGGTGATTTGTAACCCTTTTCAAGTGAAATTTAACATTTTGTAAATATATAAGATGAGTTCAAGGTTCAACAACCAAGAAGAGAGCAAGTGCAGCATTAGGCATAATTGAAATTGAATGAATAGACTCTCGGCTAAAAAGAATGCTCACCTAAAAAAATCTGCTGAAAACAAACCCTCGGCTGAAAAAACCTCAGCTGAAAACAAATCCTCGGTTGAAAAAACAATCTGCTGAAAACAAATCCTCGAATGAAATAATTTGGAAGAGTATCTCGGCCGAGAATCACGGGCATCCCGTTCGAATAATGTGGAATCCCGCCCACAAATCAAGGAAATTTAATATTTAATGTGTCGGGGCCTAAAATATTCTCGGTGGAATATGTAACAAAACGCTCAGGCAATAAATGTTATAACCTCTACGACGAGAGTTTAAATCAAATTTCAGCCGAGATTTTTCATTAACTCTGGGTTAATTTTTGAGCGGGAACGACTCTCGCCAGGGACATTTTAAAGCTCTCGCCCGAGACATTTTATGGGCCGAGAGTTCTTGGTCAACAGTTCCAGCAAAATTTTTGCAGAATGCAGAAATGTGTCGCTTTAACAAGGTCAGACCACTGCAAAAAATGAGAAATACATGTCGGAGTTTATACTAGTAGATTCGTCATTCAATCTTCTTTCTCATAATATAAAAATTTTCGAATTTCGTTTAGGATTACTAGTATTTTACTAAACTTTATCATTAAAAAATTTAGTGACTGAAAAATTAGTCACAATGAAAATTCAATATCATCGCAATGCCAAAGCAAGAAAAATTTAAAAAAATACAGGGATGTTCCTTGAACTGTCCTCTTCAATGGGTTGTTTTTAGTTTGTTTGATAAGAGTCACATTTGAAACAAAATGAGAAGACAAAAACATGTATCGATAATGTACCATTTTTTGAACATATGTTGTTTCGATAAATAATAAAAAATAGTTCCCATGTCTTAAAAAACTCAAAATATAGTCCAGGATCAAGTTTAGCATGTGTAGAATATAAGCCTACAATTTTTTTCCCTAAAATGATTAACCATATATCAAAAAACTGTGGTCAACACGGGTCACTGATTATCCATACCTAAAATTTTCAAGTATATGCCGTTGGTTGACAACAAATTTGTCCCACAATATGTGCATAAAAAAAATTAAAAAAAATATGAGTAGAAAGCGAATTCAATTTTGTAAAACCTTTGTGTTTACTTCAAGTTGAAATTCCTAAGGGATATATGGGTTTGAATAGGTCGAAGTTGAAAAACATAAAAATTAACAATTTTTTTTGTCAAAAACAAGCCAAAATTGTTTCCCAACTTCATGTTTTCACCCCTATTATGTATGTCCCCTCTAATTTTCACTATCTGAAACTTTGTAGTTTTAAGTGAAAATTCAAGTGTGAGTTGTTTTGCAAGCATCCAAGCGCTAACACCAAATTCTACGAAACAAATTCTGCAAAAGAGAATAAATAGACAAGAAAAAGTAGTCCATACCTCAATAATGAATAACATAGATGAATAGAAAGCCTCTTCTAGTGGGAAACCTCCTTATACAATGTACTAAATACATAAGACACAACAAGACAATATGATGCAAATGAAAAGGTCTCCTTGATATATATAGGAGACAAATAAGTACAATTACCATTAATGGAATCAAGCCGACATCAATAACATGACAATACTAATATAAAGTTTCCAATTTAGAGGGGAATGGGACACAATTTAGGGCATTACATTGGTAGCTAAAATTATCCTGTTTTCTAAACACCTGAAAGATTCTTATTTACACAACATAGATTAAATTATAGTAGCAAGTAAATCATGTTTCAATTGATTTTAGTTTCTTCTGCAGAATCTGCACATAGTTATCTATGCATTGAACTATTTCCATTGAATCCTTTTGGTGTTAGTTTATCTTAGGAAATAATATCACTACGACATGGAGGGGTGTTTTGACACAATATTTGAGACAATAAATGATAATATTGTCTCAAGTTTAGACAAATATATATATATATATATATATATATATATATAATATGATAATCTCAAATATTGTCTTTAATCAAGTGTCTTAAAGTGAGAAAACAAAAAAATTGTCTCTCTAAAAACAATATATAATGCAAAACCTTTTTTTCTATTCAGAGAAGATATCACATTTGAAGTTGAGACAAAAAAAACTTATGTATTTTCTCAAATATTATATTTAAGTAAATGTCTTAAATTGAGACAAAAAAAAAACCCACAAAACCAGAGGTCTTGAAGTTTGAAATATTTTTGTAATTTAAATAAACCTGTTTGCAAGTTGTGTGTATTGGTGATTTTTTACTAATTTGAGAGGTATATAAGAAATATATAGGCGATTTTTTCCGAATAAAAAAACTGATCTCTCTCTCGAACTTTTTTTGTATCATACTGAATTTGAATATTTATTCAAACGTGAACTTGGTAACTATGGTTGGAAGTTTTACACTTCAATTTTGACGCTCTTCAAGGTTCTAAACTTCGTCTTGTGGATGTTGATGCAGGTTTGATACTATTATTCGTGATGCTACTGAAGGTTATATGCTTCGATTGAGGATGCTATTGAAGGTTCTGCACTTTGATTCATGAATATTCTACATTATGCTTCTATTTTTAATTTGTAATATGAATTCATGACTCTAGATAGGAGCATTGAACAATTTTGAATGCAATGGTTTCGGTGTTCACCATGTTTCATTCATAGCTATGAATAATGCTTTCTTGTGCGGCGATTCCTCACTGTTCAGATGATAGTTTTGCATAGAGAAAAAGGTACTACGAAAGTATTACTCCCTTCGTATGCACTCACTCAAGTAAACCCCTAATTTTCTCAATGTCATTTGTTCTAATTTGTCTATTGAAATACACATATACAATGATCGAATTCCAGTGGAAAGAAACCAAGTTTCTATGTTTTTTCTTCATCATATTTTTTACATTTGTCTTTTATAACCCTCTATTATATATGGTTTCATAATCCCTCGTCTGGTTTCACATATGCTTTTTTAATTGTGCTTTTAATATTAAGATAATTTTATGCTAAAAGAACTACGAACTTAACATTTTTCAAAAAAATAAAAATTCAACCTAAAATATCATTCAAAATCCTCAAATTAAAATAAATTTAATTATATATATATATATATATATATTATCAAAATACGTATAAATCATATCCATTCTTTGTGGAAACTTGGTTAATAATTAAGGTATTGTATCAATGTCAACAATATTGAGGATAATGATGATTAACATCTAACGAAACCAACTTTAGTCTTCGACTTTGAAAAAGTACTTATTTAGGTTGCTTTAAAATTGTATTCTTATACTCGAAAAAACTCAAAAACAAACTTACCTAACTATTTTTTTAGTATGTTCATATTCATGACAATCTACATATACTATTACAAATGTCTTATTTAAGAAAATAAAGAATATAATTGTTTGTTGTAGATTAGTTTTATAATGATTGTAAATATTGCCTTCAATCAAACAACATCATAGTTTCAATAACCCTTAAACACGTACATTCTCAACGTCATCATAAATAAAATAGACATAGTAAACTCTAGAGTCCTCTCGTGGATAACTCATAGCTATCCATTATAAGGCCTTGGCTAATAGCTAAGGTATGGTCTCGATGTCAATAACAATTACAACCGTATGATCTTTGTGCCAAAAAAAAATATGTCGTATGTAAGGTCCGGTCGCCCATATGAAAATTAGCATTATGATAACAATCATAAACAGGGTTTAATAGGTGAGAATAGTTGTGCATCTCCAATAAAACAAAAATCCAATTTTTTCAATAACTCATCGTCATCGTTCAATATTGAAAGGTTACTAATCTCATCAACCGTAAACCCAAGGGTAAAGTAGAATGGAGCGAAATGCCACAACTTGTTGAAACAAGTGTAACATAAGTTGAAGGTACTATCCAATATTTTAAATGTAAGAATTTTTTAACAATCCAGTCTTTTAAATGTAAGATTTTTTTAATGTTTTTTCTCTAAAAGTTAACCTCTCTTACTAAATTCTATCCCAAATTTTTTAACAATCCAGTCTTTTAAATGTAAGATTTTTTTAATGTTTTTTCTCTAAAAGTTAACCTCTCTTACTAAATTCTATCCCAAATTAACTAGGTTGACCTTAAAATAAAAACTAAACGAAACTCTATCCCCAAATTGATTAGGTTGCGAACCAAACCTTAAAATCATAATAAAGAAAATTATATCCCTAAAGTTATTAAATAAAACCTTAAAATAAAAACTATACTTTATTCTTAAATTAAGTAAGGTTGAAATAAAAACTTCTGAATTAAAATGTTAAATTATAAATACATAAAATTAAGAAATGAATTATAATATCTATTTTTTAATGAATTTATAAATTTTCTTATTAAAAAGCTTAATCAATAAAAATATATGTTGCATCATCAAAAAATATAATTCAATAAAAATATTAAATAACTCTTATAATATTTAATATATGCTTGCATTTAATGATAACCCTTATAGTTAACTTAGAAAACTAAGTAAAATACTTAATATCTTTTTTTGTTTTTGTTCCCTAGAATCTTCTTTACTTGTGGGAGTAGCCTTTGGTCAAATAAACCATGACCGAGTGATATCTAAGCCATCAAAATCACCTAGGAAATCAACCTCCAACCCTCAACTAGTTGGATTTTGAGTGTCTCCTCCCAACTAACTCATTCCTAAGAGAAATTCAACATCGTGTGACAACATATTAACATAATGGACTAACCAAATTTATATTCATGCAAGTTTTTCTTTCTCTCATTCATAAAAAAGAAAAAGCCATATTTATGTCCATAATAATATCGTTTGAAGTGATAGACTTGTAAACTTTTGTTTTTCTCTTGACATGAAAGATAGAGACCACAAATCTAGCATATAGGAAATATAAAATTCGAAAAGCATGTTACCTCCTTTCTCTCCTCTTAACTTTTGGAAATTTAGGAAAAGTTTCTCCTTTCTCTCCTCTTAAATAAGAATTGGAGAAAGAGGAAATGCAGAGCCAAAGGCTCGCACACACACACGGGAGGAGTAGCACTCAACTCGTCTTGTATTACTGAATAAACTTACATATATAGGTAAATGATCAACCAAACTAGATCCTAGAAGAATGGATCAGATCCTATAAAGAAGGAACTAACAAACCATTTCTACATTATCTCTAACATCCTCCCTTAATGTAGAAATGGAACACAATACTAAATATGCCTGTAGTTTCAGGCTTACAAATCAGCAAAGCAAATTAACAATCTAGAGTTCCAAGCCTTGAACTCTACAATCCTCCTTCTTCTTCATTTTGACCTTAGTTGCTGTAAGATAATATTTGTTTATGTTTTCCCGTTTCCTGCTCTTCCAGTTTGAGAGCTTGAAGTCTTCACTGTTCATTATGGAATTTGATTGAGCATCTGCTGTCCTGAATCTTCCTTGTGCTTCTGCAAATTCTGAGAACTTTTCACTGATAATTGTCCTCCATGCTCGGTTACAATCAGCTATGTGTAGTGTAGTGGAAATCTGCAACAAAATCTCTTCAGCATCTGCAAACCTGATACATTCTGCATCACAAACACAGTCAACATTCTTTTGCTTTTCAAGCCAGTCTTCAAGAAAGTTTAGTTCTGCATCAAAGTCGACTATTGTTTCTTCAGCTGCTCTAAATCCAACCAGCAACTTATCAATTAATAACATTTCCATCTTAATTGAGATTTGTTCTTCTATTGACAGATATTCTTCATCATATTTAGGCTGAAAATCAAATTTTAATGCAGAAACAGGAGACATATTTATCTTTTCTTTACTCAAGCAGCTGAACAAGCCAGCAGTCACACCAGTCTGCTCTTCTCTGATCGCAAAAATTACACTGGCAGCTCTTTGCTCTCTGCAGATCGGCACTCTTCACCTTCTCCTGAACGATGCCAGGCAGTAATTCTCCTTTTCACATGGATGGCACCAGTCTTTGACAAATTCTCCAAGGAGATAGCACTCTGTGAAGGGGAGAAGGAACAATGATTTACTCTATCGGCGGCTCAATGAGAATACATGCCCACGTCATCAAACATCACACAAAAAATGGGTGGCTCCTTCAATGCCAAATGGGTGGCTTACTATAAGCAAACAAGATCCTTCACATTCGATTGGTTGCTTTTATTCCACAATAGACTCGCCAATCTAGTGGAAACACTTCTCTTTCTGACTTCAAGCACACCTTCACCTTCACACAATCTTCAACGCAGAAATACGTCCTTCTCTACACAGTGGCTTATCTTTCACAGGTCTAATAGTTTATCCTTTCACAACGATCAATGCCAGCTGTGATTTCTCCTTCAGCAAGCTCCAACGAAACAGCTCATCCTCCTCTTGGCGGCTTCATGGATCATACAAGGTCTTCTTGCAGTCGGTCCACAATTCAATTCTGCCAGCGATTTCCTTCGACAATGGTATGGCAGCGATCCAATGGTGACAACAACAATCTACGGCAATTCAGGGACAGGGAGCGAGTCACTCAGTTGTCTGGGCAGCAGTTTCTTCACACAACACCCTGAAATGGGTTCACAGGCAGCGATTTCTTCTCTTCAATATGGGCAGCGATTTCTCCCCAGTAGCAAGCAGCACAAGTTCCTCTTCACGCAGGCAGCTGGGCAAGCCAGCAGCCACTCCAGTGGCTCCTTCACACACTGCAAACAGAGATCAATGCCCAGCACTTCTCTAGCGGTCACACGCTCGCATGGGCCTCCTTCACGCTGCTGATTATCTCCCTTCAGCACCACGCTTCAATGGGAAGGAGGCAGCGGGCTCTCACAGCAGGCCACAGGGGCTTTCACAACAGCCTCAATGGGAATTCACTCTACATCAGGAGGAGATACAACTCAACTCCAGGTCACCAGGCACACACAACAGCAACAGGACACAATGGGCACTTCTCACAGCCAATCAAGCTTCAGCAGGCCACTAAGGGCTCTCACAATCAGGCCACTAAGGGCTCCTCACAACAGGCCACTTTGGGATCTTCACAACAAAAGGCCACTATGGGCATTGATACCAAAATAAGAATTGGAGAAAGAGGAAGTGCAGAGCCAAAGGCTCACACACACACGGGAGGAGTAGCACTCAACTCATCTTGTATTACTGAATAAACTTACATATATAGGTAAATGATCAACCAAACTAGATCCTAGAAGAATGGATCAATCCTATAAAGAAGGAACTAACAAACCATTTCTACATTATCTCTAACACTCTTAACTTTTGGAAATTTAAGAAAGTTTTTCACAAACTTATTTGATGTCAGTTTGTATTTAGAATGCAAATAATTTTGTGGTTATTAATAATGGTAAAATAATTGTTATTAAAGGAATAAAGAATGTATCATTTTTATATTATAAGAAAAATTAAATATTTATATATAAGTTTTTGGTAGATTCAATTTTAAAATAAATTTATGTTGATTTTTATTTTTTTATATATAAACTGGTATCAAAAATTTTAATTACTTTTTATTTATGTTCAATTTATTTTTACAATTCACAAACGAAAACACAAAGATTACTATTAAACGCTGTATAAACATTTATACACAAATTGTTTTTTTTTTTATAAAATTACATATTCTTTATAAAATTACATATAATAGATAACATTACAACATCTCCCATAGAAATATTTTAGGTTTGACATATTCCCATGATAGCTTTTAAACATGACGTAGGTTTCTGAAGAAGCAGTTCCAAAGAAATCGCTCGAACCTTTAATCATTATAGGGTTTAAGGCTAAACCAAACTAGAATCCAACACAAATTCTCCTATGGGAAAAGAATACTTCCACGATTTTACCTTTTTGTAAGTATAGACACCATATTAAAAGTGGAACAAACTCCAGTAATCATTCGCCACAAAAAAAATTCATACTAGAAAAGAAGTCATGCACGACTTTATAGGTTTAGTGTCAACATATTAGTTGGAACAAACCTCATGAATTTGATTCTAAATATGGATAGATATATTGGGAATAATTTTAGAAGCCAGGTTTATAAGCCAAAGAGTGAGTGGATTCGTCAGTGTTGGAGATAATTTCTCCCGCCATCTGTCTATATCCACCAACCACCGTACACGGAGTTAATGCAATTAGGTGGACAAGTAAATGAGCCTCGGGTGAAGAGGCATCGGATGATTCAATGTATTTTTGGGGGTGTTCATTTTCAGTTCTAGAATGATGTAGAAGAGCCATCGAGCTCCATCGAGAATTCTCCTCTCTGTTTTGTTTTCAGCTTTTTCAATATACTCTGTTTTTCTGGTTCCTCTGCCTCCATAAACTCTGTCATGGTATCAGAGCACAATCGATGTTGGGCAGTCTGTGTGTTTGCAAATTGTGTGAGATCGTGTTGATGCTGAGCGGCCTGATGATGGGCCTGTGTGCTGTGTAATGTTGGGTTGTTTATTGCCTTTAAACATAGCGTCCTGGAGATTGCTGCCCTGAAAACTGTCAAAATCTTTGTTGTTATCGTCTGCAAGAGAATTGCTGCATGTTTGCTGAATGGCGAGGAGTTTGATCGCTGAATGGTTTGGTGCTAAGAGCTCAAATTGCTGCACGAAGTTCACGGAGTAGAAACTGCTGCTGAAAAGTCAAGTAAGATCCAAAAATTGAAATTCAGTAAAACGCTGAATGTTGTGGAGATAGTTAGCTGAATGGTGTGGCTGAGAAGCTAGAGCCCAGATTGTTGTGGAAGGCTAAGACCATATCGTTGCTGCCTGGGAGAAACTCAACTAGAGTCTTGATCGATGTGGAGGTAAAGACCAAATCACTGGGTCACAAATGTATTGTACATGTCACGGCTATTTCAATTGAGAGCTTTGAAAGGTTTTGCTATGAATTTGCTGTTTCGAAAATTGTCATATTGCTCTTCATAGCGTCTTTTAAGAGTAAGAGGAATTCGAAATTACCCTTATGAATATGTTGCTTGGTAGCTTTGATGGTTGAAATGAGTATGGAAGTCGCTACCAATTAAATTGCAGTTTATGGGCATTTGAAGTATTAATTGGGAAAACTCCGTTGAAGTTTTTAAGTAGTTTTATTTGTTTTGGATCTCCACATTACAGTTATTTTGGCTAGTAAGGCAGTATGTTATGGAGTATAGTGAATATAGCTGCCATTCAGGTGCCCTGTGAGCAAATGATGAAGTGAGGTTGAAAGCTTAGCCAGCAAGGAGGTATTTAAAAAAAAAAACAGAGTGTTTTTGCATTAAGGGGGCGTTTTTGACAGGTCTTGCAGCGAGCAAGCAAATGTATATTTTTTTAGGGGGCGATAGGGAAGGAGAAGCAAGTAGGAGACTTGCAAGATAAGACAAGTGCCAGCACAGAACACCTGCAACACAGAAGAGAAGAAATGGGTTACAAAAGGAGATTCAAGCAGATTAAAAGAAGAAATACAAGGGCAGAGGTGAAAGCCGAGGCAGGGTTAGAAGCACAGAGGATTCTTTGTGAAGAAAAGATGGATGACGAACGTGCAAGAAAATGTGCCGATAAGGAGGTCGTTGCTAAGGATAATTGGAGCAGCAGAGTTCTCCTCATACCCCCACATTTTTCAGGAAAAAATTATGAATTTTGGGCTATTAAGATGAGAAGCTTTCTTAGAGCAGAGGATTTGTGGTGTTTAGTTCAAAATGAAGGTGTGCATCCACTAGAATTAGAGGCTTTTGAAGCCCTGACAGAAGACCAAAAATTGCAGCAGCATGAATTAGCCCTGCATCTCATCCAACGAGCTGTGGATGAAAGTATTTTCCACAAGATTGCAGCAACAAAAACTTCCAAGGAAGCATAGAGAATCTTGGAAGAAGAGTTCAGCGAAAGGGGGAGCGACATGTGCAAGCAGCCAACAGTGTCACAGTCCGTTGAAGAAGTAGCAGAAGAGAATTCTGCAATTGAGAATCCTGCAGTTGAAGCAGAAGACAGCCAAGTTGTTAGTGCATCCCACGGTGTAGAGGCACTTGTGGACGAATACGAAGATGGAACTACCATTGCAGCAGTAGATACTCCATCCATAGAAGCATTTGAATGCTCGTATGAAACGGTCAAGGACTCTGTCAGCCAAGCAGAGCCAGATATGTTTGAGAACAACGAAGCCCACTGTGCAGAGCCACAGGTGGATGAAGATGGTGTTGAAAATGAAGCTGCCATAACAGCAACAGAAAATGGTGAATTAGCAACTCAAGAAGTTGCAGGACAGCCAGTAGAGGCTGAAAAAGAAGCTGAAGCAGTAGAACAAATCGAAGAAGAAGAGCTCATGAAGAGCATGCCCATGAGGGTAGAAGTTTTTCCTAATAGGTTAGATGTTTGTGCATGTGCAGGTGCATATAGAAATCAGCTTGTAATTGAGGAAAATGCAAATGATGATGAAATCATTCAAGAGTTTTTAAAGAATGTGGACATTGTGATGTCCTTGTTTGAAGCAGAAAATGAAAAAGGAGACAGCCATGTAGCTGCAAAAGATGAAGTTCATGCAGAGGATAAGGCAACAAATGAACCTGAAGTTTGTGCAGTGGAAGCAGGTAAAACTAATTTAGCAGCAGAGATAAATGTTGAGAATGAGGAAGTATATGAAAATGGTGAACGTACAGAACGTGAGGTACCAATTAATGTGGAGCCCCAAGATCTCATGGATGTGAAAAAGGAGAATGGACACGATGGGACTACTTGTGGAGGAAATTTTGAGCACCACAAACCTGCAGATCAAGTGGAGGTGGTAAACTGCGAGTCAAAGGATAAGATGCCGCCGCCGGATAATAAGAAAGGGGGAATTAAGAGACCTGCGCAGAGCAAGTCGGATTTTAGGGAAACAAAGAGACATGTTGTCGACCCCATGAACGGGAAGATACTGCAAGATGTTACGAAATAGTGTGTTTTTCTTCTATCTAGGCTCATCAAACACAAGCATGGCTGGGTTTTCAAAGCCCCTGTGGACACTGTAACTCTCTCGCTGCATGATTATCACACCATTATAAAACACCCAATGGATCTCGGTACTGTCAAGGCGAAGCTAAATGCAAATGAGTATAAATCGCCCCATGAATTTGCAGCGGATATCAGATTGACGTTTAATAATGCCATGACCTACAACCCCATTGGACATGAAGTTCATACCATGGCTGAACAGATGTTGCAGTTTTTTGAGGATCGGTGGAAGCCGATTTGTGATAAATATGAGGAGGAGAAGAGGAAATTGTCTTGGTCAGGTGATGATGGGTTATTACCTGGGGCAAGCCAAAATATAAAGAAATTGCCTTTTGGTAAACCCACAAAGAAGAATTTGAAGAAGACGGAGCCCCTTCTGGGTTTGTCGCCGCGGCCTCTTCCAAATGCCACGTCCAAGGCTAGTCCAGCTTTACGAGCCCCTGCTCCCAAAAAACCGAAGGCAAAAGATCTTCATCAGCGGGAGATGACATATGAGGAGAAGCAGAAGTTGAGTGCAAGCCTACAGAGCCTACCCGCTGAGAAGTTGGAGAACATAGTCCAGATTATTAAGAAAAGGAATCTGTCACTATGCCAGCAGGAGGATGAGATTGAGGTTGATATAGAAAGTTTCGATACAGAAACCCTTTGGGAACTTGATAGGTTTGTCAATAATTGCAAGAAGAAGGTGAGAATGAAGAAGAAGGTGAAGAAGAACGCTGAGTTCAAAGTCTGGAGCAAACAAAAGAAAAAGAAGCCGCTGCATCAGCATGCAGCAGACAAGAATGGTAAGATAATTTTGAGTTTTGACATGAACTAATGTAAGCCTAGCTGAGACTTAGACCAGCAGGCATTAATGTTTCAACGTTTTTTGTTGAAAGCCCATGAAGGCATTGCATGTATGCTTTAGATGTTAGTAGTATGATTATGGTCGGAATTATGGGGGAGTGTTGGAGATAATTCCTCCCGCCATCTGTCTATATCCACCAACCACCATACACGGAGTTAATGCAATTAGGTGGACAAGTAAATGAGCCTCGGGTGAAGAGGCATCGGATGATTCAATGTATTTTTGGGGGTGTTCATTTTCAGTTCTAGAATGATGTAGAAGAGCCATCGAGCTCCATCGAGAATTCTCCTCTCTGTTTTGTTTTCAGCTTTTTCAATATACTCTGTTTTTCTGGTTCCTCTGCCTCCATAAACTCTGTCAGTCAGAATGTTGAGTCCAGTGGGCACATTAACGATCCAAATTTTGAGTTTATACACTTTAATTTTTGAGCTTAGGTATTCAGTGCGATATACTTAGATGTCCTTCAAAATTCTAAATAAACAATTACAAAATAAAAGAATTTAAAAGGAAGATAACTAAAAGTATGTGAGAGATGAAAAAAAAAAGAATATAAAAAAACACTGATGGTGGATGCATGAATGCATGGATAAGCCATGTAGCTATGTATAGATAACTCATAGCTGAACTAGTTTAACTACAATAATGTGAGAGATTACAAATATGCATGGAGACAACTAATAGATATTAGTTAGTTTTGTTTAGTCAGATTGATTTTATGGCAGTTGTTCCATATTCAAAATAAACAATTATACTAACACACCCACTTAACTTGTGACTATTGAACACAGAAAGTTGAGCACCACTAACAAGTTAGTTGATCTCCATTCGTACTTGCACGAATTATCCATGCATCAATTACCCCTTATCCATGCATCACCTATGTGTTATTCAAGCATAGCTACCACTTAATTAATTTTTATATTCCTTTTTATAATTGTTTATTTTGAATTTGTGTTCCATCGATGTTCACCAGCCACAAATTAAGTGTTTGTGCTAGTAAATAAAGTAGTGATAATTTTCTCATATTTCACAAATAATCACATATGCATCGTTTGATTTCAATAATTCAAGACACAATTTTATTTCAAGATGAGGTTGATTGTGATCTAAAACAACTTGCAAACCAAACGATATCACCGTTGAAGATTCCAAAAGAATTCGAGATTTATATCCTTCTACTTTTTGAATGATTTACAAACATATTCATTTTTGTTTATTATTATGGGACTAATTGTTACGTGGAACAATGTAGAAATTAGTTGTGTTGAGTTGTCATTGGAGCTTATATAGATTGTGAGTTCCTGCTAGGGTTTAGTAGTTATCTAGATCTACCATTACTTGATCTAAAGAATTATCTTGTACCTACAAATATGTAACCTGTGTGAAGCATTTTATAATAGAGAAATATATGTGAAGCATTTTATAATAAAGAAATATATTTTTTGTTTACTGTGAATCTCTTGTACCATGGATTTTCTCCGAATTGCTAATTTAGTATCAGAGCATAGCTGGGCTTAATTTCCTGATGGGTGTGCCCATGATCGTGGAAAAGCCGTGACTTTTAATACTATGTATATTTATGATTAGTTCAACGTAGGTGAATTTCTGAGTTTTTTACGTGTGAGTGATTGCAATTGTGTGTGTTTCGTTTCAGAAAGGGCAGTGTGTTGCATGCATGAAGGAGCTGTTGTGATTATTTGTTGAAGCCCCGCCTCCAGTAAATCCCTTCGGTGTCGGATTCTATTAGAAACCATTTTTTGTGAAGTTACTAAATAATATATCTAATTGCAGCTTTAGACCTCGATAGTTGCCACTTCTTAACCACGTGAAATGAGGAGTAGGACATCACAACAATGGCAAGAAATGGATACGGGATGGCTCAGCGTTAAAAACAAGTTTAGCGAAATTCAAATTATTAATGATTGCTACCTCCGCATATGGGCCAAGTTATCCGTTCTCTATCTCACCCACAGAGAAATCATTGACAATTCATAGATCGTTCGTTCATGTGGTAGCCAGAACGGCCAATTCAAAGAGGAGGGAGCAGAGGATCCGCCACTAATCTGCTAGAACCACCCTCACATTCAGTCGCTCACAGAGACTCAAACAGAGACAATGTTTTTCATGGATGACCGGTTTTCTTCAGAAGTTTTGAGACATCAAAATCATCAATATATGATCCACTATTATTGTGTGTTTTTTGTGTATTTTGTGAGTAATCCGCCCTGCAAAAAAAATACTGTAAAAAGATATGTGTGAAATAACCAATTCATAGAACACGGTAGCACGATTTAAATCGGTGGTTCTCGCTGCATACAGTGACACAAGAACGCGTCACTGATTTGATTGTGTTTATAGTCTGTTATAAGCTGGTGGCATCGTGTGGAGCCAGGAACATCAGCTTATAGGTTATTGATTATTTTGTGTGTTTCAGAGGTCAAGTTGTATGATTGAATTCTGAAGACATTATGTATCGAGATCACCTTTCTAGATAACTGGTGAATACAACAGAAGACCATGTATGTATTCAATAGATGGAGGTAGATCCATAGAGTGATTCAGTTACTTGACTGCTTTTTTTGTGGAAGCCCCGACAAGCTGAGCATGTGAATATTGTCAATTCTACAAGCATGTCAATGATGGTCAGAAACGGTTATGTATTAAATGAATTAAGTGGAAGCTTGAAGATGATGAGAGAAGAAAGAGCTTTGTCTATGAAGTTCAGAGTGGGTATGAGTGCTAGTGAAGATCATATTAGGCAAATATGACAGGTGACAAGATTGTATGTTTTTTATTGTTTGTTATTTTTAATGTATTGTAAGACTACTCATTTTTCCAATAAGGGGGAAAGTTGGAAAAATGTAGAAATTAGTTGTGTTGAGTTGTCATTAGAACTCACATAGATTATGAGTTGGTTCTAAGGTTTAGTAGTTATTTGGTTCGTGGATCTAGAGAATTCTTTTATACGTATAAATTGTAACCTATGTGAAGCATTTTATAAGTGAAAAATATATTCTGTGTAGTGTGAATCTCTTGTATCATGGCTGTTCTCCAAATTGCTAATTCTGTTTCCGAAGATCGTAGCCTGTATTTAGTTGTGACCTCCTAGGTATTAGTGTTTGGGGCTAAGCACACGTTGTAATTAAAAAGACATCCTTAAAATTAACATAAGAGGAACTTCACATAGACTGTGGGGTGTTGAAAGTTTTGTCCAGTGATTTGGATTCGCTGATATCCGTGTAAAAGCTTGTGGCTAATTCCCTCTTGATAATGAGCATGCGGTTGAAAAAGTTTGTCCGGTGCTATGGAATAGCTGGTATCATTTTCTTTTTCTTTAAGGGATGGTTTTCTCTGCCTTTCAAATATTCATTGGACAGAATGTTGTACAGGGAATAACGTATGCGTCCTCTGATTTCGATGATTCCAAACACAAGTTTATTTCAAGATGAAGTTGATTGTGATGCTAAATCCCCGTGACATTTTGATTGTTGTCGGCCACTCTGCGCTTGGGGCAAAGCAAGTTATAACAGTACTGAAAATTTACAAACATTTTCATATTTGTTTGAGATATCAAATTGGGTCTGTATTCAGTTGCTAAGCACAAGTTGTCATTGAAAAGGCATCAGTGTAAAATTCACACAAGAGGAGCATCACACAGACTGTGGGATGTTGAAACTTTTGTCCGGTGATTTGGAATCGCTGGTATGAGTATAAAAGCTTCTATCCCATTTTCTTTTTCCTCCACTTCTCTCAATCATCCAAACGTAACATGTGGCTAATTCCCACTTGATCATCAAAATGCGGTTTAAAAGTTTTGTCCGGTGATCTGGAATAGTGGTATCATTATAAAAGCATGTTTCTCCCACACTTCTCCATCGTTCAAACGTCACACTTCTCCATCGTTCAAACGTCACATGTCACATGTGGCTAATTCCCTCTTATCATGAACAACCCATTTCCTTATCCTCCACACTCATCTCATATAACGTGTCGCTAATTCCCTTGGATCATGAACTTGAGGTTTAAGAAGAAAATGGAGAATCCACCACATACTAGTTTCAAGTTTGGGATTTTTAAAAGTTGTATTAGTCAAAGGAGATGTCTATTATTGTTGTAATTTGTGATAAATAAGTTTGGTCCGTACTTGCATTTCTACTTAATTTAATATATATGATAACGAATTCATGTAAAATTTATATTTTAATATATATGATAACCAATTCAAGTAAATTTAATATTGATTTTATTATGACTAATATAATATTTTTAAAGTGGTCCATATATTTTTATTTTATAAGAATGTTTAAAAATATAATTGTAGTAATTGATCTATAACAAAAAGGTTATGATTATTATTATTACAAATGAAATAATTAGTTATAAAAGAAAACTATAATTAATACACATAAATAATTAAATATGAAAATCCTTCCTTCTTCTAGATAGGCCAGTGATAAAATATATATCTTCCGTTGTGGGCTCGAACCATTAATCGGGACAAATACAAAATGAAAATTTGTCACGGTTCTAACGATGAATGAACTACAGCAATAAAGACAAGTTCCCCTTGAGCGATGTAGCCTCCTAATAGAACTTTAGGAGGCCTACAACCAACAAGTCTCCTGTATGATTTGTGATGGGGTGAAGGAGCAAATCTCTCTCCCTCTCTCACCTCCCAACAACGCACAACGTTGCATGGATCGACGCTTGCCTATTGCTGCTCATTCGCCTTTCACTACTGCTCAGTCACCTCTCACTACTGACATATCTGATACACATCTAACATTGATCAATCTCATAAAAAATATTAAAAAAATATTAAATATTTCATTAAATGAGCATGTTATTTGTTAACATCAAATAATAAATGTTTTCTCAAAATAAGTGAATTTGAGAAGTGGTGCACCAAAATTACAGGAATGCAGCACCTTCAATGCTCTTTAAGCAGACAAGCATCGCAAACGATGTGCTTATAGAAACAAATGCACATGTGAGCATAATAATTCTTTTTAATACATTTTGTTTAATGGTGCGTCCAACAATAGGACGCACATGTGCATTGTAGAGAACTAATAACAAAATAAACAATACATATATGTTAATGAGCACATCATAGTAGGTGCATCTATTTGTGGTTTTGTGACATGTTCAAGAAATAATGGTGCACCTGTTACACGTCAACGCACTATAAATTTGGTGCACACATGTTCTTATTACACACCAGATAAAGTTGTTTTATTTAAAAATTTACTCTAGGGGTGTGTCCTTGATTAGAAAGAACCAGTCCATTTTAAATAACTTGTCTCACTAGGAATAGTGGAGGAAAGTATTAATGGAGCACACTTTGATAGACACACATCTTTGTTGAGTTATATGGTTTCTAGGGTAAATGGTGCATCTATTATAGATCATAGAACCATAACATTGACACATCAGCTTTTACAACGTGGATTGGTTAACGTGGATGTAACCAAAAGAATTCTTCAGTGCATTGATGACCTGTTTGGCAGTGTGCTAAGAAGATGCCAGCACACCCATGAAGGTGGTGCAGCTAGTTAAATGAACAACACTACCTAATGTTATCATTTTTAAATAAATTGTGTCCATTTATCTGGTGCGCTTAGAACACATCAGTGCACCGTCCAGGGGTGCGGTTGTATTTATATCACACACCGATAATACATTTACATTTTTAATTAAAAATCATGTTAACTGATTAGGCTGGTTTTATATTAGACAATGTTATTACTTTCATATTTTGTATAAGAAAATATGTTAATTAGTGCGGTTGTATTTATATTACACAGTGGTATTACGTTTATTGTTTTTATTAAAAATTATGTTAATCAATGTGCTAAAAAATATGTAAAGTAGAAAGCTAATTTGTTGAACCTGGTTTTTTATGTGGATTTCAATGTCCACGAAGCAATGGAGAACAGTGAGAGAACCTTAATTGGAAGATTTATAGGCAGAATGGTGGGTGAAAGAAACTTGAAGGAATGGATTTCTAAAAATTGGCGCAATGATTTAGTTTCTTTACCAAATTTGTTTGTTCTTTCGAGTGGCTAGTTAGTGTTTAGATTCAAATCCAAGAAGGACGCTTCTATTATCCTTGACAGATCCTGGTATTGGAACTCAAGATTTATGATGTTGAAACTTTGGATGCCTTTCTCTGACGGAAACTCGAAAAGGGCCAATAATATGTGGGAAGGCAGGGGGTGTTGCAGCTACTTTCAACAACACACACTGATCTCCAAAACTCAATAAATTCACCTACAGGACAGTCACAGCTCACTGTAATCTTCAGCACAGTCACAGCTGACAGTAACAGCTCACTGTTTTAGCTAACAGTCACCTATAGGACTGTTGTAGCTCTATTGCGGCTGACTGTTACAGCTGCATTATGATGACCCTTGCGTTCACAAACTTGTCTAATAACAAGCAAATATAATTAAATGTTAAAATATCATTAATTCCTTAAGCTGCTATAGCAAACTAACATCAAAATAATTATGATTTTACAAACTCATGAAACAGAGCATAACAGAAAAAATACACAGTAAAATTCTGAGATTGATTTCAACTCTGTTCATTCACTCTGTATTGCACAAAATCATAATTACAATGCTGGGTATAAATAGTGTTTCAACCCAGTTGATCATTAAATGTTTAATTGGCCCTTCATTACAAAATTTACTGCAGAAATAAATACACTGTTTTGTTACAGTCTTGAGCTGTCTGTAAATGCCTCTTCAAAACTAGATATGCTGCAACAAATTTTTTGAGTGTCGCTTCAACCTTAATGATTAAATTGGTTAAGTGGTGGAAGCTCTTCAGTAATTTGAACAGTCAACAAAATCTGATTTGATTTGTATCTTCAATCATTTCTGAATTTGGTGATGGCCTTTGAGACGTATAATATATTATTTCTGGGTGGTGTGGCGGTGACACCTCTTCAAAATTTCGGCGGTCATCTTAGCTTAGTGGTGGAGTAATTAATTAATTCATGACATTCTCCCCCTTAATTACTACACTCAAAAAATAAAATTTCAAAATACTGGATTTCTGTTACAGCTTACAAACCCCAATATTTTTCCTATGAAACTCAAACAACTCTTTTCCCAGAGGTTTTGTAAATAGGTCTACAAACTCATTTTCTGATTTGCAAAATTCCATAATGATTTCATTCTTGGTTATCAGTTCTTGAATGAAATGATACCTTGTATCAATATGCTTACTTCTTTTATGAAAGACGTGATTTCTTGATAGTGCAATCGCTGATTTGTTGTCACAGAAAATCTTTGTTGGTCCATCTTGTTTATGCTGCAACTCAGAAAGAGTTCCTCTCATCCACACAGTCTGACATGCAGCTGTTGTTGCTGCAACATACTATGCCTCAACAGAGAATAGTTTCATTATGAGTTGTTTCTTTGAAGCCCATGCTACTAATCCCGATCCAAAACTGAATACATATCCATATGTACTCTTTCTATCATCTGTAGAACCTGAAAAATCATTGTCAGTATATCCAATCAACTTAAAATCTGAGTTTGATGTATACTGGATACCAAAATTTGTTGTTCCAGCAATATATCTCAGAATCCTCTTTCCAGCTTGCCAATGGGTATTCTTTGGGGACTCCATAAATCTTGAAATCATACTTACTGCAAACAATATATCAAGTCTTGTTGCAGTCAAGTACATGAGACTTCCTACCAGTCTATTATACATCGTTGGATCAACATTTGACCCATCATCCTCCTTACTGAGTTTTGTACCAGTTGCAATTGGTGTTACAGCTGGCTTACAATTCATCATTTTGAATCTTTGCAGTACATCATTTGCATATTTAGCTTGATTTATAAATATAACATCCTCAGACTGAGTAACTTCAATACCAAGAAAATATTTCATCATTCCTAAATCAGTCATCTCAAATTCTGTTTTCATGGCTTTCTTAAACTCATCTACTGAAAGATCTCTAGTGAAGATGAAATCATCAACATATAAGCAAACAATCAGTATTTTACCTTCTTGGTTTACCTCTGTATACAAGGTTGGCTCACTTGGAATTCTGTTGAATCCTTCACTATTCAAATATTCATCAATCATGTTGTACCAAACTCTAGGTGCCTGCTTCAATCCATACAATGCTTTCTTCAATCTGTAAACTTTGTCATCATGTCCATCAATTTCATATCCAGGCAATTGTCTCACATAAACCTCTTCTTCTAAAGATCCATTCAAAAACATAGACATTACATCCATTTGATATACATACCATTTATTATGAGCAGCAATAGCTAATACCATCCTTACTGTATCAAGTCTGGCTATAGGTGCAAATGTCTCATTATAATCAATACCAAGTTGTTGACTAAACCCCTGAGCTACATGTCTTGCTTTGTATTTTTAAACTTCACCATCAACATTTAATTTAGTCTTATAAATCCATTTAACACCAATACAATTTTTATTATCAGGCAGATCTACAAGATCCGAAGTATTATTTCTTTCTATGGCATCAATTTCTTCATCCATTGCTTTGATCCAAACATAATTTTTAATTGCTTCATAAAAACTTATAGGATCACATGCTATCAATGCAAAATTTGAAACTTGATCTACTTCATCATCTTGCTCATACAGTTCTCTTAAACTTCTAGTCTTCTGAACACTAACTCTGTTTCTTAATGAAGCTAATGTAGGATTTGATTCATTACTTACCTCTGATCTTGTTCTTTTCCGTCCATAAATACTTGATGGTTCACCACGTTCTTGATTTCGGGGCGTTCTGGCAGGTGTCCTAACCGCTGGTGTAGGTGTATGTGGAGTTAACTGTCCACCCTGTATGTCCTGCTCATCTTCTTCACCTTCTGCGCGAGATGTAACAACGTCCTCTCCAACCAACGTATCTATGCTTCCATCCCATGCTTCTTCTTCCTTAAACATCACATCTCTGCTGATGACATATTTCTTGGTGATTGGGTTATAGAGTCTATATGCTTTAGATTCTTCACTATATCCAACAAAAATACATTTTTGACTTCTATCATCTAACTTTCTCCTCATCTGTTCAGGTACATGTGCATAAGCCACACAACCAAAAATTCTTAAATGAGATATGCTGCTACTCTTACCACTCCATGCTTGCTGGGGAACTCGATCCTTCACGCTCTTAGTTGGGCTTCTATTCAGAATGTATACTACACAGGCAACAACGTCTCCCCAATATTCATTTGAAAGATGCTTCTCCTTCATCATACTTCGAGCCATGTTCATAATGGTTTGATTCTTTCTTTTTGCTACTCCGTTTTGCTGTGAAGTGTATTGAGCAGTAAATTGTCTTTTAATTCCATGATATTTGCAAAATTCCACAAACTCATTCAACATATACTCACCTCCTCTATCTGATCTCAAGACTTTAATACTTCTGTCACTCGCCTTTTCAACCATAGCTTTAAAGCTTTTTAAACACATCAAATGCTTGAGATTTCTGTTTCAACAAATACACCCAAGTTTTTTGACTAAAATCATCAATGAAAGTCATAAAGTAAACATTACCAATCAAAGAGGGTGTTTTCATCGGTCCACACAAATCTGTGTGTACCAGCTCCAACGGTGCTTTTCCTCTGTATCATACTCCAGAGATGAATTTCTCTCTATGATGCCTTTGTTGTTGAGCTTGCTGACCGCTGGATACTAGGCAACCCTTTTACCATCTACTTCTTCTATAATAGATCTAAGCCACCAAAATGTAAATGGCCATACCTCAAATGCCATAACCATGACTGATATAAACTCTTAGTTTTATAAGCATTCAAAGATTTAGTCAAATCATTCCTCATAATCAGCGAAAACATTCTATTCTTTGTCATCTCTACTCTGGCTATCAACTGCTTACTTGGAAATTTGTAATAAACAGTAGATACCTTGTTCTTAAAGAACACTATGTACTTCTTCTCCAACAACTGTCCCACACTCAATAAATTACACGTTAAACCAGGAACATAACAAACATCATGAATTGTTCTTTTTTTTCCATTCTTGGAATATACAGCAATCACACCTTTACCATCAACTTTTACCTTACAGTCATTACCCAACTTTACTTCAGACTGAATGCTTGTATCCAAATTTACAAATAACTCCTTATTTCTAGTCATATGATTGTTGCATGCGCTGTCCAAGAACCGTATATCCTTTTAACATTCCTAGGTGACATTACAAGTTAGAAACATAGGCTTCTCTTCATTTTCAGCCTCCTCTGTAACGTGTGTAGACAGCTTACCAGTATCAGCTTGCTTCTTCCAACACTTGTTAGCATAATGCCCAAATTTCTTGCAATAGAAACATTGAACTTTAGATCTATCATACCTTTGATTCTTTGGCTTCCACATTCTGCTGCTACTCCCCCTTGCGCTAGGAGTATTCTACTGTGAATTCTCTTCAAATTTTGAATCATTTCTGCTATCACAATGATTAGAAGTTTGACCTCCTCTTCCTCCGCTACTAGATCTTCCTCCGCCTCCGCCTCTGCCTCTAGTAACATGTAAGTGAGATTTAAAAGCATTTTCTAATGGAGTTTCATCATACCTGTTCATTCTTGATTCATGAGCAATCAAAGAACCAGTCATCTCATCAATGTCCATTTGACTGAGATCTTTAAACTCTTCAATTGGAACAACCATTGCTTCAAACTTCTTTGGCAAACATCTCAGCAATTTCTCTATCACATGCTGATCTGGAAGGACTTCACCATACTGTCTCAGCTGGTTTATAGTACTCATAACTTGAGTCATAAAATTATCAACAATCTCACTGTCCTTCATCTTCAGATTCTCAAAATCCCTTCTTAAAGTCTGCAACTTAACATTCTTCACCTTGGTCACACCTTGATAGCAAGTTTCAAGAGTGTCCCAAGCTTTCTTCGAAGACTCAGCATTTGATATCTTCGGAAATATTGACTCATTTAGGCCTTGCTGAATAAGACCAAGGGCTTTGTTGTCCTTCTTCCTATTCTCCTTCAACAGAACATGCTCAGCATTTGACATAGCCAATTTAGCGGCTTGATCAACTGGCTCTGGATAGATAATCGTAACAAACTCCCAAAGATCCTGAGCATGTAGGATAGTTGTCATCTTAATAAACCATGTGTCATAATTCCTCATTCAACACAGGAATTTGTGGCTGCACTGAACTGCTATTGGTAGCCATCACTAATTAAACCCAAATTACTCAAAAACAAAAAACGAGAAATAAACCTTAACCAGGTTCCGATACCACTGTGGGAAGGTAGGGGGGTGTTGCAACTACTTTCAACAACACACACTGATCCCCAAAACTCAAAAATTCACCTAAAGGACAGTCACAGCTCACTGTAAGCTTCAACACAGTCACAACTGACAGTAACAGCTCATTGTTTTAGCTAATAGTCACCTACAGGACTGTTGTAGCTCTATTGCAGCTAACTATTACAGCTGCGTTATGATGACCCCTACGTTAACAAACTTGTCTAATAACAAGAAAATTCTGAGTTTACAAACTCATGAAACAGAGCATAATAGAAAAAATACACAATAAAATTCTGAGATTGATTTCAACTCTGTTCATTCACTCCGTATTGCACAAAATAACGATTACAATGCTGGGTATAAATAGTGTTCCAACCCAGTTGATCATTAAATGTTTAATTGGCCCTTCATTACAAAATTTACTGCAGAAATAAATGCACTATTCTGTTAGAGTCTTAAGCTGTCTGTAAATGCCTCTTCAAAACTAGATATGCTGCAACAAAGTTTCTAACCGTCGCTTCAACCTTAATGATTAAATCGGTTAAGCAGTGGAAGCTCTTCAGTAATTTGAACAGTCAACAAAATCTGATTTGATTTGTATCTTCGATCATTTCTGAATTTGATGATGGCCTTTCAGACATATAATATATTATTTATGGGCGGTGTGGCAGTGACACCTCTTCAAAATTTCAGGAGTCATCTTAGCTTAGCGGTGGAGTAATTAATTAATTCCTGACATAATAGACCAGTTTGGATCAAATTACAAAACCTTCAATATGACTTTTGGACTGAGGATAACTTCAAACTTATTGGGAATTCTCTTGGCACTTGAGCACCTGAAGGGTGAAAGTGGCCAAAATTTTAGTTATTCTTGATTTAAGAGAAGGAATCTCTGAAAGAATTACCTAGCCTACACAAAGGATCCTTTAAGTATGAACATGATTTAGATTACCGAGTAATTACGTTTAAAAGTGTCAAATTCCATGATTACATCCATTTGAAGGAGAACTTTTCTTCAGGGTTTAAACGAAGATATTGGAAAGAGAAGAAAGACTCAAAGCATATTCTCTCTAAACTGAAGGAATATTCTAGTGTTTGGAAGCCAAGGGTTTTTCCTCAAGCAAGAATGGGGAATTCTAAAGATATTTTATCTGGAATACCTAAAGTTTCAAAGGGGATCATTTCTACTCTAGCCACAAAAGATAATCCTCATATCTTGGAAAAATCTATTGATAATCCAAAGCTTATGGATTCAACCATTCAGAAGGTACCTTTAATAGAAGCAAATCTAGTCAAAGACCCTCAAAGTCTAGAAGAGGATGCTTCTTCTTAGTCGCTCAAGGTTTCCCCACCACTTCTCGATCCAGGTAAGGATTTAACTTTTTCTTCTCCCCATAATGCTTCTTCTTTACTGAAGGTAAATAACTCAAGATCTCTCATCCCGAATTTCCCCAGGATTTCCAAACCCTTAAGTTCTCCCCTTGTTTCGTTTTCTGATACAAATTATAAGCTTAACTTGAAATTTCAGAAATGGTGGTGATTTTGGATTGCATTTTAGTTACAATACTAATATGAAGGGTATATGGAATCTCTTTCAAGATTTAAATGATGTCTCTTCTCCCATTATTGTTGTAGAACATTTTGTTTCTTCTCTTTGGACTCTTAGAGAACATTTAGTCCCATCTGGGGTTATCTAATGATCCTTTGCTCTTTCAATTGTCGAGGGATGTCTGATCCCTCTAAAAATCTAGCCCTAGGTAGGATGTTAGAAGTAGAGAAACTGGATCTAATATTTTTACAAGAATTCATGTGCAAAGGAGAAATGATCATACAAGAGTTTAAGGAGATGTTTGAAGGTTGGGATTTTACCTATCTTGATGTAAAAGGATTATCAGGAGGACAAACTATAGGATGGAGAATGAATAATTTCCATCTAATCTTTGTCGATGAATTTTGTCTTGGGAATGACTCTTTTCTCTACAGATTTATGGGTGGAATTTTTCGTAGTTAACATCTATGGGCCCTACAAATATTGTCTTCAGTTCTTGAATGAGTTGCTGCAGAAAAATATCCATTCTCATAAAAACCTTACCCTTGGAGGAGACTTAAAATTTTCGATGGGACACTCTGAAATATGTGGTCATACAGCTCAGAAATATGTCCTCTCATATTTTTTCTGAAATAAATTTGTTAAAGATGGTCTTTTGGACATGTTGCCTACTAAATTTTTTCCAACTTGGACCAATAAAAGGGTGGGCAAGGAAAGTATAGCGAAGAGACCGGATTTTTTTTCAATCGAAGAGTCGATTATGGATCTTAATTTTTTCCTAAGACAATGGGTGGGACTGGGAGGTGAGTCTGATCACAGACCGGTCTACTTGGAATTCATTGGAAATGCAAACAAGCCTTATGTTCGCTTTAAATTTAGCTTGCTCTGGCTAGAAGATGATAATCTGCTTATTGCTCTTAAAAGTGCTTGGGTACCCTTTAAGATCGGTCGTAATTCCTCAAGGGATGCGCATTTTGTACATCATTTTAAAAAGGTCAAAAATTGGCTTTACGTTGGGCGTACAGTATCAGACAACAAAAAGTGCTAAACCTCTCCAAAATAGAGGCAAGTTTGACAGTTTGATTTGAAATGAAAAAGTCTGGTTTTGAATTGGAGGAATGAGAGTCTGCTACATGTTATCCCTATAGAAGGAAACAAGAGAAATATTGTCCTTTTAAGTGGAGGAATGGATAGTCAAAAGTAGAGCGATATGGATAGCCAAATGAAATTATAATACCAAGTTTTTCCATATTTATGCAAACAATAAAAAAAGTAGCAACTCCATTAGCAAGATAAAGGATGGAATGGGAAAGGAAGTTGATAGCTTCGGGGAAATAGCTGTAGTAGGCATATAACATTTTGAAAATCGGTACAAATTAGAACTTGATAAGGTAGTAGAAATGGTCAAAATCATACAGTTATACCCTACAACTGTTAAGGATGAAGACAATGAGGAACTCATGAAGGAAGTGACAATTGAGGAGATTGAAGGAGCTATAAACAGTCTCAAGAAGGAAAAATGTCCAAGTCATGATGGTTTCCCTGTAGAATTTTTTCTTAAGATGCTATATTTTCTAGGACTTCATCTAATAAGAATCATTGAGGATTCAAGATGTAATGGTAAAATACGTGCGTCTTTTAATTCTACATTTCTAAAACTAATTCCAAAATATGATAGGATTTACTCTTTTTATCAGTTCAGGCCTATTGCTTTATGTAATAGAGTCTATAAAATTGTTGCAAAAATTATGGCATGAAGACTTAATCCTCTTCTATCAGAAGGTATTTCTCAAGAGTAGTTCAGTTTTCTTCCTGGAAGATAAATCCATGGCGGCTGTTGGACTAGCACAGGAGGGTTTCCACTCGACCAGGTAAAAGAAATTAAAGTCTGTAGTGATCAAAATTGATTTAAACAAAGCTTACGGTAGAGTGAAATGGTCTTATTTAACGACGGTCTTAACTCAAATTGGATTACGTTGTCCTCTTGTAAAATGGATTATGAGCTGCAAAACTACTGTCTCTTTTTTCTTTCTGATTAATGGAGCTGCTACGTGGCTTTTTAAGCCATAGAGAGGTATAAGACAAGGATTTCCAATGACCCCTTTTCTCTTTCTTCTAATTTCATTTAGGCTAAGTAGAGCCTTTTCCTCTACCATAATAGAAGGCTATAACGGCTTAAAAATTGGGGGTAAACGCTTTACTTTCTCATACTCTATTTGTGCATGATATACTAATATTCTGTAATGGATCCTTCGAGGATAGGGACATACTTTCAAAGATTCAAAATCTCTTATGTATTGCTTAAGGAATGCAAATTAAATAAGATAAATCCTTTATAGCAGTTGATGGACTAGAAGAAATAGAAGAATGGACTAGAAGAAATAGAAGAAAGGAGTTTTATGGAAGGCTTTAATTACAAATGTTTTGACTTAGATGAGTGGTTGCAATACTTAGGTTTCTAGATAAAACCTAGAAATTATTTAAAGAAAGACTGGGACTGGTTCTTAAGCAAATGTGAAAAGAGAATCTCCTGTTGGTGTTATTAGTGGCTTACAAAATTTGGGTTGGTAGTTCTAATCAAAGTTGTCTTACAAGTAATTCCTGTGTATTGGATGCTATTAACCTAGATCACCCGAGGCATACTGGATTCTTTAAGGAAACTTTTCCTCAATTATTTATGCACAGGTAGTCGCAGTCATCATAATAATGTCTGGATTAGTTGGAAAGAAATCTCAAAACCAAAAGAGGATGGGGAATTAAATTTCTCCATGTGTTTTCAAAATCTCTAGTAGCTAAGAGCATTTGGAGACTGATCAAGAGTTTGATCTTATGGAAAGAAGCAATAGTAGAGAAATATATAGCTCCTATTACCCTTCTTGAATAGAATTATGTTTAAATGTGTCAGAGTCCATGATTACATCGATTTGAAGGAGGACTTTTCTTCAGGGTTTAAACGAAGATATTGGAAAGAGAAGAAAGACTCAAAGCATATTCTCTCTAAACTGAAGGAATATTTTGGTGTTTGGAAGCCAAAGGTTTTTCCTCAAGCAAGAATGGGGAATTCTAAAGATATTTTATCTGGAATACCTAAAGTTTCAAAGGGGATCATTTCTACTCTAGCCACGAAAGATAATCCTCATATCTTGGAAAAATCTATTGATAATCCAAAGCTAATGGATTCAACCATTCAGAAGGTACCTTTAATAGAAGCAAATCTAGTCAAAGACCCTCAAAGTCTAGAAGAGGATGCTTCTTCTTAGTCGCTCAAGGTTTCCCAACCACTTCTCGATCTAGGTAAAGATTTAACTTTTTCTTCTCCCCATAATGCTTCTTCTTTACTGAAGGTAAGTAACTCAAGATCTCTCATCCCGGATTGCCCCAAGATTTCCAAACCCTTAAGTTCTCCCCTTGTTTCTTTTTCTGATACAAATTATAAGCTTAAGTTGAAATTTCAGCAATGGTGGTGATTTTGGATTGCATTTTAGTTACAATAGTAATATGAAGGGTATATGGAATCTCTTTCAAGATTTAAATGATGTCTCTTCTCCCATTATTGTTGTAGAACATTCTGTTTCTTCTCTTGGGACTCTTAGAGAACATTTATTCCCATCTGGGGTTATCTAATGATCCTTTGCTCTTTCAATTGTCGAGGGATGTCTAATCCCTCTAAAAAACTAGCCCTAGGTAGGATGTTAGAAGTAGAGAAACTGGATCTAATATTTTTACAAGAATTCATGTGCAAAGGAAAAATGATCGTACAAGAGTTTAAGAAGATGTTTGAAGGTTGGGATTTTACCTATCTTGATGTAAAAGGATTATAAGGAGGACAAACTACAGGATGGAGAATGAATAATTTCCAACCAATGTAATCTTGGTCGATGAATTTTGTCTTGGGAATGACTCTTTTCGCTGCAGACTTATGGGTGGAATTTTTCCTAGTTAACATCTATGGGCCCTACAAATATCGTCTTCAGTTCTTGAATGAGTTGCTACAGAAAAATATCCGTTCTCAAAAAAACCTTACCCTTGGATCAGGCTTAAACTTTTCGATGTGACAATCTGAAATATGTGGTCGTACAGCTCAGAAATATGTCCTCTCATATTTTTTCTTAAATAAATTTGTTAAAGTTGGTCTTTTGGACATGTTGCCTACTAAATTTCTTCCAACTTCGACCAATAAAAGGGTGGGCAAGGAAAGTATAGCGAAGAGCCGGGATTTTTTTTCAATCAAAGAGTCGATTATGGATCTTAATTTTTTCCTAAGACAATGGGTGGGACTGGGAGGTGAGTCTGATCACAGACCAGTCTACTTGGAATTCATTAGAAATGCAAACAAGCCTTATGCTCGCTTTAAATTTAGCTTGCTCTGGCTAGAAGATGATAATCTGCTTATTGCTCTTAAAAGTGCTTGGGTACCCTTTAAGATCGGTAGTAATTCCTCAATGGCTGCGCATTTTGTACATCATTTTAAAAAGGTCAAAAAATTGGCTTTACGTTGGGCGTAGAGTATGAGACAACAAAAAGTGCTAAACCTCTCCAAAATAGAGGCAAGTTTGACAGTTTGATTTGAAACAAAAAAGTCTGGTTTTGAATTGGAGGAATCAAAGTCTGCTACATGTTATCCCTATAAAAGGAAACAAGAGAAATATTGTCCTTTTAAGTGGAGGAATGGATAATCAAAAGTAGAGCGATATGGGTAGCCAAATGAAATTATAATACCATGTTTTTCCATATTTATGCAAACCATAAAAAAAAGCAGCAACTCCATTAGCAAGATAAAGGATGGAATGGGAAAGGAAGTTGATAGCTTCGGGGAAATAGCTGTAGCAGGCATATAACATTTTGAAAATCGGTACAAATTAGAACTTGATAAGGTAGTAGAAATGGTCAAAATCATATAGTTATACCCTACAACTGTTAGGGATGAAGACAATGAGGAACTCGTGAAGGAAGTGACAATTGAGGAGATTGAAGGAGCTATAAACAGTCTCAAGAAGGAAAAATGTCCAAGTCATGATGGTTTCCCTGTAGAATTGTTTCTTAAGATGCTATATTTTCTAGGACTTGATCTAATAAGAATCATTGAGGATTCAAGATGTAATGGTAAAATCCATGCGTCTTTTAATTCTACCTTTCTAAAACTAATTCCAAAATATGATAGGATTTACTCTTTTTATCAGTTCAAGCCTATTGCTTTATGTAATAGAGTCTATAAAATCATTGCAAAAATTATAGCATGAAGACTTAAGCCTCTTCTATCAGAAGGTATTTCTCAAGAATAGTTCAGTTTTCTTCCTGGATGATAGATCCATGGCGGCTATTGGACTAGCACAGGAGGGTTTCCACTCGACCCGGTCAAAGAAATTAAAGTCTGTAGTGATCAAAATTGATTTAAACAAATCTTACGGTAGAGTGAAATGGTCTTATTTAACGACGGTCTTAACTCAAATTGGATTACGTTGTCCTCTTGTAAAATGGATTATGAGCTGCAAAACTACTGTCTCTTTTTTCTTTCTGATTAATGGAGCTTCTACGTAGCTTTTTAAGCCATAGAGAGGTATAAGACAAGGATTTCCAATGACCCCTTTTCTCTTTCTTCTAATTTCATATAGGCTAAGTAGAGCCTTTTCCTCTACCATAATAGAAGGCTATAACGGCTTAAAAATTGGGGGTAAACACTTTACTTTCTCATACTCTATTTCTGCATGATATACTAATATTCTGTAATGGATCCTTCGAGGATAGGCACATACTTTCAAAGATTCTATATCTCTTATGTATTGCTTAAGGAATGAAACTTAAATAAGATAAATCCTTTATAGCAGTTGATGGACTAGAAGAAATAGAAGAATGGACTAGAAGAAATAGAAGAAAGGAGTTTTATGGAAGGCTTTAATTACAAATGTTTTGACTTAGATGAGTGGTTGCAATACTTAGGTTTCTAGATAAAACCTAGAAATTATTTAAAGAAAGATTGGGACTGGTTCTTAAGCAAATGTGAAAAGATAATCTCCTGTTGGTGTTATTAGTGGCTTACAAAATTTGGGTGGGTAGTTTTGATCAAAGTTGTCTTACAAGCAATTCCTGTGTACTGGATGCTATTAACCTGGATCACCCGAGGCATACTGGATTCTTTAAAGAAACTTTTCTTCAATTATTTATGGACAGGTAGTCGCAGTCATCATAATAATGTCTGGATTAGTTGGAAAGAAATCTCAAAACCAAAAGAGGATGGGGAATTAAATTTCTCCATGTGTTTTCAAAATCTCTAGTAGCTAAGAGCATTTGGAGACTAATCAAGAGTTTGATCTTATGGAAAGAAGCAATAGTAGAGAAATATATAGCTCCTATTACCCTTCTTGAATAGATAACGAAGACTTTTAAATCTACTAATATGGTTTCGATAATGTGGAAAGAAACAATTTTCGCATTTCCCTTAATAGGACAAAGACTAGCCTGGAAAAATATGGGATGAAAGTAGTGTCAAGGTGGGGGAAGATGCTTGGATTGGCAATTAAATGAAGCATATCTTACACCTTTTCATAAGAATATGGAACTGAGATTCAAAGGACTAAAGACACTTAATCAATTATTTGAATGCAATGAATGAATCTATCTATATGGAAGTGCGTTGATGCAGTTGGTTTCACGGATAATGATGCAGATATTTGGACAGAATATACTAACCAGTTGAAAAATAGACACATAAATTTAAAGGAAGGAAATATTGTCTTGTATGGGCCACATATCTGCATGGATCCTATACGGCCAAAGATGGATATGAATCTATGATGAAAAATCCATATTTAGATCTTGAATGGTGGTGGTGATCCATCTGGAAATTCAATGTTCCTCCTAAATCCAAAAATTTTATTTTTTTCTTCTTATGCAACCTATTTTTAACTTGGTATATTCTATAGAAAAGATATAAAGCAGGGCCTCACCTATGTGTATTATGTAAAAATGCAAAAGAAACAAACCAACATTTCCTACTAGAATGCAGATTTACATTATAGACAATGAGAGAATTGGAAATCATTGTTAAGAATAAATTTCCCTAGGGAATAGGATCATCTATATCTACGTTATTTTTTAATTGGATTATATATATATATATATATATATATATATCCATGCATTTAAATTTCTATCAATGATATTGGAATGGCATATATGGATCTATAGAAATCAAATAATTTTTGAAAAAAAAATTCTCATCTCTAACATGTGCCATAAATTGTGCAACAACTTTGGGAAGGTGTCCCCAAATATCCCCTCAAAAAAAGACAAGACAAATCAAAGAGGAATTAATTGATAAGGAAGTTCCATGGGTCTACTTTGACATAGCTGCTTTGGAAAAAAGAGGAAGATGTGGAGCTGGGGAACACTTTTTAAAATAGAGATCAAAATTAGTTACAAGGCAGGTCCTGGAGAAGGAACAAATAATTATGCAGAAGTATTATCCTTCAAACTATTACTCATTCTTACATTTGAAAATGATATAAAGAAGATTCAAGTGTTTGGTGATGCCAAGTTGGTCATAGACTGGTTTAGAGAGGAAAAATTATGCCATAATATATAAATATAAATACCCTAAAGAATCGACGGGAATCAGTAACCTTTGGCCATATTTTAGAGAAAGGAATATTGAAGCAGATATATTATCAAAGGAAGGAATCAATCTAAACAAGGGACAATGGATTATAACAATAGAAAATTATGAGGGACAAAATGAATATACTCATCCTCCTATATAAAAGAGTTGTTGCTATGGGTTTTTAAAGAATGAATTTCAAAACTGAAATGTTTTTTTTTTTTTTTTTTTAGTACAAAACAATCTTGAAATTCTCTCTTTTTTGCTTTATGATGGTATCTCAGCTCAAGATGTAATCCGTAGATGTTATGGATGATAATCCATATTTTATTATGAAGGATTCCAAAATGTTTTTGTTGAACTTAGAACTAAACAGTATTATAGACATGTTTTTGTTTATGTTGGGAGCTAAAATCTTGAAGTTGTAATGTTTATGATTTAAGCATAGAACAATCAAACATGAAGGATGTTGAAATATGCATTATCATTATAATCAATTATAAAGAAAGTGACTAAGTATAAATACAAAGTTACAATTTGTTTTTGGAAAAAAAAACCTATCTATAAACATTAAATATTATTGTGTATAATAAAAGAATAAATGTATGACATAAATTTTATAACAAGTATAACTGAGATGAAAGTTTGTTGTCCTCCCCACCGAGGTTCAATTCTTGTAAGTAACATGATGCTCTTGTTTAGCCCTATTGTAATGATTGTATTTCAAGCTGTCCTTGATAGCAGGAAGATGATTTTTCCACTAAAAAAAAAAAAAAAGAAAGTATAACTCAGATGAATTAGCATTTTAGATTTTCTTATCATACACTATATAGATGATGAAAAATTTATGTGACATTTGAGCATGGATCTCATTGTAATAGAAAAATAAATAAATAATTGTTTACAAATATTATTATATGTGTATGGAGAATATATATATTTAAAATAGATATGTACATAAATATATATAATTTTAAGATTTTATGTGTTAATAAGTCTAATAATAATTTTGAATTTCATTTTAACAAAGCTTACCACACTTATTACACTCTTATTAAAAATTTTACTAACACAATATATAATGTCAATCTTTATCTTTAGTAACACAATATATAATCCTTATACATAAAGGTTTAATTTAGTTTGATGATATAATATCTTTATACATAAAATATTAAAGAGTATCTCTAATTTAATTTACTACATTTAAACAATTATTATTATAAATATATTTTTTCATGATAATTTACAGTTCTCATTATTTATAATTTTAGTATATTATTTAAAATATTAAAAATTTATGAAGAATTTACACTTTAAAATATATTGTTTATCCTCCGTTACTTGACCTTTTAATCTTGATCCATCAAACAAATTTATAAATTGTTTCACCACTAATTCTATCTAGAATCACTATTGATCTCTAATACAAAGACATAAATTGTTCCACCTAGTCCGTACATTAAATGCTTCACTTCCATTTAATCATTCACAAAGATTAATCCTATAACATCGCTAATTCAAAGATTATCAAATGTTCAAATAAGATCCTTTCCACACAATGCCTTCAATGTAAAAAGTCAGTTAGTACACAAAATTTCAAACTTTATGGTGATGTGAGAAAAGCAATTAAATATTCATTAAGTTTTGATTTTGTTAGTGTTGTCCAATTTTACAACTCGCACGACATTTGGTTGCTTGAACCCTTGAGTTTCTTAATTTAAAAATCTTGTCACCTTTCAACTATCGAATTACTATTAAAATATTTTTATAACCCCAATATAAAACTACCGATCTATTATGATATTGGTTTATTAACAAATCCTTAAAAATAATTTCCTTAACAATAACATGTATATGATATTAATTTCCTCACACTGCAATCCGTTTTTTAGAACTTTATATTGCGTTGCGGTTCTGTTATTAAATTTTTATGTGTACCTCTGCTACGCTAAATTAAATTCTTCTCGGTGGCATTCCTACTACCATGGGATTACTTCTCAATATACGTGCAATGCTTCTAAGGCATTACTTTCTTAAATACCTTGGTCGAGGAAAGGGACAACGTTGCGTAATTGTGAAAGGGGAGATTCATTATGGAAGCTATAACAAAAAAAAAAAAAAAATGCTATCTACTGAAGCAATTACTTACTGACGAGAAAACCTACTGAGGCAGGGAGGAACACCGTCTAGAACTAAACATTTATCTCAAAAATCCCTTCCTACCTAGTGTTGTTATGGGGTATTTACTTACTAAACCTATGCCATAACACCTTAGTTCATGGGATATTAAAGAATATTCCTAATTTCATTAGATATTGATAAATACCTATCAAAATCATTTTTTGAGCCTCCTCCCAATACATATTTCTAATAAAAAAAACACTATTTTTATGAGATATTTTCTATTTTTATTAGATATACCTTTTTATACCCCACAATACTTATAAACCCCCGATACGTTACTCCATGTCCCCCAAATCCATACAATATATTAACCTTATTTTTCACAATTTAAAAAACTCCTTTATGAATTAATGTAATAAAATATCGGTAAACAAAGTGAATCCCATGAAATTGTTACCCACTACCAACATGGAGATTCTATAGAAAATATAACAATTCAACTCCTCAATTTGTGAAACGTACCTATTTTTACTATTTCATAAATAGGAAACTGAGAAAGAAACAATTAGCATAAACGCATTCCTTTGAGAACATTTTATTGAAATTGCCTTGGCTTCTTCATGTCACTCTTTCCATGTTTGAGTCATCTAAAAGATTATTATGAAAGCATATGCACCTTTCACAGCTTTTTCTTTTGGTGTTTTAACAAGTAAAATCTTCTCTTCTACACCTTCCTTGAATTGATAGCTAACTAAATTGTCGAACTTTTATTCCATCTCCCTTGATTTTTTGGTTCTCTTGATGCTTTCTTGTGTTCAATTTTCATACTAATTGTTAATTGATAACGCTATTCATTTTCTTATAACAATTTCTTCATTATATGCTAACTAATGCATATGTTTCCATATTTCTTTGTATTTCATCAATTATTACATTAAGCTATTGATTTCCTCATAATAATGGGCCCTTAATACATTTTCTATTGAAGAGAATATCAAAGTTCTACAAAGAAATCAATTATGGATAGGATTTCAAAGCATCTAGAATATGCATGAAAAAATATTTGGCAAGAAGGGTTGTTACTATCTCTTGTGAATATGGAGGAGCTTCGGCTACTTCTCAAGGAGGACAAGGCAAATTCTTAATTTTTCACTTTCAATGTAAGTTCATCCACATCTTTTGTTAGTGATTTATCTCTACAAACCATTTTTTGTCACATGCCTTTTATAAAGACATGCACGCAAGTTCTTTTCAGAGATTCATACATGCATGGTGTGTTAAAGGCAAATTCTAAATGGTGCCTGAAAAATTGATTGAATCCTTGGTATGTGTGAAGTTCTGATAATTTTCCTCTTACGTGATTATTAAAAATAATAAAAGGAAAAAAATATTATTAAAACATTAAAAATATTATAGAACAATTTGTACCTGAAACCTTTATGATCGACTCACTAATTATGTGAATGCTATAAATAATTTTCATAGTGTATCATGAGAGTATTCCCTTCGCCTTATCACAACATGAAAATTAAAAAAACAAATCAGGGTGTTTTCATCGTTGAGTATGATATATCAATCGGGTATTGTGTAGCATGTATCACTGGTAAGGTTGATACCACGACTTCTTTGACAAATCAAAAGAAGGCTGAAGGGGATAGAGGAGGAAAAACCAAGAAAAACAGAGCAAAAACATATTGTTACATAGTGCTACAGCACTTCATTCGAACCCCAACACAAAACAGAGCTAATTCACTCTTTTATCCTTCGCATTATCATCAAAATGAGTAATACAATAAGTATGCCCTGCTGGGAAGGCGGTTCTCCATTCCCAAGAAGCATGGCGTGTCCCTTCTAGAGTCATCTACATATCCAGAGACATAATTCAAAACTAATCTGTAATAAATATGGGTTTACTACAGATAGTGGTAGTTGGTTGCAATTAATTCCAACAATCTCCCCCTTAATTGCAACCCAAAAAAACAAAAAAAACAAAATATATCATTGACAAAATTCTGATATCCAACATACAGTTACAGTCATACATATATAGCATTAACAATGCCAAGATTCTCTCTATGAAACTCAAAAAACTCCTCTGCTAGAGGCTTAGTAAATATATCTGCTAGTTGTTCCGATGACCAGCAAAATTTCAAGTTAATTTCTTTGTTGTTAACAAGTTCTCTCATGAAGTGATATCGAGTAGATCTATATGCATGCTCCTTTTGTGAAATACTTGGTTTTTTTACAATGCAATTGCTGAATTATTGTCACAAAAGATCACTGTTGGATCCTCTTGGTCATGCAACAACTCGAACAAACCTCTCTACATCCACATTGTTTGGCATGCTGCTGACGTCGCTGCTACATACTCCGCTTCAGTTGATGAAATGGTCACTATGGGTTGCTTATTTGATGCCCATGAAACTGCACCCGAACCAAAGTTAAATACATAACCTGTTGTACTTTTCCTGTCATCTATACTGATGCAGGAGCATCGAGACCTAGGCAGATCAATCAAAGTTGATCGACCGAGGGAAGTCGACCAGCGAAAGTGTCGATTTCCACTGGTGCGGGGAGCAGGTTGACTAGTCAAAGTCAACAAGTCGAATAGAAGCAGTCGGGGAGCGACCAACTGAAGTAACGGCAGATGTCGTGAGAGGTCGAGCATTGACAAGAAAGGGTCGATAGATGACGAGCGATGTAAGAGGTCGGGTAGTCGACAAGTGGTCAAACTACGAGACGACAGGATGGTGAGACCAAGTGAATTGGGGAAAATGAATGAACCGACAGGACAATCGAGATGTGACTGACTGCTGTAGCAGGGTCGGAAGGACAAAAAAGTCAAGGGACTGTACCAGTAGTTGTTCGGGGTTGCTGAGGAAGTTATGACAGTTATTTTTAGTTGGTGAAGGATGTGATAGAGGATGTCATGGATAGAGGTTGTACAACACGGCTAGAAGTTGACAGTACAGGTTCGCAGGATTTGGACAGGATCGACGAATGGAGGGAACGTGCGTCCTGAGATTGTAATAATCTTGAAAAAAACACCCACAGAGTAGAAGAGGAGGAGAAGGCCTTCAGTCTAGACATTTTTGTGGTTGGATAGGGCAGAGCAGAGCACAGAGCCGAGAGAGTTGCGAAGAGTCACATAGGCCTAGTGCAGAGTGTTGAGATCGAACCATAGCTTAGAGTTCCATGGTCAACCAGGGGAGGGCAAGGTTGACACACAGGGAGAACACACCACAGTTACTTCTAAGTTGTAATGGCTGAGGCTGATTGTAGTTAGTTATTTGCTTACAGTTATTTTACATTGTAACCAATTTCAGAGAAGTAATATAAGCCACTTCTAGCATCTTGTTCTACAACTTGTTTGTATAATCATTGTGGTTTGTGTCGTGTGTATTGTTAACCAAGAAAGTATCCCGTAGGGTGACTTGTGTCAGTTGGTATCAGGGCCCGGAAGCGAGTCCGGTTGGAGAGAAGACTATACCAACCTAACTTGTGTCAATTGGTATTAGGATTTGGAAGTGTGAGAATTTAAGCAGAAGTTGAAAATGGCTCATAGAGGTGTTAATGTTCAAGGACAAAGAACGCGTGGCACAACAACCATCACAGTAGATGATGAGATGTTCGATGAATGCGTCCGAATGATGCGGACTTTGAAAAATGAAGCCACAGCGATCAAAGAAAACGAGAGGCGTGGTTTTATTCCAGAAGCGCTTGACCACAGCGACGAGGAGGTCGAGGAAGTGGAAGCTCGAGAAGCCGCAATAGAAGAACCAAAGGAAAATCTCATCAAGCTTCTAACATAAATGAGAGTTTGGGCGAAGATAGATGTGCATACGTACTCGGGAAGCCTGGACCCAGAAGACTTGATCGATTGGTTCAGAGAGATGGAGAAATATTTTGATGTGGAGTAGATCGAGGATCCTAAATGGATTAAGACTGCATGTCTAAGGTTGAAGGGTCATGCCTCGTTGTGGTGGGAAAATGTACAGGCTGATAGACTCAAGAAAGGCAAGGAGAAAATCAAATCTTGGGACAAGATGGTTACCAAGTTGAAGGGGAAGTTCTTGCCAAATGACTATGTGATTTCCTTGTTCAGGAAGTTACAAAACTTTCGAAAAAAAGAGATGACCGTGAAGGAGTACACGGAGGAGTTCTACTAATTGTCGATTCGGTCAGGACAAACTGATGAAGGAGAAGAAGCTATCGCCAGATATGTAAATGGCTTGAAATACGTTGTTAAAGATGAACTCAGCATGTCCAGATTCAAAATAGTTGAAGAAGCCTGTCAGTTCGCTCTAAAGGTAGAAGAGAAACTGTCCAGAAGGTCCACAGCGACCAGAGGTAGGATGACTAGTCAGAGTGGAAAGACTGTCTCCTTGAAAGGTCATGGTAGTGGATACAAGAAAGAAGGTGTCGAACATAATCGACGCACAGAAGGGAAATCAGTGAAGGAAAGAGCACAAGAAAACCGACGTGATGGTCATGAGAACCGCGGTCGAGGTGCGTATAGTCGAAGTGGTCCATCCGATAAGAAAGGAGTTAACAAACCAACCATAATATGCTACAAGTGCCGAGGAATGGGCCATAAGGCATATGAATGCCTAGAAAACCTACATGCTACAGAAGATTCAAAACCCAGACGTCGAAAGGATGAGCAAGTCGACGAGAGGGAAGAATCGAGATCAAATAGCATTGGAGGTGAGAAAAGAAGAACCAGAATCTGACAGTTCAAAGATCTTTGATCCAGGAAGATCAGCATGATCCGATGGAACCAGCACAATGGAAGGCTATCTTTCGAACAAAGGTGTGGATCGGAGAATGGCGTTGCAAGACCATAGTTGATGATGGAAGAACAGAGAATCTTGTGTCAACAGAAGTCATTGATAAGATTGGGTTGAAGTGTCGAGAACACCCACAACCTTACAAGATATCATGATTGCAGAAAGGACGCCATGTTAAGGTGACCAGACAATGCCTGATCAACTTCAGAGTTGAAGGATTAGAGGACAGTGTACTATGTGATGTAGTTCCCATGGATGCATGCCATCTGTTGTTAGGGAGGACATGGAAATATGATCGTAAGATGATCTATGATGGTCGAGCAAACACAGTCATAGTGTGGAAGAATGGTGTAAAAAGAACTCTTAAGCCGAGGCAAGGAGAGCCAGTCGACAACAAGGACGACGAGAGCAATCTTTGGGAAAAGCGAGTGTTGATGAGTACCGCCAAGGAATTCCTCACGGAGGAGGAAAAACAGTCGCGATGTTTTGCAATCATTCCAAAAGGACCATATGTCGAAGGAAAGACCAATCAGGACAGAAATCCGGTCGAAGTCGAGGAGTTGCTCGAAGAGTTTCAGGACATAATGGCTGATGAGAATGTCAAAACCCAAAAATTTTGGAAAATTAAAATTTTTTAAGATAGCATTAAATGTTATTAAATGCAGTCAATTAACTATATGTTAAACTTATGTGATTGTACTGATGTCTAAATGGTCTTTGTTGTACTTAAATATTATTATGAGTTTGTTAATTGTTGCTGATTGTTTTTCTATTTTCAACCACAAGGGGGAGTTGTCATTGCCGACTGGGCTTACTTAGCTCCCGAGCTAATGCATCCAAATGTCTTTCATTTACAGGTATACAGGTAAAATACGGTTGCTACAAATAATTTTTAAAAGCATTTTAATTCCTTTCGCTGTACCAAAATGCCCAGTAAAATTTAAACATGCGACGTAGGTTGTCAAATGAAAAAGGTAGAAGTTTTATTCCTCTAATATTCACATATTCTTATTGTTAGAGAGTTGACCATTTTTGCATGATAATATGATAGGTATTGTTCTTTTTCAGACTGTCTTCTTACCCTCATGGAGTATTGTTCTTGCTATTATTATTGTGTCGCAATACTATCTCTTATCTCGCATCATGTAATGTCACGGGCAAATGGAAATTAAACTATTTTGCTTATCTGTTGTTACTGTGTGATGTATGATTACACTTACAAGGATCTAGAAGTTTTGCAAAGTATAAATAACTTATTACTTGCACTTGTATAAGATTCTGTCAGTTCATATCTTCTTATGGTATTCCTTTAGGGTCGCTTCGATGACACCACTAATCCTATTTCTAGAAATAAAACAAACAAGGCTATTAGCTATCTTAACTAACAATGGTATAGTAGAGTTGTATGTCATAGTACTTGTCTTCATCTTTAATATTTTGTAGATTCAAAGATTTTGATATACCCCTTGCTGATTCTCATGAGGCTAGGTTAAGACGTAAATAATGATAGGTTGTTCTATACTATTTAAAGATTTTCCTTTCATATAACTTTTATAAAGTAATTGTTTTCTCCATAACTAGATTACCTCATAACTGAGTTTTTCAACAATCAATTGCATGAAATAATAATTCATTGTTTAAATTAGAAAATGCTAGGTTTAAAAAAAATTATTATCATAAGGTGTGATTATAAAAGATAACATGTATCTATGTTATTGTAAATCTGAAGAATAGCCAAACAACATCTATATTACTCATACTATGATTTGATTTCATCAAATGATGATGAGGGTCTCATTACCCTTGCACTTTATTGACGAGGTCTGATTTTAATGTTTGTAGGGTAATATATGTTATGGTTTGCCTATTCGTGTTCGAGGGCATAGTTTTGCAATGGGAGGTATAGTGCAAACTTTCACTATGGTACGATGACCATAAGGGAATATCCAAACCATGATCAACGTGCATCTCCTCTATGATTTTTAATTGATTAACAATGGATTGTAGCACATCAAGGGACTATAGGACATAACCCACTGCATGAGAAAATATTAAAAGGCGACGTGGAAGTCTCTATGCCTAGTGTTTAAGATATTTAAGTGTTGAATCAACCCTAACCCGACCTTCTTCCTTTGCCTTCGGGCCTGATCCTCCTATTGAAACCCTCTTGTCTGAATCCGAACCCTACTAAGAGGTGAAAGAACGCAGCTTTGCTGCAACTCTAAATCTTTCGTGCTTAGCCACCTCGTTACCAGAGAGTTAATATGTTTTTGGTTGAAGGCGATTGTGGTTGGTGAAATCCCAGCGTTTTATCCTTTTCATGTCAAGATTCAGTCCTGGTATTGCGATGCCATACTCTCGGTTTGGTCTTGATAAAGCTGTCAATGTGATAGCTGTCTTATTTCTTCCAGCTCGTGGCATTTGTTGACGAGAGTTGGGGTTCTTACACTTCCTTTGCTTGCATTTTACATGCCGGATACAGTGCTACACCTGCTTCTTGAAAGTGGTAAGTTACAGGACTTCACCCTTGTCTTTATGGTTTAAAAATTTAGATTTTATATAAATACGTTTATTAACTGGTGTTCAAATGTTAACGTAGGACCTGTCTGCTCGTGCTGGTGTACTGGGCGTTTCCTTAATCGATGGCTTCTCTGGGTAAGCCTGGGCGATAGCCATGGCCTTCCTCCTTGGTTGTAGGTCTTAGGGTCTCTGTTGCATGAAGGGATATAGGGTTTACAACAGCATTTGTGATGTGTTTTTAAGAAAAGTTAAGGGCTTAGCTCCTGGGTTGTAAAGAATGTTACAGCCATGGTTCTATTTGTAATTCTAGTTTTATTTTTGTGTTGAAAACTCCTGTGGAGTAATACTGTGTAAAAAGAAAACAGAAGATCGGTAAGAAAACTTTGGAGCCGGCCTGTAAATGACATTATGGCCTCGTAGTTTTTAATACAGGGCTTCAACAATTGTACTCAGGGTTTGCTAATACGTTTTGGTATTAAACTGATGAAATCTTGTTTTATTTCCTTGAATTGTTTTACTGTTCTGATTAAAATCTACAGGGTTTCTCCCAGATTTTTTTTTTGATAATATAACTTGGGAATATTAGTCTTGTTCCTTCGTTTTTCTTGACTATATATATATCTATAAGGATTCTGCGTTTTTATAAACTATATGTAGTGATAAGAATTACGGCCGTTGTGAATTCGTGGTTTATTTGTTCTTACTATTTCTTTTACAAGTAAAGTTAGGAAGTATGAAACAAAATCCGAAAACTACAGTGATGGGTTGGTCTAAAATTTGGCCCTCTCGCTATGATATTCATTTATTGATAGTTTGTTGAACGAATGAAAGATAATGTAGTAATAAATAAATCTCGATAATGAGCTGGAAAAGAATTATGCTTGTTTCGTTGGGTTGTTTAAATTTAATCTAGGGTTTCTCCTGCTGCTAAATTCTTTTTGTTATAATCCGGAAATAAAAGGGTTCGAATGAACACACCTTCGTATTTTGGTTTAGTTGCTTTTTATAGATTCTTTGTTTAGCATTCTATTAGGTAGTATAAAAGAGTTGCGGCTGTGGTAGAGTCATTATATTACTGTTCAAAGTTTAAACAACTGAAATAAATTTCTTATTGTTAATAACTAGAGTGGTAGGGTTTGATTCCGAAATGACAACAATGGTTTGATCCAAATGATAACTCTGTAGATACGATTCTGAATTAGATGTTTATTCTATTGTTAAGATAAGACTCTGTTGAAACAATTAAACTCGATGTCGAGCTATTCTTGATTTCTGTTATCTAACCTATGTTTAACCATATAATTTTGTTAACTGTAGATAAATACCTATGTCGATCTTCTGTTAGATTCTCTGTATCACGGTTTGGTTTAATAGTTAATATTTTTAGATGTTGTCTCTAGCATTAGTTATAACTAACCCGAAAGGCATTGATAATTTGATATTAATACTGTGATTTAAATGGCTATGTTTATTACTGTTCTTTTCGTTATTTAACGAATTATAAAATAAGAGAAGAAAACTACGGGTAAAAACATTTACAGGAAGTAAATATCGCTTACAGTATATCTACTGTACAGTATGCATTGTGAACATTTTATCCGTAACATAGTAATAATAGGAAAGAAAGCTGAAACACAGTAACTCTGTATTAAAACTACTACTGATATTCAGGGATTGCAAATTTTTACTGAATTAATTACTACTCAGACAGAATGAAGATAAACATATCATACAGTCATTCATACTAAATAAAACAACAAGGATAAGTAGCGGAACCTGTTTCAAACTGTGGATAACAACAGCAATGGGAGGCTGTTCCTCCCTACCAACTTCTGGAGAGTGCCCAGACAGCACTTCTCAGGACCCCCGAGCTTGCTCTGGTCTCCCTGGCTGGAACTAGGTGCAACAAAACAATTCAGTCAGCCAAAACAGCTAAACCGGAACCAAGTTACTGCAACATCCCACTCAAACAAATTTCCTTACTGTAATTCCCTCTTCCTCAATGGGACTCCTGAATAGCATTCACCTGAATGTATTCTCCCTTCAGAACAATGTGGACATCCCAGCTCATTTCATTGAGTACTATTTAAAAGATTGTCTAGGTCTTAGTTGGGTTAACTGTCATTAATGAGCCACCTGCTCATATTCCACTTTCTTGGGGAATCATGACCCAAAAATATAGGGAAGTTGCCACCTGCAACTTAGGAAGTGTTTGAGGATGCTGCCACTTGTCTTTTGCCTGTCCACCTAGTTCCCTCCACCAGTTAGACCAGTAACCTCTTTTAACAGCTCTCCCATGCTGTTGTCTCCATAATTTATTTATAAATAATAAAATATTCAGAATTAGTCTCAGGAATATAATAAAATAATTACATTATTTTTGCAAAATTGGGGTATGTGACATGCACACCCCCTTAAAATGTAACATCGTCCTCGATATTACTTATTCCTCATCTTCAGACACCTGCTGGAATAGATTTGGGTATGCTTCCCGCATCTTACTTTCCAGTTCCCAGGTAGCTTCTTCAGGACTAAGGTGCTTCCATTACACCTTCAACTGTCCAATTATGCGGTTCCGCAGAGTAATTTCCGTCCTCCCGAGGATACAATCCGGTTCCACCAGAACTTCCCCTTCTAGTTCTACCTGTACAATGTTCCAATCAATAACATGAGCAGTATCATGAACATACTTTTTCAGAATAGAAATATGAAAAACATTGTGTACCTTTAAATTAGGTGGTAAGGCTAGTTGATAAGCAACTTGACCAATCCTGGATAAAATTTCAAATGGACCACAATAACGTGGCGCTAATTTTGCACAAATCCCCAGTCTTAGGGGGCTCTTCTTTGGTCTTACCTTGATGAACACATGTTCACCTACCTGGAACTCTTTAGGAGTTCTTTTCAAATCTGCTTGACTCTTTTGCCGATCCTGGGCAATCTTCAAATTTACCTGCACTTGTTTCACAATCGGTTCCATCTCTTTTAATAAATCAGGACCTAACACTAATCTATCTACTGGATTACCCCAAGAGATAGGAGTGTTACATTTACGTCCATATAGGATTTCAAAAGGACTAAACTTAGTTGACGATTGATAGCTGTTATTGTATTCAAATTCTGCTAAATGCAAATAATCCTCCCACTTACCTGGTTGATCTTTAACATACATTCTTAACAAATCTTCCAGTACCTGATTAACTCTTTCAGTTTGCTCGTCCGTCTGAGGATGGAAGGAAGTGCTGAAATTCAGTGTGGTATTTAATCCTTTAAACAAGGATTTCCAAAAATTCCCTGTGAATTTAGGATCCCTGTCTGATATAATAACTTTTGGTACACCATGTAACCAAAAAATTTGTTTCAGAAAAGTATCAGCTATGTTTGCAGCCTTGTAAGTGGTTTTAACAGGAATAAAGTGTGCAAATTTACTTAATTTATCTACTACCACCATAATTGAATCATTCTGATGCTGATTTTTGGGTAATCCCGTAATGAAATCTAAACTAATTATCTCCCATTTCCAACTAGGAATAGGCAAAGGTTGCAGTAACCCAGCTGGATGTTGGTGTTCTGTTTTTACTTGTTGGCAGTCCAAACATCTAGCTATATACTCAGCTGTTTCAGATTTCATGTTAGGCCAAAAATATTCCTTTCTCAACATGGTGACAGTCTTCTGGTAGCCTGGATGCCCTGAGTATGGGGTTTTATGAACTTCGTCCAGAATTAACAATTTAACTTTAGGTACATTTGGATCATACAGCCTGTCCTTAAACAACAAAAATCCCTCTTTGTTTAGGCTATAACCCTTTATTAAACTTTCTGTAGGTTCATCTTTAGCTGTAACTTGTAACTTTTGATAATTTTCATCTGATTTTATTCCTTCAGCCAACTGTTCATTCAAATCGGTGGTATAAGTGCTGCTAGCTGATACAAAATTCAGCCTTGCATTTCTGCTCAAAGCATCAGCCACCTTATTTTCCTTTCCTTTTATGTGCTGAATTTCGAAATCATATTCACTTAAGAAGGCCAACCACCTAGCTTGTCTTACATTTAAATTAGGCTGATCTAAAAGGTATTTCAGACCTTTATTATTAGTCATTAAGGTAAATTTTCTGCCTATTAAGTGGTGTCGCCACATCTTTAAAGCATGGATAACAGCACCTAATTCTAAGTCATAAGTGGCATAATTCTTTTCATGAATTTTCAGCTTCCTAGACTCATAGGCAATGACATGTCCATCCTGAGTCAACACTCCACCTAGACCGTCATTACAAGCATCGGTGCAAAACACGAAATCCTTATTAGGACCTGTTATTCTTAGAATAGGCGCAGTTGTTAATAAAGTTTTTAACTTCTTAAAACTTTCCTCACACTTCAAGTTCCAATCAAACTTCTTGCCTTTCTTTTGCAAGGAAGTGATTGGGTTGGCTATTTTTGAAAAGCCCTCTATGAATCTCCGGTAATAACCGGTAATTCCCATGAAGGATCTAACATCTGTTACGTCTTTAGGTACTGGCCACTCTTCAATTGCCCAGATCTTTTCAGGATCAACTGAAATCCCTTCCTTGGTGACTACATGTCCTAAGTACTGGATTTCATCTTTGAAGAAGTCACACTTACTGAACTTCGCAAAGAGCTGCTGCTCTCTTAGTTCTTGTAAGACTATCCGTAAGTGTTCTTTATGCTCCTCTTCATTCTTAGAATAAATTAAAATGTCATCGATGAATATGACAACAAATTTATCTAAGTATTTATGCATTCAGTTGTTCATTAAGCACATAAAGATAGCTGGGGCATTAGTAAGCCCAAATGGCATTACGACAAATTCATAATGTCCATATTTTGTTCTGAAAGCTGTTTTGAAAATGTCTTCTTCTTTAATCCTCACCTGATGATAACCCGATCTCAGGTCTATCTTAGAGAACACCGTAGCTCCACGTAGCTGATCAAACATATCATCTATGTGAGGCAACAGATATCTGTTTTTAATCGTCATCTTGTTTAGTTGACGGTAATCTATGCAAAGTCGCATAGTTCCGTCCTTCTTTTTAACAAAAATTACTGGTGCTCCCCAAGGGGATACACTGGGTCGAATGTAATTCTTGTCTATTAATTCCTTTAACTGAGTTTTCAATTCGTTAAGCTCCAAAATATTCATACGATACGGGGCTTTTGAACTGGGTACAACACCTGGTACCAGCTCAATTGTAAAATCCAGTTCTCTCTTGGGAGGTAATTATGGGATTTCCTCAGGAAAAACATCAATAAATTCTTTTAATACAGGGATATCCTCTACTGTTATCTTGCTGCTTTCAGACTTATCGGTCTCATCTGTAATAGTTACAGCATAGGCTTTGCACCCTTTTCTGACTGCCCTTTTAAGTTGTAGAGCAGAAATCTGCCTGACTACTGTTTTCCTAGGAATACCCCTAACAGTTACAGGCTGTCCATTACTGTTTACACACCTAAAAGTTTTGTCAAAACAGTTTAAAACTACCCTATGTTGTTCTAACCAATCCATCCCGATAAGTATGTCATAAGAGCCAAGTGGCAAAACATTTAATTTAACTGTAGTCTTAAAATCATCCATATCTAGGACACATTCCTTAACATAACAGTTTACTTTCCTTTTTGCTCCAGTAGCTAGTTGTACAGACCAAGAATTATCAAATCTTTCAACAGTCAGATTACATTTTTCTACTATATGTGGTGAAATGTAACTAAGGCTAGCACCTGGATCTATTAAAATAGCTACAGGGGTTTTGTTAATCATACCTCCTACTTCCACCATGGAAGTTTGATAGTCAGCTTGGCGGTTCTGGAATGCTGCATTGATTCGTGGCATAGTTCCTGCAAAGTCTCCAACAGTCATTTCATCTTGTAAAGTATGAATATTGCTGATTGGCTTCTTCCGATTTGGGAAAACTGAAGCATAATGTGGGCCATTACACTCCCAGCACTTAACAGGCTCCTTCCGTTCAAAGTTCTTAGTGTAATTTCCTTGATTGTTAGGAACCTCCTTGCTGCCCTTGAAATTGTTGGAATGATTGGCAATTCCATTTTTGTTTCCCTGGAAGTTTTTACCATTAAACAGGGTTCTGTTCTTGTTATTTTTGAAACTTTTCTAGGGTACAAACTCCTTTTTCCTGTACTCAGTCTGATTGATGTTCTTTTTAGCTTTCCAGCTGGCTATCCCTTCTTTCTTTTTATTCTGTTCATAACAAAAATTTTCCTTTCGCATAGCCTCTTCCAGTGTTTTGGGGTTATCATATTCAATTATGTCCTTGATATGATAGGGCAGACAGCTAAGAAACCGTTGTATTTTTGGTTTCTCTTCGACAAAATACGGCACATACCTTAACAGACTTAAGAACTTACTATTTAAGTCCTTCATCGTCATAGGTCCTAGCTTTAATTCATAAAATTCCTTGGCCCTCTCCTCATAATACTGTTCGGACAGAAATTTCTTTTTGAAGTACCTTTTAAAGGTACTCCAATTGACTTCTTTTTCTTTGATCCCCTTGACCCTTTTTAGGTCTTGCCACCATATATTCGCCTTTCCAGAAAGGTTGTAGATGGCCATACGTGCTTTCAGTTTATTTGAATAGTTATAAATCTGGAAATATTTTCGCATCCCAGATAACCAGGATTCTGCTTCTTCTCTTGTCTCAGATTCTCCATTCAAAGTTGGGGGTTTTATTTTCTTAAACTCCCCGGAAATCTCTTCGTAAGGTCTAAATTTCTTCTTTCTGTCATACAACTCAGCCTCACTGCTGTCACTAGTAGTGTGATAACTGTGTTGTTCCCTTATTTCTTCAGATGAGGAACTGCTGTCAGATTTAGCTGGTTTCATCCTTTTTGACCCTCTTTGATGACTAGCTTCTTTAGATTCAGCTCTTTTGATTTTTCCTTCCGTCTGAAATTTTTCTATTAATAATTGATTTAGCTGCTCTTGAGTTTTCAGAATTCTTTCATTATCCTTCTTGACTGTCTCTATTTCCGTCCTTAAACCTTTTATGGTCTGCATCAGTTCCGAGGAGTGAGCAATTACCTCCTCTGTCACAGGTTCTCTTGACATCTATCTTGTTGCAGTATTTGGAGATTCCTCCTCAGCATATTCTCCAAGCTTATCCATACATGCTTGTTAGATTCAGAAAAAAGGAAAATTTTCTGCTCTGTTTCATGAAACAGAAATTACAAGTTAGTAACGTTATACAGATATATATATTTTTTCTTTTTATTGGTACTATTCTGCGGAAACTAGTGGAGCCATCTCCAGGCCTAGTATATGATCCATGCTCTGATACCACATGTCAAAACCCAAAAATTTCGGAAAATTTAAAAAATTTTAAGATAGCATTAAATGTTATTACATGCAGTCAATTAACTATATGTTAAACTTATGTGATTGTACTGATGTCTAAATGGTCTTTGTTGTACTTAAATATTATTATGAGTTTCTTAATTGTTGCTGATTGTTTTTCTATTTTCAACCACAAGGGGGAGTTGTCATTGCCGACTGGGCTTACTTAGCTTTCGAGCTAATGCATCCAAATGTCTTTCATTTACAGGTATACAGGTAAAGTACGGTTGATACAAATAATTTTTAAAAGCATTTTAATTCCTTTCGCTGTACCAAAATGCCCAGTAAAATTTAAACATGCGAGGCAGGATGTCAAATGAAAAAGGTAGAAGTTTTATTCCTGTAATATTCATATATTCTTACTGTTAGAGAGTTGACCATTTCTGCATAATAATATGATAGGTATTGTTCTTTTTCAGACTGTCTTCTTACCCTCATGGAGTATTGTTCTTGCTATTATTATTGTGTCGCAATAATATCTCTTATCTCGCATCATGTAATGTCACGGGCCAATGGAAATTAAACTATTTTGCTTATCTGTTGTTACTGTGTGATGTATGATTACACTTACAAGGATCTAGAAGTTTTGCAAACTATAAATAACTTATTACTTCCACTTGTATAAGATTCTGTCACTTCATATCTTCTTATGGTATTCCTTTAAGGTCGCTTCGATGACACCACTATTCCTATTTCTAGAAATAAAACAAACAAGGCTATCAGCTATCTTAACTGACAATGGTATAGTAGAGTTGTATGTCATAGTACTTGTCTTCATCTTTAATATTTTGATATACCACTTGCTGGTTCTCATGAGGCTAGGTTAAGACGTAGATAATGATAGGTTGTTCTATACTATTTAAAGATTTTCCTTTCATATAACTTTTATAAAGTAATTGTTTTCTCCATAACTAGATTACCTCATAACTGAGTTTTTCAACAATCAATTGCATGAAATAATAATTCATTGTTTAAATTAGAAAATGCTAGGTTTAAAAAAAATTATTATCATAAGGTGTGATTATAAAAGATAACATGTATCTATGTTATTGTAAATATGAAGAATAGCCAAACAACATCTATATTACTCATACTATGATTTGATTTCATCAAACGATGATGAGGGTCTCATTACCCTTACACTTTATTGACGAGGTCTGATTTTAATGTTTGTAGGGTAATATATCTTATGGTTTGCCTATTCGTGTTCGAGGGCATAGTTTTGCAATGGGAGGTATAGTGCAAACTTTCACTATGGTACCATGACCATAAGGGAATATCCAAACCATGATCAACGTGCATCTCCTCTATGATTTTTAATTGATTAACAATGGATTGTAGCACATCAAGGGACTATAGGACGTAACCCACTCCATGATAAAATATTAAAAGGCGATGTGGAAGTCTCTACGCCTAGTGTTTAAGATATTTAAGTGTTGAATCAACCCTAACCCGACATTCTTCCTTTTCCTTCGGGCCTGATCCTCCTGTTGAAACCCTCCTGTCTGAATCCGAACCCTACTGAGAGGTGAAAGAACACAGCTTTGCTGCAACTCTAAATCTTTCGTGCTTAGCCACCTCGTTACCAGAGAGTTAATATGTTTTTGGTTGAAGGCGACTGTGGTTGGTGAAATCCCAGCGTTTTATCCTTTTCATGTCAAGATTCAGTCCTGGTATTGCGATGCCATACTCTCGGTTTGGTCCTGATAAAGCTGTCAATGTGATAGCTGTCTTATTTCTGCCAGCTCGTGGCATTTGTTGATGAGAGTTGGGGTTCTTACACTTCCTTTGCTTGCATTTTACATGCCGGATACAATGCTACACCTGCTTCTTGAAAGTGGTAAGTTACAGGACTTCACCCTTGTCTTTATGGTTTAAAAATTTAGATTTTATATAAATACGTTTATTAACTAGTGTTCAAATGTTAACGCAGGACCTGTCTGCTCGTGCTGGTGTATCGGGCGTTTCCTTAATCGGTGGCTTCTCCGGGTAAGCCTGGTCGATAGCCATGGCCTTCCTCCTTGGTTGTAGGTCTTAGGGTCTGTGTTGCATGAAGGGATATAGGGTTTACAGCAGCATTTGTGATGTGTTTTTAAGAAAAGTTAAGGGCTTAGCTCCTGGGTTGTAAATAATGTTACGGCCATGGTTCTATTTGTAATTCTAGTTTTATTTTTGTGTTGAAAACTCATGTGGAGTAATACTGTGTAAAAAGAAAACAGAAGCTCGGTAAGAAAAATTTGAAGCCGTCCTGTAAATGACATTATGGCCTCGTAGTTTTTAATACAGGGCTTCAACAATTGTACTCAGGGTTTGCTAATACGTTTTGGTATTAAACTGATGAAATCTTGTTTTATTTCCTTGAATTGTTTTACTGTTCTGATTAAAATCTACAGTGTTTCTCCCATATTTTTTTTTTGATAATATAACTTGGGAATAGTAGTCTTGTTCCTTCGGTTTTCTTGACTCTATATATATCTATGAGGATTCTGCGTTTTTATAAACTATATGTAGTGATAAGAATTACGGCCGTTGTGAATTCGTGGTTTATTTGTTCTTACTATTTCTTTTACAAGTAAAGTTAGGAAGTATGAAACAAAATCCGAAAACTACAGTGATGGGTTGGTCTAAAAGTTGGCCCTGTCGCTATGATATTCATTTATTGATAGTTTGTTGAACGAATGAAAGCTAATGTAGTAATAAATAAATCTCGATAATGAGCTGGAAAAGAATTCTGCTTGTTTCGTTGGGTTGTTTAAATTTAATCTAGGGTTTCTCCTGCTGCTAAATTCTTTTTGTTATAATCCGGAAATAAAAGGGTTCGAATGAACACACGTTCGTATTTTGGTTTAGTTGCTTTTTATATATTCTTTGTTTAGCATTCTATTAGGTAGTATAAAAGAGTTGCGGCTGTGGTAGAGTCATTATATTACTGTTCAAAGTTTAAACAACTGAAATAAATTTCTTATTGTTAATAACTAGAGTGGTAGGGTTTGATTCCGAAATGACAACAATGGTTTGATCCAAATGATAACTCTGTAGATACGATTCTGAATTAGATGTTTATTCTATTGTTAAGATAAGACTCTGTTGAAACAATTAAACTCGATGTCGAGCTATTCTTGATTTCTGTTATCTAACCTATGTTTAACCATATAATTTTGTTAACTGTAGATAAATACCTATGTCGATCTTCTGTTAGATTCTCTGTATCACGGTTTGGTTTAATAGTTAATATTTTTAGATGTTGTCTCTAGCATTAGTTATAACTAACCCGAAAGGCATTGATAATTTGATATTAATACTGTGATTTAAATGGCTATGTTTATTACTGTTCTTTTCGTTATTTAACGAATTATAAAATAAGAGAAGAAAACTACGGGTAAAAAAATTTACAGGAAGTAAATATCGCTTACAGTATATCTACTGTACAGTATGCATTGTGAACATTTTATCCGTAACATAGTAATAATAGGAAAGAAAGCTGAAACACAGTAACTCTGTATTAAAACTACTACTGATATTCAGGGATTGCAAATTTTTACTGAATTAATTACTACTCAGACAGAATGAAGATAAACATATCATACAGTCATTCATACTAAATAAAACAACAAGGATAAGTAGCGGAACCTGTTTCAAACTGTGGATAACAACAGCAATGGGAGGCTGTTCCTCCCTACCAACTCCTGGAGAGTGCCCAGACAGCACTTCTCAGGACCCCCGAGCTTGCTCTGGTCTCCGTGGCTGGAACTAGGTGCAGCAAAACAATTCACTCAGCCAAAACAACTAAACTAGAACCAAGTTACTGCAGCATCCCACTCAAACAAATTTCCTTACTGTAATTCCCTCTTCCTCAATGGGACTCCTGAATAGCATTCACCTGAATGTATTCTCCCTTCAAAACAATGTGGAACCCCCAGCTCAGCTCATTGAGTACTATTTAAAAGATTGCCTAGGTCTTAGTTGGGTTAACTGTCATTAATGAGCCACCTACTCATATTCCACTTTCTTGGGGAATCATGGCCCCAAAATATAGGGAAGTTGCCACCTGCAACTTAGGAAGTGTTTGAGGATGCTGCCACTTGTCTTTTGCCTGTCCACCTAGTTCCCTCTACCAGTTAGACCAGTAACCTCTTTTAACAGCTCTCCCATGCTGTTGTCTCCATAATTTATTTATAAATAATAAAATATTCAGAATTACATTCCATTTCTGGTGACTCTGCTGAGTCATCAATTCCTACTTAGCATTAAATTTAACATAATGTATCAGGAATATAATAAAATAATTACATTATTTTTGCAAAATTGGGGTATGTGACAGAGAAACCGACGGGATTGCCGCCGACAAGGAGCATATCCCATCAGATCGACTTGATTCCAGGGTCGAGTCTACCGAACAAAGCACCATATAGGATTAGTCTAGCAGAGGGAGAGGATCTCAACCGACAGGTCCAAGAGTTGTTGGACAGAGGGTTGATCCGAGAAAGTTTGAGCCCGTGTGCAGTACCAGCAGTATTGAAACCAAAGAAAGGCAAGGAATGGAGGATGTGTACTGACTCCAGAGCCATCAATAGGATCATGTTCAAGTATCGATTTCCATTTCCAAGGCTGGATGACTTGATGGATTTCCTGAGTGAAAAAATACTTCACGAAATTAGACCTGAAGAGTGGATATCACCAAATCAGGGTCAGAGAAGGAGATGAATGGAAGACAACATTCAAGACAAGGGAAGGGTTGTATGATTGGTTATTCATGCCATCGGATTGACTAATGCACCCAATACATTCATGAGATTGATGAATGAAGTGCTGAAACCATTCTTAGGAAAGTTTGTCATAGTCTATTTACACGACATTCTGATTTTCAGTCGGACCAAGACATAACATTTGGAGCATGTTCGACAAGTATTGCAAAGATTGCATGGAGAAGATGATGATTAACCTGCAAAAGTGTTTCTTCATGAAGAAGGAGTTGGTGTACTTGGGAATTGTAATTTCAGGTAAAGGGTTGGAGATGGACCCTGAGAAGTTAAAGGCAATAGTAGATTGGCCAGAAATGACAAGTACGACTGCAGTGAGAAATTTCCATCGACTTGCTAGTTTCTACCAGAAGTTTATTCAGGGATTCAGTCAGATTTGTGCACCATTGACAGAATGCATGAGAAAGGGCGAGTTCAAGTGGACGGATAATCCCCAGGAAGCTTCCGATGCAAGTGGAATAGCAATTGGAGCAGTGTTGAGCCAGGAAGGTCGACCAAATGCATTCTTCAGTGAAAAACTGAATGGAGCGAAGAGAAAGTATTCGGTCTATGTCCAAGAGTTTTATGCTATCATACAAGCATTGAAGAAATGGAGGCATTATTTGTTGCAACAGGAATTTGTGTTATACACAGATCACCAAGCACTGAGGTATCTAAATACTCAGTCGAAGTTGGATCAGAGACACATGAAGTGGGTGGAGCTACTTTAGAGATATACGTTCGTGTTGCAACATAGGTCGGGCAAGTCGAACAAAGTTGCCGACACATTGAGCAGGAGAGTTGTGCTGTTGAGCACAATGACTATTCAGGCAACAGGAATAGATTCGATAAAGACAGAGTATGAGACTGACGAGGATTTTGTGAAAGCATGGAAGGCATGTCGTGAGCCTTGGAGCACCGACAGAACTCCATATTTTAGCTATCTCATTCAAGAAAGTTATCTGTTCAGGGGAAGTTAGTTGTGTATTCCCAGAGGATCAGTGAGAGAGAACCTAATCCAAGAATTTCATAATGGAGGGTTAGTAGCGCACTTTTGGATCGAAAAGACTAAAGCACTAATCGACGAAAAGTATTTTTGGCCAAGGATGTCGACAGATGTCAGAAAATGGGTTCGACAATGTCAAGTTTGCCATTTGGCAAAAGGAAGGAGCCAGAACACGGGGTTGTATACACCATTTCGAGTACCAGAGAACTCGTGGGAGCATCTTAGCATGGATTTTGTGTTAGGATTACCAAGGACCCAGTAGGGGAACGACTCAATATTTGTTGTGGTTGACGGGTTTTCGAAGATGGCACATTTCATACCATGTTAGAAGACAAGTGATGCCACAAGAATCACTGTACTATTCTTTAAGGAAATAGTCAGGTTTCATGGGTTACCAAAGAGTATCACATCGGATCGGGATACAAAGTTCATGGGGCATTTCTAGAGGATGCTATGGAAGAAAATTGACACGAAGTTAGAGTTTAGTTCAGCATATCATCCGCAGATAGACGGACATACCAAGGTTGTAAACAGGAGTTTGGGAAACCTTCTCAGATGTTTAGCAACCGACAGACCCAAAAAGTGGGAGAATGTTTTGGCACAAGCAGAGTTTGCATATAACAATTCTGTGAGTCGGTCGACAGGACTGAGCCCATTCCAGATTGTTCAAGGGAGGAGTCCACATGTAGTGGCATATTTGGTCAAATTGCCGACAGAAACCAGGAAGAGCGCAGATGCAGAATCGTTCGCAGAGCATATGCATGAAGTTCATGACAATGTGTGAAAGTGCATTGCGAAGAGTAACGCGGCCTACAAGTTGAGAGCTGACCGGAGGAAGAGGCTATTGTCATTCCAAGAAGGGGACTTATTCTATGCATATTTGCGGAAGGAGCGATTTCTGACAAGAACGTACAACAAGTTGAAGTTGAAGAAGATAAGACCATGTAGGATTCTGAAGAAGATTTCAGACAACGCATATGTGTTGGAATTGCTGGAAGACTTGAACATTTCAGCAACATTCAACGTCTCAGATTTGTATAAATTTGAAGAAGGGTAAATTAGTAGTAAGGCGGAAGGAACAAGTATCGACTGGACAGAGCAGATTCCAGATCGACATAAAGAAGGGATCACAAAAGTAATCGATGAGCGTGAAGTGGGGTGTACTCGTAGACCGCGCAGGAAGGAATACTTGGTACGATGGACAAATGATGAGTTGCAGGAAGTGACGCGGATTTCTGAAGAGGAGTTCAGGAGACTAACAGAGCAGTCGAATTCTTTTTCACTTGGGGAGACTGATGCAGGAGCATCAGGACCTAGGAAGATTAGTCTAAGTTGATCGACCGAGGGAAGCCGACCAGTGGGAGTGCCGATGACCACTAGTGCGAGGAGCAGGTTGACAAGTCGAATTCAACAAGTCGAGAAGAAGCATTCGGGGAGTGACCGACTGAGGTAACAACAGATGTCGTGAGAGGTCGAGCATTGATAGGAAAGGGTCGAAAGATGATGAGCGATGTAAGAGGTCGGGTATTCGACAAGTGGTCGAACTACGACATGACAAGGTGGTGAGACCAAGTGAATTGGGGAAAAGGAATGAACTGACAAGACAGTCGAGATGTGACTGAATGCTGTAGCAGTGTCGGAAGGACAGAAAAGTCAAGGGACTATACCAGTAGTTGTTCAGGGTTTCTGAGGAAGTTATGACAGTTATTGTGAGTTGGTGAAGGACATGATAGAGGACGTCATGGACAGAGGCTGTACAGCACGGCTAGAAGCTGAAAGTACAGGTTCGCAGGATTTGGACAGGATCGGCGAATGGAGGGAACGCATGTCTTGGGATTGTAATAATATTGGAAACAACACCTGTAGAGTAGAAGAGGAGGAGAAGGCCTTCATTCTAGACACTATTGTGGTTGGATAGTGCAGAGCAGAGTAGAGCAAAGCGCAGATCCGAGAGAGTTGTGAAGAGTCACACAGGCCGAGTGCAGAGTGTTGAGATCGAAACATAGCTCAGAGTTCCGTGCTGAACCATGAGAGGGCGAGGTCGACACACAGGGAGAACACACCACAGTTACTTCTAAGTTGTAACAGCTGAGGTCGATTGTAGCTAGTTATTTGCTTACAGTTATTTTACATTGTAACCAATTTTAGAGAAGTAATATAAGCCACTTCTCGCATCTTGTTCTACACCTTGTTTGTGTGACCATTGTGGTTTGTGTCGTGTGTATTGTTAAGCAAGAAAGTATCCCGTAGGGTGACTTGCATCATATGCTGCTTGCAAAATCACTATCTGTGTTGCCTATTAATCTAAATTCTGAACTTGCTAAATACAAAATTCCATAATTCATTATTCCTGAAACATATCTTAAAATTCTTTTTGCTACTTGCCAATGAGACATTTTTGGAGATTCCATAAATCTAGAAATTAAGCTCACCGCAAACATGATATCTGGCCTTGTTGCTATTACATACATCAAACTTCCAAATAATTTCTTAAATTCCATTGGATCCACAAAAGGTTCATTGTCCTCTTTACTTAATTTAGTTCCTGTTTCTATAGGTGTTGACACTGGTTTACAATTCATCATTCGAAATATTCTTAATACATCTTTAGCATACTTAGATTGACATATGAAAATCCCTTTTTCAGATTGATCAACTTGAATTCCAAGGAAGTATTTCATCATTCCCAAATTTGTCATTTCAAACTCTGTTTTGATTGCTGTTTTAAATGCTTCTATAGACAGATTTCGAGTGAAAATTAAGTCATCAACATACAAACATGCAATCATGATTTTACCTTGCTGATTTGATTTTTTGTACAGTGTAGGCCCACTAGCACATCTATTGAATCCATTACTCATCAGATATGAGTCTATTCTCTTGTACCACACTCTAGGTGCTTGCTTCATCCCATATACTGCTTTCTTTAGCCTGTATACTTTATCTTTATGTCCTCTTATTTGATACCCAGTTGGTTGTTTTACATAAACCTCCTCTTCTAAAAATCCATTTAAAAATGCTGATTTTACGTCCATCTGATATACATTCAAATTATTTTGTGCTGCAATAGCTAAAACAAGTCTAACTATGTCAAGTCTTGCTACCGATGCAAAGGTTTCATTATAATCTATGCCACGTTGTTGACTAAAACCTTGTGCCACAAGCCTAGCCTTGTGTTTTTCAACCTTTCCATCATCATTCAATTTTGTTTTATAGATCCATTTTACACCTATGCAGTCTTTTCCATCAAGTAAATCTACTAATTCCCAAGTTTAATTTCTCTCTATAGCATTTATTTCATCATCCATAGCTTTTATCCATGCATCATCTTTAATTCCTTCTTCAAAATTAATTGGTTTATAAGCCAATAATGCAAAATTTGAATTCAAATCCAGTTCTTCATCATGTTGTTCATAGATTTCTCTTAGGCTTCTAGATTTTTTTCCTCTAATCCTAGATCTCAATTCTACTAATGTAGGATTAGATTCATCACTTACTTCTGAACTTGATGTATGATGGCCTCCAAGTCCTGGTTGCTCTTCTTGCATGAAATTTCTTGGTGTTCTTGCTTGAGGTGAATTAAAGTCTGTTGAACTCCTTCCTGGTGTGCTGGATGCTGGGACATGTGTAGGTATGTATGAATGTGGAATTTGTTTTCCATCTTGTACATCTTCTTCATCATCTTCAACATCAGGTAAATCTTCTCCACATGTAAGTATTTCATCAATACTTCCAACCCATGCTTCCTCCTCCTGAAATTCTACATCTCTGCTTACAATTAGCTTCTTGGTAATAGGATTATAAAGTTTATATGCTTTAGAATGCTCACTATACCCAATGAAGATACATTTTTCACTTCGATCATCCAACTTCCTTCTAATTTATTTAGGTGCATGGGAGTAAGCCACACACCCAAATATTATAATATGTGAGACATAGCAACACTTGCCACTCCAAGCTTCTTCAGGTACTTTATTCCTCATGCTTTTTGTAGGACACTTGTTCAAGATGTAAACTGAACACAAAACTGCTTCTTCCCAATAATCATTTGACAAATGTTTGGCCTTCAACATGCTTCTTGCAATATTCATATTTATCCTAATTTTCCTTTTTGCCACACCATTCTGTTGTGGTGTATACCGAGTAGTAAACTGCCTCTTAATTCCATGATTTCTGCAAAATTCCATGAATTCTTTCAATTTGTATTCGCCTCCTCTATCAGACCTCAATACTTTGATGAACTTTCCACTTTGCTTTTCAACTAAGGTTTTAAAATTCTTGAACACTTCAAAAGTTTCTGATTTTTGTTTAACACAATATACCCATGTTTTCCGGCTGTAATCATCAATAAAGGTTAGAAAGCATAAATTTATAGCCAATGATGGATCCTGCATTGGTCCACACAAATCTGTATGAACTATCTCCAGAGGTTCTTTTACTTGATACGAAGTTCCTACCAAGAAAGATTCTCTATGATGTTTTGCTAAGATACAACTCTCACATGAGCTTGCTCGTTCTTCAATTGGTGGCAACCCTCTAACCATTTGGTTTCTCTATAATACGCTTATTCTTCCAAAATACAAATGTCCATATCTCAAGTGCCAAAGCCAAGACTAATACAGACTTTGAACTTTATATGCATTCACATAATTCTAAATTTCACTCTTTAATGAAAGTGGAAACATTATATTTTTAGTCATTTTAACCCTTGCAATAAACCTTTTTCTACGATTCTTGTCAAGAATTGTGCAAGTATCGAGGTTGAATATTACCTTATAACCTTTCTCTATTAGTTGTCCAATGCTGACTAAATTGCATTTCAGACCAGGAAAAAAATACACATCATTAATATGCCTTTTATCTCCATCTTTTGCAAATACATTAACTATACCTCTACCATTGACTGACACTTTATTGTCAACTCCAAATTTCACTTCAAACTATACCGAACTGTCTAGATTAGTGAACACCTCCTTGTTTCCATACATGTGATTGCTACAGCCACTATCTAGAAACCATACATCATTTGGATTCTCTTATGCAATATTGCAAGTAATAAAAACTGAATTAATTTTATCTTCTGATATCTCAACTAGATTTGTTGATTGCTTTCTGGCATCTGCTTCCTTCTTTCTACACTCCCTAGCATAATGTCTAAATTTCTTACAATAGAAACACTGAATTTTAGATTTATCAATTATTTGATTCTGTTGTTTATAAAAATTATTACTTGTGGTTCTAAAGTTTCCTGGATTTGTATTTTGGACATACCTACCAGTCCTATTAATATTCGATAATTTTTCTCTTTGAACTTAAAGTCTACCTCTGCCTCTATAAAATGGCCTTCCTCTTCCTCTTCCTACTGTTAACTATGTCTTGAAGGCAGTGTCAAGTGAAAATTTTTAGCTTCTATTTACCCTAGACTCATGGGATAACAGGGATCCCATCAACTCATCGATGGAGAGCTGAGACAAATCCTTTGACTCCTCAATTGCCACAACCACAACATTAAATTTGCTGGGAAGACTTCTTAATGCCTTTTCCACCACCTTTTGGTTAGATATTTGTTCACTATGGGTTGTCATCTGGTTCACTATTGTCATTAGGTGATTATGAATTGATCTACATTCTGTGTCTCATTCATTTGCAGATTCTCAAAAATTTTCTTGAGGGTTTGTAATTTAGCAACTTTCACCTTACTTAAACCTTGATAAACAGTCTCTAACATGTCCCATGCATCTTTGGACTTGCTTACAGATGCTATTATAGGAAAAATCGAATCATCCATGGCTTGCTAGATGAGTGAAAGTGCCTTAGCATCTTTCTTCTTGATGTTTTTTAACAAATATTTTTGTGCTTGTGTTAACGCCAAATAAGCTGCCTCATCAGGGGATTCTTTATACCCATTTTGAACTAAATCCCATAAATCTTGTGAACAAAGAAGAATTTTCATTTTTATAGACCAAAAATCGTAATTCTTACCAATCAAGAGTGGAAATTTAGGCTGTGCTGCTATACTGCTTGACGCCATGTGCTGCGATACTGCTCGACGCCATGGCTTAGGATATCTGAAATTTCTTCTTTTGCTACTGTAGGCAGAGTAATCTATTTTAATTTTCCTCCACGGCTTCCTTGCTGGTTGCAGACGGTTCACTATTTCAAGTCTACTCGGCTCCTTAAAGTATGCATAGTAAAACTGATTTGAAGAATTGAGTTTATGGAACTTCAATTTAATTTGATCTCTCAGAAAATTGTTGTAAATGAAGTTATGTTCAATGCTTCATTTATTTATTATAGATATATTTGGTTACTTAACATTGGTGTTACTTGCTACATGGATTTTAGAAAATTCTTCTTTGAAGAATTGAATGATGATGTAGATGGTATAATATATTTTGCAGATACATTCAATCTCAAACATAAGAAAATTTGTGTTAGAAATAAAAACATACAAGAGAAATAAAATAAAAATACAAGCTATCAATAATAGAAACACCATATTTATCCTGGAAAACCCCATAGGGAAAAAATAGCCATCAATAATAGATCTATTATTGGTCCCTGACCAAACTAAGGCAAGGCTGCAAAGAGCATCTCTCTTGCTCACTTTTGCATCTTACAATGGAGGAATCCAACCCTATCAATAGGGTTCTTTACATTCAAATACAACTAGAAAGAAACCACGGGATACTAAAACCATGTGCCCGAAATCACTTACATCCTTGCTCATTCTCGAGTCAAGGTTAACCCTAATAATCCCCCCTTTAAACTTGAATTGGGAAATTGTTTCGGATCTAACCCCCCCAAAAACAACCCGAGTACTTAGGATTCCTATTTACATGTAGATTACACATTGTCATCTCCATTTTTTTTAATTGTTGCTATAACCATTGCTCCTTTCAACTCTCATTTCTCTCGCCTTGACTTGCCCTTCATGTGTTGCACTTCCACAAACCTTTTGTACCTGCAAACAATTTGTTATTGACGTCCATATAAAAATGAATCTATTTAACGAAATACATGGGTGTTCCGTTGTTGTAACAGCCAGTTACTTAGGAATCCTTTTCTCCTACATGGTTAATCAATACATTAAAATCTTCCATGACCATAACCTGGTCCCAACACTCTAATATAAATCCATCTCAGATTCTTCCCTTTAATCGAAGAATCATTCTCTCTGATTCCACATCAAGCTAGGATACGAGTACACTTGCCACCCTCGTACCTACCCAAGTTGTCCATTCCACAACTTGATTCCACATCCTCTTCTACACATCAGAGGGATACACCTACTCCAATACATGTAGGCCTAAAACATGGGGAATCAACTATAACATGGAACCAAAATCTGTGGGGTGTCGGGTAGCGCCAATCATGCAACCCTTACAACACATGCTCAATCATTTTAGGTACAAAAACATTCAATGTTTTTCTCACAAATTGTTTTCAGATCTCAAGCTTCCTTTTCACTAGATGTAATAGCAACAAAGAAAAAAAATGAGAATGGATATGACAATGTGTAATCTACATGTAAATGGGATTCCTGTGTACTCTAGTTTTTTCTGGAAGGGTTAGATCCGAAGCAATTTCCCAAGTCAAGTTTAAAGGGTGGATTATTAGGGTTAACCTTGACTCAGGAATGAGCAAGGATGTAATTGGTTTCAGGCACATGGTTTTGGTAGCCCATGGTTTCTTGCTAGTTGTATTTGCATGTAAAGAACCTTATTTATAGGGTTGGATTCCTCCATTTTAGATCTCCATATGGTAAAATTTACCCTGGTAATATTTTCAATGTTTACGATTGATTCCATCATAATAGTCTTTAGATGATCCCTACACACACTAAATATCCAACAAAAAATACGTGACTCTAATACCACTGTTAGCAATAAAAAAATGTGAAAAAACTAAAATACAAATACAAGAAATCAACAATAGAAACACCATATTTATCCTGGAAAACGCTATAGGGAAAAACTAGCCATCAATAATAGATCTATTATTGGTCCTTGGCCAAACTAGGCTAAGGTCGCCAAGAGCATCTCTCCTGCTCAGTTTGGAATCTTACAATGGAGGAAACCAACCCTATAAATAGGGTTCTTTACATGCAAATACAACTAGCAAGAAACCATGGGATACCAAAACCATGTGCTCAAAACCACTTACATCATTGCTCATTCCCGAGTCAAGGTTAACCCTAACAATTTGCACCATTAGGATCAAATTTATTTGATTATGAGACTTGGCATAATGTTCTCTATCTTCTAGAGTTGCAAAGAAACTTGTTGTTGTGCACATTTGCTAACAATGATTTTCCATTCACATAGTTGATGGATAAGTTGAGATAAAGAGATCCTATGAAAAACAACTCATTGTGACATGATCACATGGGATTCACCTTGTTGACCAATATCTCAGCACATTCATTCATGAAGGCGGGTTTTTAGATTCTGAAAAAAAGGTCTAAATATTGTAGGTTTTAATCGGGTGGGGAGTAGAGTATGAGGTGTTTATAGGTATCAGGGGGTACAAAAATGGGTATTTAGTAAAAATAGGGTTTTTTAATTGCAAATATAAATTAGGAGGAGGGCTCAACAAAAAGGATTTTGGTAGGTATTTATCAATATCTCGTAAAATTAAGGGTATTCTTTAATATCACATTAATGAAGGAACGTTGGAATAGTATCATTGAGTGAATACCCAATCAAAAGGATAAGAATATGCTAAGACTATTCAAGTTGAAAGTGGCATTTGTAACGACACATAATTTTGGAAGAATTATGTTTCTAGTTTTCCCACAATTCTAAGGATCTTGAAGCAATTTGATGCATGTGTCCTTAGTAGATATCACAAGAAATTTTTAATGCTTCTAATTCAAAAGTGTGTAGAAAATTACAATTGATACATTGTTACTTGTGTGGGCCCATGCTTGTTACTTCGACAAATTGTAATGAGTATATCATGTTCGGTTTACTTATTGAAACATAAATATGATCCATTTGAAACATTTAAAATTTTCATGTATGGATTGAAAATGAGGAGCAATCTCAAATTGGAACTCTTCAAAGTGAATGGAAAAGAATATACCTCCAATAAATTCAAAAACTATCTTCATCAACATGGGATTATACATCAAATAATTGTTCCATATAATCCTCAATAGAATGGTGTAGTAGAAATAATGAACATGACAATCTTGAATATTATATGCTCCATTTTATTATTCAAGAATGTGAAACTGAATTTTTGGGGTGATGTAGTTTTCTATGTATTCTATTTGGGAAACAAAACTCAAAATGATTCTCTTTCCCCCAAGACTCCATAAGAAATGTGGTATGGTAAGATTCCTTTCGTGAGGCATCTCAAGGTTTTTCATTATCCTTGATTATTAAGGAAGAAATAAAGAACCATTTTGCAAGGAATAGAAATTGTAGCTTCTTGGGGCACTCAAATACCACTAAGGCATATCTCGTTTATAATGAGGTAAATGATAGTTTTATTCTTTCTAGATATGTTACTTTTCTTGAAATGAATAAAATTGACGTGACTTTTGGAGGAAACATAATCATATGGACAAATTTACACATGTAAAGAGATATCATCAATTTGGTAATGAGATTTTCGTAGTACCATCTCCCATCATGAATAAGTTTGTGTAGAATAGGAGGTTCAATTTGGTGATGTGATTGAGAGGATTGGAATATTCAATTTTTAAGAGAGTAAAAAAACATCCCAGTCAACTGAGCAACCTAGAATCTCATACAAATTTCCAAAGTGGATAATGAAGACACTTTAAATTGTTCATTCTGTTGAGGTTGGAAACATAGAAACCAAAATTTGAACAAGACAAGAAGATGGAGGTGATGAACATGGTTCAAGTTAAGGTGATGCCATTGATATATATGTCATATGATTGGGAATTGAATCTATTTTCTAACCAAGAACCAAGTCACTTTGAACAATTTGATACATATGAGGAGTGGAAAGAAGATATGCAGAAGGAATATGATCCCATCATCAAGAACATTACATTAGAGAAAATCTGAGGTCTAAAATGGGAATCCTAAGGAAAATAATAAAATAATATTTATGAATTTTTGAGGAAAAGAGAAAAAACTACATTTTTCTTTGTATTTTCAACATATCTCCCTGTCATTTCAATAAAATTTTGACTGGGAGCACTAGTTGGATAAGGAATTAAATTCCACATCCAATGAGTGCTCCTGCTAGAAATTTGAGTAAAATGACAAGGAGATATGTTGAAAATACGAATTCAAAAATTTGTTTCTTTAATGTCAAATATGGCATGTCGACCATTACAGTCGACTCTTTTCTTGAAATTATATTGGTTATTGAATTCAATGGATCTTTTTCTTATAAGGAGGCTCATTTTTTTACGAGGTGGCTCGCATTCTTATGAGGCCCATTTTAGACCCCAAATTTTCTCTAATGCATGGAATTTTATGGACCCTCTTTTTAGAACAAAACAAATTTGTTGCAAGTGGGTCTACAAGAACAAGTAAAAATCAGATGTCTCACTTGAAAAGCATAACGCAAGCTTTGTGGAAAAAGGTTTTTCATAGAAAGATGGAATTAGTTATAAGGAGAATTTTTAACACACAACAAAATAGGATATCATTCGTACTATATTGTCTTTGGCCACACAAACTTGGTGGAACGTTCAGAAAATGTATGTGAAGACTTAATTTTTGAATGGAGACTTGAAATATAATATCCTCATGTCTCAACTAGAATATATTGTTGTGAAGGGAGAAGAGCATATGGTATGCAAGCTCATCATATATTTGTATGGCCTACAACATGCACCTCACACCTAGTCATAAAAGCTAATTGATCCTTTCTAAAATTAGATTTCAAACATTGTAATCTTGATGATGTAATGTTATTTGACAAGAAGGTTATAACATCTATTGTGTATCTTGTAGTGTATGTACATGATATGTTGATGATAGGGTACATTGAAAGCTACATTGAATTGATAAATAAATAAATGAAGAAAGATTTTGAGGGACTAATATGAGAGAAATTAACTAATTCATTGGTGTTGAAGCACATACATATTCAACATATCAATGTATTGAACCAATAAATAAATAATGAATTAATGTCTCATAGCATACCATTTCTTATTCGATGTTGATGACCTCAGTGTCACTTCAATACAATATCTGTCATCCTATCACTTAACGTATTTGACCTATATGTTAGTTGAACAAACACAAGATCATGCATAACCATATAAATCTTTACATGTTACTCTATGTTACTAACCGACAAACAATGCAATTGAGATTATATATGTGGCATGCACATATTACCTTATCTATTTATTCTTACTTTTAATTTAAATTGGTATCCAAGTACCAAACACTTTCATTTTAATTGCATGTTGGAACTAAATTACATAACAACATAATTAACCTAAACATAAATACATACATAACTTCTTCTATGCAAGTAAGTGCATATCTCGAAGTAACGTAATGTTTCAATGTTATGAATTTCCACATATAATAAGAGAAATATAAAGTGCTTCAAAAGGTAGTTTAGTTGGTGAAGTCAAAACAAGGAATTACATTTGGTATGAAAGTGACTCAAAATCCAAAGTGTATATTCATCTCCCAAAAGAAGTGCATTGGAGAATTATTGAATAAGTTTGGCATGGTTAAATGTAATCCTCTTTCAACTCCAATGTAGCAAAACTAGAAGCTACCATCAAAATAAGGGAAAGAATTCAAGGATGCAAGCAAATATAGACAACTTGTTAGGAGTCTTATCTACCTTACGACTAGTAGATCTTATATTTTCCATGCAATTGGGATTCCTTCTAGATTCATAAAAAACCCTAATGAATGTCAATGGTATGCTATAAAGAGAGTTCTAAATTTTTTGAAGGGTAATCAATACTTTTCACTCAAATACTCTATAGTGGAATACTTCATTCAAATTCAAAATTGTATGGAGATAATGAGAATGATGTGTCTACTTCAAGATACTTCATGAGTCTTGGATCAATAGCTATATACTGGATGTGATAGAAAGATTTTTCTCCAATAGGAAGAATATGTGGTTGTAGAGGCAAGAAAGGAGATTGTGTGCTTGAGGAAGATGTTAACATAAGATTTGTAGGAGAAATAGGTGACAACTACATTTTTTAGATGTAACACTTATAGAGTCAAGTTGGCTAAGAATTCTACACTCCTTGATCAAACAAAAATAATCAATCAAATATACTATCTTATTCGACATCATGTAGAGGCTAATACTATTAATTTGATACATTGTTCCATAGGTGACTAAATTATAGACATCTTCATCAAAGTGATTGGAAGAGGAGAGGTTGAAATGTTTAGAAAGATGTATGGAGTCACAAACAACCCTTTAGATTAAAGTGGGTAGGGTTAGATACCTAATCCTTAGAGATTATGGTTCATTGTAGATTATTATGTAGTTACTTATATTATTTTAGTTTACTTAACAAATATGAATATTTCTAGAGAATAGGAACATACCTTTTGTCATGGAAACCAAAGGTCAAATCTCTAATGTGTGTGTGTGTGTGTGTGTGTGTATAATGCTCTCATTAAAAAGATGCACCCCTAGCATTGGAGATATCAAGGGCTATTCAAAATCAATATTTTTTCTACTTCATAGGTAAATATTAAACCCTCATTTTAGTGTTTTGATTACATGGAGAAATAGCCAATTATATGGTTCCTTCAAACCTCCAACATTGTGTCTTTTAGAGATGTAGTAAAAAAAAATTCTACCTCAAAGCCTTATACCATTCATACTGCTCATATAATAGAGCATTCATACTGCTCATATAATAGAGCATGTTGATGATCTATTGATGGTAGATATTGTTGCACATGACGTCACCACTTTTAGATTCAGTATTTAAAAAATGATGTGTTTATTTATGGATTTAATTGGTATTGGCCTCTGTATTTTTATTTAAACAAGATATTCACTTCACTTGAATAAATAGTTGTCATCTCTCTTTACTCTGAAGTTTTTTTTAATTGTTTAGAGTTATATCATATTCATTATTGGAAAGTGTTTGAGGGCATTTTCTTTTGGGGAAGTGAAAGACTTTGTAGAACTACTTGGTTCTTCGATTTGATCCCAACTCTATGTCATTTACTTAGATGTTACTTTGAGTTCACCCTTGGAATTTTCTTATGCATTTTTATTTTTAATTATTTTTTGAGGATATTGAGAATTTATTTCACTTTTTATTGTATGATTCAAAAATTAAATTAAACTAAAAAATATGTACAGAGCAAAGAGGTTTCAACAAGACTACTTCCTAGGTCTAGATGAAACCATTTGGACTATTCACCCTACTAAAAAATTTATCAAAGAAAATCGAAGAGTTTGAGAAGCATTAGATTGAGAATTTTTTTCCAAAATGACCCCAACGTTGGAGGTTATGACCCAAATTACCTAAACAAAATACTGTATAGACTAGAAACAAGCCCTATTTTCATACTAGTAAAAACACTATAAGAGATAATCATCATCAAAGATAATAATAGGATAAGAAAAATGGTGATTGGAACCTCGAGGTTTTTTTTTGATAACTTGAGGGAAATTATTCATACAGGGCACACGAAAACAATGAAAAAATAGCTGTGAGGTCAAGGCACATGACTAAAAGCCATCCCTGTCAATTCTTGTTGGGCCTGGCCCAAGTAAGGCATTTTTTAGAAGAACGATTTTGGAGCTGCAACACATATCAGATGAAGGTATTTTTGGTAAGTCAGTTTTGAAAGCTACAAAGTTGAGTGTATCACAGTATCGGTAGGATGGGCACTGCGCAGCTGGGACCCGGTTCTGTGAAGTGGTAGCACCGCGAGGTGCCAACAAGGAACCTATTTTGGGTAAAGAATGAAGGGAAGGTCGACCTATTTTGTCGAAGCAATCCATAAATCCCTAGCAGGCAGGTAAGGAGTGGTGTGGAAGGAAAGCAAGTGGTCACACGAGCATAGGAAGCACGACGTGAATCGGCCACACAAGGTCGTTAGAGAAGGGAGAACAGGATGAAAGAAACAGTCGGCATGCAGTCGACAGGGAAGGCTGAAAGCAACGTCACCACGCATAGAGGATGGCCACGACGGAGAAGTCACTATCAGAGCCTAGCACTCCTGATTAGCGAAGTAACCATGACGGTTTTGGGTAACCTTAGGGTTTTTGACCTGTTTGATTGTAAAGATGTGACCTAAGGGAACGATCTATAAAAGGGCACATTTTTTAAGGGAAAGGGTTAATCTTCATTGAATATCTATCAAGTGGAATCTTCTGTTTATGAATTGTTAATCTTTGTTTTTGAACATTTATCTCTGTTGAGAGAAGATTGTAGAGGCTCTGCAAGATGTGTGCAGAGAGACCTATCGAGAGAGAAGAGAGTCTGCAGCTGAGTGTGCATACTGGAACTATTGTACCCTTTCCAAAGATAATACAACAATAGTTCGTATGGACATACCTCCCATCCTGGGGTGAACCACATTAAATCCTATGCTATGCAATTGCTTATGTGCTTGCATTCGTGTCTTTACTTATGATGAATGGTTCCCTGTTGTTTATGATTTGATGTGCTTTTCTTTTATATGTATTCGCCATAAAGATGACGATGGGAATAATATGTTAAGTAATCACATGTATGAATGGCTGATTGAATGCACAAGTACTTCATAGTAAATGAATGTATGAATTAATAGGATAAACACTTAGCACAACATCGGAAGCACGCAAACACATTGTTATTGTTAGAGTGTATAAAGTTACAAGGATCTGTCTATAATGCTTGATTGAATACATCTTTCGACACTAAGAAAGATCTGTTGAGAACTTAGAAGTACTGAAGGAAGTGTAGTCATTTGTGACGCTATCGTACCGTCGAGAAATACCTTGTATCATGCTACATGTGGATGCGCAATAGTCTAGGTGTTGGACGTGAAGAGGTGGAACTTCGCACAGTCCGCAATTCGCAGCGCGAGTCCTGAAGCATGCTGCTCGTCAGTTTGATTAAACACTCATCACCTCATTGTGGAAACCTGATTCCACAACCCCCCCATTACTTCACCTCGGGTGAGACCTCATTCTGCTCACAGATTGTTGCCAAAAGGGTCAGTGAAAAGGGGTTTTGTTGGTTCCTTGAAACGCACAGAACTTGGGTCTTTATAGAAAACCTCAAGAACAGTTATGCAAGCCATCAAATGGTTTTGTTGCCGTGCTTGAATTGGTGATGAGTACTGACATTGAAAACTGGTAGCCAGACAAGAAAGAAATCTAGGATTGGTGTGATAAGACAGAAAGATATTTTTCCAGAAAGGAGAATAGACATCCGCATCTCTCCGACGTCGACTGGTTAAATAAATACCTGTTGAAGGACGTTCATGAAATTTTATGGGCATCCTTTGGAAATGAGTTGCATGAGTGGTTGTCAAGAATCGCAGAATGAAAGAATTGTTTTTGACTAGAAGCAATTTAGACCGAGTGGACTCCAGAGCTCATTCAGAGCCTCAAAGACATAGATAGTCCACTCTCGCGAGCAGTCGACTTTCGGGTTGACAGCATACTAGAATGATTTGTGATAGAGTTCACTATGGACATGCTGAAGTCCTACAACATAGTAAAAGAAGAAATTTTCAAAGGTTTCAGAGGTAAGTACCTCAACAATATGAGTTTATATATTAAAATGCTTTTAGATGGGAAATGCAGTAAAATTCCTAGAATATTTTGATTATGTAATGGTCAATAGCATATATAGTGATTCTGACAATGATAAACACAACTTGAGAAGTGGGAAAATATATAAGTATACTACTAAGAACACTTCCAGTGAACATGGACTCCATGTAGATATTGAATTACTAGTTGACCCTTATAGCCAGACCGCACCTCTGTCGGCCACCTATCAGCCTATTAATTTGCAGAACCCACCGGTTGTGAACACGCACCTCCTATTACACAAAATCCACCAGTTCAGAACACTCCAGTTGTTAATATTCATAATCCCTAGAGCGTCAATACCAGTAACACCGTAGGAATGAGTACTCAGACCATCCTGACTCAGACCATTCTGATTCAGAACATTCCACGCAGTAACATCCTTAACACCACTCAGAACACTTCACATAATACTACTATACCACCTAGAAGGAGGATGACCAATGATATTAAGCTGCCGATACTTAAAGGAACAGGTCTAGAGGACCCTGAGCAACATTCGTTTCTATGTGAAGCTGTATGGAGTGTCAAGCAAATTCAAGATCATGTTGTGAAGCAAGCATAACTGGTCACTAGATTTAGAGACAGAGCCTTGAATTGGTTCATGAAATATTCTCAGGGACATCAGAGAACCTTAGTGGAGATTAACACTGCACTATTGAGTGAGTTCAAGAAACCAAAGTTAGAATCCCAATGTATAACAGAATTGAAGGAAATTAAGCAAAAACATAATGAGACAGTCTGGGAATTTGACAAAAAGTTTAAAACTTTGTTAGACCAGGTCAGTTTTGTCATAGCAACGCAATATCACCAGGAGTGGTTTATAGGCCTGTTGTTGCCCCATATCAGATTGTCGCTGATGCAACAGAAAGTGGATTCGTAGGTAGAATCTTTGGAGAGCATGATGAAATTAGAAGCTTCACCTATAGGAGAGAGTAACATTGGAATGTATCAGATCCAGACGCGGCTAGCGACCTTGACGTTACAATTGCAGGACATAAAGAAGGGGAAAGAACAAAGACAAGAAGTTCGATGTATAGGATGTGGAGGGGAAGGACACATCAGAAAGAACTGCCCCTTGTTGATGTATATGTAACTTCGGAATGTATTTCACATATATGTATATTGTATTCCTATAGAGTTGTTATTATTCCTCTATATGGAAGTGGTTGTGTTCCTATAGAGATGTTATTATTCCTCTATACGGAAGTGTCGTCATTTATATTGTAAGTGTCGTAACTTATACTTGATGGGTTATTAGAACACCTTGTTGGGGTTGTCCCTGTATAAGTCATGTGGGTTAAAGGGTTATTAGACCACCCTATTGGGGGTCAGCCATGAGGGTCAAAAGGTTATTAGACCACCCTAGTGAGAGTCGGCCCAGTCAACATTATGTTAAGTGGTTAAGTTGAGGCCGACCTAGTTGAGTAAAGGTCAAGTCAAGTTAGTGTATAAATAGAGAGTGTGTCTCTCTCATTTTACACATTCTATTCTCTCACTCACACTTGGGAGAGTCGTGCACTTGTGGAGGAGGAGGGTCTACTACTAGGAGAATACTGTCTCTTGTATTCTGGTTGTATCATTGCTCTATCTATCTCTGAGGAAGTTATTGGGGTTTTTCACCTTTATGGTTTTACCCAAGTAAACTCTGTGTCTCTTGTGTGCTTGCATTATTGTGTCCATGATTGATATGCTGTAGATTTGTTGTACATGTTGTTCTCTCAGTTAAGATCCTAGATCATATTGAAGTAAATTCTGAAAATTTAACATGGTATCAGAGCTAGCCTGAAAGAAGGCATGATATGGCATGTATGACACTTGTTGCACTTACGATGCTAGGGCTTGATATAGCAAAAACAAGTCATCGTAGCACTTTCGCTATAAATCCATTCTGGCGAAGTTTTCGGATTTGAAACTTTTACAGTTCGAAGATCAGATCCCCATGTACCTTATTTCTAATGGAAAACCTCTAATTCGTTGTACTTTTTGGTCTATGATCTGTACAATATAGGGTTTCTGCCTCTTCCAGATTTGAGTAAAAATCAGGTGACCTTGGGAAAAAGGTCATAACTTGGGCTAGGAAGCTCCGAATGAAATTTAGTAAAAAGTGACAGGTAGTACACAGACTGTACTATCTCAAAAAAAATTCAGAGGCCGAAGTTGAACCAGTGACACGTGGCATGCCATACAAGTTCGCTCTCCTGTACTATCCCATAAACAGGTCACATTGCGACACTTGGAATAACTCTCTCTCAGAGAATCCAATTGAGGTCAGACCTATCAGGATGGAAATTCAACAGGTCGGGCTATCTCAGGAAAAATTTTCAGAGGCCGAAGCTGAAACAGTGACACATGGCACTCCGTACAAGTTTGTTCTCCTGTATTATCCCATACACAGGTCACATTGCGATAATTGGCATAACTCTCTCTCAGAGAATCCAATTGAGGTCAGACCTGTCGGAATGGAAAGATAACAGGTCGGGCTATCTTAGGAAAACGTTTCAAACCATGTGGATTGAAATGTTCAGAATTACACCAGAAATAATCAAGTACATATTTCTGTCAAATCAGAATTATTTTTGAGCACCTTCATTTATGGATTTCGAAATTTAGGGCTTCGAAGAAAGTTGGAATTTTTGTAATTGGAGACCACGGATGAATGCTACTCATCAAAATAGAAATTTAGAGACCAAGATCCTAATTTTTGGTTGGGTAGAAGGTCGGGCTTGATCAGACCCTAGTTTGGGACTTTGATCAGAAAAGTGGAAATTAAGGCTTCTGCAAAAATGGAAATTTTTGAAATCTGTGACCACGGCTGGAAGCTCCTCATAAAAATAGAAGCTTAGAGATTTGGATCAAACCTTTTGATTGGGCAGAAGAGTGGGCTTAATCAAACCGTAGTTCGAGGTCACGTTCAGTGAATCCGAAAGTTTCAAAGGCAAAATTGAGGAGTGAAACTTTGCAGTTTTCAAATTTTGAATATACCAGCTTGATCATCTCATCAAGGCGCATATTTCTATCCTTTCGGAAGATTGAAATTCAAAGTTTGAAATTTTGGGGTTTCTCTGACAAACCCTATTACAGCTCCAGATCCAGTTCCTGCAAATCAAGTGGATTGGGTTAATCCTAGAAGAGGATGGATTGGTCACCTGCATAAGTGAAGAAGTTCCTGTCTCAAAGGGAGATGAGGCTAAGGCCTTCCATAAGAAGATTACAAGCAATCTTGACAGATATAGCTTACAGGTATGTTTCATGGTTAAGTTTATCATATGTTTGTCTTCATATCATTACAGTACAATCTCGATTAATTACTGGACTTGTCGTATCACCTTAATAGAAGATATTCATTGATTAAGGTTTTAACACTTATGATTGTACTAATGCATTGTGATGTTGTATGAGGTTTATGTTGTTTGCTAACACAAAAGGTACACCAAGAAAGTCAAATCATGTTCTACTTCAAGAACATATGCTCATGGTGACATGAAGACAAAGATTCATCCATTGTCATGGATCACATAGAAGATCTACTTTCGAGGTATGTATAACTTGGTTTTACAATGGTTAACTTATGAGACATGCAGGTTACTAGCAGAAGTCACTGAAGATAACTAGAAGACATTATGCGGGTATGTTAGACATAACTAGCTAGCATGCTAATCCAGGTATGTTTTTCCTATATCAAGCTAGAATCCTACCTTGTGTTAAGATCTTATATTGTTTTGTTGTTGATAATGATTATTCATGAAGTCATAGGTTTGAATAATCATGGTTGTATGCATATGTTTCTTACCATAATTGATGATATGACTAACCAGAAGAATCATGAAGGTATAGGTTTGAATAATCACGGGTTTTATGCATATTTTATCTCTTATCTTGATTGATGATTCAACTAACCAGAAGAGTCCTATGATCAAATAAGAATATGTATGAGTAAAAGAAGACTCCCTTGAAACCTTGAATACTAATGTTTATTATCTGTGAATGATCATGAATATACATGTTTAAGATTATTGTGTTTTGATAGTATTAAGATTATACTAATAAATGGGTGATTATGTATGAGACCTCAAGGATAACACAATGATGATACTAATAAGCATGCATAGTGATTAAGGATGGATGTAAGTTCAAGGATAGGTAATCCAGAAAGCAAAGATCAAGAGGGAGCACACTCCAGTTGTTCCTGCAAGAAAGCAAAGGAGCACACTTCAGTAGTTTCTACAAGGATGCAGATATTTAGAGGGAGTTTACCATCTTTCTACATTCCACAATGAAAAGTTGTAGAAGAAGCTACTTCAATAGCTCCTGCAAGGAAGCAAAAACTCAGAGCAAGTCCACCTAGCAACCAAACAAAGATAAGTATTTTTAATTATCATTTCTTGCATATTTGTTTGTTTAAATAAAATTGTTCAATGATGTATATGCTCATGTTCCTAGACTTAGGATATGTATTGTGCATATTAGAATGATTGCATTAATGAATAGTATACTACTAATATGCATGTGATGGGTAAGTGGCCTATGGCACTGTACAACATTCTAGTGCTACTTATCTAGAATGAAACCTCTTTGCTGACATGTTGGGAGTAGTGCAAACTCTTAGCAATGTTCTAGTAGAGACTGGAAGGCATCTAGGAAGTTGTGGAACATGGATAAATGTTGTATCGAGGCATTGGCTAAGATAATTGCATGACTATATGACATATTTATTTATGTGTAAGAATTTGTTCTGAAAACTATGAGATGTTTTCTAGTCATGTAATTTAACTTGTTGTGTAGGAAAGATTGTATGCCTCACCTACAAAATACGAACTACAACATTTGTTGAGCAACAAAATTATCTATTGAAGATATTGAAGTTCCCAGGATATGGGAAGAATACCATGATCCAATGATCATGAAGAATGATGTTTGGGATGTAGTCCCAAGACCTGAAGGGAAGTTTGTTATGAATTCCATATGGACCTATCAAGATCAAGCATGCTGCAGATGGCAGCATAGAGAAATATAAAAGTGATGAAATAGAAGATACACCAGATGGATTTCAAGACAGCTTTCTTGAATGGTGTAGTTGAAGAAGAAGTGTATGTGGAGCAGCCACTTGGTTCTGAGACACATGACAGGGACTCATATATGTGCAGAACTTGGGTATGATGCACCACTTTTTAGGTATGGAGGTGTGGTAGAGTGCATATGGAATCTTCCTTGGACAAGGGAAGTATGCAGTAGAGATCCTGAAGAGATTCGGGATGATGGATTGTAAGGCCATGGACACACCTATGGAATCGAATCTGAAGCTTCTATGTGATGCTTCATCTGATCCAGTTGATGTCTCTATGTATCGTCAGATGATCGGGTCCTTGATGTACCTGACGAACACGAGACTAGATATTTGCTTTGCTATGAACACATTGAGCCAATTCTTGACGGATCCGAGGAATGTTCAGCTGGTTGCAGTAAAGCATGTTCTGAGGTACCACAAGGGTACAATGGATTATGGGCTCAAGTATGAAGTGAATCAAAAGTTTAACCTGCAGGGTTATGTTGATTCAGATTGGGCTGGCAATGCTACAGATAGGAAGAGCACATCAGGGTGCTACTTCAGTATGGGATCACGTGTGATCTCTTAGTTTAGCAGGAAGCAGTCCTACGTAGCACTAAGTACAGCTGAGGCAGAGGATGTTGGAGACTGTTAAGCTAGTTGTGAGGCAATATGGCTACGGAAGCTACTGTCTGAGTTATTTGATCTCCCAGTGGATGCTACTGGTATCTTCTGTGATAACTAGAGTTGTTTGAAGCTGTCTGAGAACCTAGTGTTTCATGATAGGTCAAAACACAAAGAGATCAAATATCACTATATCAGGGATATGGTGCAAAGAGGATATGTGAAGCTCCTGTATGTTGTGACGGACGAGCAGATTGCAGATGTGCTGATGAAGCCACTAGCTAGGGTGAAGTTCTGTTAAGATCCTAGTGGGTGGCCTTCACTAACATCTCGAGGTTTTGGTGTAATGGTTCGTATCATCTCGTATCAGAGCCTCCACCCAGGTTCAAGTCACAGAGCAGGTGGAAACGTCGGCATTGCAGTGTTCGCTCGGGGCTCGTACGGCGCAAAGGGGACACCACCGTATAGGCACACATCCAGCCCAGAGTCTGGACTGCAGAGCATGTTGGGATGTTAAGATCCTGGTGGGAAGCCTTCACTAACATCTCGAGGTTTTGGTGTAACGGTTCGTATCAAGTTCGAGTACTTCAGAGAGAGGCTTGGTGTTCTTCATATTGATGACACTTCGAGGAAGAAGTGATGGACACATTTGCTGAATCCATTCCAAGCATGTTGGAAGGAGGATCCTTCACATGGTTGTGGATGTAAGAACTGGATGATGAGCATCAGAATGATGTTCTGGTTTCTTCTTTGTATGATCAGTTAGATCATTTTCATGTATGTATGTATGCATCATCTTGGATGCTGGATATGATAAGTTGGGTCATTTTTATGTATGTATGTATGCATCATGTTGGATGCTAGATATGATCAGTTGGATCATTTATATATGTATGTACGCATCATGTTGGATGCTGGATATGATCAGTTGGATCATTTATATGTATGTACGCATCATGTTGGATGCTGGATATGATCGGTTGGATCATGTGTATGTATTTTGTATAAGCATCATGTTGGATGCTTGGACCATGTATCTGTACATGTATTAGGTGGATACATTATATGATTAGGTGGATCATGTAGGGTGATATGTATCATGTATTTGTATTTGTATCAGGTGGATACACTGTATGATCAGGTGGATCATGTATGATGATATGTATCAGGTAGATACTTGGTATGCATTAGCTAGATGCATTGTATGATCAGGATGATCGTGGATGACGAGCTTCAGGATGTTTCTCCAGATGACTTGTAGAAGGATGTTGCAGTGATGATGATCAGGACGATCATGTGTACATCAAGATGATGTATGGTGAGTATCAGGTTGATACTCTATGGCCGTGGATTAGGTTGTACAAATGAGCATATAATTTGGAACTCAGAGATTTGCAGATAGTCTTTAAAGGTTTTTCCTATGGCATATAATTTGGCCCTGGGATATCTGGCAAATGCTCTTTCGAGGTTTTTCTCTGGGAGGACATATAATTTGGCCCTGGGAGATCTGCAGATAGTATTTCGAGGTTTTTCCTATGGCATATAATCTGGCCCTGGGATATCTGGTAGATGCTCTTTCAAGGTTTTGTCCTATGGCATATAATATGTCCCTGGGAGATCCGATAGGTTGGGCCGTGTGCCCATAATAAGTCCTGGGATGCTCTTGCGAGGATTTTCCATGACCACATATAATCTGTCCCTGGGAGATCCTATAGGTAGAGCTGTGTGCTCGTAATAGCCTGCGATGCTCTTGCGAGGTTTTGTGGTGACCACATATAATTCATCCCTAGGAGATCCTATAGGTAGAGCTGTGTGCTCATAACAGCCTGGGATTCTCTTACAAGGTTTTGTGGTGAGGTCACATATAATATGGACCTGGGAGATCCTATAGGTAGAGTTGTGTGATCGTAATAGCCTGGGATGCTCTTTCGAGGTTTTGTGACGCACGTAATAAGTCCTGAGGATTCCACAGTATGGACAGTGATGACGAAGACCTGCAGGTGGTGGGCCTACATCCAAGATGAAAAAGGACTGGCTCTGTAGAACTTCATATGACGAGTAGATTCATAGATTGATTGAGATAGCAGCAGCAGTGACGATGATCCAAAGAAGATGACTTGTGCTAGAAGACCTGTGTCGAGAAATACCTTCCTAGTTAAGAGGGAGTGTTGATGTATATGTAACTTCGGAATGTATTTCACATATATGTATATTGTATTCCTATAGAGATGTTATTATTCCTCTATATGGAAGTGGTTGTATTCCTATAGAGATGTTATTATTCCTCTATACGGAAGTGTCGTCATTTATATTGTAAGTGTCGTAACTTATACTTGATGGGTAAAAGGGTTATTAGACCACCCTAGTGGGGGTCGGCCCAGTCAACATTACGTTAAGTGGTTAAGTTGAGGCCGACCTAGTTGATTAAAGGTCAAGTCAAGTTAGTGTATAAATAGAGAGTGTGTCTCTCTAAATTTACGCATTCTATTCTCACTCACACTTGGGAGAGTGGCACACTTGTGGAGGAGGAGGCTCTGCTGCTAGGAGAAGACTGTCTCTTGTATGCTGGTTGTATCATTGCTCTATCTATCTTTGAGGAAGTTATTGGAGTTTTTCACCTTTATGGTTTTCCCCAAGTAAACTCTGTGTCTCTTGTGTGCTTGCATTATTGTGTCCATGATTGATATGCTGTAGATTTACTGTACATGTTGTTCTCTCAGTTAAGATCCTAGATTAGATTGAAGTAAATTCTGAATATTTAACACCCCTTATTTTCAGAATACCTTAATAGTGGAGCACCAAATCCACTGAATCAGAACCAAGAAACTTGGTGTGAGATCTATAGAGATAGAAGACACTGGCTAGAAGACTGTTACTTAATTCAAAAGTATGTGCGAACTCCTAAAAATTTATATTACACATTCTGTAAATCGGTTGGACATGATGATTCCAACTGTAGAGTGTATGACCTCATGATAGAGAGAAAGAAAGATATGGGGCATATGCATGGTGGAGTATACAAAGTACAACATATTAGGGTCATAGCACCATTGGACCCTTCACAAGGAGAAAGATATAGTGAGTCAATTCAGAAAGAATCTAGTGCAGAGGATCTTGATCTCATTTACAAGATGACTGTGAATTAAGATGACTACGTTAATCCTACTCCGAATGGAGCACTTAGTTGGCGATGTGACAGTTCTTACATCTCAGACGTTGTCGCAGGACTAGAGAATTGGAAAAGCCGTATGCATGAAGTATCTACAAAAAGATGCGTGCAGAGCATAAAGTAATTGTGTTGGATTGGAACCAAGGTAAGTCCAATCCCCACTTATGATGGTTCGACTAATGTTTATTCATTTATTCAAGAATATATTGTATCATTTGTAGCTGAACACCGCATACCAGCATTAGATATAGCACTACTCAAGAAACCTGCCTGATGGTGGGCTGTGCATAAGCAGACTTTTACCACATCAGATCAGTGCAGACAAATGATGCAAATCAGATTCGCAGAGAAAGTTGCGCTGACATTTGAAAAGTATAATGGACAGACGGATCCAAGGGATCATATGGAACTTTGTTCACAAGCATGGATAAAGAGACCACAGAAAGAATGGGTTCATTGGTTTGTGCACACACTGGAAGAACAGATTCCAAAGAATTTGTCTATAGACATGGAGTTGCGTAGAGGAACTATAGATTGGTCTCTCTTAAATACGAACTTCCAGAGAACTTTTAGCTTCGAAGATGAAATCCCAAGCATAAATGAAGCACTGCAAGTTATCAAAGAAAAAATATTCAGAGCCGAATGCCCAATTTGAAATGAGGCATTGGAGGAAATCAAATAAAGGGTGTTTGACGATGTAAAGGTACCTGTGAACCTACAACCGGAATGGGAAAGAGAAATAGAACATGCCTTTGAAGGTTATAACCTCACTGAAAATGAGGAAGAACAAGAAGAAAGTGATGAAGAGGATCCGCGCAACATCAATATACCTGAGTCCAAAGAAGCGTGCGATGTAGAAGGACCTCCACTTGAAATTCCAGATATGAGTGGCCCTATAAAGATGAGAAAAATCAACATTGGCACAAGTGAAGAGACGAAGTCCGCATCCATTGGAGATTACTGGGATGATGCGACGGTCGCGTAGATCGCAGACCTCCTACATGAATATCATGATTTATTTCCAATGAATTTTGTCGAAATGAAAGGAATTTTGGGTGAATTGGGAGTTATGAAAATACCTCTCAGGCCAGGCATGAAGCCTGTTAAGAAGAGCCCTTATAGACTGAATCCTAGATATAAAGAACAAGTAAAGGCAGAGATTGACAAGATTCTTGATGCAGGGATCATCAAGCCCGTCGAAGAGTCAGAGTGGATAAGCCCAATGGTTATCCAAGATAAAAAGACTAAAGGTGACATCAAGATCTGCGTAGATCTAAGGAATCTGAATGATGCTTTGCTGCATGACCCATTTCATACTCCTTTTATAGATGAAGTATTAGAGAATGTGGGAGGAAATTAGGCCTACTCATTCACTAATGGATTCTATGGATATCATCAGATCAGGATTGATCTAGCAGATAGGCATAAGACAACATTTTCTACTAAATGGGGATCATATTAGTATATAGTTATGCCCTTTGGCTTGAAGAATGCACCTGCCATATTTTCCATATTTGTTGTGGCTGCATTCAAGGACTTCATCCATAAGTTCTTAGAGGTTTATTTTGATGATTGTACTATCTTTGGTTTGCTGAAGAACTATTTTGAGAATCTGAGAATGATGCTAGCTAAGTGCAGACAACATCAGATTTCATTGAATTTAAAGAAATGTATTTTCTGTGTTCCTTATGGTATTCTTCTAGGAGACTTTGTGTGCAGACAAGGTTTGATGGTTGATCCTGTGAAGATTGCAGTGATCATGAATTTACTTGCACCGACCTCAATGAAGCAGCTTCGCATGACACTGGGCCATATAGGTTATTATGGAAAATTTGCATCAAGGGTTATGCGCATATAACCGCTCCAATGGAGAAACCGCTAAAGAAAGAAGCATAGTTCATATGGAATGCAGAATGTGAGAAAGCCCTAGACACACTGAAAGAGAAGATGGTAACTGCGTCGATCTTAGTTTTTCTAGATTGGGATAAGTCGTTCCATGTACATGTTGATGATTCATCTATAGTGTTGGGAATTGTGCTTGCTCAACCAGGCGAAGGGGGTATTGATCGCCCCATTGCATTCTCGAGTAGGAAGCTATCTTTAGCTGAAAAGAACTACATGACCACTGAAAGAGAGGGTCTAGCTATTGTGTATGCACTACAGAAATTTAGGCACTATTTGCTGGGTGCCCACTTCTCCATGTACACTGACCATTTAGGTTTGAAATACTTGGTCAATAAGCCAATGTTAGGGGTGGAAATATGCAAATGATTGTTTCTCTTCCAAGAATATGATTTTGAAATTGTGTTTAAACCAGGAAGATTGAACTTAGGATCTTACCATCTCTCAAGGATTGAGTCAGGCGAATAACTAACCAATCTTGAAGATAATTTGCTTGGCGCACAGTAATTTTCTATTCAAATCGCAGACAACTACTATAAATACATTGTAGACTTTTTGACTACATGATTGGCACCCACTGAGTTCACTACGCAGTAGAACAAGCAGCTAGTAGTCAGAGCAACAGACTTCACTATAATCGGAGTTCAATTGTATAAGTTGGGACAAGAAGAAATGTTGCGCAGATGCGTGTTAGAGCATGAGAATACATTCATATTGGCTGATACACATTCAGGTGTATCGGGAGGTCCCTACGCAGAAGATAGTGCGAGTAGGGCTATGTTGGCCTACAATTCACAAAGATTCAAAGCAACACTGCCAGATATGCGATGTCTATGAGAGGACAGGAAGGCCATTGCGAAAACACAAAATGCCATTGAATCCACAGTTGACACTTCAAGCATTTGAGAAATGGGTCATTGATTTCATGGGACCAATTAACCCACCATCAAAAAGGACGGGTGTGAGATATATTATCACTGTGATGGATTATCTCACCAGATGGGAAGAAGCTAAACTAGTGAAGGACTGTAGCGCGGTTACTAACGCGCAGTTCATCTTTGAGAACATCCTTACTAGATTTGGATTCCCAAAGATTTTGATGAGTTATCAACGGACTCATTTTTTGAACAAAAATTTGAAGCCCTTACTGAATTGTTCCACATTTATCATCAAAGGAGTACATAGTATCATCTGCAAGCAAATGGATCTCTTGAAGCTTTCACCAAGGTATTGGAGAATGCGTTGACAAAGGTATGCAATGTGTTAACACCCAAATTAACCCCCAAGGTTGTGAGAGAAGGCAATTTAGGGTAAACACTAACCAATCTTTAGCTTGTGCTACTGACCCAACACAAACATAGAGGGCTCTCTCTATAACCTCATGAAAAACTGGAATAATCAAAGGTGTCAACAATGAAAACATACACCGGTATTCATCATTCAAGATATTCAATTACAACATACAGAAGATCAGATTTCTGCTAGAAACAAAATCATTTAAATGTCGTCTAGCTGAAATATATGAATCTCTAGTTGGGCAATGGAGTCACATTAAACAAACCTGAAAAATTATTCACAAAGGTTTTGCTAATGCATTCACACAGGGGCGAGGTAGTAAGAAGCTAGTAGTCAAAGTGATTTTTATTGGTGGAACATAAGAGAAAAGAACATTCCATTGATGTAAGGAATACGATGATGAATCCTACACCAACTTTAGCAGATAATAATGGTGAAATACTTGGAAAGAGTCAAGCACAACATAATTTTTATGAATTGCACTTAACTACTACACTGCACCAAGTATGAAGGAATATTACAGTCATGGAATAACGATGAAGGAAGGACAATTAACATAGAAAAAAGAAAGACATACTACCAAACCAATTACACAAGAATCCCTGGAAAAATGTAGGCTCAACTCTGCAAACTTTATTAAACAGCTGAAAATGTCTTACAGTTTGAGTCTCAAAACTCCAAAAAAATTTCAATAATATTTTTCAACCCTTCAGTATTTAATTACAATGAATTTATAGAGGCCCCTAGAGCTCTAGGCTCAGCTCTCTCCTGAACAAAAAACAGTTGCAATTACTTGACACCTACTTGACAGCTAACCAAGGTGTTTTGCCATTACAACTTTCAAAACAGACACAGGCGGTATAGGCCTAACCACTTTTTACATTCACTGGCCTATTTTACTATATGACCAACTACTTGAGTAAAATCAAAATAGAAAAATAACAGCTCTAGCTTGCTGCTTCCATTTCTTGTAGGTTTTCTTAGCCGATACCCTTGAGCTCTTCATCCTGAACATCGGAAAAATCTAAGATTGAACTGTTGCCTACCGGGTTTGTTTTTACCCCTCGTGGCAGCAAGTTGTAGAGATGAACAATTACAAATAATGGACCCACCACGACCATGCCAACTTTCCAAAAATGGGCTTGCAAACGATCTAAGTTTCTTCAAAATTGGAGATAGGGAGTATACTTCTATAGCCAAAACTGACTTGCTGAGTGGCGAGATGTAGACAACGTAAGAACGCAGTCACCTTAGTCCTGGGTTTTCACCTGATCATACTAGTCAAGAAAATCATCTACATCATAGGGAGCGTTGGTCTTGGTTTCCTTTGGTGAGGAAACAGGGGGCACCCCCTTAGTGGGGAGTATTAAATCTTTGATAATGTCTTCCTCCTAGGGGATTTTTTGCTCGTCCTCTTCATGGGCTCCTTCCCTTCCTCCCTACTGCAAAAAACTCCAACCCCTCTATCGCGTCTTGGGATCTTCTGGTTCACTGACAGAACCGTCTTCCAAATGGTAAAAAACCATAGGAGGTAGAGGAGTAGGGTCCTCCTCCATTTCACACAATACATGCTCAAGTACAACTACTATTTAGGCTCTCTGATCTCTCTCCATATCTCTGTTACCAACAACAAAATATTTGAATAGATGAACTCGCCACCTTTTCAGAATTGGACGTAAGTTGTGAATCCAGGGAATTAGGCTTATAACGACTGATGATGAAGGCATCCCCATGTGAATCATGCTATTATGATTCTCTTACTTAGACCTTCCAAATGATTTATTACGATGACTAAGGATAGGACTGACGTAAGACACTCTTGACTGTGCTTTTCGGATCATACAGAAAATACACCCGACGGCACTGAGGTGGCTCTGTCCATGTGGCCATCATTGATTTACAGTGAAGATGTCTTTCACCTGCGAAAACTTGTGATTGGATTAGGACCTTAGATTTTAGTCTTCGTGGATTTCAAATTTTGCAACACATAGCTCAAATCCTAACCGTTGGATGATGCGCCTTTGCCAACAATGGGGGTTTTGGGCATGATTAACATGTCGATTATTAGAATCACCGTCGTTGTTGTGCGTCGTTGATCTATCTCCATTAGCTCTACGTCGTTGCAAGGAGCACGATGTTTACCCCAATCGCTGTGATTTGGAACGCAACCCTTTTTCGTGCACATTAGATTTGCACCATCCCCTTTTTACCATAGATCTTCGTTTCCATCGATCTACGACATTGTTTTCTTTAGGAATCTTCCCGATGGTTAACACTTCCTCTGCACTTGTCACATTTCCACTCAAATCGTTGTGCAAAAAAGCTCAGGGCCGTAGGTCTCCGGGGTGATCTAATTTGTGCCATCCCTACACACTTCTATCTACTGCTGGCCTATTAACCTGGTATAAGTCCCCCGATCACCCTGGAAAACTAGATCTTTGAGCATTCTTTCTCCTTTACCAAATCCAACATAACTGGCTCTGATCCTTTACCCTGGGGGTGCGATCTGGGAGTTTTGGCTTCTTTTCAGGGATTATCTCGATCTTGCAATTCTTTTTTCCCTCATAAAAAACCCTTTTAAAAACCTAGCACATGTTGGGTTCTAACAACTGGTTCCAATATGGGATGCTATCCTCCTTGTGAGGTAGTGAAGAACCCCATAGACCGAAGTGGCTGATCCATTGGGTGACATTCCAAACCCTGAACTGAAAAATTCTTTTACAAACTGAAACTCGAACTGTACCTGCCTCATATCTAGGCTTAACATACAAAATTAAAAGATATGGTTCCCTCTCCAAACCTTAGGGCCTTCACTTCGAGCTTCAATTCTTTTAGGTTTGCCATTAGAACTTTAAAAATTACTGTAAAAAATGAAAATATATACAGGCTATGGTACATGAGTTACCTGCTTTCTTCTATGACAGGTAGTGCTTCAAAAACCTTCAATTTACTGGACATCCTGACTAGGAAGTTCCATCTTGGTGTTCCAGGATAAAAGAATTTTCTCCTCGGTTTGCTGCAATAATATATTGCCCCATTCACATATTGTCAAACTTCCCATGTTTATCTTCCCTTGGAGCATCCCACTTCAGAACCAGGTCATTAACCTGAAATTGATCTTCCTTTGCTTTTCTGTCAAAGGCGCTCTTTATCTTCTCTTGGTGCCCTTGTACTCTTTGATAGGCCTTACTTCTCAGCTCGTTCAGCTTGATTATCTGACTTACCCTTCTCTGCATGTGGTTCGGTTCGTCTTCTATCCCTTGCAGCAACCCCATAATCGACAATCCTAGAGAGATTGGAAAAACCACCTCAGCTCCATATACCAGCTAAAAAGGTGACATCCTGATGGCCGTTTTTGTACTTATTCTCTCAGCCCATAGAGCATATTTCAGTTTTGTGTGCCAAGCTCTCTTATTGTGCTCTAACAAGTTCTTTATGATTCTTACTAAGCTTTTGTTGGATGACTTTGCTAGCCCATTTCCCTGAGGGTAATATGCCGTGGAATGGTTCAGGCTGATATGGTATTTGTGACAAAAATTTATCATTTTCTTAGAACAAAATCTTGGCGCATTGTCTGTCACTATTCTTTTAGGACACCCAAATATTGATAGGATATTATCTTCCAGAAAATCCATGATAACACTTTCGGTTTCTTTCCTAGTTGGTATGGCTTCTATCCACTTAGTGAAATAGTTAGTTGCTATCAATATTTATCTATGCTACCCTGAGGATTTAGGATTTATCTCTCCAATGAAGTCTAAACCCCATTGCTGGAAAAGCGCTTCTACTATGACAGGGTGAAGGGGTAGTGAGACAACTTTTCTTTTTCCTTCAAATATTTGACACTGGTGACAAGCAACAGTTTCTTTATATACATCTGAAAACATGGTAGGCCAGTAGAAACCAGCCCTCAAGATTTTGTTGACTGTTACCTTCGAGGAATGATGTCTACCACAGTCTCCCTTGTGGAATTCCTTCTTTGTGCGTTTAGCCTCTTCCTCTAACAAGCAATTCAGCAACGCCCCTCCAGGATCCTTCCAATATAGAAATTGATTCATAATACAATACTTTGCTGCCTTTAGTTTCCCCACTCTGGCCTTGCTATTGCTTAACCCTTGAGGAGCTTGTAAATTTTGTAATACATACACAATGTCAGCATGCGAAGGGCATGTAGAGAATTATGGCTTCACTTGTATTACTATATCCAGATGGTTTGAAAAATATTGTAAGAAGTTCAGTTGCAAAGAATCACAGTTTGCCTTGGTCATTAGTTTTGCTAACCCTCGCCCCTTCACCAGTTTGGCAGGTTTTATCTCCAGGTCATACTCTAGCAATACACCAATCCATTTTGCTCTTCTTCCTTCAGGTTCTGCTTGGGTGAGGATACCCTTCACAGCGCTGTTTAGGACATGAGAAATGATGTGGGAATGGAGGATGTAAACCCTGAAATATTTCAGTGACTTGATTAAGGCATAAGCCTGCTTTTCCATGATATCGTATTTTAGTTCTGCATATCTCAACACCCCGCTGAAAAAAGAAATTGGCTGTTCAATGCTCTAGGCATTTTTCTGTAACAACACCCCTGCTAGTGTATGCTCTGAAGTGTAAGAAAAAATCAAAAACTCTTTAGAAAAATATGGGCTAGCTATTATCAGGGCTTCGGTGATAGCATTCTTAGTTCCCTTAAATGAATCTCTTGCTTCCTCAGTCCAATTTACCTGATTTTCCTTTCTTAACATATTGGTAATATTCATCATAATTTCTGCAAAACTGGGAATGAACCTTCTACGAAAACCCACTTGCCCGATGAAGGACTGCACCTCCTTTTTGCTTCTAGGCTCCCCAACTTTCTGAATGGCACTAACCCTCTCAAGGTCAATCTTGATACCGTCCTTGGAAATAATATGGCCCAAAAGCTTAGCTTCTTCTAATGCAAAATGTGATTTCTTAGGGTTAAGGGAAATACCGTATTTTATACATTTCTTGAAAACTTGTTCCAAATGCTTCAAGTGCTCTTCATCATATTTTGAATACACTGTTATGTCATCCATGTATACAACGACAAACTTATCCTTTTCTTACGCGAATGCTATATCCATCGCCTGCTAGAAAGTAGCTCCTGCATTCATTAGCCCAAAAGGCATCTTCGCATACATGAAAGTACCCCAAGGAATTGTAAAAGCGGTCTTCTGTTGGTCTTCAAGGAAGACCTTAATTTGATTGTATCCGGAGAAACCATCCATAGTAGAGATCCTCTCTGCCCCTACTACCTTTTGTAATATATGGTCCATTTTAGGCAGTGGGTAATTATCCTTTAGTGAAGCCTTGTTCAGGTTCCTGAAATCTATACTTCTTCCGTACAGGAACCAGATTTGCTATCCACTTAGAGAATCTCAAAGTGACAATGATTTTTGCATTAAATAATATTCTGATCTCTTTTTCTATCACAGGCACCAGTTTGGGGTTTATCCTCCTAAAATTTTGCGTGAAAGGTTTCTCTCCTAGTTTGATTGGAATGGAATGTTGTATTATAGAGGTATCATGCTCCTTTAGTTCTTCATAACTCCACACAAACGCAGCAGCAGCTTTCTTCATCAACTCTACATATTGCTCCTTCTTTTTAGCATGCAGCTTCCAAGACAGGTTTACCATCCGAGGCTTGTCTTCAGTACCTACGTTATGGTCTTCTACCGCATCTCTGGGAGGTTCAAACTTTGGGTTTTTTACTACATCGTTCTGGTCAAGCAACTTCTCTAGGGGTATCAGTCCCTTGGGGATGTAATTACTCTTTAATTGAATAATATCTTTCCCACCCAACACGTTTTTCCATTGCTTGCTTTCTCTTTCTTCCTACTATGATTGCTCCTGGTCCATCAATCCTTTTATCTTCTCATTTTCAGCATCAATCTAAACATTAGCAAACTCGTCAAATAATTCCAAAAATATTTTAATCTATAAATCATCTTCAAATACTTGCCAGTATTTAGCATTGTCTGGAATAGATGTCCTATTCACCACCTCTACCTCATATTTTTCTTGAGAAAAAATAGGAGTTTTAAAACCACCAACAGTGGTGGCCAAAGAGTCTGCCACCTGATTTTCAAATCTTGGGATTACCCAGATCTTGTGTTTGGTGAAAAATTTCTCAAAAATATCCCAAACTTCATTTATATAGGCCCTCATCCTGGGGTGTTTTTCCTGATAACTGTCATTTACTTGATTGACCACCAATTCTGAATCTCCAAAAACATGTACTCTTTTTTCTCCCAAATATTTCAAAGCTATTAGTCCCAGGAGTAGAGCTTCATACTCTACCACATTATTAGTACACTCGAAAGTTAGTTGTATGATAGGGCTCTGGACTCTTGGTCGGGAGGTATGATCCAAACCCTTTCCCTAGCACCACTCTTGCTCAGTGATCCATCAAAGTACATCTTCCATAGTCCTTCCTCATTTTTCTACCTCTATGAGGCCTCATACCTTTTTGCAAACTCCTTGTCTTCCTTGAATTCGTGGAAAAATGGGGGTATGGGATCAATATGTGGGCCATCATTGAAGAGATTAGAGGAACCTATGCCTGTGTCTACAGCGTATATGGGGTGATTTTCAGGTTGGTTGTCACTGCTGAACACATAGGCCATTCTTTTCTCTCTGTATAGGTTTCTATTGCTTCCAAAAAGAGGTATAGTGGCATAAGATAAGTCCATATGCATGGTTCCCTTCAACTTTTTTACCCAGGACCTTGATAACAACATCCCAAACTTAGCAGGCACCTCAGCCACTATCACATCCATCATAATGCTCTTAGCCAAAATTTGGGAAAGGGTCACTACTACATCTTTAATCAAACCCAAACATGGTACCTTTCTAGAATCAAAAGAATATAGGTCTTTGTAGGGTCTGGTGACTTCTAATCCCAAATGATAAACCACTAATTTTGGCATTAAGTTGTGCGAAGCCCCAGAATCTATCAGAGCATTATGCAATAACTTACCATGGATATTCAAACTCAAATAAAAGGGAGGGACTTCTTCATCGTCTGGTTCTTCCATCTTGGAGACAAATATTATAGTGGGGGCATTATCTGTTAGTTCCAACATGTCCTGCATACTCTTCACCTGTCCTTTTACCAAGCTAGTTATCTCTTCCCTATATTCATTGTTTCTTAACAGCTCATTTAAGGGGATAGAGATCTTGACCTTGGATAGTTCATCCTTCAGGATGAATGTTGAAGATAGCCTCACTACTTTACTGAATTTTGGTTGCCTACCTTCATTAGAATGCTACCTCTTATCTTATGAGGTTTTCAGTGCAGCAACCTTTGGCTATTTTTGTTTTAGTTTTTCCATATTCTGCTGAGTCTTGGAGAGCTTAATATGGGAAGAATTTCCTTCGCTTATTGGTATCTCTCTTCTTCTTAACTTCATATTTCTCTGGATGTCATCTACAACATTCATGTAACCCATTTGGTACTGCTCAAAATCAAATTCAACAGCTTTACTAGCATTCCCCATGGTGAAAAAGTCATGTTACCATTGGGTTAAATGTACTTCGTGATCGAGGGTGTCAAGGAGATGGATCTGGTCTTCAGGAGGGTGTTCAGGTCCTTCATCATCCACCAAATTTTTAGGGAAAGGAGGCCTCATCTGGTGGTCTTCTTGATTTATTGGATTTCTTGGAGGGGGCAGCCTTCTAAAGTTAGGATTTATTATTTGATTTTCAAGTTGTTCCCTAGCACGAGGTTTATTTTCCATGGCGAACCTATCCATCATCTTTTCCATGGTTTTCATCATAGTATCAAACTTAGAATCACTAGAAGAGGAGGAGGAAAAGGTTTGGGTTTCTTGCTTCTTTTTATCTGCTTTTGTTTTTCCCTTCATTTTCCCTGCAGCCATCATATTGGCTTCCACTTCGATGGCATCCTTTAGCATAGAGGGCAGGGTGGCAGATTTTCTCTCTCTTAATGTGCATGAGAAATATCCATCAACGACATCTCCGTAATGGAGCTTTGCAGTGACTACTGAGGGTTTTAGGTCATCTGGAATAGAGTTATAGGCCTTCATAAACCTAGCAAAAAACTCGTGAACAGATTCAAAACCTCCTTTCTTCAGATGGTTTTACTGGGACAAGACTAGGGCAGGAGTCCCTATCGTTTCCCACCTCTCTAAGAACAATGTATTAAAGGCTGCAAAATCATTGATAGAAACATTCGGAAACTGTCTGAACCATTTCTTCATCTCTCCAAATAAACTCTGAGCAAACAACCTCATCTTAGCATTATCATGATCTACTTCCTCCAAATCAATAAAATCCTCAAATCTGTCTACATGTTGTCTGGCAAAAAAACCTCCCTCTCCATCATAAGAGATGATTCTTTGGGCGTAGTTCTGAGGTAGGTCATGCAAAACAGCTGGTAGGGCCAATGGTGTGAATCTAGCAGCCATGGGTCTAGGTAGGTTCTGAGCTTGGGGATGGATATTTTGGGCAGGATTGCTTGCAAGGATTGTGGTATGGGGTTGAGGGATCTAAAACCCAGGTCTAGCTCTTTCGGCTTTGATAATATTCTGCAACTTAAGCCAGAAAGGATCTAATAAATAGGACTCGGGTGCGTTCAGGCCTTCTTCACCTAGGCTTAGGTAAGACTCAGATCTTGATCTTGGCAAAGGCTTCCCAATATCTATCTCTATATCCAATTCTTGAAAAATAGGTACCCCTTCTTTAAATCCAATTCTTCCAATGCTAGAAGTATTAGCTTTATCTTTTCCAGTCTTATGTCTAAGTAATATTTCAGGATTTTTCACACTTAATAGAATTTCAGAAATAGGATTAGCTCTCGTATGGATCTTTCTGGAGGCCAAGATGCCTTTTAAGATTTTTTTAGAAATGAACTTGGCTCGTCGATCTTCCCCAGTGGAGTCTTTCTTGAATGTGTATCTTTACAAGTGGAGTCGCCAAGCCAAAAATGCACAACCCTCTAAAAATGTGGAAATATCTGTATGCCCATAGGGATCTCTCCTTTCTATGAATCCTCAGAACCTTTTTGTCATTCTCCCAAGAATAATAAAACAATTCGATACCCGACAACGACGCCAATTTGTTAACACCCAAATTAATCCCTAAGGTTGTGAGAGAAGGAAATTCAGGGTAACCACTAACCAATCTTTATCTTGTGCTACTGACCCAACACAAATAGAGAGGGCTCTCTCTATAATCTCATGAAAAACTGGAATAATCAAAGGTGTTAACAATGAAAACATACACCAGTATTCATCATTCAAGATATTCAATTACAACATATAGAAGATCATATTTCTACTAGAAACAAAATGGTTTAAATGTCGTCTGATTGAAATATATGAATCTCTATTTGGGCAATGGAGTCACATTAAACAAACTTGAAAAATTATTCACAAAGTTTTTGTGAATGCATTCACACAGGGGCGAGGTAGTAAGTAGCTAGTAGTCAAAGTGATTTTTATTAGTGGAACAGAAGAGAAAAGAATAGTCCATTGATGTAAGGCATACGATGATGAATCCTACACCAACTTTAGCAGAGAATAATGGTGAAATACTTGGAAAGAGTCAAGAAGAGCATAATTTATATGAATTCCATGTTGATGTAATTATAACTTTGGAATGTATTTCACCTATGTATATTGTATTCCCATAGAGATGTTATTATTCCTCTATATGGAAGTGTTTGTATTCCTATAGAGATGTTATTATTCCTCTATATGGAAGTATCCTCATTTATATTGTAAGTGTCGTAACTTATACTTGATGGGTTATTAGACCACCTTGATGGGGTCGGCCCTGTATGAGTCATATGGGTAAAAGGGTTATTAGACCACCCTATTGAGATGTTTGTATTCCTATAGAGATGTTATTATTCCTCTATACGGAAGTGTCATCGTTTATATTGTAAGTGTTGTAACTTGTACTTGATGGGTTATTAGACCACCTTGATGGGGTCGGCCCTGTATGAGTCATGTGGGTAAAAGGGTTATTAGACCACCCTATTGGGGGTCGGCCCGGTCATCATTATGTTATGTGGTTAAGTTAAGGCCGACCTAGTAACGGTTATTAGGCAAGCCAAGTCAAGTATAAATAGAGTGCGGGAGGCACTCTATTTGATCATTCACTTTCTCACTCATACTTTGATTGGAGAGTGGCACACTAGTGGAGGAGGAGAAGCTGCTACTAGGAGACTATCTCTTATGCTTGGGTTTTGTATCATTGCTCTGTCTATCTCTGAGGAAGTTATTGGGGTTTTTCACCTTTATGGTTTTCCCTAAGGAAACTTTGTGTGTCTATTATCTCATGTGATTTCTTGTTGTGATTGATGTGCTTGAAATGTTGTACATGTTATTCTCTCAGTAAAGATCCTAGAGTATGTTGAATTAATGCTCAAAATTAACATGGTATCAGAGCTAACCTGAGAAGAAGACACTGTGCAGTTGCGGAAGCTAGGGCTTCTTGTTTGTGGGTTTCTCTCCACAGATTTTCGAAATGCAGTAGGGTAGATTGACTCTCCTCAGCAAGGCGCATCTTTTTGTCCAATTAGAATTCAATTCTGGGCACTTTCATTTTTGTCCCTAACAATTAGGGTTTCCACCAAAATAGTAATTTCTAAAATCTAAGACAATGCCTGGAAGCTCCTCTGAAAAATCGAACTTTTTGTTTGGGTGGAGCTCCAGGAAAATCAAACCCTAGTTTTGGTCTTGTCGAGTGAAGCTGGAAATTAAGGCTTCTGCAAAAGTTGGCATTTCTGAAATCTGAGACCATGGCTGGAAGTTCCTCTGAAAAATCGAAGTTTAGAGCTTTGGATCGAACTTTTTGGTTTGGTGAAGCTCTGGGAAAATCAAACCCTAGTTTGGGGTCATGTCTAGTGAAGCCGAAAATTAGGGTTTCTGCAAAAGTTGGAATTTTTGAAATCTGAGACCATGGCTGGAAGCTCCTCTGAAAAATCGATGTTTAGAGATCAAGATTGAACTTTTTGGATGGATGACGCTTTGGGAAAATCAAACCCTAATTCAGGGTCCTCCCTAGTGGATCCGGAAGTTTGAAAAGCAAATTTGAGGGGTGAAACTTTGCAGTTTTCAAATTCTGAGTATACCAGCTTAATCAGCTCATCAAGTCACATCTTTCTATATTTTCAGAAGTTTGAAATTCAAAGTTTGAATTTTTAGGGTTGCTCTGACAAAAACCCTATTCCAACTCCAGATCTAGATTTCTGCAAAGCAAGTGGTAAGACCTAAATCTTTTCTATTTCATTTGAAGTTCTCACCACACCAAGCTTGAGGATAAGCTTGAAGGGGCTAATTACTTCTGAGGATGGAAGTATAGGATTGGGTTAATTCTAGAAGAGAGTGAGTTGGACACCTACATAAGTGAAGGGGTTCCTATCCTAGAGGGAGAAGGGACTAAGGCCTTACACAAGAGGAACTTAGTCAAGGCTAAAAGGATCATTGTTGATTCTATCAAAAACCATCTCATGCCACATGTGTCATCTCTGAAGACACCTAAGGAGATGTTTGATTCCTTGACCAAGCTATTTGAAGGGAAGAATATAAATCGGAAGATGACCTTGAAAAATCAATTGAAGAATATCAAGTTCTAGAATGCAGAGATTATGCAGTCTTATTTCTCAAGGGTCTCCCAGATAAAAGAACAACTTGGAGCTATGGGAGAAGTTATACAGAATGGAGAAGTGGTAATGACCACTCTTAATGGCCTTCCTAGGACATGGAATTCCTTCATCCAATGAATTTGTGCTAGGAAGAAACTTATCTCCTTCAGTAACCTGTGGGATCAATGCTCACAGGAAGAAGCTTGGATTGTAGCTCGAGAAGAGAAGATGGGGAATGAAGATCAAGCTCTCACAACACATACCAAGAAGAGGACGCTTTTCCTCAGATTGTCATAAGAACAAAAGGAACAACAACAACAACTACTACTACAAGCAATCTTCCAGGTATGACTTACAGGTATGTTTTGAAATCTTTTCATGATTAAGTTTATAATATGATTGTCCTCATGTTATTGAGTTTAGTAACAATCTTGTTTAATTTTAGACTTGTCTTATCACCCTAGTAAAATAATGAATGCATGATAGAAGACATTCATTGATTAGGGCTATGACACTTATGATTGTATTATGTTTGTACTAATGCACTATTGTGTTGTATGAGGAGAATGTTATCTGCTAACATGAAATGTTCAAATCAAGCTCTAGATCAAGACCATGATGAAATGAAGATAAAGACTCATCACTAGTCATGGATCACATAGAGGTATGTATAATTTGGCTCTACAATGGTTAAATTATGAGCTATGCAGGTCATTGAAGAGAACAAGAAAACATTGCTAGACAAAACTAGCAAATATGATGACCAGGTATGTTTTTCCTATATCAAAGTATCTTATACTTTTGTATGATTGATAATGATTACTCATGAGGTTAAGAGTTTGAGTAATCTAGGGTTTATGCATGTTGTGTTCCTTACTTTAATTAATGATATGACTAAACAGAAAATTCCTATATAAACCTTGAATACTAATGCTTATTATCTGTGTTTGAAATGATCATGACTATACATGCTTAAGATTATTGTGTTTTGATAGTATTAAGATTATACTAATAAATGTATAATTATGTATGAGATCTTGAGGATAACACAATGATGATACTAGTAAGCATGCATAGTGATTGAGGATGGATACAAGTTCAATGACAGGTAATCTAGGAAGCAAAGATCAAGAGGGAGCACACTCCAGTATTTCATAGAAGGAAACAAAGATTGAGAGGGAGTCCACCCATCAAACAAACAAAGATAAGTATTTGAATTGTCATTTCTTGTATATTTGATTGTTTAAATAATACTATTCAAAGATGTATATAATTATGTTCCTAGACTTAGGTTGTGTATTATGCATATTAGAATAATTGCATTAATGAACAGTATACTACTAATATGCATGTAATGGGTAAGTGTCCTATGGCACTGTACAACATTCCATTGATACCTATCTAGAATGAAACCTCTTTGCTGACATGTTGGGAGTTGTGCACACTCTTAACAATGTTCTGGTAGAGATTGGAAGGCATCTAGAAAGTTACAGGATATGGATAAATGTTGTATTAAAGAATTGGCTAAATCAAATGCATGACTGTATGGCATATTTCTTTATGTCTAAGAATTTGTTCTGAAAACTATGAGATGTTTTCTAATCATGCAATTTAACTTGTCTTGTAGGAAAGATCTTATACCATCACCTATAGAAGAAGGACTACAACATTTGTTCCAACAACAGAGCTATCTATTGAAGATATTGAATAATTTGAAGTTCCCAGGATTCGGGAAGAATGCCATGATCGAGGAATACCAATTGATCATGAAGAATGATGTTTGGGATGTGGTCCCAAGACCTAAACGGAAGTCTATTGTGACTTCCAAGTGGATCTATAAGATCAAGCATGCTGCAGATGGTAGCATGGAGAAATACAAAGCGAGGTTTGTAACTCGTGGATTCTTCCAGAAAGAGGGACTCATATGTGCAAACTGAAGAAAGCCTTGTATGGATTGAAGCAAGCTCCTAGGACTTGGTGAGGATAAATTGATTGCTGACACAAAGAGGAAGCTTGTTTCCGAGTTCGAGATGAAGTACTTGGGGATGATGCACTATTTTCTAAGCATGGAGGTATGGCAAAGTGCAGATGGGATCTTCTTTGGACAAAGGAAGTATGCAGTAGAGATCCTGAAGCGATTCGGGATGATGGACTGCAAGGCCATGGACACACCTATGGAATCGAACCTAAAGCTTCTGTGTGATGCTTCATTTGATCAGGTTGTTGTTACAATGTATCATTAGATGATTGGGTTCTTGATGCACCTGACGAACACTAGACCAGATATCTGCTTTGCAGTGAACACATTGAGCCAGTTCCTGATGTATCTGAGAGGTGCTCACCTGGTTGCTATAAAGCATATTCTGAGGTACCTGAAGGGTAAAATTGATTATGGGATGAAGTATGATGCAAATCAAAAGTTTAACCTACCAGTTTATGTTCACTCGGACTGGGAAGGCAGTGCTGCAGATAGGAAGAGCAATTCTGGGTGCTGCTTCAGTATGGGATCAGGTGTGATCTCTTGGTTTAGAAGGAAGCAGTCCTGCGTAGCACTGAGTACATCCGATGCAAAGTATGTTCCAGAAGCTACTATCTGAGCTATTTGATCTCCCATTGGAGGCTACTGGTATTTTTTGTGACAACCAGAGCTGTGAAGATGTCTGAGAACTCGGTATTCCACGACAAGTCGAATCACATTGAGATCAAATATCACTATATCAGGGATATGGTGCAAAGAGGAGAAGTGAAGCTCCTGTATGTTGCGATGGATGAGTAGGTTGCAGATGTGTTGATGAAACCACTAGCCAGAGTGAAGTTTGAATACTTCAGAAAGAGGCTTGGTGTTCTTCAGATTGATGACACTTCGAGGAAGAAGTGATGGACACATTTGTAGGAGCCATTCCAAGCATGGTGAGAGGAGGATCCTTCGCATGGTTGTGGATGTAAGCATTGTATGATAAGAATCAGGTTGATGCTCCAGTTACTGCTCTATATATGCATCATGTTGGATACTTTTTATGATCAGTTGGATCATATGTATATGCATCATGTTGGATGCTTGTTATGATCAGTTGGATCATGTATTTGTATATGTATCAGGTGAATACATTGTATGATTAGGTGGATCATGTATGTTGATATGTATGAGGTAGATACATTATATGATCAAGTGGATCATGTATTTGTTTATGTATTAGGTGGATACATTGTATGATTAGGTAGATCATGTATGATGATATGTATCAGGTAGATACTATGTATGCATTAGGTGGATGCATTGTATGATCAGGATGATCATGGATGATGAGCTTCAGTATTTTTCTCCAGATGATATGCACCAGGATGATCATATGTGATGCTATGTATCAGGTGGATACATTACATAATCAGTTGGATTATGTGTGATGAGTTCCGAAGACACAGATGCACATGGGCCATTCGAGCATGGTTGAATTATGTCTTCTTATGGCTGCGATATAAGTACTGGGGCCATTCGAGCATGGTTGAAGTGTGTCTTCCCATGGCTGCGATATAAGTGCTGGTGCCATTCCGACATGGTTGAAGTGTGTCTTCCCATGGTCGTTGATGTAAGAGCTGTTCCATTCGAGCATGGTTAAAGTGCGTCTTCCCATGACTCCGATATAAGTGTTGCGCCATTCCTAGCATGGTTGAAGTGTGTCTTCCCATGGCTATGGATATAAGTGCGATGCCATTCTCGTATGGTTGAAGTGTGTCTTCCCATGGCATAGATATAAGTGCTGACCCTTTCATGGATGGTTGAAGTGTGTCTTCCCATGCCAGTGAATGTAAGTGTTGTGTGATGTGCATCTAGGTTGTGCTTTATGAACGATGCTATGATCAGTATGATCATGAGTATCAGGATGATACTGTGTGGCTGTGGACAGGTTGTGATTGGGAGGACATGTAAGACCTGGGAGATCCGATAGGTTGGGCTGTGTGCCCGTAATAAGTCCTGGGATACTCTTGCGAGGGTTTCTGACGCATGTAATAAGTCCCAAGGATTCCACATTATGGCTAGCGATGATGAAGACTTGCAAGTGGTGGGCCTACATCCAGTATGAAAAAGGACTGGATCTGTAGAACTTCCTATGACGAGTAGTTCATATATTGATTGAGATAGCATCAGCAGTGATGATGACTATGATTCGATGTCGGTGATCCGGTGACGATGATCCAGAGAAGAAGACTTGTGCTAGAATACCTGTGTCGAGAAATACCTTCCTAGTTAAGAGGGAGTGTTGATGTAATTGTAACTTCGGAATGTATTTCACCTATGTATATTGTATTCCTATAGAGATGTTATTATTCCTCTATATGGAAGTGTTTGTATTCCTATAGAGATGTTATTATTCCTCTATACGGAAGTGTCATCATTTATATTGTAAGTGTTGTAACTTATACTTGATGGGTTATTAGACCACCCTATTGGGGGGTCGGTCCTGTCAACATTATGTTATGTGGTTAAGTTAAGGACGACCTAGTAAAGGTTATTAGGAAATTCAAGTCAATTATAAATAGAGTGCGGGAGGCACTCTATTTGATCATTCACTTTCTCACTCATACTTTGATTGGAGAGTGGCGCACTAATGGAGGAGGAGAAGTTCCTGCTTGCAGACTATCTCTTATGGTTTGGTTTTGTATAATTGCTCTATCTATCTCTGAGGAAGTTATTGGGGTTTTTCACCTTTATGGTTTTCCCCAAGGAAACCTTGTGTGTCTATTGTCTCATGTGATTGCTTGTTGTGATTGATATGCTTGATATGTTGTACATGTTATTCTCTCAATAAAGATCATAGAGTATGTTGAATTAATGCTTAAAAATTAACATTCCACTTAAGCACTACACTACACCAAGTATGAAGGAATATTACAATCATGGAATAACGATGAAAGAAGCACAATTAACATAGAAAAAAGAAAGACAGACTACAAGACCAATTACACAAGAATCCCTAGAAAAACTCAGGCTCGGCTCTGCAAACTTTATTAAACAGCTCAAAATGTCTTATAGATTGATTATCAAAACTCCAAAAGTTTTTCAATAAGATTTTTCAATCCTTCTGTCTTTAATTACAATGAATTTATAGAGGCCCCTGGAGCTCTAGGCTCGTCTCTCTCCTGAAGTGAAAACAATTGCAATTACTTGACACCTACTTGACATCTAACCAAGGCGTTTCGCCATTAAAACTTTCAAAATAGACACAGGCGGTATGGGCCTAACCGCTTTTTATATTCACTGGCCTATTTTACTATATGACCAACTACTTCAGTAAAAGCAAAATAGAAAAATAACAGCTCTAGGTTGCCGCTTCCATTTCTCGCCGATTTTCTTAGACGATACCCTCGAGCTCTTCATCCTGAACATCAAAAAAATATAAGATTGAACTGCTGCCTATCGGGTGTGTTTTTACCCGTCATGGCAGCATGCTATAGAGATGAACAATTACAAATAAAGGACCCACCACGGCCATGCCGACTTTCCAAAACTGGGCTTGCAAACCATCTAAGTTTCTTCAAAATTGGAGATAGGGATTATACTTCTGTAGCCAGAACTGATTTGCTAGGTGGCAAGATGTAGACAACGTAAGAACGCTGTCACCTTAGTCCTGGGTTTTCACCTGATCATACCAGTCAAGAAAATCATCTACATCATAGGAATCCTTGGTATGGGTTTCCTTTGCTGGGGAAACAGGGGGCATCCCCTCAGTGGGGAATATTAAATCTTTGATAATGTATTCCTCCTGGGGGATTTTCTGCTCGTCCTCTTCATGGGATCCTTCCCTTCCTCCCTGTTGCCGAAAAATCCAACCACTCTGTCGCGTCTTAGGATCTTCTGGTTCGTATACAGAACCATCTTCAACATGGTTGAAAACCATAGGAGGTAGAGGAGTATGCTCTTCCTCCATTTCAGACAATACGTGCTCGGGTACAACTAGTATTTTAGCTCCCTGATCTCTCTCCATATCTCTGTTACCAACAAAAAAATATTTGAATAGATGAACTCGCCACCTTTTCAGAATTGGACGTGAGTTGCAAATCCATGGAATTAGGCTTATAACGACTGATGACGAAGGCCTCCCCATGTGAATCATTTTGCTATGATTCTCTGGCTTAGACCTTCCAAATGATTTATTATGATGACTGAGGATAGGACTGACACAAGACACGCTTAACTGTGCTTTTCAGATCATATAGAAAAGACACCTGACGACGCTGAGGTGGCTCCGTCCATGTGGCCATCATTGATTTACAGCGAAGATGTCTTTCACCTGCAAAAACTCGTGATTGGATTAGGACCTTAGATTTTAGTCTTAGTGGCTTTCAAATTTTGCAACACACTGCTCAAATCCTAACCGTTGGATGATGCGCCTTTGCCGACAGTGGTGATTTTGGGCGTGCTTAACATGCCAATGATTAGAATCACTACTGTTGTTGTGGGCCATTGATCTATCTCCATTAGGTCTACGCCATTGTAAGGAGCGTGATGTTTACCCCAATGACGATGATTTGGAACGCAACCCTTTTTCGCGCACGTTAGATTTGTGCCAACCCCTTTTTACTGTAGATCTTCGTTTCTGTTGATCTACGGTGTTTATTTCTTTAGGAATCTACCCGATGGTTAACACTTCCTATGTGCTTGTAACATTTCCACTCAAATATTTGTGCAAAAGGGATCAGGGCCATAGGTCTCCGGGGCGATCTAATTTGTGCCATCCCTACACACTTCTATCTGTTGCTAGCCTATTAACCTGCTATATATCCCCCGATCACCCTGGAAAACTGGATCTTTGAGCATTCTTTCTCCTTTACCAAATCCAGGATAAATGGCTCTTCTCCTTTACCCTGGGGGTGCGATATGGGATTTTTGGCTTCTTTTGAGTGATTATCTCGGTCCTGCAATTCTTTTTTCCCTCATAAAAAACCCCTTTCAAAACCTAGCACATTTTGGGTGCTAACACAATGTAAACAAAGATATCTAGGATCTCACATTCTAGCTGTTTTATGGGCGTACAGGACTACTTGTAAGAATTTTGACAGGCCATACACCTTTCAGATTGGACTATGGATAGGAAGCTGTGATTCCTATGGAGTATATTGTACCCAGCTTGAGAATAGTTTCATTTACAGTCATGTATCATCAAGAAACAATAGAAGAAAGGATTCTACACTTGGTTGGATTGGAGGAAGATCGCTTCATCGCAGGCTTCCATTAGCAAGTGCAGAAATATAGAGAAAAAGCATGGCATGATCGCCATATCAAGAACAAGTCCTTTCAGGTAGGTGATCTAGTCCTCCTGTATGATAACAAGTTTATGAAATTTCCTGGAGAATTTAAGATACATTGGCTTGGTCCATATATTGTAATGCATGTTACTAATGGCGGCATAGTTCAGTTATCCACGTTAGCCAGAGATACCTTACCAGGTTTGGTGAATGGAAGTAGGCTAAAGCCCTATCGGGATAGTCCTACTTCACAGAACCCTCACTGGTCAAAAATCAAGAAAATTTCTAAGTGTCAAGTACAGTTGAAATCGGGCACTAGAAGTGGGCAGAGTTTGTACACAATTTTGGGTCGATACGCAAAGTTTGACAAAAAGGATATATGTACCGCACAACACTAGTCAAGAAGTGAAGCCACATGGATTAAAAAAAAAAGTGCAGTTCAAAGCTCAAAAATTAGCTGCACAGATCCAATGAAGAAGAGAAGATGCAAAGTTCAAGAACCAAGACGCACGACACAATGAAGTAACTGCGCCAGAGCAGTGATGACTCGCTGCGTAGTTCGATGCAACGCTCCAAGAAACAAGCCATTGTAATGTTGGTCATAAAACTAGCCATTATAGAGTGATTTTGCTAGCGATCGCTTGAGCATTTAACGCAAAAATAGCTATTATGAAGCAGTAAATGAAGGAAAGGACCCGAATCATTGGCCAACAGATATGCCATTGTATGCTTTTATAACTGTTGATGAGAATGACTAAGGCTCAACTGCGCTGTAAATATCATTGTGTTTGGACTCGTGGGCGTTACTAAAATGCTGAAATTTTCCTGCGAGCCATAAATTGAATTTTCTTCTAGCGAGAGCTAAGTGATCTCGTTAGTCTTTTAAGAAATTATCTAGTGAATTTCTAAAATATTCTCTATTGAGCAAGAATTCATAGTCAAGGAGACTGTGAGGGTGTTTAAGCATGGAGGAATAGAAGGGATGATGAGAACCCCTGCTAAGAAGGTTTTTACTGATCAAGGACAGGGTTCATGACGATCTCTACAACATTCCACAGCTATGAAAGACAACGGTAAAGAGTGAGCAGTGGAGAAGACAAAACCAAAGAAGATGAGCTCCACGGTGACAGAAGTGTCGCTCAGTGACAAGGAACTCCCACTCACTTTGAAACCTCAGTATATCTCTCTGCGTGCACATGATGCACCATCCGTTATGCTATCTAGGAATGCGAAGTATGAGATACCGCTTCCACCAATATTCAAGCATGTGAAGCTAGACAAAACATTGTTGGGAAAAATCACAGAATGTAAGTTCGAGGACCACGACTTACTCCAAATGTAAAAGGAGCTGGCGGAGCCACGGTACCAACAATTTCAGCCATATCAGTATATGTGCTGGAAGAAGGATGTGAAGAGAAATTTTCTACTGGTCACGCAGAATTGGTTATCTGAAGTAGTAGAATCAGGATTGCTGAACCTGTTGAGGCTCCTACACTTCGACCAGATCCTAGAATTGAATGTGGTGGTGTGTACACTCATCTTGCACACACACGAAACACTAGTACAAAATGAGAGATAAATGACCAAAAACATGACCAAAATCTACATATAAATGACCACTTTTGAGTTTGTGACCACTAGTAGAAAATTAGCGGTCATTTATCACGCGACCAAAAATGTGGTCATATTTAGCTTGGTCGTTTATAGCTTATCTTGTGGTCATATATTTGGTCGTATATTTGGTCATTAATTTGGTCATATATTTAGTCATTAATTATCACAATTAATGACCATATTTTTTGTCAAGTGATAAATGATCACTAATTTGCAACCAGCGATCGCCAACTCAAAAGAGGTCATTTATATGCATATTTTGGTCACTTATCTCTCATGTTGTACTAGTGGTCGTTTATATGCAAATTTTGGTCATTTTTTTAGTCATTTATCTCTTTTTAGTGGTTTCATAATATATATAGGACACTGAGGAATCAAACCACCAACCTCCTGCCTATAAGGCAAGTGCTCTACCATTGAGCTAGCACCCTTAAATAGAATTCCTTATGGATTTATAAGAGAATAAAATTTCCAATAGTTAACGTCATCTTGCCAAATTATGGAAAAGGGTCACATACCTAGGTAAGAAAGAAAGATTACCCAATAGTCACCAAAAATGGTCATGCTAATGATAACCTTCTTTTGCCAAAATCTCTCAAAAATCAAGAATGCAATTGTATTGTCAATTTTTTCTCTCAGTGGTACCAAATCAAGAATCACAATTGTCTTTTCCTGATCTTGGGCATCTACATTTTCTCCCATTGTCTTTTCTTGATCTTGGGAATCTACATTTGTTAGACTATAACGACGACCTATGTCATATTCAAATCTAGATTAGCTTAGCTCTCTTGACCACAATGTATATCATGTGTGTTAAACAATTTTGAGTGTAAATTCAACTGATCTAATAAAAATAGATATGTTTTGAGGAAAGGAAAATAAAAAACAAAACAAAAATGAATTATTATATTCCCCAAATATATTGATTTTTAACCAAAACCTATACAATGAATAAAAACTAATGCAAGTACTTAACCCATACCTAGAGCTTTTGGACTTTATCTTGAAGGGTGTAAGTTTGTGTGATAACATATTACAAATAGTGTTTCAGTGTAACATCCGAGTAAATGTAAGTAGCTCTGTTGAGTTCATTTATTCCACCAAAAAAAGCATGTGCAAACAAACTCACTAAAACAATTATAAGCACATAGAACTTACAATTCATAAGCAACAGTAATCAACAAAGGCGGAGCATACAACATTTACTTTTTCTACAAATGTATGGGCTTCACATTGAGTATCCAGATTCCACTTTATTCACAATCTACACGAAAGGATTTCCAAACAAAAAAGTAAGCCTTGCCATATTAAAAGTAAAAAATAAACTATAGATTTGTTTTGACTGAAAATTATAGCCACTTCTCTAGTTCCAAGTTTTAACAAAAAATCATTGAAAGATACTTAAATACATAATAGCCTCTACCTTACAATTTTTCATTTTAAGAAAATTAACTAAATATATAGTAGCCTCTAACTTAAATTTTTTACCCCGAGAGTATATGAGAACTGGTTTTAGCTAGCATCTAGGATGACTGTCAATGGGTCATCTATAGATACACTGCATATCTTGTAATGAGAGGAATATTTGCTAAAATACAACAACAAGAAAGTTCCAGTAAATCTCGAAAAGCCCCATCACAGCAAGAAAAAGAAGATAAAAAATGGTTTGCCAAAAAGATAGGCTACTAGAAAAACAACAAGAGAGCATGTCCATGACCACCTCCTTCTAAGGGGAGAGAATAAACTGAAGAAATCATATGACTACTCAAAACTAAAATCGATACCATTATATGTTGTTTAGCAGAACAACCATAAGATTCATCCATAACTACCCCACTCTTCTCTTCATCAACAAACCAAATGTTTTGGGGTTCTAGCTTCATTATGAATCTCAAACTAGATGAGACCATATTTGATGCAGGGAATCCAACACCTTCAATGGAGCATGTACTAATATATGACATAGCAGTAGCATGACCATTGTTAATTGCAACACCTGCTAATCCAGAATTAGTCACAACATCCAAATCTAGGATTCCCCTGGTAGGGTTCAAATTAGCATTGTACTCCACTGTAGAAGTTGGACTTGCAGGAATGCAACACAAAAACTTTGAGAGGTTTTTAGAGGGTTTGGCATCTCCATTATGGAATGCAACAACCATTGTTTCTGATGAGGTTAGTTCCTATCCATTCATCTGTGGCCAAAGCTCCAAAGAAGAAGTTCTTAACTTTTCTAGAACATTTACAGGTAGTGAGTCCTTAACTAAACATGTTGCTTGTTTTAGTATTCCTACAAGATTTTTAGATGTTGATTTTTCACTTTCCTGAACATGTTTTGTAATTGATGGCTTACTAGAATCTAATATGTATTATTCAGACGAAGTCTGATTATTCATTTTAGGATTGGACATTTTATTTCTCATGAACATAGCTAGGCTAGAATTCACAGGGCTTGATGATGGTGTCAAGTCTCGAGACAGTGACTGGAAGTCATTAACACAATTGGTTTCATCTTTCATGCTTGTCTGAAAGATGTTAATGGGAACCTCAATTATCTCTGAAGTTTCCTTGTTTATGAATAGCCCATATGAAGATGAATACTGATGCATTGATGTTAAGTTATGACTAACAACAACACTTTTAGCATCTTCAACAAAAATAGAAACAAAGGCATAGTTTGTAACATCTACAATTTGATCATGTTTTTTAAAATACAACCCTGCAGCCAACAGATGTGACTTGAGTTGTTAAATATTGGCTTTTAAATTATTTGCACTTTGCAGTAGTATCATACAACAATCTTCAAAGAACACAATATGATTTGTCATTGTAATCTGGTTTTTATAGTGTCAAGAAAATCTTCAAAATGTACATACCATCAATTTGACCAACCATATGTGTTGGGAAAGCTTCAGGTGCATAATCTTTATTTTCCCTCGCTTTCTGCATCCAAATTTACTTGGTGAGTAGGGAAAAAACATATCCATTTTGCTTCTCTTGTGCAACGAACGAACAACAAAACCTAATAAATAAATCTACAGACATGCAAACAAACCTATTGATACATCCCACAATTCAACAAATTAGTGAGAAAACAATGGCAACAATTACTATTGACTCAAATTTGACAAGAAAGTTGTTGATCTTTACCAGCCATAAGAATGTGGCCGTAGTAGGTGCAATAGATATGTCAGATAGAAGATTTTCATGTCTTTAAGAATCAAAAGCATCTATTTTGGAATTTCTAAAACATTGAACAAACAAATGATTGTTCATTTTCATCATACTTATAAAGTTTTTTTCTCACCTCTGAATCGCATTTCTACCCATCAAATCGATCAAAGTGTAGTTGCTGCATTTCTGGGCCACATGTAGAACCACTATTACTATCATACCAATCATCTGATGTATTCTCTGAGTGCCTTACAGTTAAATATTTTTCAGTTCTTTCTATGGAATCTTCCATTTTATGGACTTGCATGTGAACTCTTCTTGCAGTTGTACCCTCAAATAAAAATATTGGATTATGACTCTGCAACATTGGACTACAAGAGGGTACTTGGATTCCAGTTTCCTCATGATCAAGTGAGTGATTAACTAACAGTTGATTCCTACAAATTCCCTTTGCAATATTTTTCAAGAACTGTACAATGCTACACATATCACATAAGTCCTGCTACAAGAAGATCTTAATTCAACATTCCTATTAGAAATGTGATCAAATTTGTTATTATTTTCTCAAATCTAAGATGGCATCTCTGCCTATCACCTTCTGTGGGCATACACCAAAGGCATTTTTGCATCTTGCACATGCAAACATTTTAAGAAGATAGGTACACACTAGAAAAACTTTAAAATGAGGGAAGAACGCAGTAACATTCTGTCCTAGATCTAAAACATCTTAAATAAGAAAGAGAAAATATATTTCAATTTTTACATTACATATATGCTTCACTCAGATCTTTTTCAATATGTGTTACATTTATTATTCCAAAAGCAATAGTGTAGCCATCCATTTATGCATCATCAAATTTAAGGGCTTTTGCATCTCCTTCCATCCATATTAGTAAATGGGCCTCTCCCACCCCTACAACTGGAAGAGTTTATTTCACCGGATGCAATTTATCCTTTTGCATTAAGAAAATAGGGTTGTATACAAGCATTTATATCAGCAAGTCTTAGAAGCCCAATCAAACCTTCAAAATGCGGCATTGCACTTATTGTGGGAGATTCTATTAGATGCTAGAAGTCTACTACAGCCATTGGAAGTTTTTCCCAACGGCTTCTCTGAAGTGGGGTTTGAGAAGAGCCTCTCCGAAGCCCAACATCAAGTAATGGAGGAATCTCTAATGAGCATAATGGAATTCCATGTCGAGAGCCTGTGACTATAGGAAAAAATACATAAATAAATTGCCAAAAATAAAAACTGTAAGGAAAAATCAAGAAAAAAATGTGTTTCTTGTTTGTTTCCTATGCTCTAACTGCTTGAAGACACATATTAAGTAGTGAGGCAATTCCAAAGGAGACTAGATTGGAAAATCTTTTGAGAATCCCTAATCTTGAGCCTTCAGAACCAATTGTTGTAAGCACAAAACAATAGTGTGAGTACACACACACTAGATTTGAATACCCAAGAGTCATAGTAGGCATGCGAAGTGGAAAGGTTGCCACAATGTACACATGTGCACTCCTCATTGTCTATCGACTATTTATATTAATACAAAATTGTTAGAGACAATAAAATATACATATTTATATTACTCCATAAATATGTGCAATGGAGTTGCAATTGTATATGTTCTCTTTTTTTATTTCTTTACAGTAGTGCAATAAGAATCTGATTCACTAAACAGGTGTTCTCTTTCTGGTACTTTATTAATCTTTTCCCTCAGTTTATCTTCCCCATTCTTTGGGAACTGGAGATAGGATATACATGTTCTTCTCCCTGATAAATATATCCAGGATAGATACATCAACTTCATTAGTTTGGTCATTTTATGTGCAACCATTGGCCTAGAGGCCTTTATGAGTCTACACTCACGCAACATCACATCTTTAGCAGTTTCATATTTTCGATATTTTATTAAACTTAAGCTTCACCTTCTAATGTATGCCAAATTAGGTTTACCCTATGATAAAATCAAGGTACATGATAAAAAAGCTTCCTTGGAATTCTAGTATATTTCAACTTTTTGGCTAACTTCAGATATTTTAAGTTCAATACTTCTCTCTAATATATTTAAACTTAGCTTTTCAAGCAACAAAAAATATCCTTGACATTTTCACTTCAGAAGGATTAAATCGACATAAAATGCCATGTAGGGCATTGTGAAACACCACCATATACCAAGCAATATTTTTAAAATATCTTATAGATTAGATATGTTTTGATCTTGCTTTTGTAGGAGCAGCCTTTGTGCTCCCATTTTGTATATACACTAACATACTTAGCAATCCCATTGACCTATTTGTGGTCATTTACTAGAAATTAATAAGATTATCTTATCTAACATGTCCGTTCATGACATATTTATAAAACCTGGGATTTAAAAAATAAAAATACATAAAGACCAGATAATAGCCTACGGGGATCATAATCTAGATTTCCAGAACTACATATACAATGGGGAAGGTATAAGTAGACAAATCTACAAGGCTATATAAATCGAGTGCATACAAGTGCTCTCATGGAAAGTAGTTATTGTGAACCCAAAAAGACAAGGGTGTTGAAGACAACAAAGTACATAATAACATGTCTCTTCATTGAATGTGATTGTACCTCTTCTTATGTGGTTGTAATGCAACATTATTAGCTTAAAATGGTAGGTGTTGCGCTGCAAAAATCCAGTGTGACATATATTTAGCAGGAAGGTGAAGAGAGTGCTTCTATCTAACACCCTTTTCACAAATAGCCAGTTAAGATGATTTGTTTACCCTAAAAAGGAATGAGTACAACAACAAAATAGAGGTTAAATGAGACGATACTCACTACAACAGAATACCTACTAAAGTAATTACTTAAGTTGGCATATGAGAATATAAGGTAAAGCAACATTAGAACCATAATTGACTCACAACAAGGCGGTTTAGGGGAATAACTCAGTTCTCCCAAGATGTGATCCAATAAGTATTGGCCAGTTCATTATGTCATGCATGGAAGAAAACCTTTCAAATGTTGATTCGAAAAGCACAACAAGCATGGTCCAGGTCATTTCCTCCTGTGCAAGCTGGAAAAAGAAACTATTGATCATCTACATGGAAAAATTGCCGGCAGAAATGGAAATACTAACAGGTTGCAAGGGTGGTTTACAATGACAATTTGTAGATGAGCACATGCAGAATTGGGCACAGCATAAGGAGTTAATAGTCTTTAAATGGCTACCCTGAGTGGTATCATGGGGGATCTAAATTGCCATACAATCAAAGATCTTCCAAGACAAGTCAGTTCCATCATTCCATGCACCTTACAAATTAGACAAATCTTTATAAGTTTCAAAGCACCTTACAAGAAGTCTAAAGAAAAGAAAATTACTCATCCCTCGATTGCAAAAGCCAGGTCACGGGGTTATTTTTTATGAGGCAAGTCAAGGGCATACTGAGGTCTACATGACTAGTTGTATTATATTTATGAGATATTATTATTTCTTCAAGTTCAAAGCTCGAATATAGAGTGATTCACATAATTACATAGAGATTTTAGCATTGGAATTGTTGTTGAAAGTGATAATAGAAAAATGGAAGAGATATTATCCACTAATAATAAATGATCTACCTCATCAACGAGAGCAGGTGGATCATGAATTGGGCTCCAAGAAACACTGGACATGGCGGTGGTATGGACAGGTTTAGGGCTTCGGCGGCATGGTGAACAGGGTTTGTGGAGGCTCATATACCAGCGTCGTGGCTGGACCAGCTTCTCGCCGTGAAGCAGTAGATATCGCATAGCTCCTGGATCTCTGTACATGGTGGATGAGAGTGCTCCGTTCGGGCTTTCTCCGGGATCTTGTTAAATTCTGTAACGGCGTGGTATATGGCGGTAAGGGCAGGAGAGGCATGAACCCTGCAGCGGAGTGAAAGGATCTGCGGAGTGGGGATTCGACATTCGTGGAGAATTGCTGCACTTTGAAGGTGCATAGGGGCTTGGGCTGTTTGCACCGATTATTTGGACTGCTAGGACGGGGACCGATTTTGCCTGACCTGGGGGAACCGCTGTGGTGGTATGGGGAGCGGAGAAGAGCAGCAGGTGGACTACACCTCGGATGGGGACTGCGGCAAGGGGATTTTTGCACTTGGACCGATCACTGCTGCGAATTTTGGGTTGGGGGCTTTGTCTGGCCCTTTCCTGACAGGAGGGGGGACCGGGGATCTTCCTGGGCCCGAGGGAGTGATGGATTTGGGCGGGCACCTCATCACCCCAACGTCATCTGCCAGAGTTACATCGCCAGTCATCTCTATTGGGATGGAGGGTTTAGAGGCGGAACTGGAGACCTTTCGGTCTTCTGCTGGCCTTAGGGACAGGCCAGACTTGGCGGGTCTTCTGGGGCGGACGTTGCAACCCCAACTGGGGTCATTTACTAATTTTCCATTACCTTCGGAAGTCCGGCGCGAGGACTGGCTCGAAACCCTGGCTGGGTGTCAAAACAAGTGGACGGGTGGTGGAACGGCCTCTCTCTCTGTCGGAAATCTGCTTCTGTCGGTGGATCCCCGTGACGTTGAGGAATAGGGACAGGCCAGTGGAGGCTTGGGTCACTCTACTAGTGCACCTGCAGCGGCAGCTACTGGGGTGGGAGAGCTACTACCTGACGATGAATCTCTGATTTTTCCTCGTGCAAGGGTTTCTGCTCAGGCGGCTTCACATAAAAATTTTGCCAAGAACGTCAAGGAACGGCGCAGGAAGGAAAAATTGGTGATGGGAGTGGACGTCTCGATGGAGGAGGCGGAGGACTTCTCCCACATAGCAGTATTTGGACATGTCTGCGGTAAGAGGCTTGGAAGGGGCTTCCTACAGCGATGGGCGGCCGAGCATTGGAAGGACCTGGTAGCTACTGCACCTGAGATTAGGGTATTGACAAAGGGTTGGTTCTCCTTTATCTTGGAAAATTTTGGTGAGGTAGAAGCTGTTTTAGGACGTCATTGGACAATGTTGGGCGTCCCCATAGTGCTGAAACGATGGTCGCCCTTCTTTGATTCCAAAACTGAAAGAATTAACCGTGAACCAATTTGGGTAAAGCTACCGGGGCTTCCCATGCACCTCTGGAATGAAGCAAGATTTGTAGCCATCGGGAATTTCCTTGGTGATTACATTTGTGCAGATTATTCCCATACTGAAACAGGTATTTATTCGATGGCAAAGATTTTGGTCAAAATCGATCTTAGGCTGGGGCTATCGGCTGAGATCTTGATTCAGACGAAGGATGGGGAATTCACACAGATTTTGGACTACGTGGGGGTGCCGTTTCGATGCCACCGCTGCCACGCTCATGGACACCTGGTAGCAGGGTGTACATTACCTTTTCGGGGTAGCAGACCGTCGGTTGATCCTGTAACAGCTGTTAGCACTAATCCTGCGCTGAAGGGGAGTCCACCGGTGGCAGGGGATAGTGTAATCGTGACTGCTATTGACACTGGGGCTGTCCAGGTATCAACGATACCGGTGGCATCGTGTGGTATACAAGGAACCGGGATACCTCTGACAACCCTGGAGAACGCGGGTTTGGAAAACTTTGGGAGCAGGGAGACGGTCGTCGTGGGGAATGCACTGGGCACCTCGACACCTTTGACTCAGGCTGCATCCAGGAAGCTTCAAGCGCAGGCAATCTCTCGACGGGGCTCTTCCATTAATCCCCCGGGTATGTCTCACCATTAATCTATTGATGTATCTTTATATTCTGTCTCTCCTGATTTGGGGGGGGTATGTTTAAAGTCTCATCCTCCTGACAGTCCTATATCACTAAGCACTGTAGCTCCTTGTTTAATTCCTGTCACGGATTGTGTTTACACGCCAGCTCTAGTAGCCACTCTACCCTCTCCCAATTCTGTGGGACGTAGTATCCGCTATGCTCTTAGAAATAGGGTGATCTCTGCTGATGAATCGGGGGGTAGGGGACTACCTGAATTGGCTGTTAGCACTATGGGGAAAGGCCGGGGTCGGAAATCACATTTGTCAAAAGCACAAGACAGGGAAAAAGTTGATTTGGTAATGGGAACTCAATCCTCTATTGAATGGGCACTTAGAGTAGCGAAAGCCCTGGAAGGGGGTTTCATATGAAATTACTGTCATTCAATTGTCGTGGGTTGGCGAGCCCCATTAAAAAATCGTCACTCCGGAGGTTGGTGGATTTAAATCAACCTGATATTTTACTACTACAAGAAACATTGGGCGGCAGTGTGGAGGTGGTTAGGATTTTGGAAACATTGCTACCTGGTTGGAAGTTCGTGGGGGTGGATGCACGTGGTCGTTCTGGAGGGCTGGCAACGGGGTGGAAGGTGAAGAATTGCAGATATGATAGCTCTTGGGGTATCTCTTCTGGTATTGGGTTGGAAGTATGGGATGCAGAGATTGGTAGGATGATAACGATTCTCAATATCTATGGACCCTATTTAAATAGGGCTGGTTTCTGGGACTCCTTGCTTAGCATGGATCTCTTTGATGGAAGGGATGTGATATTGGGTGGAGATCTCAACCTTTCTCTGGGGTCATCTGAAGTTTGGGGGCCTCGTGCTGCTCCGGATCCATTAGCTAACTTTTTCATACAAGCTTTCGCCGGGAAGGATCTTCTTGACATACATCCAACCAGGTTAACCCCGACGTGGAGGAATAAGCGAACAGGGGACCAAAGGGTGGCTAAAAGACTGGATAGGTTTCTGGTGGCTGATGCGTTGGCTCTGGGGGTTGATGTTGTCAAGCAATGGGTTGGGTCAGGGGGGGTCTCTGACCACTGTCCCATCTTACTGGAATTAAGAGGCAGTAGGAACAAACCCCCTAGTCCATTTAAATTCAATCCTAGCTGGTTGAAGGAGGAGGATTATCTTAAATTAGTTCAGCAACAGTGGGTTCATCGACCTATGGAGTCACAGGAACATGCGGGCGTACATTTTCAACACAATCTCAAGCATATAAAAGAGGCTACTATTCACTGGGCCACTGCTAAAAGGGTAAAAGATGATCAGATTCTGAGGGATGCTGAGATGAATATTGATAGACTTCTACATTGTCAGGGTATGGGTTATCTGGATGAACAACAGAAAGGTGAGCTACTGGACTAGGAAAGTAGCAGGAATGTGTTACTCTGTGAGCGAGAAGAGATGTGGAGAATGAAAAGTAGGGCGATTTGGCTACAATGTGGGGATGAGAACACAAAATTTTTCCAAGCATATGCTAAGGGGAGAAAATTCACTAACTCAATCTGGGAATTATCTACTACTGAAGGGGAATGGGTCTCCAGCTTTGATGGTTTGGCTGAGATGGGTGTTAGACATTACGAAGACTTATTCACCACTCCACCTGGGGCCTCCATAGCTGAGGTTATCAGAATGGCTCAGCTCTTCCCACACTTTGTGGGGGAGGAAGAAAACAAACTATTGATGGAGGAGGTGTTACCAATTGAACTCTTGCAGGTTATGAAATCCTGCCAGAAGGATAAAAGCCCAGGGCCTGATGGCTGGCCTATTGAATTTTTCTTGGGTTTCTATGACTGTATTGGGGAAGAATTATTGGCTGTGGTGGAAGAATCAAGAAAGACTGGCTTTGTACATGGTCCCTTCAACTCGACATTTATTGCTCTCATCCCTAAAACTGACAAGCCTAATCATTTTGAGGAATTCAGACCTATCTCACTCTGCAATTGCATATATAAGATCATAGCCAAGATTATGGCGCGGAGATTAAAAAATATCCTGTCTCAGCATATCTCATGTGAACAATTTGGATTCTTGGATGGTCGTCAAATTCACGAGGCCATTGGAGTTGCACAAGAATGTATACACACTATGAAGGTACAGAAGCAGAAGGGAGCAGTGATTAAGATTGACCTCTCTAAAGCATTCGACCGGGTTAGTTGGCTCTATATCCGGATGCTTCTCACACATCTGGGCTTTTGCTATGAATTTGTTCGATGGGTTATGGCCTACATCACCACGGTTAGTTTTTCCGTACTGATAAATGGTTTGGCTAGCCCTTTCTTCCATGCAGGTCGGGGGCTACGACAAGGTTGCCCAGTTTCACCGCTGCTATTTCTCCTTGTTGCTGAAGGCCTTAGCCGTTTTATACTGAATGCAAAGGCTGATGGATCCTTTCGTGGCATATCCATAACTCAGGTAATGTATATCACACATCTCCTATTTGTTGAAGATATTCTCATTTTTTGTGATGGCTCGAGACAGGACATTGATAAGGTGGTCGAAGGACTCAATTTACTGCAAGTAGCCACGGGTATGCTAGTGAATATTGATAAATCAACCATCTCATGCTCGCATTTAAATGAACAGGAGAGGCTCAGATTGGCCATCAGACTCCCCTATAGGATTATGGATATCGATGATGGCTTTAAGTACCTTGGATTTCACTTAAAACCTAATGCATATCTTAAGGCAGATTGGCAGTGGTTAATTGCCAAGCTGGAGCAGAGACTGTATGGTTGGAGTCAAAAATGGCTCTCGCGGGCTGGGAGACTGGTTCTGGTTAAATCTGTATTGGAAGCAATACCGGTTTACTGGATGTCACTTGCTTCGATTCCCAGAGGTATCTTGGAGCAGATCCGTCGGTTGGTTTTTGCCTTCCTTTGGAAGGGTAAGGGTGCGAATCGAGCCTTGGTGTGGGTTAGATGGGATTTGATTGCAATCCCCAAAGCACTGGGAGGCTGGGGCCTTAAGAATATATTTCTTTTTGCCAAAGCGTTGGGGGCAAAAGTGGTATGGCGTATTATCCATACACGGAGCCTCTGGACCAGGGTGGTATACCACAAATACATTGCTCCCTTAACCCTACTTGAATGGATTAGGCAGGGCAACAAGTCGAGGGCTAATTGTTCTGTGGTTTGGAAAGCGGTGGTTCAGCATTTTCAGCTTGTGGGATCGGGTTTAGTGTGGCGAATAGGAAATGGGCAATCACTTTGTATTGGACTGGATCCATGGGTAGGATGCAGGGGGGGACATGTACTGCCTGTGGACTTAAGGACCTTTTTGGCAGCTAGGGGCTGCCACTTCTTAGCTGATATCGCACAACCGGGATTAAGCACTCTTATGCACCAAGGGTGGTACTCTGCCCAGCGTCTTGTAGTTCCTGAGGAATTGATCGGGGATTGGGAGGAATATATTCGGATCTTAAGATTCTCCAATATCCGTCTGACAGATAGGCCTGATGAACTTATCTGGGATCACCACCCCTCAGGGAAATACACACCAAAACTTGGATATAAACAGCTAAATGTGGAGGTGCAAAACAGGGTTTTGGTGTGGTGGTGTAAATCTCTGTGGAAGCTTAAATGCCCAGGTAAAGCCAAACTACTCTTCTGGGCGATATTGGAACAAAAGGCACCTACCTGGGATGTTCTGAAGCGACGTTTCCTACAGGGCCCGGGATTTTGTCCACTCTGTAGGGAGGTGGACGAGACTATTTCACACATATTTGTACACTGTCGTTTCTCTCAGGCGGTTTGGACACAAATTTGCCAATATTTGAATCTCAATACACGTTGGTGGGGTGAGAATGTTATTTAGGCATTCCAATCTTGGTGGTCGGAACAACAATCATCAACCATCTGTGCGGCCCCTTGCATTTTTGCCTAGGGGTTATGGATCACACGTAACAGGCTTATCTTCCAGGATTGTAGAGTCCCGATTGAGCAAGTGGTGGCACAAGCTGTGGCTATCATTGCTCATTACAAGACTGCTCCAAGACCGATTAGAATACGTCCTGTGATCGCTGAAACGATTGATAAAACATTATCGTGGGCTTTTTTCGATGGCGCATCTCTGGATCAATTGGTATGTGGAGGGGGGATTGTGCTACATAAATCTGATTCACATTATTTTCACATAGCGGCTGGATTGGGGAGCGGTACAAACAACTATGCAGAAATCATGTCACTTAGACTGTTGCTGTTATTTGCTCTAGAACAGGGTTGTCTTACACTACAGATATTTGGTGACTCATTGATTGTTATTGATTGGGCAAATGAGCATACACAATGTAATGTGATGTTTCTCTCACCTATACTGGAAGATGTTTTACGGTTAAAGCAGAATTTTAATCTCTTAACATTTACACATGTTTACAAGGAGAGAAATGGCATGGCCGACTTTCTTTCCAAAGAAGCGTCACAGCAACGTCTAAATTTCGGCACATGGAGAATCACAGTACATACTACTGAAACATCCTACAGTTATTATCATAGGCCTTTCAGCGAGGCATTGGAGGACAGGGCGGGAGATTGATTGGTATCTGCTTGCTCAGATTACATAACAGTTATGTTTTGATTACTTAATGGCTTTTGCATTTTGCATTTTGGTGCTATCATAGGCCTTTTATGAGACATTGGTGGACCGAAATGGAGCAATTGGCTTATTGTTTACATCAGATCTGTTTGGTGCTTTCGGGCAATTAAGACAGAGTATCGTTTGATCAGAACTATTAGTTTATGAGACTATTTTGGTATATGTAACCGGCTATATGTTGTGCTGTATGATCAGCATTATTTTGGGCATGTATGGGTCACTAGACCAGTCAGAAATATGATCAGCAAATATGCGATAATGTAGGGATCTCTATGATTCTCTTACATGTGCAGAATGTAATTTTGTTCAATTCACTTGAAATAAAATTACGACTTTTTCCAAGGAAAAAAAAAGAAAAATGGAAGACATAAAGGTGTTTCTAGGCTCACTATTGGTAATTAAATGGATGACATGCCTACCTGCGATGGACAATATGATTCTCCAAACAATCACGGAACAGCTGAAGAGAATAGCACAAAGCATTACTGAAATATCCCATTATCCTGTGTATAGAGCACTTAACACTGAGGCAGATGCACAGTCTAATGAAGACCTGTTGCTGGACCCAATGACTAACATTCTTATGGAGCAAAGGATGGATTTATTCACCCAGACAAGACATCAGTAAGATCCAAGAATTTATGTTATGATATTTTGTTTACAAAGATGTGTCACAGCTCGTGCAAAGGAAGTTCTACGTCTTCAAATGATTAAATTTTGAGGCTGGATAAAGGAGGTGAAAAACTAGGTACAAACCCTTTATGGGAATTATGACTCTTCGTTTTTAAAGAAATATTCATGTAGGAATAACAGGTGGAAGACTATTTAAATAATATTGGCTGTAGGTTTGCATAAGCTTCTAAAGTTTGTTTTGGGATGTGATTAGGTGGAAATACTTTCGAGAGAAGGTACACCTGGCTATGGGTGTGTGAATGGAAAATAAACCCATCAGAGCTTTTCTTTCAGCACTCAACCTATATAAAAATTTTCAAGTCCTCCATATTACAGTCATTTATCATTTCTGATAGGATTATATATGGTACAGTAGTGTTATGGACAGGTTTTTGGGCCTTTCTGGACATACAAATTGCATCTTTTAAGTACTCTTTAAAACTATTAAGTTGTTTGATGGGTTTTAAAATCCAACATAGCATTTTGGCATGGTTATGAGTCTCCTTTCGGTGATATATGTGAAAAAATATAGCTATGTCATGAGTCTAGATTTAGTGAAGGCAGGAATACTGTCTCTTTGGAGTGTTTTCTCATAGAAAATCAAAAACTTTTTCATCCATGAAGACTGTTTGTAAGCCTTGGATCTATTATAAGGAAGATAGTAAGTATTGGATTTATTATGCACAAGGCTTTTTTTTTTAATCTTTTGAAATGATCAAACATGCATCTGCATAATGTACAATTTTTATATCTAATAAAAGATTACGATTTTTTTCCGAGGAATACATCACTTGTCTCTAAAAAGAAGACTATAAAGTATTGAATGCATTGTCAAAGGAAACAGTATGGATCCATATCCATAAATACTGTGTCTGATTGTTATCATCCTTTTTGTCATCATTAATAGCACATCCATCCTTCGAGTCTATGTTGGTTGTCTCTTTATGTGTATTACCAAGATATGGACACCACAAATAAGTCATAGGTGCAATCGAGACATGCAGGGATCCACCAACTTTGTTCAATTGAAAATGTTGATTTTCAGATATTGCTCGGATATATATTTTGTTACAATCATACAGTAGATTTTATGAGAAAAAAACACAACAAATAAAGTCTCAATAGGGAACCCATTTCCACAAATTGTCTTACCATAACAGTCCCATAGCACACTCCATCTAATTCAACTTTTTCAACTTCTGACATGGTTGCTACTGATGGTGGTGAAGGATCTAGTACTTTGGATGACTCATAGACAACAAATTTTATGTTCTTCTCTCAAATATTTATTCTTAGTTTTCCTTCTTAACGAAAATTTTCAATATTTAAAGGAAATTATGCTCAAATACATAATGAGAATTGTGAGGAAATTACAACACTCGAAGTTAGAGGAAGATGGTCTCGAATATTTCCAGAGACACTTTAAAAAATAACTCATATTTGGTTCCACATTTGGGAAGCTATAAGGAATGCAGTTGATAGGGATAAGGAATATTCATTAAACACTTCTCATTTAAAATTATAGATAAACAAGTCAAGCAGGTTCTATCCAAAGGCGGGTTCTATCCAATAAGCCTAAACAAACATTAAGTACACTTCCAATTCAATCAAGTTCTAATGTATAGGTTCCATCCAAAGGAAAGTCCTATCCAAGAACCCTAAACAAACATTAAGTGCACTTCCAATTCAGTCAAGTTCTAATGCATCCTATGTCATTTTTCAATAAGGTCTCTAAACAGAAAGACCTTGTAGAAGAAAAGAACTTTGTTTGGGCATAGAATCATCTCTAGACAAGTCAACTTGTTAACGTTATGAAGCATGTTGACATTAAAAGTATCTCATGATATTCCATCTTTAACATATAAAAATAGTTATGTTAACACCCATATATTTTTCTACTATATCCAGTTGAATGGAATGAATGGAGGATCAAAATGTACCTGGTAGTGAAATCGAGATATCCTCCATGCTCCAATGCTAGATGCTAAGGGGAAAAGACAAGGGGTCTAAGGAGAAACAAATGTGCAAAGGATGAGAAAATGTTGAAGCATAGGTAAAAATAAACGAGAAGCATACTTTATAGCCTATAGTCCACCAGTCAAATCTTGGGAAGCCAAGAATTACACCAATCTACGTCCTAGATTGGGTGTGGGGATCAGATCCATGACCCTATGTGGAATACCGCATAGCCAAGCTGCGAGGGAGATAAGAAAGGGGTGGATGCAATGAGCCTTCTCTGCCAGCCAGGTGTCAGCAGAAGACGATGTTGCAAGGAGGAAGACCAAAGGGCGATATATAAGAGCGGGGGCATGCGATGGCATGAGTTGGTGAAAGGATCCATGGTTTGAAATGCGAAAGGGATATGCATCAACGGCTCTCGTGGTAGATCGCGTAAAGAAGTAGCGCAATGGATAGGAAAGGGGTGGATGCGATGACATTTTCCCGTCTTCCAGATGTCATCCTCAGAGCCTATCGCACAAAAGATAAAGATCGTGGTAGGGACCATTTGGGGTACCTGCGAAGCTGTCTTATGGAGAAATGTGGAGGAAAGGAACGACGTAGATGGAAAGTTAATCCAGATTCGATGGCAAAGAAGACTCAGAGGTCGTCAATCTGACGATAGTAAAGAGACACGTGAGAAAGCCAACGGCGGAGATCAAAGGACAGCATGTGAAAAAGGGCCGAGGTTATGTTGACACGGTTATAAATGTGAGAAAACAACCGCGAGGGTTGACATTTTTTCTCAAAGATTGTCTAAGTCTGGTGGTCCCTCGGCGTGTGGCAGACGGCGAAGGCGACAAAACCTCCAATAACCTGCTCAAAGCTTCTAAACCGACAGGTAGGGCCTTGTAACCGTCCTTTCTCTTGAAAGTTGAATCTTTAAAGTCATAAAATGGGAGAGGAACAAGCTTCTACCAGCCATAAAGCTAGGGTATTCCTGGAAGATAGGGATGCAAATGTATTTGACCCACGCCTTCGGCTCTCTGTCCCAAATATCAAAACAAAGTTAGATGCTCTGCATGAGCAGGGTTTGGACATACACGAGGTTTTTAGGTTGTCTTTTATTTACTTTTGCTTAGACCAACTACCCTCTTTCCCCGAGTTTGTAACATGGTGCTCTGTGAATTACTCTGAATCCACAAGGATAATCATGGATGCCCCCGGGTCTAAAGTGGTCTGTTCTTTAGATGCATCAGTTGTAAGAAATTCATTTTTTATCCCCGAGCTGCAGTACCAAGGGTCAGAAAGCTTTTTAGAAGAGTTGGTGGTCACCCTGTTCCGCCAAATCACCCCAGAAAGCCATCGAACTTTCCTAGCCACATGTCTAAAACCCCAATCCGAAATTGCTGAAAAGCCATACCCCTGGGACATCAACCTTTTTGATGATGATTCCCAGTCGGTCTTCTCACTATTGGCTCAATTCTTAGGTTTAGATATTGATCAATGGGTAACAGAGGTCCAGCTTAGTCTACTCTTTAGGCTTAGTATTTTTTCAGCGAGGTCCGACATAGGACTCATCCCACCTCTTAAGTTTGATGAATTTTTGGCTAATAGAATGCATGTACAGTTGGAAAAATTCCCAAATACTAGGTTTTTCAGATACCAGACGCAACTCATGAAGATGATCATGTACGGTAACGTAGAAAGCCTGCATTTTTTCCCTTTGCTTGAGACAAATGCTCTAATGGACAATGTGTTTGATTATTTCAATTATGTTTTACCTCCAGTGTAAAAAGTCATTTTTGGGGAGGGACTACCGAGAGTATTGCCCGACATGAAGTCCATGATGCAGTTAAAGGATGAAGTAGCTGGTGGAGACTAGTTCCTTTCGGAAGATGCTACAGTCACTAGGTTGTATGGCTTTGTGAAGGAACCCTACATCTTTCCTGCTTTTCTGACATTAAGAACCTTTTCCCTGGAATTTCTCAGGCAAAAATTGAGTTTAGAAGAGGCACTGTTCCTATAGTTCAAAAAGGGAACTGATATAAAATATCCTTGGAAGGTCGGCCCTTTTATTGTGGAGAGCAAGAAAGCTTTACCAGAGATATAGAAAATGATAAGACTCCTGGGGTTCAAAAAAGACGTAGCTGTTAAATACGATCTCTTGCATGTTATTTCTAGACGAAGGAAGAAGTGCAATATGAGCGCCTTCGAGCACAAGGAGCCAGAAAGGCCACTTGGGAGACGAAACCTACTATAATGGGAGCCCGAGGCAGAAGAAGTACCAAGTTTGCAGGTAAGGGACCCTGTAATGTCTGATGCTGTAATAAAAACCGAACAGGTGTCGAACACTGGAGAAGTGGGTTGGAAGAGAGATCTGGAGGAAATATAGGATATGGATACTGAAATGGGTGGTGAAGATAAACGACCTAGGAAGATAAAAATAGCTGAGGTGTTTGATGGGAATACTCAGGTAGAGTCATTGATTTCCATCGATGAAGAAGAATTGGTTGATAGGACATGTCTGGAAGAGTTGACCATCTGGATGGATAAAGAGAAAGCCAAAAATGAGGGGTCCCCAACCCTCGTTTTTCAAATAAAGGAATACAAGTTTCAAGATGTTAAAGAAGGTGAAGACAACAACAGATTCTGATCTAAAGCTGATCTGTGCAAGCAATATAAACAAACTAGGAAAGCCTCAGCCTAGAAGTTGTTTGACCTAATGCCGAGAGCTAACAGTTTGTCCAAAACTAAGACTTCCTTAGTAGCCAGCAGAGATGAAAAGGACAACACTTTAAACCTGGCCATATCAACAGATGTGGAAGTAAAAGAGATGAAGCTCAGATGGGATACGATACTAGTACCTGAAAAGATCCATTTTCACAAGCAGATTGGTGATATTATCCATGTTGATCTTGTGAAAGCGGCATTGAAAGGTGATAACTTGGAATTTGTTGTAAAGAAATTGGTGAATCAGCTAAAATAGGAAAAAAGTGAAAACCAAGCCCTTCAGCAACTTGTAAAAAGATTTCAAATTGAACTTGTTGGAGTTGACGGGGGAGGAAAAGTTATGAAGCAGCTGCTGGATGATAAAGAAAAGCTAATTTCAAATCTGCAGAAAAAGGCTAAAGTCCCTAACATCCAACTAATCTAGGCCCCTGAGGAAACCAAATTTGAAATACAAAAGGAGGCTTTATCTAAAGAATTGGATGATTGTAAAGCAGAAATATTGAAGCTTGCTTGAGAAAAAGACAATTGGAAACGGGAGAAAACTAGCCTAGAAAAGCGACTTGAAGACCTAAGAAGTAACTTGTCCAGTCTGGACATACAGCCTACAAATGTGAGTCAAGGTGGTGATGAAGACAGTACCAATGATCTGGCATAGGCTATGTCACATGTCATCCTGAAGGACAATGAGATCAGGGAGTAAAGAGAAGAGTGTGGAAGCTAGAAGAGGAAAACAAGAAGCAAGAGGAGGAGATAAACGGCCTCTGGGAAAAGCAGAAAGAGTCAATTGAGGAGAATAAGAAAATCACTTGCCAAGTGGCAGGATAGGCTGCTATGCAAGGGTGTAGACATTTTGTTTGGGATAAGATATATAAAGAGGCTGAGAGTGTTTGGCCCTACCTGTAGTTCATAAGAGTCAAGGAAAAAACAATCAGTGATGCTTTGGCGGGATGTGTAGCCGCGAGGGAAACCTTCACCCCAAAACCCAAAGAAACAGCATTAAGTGCTGTGGCCTTTTTAAATGACTTGTCAGAAGAAGAAAGGATCCGATTAAACATTAGCAATCGGATCGTGACAATCGCCGCGGCTCGAAGCATTTTGAGGAAGTATGCTCAAGTGGAAAGCGTGGAGGCCAAAGAAGAAGACATGAGGAAGCAGGTAGCGGAATTTAGGAGTTCATTTGGTAAGTTAAATGAAATGGGACTGCCATCTTTTGGGATGACAATTTAGAGCATCTCTCTAAAAACACCTACAAAAAAAGGATCTCGGCTATAAGAATGGATCATTTGGAGTTCAAAGACATGGAGCAGTTGCTCATAGGTAAAACATTGATGGAAAAGATCCAAGATGACTTTGAAATCCTGAACAGGTTAATTGCCATTGGCGAAAGGATTCCTCCATCCTCCTACTTTCACCACATTGAAATCTGAATAATGGTGAAGGAAATGACATATTACAACCTCAACTCAGCTGAATGCTGGGCTGCTGTGCATGCATATGCAAATATGAGATGCACTCTCCGTCAGTTGCAGTAACTGTCTAAGTTTTTTTTATAAGTTGTCAAGTATTTGTTTGAAAGGCTTGAAAGACACATAGGACATTTTTAATTTTTTATATAATTTGTAATATTCTTTGAGGCGGCTAAATGGATAGCCAGCTGAAACTTTTATCTTTACTATGTTTTTTTTAATGTAAGGTTAATTCCATTAAGTGATAATATCAACAATTGTAAGAAATAGTTAGACCAGCTCTACCTGTTTCTGTTTTAAATCAGTTATGAAAAACAAACTTTGATGAAGTGTCATTCTATTGCAAAACATTTTGGTTTAGAGGAGTCGAGCCTAGAGCTTGAAGAGATCTATAAATATGTTCGTAATCGAAGGCACAAGGGTTGAAAATATTATGTTGAAAGCTTTTGGTAATTTGAGGATTAGTCTATAAGACTTTTTTGAGCTGTTTTAATAAAGTTTGCAAATTTGAAACCTACATTTGACAAGGATTCCTGTGTAATTGGTCTGGTAGTCTGTATTTTCTCTCTTCCCATGTGAAATTGTGTTTCCTCTCTTCGTAACCCCATTTTGCGTAATTTCCTTCATGCTTGGATTAGGGTAATGATTAAGTGGAATTCATAGAAATTATGCTCTGCTTAGTTGTTTTCAAGTATTTCACCAACATATTCTACTAAAGTTGATGTAGGATTCATCTTGGTATGCCTTACATTGATGGACTATTTCTTTTCTCTTCTGTTCCACAAAATTAAAATCTCTTTGACAATTAGATGATTGCTACCTTGCCCTTGTGAATGAATTTGTAGAATCTTTGTGAATGATGTTTCATAGTTTGTTAAAGGTGACTCCATTTCCCAAACTAAATTTCATACATTTTCAACCAAACGATGCATGAATCATTTTATTTCCAAACAGAAAACTGATCTTCTGTATAATTGTTGTAATTGAATATCTTGGCTGTGAATGCTGGTGTTTCTTTTTTCATTATTGACAATCTTGATTATTCCAGTATTTTCATGAGATTTTAAAGAGAGCCCTCTCTATCTGTGTTGGGTGAGTAGCACACGCCAAATATTGGTTAGTAGTTACCCAAAATTACCCTCTTTCAGCCTTGGGGGTCAATTTCAGTGTTAACAAATTGGCATCGTTGCTGGGGAGTATGATTGGTTCATCAATCCCTGGGAGAATGAAATACACGTCCGAATTTCAAAGAACGATAGAGATCCCTATGGGAAAACAAAGGTTTCTATTTTTTCAAAAAGGTTGAAGAATTTTTCCTTGGCGACTCCACTCACAAAGTTCAGACAATTCAGGAAGACTCCACTTGAGACATATCAGTACGCCAAAACATACTACTGAAGAAATTCCAAAGGCATCCTGGCCTCAGAAAGATCCATACGAGAGGTAATCCTTTTCCTGAAATCTTGCTAGGAGTAGATAATCCATAAAGTTTACTCAGACGTAGAACTATGAAGGATCAGGCTAGTGCTCCTATCATCGAGGCTGTCCCTTTTTCAGAAGATGCATCTATTTTTCAAGAAATGGATCTAGAGTAGCAAACCTTTGTCAAGAACAAAATCTGAGTCATACCTAAGCCTAGGAGAAGAAGCTCTGAATAATTTTGAATCTTACCTTTTAGATCATGTGTGGTTTGATTCTAAAAATCTTGCCAAATTTGAAGGCGATAAACCCAATTCTCAGGCCCCCCAAGCCCACGCTACAATCCCAACCAGTGATTTTCTCAGAATACTTCCCCACAAGCTCAGAATCCACCTACACATATAGCTACCAGATTTGCACCTTTGGTCCTGCCTGCTACTTTGCATGACCTCTCTCAGAACTACACTCAAATAATTGTCTCTTACAATCGAGAGGGAGACTGGTCAGCAAAACAGCATGTTGATAGATTTGAAGATTTTATAGACTTGGAAGAAGTGGACCACGATGACACTAAAATGAGATTGTTTGCTCAAAGCCTATTTGGAGAACCTAAGAAATGGTTCAAATAGCTATCCAATGCTTCCATAGTAGATTTTACAGCTTTTAAAGTATTGTTTCTGGAAAGATGGGAAACCATGGGCAGTCCTGCCATAGTCTTATCTCAGTATAATCACATAAAGAAAGGAAGGTTTGAATCAATCCATGATTTTTCTGCCAGATTCATGAAGGCTTATAATTCTATTCCTGATGATCTAAAACCCTTGGTAGGCGCTGCAAAGCTCCACTATGAAGATTCCTTTAATGGAGACTTCTCATGCACACTAAGATAAAGAAAATCCACCTCCTTGCCTGCTATTACGAAGGATGCCATGGAGGTTGAGGCCAACATGATGGCTTCTGGGAAATTGAAGGGCAAAACTAAAGCAAATAAGAAGAAGCAAGAAAATCAAGCCTCTTCTAGTGATGCCAAATTTGATACCATGATGAGAACTATGGAAAAATTGACGGATAGGTTACCCATGGAGAATAAGCCTCATGTTAGGGAACAGCCTGAAAATCAGATAAGGAACCCTAACTTTAGAAGGCTGCCCCCTCCAAGAAATCCAAGAAACCAAGAAGACCACCAGATAAGACCTCCCTTTCCTGAGAATTTGATAGATGAAGAGGGACTTGAAAACCTGGCTGCTGAGTAGATACATCTCTTCGACACCCTAGAACATGTAGCTCATTTGACTGAAAAGGAGCATGATTTTTTCACCAAAGGAAATGTTGATAAAGATGCAGAGTTTGATTTTGAACAGTATCAAATGGGTTACATGAATGTTGTGGATGATATCCAGAGAAAGATGAGGTGGAGAAACAGAGAAATACCAATAACGGAAGGGAAGTCAGTGTTGATGTATATGTAACTTCGGAATGTATTTCACATATGTATTTATATTGTATTCCTATAGAGATGTTATTATTCCTCTATACAGAAGTGGTTGTTTTCCTATAGAGATGTTATTATTCCTCTATACGAAAGTGTCGTCATTTATATTGTAAGTGTCGTAACTTATACTTGATGGGTTATTAGACCACCTTGTTGGGGTCGGCCCTATATAAGTCATGTGGGTCAAAGGGTTATTAGACCACCCTATTGGGGGTCGGCCATGTGGGTCAAACGGTTATTAGACCACCCTAGTGGGGTTCGGCCCAGTCAATGTTATGTTAAGTGGTTAAGTTGAGGCCGACCTAGTTGAGTAAAGGTCAAGTCAAATTAGTGTATTAATACAGAGTGTGTCTCTCTCATTTTACACATTATATTCTCTCACTCACACTTTGGAGAGTGGAACACTTGTGAAGGAGGAGTCTCTACTGCTAGGAGAAGGCTATCTCTTGTATTTTGGTTGTATCATTGCTCTATCTATCTCTGAGGAAGTTATTGGGGTTCTTCACCTTTATGGTTTTCCCCAAGGAGACTTTGTGTCTCTTGTGTGCTTGCATTATTGTGTCCATGATTGATATGCCGTAGATTTGTTGTACATGTTCTCTCAATTAAAATCCTAGATCAAATTGAAGTAAATTCTGAAAATTTAACATGGTATCAGAGCTAGCCTGAAAGAAGGCATGATATGGCATGTATGACACTTGTTGCACTTATGTTGCTAGGGCTTGATATAGTAAAAACCAGTCATCGTAGCACTTTCGCTATAAATCCATTTTGGAGAAGGTTTCGGATCTGAAACTTTTATAGGCCAGAGATCACATCCACATGTACGTTGTGTCCAAAGGAAAACCTCTAATTCGTTGTACTTTGTGATTTATGATCTGTACAATATAGGGTTTCAGCCTCTTCCATATATGAGTCAAAAACAGGTGACCTTGGAAAAAAATGACATAACTTGGGCTAAGAAGCTCCAAATGAAATTTTGTAAAATGTGACAGGTAGTACACAGACTATACTATCTCAGGAAAAATTTTCAAAGGCCGAAGTTTAATCAGTGACACGTGGCACGCCATACAAGTTCGCTCTCCTGTTTTATCCCATAAACAGGTCACATTGTGACACTTGGAATAACTCTCTCTTAGTGAATCCAATTGAGGTCAGACCTATCGGGATGAAAAGATGACAGGTCAGGCTATCTCAAAAACAATGTTTAGACCCTGTGGATCGAAACGTTTGGAGTTACACTAGAAACAATCAGGTACATATTTCTGTCAAAACAAAATTATGTTTGAGCACCTTCATTCATGGCTTCCGGAATTTAGGGTTTTAGATAAAGTTGGAATTTTTGTAATCGGAGACCACTGCTGAATGCTACTCATCAAAATCAAAATTTAGAGACCAAGATCAGAATTTTTGGTTGGGCAGAAGGCCAGGCTTGATAAGACCCTAGTTCGGAACTTTGATCAGAAAAGTGGAAAATTAGGGCTTCTGCAAAAATGGGAATTTTTGAAATCTGTGACCACGGCTGGAAGCTCCTCATAAAAATAGAAGCTTAGAGCTTTGGATCAAACCTTTTGATTGGGAAAAAGAGTGGGTTTCATCAAACCCCAGTTTGGGGTCACATCGAGTGAATCCGGAAGTTTCAAAGGCAAAATTGAGGAGTGAAACTTTGCAGTTTTCAAATTCTGAATATACCAGCTTGATTAGCTCATCAAGGCGCATATTTCTATCCTTTCGAAAGTTTGAAATTCAAAGTTTGAATTTTTTGGGTTTCTTTGACAAACCGTAATCTAGCTCTAAGGCTAGCTCTTGCAAATCAAGTGGATTGGTTTAATCCTAGAAGAATATGGATTGGTCACCTACATAAGTGAAGAATTTCCTGTCTCAGAGGGAGATGAGGCTAAGGCCTTCCATAAGAAGATTACAAGAAATCTTGACAGGTATGGCTTACGCGTATGTCTCATGGTTAAGTTTATCATATGTTTGTCTTCATATCATTACAGTACAATCTTGATTAATTACTAGACTTGTCATATCACCTTAATAGAAGATATTCATTGATTAAGGTTTTGACACTTATGAATGTACTAATGCATTGTGATGTTGTATGAGGTTTATGTTGTTCTCTAACATAAAAGGTACAACAAGAAAGACAAGTCATGTTCTACTTCAAGAACATATGATCATGGTGACATGAAGACAAAGATTCATCCATTATCATGGATCACATAGAAGATCTGCTTTCGAGGTATGTATAACTTGGTCCTACAATGGTTAACCTATGAGACATGCAGGTTACTAGCACAAGTCACTGAAGAGAACCATAAGACATTATGTGGGTATGTTAGACATAACTAGCTAGCATGCTAATCCAGGTATTTTTTTCCTATATCAAGCTAGAATGCTACCTTGTGTTAGGATCTTATACTATTGTGTTGTTGATAATGATTATTCATGAAGTCATAGATTTGAAGAGTCATGGCTGTATGCATATTATGTTTCTTACCATAATTGATGCTATGACTAACCAGAAGAATCATGAAGGTATAGGTTTGAGTAATCACGGGTTTATGCATTGATGATTTAACTAATCAGAAGAGTCCTATGATCAAATAAGAATATCTATGAGTAAAAGAAGACTTCCCTGAAACCTTGAATACTAATGTTTATTATATGTGTTTGAAATGATCCTGACTATAGATGCTTGAGATTATTGTGTTTTGATAATATTAAGATTATACTAATGAATGTCTGATTATGTATGAGACCTAGAGAATAACAGAATGATGATACTAACAAGCATGCATAGGGATCGAAAATGAATATAAGTTCAAGGACAGGTAATCCAGGAAGCAAAGATCAAGAGGGAGCACACTCGAGTTGTTCCTGCAAGTAAGCAAAGGAGCACACTTCAGTAGTTTCTGTAAGGATGCAAATATTCAGAGGGAGTTGACCACTTATCACAATCCACATCAAAATGGAGTTGCAAAGATTCAGAGGGAGTCCACCCAGCAACCAAACAAGGATAAGTATTTGAATTGTCATTTCTTACATAATGTTGTTCAATGATGTATATGCTTATGTTCCTAGAATTAGGTTGTGTATTATGCATATTAGAATAACTGCATTGATGAACAATATACTACTAATATACATTGGTAAGTGGCCTATGGCACTGTACAACATTCCATTGCTACTTATCTAGAATGAAACCTCGTTGCTGACATGTTAGAAGTTGTGCACACTTTTAAAATTGTTTTGGTATAGATTGGAATGCATATAGAAAGTTACGGAATATGGATAAATGTTGTATTGAAGCATTGGCTAAGATAATTGCATGAATGTATGACATATTTCTTTATGTGTAAGAATTTGTTCTGAAAACTATGAGATGTTTTCTAATCATGCAATTTAACTTGTTGTGTAGGAAATATCATATACCATCACCTACAAAAGAAGGACTACAAAATTTGTTCAGCAACAAAGTTATCTATTGAAAATATTGAAGATATTGAAGTTCCCAAAATCTTGGAAGAATGCCATGATCAAGGAGTACAAGTCGATCATGAAGATGTTTGGGATGCAGTCCCAAGACCTGAAGGGTATTCTGTAATGACTTCCAAGAGGATCTACAAGATCAAGCATGTTGCAGGTGGTAGCATAGAGACTTTTGCTCCTGTATCCAGATACACTTCCATCAGATCAGTACTTGCTCTGGTTGCAGTGATGAAGTGGAAGATACACCAAATGGATTTCAGGATAGCCTTCTTCAATGGTGTAGTTGAAGAAGAAGTGTATGTGGAGAAGCCACTTGGTTCAGAGACACATGACAGGGAGTCATATATGTGAAGAACTTGGGTATGATGCACTACTTTCTTGGTATGGAGGTCTGGTAGAGTGCAGATGGAATCCTCCTTGGACAAGGGAAGTATGTAGTAGAGATCCTGAAGAGGTTCGAGATGATGGACTGCGAGGCTATGGCATCGAACCTGAAGCTTCTGTGTGATGCTTCATATGAGCCGGTTGTTGTCACTATGTATTGTCAGATGATTGGGTCCTTGATGTACCTGACAAATACAAGGGCAAACATTTGCTTTGCGGTGAACACCTTGAGCCAGTATCTGACAGATCCAAGACATGTTCACTTGATAGCTGCAAAGCATGTTCTAAGGTACCTGAAGGGTACAGTGGATTATGGGCTCAAGTATGAGGCGAATCAAACGTTTAACCTGGAGGGTTATGTTGATTCAGATTGGGCATGCAGTGATGTAGATAGGAAGAGCACTTATGGGTGCTTCTTCAGTATGGGATCAGGTGTGATCACTTGGTTTAGCAGGAAGCAGTCCTGCATAGCACTAAGTATAGCCGAAGCAGAATATGTTGTGACGAACGAGCAGATTGCAGATGTGCTGACAAAACCACTAGCTAGAGTGAAGTTCGAGTACTTTAGAGAGAGGCTTGGTGTTTTTTATAGATTGATGACACTTCGAAGAAGAAGTGATGGACACATTTGCAAAAGCCATTCCGAGCATGCTGGAAGGAGGATCCTTCACATGGTTGTGGATGTAAGCGCTGGATAATGAGCATCAGGATGATGCTCCAGTTACTGCTCTGTATATGCATCAGGATGATGTTGGATATGATCAGTTGGATCATTTATATGTATTTGTATATGCATCATGTTAGATGCTTGGACGATGTATCTGTATATGTATCAGGTGGATACTCTGTATGATCAGGTAGATCATGTGTTTTGATACATATATCAGGTGGATACATTGTGTGGATCATGTATCTGTGTATGTATCAGGAGGATACATTATATGATCAGGTGGATCATGAATGATGATATGTATTAGGTAGATACTTGGTATGCATCAAGTAGATGCATTGTATGATTCGGATGATCATGGATGATGAGCTTCAGGATGTTGCTCCAGATATGCATCAGGATGATGCAGTGATGAGTATCAGGATGATACTCTAGATGATATGCATTAGGATGATGCTATGATGATGATCAGGATGATCATATGTATCCGGTGGATACATTACATAATCAGATGGATTATGTGTGATGAGTTCCGAACACACAGATGCACAGTGCCTTTCCAACATGGTGGTAGATGTGTTCTCCCATGTGTGTTGATGTAAGTGCAGAGCCTTTTCGACATGGTGGTAGATGCGTTCTCCCATGTGCATTGATGTAAGCGCGGTGCCTTTCTGAAATGGTGGTAGATGTGTTCTCCCATGTGCATTGATGTAAGTGCGGAGCCTTTTCGACATGGTGGTAGATGCGTTCTCCCATGTGCGTTGATGTAAGTGCAGTGCGTTTCCGACATGGTGGTAGATGTGTTCTCCCATGTGCGTTGATGTAAGTGCAGAGCCTTTTCGACATGGTGGTAGATGTGTTCTCCCATGTGCGTTGATGAAAGTGTGGAGCCTTTTTGACATGGTGGCAGATGTGTTCTCCCATGGTCGTTGATGTAAGTGCTATGATCCTTTCATGGATGATGGTAGGTTGGTCCTCCTATGCCGGTGAGTGTAAGTGTTGTGTGTGTGCATCTGGGTTGTGCTTCGTGATACTCTATGGTCGTGGACAGGTTATGCAGTAGCATGGAAAAGGTCCTGTGAGATTCGATAGGTTAAGCTGTGTGCTCGTAATCAGTCCTGGGATGCTCTTTCAAGGTTTTGTTGACTCACGTAATAAGTCCTAAGGATTCCACAGTATGGCCAGTGATGACGAAGACCTGCAGGTGGTCGGATTACATCTAGAATGAAAAAGGACTAGCTCTGTAGAACTTCCTATGACAAGTAGATTCAGAGATTGATTGATATAGTAGCAACAGTGGCGATGACGATGACTCGATGATGATTATCCAGTGACGATGATCCATAGAAGAAGACTTGTGTTAGAAGACCTATGTCGAGAAATACCTTCCTAGTTAAGAGGGAGTGTTGATGTATATGTAACTTCGGAATGTATTTCACATATATGTATATTGTATTCCTATAGAGATGGTATTATTCCTCTATACGGAAGTGGTTGTATTCCTATAGAGATGTTATTATTCCTCTATACGGAAGTGTCGTCATTTATATTGTAAGTGTCGTCACTTATACTTAATGGGTTATTAGACCTCCTTATTGGCGTCAGCCTTGTATAAGTCATGTGGGTCAAAGGGTTATTAGACCACCCTACTAGGGGTCGGCCACGTGGGTCAAAGGGTTATTAGACCACCCTAGTGGGGGTCGGTCTAGTCAGCATTATGTTAAGTGGTTAAGTTGAGGTGGACCTAGTTGAGTAAAGGTCAAGTCAAGTTAGTGTATAAATAGAGAGTGTGTCTCTCTCATTTTACACATTCTATTCTCTCACTCACACTTTGGAGAGTGGCGCACTTGTGGAGGAGGAGGCTCTGCTACTAGGAGAAGGCTATCTCTTGTATTCTGGTTGTATCATTGCTCTATCTATCTCTGAGGAAGTTATTGGGGTTTTTCACCTTTATGGTTTTCCCCAAGTAAACTTTGTGTCTCCTGTGTGCTTGCATTATTGTGTCCATGATTGATATGTTGTAGATTTGTTGTACATGTTGTTCTCTCAGTTAAGATACTAGATCAGATTGAAGTAAATTTTGAAAATTTGACAGTCTACCTAGAATCAGCCCCCTAAGACTCAACAGAATACAGATAAGCTGAAGGGGAAACAACCAGAGGATCCTGCACAGAAAATATCAGAAGATAAGGGGCAGCATTTGGCAACCAGAAGTCACTGAAGTAGGGAAGACAATGTAAATATTCAGCTTGAAGGATGAACTGTCTAAGGTAAAGATCTCTATCCCCCTGAATGAACTATTGAGAGTTAATGAATGTAGGGAAGAGATAAATAGCCTAGTGAAGGGGCAAGCTGGAAATACACAAGATATGTTGGAAGTGACGGATGATGCCCCCACTATAATATTTGGTTCCAAGATGGAGGAACCAGATGATGAAGAAGTCCCTCCCTTCTATTTGAGTCTGAATATCCATAATAAGTTATTGCAAAATGCCTTGATATATTCTGGAGCTTCACATAACTTGATGCCAAAGTCGGTAGTGGACCTGTTGGGGTTAGAGGTCACTAGACCCTATAAAGACCTATATTCTTTTGACTCCAGAAAGGTACCATTCTTAGCATTGATTAAAGATGCGGTGGTAACCCTCGCCCAGATTCCAATGAAGAGCGTCATGATGGACATAGTGGTAGCTGATTTACTTGCTAAGTTTGGGATGTTGTTACCTAGATCCTGGGTAAAAAATCTAAAAGGAACCCTGCAGATGGACCTATCTTATGCTACTATACCACTTTTTAGAAGAAATAGGAAGTTATACAGAGAAAAAATGATAGCTTATGTTGTCAGCAGTGACAACAAGCCTGAAAATCACCCTATATTCAATGTGGATACAGACATGGGTTCCTACATCCTCTTCAATGATGGTCCACATATTGATCCTAGACCCCCATTTTGTCATGAAGTAGAGGAAGACAAAAAATTTGTAGAGCAAGGAATGAGGCATCAGAGAGGTGAAAAAATGAGGAAGGATTGTGGAAGATGTACTTTGATGGCTCACTAAGCAAAAATGGAGCTGGGGCTGGGGTTTGGATCATACCTCCAGACCAAGAATCTAGGGCCCTATCCTATAAATTGACTTTTGAATGCACAAACAATGTGGCTGAATATCAAGCTCTACTTTTAGGACTGAGAGCTTTGAAAGATTTGGGAGCCAGAAGAGTACACGTATTTGGAGATTCGGAGCTGGTGGTGAACCAGATAAATGATAGTTATCAGGCAAAGTACCACAGGATGAGAGCTTATAGAAATGAAGTTCGGGATATCTTTGGAAATTTTTTCGATGAACATAAGATATGGGTGATTCCTAGATGTGACAATCAAGTAGCTAAATCCTTGGCCACTACTGCAGGTGGTTTTAAAACATGCATTTTTCCAAAAGAAAAATACGAGGTCGAAGTGATAAACAGACCATCCATCCCAGACAATTCCAAGTATTGGCAAGTGTTTGAAGATGAACTACAAATTAGAAGGTTTTTAGAACTATCTCATGAGTTTGCTAATGTTCAGATCGATATAGAAAATGAGAATGTAGAAGGTCTAATGGAGAAGGAGCAATCAGAAAGCGAAGAGAATGAAAATATGGGTTGGAAGAAAACTTTGGGAGGAAAAGACACTGTCCAGCTTAAAACCAACTATATTCCCAAAGGATTGATACCTATGGAAAAGCTCTTTGACCAAAAGGATGTGGCAAAGAATCCCAAATTTGAACCTCCCAAGGATACAGTAGAAGATCAGAATTTGGGTTCTGTTGGGGAACCTCGGATGGTAAAGTTGTCTAAAAAATTGGAGACTAGGAGGAAAAAGCAGTATGTCGATCTAGTGAAAAAGTATGCTGCTACCTTCGCTTGGAGCTATGAAGAGTTAAAGGAGTATGATACCTCAATAATCTAGCATTCCATCCCAATTCGGCCTAGAGAAAAACCTTTCAAACAAAAGTTGAGGAGAATAAATCCTAAGTTGGTACTAGTAGTAGAAAAAGAGATCAAGAGGTTGTTCGATGCAAAGATTATTGTCACTCTGAGAATCTCTCAATGGGTGGCCAACCTAGTTCCTATAAGAAAAAAGAATGGACAAATCAGAATCTGTATAGACTTCAGGAACTTGAAAAGATCCTCCTTAAAGGACAATTACCCTCTACCAAAAATGGAACACATCTTGCGGAAGGTAGTAGGGGCAGAAAGGATTTCTACAATGGATGGTTTCTCAAGGTGTAATAAGATCAAAGTCAGTCTAGAAGATCAAGAAAAGACTGCCTTTACTACTCCATGGGGCACTTTCATGTATGCTAAGATGCCTTTTGGATTGATGAATGCTGGAGCTACTTTCCAGAGAGCAATGGACATTTCCTTTGCTAAAGAAAAGGATAAGTTCATGGTGGTGTACATGGATGACATAACGGTGTATTCAAAGTATGATGACGAACATTTAAAACACTTAGAACAAGTCCTTACAAAATGCATAAAATATGGTATCTCCCTCAACCCAAAGAAATCTCATTTTGCTTTAGGAGAATCTAAACTCTTGGGACATATCATATCCAAAGGAGGTATCAAGATTGACCCTGAGAGGGTTAGTGCCGTCCAGAAAGTTGGAGAACCAAGAAGAAAAAGAGAGTTACAGTATTTTATTGGGCAAGTTGGTTTTCTGAGAACATTCATTCCTAATTTCGCTGAAATTATGATGAGAGTCACTAATATGCTAAGAAAGGAAATTCAAATAAAATGGATGGAGGAAGCTAGGGATTCTTTCAAGGGAATAAAGAGTGCTATCACTGAGGCCCCTGTATTACCCAGCCCCAATTTTTCTAAAGATTTTTTTATTTTTTCTTATGCTTCTGAGCATATAGTGGCAGGAGTGCTGCTACAAAAGATCGACCAGAATGTAGAACAACCAATTTCTTTTTTTAGTAGGGTGCCAAGAGATGCAGAGTTGAAATATGATATCATGGAGAAACAAGCCTATGCCTTGATCAAATCACTAAAGGATTTCAGGATTTGCATACTTCACTCACACATCATCACCCATGTACCGAATAGTGCTGTGAAAGGTATTCTTACCCAAGCAGATCCTAAAGGTAGAAGGGAAAAATCGATTGTTGTATTGTTGGAATATGACTTAGAGATAAGACCTACAAAACTGGTGAAAGGGAAGGGATTAGCAAAATTGATGACCAAGGCCAATTGTGATTCCTTGCAGATGAATTTTTTAGAAGAATGTTCTCAGCGGCAAGACACTGAAGTATAGATAAGTCCATAATTTTGTGCATCCCCTTGGTATGCCGACAGTGTTTATGTGTTACAAAGGTTGCAAGCTCCTCCAAGATTAAGCAAGAGTAGGTCCCGGGCTGTGAAATTAAAAGCTACAAAATACTATATAATGAATCAGTTCTTGTACTGGAAGGAAGTCGGAGGGGTGTTGCTAAATTGTCTACTGGAAAAAGAAGCTAAGCATACTAAGAAAGAGTTTCATAAAGGGGACTGTGGCAGACATCATTCTTGGAAAGTGACAGTGAATAAGATCTTAAGAGCTAGTTTCTATTGGCCTACCATGTTCACTGATGTGTATAAAGAAATTGTTGCTTGTCACCAATGTAAACTTTTTGAAGGAAAGAGGAAAGTGGTCTCACTACTCCTTCACCTAGTTGTAGTAGAAGCTACTTTTCAACAATGGGGATTAGATTTCATTGGGGAAATAAACCCTAACTCTTCTGTGCAGCATAGGTGGATACTAACAGCTACTGATTACTTTACCAAATGGATAGAAGCTATACCCACTAGAAATGCAACATAAAATGTTATTATGGACTTTCTAGAGGATAACATCCTATCTAGGTTTGGATGCCCCAAAAGAATTGTGACTAATAATGCGCCCGCCTTTTCTTCAAAGAAGATGATTATTTTTTGTCACAAATACCATATTAGTATGAACCATTCTACAGCATACTACCCGTAGGGAAATGGACTAGCAGAGTCCTCCAACAAAAGCTTGGTAAGAATCATAAAGAAATTGTTGGAAGAAAATAAAAGGGCTTGGCATACTAAGCTGAGATATGCCCTGTGGGCTGATAGAATAAGCACGAAAAGAGCCATTGGAATGTCCCCTTTTCAGTTGGTGTATGGAGCCGAAGTGGTGTTCCCAGCATCTCTAGGGTTACCGGTTATGAGATCGATGTAAGGAATGGAAAAAGAGCTTAACCATATGCAGAGGAGAATAATCCAAATAATCAAACTAAATGAGCTAAGGATGAAAGCCTACGACAAAATACAGGGGCACCAAGAAAAGATGAAAGAAGCTTTCGACAAGAAAGCTAAAGAAGATGAATTCTAGGTAAACGATTTGGTCCTGAAGTGGGACACCCCCAAGGAAGATAAACATAGAAAATTTGACCATATGTCGATGGGGCCGTATGTTATCGCAGCAAATTGAGGGTTAAATTATTTTAACCTAGAAAAGCAGGATGGATACGTCTGGTCTGGAGGACCGGTCAATGGCAGGTTCCTAAAGCACTATCTATCTTAGAGGATCCAGGTGACCCATGTACCATAGCTTGTTCATATGTATATTTTTATTTGTTACAGTTGTTATGAATTTTTGTTTTTGGGTGAACTAGAAATCTTTGAGGCCCGAAAGTGAAAACCCTAAGGTTAGGAAGGAGAAGCCATGATTCAGTTTTTGGGGGTCTAGCCTAGATATGCTGCAAAGTATGGTCCTCAGTTACTAAAAAGAAGTCTCAGTCTAGGGTTTGAAGGAGTCGCACAATGGATTAGGCACTTAATCTACGGAATTCTTTGCTACCTCGCCGTGAGGATAGCATCCCCTTTGGAGCCAGTTGTTAACACCCATATATTTTTCTACTATATGCAGTTGAATGGAAGGAATGGAGGGTCAAAATGTACCTAGTAGTGAAACCAAGATATCCTCCATGCTCCAGTGCTAGATCCTAATGGGAAAAGACTAAGGGGTCTAAGGAGAAACAAATGTGCAAACGATGAGAAAATGTTGAAGTATAGGTAAAAATAAACGAGAAGCATACTTGATAGCCTACAGTCCGCGGGTCAAATATTGGGAAGCTAAGCATTACACCAATCTACGCCATAGATTGGGCATGGGGATCAGATCCATGGCCCTGTGTGGAATACCGCACAACCAAGCTGCGAGGGGGATAAGAAAGGGGTGGATGCAATGAGCCTTCTTCGCCAGCCAGGTGTCAGCAGAAGACGATGTTGCAAGGCAGAAGACCAAAGGGAAATATATAAGAGCGGGCACATGCAATGCCATGAGTTGGTGAAAGGATCCATGGTTTGGAATGCGAAAGGGATATACATCAATGTCTCTCGCAGTAGATCACATAAAGAAGAAGTGCACTGGATATGAAAGGGGTGGATGCGATGACATTTTCCCGCCTACTAGATGTCAGCCTTAGAGCCCGTCGCACATAAGAGAAAGATCGTGGTAGGGACCATTTGGGATACCTGCAAGGCAGTCTTATCGAGAAATGTGGAGGAAAGGAATGATGTAGATGGAAAGTTAAACCAGATCCGACAGCAAAGAAGACTTGGAAGTAAAATCAAGAGATAAAGAGGACGTCGATCTGATGATAGTAAAGAGACATGTGAGAAAGCCAACACCGAAGATCAAAGGAAAGCATGTGAAGAAGGGCTGAGGTTATGTTGACACGGTTATATATGTAAGAAAATGGCCACAAGGGTTGACATTTTTTCTTGAAGATTATCGAAATCTGGTGGTCCCTCAGCGTGTGGCAGATGGCGAAGGCGACAGAACCTCTAGTAACCTGCTCAAGCTTCTAAACCGAAAGGTAGGGCCTTGTAACCATCCTTTCTCTTGAAAGTTGAATCTTTAAAGTCATAAATGGGAGAGGAACAAGCTTCTACCAACCATAAAGCTAGGGTAGCTCTGGAAGATAGGGACGCAGATGTATTCGACCCACACCTTCGGATCTCTATCCCAGATATCAAAACAAAGTTAGATGCTCTGCATGAGTAGGGTTTGGACATACACGGGGTTTTTAGGTTGTCTTTTATTTACTTTTGCTTAGACCAAGTACCCTCTTTCCCCGAGTTTGTAACATGGTGCTCCATGAATTACTCTGAATCCACAAGGATAATCATGGATGCCACCAGGTCTAAAGTGGTCTATGTTTTAGATGCGTCAGTTGTAAGAAATTCATTTTTCATCCTTGAGCTGTAGTACTAGGAGTAGAAAAGCTTTTTAGAAGAGTCGATGGTTGCCCTATTCCACCAAATCACCCTAAAAAGATGTCAAAATTTCCAAGCCACATGCCTAAAACCCCAGTCCGAAGTTGTCAAAAATTCGTACCCCTGGGACGTCAACCTTTTTTATGACGATTCCCAGTTGGTCTTCTCATTGTTGGCTAAATTCTTAGGGTTAGATACCGATCAATGGGTAAGAGAGGCCCAACTTAGTCTACTCTTTAGGATTAGTATTTCTTTAGTGAGGTCCAACATAGGACTCATCCCACCTCTTGAGTTTGATGAATTTTTGGCTAATAGAATACATGTATAGTTGAAAAATTTCCCAAATACTAGGTTTTTCAGATACTAGATGCAACTCATGAAGATGATCATGTACAGTAACGTGGAAAGCCTGCATTTTCTCCCTTTGCTTGAGACAAATGCTCTGATGGAAAATGTGTTTGAGTATTTCAATTATGTTTTACCTCCAGTGTACAAAGTCATTTTTGGGGAGGGACTGCCGAGAGTACTACCCGGGATGAAGTCCATGATGCAGTTAAAGGATGAAGTAGCCATTGGAGACTGGTTCCATTCGGAAGATGCTACAGTCATTAGGTTGTATGGCTTTGTGAAGGATCCCTACATCTTGGCTGCTTTTCTGACATTAAGAACCTTTGCCCTAGAATTTATCAGGCAAAAATTGAGTTTAGAAGAGGCACTATTCCTACAGTTCAAAAAGGGCACTGATATAAAATACCCTTGGAAGGTCGACCCTTTTATTGTGGAGAGTAAGAAAGATTTACCAGAGATAGAAGAAATGATAAGACTCCTGGGTTTCAAAAAAGACATAGCTGTTGAATACGATCCCCTGCATGTTATTTCTAGACGAAGGGAGGAGTGCAATATGAGCACCTTCGAACACAAGGAGCCAGAAAGGCCACTCGGGAGACAGAACCTACTACAATGGGAGCGTGAGGCAGAAGAAGTACCAAGTTTGTAGGTAAGGGACCCTGTAATGTCTGATGCTGTAATAAATACCGAACAGCTGCCAGACACAGGAGAAGTGGGCCGGAAGAGAGATCAGGAGGAAATACTGGATATGGATACTGAAATGGGTGGCAAAGATAAACGACCTAGGATGATAACACTAGCTGAGGTGTTTGATGGGAACACTCAGGTCGAGTCATTGATTTCCATCGATGAAGAAGAATTGGTTGATTGGACACCTCTGGAAGAGTTGACCGTCTGGATGGATAATGAGAAAGTCGAAAATGAGGTGTTCCCAACCCCTGTTGTTCAACTAAAGGAATACAAGTTTCAGGATGTTAAAGAAGGTGAAGACAGCAGCAGATTCCAGTCTAAAGCTGATCTATGTGAGCAATATAAACAAACTAGGCAAGCCTCAGCCCAGAAGCTGTTTCACCTAATGTCGAGAGCCAGTAGTTTGTCCAAAACTAAGACTTCCTTAATAGCCAGTAGAGATGAAAAGGACAACACTTTAAACCTGGCCATATCAATAGATGCTAAAGTAAAAGAGTAGAAGCTCAGATGGGATACGATACCAGTACCTAAAAAGATCCATTTTCACAAGCAGATTGGTGATCTTATCCATGTTGATCTTGTGAAAGCGGCATTGAAAGGTGATAACTTGGAAGTTGCTGTAAAGAAATTGGCAAATCAACTAAAACAGGAAAAAAGTGAAAACCGAGCCCTTCAGCAACTTGTAAAAAGATTACAAATTGAACTTGTTGGAGTTGACAAGGGAGGAAAAGCCACAAAGCAACTGCTAGCTGATAAAGAAAAGCTAATTTCAAATCTGCAGAAAAAGGCTAAAGTCCTTGAAATCCAGCTAATCCAGGCCCCGAAGGAAACCAGATTTGAAATACAAAACGAGGCTTTATCTAAAGAATTGGATGATTGTAAAGTAGAAATACTGAATCTTGCTAGAGAAAAAGACAATTGTAAATGGGAGAAAACTAGCCTAGAAAAGCAACTTGAAGACCTAAGAAGTAACTTGTCCAGTCTGGACATGCGACCTACAAATGTGAGTCAAGGTGGTGATGAAGATAGTACCAATGCTCTGGCAGAGGCTATGTCACACGTCAGCTTGAACAACAATGAGATCAGGGAGTTAAGAGAAAGAGTATGGAAACTAGAAGAGAAAAATAAGAAGCAAGAGGAGGAGATAAATGACCTCCGAGAAAAGTAGAAAGAGTCAATTGAGCAGAATAAGAAACTCACTCGCCAAGTGGCAGGATAGGATGCTATGCAAGGGTGTAGAAATTTGGTGTGTGATAAGATATATAAATAGGCTGAGAGTTTTTGGCCCTACCTGGAGTTCATAAATGTCAAGGAAAACAAAATCAGTGATGCTTTGGCGGGATGTGTAACCGCGAGGGAAACCTTCACACAAAAACCCAAAGAAACAACATTAAGTGTTGTGGCCTTTTTAAATGACTTGTCAGAAGAAAAAAGGATCCAATTAAACATTGGCAACCAGATCGTGACAATTGCCGTGGCTCAAAGAATTTTGAGGAAGTATGCTCAGGGGGAAAGCGTGGAGGCCAAAGCAGAAGACATGACGAAGCAGGTAGCAGACTTCAGGAGTTCATTTGGTAAGTTAAATGAAATGGGACTGCCGTCTTTTTCGGATGACGATCTAGAGCTGCTCTCTAAAAACGCCTGCAAAAAGAGGATCTCGGCTATAAGAATGGATCATTCGAAGTTCAAACACATCGAGCAACTGCTCATAGGTAAAACGTTGATGGAAAAGATCCAAGATGACTTTGAAATCTTGAACAGGTTAATTGCCATTGGCGAAAGGCTTCCGCCATCCTCCTACTCTGACCACAATGAAATCTGGGTAATCATGAAGGAAATGAGAGATTATGACCTCCCTTCAGCTGAACACTGGGCTGCTGTGCATGCATATGCAAATATGAGATGCACTCTCCGTCAGCTGTAGTAACGGTCTAAGTTTTTTTATAAGTTGTCAAGTATTTGTTTGAAAGGATCAAAAGACACATAAGACATTTTTAATTTTTGATATAATTTGTAATATTCTTTGAGGCGGCTAAATGGATAGCCAGCTGAAACTTTTATCTTTACTATGTTTGTTTTTAATGAAAGGTTAATTCCATTCTGTGATAATATCGACAATTGTAAGAAATAGTTAAACCAGCTCTACCTGTTTTGATTTTAAAGTAGTTATGAAAAAAAAACTTTGATGAAGTGTCATTCTGTTGCAAAAAATTTTGGTTTAGAGGAGTCAAGCCTAGAGCTTGAAGAGATCTATAAATATGTTTGTAATCGAAGGCACGAGGGTTGAAAATCTTATGTTGAAAGCTTTTGGTAATTTCAGGATTAGTCTGTAAGACATTTTTTTTAGTTGTTTTAATAAAGTTTGTAGAGTTGAAGCCTGTGTTTGACAGGGATTCCTGTGTAATTGGTCCGGTAGTCTGTATTTTCTCTCTTCCCATGTGAAATTGTGTTTCCTCTCTTTGTAACTCCATTTTGTGTAATTTCCTTCATGCTTGGATCAGGGTAATGATTAAGTGGAATTCATAAAAATTATACTCTGCTTAGTTTTTTCCAAGTATTTCACCAAGATATTCTACTAAAGTTCATGTAGGATTCATCTTGGTATGCCTTACATTGATGGACCGTTTCTTTTCTCTTCTGTTCCACACAATTAAAATCTCTTTGACCACTGGCTGCTTGCTACCTTGCCCTTGTGAATGCATTTGCAGATTCTTTGTGAATGATGTTTCATAGTTTGTTAAAGGTGGCTCCATTGCCCAAACTAAATTTCATACATTTTCAACCAAACGACGCATGAATCATTTTATTTTCAAATAGAAAACTGATCTTCTGTATAATTGTTGTAATTGAATATCTTGGCCGTGAATGATAGTGTTTCTTTTTTAATTATTGACAATCTTGATTATTCTAGTCTTTTCATGATATTTTAGAGAGAGCCCTCTCTGTCTGTGTTGGGTCAGTAGCACAGGCCAAAGATTGGTTAGTGGTTACCCATAATTACCCTCTTTCATCCTTGGGGGTCAATTTCAGTGTTAACAAGTTCTTATCGAACAGATTATATTCATGTTGTAGAATTTGATGTGCATATTCAAGACCAAAATTCTAATATGAAATAATGATGAAATTAAAAGGTCTAAATCCCTAATGATGATGGACCTGCAATGGCAAGAATTAGTGACTAATAGAAGTCAAATGAGTTGGAGGATATGTGTAGAACTGGGCCATGTCTCAATAAATTTTCCCAAGACACTATCTGAGGTATATTTACTAAAAAAAACATTGTCTAGACCCCATTAGTGGATAAGAAGAATATCAAAATGTGAAAAGGAGGAAAAAGCAAAGATCGGCTTGGATTGGAAACCGGAATAATGAAGGAGCCTACATATTAAAGGAAATCTCTCAGGATAAACCTCAGAAGACCGAATCAAAGATCCTAAAGATGAGCTCCAGGAATTTGTAACGATTATGTCCGTAGTTCATTAAGGTACCCATAAACTCTAATTTACTAGGATCTAGATGCATATAATGATCCTCTGTAACTTTGAAAAGCCATGCTCCAGATACAACACAGAAATTGCAAGTTCAAAAAAGTATACAAATATTTTTATAACAATTGAAAAATAGAGATAAGAGTCAAAACAATTCAGGAATCACAAGAGAAAGAACTGTAAGTTATAAACAAAATTAAGTTCTCATGCATATTACTATTATCCATCACAATCCCATTCATGTTACCATAACTGATAATTTGATACATTTCCCTTGGGGGTGAGGGTTCACGGACATGCTTGAATTTTTTTGACATGGTCCTATACTTATTATTGCTTGCAACCCTGAGACCTATTTTCTGCCAGATCATGTTTGGAACCAGGACTGATTGGTCAAATAAAGTTTTTTTTCTATTCTATCAAGATGTATAAATTATGCACTTACAGGATAGGATTTGATGACATGTTTTATTGGTATGAGTACTCCTTCCTGTGTCAGACTAAACTTGTCGTCCCCTTGACTACTACTTAGATGATAGTGGCACCTTCCTCAAATTCATCGAAAGGTCATAGTTTGCAAATCTTGCAGAAGCCAGAATAAGATCTAAGACTAATGTTTCAACATATCATATGTTGAACTTTGCACAAGACCCCAATCAAAAAAATTAAAGCCCATTATAGAGCCAAACAAAATAGGCAATTTCAACATTAGAAACCCACTCCTTTACCATATAATTTTCCTTTAAATGACACATGTTCATACCAAGTACAACTCAAACCATGAGTTTAGTATGAATAGTGAAAACACCCCTCAATTGTTACAAACTTTAAGCTCGCCCAAACCCTAGCTTACCTATAGAAATAGTAATGATCTACAAACAGTTATTTTAGAAGTAGCACATTCTCTAATATGTGAACAAACTCTTATTATGAATGAACAAATTTTTAGAACCGAATTAGTTTTAAGTAAGCTCCCAATGTCCATGGAGAATATTTACCCTGGCCACATGAAGCCCCTTTTGTAGGTCAACTTGGCAATAGGAATTCAGATGGGCTCTTAGAAGTATTGTGTTATGCATCCAATGCAATTGACTAAAATTCTACAAGGGCATTTTCACACGGAGAGGTAAGGCCATCTTCCCCTCATCAGATGAATTACATCTTCCATAAAATGGTTGCATCAAACTCGCAAGAATGTCAGGCCCTCAAACAACCTTTCAAAATTAATCAAAAAGATGGGCAGGATTCCTAAGGTAGATATTTCTTTTGCAGGCCCAAAAAGTAGAGCACTATCATTTTCCAAATAGATTTTGGTTGGGAATCTCATGGGGGAATGGCCAAATAAAAAATCACTGCATTCCCGGGTTCAAATGCAATGGATCCCTCATTTGAGAGGAAGAATCCAGTTCTACATATGCGATAAGAGCTATATTTAGTGTTATGGCTTTCCTTTTAACTAAAAATACAATAGATATTTTATCTTATGCAGTGGTACTTGGTTCCTTCGTAATAGAGGGACCTATCTTAATTGATTGTCTCTTGTCTTTGACTCAGAGTAGGATATGCACTCGAGCTTTCTTGGATTGGTCAAGCTACCCCAAATCCCTCTTAGTACATTTCGGACAGCAAAACTCTTGAGGCGATCAAAAATAAACTAGGGAGGAGGATTTTAGATAAGGATGGGCCAAATAAAGCATGTTCCCTTGCACCCAAACCTATGTAGAATTTAATCTTGACAAAATACTCCCTGAGGCAATAATTCAAATTGATAGCTGGAAATATGTGCAACCGCTTGATAACAAACAAATCTTCCCCATGAGTATGTCCATTTGAAAAAAACTACCCAAAGAAGGTCCCCCGCTCCTTCAAAAGAAAGAAAAAGAGTTTCAAAAAGTCTCCAAACCATTGAAGAGGAAAAATGGAAACCTCAGATCTGTTCTCAGCCCAGAAGTGAAATGAAGACCAGTGGAAGTTAAAATCAATTTTCAGTTATGTCCCCTAGAAGCAGCCTAGAAGGGGAATCTCCTACCCTAGTTATAACAGAGGGATCCTCCAAGAGAAAGTTTTGTTCTTATCCTTTTTCCATTCTAAGAGGGAAAGGGGATAACCATGATCAAGAGGAAAAGGAACCAAAAACCAAGGGATTCTTGCAGAGTGAGAAGGAAGATTGGTGGACCACTTTGTTTAATGATCGTCCAAGGAAATTCCCTGTGATAGAGTCTCTTGACAATTCCCATGAGGTATTCTAAGGGTAAAAAAACAAAATCAAATATGTGTCATGTATCCCACTTGAGCTCTATGACCCTCCATGTCATCTCTTTATTGAAATGAAAGGTAACAAGCAACCAATATAGTGAGGCATTATGTTTTCTAGAAGCCCTCCCTCCCTTTTAGAGAGATCAACCAAGAAAAACCTATCAACTCCATCCTTCCTTATCCCCTCTCACAAGAGGAAGATCAAAAAAGGATATCAGAGAAAGAGAAATGGAAAGAAATAAATCTTCAGGAGCTCATTCTAATCTAACTATGTCCTTGACTCCTTTAGTAAGCACGATAGATGAAAACAATGCACAGAATCAGCTAACACGTAATCTAAAAACATAAATAAAGCTTCTGAAGCTCAGTCTATTCTAAATGTATCCTTTAGCAGGAAGGGAAGATGAAAAGAATGCATTGAATCATCTAATAGAGCCTCAATATTCTTTTTTTTTGTTATGTAATTAGTTTGTAAAAAAATATTCATGTTACAATCGTAGGGAAAGAAACATTGTTAGAAAAAAAAGACTAATCCAAGAGTACTCATGCAATGGCATGAAAGGCCTATAATCTTATATGGGAGGACTAAAACCGTACACCCATAATCATTTCAGTGGGAGGTCTCCTTCAAGGAGTGTTGTGACCTTCAAGCAGGCCTCAAGTCAAGGGAGAAAACTGAACTGCAACATTAGCTCCTCAACAAGCCCTACCTTGAAAAATTCAAGATTTAAACTTTTGATGGTGAAGGTAAAGTTCATGCAAGGGATTGTATTTATAAATTAGAGACATACTTCAAACCGGATGAACCCATTGAATGAGCAAGATATGATCAATTTTGTGGCACTGTATTTGGAGGAATTTACCAATGACTAGTGGAATGAACAGGTACAGTTTACATAAGAAAATACCATCATTGATTTTCACACTTTCGAGGTAAAATTTATGTGTTTGTTTGATGATAAAAATGTGGAGGATTACTACATTAAATGAAAAAATTTAACTCAGCATGGAGGAGTGAAATATTATGTCATGTAATTCTACAAATTATTAGTGATGATTCATGAATGATAAACTGAAGGAAGCCCATAATTTTTCACTCTTTATGAATTGATTAAAGAATACAATCAAGGGATATGCCAAATCCCTTAACCCATAGATGCACATTATAGGAAAACTACTTCTGGTTGATAGACTTCCATTACCTTCTGGATAATGGGCCTGGAAAGGTTCTTGTAGCTCTCCTCATCAATTCCTTCATTCAAAGGAACATTCAAGATATAGTACTTCCCTTTCCCGTAACCTACATCTTTAATGTGGCCTGTGCCTGGAAATTAATCCCAAAATTTGTGAAAAGATATAGTCATTGCGTGGTCTATAGTGTTGAAGTCTATTCTAGGAGGATAAGGAGGATATACTTCATATGCATGAATATGACTGTATAGGCTAGGAAGCAACATAGATACTATTAACAAAAGAAATACACCTGAAATGCATGAGGAATCCGATAAAATGAGCCAACTGAAATTGAGCAAGAACACGTACTATGTAGAGAATGCTTATTTTTTCTAAGGTAAATTCACAAGGAGCATTACTTTTGGGTCAATTTATTTAGTTACTAGGTAGCTTGGATAAACCACCTGCATTTGGCAGACATTCTCCCATTTCTCCCACTTAATTAAATTATCTTGGTAAATCAATATTTTTGGAAGCATGCACCTATTTGTTACAGTGAACTCTTAGAATTCAATGATATATCAATCTATAGAAGTTTGTCATGCTTTTTTCTTGCTTGACTTATTCTCTCTAATTACCGAAATGACATAATTTGCCTCCCCTAAAAGTAAGTTCTAGCCAATGCCCCCTTACTTAACAATTGTATCATAATTTCACTCCCTCCAAGACCCGATATAATAGTGTAGTCAGTTCCCAACTTAGTTCTTATACACAGGAATCTATCACCAAGTTTCTCTCCACTCAAGAGTCATCAAACTTGGACATTAAGAGAGCTTCATCAAGGAGGACACAACTCTTTGCCAAGATAGTCCAGCTTTACACCCAGGACATTCTCTAGAAGACATCCAGTAAAGGGTGTATAATGAATGACATTTAAGGATATTAGGGCCTCAAGCTAAGTTTAACCAACATATATACGAAATGATTGACTACTTTAAAAGAAATTCCAGTCTACAATCTTTTGTAGACAATATATACTTGTACACTTCAATAGATTGTAAACGTTTGCATTGAGTTTGATAGGATCTATTCTACAACAAAGATAATGTTGTTAGTTTGTTCTGCAAACAATGGAGAAAAACACCCAAGCCTTTGAATTGATTAGAATAATTTTAAAATAATTGAAAGGCTTCTAGTATGGTCAGCTCCATCGAGAGAGAAAAAAATTATATTTAATATCTACAGATGACAAAATTAGGCTAATGTTACTAAAAAGTACATCAAGCAATTATGTTAATGTTTATGGGTTCCAAAAGGCATCTCTTGAATATTGAAACAAATTTAAGATATGCAGTACTAAATCCTAGTCAATGAAATAGAGGCTAGTGATGTGCAAGAGAAAGCTTATCTGTAGTAAAATTAGAAAATGATTGTGAAGGAACCAATGGAAAACTCAGTTGGTTAGATATGGACACCTATTTACATAAAGAGGATGTTCATCACATAATTAATGATGTTGTACCATTTCTAACAAGGTAAAGTCTTCGTATTTCCCTAAGGGAAGCCATATCTAGCTCATTGAAAACAAAAAAAGTAGATTGAAAAATAATCTTGGGTGCATATGTAATTAAATATAGTTTCAAATATTGCAAATGAAAACCAAATTTGAATTAGAGACCAAATAACTACCATAAGACAACTTGTTCAAAGTTTGAGTAACCTACAGTTATGCAAAAAGTATTGAGTCTGACATGTAGCTAAAGGTTTCATCTTTCTATATTTCCATCTGGAACCACACAATTGAAATAATTTCAAACACATTAATGAAATATTAAATATTGTAAACAATGCTCTCTCAAATCCTAAAGATACCTGTAACCATGCTTCAGTAAGAAACTTCAATTGTGAAACAAGTTGACACTATCTATCAATTAACTTTTCAATCTACACAGCCCACAACAATAGTACAATAATTATGAAATAGATGATAACCATAAATTGTTATCAGCAAGAACAATTCTATATTTCATCCTACTTCTATATATATGGAAGAGTAGCATATTCACACATCTAAATCTAAGTTTATCAAGAAGCAACATAAATATGCATGTTTTTGTATTTCAATTTCTGGTTCCAAGTCAGTTTCCCTCTATTGTATTGAGAAAAGATGCACTACCACTGTCTCTCAGTGTTTCTCAAATGGTCACAGAAGTTGGAAGCAAATACAACATGTCCATTTGGTATCCTTTCTACAAGTGCTACCTTTTCATATTCTTTAATTGAGTCTTCCAATTGCTGCAACATGTTTATTCACCTCTGCTTCACCTCCACAATATTGCTTCTAGGCATGTTTTCCCATATGGCTTACAACATTTTAGGTATCCACAATCATGGTACTATGAGTCCATGTGGGATTGCTTCCCTACCTTGCAATATTGCATGTGTTAGAATCTTGTCTTATGTTCATGCATATTCTACAATCACATATTCTCTTATGTTCTCTCATGCAATACAACCTTGCCTTGTGATTTTTAACTACAACACAACCTAGTTCAAAAACCAATGAGCCAATCAACGTAGTTCAAAAACCAATGAAGAAAATCACGTAATCAATTGATTCTTCAAAACATACGAATATAATCATAGATTTAGTGAGATTAATCATGGAATCAACAAGTTTTGATATGCGTCTTCCAGGACTCAAGATAGCTACATGAATTCCTTACAACCTTCAGCATCTTCATAATGTTTGAAAAAAGAATCTGTCTAGGAATGATCCACATATTAGTTTTATACATATATTTTAATAAAACCAACTAAAATCCCCTACAATGAAAGTGTTTTCATCAATTCCATGTTTACAATGCCTATTATTTATATCCTTGTCCCTCAATTCTTTGAGAGGTCAATACATTTAATAATTTCTTTGCCGAGAAAGTCTAAATTGATAGTAGGATCAAAGAGACAATTTCCACCCTATAGAAGATAGATTATTCCATGTGCGAGATGAATACTCAGGATTGATTTATTGGTCTATAGGAAAATAAAGTGGCCCTCACAGCCTCTCTCAGCCTTTAGCTGCAAAAATTTCCAGTCCTTTACTTGTCTCCAATACTGGCCTTTATGCTTTCTTGTATGTTGAGTTTTTTCCTATGTTTGTACAACCAAATTTCCAAAATAGAAATGGTGTTGAGATTGCTTCAGGTGGCTTGACATATTAGGTATTTGGTGTCCCGCTCTTTATTGAAATAAGAGAATTTCATAACCATCCATCTTTTGGTTTTCTAGCAGTTCCACCTTTCCCATAAATTGGGTAGCTTTTTATGCTTTCCCTACTCTCTCCATGAATCTTTACAAAACCAAAATTTTTAGTCTTTTCCAAAATGCCTTTCCACCTCTTTACTATGCAGACAATGAGGGATTCCTCCAATTTCATTTAGAATAGAGGCATACCAACCAAATTCATCAACTAACTTATACACATACTTGCTGCAAGTCAGGAGGATAGCACCTGATATTTTATTGCTTCACATTACAGAAATCGATCAGTTGATGATGAGATTCAGGAAGTTAGTTTGTAGAGAAAAAAATAATTTACTTCAGGGAATCTAAAATAGGAAACTCAACAACGGCCAATGATTTATTTGAAGGATACAAGACATGCATGGGGTCCATCGAATTTTCAATTTCTCTAAAGGGTTTTGACAGTATCTTGGCATTCTCCCCTACCACATGTAAAACTTGAAGAATCAATGCCGCAACCTTAGAGAAAGTCTTAAATTCCTCTCTTATGCCACATGGATAGTCCCTTGGTTCTGTTTCAAGATAGTTGAATTGGTGTTGATCTACTAGTAGTAGTAGTTGTAGAAGTTAACATGATTTTCCACCTCTAAGACCATTTCTTGGTTGAGTCCAATGTAGTCAATGCCATATCCATAGTCCTGTTTCCATAATCCTACTAAATGAAGGCCACAAAAAGTTGATCCCTTCCATAGACAAATGATACACTACATAATGAAATGCTTGCATATAATCCCACCATAAGACAACTATCAATATTTGGATTATCAATTCCATGTTTATGATGCCTATAATTTCTTGCCCTATCACTCAATTGTTTGAGAGATCAATACATTTAATAATTTCTTTGTTGAGAAAGTCTAAATTTATAGTAGGATCAAAGATACCATTTCCCCCCAATAGAAGACAGATTCTTCCATGTGAGAGATGAATACTTTGGATTGGTTTCTTGGTCTACAGAAAAATATAGTCGCCCTCATAGGCTCTCACATCCTTCAACTGCAAAAATTTCCAACCCTTTACGTGTCTCCAGTGCTAGCCTTTATGCTTTCTTGTATGCTGAGTTTTTTCCTACATTTGTACAACTGAATTTCCAAAATAGAAACAATGTTGAGCTTGCTTGAGGTGGCTTGAAATCTAAGGTATTTGGTGTCCTGCTCTTTAATGAAATAAGAGAATTTGATAACCATCCATATTTTGGTTTGCCAGCAGTTCCACCTTTCCCAAAAATTGGGTAGCTTTTGATGCTTGCCCTACTCTATCCACGAATATTTATAGAACCAAATTTTTAGTCTTTTCCAAAATGCCTTTCCACATCTTTACCATGCCGACAATGAGGGACTCCTCCATATTCATTTAGAATAGAGGCATACCAACCAAAGTCACAAACTAACTTATACACATACTTGTTGCAAGTAAGGAGGATAACATTTCTTGGTTAGAAGGTCATTTTATGATTATTATGTGCTTAGAAAATGATTTATTTGTTACCAAAAGGAAATGGTCTAAAGGTGCTCTACTCTAGGATTCAATACAACTACATGAATTATTTGAAGCCTTTCCACTCCATTCAACTACTCTACCATAACATCAACCTTCAAAGCCAATATTTCATGTTACAGTAATATTGCTAAATGAGTAGCTACAAGACTAGAGTATCTATCATTTTTCTCCTACATTCTCAGCGTCCAGGTTTTGAATCTTTATTAATTCACACATGCAATGCACATGCTATTTCGTGCGATTGGTATGAATTGAAGCTTAGTTCTTTCCATTGCTTAAAATATATGAAGTTAGAGATGTTTTTTTTTCCTTTTTATACATCATCAATCACATATCAATAAAACAAAGCAATCACGAATTGATGAATCCACTCTTCATATAGTAAAGTGAATCAATAGATCTTCTATCACTCACTTACCAGTTGGGCGCATACTTCTAGCAGGTACTAGTTCCATAGTCTCTTTGTAACTTCTAGCAATATATAGAATATGTGGTCCCCTTTCCTCAATGGTAGTAAAAATTCTAGAATCTCATGTTCTCAGGTCTCCAATATCTATAACTGATATAGGGATAAAAACTGTAGTATTAATTCCCAAACGTGGAGCTAGGGTTTCCCCCTTTATTGACCGTCTTTTATGAGCATCTGAAATTGCAATGGGAAAATTCAACATTTGGCTTAGTGGTTTCCAAGAACTTGGTTGAGCTCGAACATATCCAAATCCAAATCTACAATCTCCACCTCTGCGTTGTTCATATCGTATACACCGTGCGCTTCCATGGAGGGTGAACTCAACATTTGGATATACTCCAACAGATTGGCATTTGGATAATCGTTTGGGAACATAGTTGGCATTTGACAACCTCTCTCAACAGTTGGATCGTCGGTTGGACAAATGCTTCTGGAATCGGATTGAGACTTAGTACTTAGTTTGACATGGTAAATGAGTGGAGATAATCTGGTGCGATATGATTCAAAACCCAGTTTTGCCAAAAACTTTCCCGCTAGACAATTGGTGCTACTAAATTGATTTCGAAGCCTATGAAACTATTATCAAAGGTGGATTCATAGCCTCCGAAACCATTCATAGAAAACCATAGTTTATAAAAGTGGTTTTTTTCTTTAAAAATGACGAAATCATAAATGAATACTATTCCATAATGAATTTAGGTTTAATGACAAGACAAAGATTTATCACTTAACTATGTTGCAAAGACAATCTTGCCATTTTGGCTTGAAAATCAAATGGAAACTATATTAAGAGCTTTAACTCAACAAAAAAATTGAATGAGAAGGATAAGGGCAGACTACTAAGATTCACTAATTTGAGAATTTGACGTTACGGGGATTAAGTCAAATTCATTGCACATGTTGCAAACTATCGGGAAATTTTGGTAGAAAATTTAATGTACCAACAGAACCCATTAGCTACAATTCAACAATTTGTGTAAGCTTTTAAATATTTGCTAGCAATAATAACATCACTCGTGTTTATCTACATTTAGGAAGGAAAAATGGCATTGATGACAGAAGGTCCTTGAGCATAGTTAAGGGAAGGATATCATTTACTTAATCTAGTTGATTCTCCATGATTGCTTCCTTTATCTAGACCATGGATTTAGCAATGATGCCTTTAGAATTCATGAGAAAACTTCCAAATCATCTATATCATGATATAACTAACTATGGTGTATTTCCCACTCTTAATCTCATTTAAGTTTTGATAGACATATTCCAAATTGCAAATTTATTATATTCATTTAACGTCACTCAAACAACCCACCAAACTTTTCACACTCAGTGGACATCGTCATGATCAGTAAGACTAATTTGGTGTCAATTGTCGAGCTGTGACACATGAGGGGGTCTACAATTTACTAAATTTTAACATTGCAGATGGATTAAGAGACATAAGGGGGTCTCTAAATCCATCTACCATATTAAAATTTAGTAAATTGTACAATTCATTGCCAAAATTGTAATTTTTCATTGTCAGAGTGACACAACTAAAAATGACCAAATAAATGTCCAATTCATATTCTTAAGGTTATTGTTATGTGGTCATTTTTAGTTTATTTCTTATCCCGTGACCAAGTTGGTCATTTATCTTGGTTGTTTTTAGTTATCTCACTTAAAATTTCTCAAGTTTGATCATTTATCCGTTGAAAAAATGGTGGTGACCAATTTTTTTGGTCACCTGGTCACTTATCTCTCATTTTGTAGTAGTGAAGGTTATCTGTGGTTGGATAGGAACATTGACTTGAAAATCGAACTGATCCATCGCATCACAAGGTTAAGCAAGTGAGGTGACGACCCTAAGCAATTCTTTCAAGGCAAGAGCAGGGACAAGGAGGTTTCCGTGCAGATGAAGTCAACACACAGTGTCCTGAAAGGAAAAAGAGGATTCGTCACGGAAGATATCGCTGATAATGCTAAGCAGTTCGTAACACAACTGCTAGCAAGGAAAATTTTGTGAAAGGAAAGAACTAATGAAGTAGTAGCCGAAGCGGTGCTCCTTGGGGTGAAGGCCACGATGGGATGAATATTTAACTGGTGCCAATACCTGTTGAATGAATTTCTAGAAGATGTGCACGACAAGCAGATACATGGAAACAACTTCCACTATACCTGGTTGATGGTCTTGATTGCGTTTGTGGGATGGAAGGACCCGAAACACTATGTTGGCCTCACCACTACCAGCACTGACTATAGAGGACCAAGGTATGTGAACCTTTGGACAAATCTGATGGATGAGAGACAACACGTGTCAAACGAAGTATTCCACACATACTGTGAGCAGCTACGCGACATCATCATTCACACACCGCTTCTATCCAAGTAGGTAACATCTAAATATCGCACTACAAATTTTTATGCTAACATGCATTCCATCCACATTTCAGCGAAGGCGCAGAAAAAGAATCCAGAATGGTTCCAAGGGAGCTATTACATGAATGAAGCAGATATAGACCTCATCATGAAGGAATGGATCGATGACTGGAAGGTCGAAGGAAGTATGATCATTGATAGTGGCTTTGAAGAAAGTAATCTCATTCGAACACCAATTGTTGAAGAGACACCGTCAGGGAAAAGGAGGGATCCAGGAAGCTCAATACCATAAAAAGTCCAGAAAAAGAAGCAGAAGGCTGTAAAGGGCAATTCAGAAGCCAAGCTTCACGATGACGACTATGAGATGATTACATCCACAGTCACTGCACACCTAGACGATGCACTGAACCTAAAAGATAATAAGGATGAGGCGATCTAGGAAACTCTACAGAAGAATCTCACCATGTTGCAAGGCATAAAAAAGAAGTTCTAGCAAGTCCAGTGCAGCTTTCCCTTGTCGCGAGACTCAGGATTGGAAGGAAGGTTAGGGGACACTTCACAGCCAAAGAAAACACTTGTAGCCCTGACGTTGCCATCGAAATCATGCATAGTCCAACTTGACTCGTTAATCATAAGGATACTGCGCAAATAGTTAGCTCCGGGCATGAAGGACATAGAGCTTGTGGACATCAACATTGCGATGTTGCCACTGGAAGGCCTACACAATCTGCACTTGTAGGTTGTCAAAGAGATCCATGATATAAGTGTGGTCGCTCTGACCCAACACGATCAACTGCACCAAAATTATAAGCAATTGCAGGAAGCGAGCTTAAAGAAAACTATGGCACTTGAAGATGAGCAGGACCGATGAAGAAGAATAGAGCATACTGTCGCTTTGGTCTGCGCAGAGATACCCGAATGCGAAGAGCAGCCAAAGCCAATGAATACTATCCTTAAGATCGACTCGGTGGTCAGTGATCTTAAGGATAATATGAAAGACATGGAGAACAATTACAAGGCGAAGATCGCTGCCTTGGAAGCACAGAATCAACCAAAGACGCCACCAAAACAGGAAGAGCTTAGAGCAGCGAAAGTAAAAGCAGCCACAGAAATAATAGCGAATAAAGTAGAAAAATGTCAAGACTTGTTGAACAAAGCTACGAGAGTATTCACTACGTTGTAACAGGACCCCGAGCAGCTACAGGTCCAGACAAATTTGAAGGAAAAGGAAGCAGCATTAGACACACTGAACGCAGAGATAAAGACCTTGCCCCCAAAAGACATACTCTGAAAATTTCCAGAAGTCAAATAATTAAGGAAACAATTTGTAGTGTTAAGGGAATAGGAGCCTGAATTTGGACACAAATCATAGCCCCTGCAGGAGGAAGCCCATGATCTAACACAAAAGATAGAAGGAAAACTGTAGGAACTCCGCGACACGCAGGCAGAGGTAGAATGGAAAACTCAAGATGACTTAACAGAGGATGTGTTGGAAACCATTAAGGCCATTGAGGAAGATTGCAAGGATACAGTTTCTAAGATGAGCACAACGTATCAAGAGCTCACTGCTAAGATAGCTCCGCAAGAGGAAGAGCAACTAATGGAACCAGAAGTTGAAAGTGGCTTGGGGACAAGCCACATGTAAGTGTTAGGGGCCTATTCGGCCTGGCCCAAGTAGAGCATTTTTTAGAAGAATAGTTTTGGAGCTGTAGCCCAGCTTAGATGAAGGCATTTTTGGTAAGTCAGTTTTGGAAGCTACGAAGTTGAGCACAGCATAGTATCGACAAGATGGGGTCATGCAGCTGAGAACCGATTCCACAAAGTGGTGGCACCACAAGGTGCCAATAGGGAACCTATTTTGGGTAAAGAATGAAGGGAAGGTCGAGCTACGAAAGCGACCTATTTTGTCAAAGAAATCCATAATTCCTTGGTAGGTGGGTAAGGAGTGGTACAAAACGACGTGACCATGTGTAGAGGATGGCCACGACAAAGAAGTCACTAGCAGATCCTAGCAGTCCTGGTCAGTGAAGCAACCATGATGGTTTTGGGGAACCTTAGGGTTTTTGACCCGTTTGATTGTAAAGATGTGACCTAAGGGAAAGATCTATAAAAGGGTACATTTTGTAAGGGAAAGGGTTAATCTTCATTGAATATCTGTAAGGTGGAATCTTTTGTTTATCAATTGATAATATTGGTTGTTGAACATTGATCTCTATTGAGAGAACATTGTAAAGGCTCTGCAAACTGTGTGCGCAGCAACCTACAGAGAGAGAAGAGAGTTTGCAACTGAGTGCATAGACTGGAACTGTTGTACCCTTCCCAAAGATAACACAACAACAATTCTTGTGGACGTGGCTCTCATCCTGGGGGTGAACCACATTAAATCCTGTGCTATGCAATTGCTTATGTGTTTGCATTCATGTCTTTACTTATGATGAATGGTTAACTATTATTTATGAGTTTATGTGCTTTGTTTTTATATGTATTCGCCATAAAGATGACGATGAGAATAATATTTTAAGTAATCACATGTATGAATGGATGATTGAATGCACAAGTACTTCATAGTATATGAATGTATGAATTACTAGGATAAACACTTAGCATACCACCGAAAGCACACAGATACATTGTTATTGTTAAAGTGTAGAAAGTTGCAAGGATTTGTCTATTATGCTTGATTGAATGCATCTTTCTACACTAAGAAAGATATGTTGAGAACTCATAAGTACTGAAGGAAGCATAGTAATTTGTGACATTGTCCTATCGTCGATAAATACCCTATATTGTGCAGCCCATGGGTGCGCGATAGTCTAGTTGTTCATCGCGAAGAGGTGGAACTTCGTGCAGTCCACAATTCGCAACGCCAGTCCTGTAGCGCACTGCTCGTCAGTTTGGTTAAACACTCATCACCTAGTTGTGGGAACCTAATTCCACAGCCCCCCCATTACTTCGCCTCGAGTGAGACATGCAGAACCTGGGTCTTTATAGAAAACCTCAAGAACAATTATACAAGACAACAATTCTCTTGCCAAAGAATTCAGGTTGGCATTAATCCTTTCATCCACCACGATCTGGGTGTGAGCCACGCACTAAATTCTCTCCTCCAATTTGGCCATCCTGGTAGCCAAAAAAACACATTGGGGATCATCCGTAATATTTTCCTCCACACAATCTTCCAACGCCAAGCTAGACGTGGCTTTCATGGTCCATGGCATGGCCAATGTTTGAGTGTATCTAGTTTGCTATGTTCTAGTAGTACCCATGTTCTCCAAAATATCCCCCAACTATTCAACCAACTATTATGAGGTCGGATTCTACTTTTTGCTGCATAGTCGATTTTCTATTCTTCAAACCCGATCTTCGGTTCCTCACTTCACCTTTTGACCAAAATAACCCTGGACATTCTGCATATCTTTGAGTGCTCGAGGAATATGTTTTTCCTAGGAACCTGCCACAGTTTTCCCTTGAGTTACCTTGGTGTGGACCATGGCGCATGGGGGTCCAACGAATTCCACACTGTGAACCACTCATGTTAGAAGTAGGGATGAAACAACAAAGAAACTAGAGTGCAACCATACTTCAGAACTGTACCTTTGAAGCAGTTGCAAAAACTACTACATCGAAGGTTCCTATACCAACATTCTCCAAATAAAAAATCCATCGTGATGCATTCCTCATAAATAAAGTGGATAAGATGGGAGTAATGTGGCATGAATACTCACACGCATGAGGATGTAACAATACCCAAGCCATATATGAAAAATCCATATTGAATGTACCTTGCGAAATAACTAAACATAGGGATGAAAGGGAGACTCAATTGGCAGGGAACTGTGTAGAGGATAAATGTGGGCTTGTGTGAGTGTCCCCTCAACCAACTGTCCATTCTATCCATTGACACTCCTCAAGAGTGATGAAGAGTGACACACACTTTGAGGGAAAAATTTCTTTCAGTTACATAAAATCATATATTGAGATATGTATAGAAGCATTGTGCACAAACTCTAGTGTGTGTTTAGAGAATGACAAAAGGGTATTTTAAAGAAAATGATTTCAAATGAAAAAAATAGATATACTCAGGTCTCAAATTAGTAGAACACAAATGATAAGGAATGAACAAGGACATGTTCCTGATAAGCAAAATTAAGGTGTAATGAATGTCATCTTCCAAGAGATCCACGGGTTACTTGGAAGCATCCATAATTAGGTTCTCCAATGAGAAAATGGAACAAAACAAAAGAAAAAATATAATTTTTTTTGATAATGAAAATGCTGAAAATAAGAAAGAGAAATCATACGTCAATTGAGAAATCCATTCCTTCCAGAGTGGATAAAGAAGAATGGGAGGTCATTTTACTTAAATTCTCTCCGCATGGATGAAGGAAACAACATGATACAAATAACTCTCATTAGATAAAAAAATGGGTTCCCTATGTAAGTCCTAATCTCTCATGTTTTGACATATAATTAGTTATTATGTCTCCTTCTTCATGGGGAGCAAGATGCTAAAATGAAGATAAAAATGGAAGGATAAAAGTTTTTTTTTTTTAAATAGCAAGTTGTTAAAATGAAGAAGATAAAAATGGAAGGATGAAAGATTGTTTTTTTAAATCGACATAAATTGCATGTATATTAACTGTATAATTTGATGCATTTTTTCTTTTTAACTGTTATATTCATATATACTTTTTTTAATTGTGCTTTTAATACTAATATTGTTTCATTCTAAAAGAAATTCAAACTTAATATTTTTCTATTAAAAATAAAAATTAATATAAAATATTATTCTAAATCTTCAAATTAAAACAAATTTAATCATGTTTATTAATATAAGTTTAGACACTCTTTCTCTCTATATATAATCAAAGTAGGTATAAGTCATATCGATTTCTTATGGGAATTCGGGTAATAACTAAGATATTGTGTCAATGTCAACAACATTGATGATGATGATGATTAACGTCCACTAAAACTAATTTTGGTCCATCAAACTTTGAGAAGGAAATTATTTGGTTTACTTTAAATTTTATTCCTATACTAAAAAACTTGAAAACAAGATTCACTAATAGTTTATTTTTTTGGATAGGTTCATAACTATATGTACTATTACAAATGTCTAGAAAAATAAAGCATATAATTTTCTGGTGCAAAACAACAACACATAATAGTAAATATATGTAGATAAGTTTTATAATGATTGTAAATATTGCCTTCACACAAAATATTAACACCATCATAGTTTTAATAACCCTTAAATACGTACATTCTCAACATGATCATAAATAAAATAGACATCATAAACTCTATATTCTTCTTGTGGATAACTCATAGCTATCCATTCTAAGACCTTGGCTAATAACTAAGGTATTGTCTCGATGTCAATAACATTACAACCGTCTGATCTTTGCGCCAAGAAACTATATAAACTATATAGTATGTATGATCCGATAGCCCATGCGAAAATTAGCATCTTGATAACAATCATAGAGAGGGTTTAATAGATGAGAATAGTTGCGCATCTCCAATAAAACAAAAATCCAATTTATTCAATAACCAATCGTCATCGTTCAATATTGAAAGGTTACCAATCTAATCACCCGTAAACCTAAGGTGAAGTGGAATGGAGCCAAACGCCACAACTTGTTGAAATAAGTGTGACCTAAGTTCAAGGATTATCTTTGATATATGATTATTGTCTGGACGAGGTGTATTTTAGTTATTTTTTTGTGTTCATCTTAGAGGTAAGGTAACATGTGTTTTTTAAAAAAAATAATAAAATATTAAAAAAAATAATATGTTGGTTATTTAAAATGTTTACAATTGTGTATATATAAAATTATACAAATTAGATAAATTAAAATGTTTTTTTAACAGTTGCACTTTAAAAAGAGATTTACATTTTGAAAATTTTGTTCTTTTGAAAAATTTGCTCTCTTGATAATTCATAAATCCTTTAAGATGGGTCATAAAGTTTCAGTTGTACATTTATATTATGCTATGTTAGTTTTGTATAATGACCGTAATAATATAAATGTTGTAATAGTGTTCTTATTAGATAGTAGTTTTGTTGTTTTTTTATTTTTTGGAAAGCTTTACTATATCAGTTCAAAATGCCCATGATTGTAGTTAAATGTATTTGGTGTTAATATATAAATACTTCATTAGAACATAGTTTAAGTCACCTCAAGCAAAATGATGTCATAAATCGTGTTATCTTTGATTCAGTTTCGTATAATGATTAGGTTAGCCCTTCGTCAACTGATCTATATAAAAAAAAATAGATTTTTTTATTGTAAAAAAAATATAGATTTTTTTATTGTAAAAAAAATAAAAGTGATTTTTTAATAAAAATATAATAAATATTAAGTAAATATTATAATAAATTAATTTATTAAAATTAAATAAATATAATGGTAAATTAATTTATAAAAAATAATGATGTAAATTAATTTAATATTTATTAATATATAATTAATCAAATATTACAATTTAATAATATTTTTAGTTAATTAATTTAAAGTAACACTTATAAAAGACCTAATAGAAAACACGCATTGATACTCTATAATAAAAACATTTACATCTAATTTAAATATATTTTATAATTTTTTTAATTCCATATATATAATTTATTAAATATTTTTTATTTAAATATAATTTTATAAAAACAATCCAATCTTTTAAATATATATATATTTTTAATATTTTTCTCAAAAACTTAACTTCTTTTACAAAATTTTATCATAAATTGACTAAGTTGAGCTTAAAATAAAAACTAAACCAAACTCTATCCCTAAATTGATTAGATTGCTAACCAAACCTTAAAATTATAACTAAAAAATTTCTATCCCTAAAATTATTAAATATAACTTCGAAATAAAAACTTTATTTTTAATTTGTAAGATTGGAAAATAAACTTTTGAATTAAAAAACAAATTATAATTACATATCAAGAAATAAATTATAATATCTATTTGTAATGAATTTATAATTTTTCTTATTAAAAAGCTTAATCAACAAAAAATATATTTCACTTCATAAAAAATCTAATCCAATAAAAATATTAAATAAATCTTATAATATTTAATATATACTTGGATTCAATGATAACCATTATAGTTAACCTAGAAAAATAAGTAAAATACATAATATTTTTTTTTTAATTTTTTAGTTTGTTAGAGTCTTTCTTGTGGGAGTGACCTTTGGTTTAAGAAACTATGATCGAGGGGTATTTAAGCTGTCAAAATTACTTGAGCAATGCACCCACAACCCTGAGTGTCTCCTTCCAATTAGCTCATCTTAAAAGGAATTAACACAATACCCTCGTGACAACATCTTAATCAGATAAGCTAACTAAATTTAACAAATAAAATACTTAATATCACTAACATCATTCAAATAATATATCCATGCAAATTTTTCTTTCTCTCTTTTAAGAAAAGAAAAGAAAAAACTATATTTATGTCCATAATAATATCGTTTGAAGTAACACTCTTGTACATTTTTGTTTTTCTCTTAACATGTAAGACAGAGGCCACAAATCTGTATATACGAAAGATAACATTCTACACGCATGTTACCTCTTTTCTCTCCTCTTAATTTTTGGATATCTAGGAAAAGTTTATCACAAACTTATTTGATGTCAGTATGTATCTACAAACAAAATGATTCTATGAAAGACAGAGGCCACAAATCTGTATGTAGGAAATAGAACATTCTAAAAGCATGTTACCTCTTTTCTCTCTTAATTTTTGGAAACCTAGGAAAAGTTTATCACAAAATTACTTGTTGTCAATATGTATCTACAAACAAAATGATTCTATGGTTATTAATAATGGCAAAATAATTGTTATTAGAGAAATAACGAATGTGTAATTTTTATATTATAAAAAAAATTAAATATTTGTATATAAGGTTTTGGTAAATTTAGTTTTCAAATAAATTTATGTTGATTTTAATTTTTTATTAACAAATTTACATGATTTTTTTTAATTACTTTTTATTTATATTCAATTTAATTCTACAATTTTACAAACAGAACACAAGAAATTTCATAGGCATGGAGACAATTAATATATATTAGTTAGTTTTACACCGATATGTGTTTATATCTTAGAATTTTGAACACAATAGGTCACAAGTTACGCATCACTAATCGTTTATCTCCATGAGTAGTTGTAGGAATTATTCATACATCAACTACCCCTTATCCATGCATCACCTATGAGTTATTCAAGCATAGCTACCATTTATCCATGCATAGCTACTAATTATTTTTTATATTCTTTTGTTTTTAATAATTGTTTATTTTGAATTTAGAAAAACTGCCATAAAATCAATCTGGACAGTATACTTTTCTTATTCGCATGTAGTCTAGGAAAAGCATAGGCTCTAGAACTCCCCAAATTCTAAAATATAAACATCTATCAGTTTAAAAATAAAAAAGAATATAAAAATAACTAGTAGCTTACACATAGATAACTATGGATAACCAGTATTTGATACATGGATAACTCTTAGCTGATGTATGGATAACACTTATTTGTGACACTTAACTTGTGTCCTATTGGTGTTCACTAGTGTTGGAATTAATTCCACCTAGTCACATCATCCACGTCGAGCTATGTGTTCACGTGATTGTTAGTTGGCATTGTAAATGTTCAGTTAATGCTACGTATCTTCTCACTGAAGCCAAATCGTGAGCTTTCTAGATGTCTCCATGGAGTTCGCTATGTATAAATCGATATTCTGGTTAATGAAATAATAGACAATGGTTTTGGGCAGTTCGGCCCGTTTGTATTATGTCATCTGCAGCTCTGCTTGTTCTGTGTAGTTTTCTGGGCAATCGCCCACTCATTTCTGATGTGCCCCTTCCCACAATTGGTATCAGAGCAGTACCATGGCATCGAGCTGTTTCTGCGCCATTTTAGAAGCCGTCAGCCTAAACAGAGCCGACTGTTGTGTGAGAGTTGTTGTGTGAGGTATGTTTTGTGAAGGTGTTGAGTTTATCTCCACCATTCGTCCTCCTGGCAGATGCCAAAATTCATGAAGCTCTCTTTTATAGAGATTTTGTCGCTGCCAAGATTGCCCGCTACAGAATGTCAGCTGCTGTTGCAGTTTGTTCAAGCTGCAATTTCGTCTTACAGCTCTCTCCTAGACCGCTAGTGTTTATGGGTTGAAATCCCTATTTAAAAGGTTTTTTGTGCTGGGATTTGGAGCTACTGAAGCAACAACGTAAATAGAGGGTGACTGTGTGCTTCATGGAAAAGAAGCCAGCCATGAAATTGAAGAGCTGATCCCTCTGTCTATAGCTACCGCAGATTTGTTAGTTAGAGCTCCTTTCGCAAAAATTAGAGAGCTCGTGGAGGTCACGTGAGTTGCAGCTCGTGCCAGAGAGAGCTGAGCCAACGTTGTGTGTCGGCTCATTGTATTTTGAACAGCCCATAGCTTAAAATTTCATTCTGATGTTGAAGGAGCTGCCGTTGCAGAACAAGTGACCCCCACTCATGCTGGTTGAGTAAGTATTCCCACGACTTGTATGTCAAATCACTCAGCCCTAGCAGAGGAATGATCCTACAGAGGGTGAAAAAAATCCTTTCATTGTTTTTTGTTTGTGCAACCGACTATAAAGGTAGGCTCCCCCACGCCAATGAGCCTGGCTACAACTTGAGTGGTATTATGGAGAGCCCACGGGAGCTCTGAACAGGCTAAGAAGGCCGTAGGTCTTCTCTAGCCATAAAGGAAGTTGGGTGTTCCCGTCTTGAAATGGAGAGTCCAACAACCTTTTACAGCTTGTGCTCCCATGGTTTGAGAATTTGGGATTTCCCCACATCCTTTGAGGACTTGCGATGACCTGTATAAAAGGAAGAACCTGAGACTTTTTGAGACCCCGGCTAGTGTAGAGTGGAGACTGGGCAAGCAATGGTGAAACCCAGTTTATGTCCAATTCACATTCCTTCATATGTGTGCAACTACATGTAGCTACAGGTTGAAGAGGCCGAGTTATTCTTGAAGCCGAGATGCCCTCTGGTTGAGTTCTATCGCTGGTGGATTGGAAACCACAGCAGTGGCAAAGGTAAGAAGAAATTTCTGTTTCTGTTTCTGTTGCAAAAGTTATTGCTCCCATAGTATATTGGTCGAGCAGGAAGGCCTGAGCTCCCATTTTTCGAGCTGTTGTGTTTCCCGTGTGTTGCTGCCAGATCTCCTCAAGTGAATTGAGAGGCACAATTCCTGTGTGTGAAGCCGTGGATGAAAATTGTGAAGGCCGTAGCCTGAAGTTGAGCAGAAGCTCTGTAATTGACAGTTGTGGCTATGTGTGTGAATCTCAAGGAGATTGTCCCAAAGATCAGTGAAATCAAGCTTGGGTAGTTAGTTATGGATTCAAATGTGATAGGTGAATATTGCAGTTTTGACTATGCCGCACAAGTTTAAAGCAGTTATGTATATGCTGCACCGAAATATGATGAAGACCACGTTACTAAAGAAGAGCTCATTAAAGTTGAGCAGGAAATGAAATTTATATATAATTTGTTGTTTGCAAGAGATAATTTGCTTGGGCATGAAGACCAAGTGAATGAAATTCCAATTACTGTTGCAATTGATGAAGAAGCTGTTGATAATGCTGGTTGTTTTGTTGTTGAGACTGTACCCTTGTTGCAGTGGTTGAAGCCTGCATGATAGTTGAAGTTGAGAAGAATGCAACTGAGGTTACAAGTGCAGCAGTCCAAGCTGCTAGAGTGCAGATGAATGAAGAAAATCGTGCTTTGTTAAAAGTTTTAACTCTGTTTATTTGTGCATGTTTTGATTGCAGTGTTAAAACTGCAAAAGCTACAGTATTGAACCTGCCATGCAGCATAAACAAGAAGAAGAAACTCAAGATGAAATTCATGAAGACTATAGCACATAACTGGTTCAAATTTGTGCACCGCTGGAAAATTAAAAAGACAATGACCTGGAGTTTCGATGAAGAAAATGTTCAAAGAAATTTTGTAGTTTTTTTTGTTGTTGCTTTGAATTTGCTGTAGCAATGCTGTTTGCCTTAGTAATTTGAAGTCTTTTTTGGAAGTGATGATGTTGGTTGAAGCCACTATTGGATGTTAGATGAAATTTCATGTTGCTCGTTGTTGAAGAATGTATGTGTTTGTTGAAAGGCTATAGCCTTGTACTCATTGTGTGATCCTCCGCCATTGATGAGTGGTTTGCTTAAGTCTGCCACCTGCGGGGAAGGAAAAGTGTAGAGTGAGCTTCCGCCTTCAGTATTCAGTATGCAGTTGAGAAAGCATCTGCAGCAGTAGATCCACTTTAAGCCTCTCCAAGACTTGAGAGCATTCTGATGATGAAGTTTCTAGCAGCAGCATTGAAAAAAAAATAAAAAAAATTGAAGTGTTCTATTTGTAACTACTTGTAAGAAGCCATGTTTTTGTAAACTGTGTGTTGTAACGTGACTATTGAAATTAAGGAGGAGTGTTGGAATTAATTCCACCTAGCCACATCATCCACCTCAAGCTATGTGTTCACGTGATTGTTAGTTGGCATTGTAAATGTTCAGTTAACGCTACGTATCTTCTCACTGAAGCCAAATCGTGAGCTTTCTAGATGTCTCCATGGAGTTTGCTATGTATAAATCGATATTCTAGTTAATAAAATAATAGACAAGGGTTTTGGGCAGTTCGGCCCGGTTGTATTCTGTCATCTGCAGCTCTGTTTGTTCTGTGTAGTTTTCCGGGCAATCGCCCACTCATTTCCGCTGTGCCCCATCCCACAACTAGCTACAAGTTAAATGATTGTTCTAATAAATAAATTAATGATGGTTTTCTCAGTCATTAAAATAATCATTAGCTACAGTGTTGCACATAGAATCAGGTATGCATCATCTGATTTCGATGATTCCAGACAAAAGTTTATTTCAAGATGGGGTTGATTGTGATGCTAAAACAACGTGCCATTTTGATAGTTGTCAGTCACTCTACACTTTGTTGCAGACCAAACAATATCACCGTTGAAGATGCAAAAGAATCTGAGATTAATATCCTTTTAATTTTGAATGATTTACAAACATATTCATTTTTGTTTATTAATATGGAGGGAGTTGTTTCCCAAGTTCGTAGCCTATATTTAGTTGTGACCTCCTAGGCATTAGTGTTTGGGGATAAGCTCAAGTTATAATTAAAAAGGCATCCTTAAAATTAACACAGACTGTGGGATGTTGAAAGTTTTGTCCGCTGATTCGGAATCGCTGATATCGGTGTAAAAGCTTCTTTTTCATTTTCTTTTCCCTCCACCCTTATATATCATTCAAAGGTAACATGTGGCTAATTCCGTCTTGATCATGGACATGCGGCTTAAAAGTTTTGACCAGTGCTTTGGAATAGCTGGTATCAGTATAAAATATAAAAAGTTTCTTTCTCATTTTAGTTTTCTTTCAACCTTTAATCTCCAACTCTCAACTAGCTGGATTTTGGGTGTCTCCTCCCAACTAACTCATTCCTAAGAGAAATTCAATAGTCTAGTGACAACATATTAACAGAATGGACTAACCAAAGAGAAATTCAATAGTCTAGTGACAACATATTAACAGAATGGACTAACCAAATTTATATTCATGGAAGTTTTTCTTTCTCACATTCATAAAAAAAAAAGAAAAAGCCATATTTATGTCCATAATAATATCGTTTGAAGTGAAAGACTTGTAAACTTTGGTTTTTCTCAACATGAAAGATAGAGACTACAAATCTAGTTGATAGGAATATAACATTCTAAAAGCATGTTACCTCCTTTCTCTCCTCTAAACTTTTGGAAATTTAGAAAAAGTTTCTCCTTTCTCTCTTAACTTTTAGAAATTTAAGAAAGTTTTTCACAAACTTATTTGATATCAGTTTGTGTTTAGAATGCAAATAATTTTGTGGTTATTAATAATGGTAAAATAATTGTTATTAAAGGAATAAAGAATGTATCATTTTTATATTATAATAAAAATTGAATATTTATATATAAGTTTTTGATAGATTCAATTTTAAAATAAATTTATGTTGATTTTTAATTTTTTTATATATAAATTGGTATAAAAAATTTTAATTATTTTTTATTTATATTCAATTTATTTTTACAATTCACAGACGAAACACAAAGACTAACTATTAAACGCTGTGTAAACATTTATAAATAAATTATTTTTATTTTTATAAAATTATATATAATAGATAACATTACAACATCTCCCATAGAAATCTTTTAGGTTTGACAGATTCCCATGATAGCTTTTAAACATGACGTAGGTTTCTGAAGAAGCAGTTCCAAAGAAATCGCTCGAACCTTTTATCATTATAGGGTTTAAGGTTAAACCAAACTAGAATCCAACACAAATTCTCCTATGGGAAAATAATACTTCCACGATTTTACAGATTTGTAAGTATAGACACCATATTAAAAGTAGAACAAACTACAGTAATCATTCGCAACGAAAAAATTCATACTAGAAAAGAAGTCATGCACGACTTTACAGGTTTAGTGTCACCATATTAGTTGGAACAAACCTCATGAATTTGATTCTAAATATGGATAGATATATTGGGAATATTTTTAGAAGCCAGGTTTATAAGCCAAAGAGTGAGTGCATTCGTCAGAATGTTGAGTCCAGTGGGCATGATTAACGACCCAAATTTTGAGCTTACACATTCTAATTTTTGAGCTTAGGTATCCAGTGGGATTTACTTAGAAATCTTTCAAAATTCCAAATAAACAATTACAAAATAAAAAAATTTAAAAGGAAGATAACTAAAAGTATGTGAGAGATGAAAAAAAAATTGATGGTAAATGCATGAATGTATGGATAAGCCATGTAGCTATGTATAGATAACTCATAGCTGAACTAGTTTAACTAGAATAATGTGAGAGATTACAAATATGCATGGAGACAACTAATAGATATTAGTTAGTTTTGGGATATTTATAATGATAGGTCTTTATATCTTAGAATTTGGGGTGGACTACCACCTATCCTTTTTTTAGATTGCAGAGGATGAGACAAGTGTATTGTTCAGATTGATTTTATGGCAGTTTTTCCATATTCAAAACAAACAATTATACTAACACACCCACTTAACTTGTGACTGTTGAACACAGAAAGTTAAGCACCACTAACAAGTTAGTTGATCTCCATTCCAGTTAACTAATTTTTATATTCCTTTTTTTTTAGCATTGTTTATTTTGAATTTACAAACACTGCCCTAAAATCATCCACACTACACTTTTCTCATTCTCGTGCAATCTAGGAAAATCATAAACTCTATTCCACCCCAAATTCTAAAATATAAACACCTATTGGTGTAAAAATAAAAAAAGAATCTAAAAATAACTACTAGCTTATTTGTATTCTATCAATGTTTACCAGCCACACATTAAGTGTTTGTGCTAATAGATAAAATAGTGATAACTTTCTCATGTTTCACAAATAATCACATATGCATCGTTTCATTTCAATGATTCCAGACACAATTTTATTTCAAGATGAAGTTGATTGTGATCTAAAACGACGTGCAAACCAAACGATATCACCTTTCAAGATTCCAAAAGAATTCGAATATCCTTCTACTTTTTCAATGATTTACAAACATATTTATTTTTGTTTATTAGTATGGGACGAATTGTTACGTGGAACAATGTAGAAATTAGTTGTGTTAAGTTGTTATTGGAATTCACATAGATTGTGAGTTCCTGCTAGGGTTTAGTAGTTATCTAAATCTATCATTACTTGATTTAAAGAGTTGTCTTGTATCTACAAATATGTAACTTGTGTACCTACACATAATTTGTGTGAAACATTTTATAATAGAAAAATATATTGTGTGAAGTATTTTATAATAGAAAAATATTTTTTTTTGTTTCCTGTGAATCTCTTGTATCATGGATTAGTATCAGAGCCTAGCTAGAACCACCCTCACATTCAGTCGCTCACAGAGACTCAAACAGAGACAATTTTTTTCATGGATGACCGGTTTTCTTCAGAAGTTTTGAGACATCAAAATCATCAATATATGATCCACTATTATTGTGTGTTTTTTTGTGTGTTTTGTGAGTAATCCGCCTTGCAAAAAAAATACAAATACAGTAAAAAGATATGTGTGAAATTCACTGTTTATTGAGAGTGCAGTTTGAAGTATTATTATTTGGTCTATAAAATTGTGTGATGAAGAACCAATTCATAGAACACGGTAACACGATTTAAATCGGTGGTTCTTGCTGCATACAGTGACACAAGAACGCGTCACTGATTTGATTGTGTTTATACTCTGTTATAAGCTGGTGGCATCGTGTGGAGCCAGGAACATCAGCTTATAGGTTATTGATTATTTTGTGAGTTGTATGATTGAATTCTGAAGACATTATGTATCGAGATCACCTTTCCAGATAACTGGTGAATACAACAGAAGACCATGTATGTATTCAATAGATGGAGGTAGATCCATAGAGTCATAGAGTGATTCAGTTACTTGATTGCTTTTCTTGTGGAAGCCCCGACAAGCTGAGCATGTGAATATTGTCAATTCTACAAGAACGTCAATGATGGTCAGAAGTGGTTATGTATTACATGAATTAAGTGGAAGCTCAAAGATGATGAGAGAAGAAAGAGCTTTGTCTATAAAGTTCAGAGTGGGTATGAGTGTTAGTGAAGACCATATCAGGCAAATATGACAGGTGACAAGATTGTATGTTTTTTATTGTTTGTTATTTTTAATGTATTGTAAGACTACTCATTTTTTCAATAAAGAGCAAAGTTAAAAAAATGTAGAAATTAGTTGTGTTGAGTTGTCATTAGAACTCACATATATTATGAGTTGATTATAGGATATAGTAGTTATTTAGATCCACTTTTTGTAGATCTAGAGAATTCTTTTATACATATAAATTGTAACCTATGTGAAGCATTTTATAAGTGAAAAAAATATTCTGTGTAGTGTGAATCTCTTGTATCATTGCTGTTCTCCAAATTGCTAATTCTGTTTCACAAGTTCGTAGCCTGTATTTAGTTGTGACCTCCTAGGTATTAGTGTTTCGGGCTAAGCCCACGTTGTAATTAAAAAGACATCCTTAAAATTAACATAAGAGGAACTTCACATAGACTGTGGGGTGTTGAAAGTTTTGTCCAGTGATTTGGAATCGCTGATATCCGTGTAAAAGCTTCTTTTTCCTCCACACTTCTATATCATTCCAAGGTAACATGTGGCTAATTCCCTCCTGATAATGAGCATGCGGTTGAAAAATTTTGTCCGGTGCTTTGGAATAGCTGGTATCATTTTCTTTTTCTTTAAGGGAAGGTTTTCTCTGTCTTTCAAATAATCATTCGACAGAATGTTGTACAGGGAATAACGTATGCATCCTCTGATTTCGATGATTCCAAACACAAGTTTATTTCAAGATGAGGTTGATTGTGATGCTAAATCCGCGTGACATTTTGATTGTGGTCGGCCACTCTACGCTTGGGGCAAAGCAAGTTATACCACTATTGAAAATACCAAAAATATTCTAGATAAACATCCTTCCATTTTTTGAAAAGTTGCAAGGGAATTTACAAACATTTTCATATTTGTTTGTTAATACACGAGGAACTGTTTCCCGAGATATCAAATTGGGGTTGTATTCAGTTGCTAAGCAGAAGTTGTCATTGAAAAGGAATCTGTAAAATTCACACAAGAAGAGCATCACACAGACTGTGGGATATTTGAAACTTTTGTCCGGTGATTTGGAATCGCTGGTATGAGTATAAAAGCTTCTATCCCATTTTCTTTTTCCTCCACACTTCTCAATCATGAACATGTGGTTTAAAAGTTTTGTCAAGTTATTTGCAATAGCTGGTATCAATCTAAAAGCTTCTTTCGCCTTTTCCTTTTTGCTCCACACTTGTATTGCTTTTTCCTTCACTCTTCTTTATCGTTCACACGTCGCAGGTGGATAAAATTCCGTTTTGATCATCAACATGAGGTTTAAAATTAAAATTGAGAATCCATTTCCTTTTCGTCCCAAAACGTTGGATCATAAACTTAGGGTTTAAGAAGAAAATCGACAATCTACCGCAAGGGTTTTATGTTTGAGATTTTTAAAAGTGGCATTAATCAAACAAGGATCTTGATTGTTTGTTATTAGTGATTTATTGTAATATCTCTCTTTCTCTTTTAGGGTTTGTACAACATAAAGTACAAGTGAAACTATTGGGGAATGAAATCTATTAAGGGAGAGGGTGAATGGCTTGATAGTCATGAGTTTTGATGGCATTGGTCATCCTAATGTCATGAGCACTTGAAGTGAACTGAGATGTTCACTAAGCAAACACTTAAGTTTAAAAGTATGTTAATAATTAATCTTAGATAAGAACATCGAAAAATATAAAATAAAAATATTTTGTCAAAATTCCTAAGCCAAAAATTATTAATACTTTCCTAATTATAAATTTAGAATAAAGATAAAATGATTTATTATTACTAAGAAAACATATTGTTATTTGTAAATAAATATTTAAATGTTATTACAAATAAGATAAATAAAATAAGTAGTATTAAAGAAGGAGTGATTGTCCTTGATTAAAACTAAAAACTTATCTACAAAAGAAGAAAAGATTAATTTGTAGCTAATGCATGAGTATGCATGGATAACTCTTAGCATAGTCAACTAATTAAATAAAGATTGACTATGTAAATCAATCAATCAGTTAATATTAGCTAACTAAGTTAAGTTAGCTAAGTTAAATACATAACTTATCTAGGAAGTCCAAAAGAATAATTTTGGTTATAAAGAAGACATTATTGTGTTCGTAAGGGGGGTTCTTCTTCTTCTTCCATCCTCGAAGGCAAAGAAGGGAATGGAAAATATGAATAAGATGGAATTGAGGAAACATAGCATTTTTACTCTTAAGCCCTAATGGATTCCTGCCCAACTCGGGGGTGGTCTCTCGGTGGAAAAACCTATACTAGAAAGAGATCACTTGAATTGACGAGATGTTGCAGTCAAGTTTTCAATCGCTCCATTCCTTTCCATTGCTCCATTCCAATCACTAAGATAATTATCTTTTCCCATTTATTTTCAAGTATGTAATTTGATTTCATGTATGCTTAATGATGTTGTAAGTACTAGGAGGTATGAGGTTAAAATTGTTGTTGTTCTTTTCTTACTAAGAGATCCATGTGGTATTGGCCTCGCCTTAAGTTAATAATTGTGCCCACTATTTCTAAATAGGGTTAATGTCTGAATTTATAAAAGAAAAATGATTAGTTGTTGTGGTTTCTATCCAATTTATATAGAAGGAAAGATTAATGATACAACTATTGATTCCCACCCATACTTTGGAATAATATTTATCGGCCCATCTATAAATCCTGAACAGTAACATGGTATATTATGGACATCAATCGGATCCCTTTCATTTCGGTTAAGCATTGTGTTCCATTGATGTTATTAAAGGCTGAATGTATTTTATTAGGTGGGATTCTTGATAACTATTGTGAACATGTCCGTTTGGTCTGTTGGTGGTTTATTCCTATACCTTGAATTTTCGAACAATCGTCTTCTCTTTATTAGAATTGCAGTAATCGTCGATCTATTCGCAAACTTCCATACTTCACAGTTCTTAAAATTCTCACCCTTTGATCCTAGAATAAGCTGACACCGTACAGGACTGCTATTTATTTTACTTAATAAAGGTGACTGTAAACTGTGTGTTCATTTCTTATCACACCGAAATACTAGTTCCTGTCATTCCAGATCATTTTGCTATGGCTGTCAAAGGATTGCATTTGATCTTAGCACCTAGATGGAATTACCTTTCGCATGGAGTCGCTATTACCTAACCACCCTTATATTTCGTGAATGGGACTACGGCTTGATGGTGGTCACGTGAAATGGAAACAATCCTGATGACCCGCGCAATGCTCCTACAGCGTCGCTATTATCTTTAAACAAAGTATTGGTTGTAATAGCGATCAGGTCGTGTTATGATAGTTTTAATAATTCTAAACTTAGACAACTTCATTTCCGTCAGGGAGCTTCACTTGTGTTGACTGGCCCTTTCTTTCAATGTTTCCATAAGTAGCAACTCTAACCTCCCTTCTTAGAGATATACGCTCAGTGGTAGATATCGATCATGTTATCCCTCAACCCTTGCCCTACCTACTCAAACGTGGATCCTGCCAAATACCCTGGCGACCAGTCTTCCTCTCGGTTGAATAAGTGAAAGGTAATCTCTTGAAGGACCAATCTCTTTATAACTATTTAAAGTTTTAGTGCATGCTCGCAGTAGTTGCATTTCTCTCGTGTCGGTTATGAATTATTTACCTTTCCTCTCGTTGATAGACGATCTCCCTTATTTTTTCTTATTGTTAAACCCTTGATCTTATATTTATTCATTAAAAATATTGAAATTTGACTGTTGTTAACATGAGCGATGGTTGTTCCATTAAAACCCCCATAATTAATAAACTGCTTAAGACGTCATTAGCTATGACCTAAGGGATCAAACGTTTAAAGGGATTATACGTATAAATTGCTCTTAAGGGTTTAATTGCCATGAATACTAATATGCTGGAGGATTTAACAATCCCCAAGCCATATATGAAAAATATTGAAGGAAAAAGGGCATGCGCACTTAACTAAAAATTCACTGCGCAATGCATGAATATTTTCTTTTTCTTTGCTAAGGACAGGCGCTAGATGCATACCTTGCTTTTTAAATGTTTTCTAATTACTTAGAAAACAACTAAGAAGTGTACATTAATTCTCAACGGGGGGTTCGTTGAGAACTTGCGAGTTACCGTGCAGTGTATGTGCAAACCACAATCTCCTCTTACATTGGTTTATCTATTTGAAGTTGTAGTTCAATAACCTTACTTACAAACAATGGTATAATCAGTTACATTGTCTTGGTAAGAAACTAGCCATCTAAAAAACTATTAAAACTAAATTGCAATGAAAGTAAATCACATGACATCAAAGCAAAACACGTGACATAAAAGTAAATGCTAAAATTAATTTCACACTTGAAGTAAATTCTAAAACTACATTCAAACTCTACAAAAAAAGTAAATCCTAGAACTATGTCACACTTTGCGGCAAAAGTAAATTCTAATACTACGTTCACACTGTGCAAGAAAGTAAATTCTAAATCTAACTTCACAACACACTTGACAGAAAAGTAAATTGCAGAAATAAAATCTAAAAGCTATCATTGCCAAATACAAGTTACTGTTTATGATCGAATGGAGTAAATAACATTATTGCATTAAGCTCAATGATTGTAAAATAATCATTGAAATTTCTATCTATGCATTGAAATCAAATTGCAGAAAGAAACTACATAATGAGAAATACAAAATTATTTAATTGAAACAAAGCAACAAATTATAACTACATCAACATAAAATAAATAAAATCATGCTATAGAAAGAAAATAATAAAACTAAGATCTAATTGAATCAAAATGAGAGTATAGCTTTATTCCATCATCAATTGGACTATTGCTAGAGTCCTCTCATAGAATGGAGAAATAACTCTTATTTATACATGATTTCTCCATAACAAATAATAAATGAGGATCCAAAATATTCTTAACAAATTCCTAAAAGTTTGGATCTCAAAACTAATTCAAAACTAATCCAAGATCCTTACTAACTACATGCTATTTAGAATACCTTTGAAGTCAAATTCGAATTTAGGGATAGAGGCTATAATAAAATAGTCAAAACTCATACCAAATGTCTCTTAACAGCTTTTGTCTTCTTAGCTCTATCATATATTTGATAGAGATATTTAAATCTTGTGAATAAGCCAAATATGCACTCATATCCATCTCCATTTACCAACTTTAATTTAACATCATGATTTGAGACATATAAGAATAATAGAAATAATGGATTTATAAAAATCCATTACTCCTAATGAATATCTTTCTCCAAAGTTGGTGATTGAAGGTAAAATTTGAATTATTGATTTTCTATAATGCTGCAGATAGAGTTTCTGTAATGCTGCAGATAGAGTTTCCGTAATGCTACAAATAGAGTTTTTGTAATGCTACAGGTAGAGTTTCCGTAATGCTGCAGATAAAGTTTTTGTAATGCTGTAGATGGAGTTTTCGTAATGCTGCAGATAATTTCTGTAATGCTGCATATAGAGTTTCCGTAATGTTGCAGATAGAGTTTCTATAATGTTGTAGATAGAGTTTCCATAATGTTGTAGATAGAGTTTTTGTAATGCTGCAGATAGAGTTTTCGTAATGCTGTAGATACCTGTTGAGTTTCCGTAATGCTGTAACAAATGTTCTGCACTACTACAGAACTCCCTCAAATATGTTGTAGCTGCTTCCAAAAATCGATTCAATATTCAAAGCAAATACATAGTGCACTAATTCTCTCAATGTTAGTCAAAAATCAAATGAAATACTAAGACATGTAATAGAAAAATTACTTGCGCATAAAAACCCGGATATGAGTGTAAGAAATGATTAATGCATGAATATGGATAGGCAAAATGAATTATAAATAAGGTGAAATGGTGGTAAAAATATGCTAAATCCAAGGCCCATCATCTCCCCCAAACTGAAAATGTTGCATGTCCTCATGCAACCTTGTGTCAACCAAGTCGAATGATGTTCATTTTTAATGCAGGCCTTAAAATTCATTGTTAACAAGCCACCACCAATGTATTTGATCATCAAGAGGTATGAAATTTAATCCTGAACAATCCTCCATGCCAACTTAACATTTTCAATGCAAAAATGCACGAAAAGTATATTTTGTAGCCACTAGACTTGGCAATTTGCAACTTTCACAAAAAATGTGTTTTTTCAAAAAATATGAATTGAGTTTTTACCAAACTTTGCAGGGGTGTTAGGAATGTCATTATGCTTCTCCCCGCCAAAAATTGGAGAAACCCACATCACGGTTTTCGAGAAAATGAGAAAATGGCTGTAGGTGACTATGCTTGATTTCTCAAAAAATATCAACTGGGTTTTCACCAAACTTTGCAGGGGTGTAAGGAATGCCAATATGCTTCTACCAACCAAAAATGGGAGAAACCGACATCACAATTTTCGAGAAAATGAGAAAATAGCTTTAGGTGACTATTCTTGATTTCTTGAAAACCGTGCATCGGATTGAGTTGAAACTTGGGTATTTATTCTTCTTATCCTGATGCTTATCTCCTCCAAGTTTCGTGAAAACCCACTTCACCATTTGGGAGATATCTTCATTTCAATTTCTGCAATTTTTATGCCATAAAATGCTCCATTTCAATTTCTGCAATTTTCAAAAACATGGGTGAGTAAAAGCATGGCTTGATTGCAAATGTTGTTCAGAGTGCCCACTGATATGTTTTAAGCTTTTATATATCAAGAGAAACCCTATGAGCATATGAACAGGCCAAAAAGTCATGCAATGGAAAGGTAAGTGTGCCCAAAGAAACACTAATTTGCCCTAGCAAAACGTTTTCAAATAAATTTCTGCGTTTTTCCATTTTTTGTTTTTAACTGTCATAGAAATAATGCTCTGCTAGCATTATTCTTCCTGATTCCCCTATCATTGATTTTTGTGTGATAGCAATAGGACATCATCATGTCATCCAATGTCTCCTAACTCACCCAAACTCAGCACTTTTTCCATTCTCGAAAAAAAATGACAAATGTGAAGAAGTGGAGAAAAGTATATATGACCTGTTATGCTGATTTATGAGAGGTCAAAGACACCGAAAATAGTTAATCTTCAGCTATATGCAACGTTGATTAAAACCATCTCAAGTTATACCTTCAAGCTGGAAATAGTTTCCCTCCTACAGAGACATGCATGCTACTATAGGCATGCCCATTTTAATTCTGCACTTCCCTTCATCTTGTTGTTGTAACATACTGGAGAGATAGCTGAGAAATTTTGTAGTCATGTTTTTCTTACTGCCCACCAAAACTTGCAGCTATCCATTTCATAGAATTTAGAAAGGATGAAATCATTTTCTGCACATAATCTGCAATCTCAAAATACCAGCAAATCAATAGTGCAAAATATTACCCAATTTATCAATGTAAATTCTTTTCATGAAATTCCTTTTCACACTCTGTCCATCATCATGTAATGATTATGTCTTTCATTCGGCAATGTTGGCTATCAACTCTGCAATGTGAGAAAAATCAAAATTCATGAAGCAACTCTTATGTAAAAGAAAATGGTTCACATCGATCATGAAAATTTTCAATCAAGCCTCTGTCATGAATATCTAAAGATTGGATGGATTGCATTCATTGCTCAAATTGATTATGTGCATAAAGAACAACATATTTTATAATAAGCAATCCCACTATTTTCTCCTCCATATCCAGTGTCAACAAAAGTATCTTAATTCTGGACTCATCTGCAAGTTTTGAATAATCTGCAACAGCTTGTGGGTGTGGGAACCAATAAAGAGGCTAGAAACGCCGTTTCTCACTACCATAGGACTGTCATAAGTGAAAAGTACCATGTTTTTCCTTGATGAGCACTAACAAAAACCAAGTGATTGGAATATGTTGCACTTTTGGCCATGTCAATAATCAATCCTTTTATGTCACCAAACTCATCAAAGTTTACAAACAAAAACATACGCATCCATGTGGGAGAGACATGCATTAAGCCAACTTTTCAACACAAATTAATTTGAAAATTAAAACAGGGTTGTGTTACAATATTCTCCTCGAGGATTGTGCTCTGTTATGTCTGCTCACCTCACATTGTTGCTTATCTATCCCCACAACCTCCCCCAAAATGAAGATGGAGCATGAATGCGTTGTTAAGACACCTTATTTACATGAACTAATATGCTAATTTTCTGCTATCAATACTGAATGATGTTTTGTTTTCCTGTTCCATCACCATGTTCATATGTAGGAATGGCTTCTACAACAACTCATTTTTCTATAGGTTCTTGTGGCCAGCCTATTCCCTTCTTCCTGTAGTTTCCCTGGCTTATAGATGAGCTTTTTCCTTTTTTCTTCTTTTGGTTCTTGTGTGACAGTAGTAAGACTTCTTCTTCCAACAAATTCTTTGGCTTGTCTATGTGCATTGGTTGTCCATTTCTCCTTACTACTGGTTCTTATGTGGCAGTAGTGGGGCTTCCTATTGTTGGTTCTTGTGTGACAACTATAGGGATTATGTAACAACATACTTTTATTACTTGGTTGTTTAGGAGATGTCAGGTTGGGCTCGGCTGGGGAAGTAAAGATGAAGTAATGCTTAAATAGAAGGATGAAGGTTTGGGTTGAGCAAGGATGGTAGAGGATGGAAAAGAATGATGACGAGTAATGTAAGGATTATTATGTGTAATGGTGTGGTCATGATAGGTAATGGTGTAGTCATGGTAGGTAATTGTGTGCCCGTTCTCCCAAACTGAAAGCTTCCACTACCCTTAGAAATATAGGAGGAAGTATTGATAAAGGCTCAAGTGATTTCCCAAATACAAATATATAGCATTCAATAAACTTGACTAACAATAAAGAAAATAAGCATACCTATACCTACCTATGAATATCGTGAAATGTGCAGCAACATCCTAAGAAGCATGAGATCTGATGTGGTCCACAATGGTGTAGAAACTGACAAGAAAGAGCAATACAGAATCTAGAGCTTGGATTTGGAGATGAAAACTGATCTTCTGATGTAATAGCAAATCTTGGAACTTTATTTAAAGAGCATGATGGAATACTTTATTTCTCACTTATTTGCAAACCTTGTCCGCTAACAAGCTGGTTTTCAGACAATATCTGTCTGACTGTGCCTAGAGGGTTTTCACAATCATAAATGTTTTATTCCTGAGAGATGCTTGCCAACAAGTTGGTTTTCAAGCATTCCATGGTCTGATAGCGCCTGAAATAGGTTTTCACCATCAAATTTTATTTGGAAAGCGGGTGGGGAGGTGAGGGAGCTTGACATTGGAAGTGAGCCAAGCTGCTTTATTGTGTGGGTCAGGGATGGATGGAGCAGAAAGTCATGGGAGAAATGAAATGGTGGGGGATGAAGTCAATCTCATGATAGTGGTGATATAGATGATTTTCATGAGAAAAACTTATCAACCACATAAGAAAATGAAAGAGTTATTAACTTCAGCAGGCATGCCTATCAAAATAGGAAAATTAAATACATAAGCATACCATGGTGCTAGTTAATGAGCATGATGAATCTTAGGTCTTTTGAAAGGATTGTTTATAAAAATCAAGGTTGTGGCAATGAGAATATGGTAGTGAAAGTTGACCTTTGGAATAGTAGTCTTCAAATTCTTCAAATCAATTCTTCATATGCCTCATTCTGGATCCATCTACCATCTTTGATAAAAAGTCTTCTGGTTGTTGTCTTTTACTGAGACACTATTGGATTAGGCTTCTAGGAACTTGAGCTTCAAAAGTAACACAATCATGCTAATGAATCTTCTTTTTTGGATTTCTAGAGAGAATTCACATCAGCATTAAATTTGGTCTTGACAAATCACTTCATGCATCGATTAGCCTTCTTTAATCTTCCAAGGACCTGCAAAAAAAAATTGGCACTTACCTGCAATAAAATGTGAGCTCATGGAAGAAGAAAGTTGATCAGTCTCTCTTAATCCTAAACATATGCAAGATAAATACAACAATTTTTTATAAAACAAATCCAAGGAAGATAAAAATAAAAAAATCACTGTTTACCAATTGGGGAGCGGTGGCCACCTTAGACAACCCAACGGTATTTTGCTAATAAATTATTCGTTTCACAACCGATTTGAGTGATTCCAAAGCCAAATTAAAGTGGATTCAGAGGGATAACTCCAATAGAAACATGTTTTGAAAATTGATTAATATGGTACTCCAAATCTGCTAAAGAACATCATGTAAGACCAGCAGTCAGTGATTTGAGCATCATGTAAGACCAACATGTTTTGAAAATCACTGACCAACAGTCAGTGATTTGAGCATAACTTTTTTATTTCTTGACGGATTGAAATGATTCAACTTGGAGATTAAAGTAGATTCTCATATGTACCTCCAATATAAACATGTTTTTAATTCAATAAGAATTGATGGGTCGAATATGCCAAAGTACAGCCGATGAGGCAGAGTTCCGTGAGTGCTGATTTATGACAGACAATTAGTATTTTGGGCATAAATTCCTCATATGATATCGGATTTAACTGATTCAAATTTATTTGTAAACTAGATTCATAGGAGAATATGCCTTAGAAATAGGTTTAAAAAATTTATACATTTAGGCACACAAAAATTGACAGTCCCAACCGCGTTCTTGAGTTGTCTACCCTACACCCAGTCAGTATTTTGACCATAACCTTTTCGTTTGATATCCAAATTGAAAAATTTAAATTGTGTTAGAAACTAGATTTCAATGGCTATTTTGGATAGAAACAGGTTTTAAAAATATGGTCTCTCAAAACACAACTGTCCTGATTGTATTTTCAGTAAACCCAACAAGCCAAAATCCCCACATAGCCATTTTTTCACTAAAATGACGATTTAGATGGAAGTGAATATTTTTATGGATATAATTTCAATGTAATACATGAAATAAAAAATAAAATCAACAATCCATATGTTTTTTGAAGGTTCTGCAGTTGCGCTAGAGATCCTCAAAAATTGAAAAATTTGCAAGATATGAATAAACGATTATTTTCAAACTTCAAAAATTGTATTTTAGTGCTAAATGATGTATTTTTATGAATTGAATAACATATTACATACACCTTTTGAAATTTTTGAGTCTTGTGTACTCTTTTTTCAATGACATCCCCTCGAATCCTCTTGAATCCTTTAATAAAATCTTTATTCGCCAAGCCTCATTCCTCTTTCCAAGTTTTCTGCAAAAGACAAATTAGTAATATGTGTGGCTCTTACTGCACCACATAATCATCATCTTGAATCTTTGATTTTATTGATGAAAATAGAAGGCATAAACAAATCTACTAGTATTGCATAAATTATTAACATGGTTCAAATTTGCAGAGATTTGCGGTTGGATATTACACTATAGCAATGTTACAGCGAGGTCGTCTTTGCATCTTATTTGCCTCTGTGCCTCCATCCTTCAAAAAAACATATGCATGTATAATGAAAAAAACAAATAGCTTACTACCAAAAAGAAAATTTACTCAAGCAAAAAAAATAGTGGTTGTGGTAACTCCCCAACAACGGCGCCAAAATGACGGGCTTTTTAATTGTCTTATAATTACTTAGAAAACAATTAAGAAATGTACATTAATTGTCAACCCATTGAGAACTTGCGAGTTACCGTGCACTGTATGTGCAAACCATAATCTCCTCTTACATTGGTTTATCTACTTGAAGTTGTAGTTAATTAACCTTACTTACAAACAATGGTATAATCAGTTACATTGTCTTGGCAAGAAACTAGCCATCTAAACAACTATTAAAACTAGATTGCAATGAAAGTAAATCACACGACATGAAAGTAAAACACGCGACATGAAAGTAAATGCTAAAATTAAATTCACACTTGAAGTAAATTCTTAAACTACATTCACACTTTGCAAAAAAGTAAATCCTAGAACTATGTTACACTTTGCGGGAAAAATAAATTCTAATACTACGTTCACACTGTGCAAGAAAGTAAATTCTAAATCTAACTTCACAACACACTTGACAAAAGAGTAAATTGCATAAATAAAATCTAAAATCTATCATTGCCAAATACAAGTTACTATTTATGATCCAATGGAGTAAATAACATTATTGCATTAAGCTCAATGATTGTAAAATAAACATTTAAATCTCTATCTATGCATTGAAATCAAATTGCAGAAAGAAACTACATAATGAGAAATGCAAAATTATCTAATTGAAACAAAGCAATAAATTATAACTACATCAACATAAAATAAATAAAATCATGCTACAAAAAGAAAATAATAAAACTAAGATCTAATTGAATCAAAATGAGAGTATAGCTTTATTCCATCATCAATTGGACTATTGCTCTAAGAGTCCTCTCATAGAATGGAGAAAGAACTCTTATTTATATATGATTTCTCCATAACAAATAATAAATGAGGATCCAAAATATCCTCAACAAATTCCTAAAAGTTTGGATCTCAAAACTAATCCAAGATCCTTACTAACTACATACTATTTAGAATACCTTTGAAGTCAAATTTGAATTTAGGGATAGAGGCTATAATAAAATAGTCAAAGCTCATCCCAAATGTCTCTTAACAACTTTTGACTTCTTAGGTCTATCATATATTTGATAGAGATCTTCAAATATTGTGAATAAGCCAAATATGCACTCATATCCACCTCCATTTACCAACTTTCATTTAACATCATGATTTGAGACATATAAGAATAATAGAAATAATGGATTTATAAAAATCCATTACTCCTAATGAATATCTTTCTCCAAAGTTGGTGATTGAAGGTAAAATTTGAATTATTGACTTTCTATAATGCTGTAGATAGAGTTTCTATAATGTTGCAGATGGAGTTTACGTAATGTTGCAAATAGAGTTTATGTAATGCTGCAGGTAGAGTTTCCGTAATGCTGCAGATAAAGTTTTTGTAATGTTGCAGATGGAGTTTCCATAATGCTACAGACAGTTTCTGCAATGTTGCATATAGAGTTGCCGTAATGCTGCAAATAGAGTTTCTATAATGCTGCAGATAGAGTTTCCATAATGTTGCAGATAGAGTTTCTGTAATGTTGCAGATAGAGTTTCCGTAATGTTGTAGATACCTATGGAGTTTATGTAATGCTGCAACAAATGTTCTGAACTGCTACAAAACTCCCTCAAATATGTTGTAGCTACTTCCAACAATGGATTCAATATTCAAAGCAAATACATACTATACTAATTCTCTCAATGTTAGTAAAAAATCAAATGAAATACTAAGACATGTAATAGAAAAATCATTTGAGCATAAAAACCCGGATATGAGTGTAAGAAATGATTAATGCATGAATATGGATAGGTAAAAGGAATTATAAAAAAAATGAAATGGAGGTAAAAATATGCTAAATCCAAGGCCCTTCACTTTCTAAGTGCGCACAACTCAAACGTAAATAATCTTTGTATAAATGAACTTTATGCTAAGACATAGGAACCGGAATATATGTAGAAGTTACTGTGCATTAAACTAGGGCATTCACCACAATGAAATACTTGGGAATTCTTGATTTGATTTACTGCGCGTAAATGTAAACAACATTCACATAGCTAAATATAAATAAGATGTGAGCAACACAACATTTAACATTCTTGAGAATGAATATGCGAAACTATAGACTTATATACATTACTCAGTAAAATAGAGTAACTTTGTGCACTTACAGAGAGATGATCTTAACTTCAATCTTTCACCATTTACATAGAACTTGGGCTCTTGAATCATTTCATGGATTTTCACTTCTTCTTCTTCTTTCACTCCATCACCTCTTTCCATCTCTATCTCTATCTCTTTGAATGATGTACATTTATAGAGTTTCACTTCACCGACTCAATATGGCTTCACTTGGAAGCTACAGTGTTTAATTAAAGACTGTAATAAATTCTACCTAAGAAAATATGATCTTGTCGAATACAAAAGAGGCTAGTTAAATACTAACTTGTCGTGACTGGGATTGGATGGAAACTGACTGTCTGTCAGACATTGCAGATTGACAAAATGACCGACTGGGGTTTGACAGAGCCAGCACATATCTGATACGCTATCAGCTCATTAATTATAATATTTCCAACACTCCCCCTTAATTATGAACGGATGGAGATCTTAAAACAAAAAATACAATATTACAAAATATTTCAGAGCTGAAACATGCTCTGTTCATGACAAAGTTCATTATACAGAACTTGTCACTCCCAAAGAACTTCGCAGAAATTGGAGAATGGGTCATTTGCCAATGGTTTTGTAAATATGTCTGCAACTTGATCTTTAGACCTACCAAATTCTAAAGAGATTTCCTTTTTGTTCATCAATTCTCTGATGAAGTGATACCTTGTGTCGATGTGCTTGGTTCTCTTGTGAAACACATGGTTATTTGACAGTGCGATAGCTGAATTATTTTCACAGTAAATGACTGTGGGTTCTTGTTGGTTCTATGACAAATCACTTAACAACCTCCTCATCCAAACTGGTTGACATGTAGCGCTTGTACCTACAACATACTCTGCTTCTGTTGAAGAAAGAGTTACTATGGGTTGTTTTTTTAGAGCCCATGATACAACACTTGTTCCTACATGAAATGTATTCCCAGATGTTCTTTTTTTGTCATCTATGTTTCCTCCACTGTCACTGTCAGTGTATCCAATGAGTTTGAAATTTTCTGAGGTTGAATACAAAATACCAAAGTCTTTTGTTCCACTTACATACCTCAAAATTCTTTTACCTGCTTGCTAATGCAAATATTTTGGTGACTTCATGAATCTTGAAATTAAACTAACAGCATACATGATGTTTGGCCTTGTTGCTATAAGATACATAAGGATGTCAACAAGCCTTTTAAACACTGTAGGATCTACAGTGGAGCCATCATCATCCTTGCTCAATTTTAAACCCATTATCACTGGTGTTGGAGCTGTCTTGCAATTGAACATCTTGAACCCGTTCAAGACATCACTTGCATACTTTGACTGTGATATGAAAATATCCTTTTTATTCTGTTGGACTTCAATGCCCAGAAAATACTTCATAAGCCCCAAATTAGTCATTTCGAATTCACTCTCCATGACTGTTCTGAATTCTTCTTGTCAAAATCACTAGTAAATATTAAATCATCTACATACAGGTAGACAATTAACTTATTACCTTCCTTCTTGATCTTTCTATATAGCATTGACTCACATTCACATCTGTGAAATCCATTCTGAATGAGGTGTGAGTCAATGCGACTGTATCAAGCTCTGGGAGATTGCTTCAAACCATACAGTGCATTTTTTAGTCTGTACACTCTGTGTCCTTGTCCTGGATCTTCATAGCCTTGTGGCTGCTAAATATATACTTCTTCCTCCAAAAAACCATTTATAAATGCAGACTTTACATCCATTTGATAAACAGGCCATTTCTTTTGTGCTGCGATGGCCAGGACTGCTCTGATAATGTCCATTCATGCTACAGGTGCAAAAGTTTCATTGAAGTCTATGCTTGGCTGCTGAGTGAATCCTCTTGCTACCAATCTTGCCTTGTGCTTCTGCACATTTCCATCAGCGTCTTGCTTTGTCTTATAAATCAATTTCACGCTTATCACATCCTTGTAATTAGGAACATCAACTAGTTCCCATGTTTGATTCTTCTCAATGCATTCTATTTCTTCATCCATGGCTTGTGTCCAAACATTGTCTTCAACAGCTTCTTCAAATGTTAGAGGATCATTAACTTGAGAAAATATTGCAAAACATGAAAATGAATTAGGTGTACCAGCTTCATATATCTCGCGTAGACTTCTTTTCCTTGGTGGAGTTGCTGGTGTCGAACTGCGCGCACTGCTTAATGGAGTTTACTGCACACTTGGTGTGCTTGTCAGAGTAGCTTGAGCTGCGCCTTGTGTTGGAGTTGTTTGCGCTGGAGCATGTTGCGCAATCCTTGGAGTAGACGGATTTGTGCAATTTTGATTTACATGTAGAGTCTCATCCACATCTTCTACGCTGTCATAATGTTCAACATGTGACACGATTTTGACATTCTTTTCTACAGTTCCATCCCATGCTTCATTTTCCACAAACTGAACATCGTGATTGATGATGAATTTCCTTGCAATAGGATCATACAACTTGTATGCTTTTGTGTCTTCACAATATCCAATAAAAATACATTTCTATCCCATTTTGTCTAATTTCCTTCTTAGATCATCTGGAACATGTGCGTATGCTACAAAACCAAAAAAATTTAAGTGCAAGACACTATGTTTCATACCTGTCCATGCTTCCCGCGGAACTTTGTTCTTCACGCTCTTTGTCAGACATCGATTCATGATGTATATTGCAGTTGCCACTTCTTCATCCCAATATTCATTCGACATATGCGTGACTGCCAACATGCTGCGCGCCATCTCCATAATTGTTCTGTTATTCCTTTCTGCGATACCATTCTGCTGCGGTGTATACCACGCAGTGAATTGTTTCTGTATGCCATGAGTTTTGCAAAAATTCAAGAAATCATTTGAGACATACTCACCACCTCTATCAGCTCTCAATATCTTGATGCTATACCCACTCTACTTCTCCATAAGTGCCTTAAACTGATGAAAACAACTAAATGCATCAGATTTATGTTTTAGAAAGTAAAACAATGTTTTTCTTGTGAAATCATCAATGAATGTGAGAAGATAAGTGCATCCTCCCATGGACGGTGTTTGCATTGGTCCACAAATATTAGAATGCATGATTTCAAGTGGTGTGCGTGCTTTGTATGACTTTCTGACTGGAAAAGTCTCTCTGTGCTGTTTTCCAAAGATACAGCCTTCACAAATTCTCTCTGGATTTTCAATCAATGGCAATCCTTTCACCATGTCCTTTCTGTGTAGTAGTTTGATCCCACCATAATTAAGATCTCCAAATCTAAAATGCCATAACTAGGATTCATCCTTCATTTCTGTTTCAAATGCTGCTTGCATTGCGCTGTCTTTCTTTTCCTTTGCACAATGAATGTCTGCTTCTTTGCTCTCTGTGCTGAACGCAGATCCATAATTTTCATTATGTCTTTCATGAACAAATTCAGTTGTTTTTCCTCTTATGATGGGCCTTATCCTCAAAGAAAACAAGCAGTTGGTTGTCATCTACACTTCTGCTATCAACTAATTGCTTGGGTCTATGTCCTTGATCACATAACATTTTCCTACCATGTGAACTCTGTGACCTTTTTCCATCAGTTGTCCAATGCTCATCAATTTATGCTTCGAACCTTGAACATAATACACATCAGGCATGAATTTTTGCACCCCCTGTTTCGTTAGAATATCAATAGTACCCTTACCCAAAACAATAACTTGAATACTGTTTCCAAGTGTTACATCAGTTTGAACTGATTTAACTAGACTGGAAAATAAACTTAAATTACCAGTCATATGATTGCTACAGCCTGAGTCTAAATACCATATGTCATTTGAACTTTCTTGGACAACATTGCATTCCAGTGGAGATGTGCATGCTAAGAACAGTGAGCTATTTGGTGCGCTGATGTTGCTTGACTGAGCTTCACCTTGCTTTCCTTGGTCATACTGCTTCTTCCTGCATTCATATGTGAAGTGTCCATACTTCTTGCAGTAATGACATTGAGTTTTTGATTTATCATACCTTTGTCCACTTGGATGATTGGGAGTTTGATTCTGGCCTCTACTGTGACATGCGTAGGGCTGCTGCTATGACCTCCTCTGAATAAACTTCGTCCTCTGCCTCTAGAGTTTGATTTTCCTCTGCCTCTTCCACGACTTATGGATGATTGTGTTGCGAATGCACCTTCCAGCGATGTATTTGAACCACTGATTCTATGTTCATAATTGAGTAATGAGGCTTGCAACTCATCAATAGTAAATGTGGACAGATCTTTGTTTTCCTCCAGGGTTACAACCAAAGATTCAAATTTCTTTGGAAGAAATCTAAGAATTTTTTCCACAACTCTTTGGTCAGTTAGAGTTTCTCTATGAGACTTTATTTGATTAACCAAATCAATAACATGAGTATAGAATGAGTCTACTGACTCTGTATTTTTCATAGATAGAGATTCAAAATCTCTTCTCCAAATCTGAAGTTTAGCAGTTTTTACCTTGTCCAAACCTTGATAGGCAGTTTCCAGTGTGTCCCACACTTTATTTGCTAACTGCGCTGCTGCTACTCTTGGGAGTATGGACTCATGTGTTGCTTGATGTATGCGGAACAACTCCTTTCCATCTTTCTTCCTCTATTCCCTCAATACATCCTTCTCAGCTTGTGTGAGATTGTTGTATGCTGCTACATTTGCTGGTTCTGCATAACCATTATGGACTATTTCTCATACATCTTGACCTCTAAACAAAGCCTTCATTGTTGGAGACCAATATTCATAATTTTTACCAGAAGATATAGGGGTTTGCACATTACCCTAAGTGGAATCCATTCTTAATCACTTTTCCCTTTTGTAAATACAAATTCTACTTTCCGTAAACCAGGCTCTAATACTAGATGAAGGGAAACGGGCACGCGCAATCAATTAAAAATTCACTCCACAATGTATGAATATTTTCTTTTTCTTTGCGAAGGACATGCACTAGACCTAGCAAATTCTTAACTTTCATTTTCTTCCACTTTATAAAAACACTTTACTACAAAATGATCGCACAGAGATTACATGCACAATTCACCTTTGCCCTTTTACTGTCCGCAGATTAACTACGCAATTCAAGGATTATGGGAAGATTGCCTTCGTGGTGTTTTGGGGTTGACTGGCTACTACTGCAAGTTTGTCAAGGATTATGGGAAGATTGCAGCTCCATTAATTGCTCTATTGAAAAAGGATTCTTTTACATGGACACATGCTGCTCAGTGTGCATTTGAAAAACTAAAACATGCTATGTGTACTACATCTGTTCTAGCTATGCCCGATTTTTCCAAGCCCTTCACTATTGAGAGTGATGCTTGCAGCAATGGACTTGGTGTTGTTCTCCTTCAATACGAACACCCCATTGCATTCACCAGCAAAGCCCTTTCTAGTAAGAATTTAGCTGCCTCTACCTATGAGAAGGAAATGATGGCTATTTTGCATGCAGTACAGAAGTGGTGACCATACCTATTAGGGACTCATTTCTGCATCAAGACTGATCACCAGAGTCTAAAATATTTCTTGGAACAACGTGTCTCCTCCCAAGCACAATAGAAATGGGTTAGCAAACTCATCTATGAGATCACTTACAAGAAGGGTAAAGACAATATTGTGGCAGATGCTCTTTCTCCCACATTTGATGCTCAAGGTTCTCTTTCAGCTATTTCTATGTTTGTTCCAAATTAGTTGCAATCTGTTCAACAGGGTTATGTCAATGACTCTTCCTTATCTCAAATCATCTAACGCTTGGCCAACAACCATTCTGATGTACCACATTACTCTTGGAATGGTGCTTCTATGAGATATAAGGGTCGTCTGGTGCTTCCCCAGAGCACAGATCTTCAACAGGCTATCTTCTATCAACTCCATGCTTCTCCATCAGCAGGGCACTCTGGGTTCCTCAAAACGTATGAACGGACACGACGTAACTTCTTTTGGCAGGGCATGAAAAGGACAATTCAACAGATGGTGGCCGAATGTGATATCTGCCAGCGCAATAAGGGTGAAACAACACTCCTTCCAGGATTGCTCGAACCCTTTCCCATACCTACATGGACAGTGATTCTCATTGTGGTTGATCACCTCTCCAAATAAAGTCATTTTTGTGCTCTCAGCCATCTCTATACAGCCTCCTCAGTCGCTTAAATTTTCCTGAACCAGATCTTTCATCTTCATCACATTTGTTCTTCCATTGTCTCGGATCGTGATGCGAATTTCACCAGTCATTTTTGGACAGAACTATTTCGCCACACTGGCACCAAACTGAAGATGAGTTCAGGGTATCACCCTCAAACAGATGGTCAGACTAAAATTATCAATAAATGCTTGGAAACTTATCTTCGTTGCTTCACCTTTGAACAACAACATCAGTGAGCAAAGTGGCTCCCTCTCGCTGAATGGTGGTACAATACCTCTTACAACACTACCTCTGAAATGACCCCATATGAAGCAGTCTATGGTCAGGCACCTCTAGTTCTTCTTCCATACACCCCCAACAGTTCACTAGTTCAGGAAGTTGACACGGTCCTTCGAAACCACGATCAGATTCTTGCATTTTGCGGGACAATCTTCACATGGAAAGAAATCACATGAAGCAACAAGCTGACCAACACCATTCTGAGCACACTTTTCAAGTAGGTGATATGGTTTTTCTTTGTCTCCAGCCGTACAAGCAATCCTACCTGAAACTCAAAGGACATCATAAGCTTGCTCCAAAGTTCTATGGGCCATATCGGATTCTTCAGAAGATTGGGTCCGTTGCTTATAAATTGGAACTTCCTCCTTCTTCCCTCATTCATCCAGTCTTTCATGTCTCTTATCGAAAGAAAGTTCTTGGAACCAACATCAGTGGACAAACGATTTTACCCTAACTGGATAATGAAGGATCCATCCTTTTGGAGCCGAAGGCCATCCTCAATCGGTGCACTCATCAGCTTCGCTCTCGCTCTATCACAGAGGTCTTAATTCAGTGGCATGGCATGCAACTAGAGGATGCTACATGGGAACCACTCTTTCAGATTCAACAACAATTTCCACATATAAAGCTTTGAGAACAAAGCTTTTTTTAAGGGGGAGGGGATGTTAGGAACCCATGTCTTTACTTTGTTAGTATATTGTTGTTGGATGCATATGCTTTGTAAGTCGTCCCATAGTATTTGTTGATCAATATTTTGTGTTATTGTTGTTGGCGAATATGCTTTGTAAGTCACCCGTAGTATTGTTGATCCATAGTTTGTAGTGGCCCATGGTTTTGACCCATAGTATTGGCGCCTAGACTTAGTATATAAGTGTGTGTTGAGACCTATGAAGGAACCGTGAAGTTACTTGTATTGAGCTTGCTCATAGGAGGTTGCCCCCTCGAAGTGGCATGTGATCAATATAAAAGTGATTATGAGTTCTGTCATTTTTGCTATTTTGCATATTCTTATTAATTAATTGCTACAGCTGCTTTACACACAGAAAGAATAGCCAATGAAGTAGAAAAATGTCAAGACTTGTTGAACGAAGCTACGAGAGTCTTCACGACGCTGCAAGAGGACCCCGAGCAGCTACAAGTCCAGACAAATTTGAAGGAAAAGGAAGCAGCATTAGACACATTGAACACAGAGATAAAGACCTTGCCCCAGAAAGACATACTCCGAAAATTTCCAGAAGTCAAAGAATTAAAGAAACAACTTGTAGTGTTAAGGGAATAAGAGGCTGAAGTTGGAAACAAATCACAGCCCCTGCAGGAGGAAGCCCATGATGTAACACAAAAGATAGAAGGAAAACTGCAGGAACTCCATGACCCGTAGGTGGAGGTAGAAGGGAAAAATCAAGATGACTTAATAGAGCATGTGTTGGAAACCATTAAGGCCATTGAAGAAGATTGCAAGGATACGGTTGCTAAGCTGAGCACAACGTATCAAGAGCTCATTGCTAAGATAGCTCCGCAAGAGGAAGAGCAACTATCAGAACCAGAAGTTGAAAGTGACTTGGGGACAAGCCACATGTAAGTGTTAAGGTCTTGTTCAGCCTGGCCCAGGTAAGGCATTCTTTAGAAGAATAGTTTTGGAGTTGTATCCCAGCTTAGATGAAGGCATTTTTGGTAAGTCGGCTTTTGAAGCTACGAAGTTAAGCACACCGCAATATTGACAAGATGGGGTCGTGCAGCTGAGACCCAGTTTCGCTAAGTGGTAGCACCGTGAGGTGCTAGCAAGGAACCTATTTTGGGTAAAGAATGAAGGGAAGGTCGAGCTGCGAAAGCGACCTGTTTTGTCAAAGAACTCCATAATTCCCCAGTAGGTAGGTAAGGAGTGGTGCAAAAGGAAAGTGACCGGTCACACAAGCAGAGGAAGCATGACGTGAACTAGCCGCACAAGGTCATTAGAAGTAACCATGATGGTTTTGGGGAACCTTCGGGTTTTTGACATGTTTGATTGTAAAGATGTGACCTAAGGGAAAGCTCTATAAAAGGGAACATTTTGTAAGGGAAGGGTTAATCTTCATTGAAAATCTATAAGGTGTAATCTTTTGTTTATGAATTGAAAATATTGGTTGTTGAACATTGATCTCTATTGAGAGAAGATTGTAAAGGCTTTGCAAACTGTGTGCGCAACGACCTATAGAGAGAGAAGAGAGTCTGCAGTTGAGTGCATAGACTGGAACTGTTGTACCCTTCCGAAAGATAATACAACAACAGTTATTATGGACGTAGCTCCCATCCTGGGGGTGAAGCACGTTAAATCCTATGCTATGCAATTTCTTATGTGTTTGCATTCGTATCTTTACTTATGATGAATGGTTAACTATTGTTTATGAGTTTATGTGCTTTGTTTTTATATGTATTCGCCATAAAGATGATGATGAGAATAATATGTTAAGTAATCACATGTATGAATGGATGATTGAATGCACAAGTACTTCATAGTATATGAATGTATGAATTATTAGGATAAACACTTAGAATAGCACTGAAAGCACACAGACACGTTGTTATTTTTAGAGTGTAGAAAGTTGCAAGGATCTGTCTATTATGCTTGATTGAATGCATCTTTCTACACTAAAAAAGATATGTTGAGAAATCGTAAGTGCTGAAGGAAGCGTAGTCATTTGTGACGCTGTCCTACCGTCGAGAAATACCCTGTATCGTGCAGCATGTGGGTGCGCGATAGTCTAGGTGTTCACCACGAAGAGGTGGAACTTCGTGCAGTCCAAAATTCGCAACGCGAGTCCTGTAGTGCACTGCTCGTCAGTTTGGTTAAACACTCATCACTGCCCCCCCATTACTTCGCCTCGAGTGAGACATGCAGAACCTGGGTCTTTATAGAAAACCTCAAGAACAATTATACAAGCCAACAATTCTCTTTCCAAAGCATTTAGGTTGGCATTAATCCTTTCATCCACCACAATCTGGTTGTGAGCCACACACTAAATTCTCTCCCCCAATTTGGCCTTCCTGGTAGCCAAAGAAACACATTGGGGATTATCCATAATATTTCCCTCCACACAATCTTCCAACGCCAAGCTAGATGGGGCTTTCATGGTCCATTGCATGGCCAATGTTTGAGTGTATCTAGTTTTCTAGGTTCTAGTAGGACATGTGTTCTCCAAAATACCCCCAAACTATTCCACCAACTATTATGAGGTTGGATTCTACTTTTTGCTGCGTAGTCGATTTTCTGTTCTTCAAACCCAATCTTTGCTTCCTCACTTCACCTTTTGACCAAAATAACCCTGGACATTCTGCATATCTTTGAGGGTCGGAGGAATATTTTTTTCCTAGGAACCTGCCACAGTTTTCCCTTGAGTTACCTTCATGTGGACCATGGCGCACGGGGGTCCAACGAATTCCACACTGAGAACCACTCATGTTAGAAGTAGGGATGAAACAACAAAGAAACTAGAGTGCAACCATACTTCACAATTGTACCTTTGAAGCAGTTGCAAAAACTACTACATCGAAGGTTCCTATACCAACATTCTCCAAATAAAAAATCCATCATGATGCATTCCTCAGAAATAAAGTGGATAAGATGGGAGTAATGTGGCATGAATACTCACACACATGAGGATGTAACAATACCCAAGCAATATATGAAAAATCGATATTGAATGTACCTTGCAAAAGAACTAATCATAGGGATGAAAGGGAGACTCAATTGCCAAGGAACTATGTAGAGGATAAATGTGGGCTTGCATGACTGTCCCCTCAGCCAACTGTCCATTCTATCCATTGACACTCCTCGAGAGTGATGAAGAGTGACACACACTTTGAGGGAAAAATTTCTTTCAGTTACATAAAATCATATATTGCGATATGTATAGAAGCATTGTGCACAAACTCTAGCGTGTGTTTAGAGAATGACAAAAGGGTATTTTAAAGAAAATGATTTCAAATGGAAAAAAATAGATATACTCAGGTCTCAAATTAGTAGAACACAAATGATAAGGAATGAACAAGGATATGTTCCTTATAAGCAAAATTAAGGTGTAATGAATGTCATCTTCCAAGAGATCCATAGGTTACTTGGAAGCATCCATAATTAGGTTCTCCAATGAGAAAATGGGACAAAACAAAAGAAAAAATATAATTTTTTTTGGATAATGAAAATGTTGAAAATAAGAAAGAGAAATAAATCCATTCCTTCCTGAGTGGATAAAGAAGAATGGGAGGTCATTTTACTTAAATTCTCTCCGCATGGATGGAGGAAACCACATGATACAAATAACTCTCATTAGATAAAAAAAATGGGTTCCCTATGTAAGTCCTAATCTCTCATGTTTTGACATATGATTAGTTATTATGTCTCCTTCTTCATGGGGACCAAGATGTTAAAATGAAGATAAAAATGGAAGGATAAAAGATTTTTTTTTAAATTGCAAGATGTTAAAATGAAGAAGATAAAAATGGAAGGATCAAAGATTGTTTTTTTAAATTGACATAAATTGCATGTATATTGACTGTATAATTTTATGCATTTATTTTTTTTAACTATTATATTCATATATACTTTTTTTAATTGTGCTTTTAATACTAATATGGTTTCATTCTAAAAGAAATTCAAACTTAATATTTTTCTATTAAAAATAAAAATAAATATAAAATATCATTCCAAATTTTCAAATTAAAACAAATTTAATCATATTTATTAATATAAGTTTAGACATTCTTTCTCTCTCTATATATAATCAAAGTAGGTATAAGTCATATCAATTCCTTATGGGAATTCGAGTAATAACTAAGATATTGCGTCAATGTCAATAACATTGATGATGATGATGATGATGATTAACGTCCATTAAAACCAATTTTGGTCTATCGAACCTTGAGAAGGAAATTGTTTAGTTTACTTTAAATTTTATTCTTATACTAAAAAAACATGAAAAAAAGATTAACTAATAGTTTATTTTTTGAATATGTTCATAGCTATATAGCTATATGTGCTGTTACAAATGTACAAGAACACATAATAGTAAATATATGTGTATAAGTTTTATAATGATTGTAAATATTGCCTTCACACAAAATATTAACACCATCATAGTTTTAATAACCCTTAAACACGTACATTCTCAACATGATCATAAATAAAATAGACATCATAAACTCTATATTCTTATTGTGGATAACTCATAGCTATCCATTCTAAGGCCTTGGCTAATAACTAAGGTATGGTCTCGATGTCAATAACATTACAACCGTGTGATCTTTGCGCCAAGAAACTATATAGTATATATGATCCGATAGCCCATACGAAAATTAGCATCTTGATAACAATCATAGAGAGGGTTTAATAGATGAGAATAGTTGCGCATCTCCAATAAAGCAAAAATCCAATTTATTCAATAACCAATCCTCGTCGTTCAATATTGAAAGGTTACCAATCTAATCATACGTAAACCTAAGGTGAAGTGGAATGGAGCCAAAAGCCACAACTTGTTGAAACAAATGTGACCTAAGTTGAAGGTATTATCTTTGATATATGATTATTGTCCGGACGATTGCATTTTAAAAAATTTGTTTTTTTTTTTTTTTTTTTTGAGAGATTTGCTCTCTCGATACTTCGTAAATCCATTAAGATAAATCTATGCTCATAACATAGACATAAATATTGATATCTAATTAATCTAATAAACTTATGAAAAAAGATGGGTCATGATTTTTTTGTGTTCATCTTAGAGGTAAGGTAAGATGTGTTTTTTTTAAATAATAAATATTATAAAAAATAATATGTTGGTTATTTAAAATGCTTATAATTGTGTGTATATAAAATTATACAAATTAGATAAATTAAAACGTTTCCTCAACATTTGCACTTTAAAAAGAGATATGCATTTTAAAAAAATTGTTTTTTTGAAAGATTTACTATGTCGATACTTCGTAAATCCTTTAAGATAAATCTATACTCATAAACATAAATATTCATATCTAATTAATCTAATAAACCTATTAAAAAAAATGGGTCATAAAGTTCAAGTTGTACATTTATGTTATGCTATGTTAGTTTTGTACAATGACCGTAATAATATAAATGTTGTAATAGTGTTCTTATTAGATAGTAGTTTTGTTGTTTTTTTTTATTTTTTGGAAAGCTTTACTATATCAGTTCAAAATGCGCATGATTGTAGTTAAATGTATTTGGTGTTAATATATAAATACTTCATTAGAACATAGGTTAAGTCACCTCAAGCAAAATGATGTCATAAATCGTGTTATCTTTGTTTCAGTTTCGTATAATGATTAGGTTAGCCCTTCGTCAAGGGACCAGTGATCTATAAAAAAAAAATGGCTTTTTTTATTGTAAAAAAAATAAAAGTGATTTTTTAATAAAAATATAATAAATATTAAGTAAATATTATAATAAATTAATTTAATAAAATTAAATAAATATAATGGTAAATTAATTCATAAAAAATAATGATGTAAATTAATTTAATATTTCTTAATATATAATTAATCAAATATTACAAATTAAAATAATAATTTTAGTTAATTAATTTAAAGTAATACTTATAAAAGACCTAATAGAAAACACGCATTGATATTCTATAATAAAAACATTTACATCTAATTTACATCTAATTTAAATATATTTTATAATCTTTTTAATTCCATCTATATAATTTATTAAATATTTTTTATTTAAATATAATTTTATAACAACAATCCAATCTTTTAAATATAATTATTTTTTAATATTTTTCTCAAAAACCTAACTTCTTTTACAAAATTTTATCACAAATTGACTAGGTTCAACTTAAAATAAAAACTAAACCAAACTCTATCCCTAAATTGATTAGGTTGTTAACCAAACCTTAAAATTATAACTAAAATATTTCTATCCCTAAAATTATTAAATATAACTTTCACATAAGAACTTTATTTTTAAAATTAAGTAAGGTTGGAAAATAAACTTTTGAATTAAAAAACAAATTATAATTACATATCAAGAAATAAATTATAATATCTATTTGTAATGAATTTATAATTTTTCTTATTAAAAAGCTTAATCAACAAAAATTATATTTCACTTCATCAAAAATCTAATCCAATAAAAATATTAAGTAAATCTTATAATATTTAATATATACTTGGATTCAATGATAACCATTATAGTTAACCTAGAAAAATAAGTAAAATACATAATATTGTTTTTTTAATTTTTTAGTTTGTTAGAGTCTTTCTTGTGCTAGTGGCTTTTGGTTTAAGAAACTATGATCGAGGGGTATTTAAGCTATCAAAATTACTTGAGCAATGCACCCACAACCCTCAACTAGTTGGATTTTGGGTGTCTCCTTCTAATTAGCTCATCTTAAAGGGAATTAACACAATACCCTCGTGACAACATCTTAATCAAATGAGCTAACCAAATTTAACAAGTAAAATACTTAATATCACTAACATCATTCAAATAATATATTCATGCAAAGTTTTCTTTCTCTCTTTTAAAAAAAGAAAAGAAAAAACTATATTTATGTCCATAATAATATCGTTTGAAGTGACACTCTTGTACACTTTTGTTTTTCTCTTGACATGTAAGACAGAGGCCACAAATCTGTATAAAAGAAATATAACATTCTATAAGCATGTTACCGCTTTTCTCTCCTCTTAATCTTTGGAAATCTAGGAAAAGTTTATCACAAACTTATTTGATGTCAGTATGTATCTACAAACAAAATGATTCTATGAAAGACAGAGGCCACAAATCTGTATATAAGAAATATAACATTCTAAAAGCATGTTACCTCTTTTTTCTCTTAATTTTTGGAAACCTAGGAAAAGTTTATCACAAACTTATTTGTTGTTAATATGTATTTACAAACAAAATGATTTTATGGTCATTAATAATGGCAAAATAATTGTTATTAGAGAAATAACGAATGTGTAATTTTTATATTATAAAAAAAAAAAAAATTGTATATAAGGTTTTGGTAAATTTAGTTTTCAAATAAATTTATGTTGATTTTAATTTTTTATTAACAAATTTACATGATTTTTTTAATTACTTTTTATTTATATTCAATTTAATTCTACAATTTCACAAACAGAACACAAAAATTAACTATTAAACATAATGGAAACATTTATATACAAATAATTTTTATTTTTTATAAAATTACATATTTTTTACAACATTACACCATATGGGAAACATTACACCATCTCCCATAGAAATATTTTAGGTTTGACAGATTCCCATGATAGTTTTTAAAAGTTGCATGGATGCTGTTGGATATGACGTAGCTTTCTAAAAATGCAGTTCCAAAGAAATCGCTCGAACCTTTGATCATTATAGGGTTTAAGCTTAAACCAAAAGTAGAGATCCTGATTACGAGATGTAAGCGAATCGCACTCCTCGATGAGTCCTAAGCGTTATAACCTGCATGTCCCTAGTGATATTCATCATCAAGTATACTCTTGATTCTTGTTATTCTGTCAATCTACTTCTATAATTTGTAGACAATTGATGATATGCGGGTCAAATTGAGTACATGCGCATGTTTTGAATACTGAGCTTCTGAGCATTGGGTACTCGGTAAGCATCTGAATTAGCAACACAAATTCTCTTGTGGGAAAAGAATGCTTCCACGATTTTGGCAGGTTTGTAAGTATAGAAAACATATTAAGTGCAACAAACTCCAGTAATCACTCGGAACAAAAAAATTCATATTGGAAAAGAAGTCATGGACGACTTTACAGGTTTAGTATCAACATATTAGTTGGAACAAACCTCAGGAATTTGATTACTAAATATGGATAGATATATTGGGAATGTTTTTAGAAGCCAGGTTAATAAGCCAAAGAGTGATTTAGTTCAGTGGGCACTATTAAAGGCTCAATTTTTCAGTTTACATACTCTATTTTTTTAAGCTTATGCAATAGATTGATTATATGACAGTCCTTCAAAATTTGAAATAAACAATTACAAAATAAAAGATTTAAAAGGAAGATACCTAGAAGTATGTGAGTGATAAAAAAAGAATATAAAAATTAACTGATGCATGAATGCATGGATAACTCATAACTATGAATGGATAACAGGCAGTTTGTGGCAAATAATGAGACAAAGACTAGTGATAACATGTAGCTATGTATGGATAACTCATAGCTGAACTAGTTTACCTAGAATAAGAGAGATTATACATAGGTATGGAGACAATTAATATATATTAGTTTGTTTTACACGGATATGTGTTTATATCTTAGAATTTTGAACACAATAGGTCACAACTTATGCATCACTAATAGTTTATCTCCATGAGTAGTTGCAGGAATTATTCATACATCAACTACCCCTTATCCATGCATCACCTATGAGTTATTCAAGCATAGCTACCATTTATCCATGCATAGCTACTAATTATTTTATATATATATATTTTTTTTAATAATTGTTTATTTTGAATTTAGAAAAACTGCCATAAAATCAATCTGGACAGTACACTTTTCTTATTCTCGTGCACTCTAGGAAAAGCATAGGCTCTAGAACTCCCCAAATTCTAAAATATAAACATCTATCAGTTTAAAAATAAAAAAGAATATAAAAATAACTAGTAGATTATGCATAGATAACTATGGATAACCAGTATTTGATACATAGATAACTCTTAGCTGATGTGTGGATAACACTTATTTGTGACACTTAACTTGTGTCCTATCGGTGTTCACTAGTGTTGGAATTAATTCCACCTAGTCACATCATCCACCTCAAGCTATGTGTTCGCGTGATTTTTAGTTGGCCTCGTAAATGTTCAGTTAATGCTAGGTATCTTTTCACTGAAGCCAAATCATGAGCTTTCTAGATGTCTCCATGGAGTTCACTATGTATAAATCGATATTCTGGTTAATGAAATAATAGACAATGGTTTTGGGCAGTTCGGCACGTTTGTATTCTATCATCTACAGCTCTGTTTGTTCTGTGTAGTTTTCTAGGCAATCGCCCACTCATTTCCGCTGTGCCCCTTCCCACAATTGGTATCAGAGCAATACCATGGCGTCAAGCTGTTTCTCCGCCATTTTAGAAGCCGTCAGCCTAAACGGAGCCGGATGTTGTGTGAGAGTTGTTGTGTGAGGTATGTTCTGCGAAGTTGTTGAGTTTATCTCCACCATTCGTCCTCCTAGCAGATGCCAAAATTCATGAAGCTCTCTTTTATAGAGATTCTGTCGCTGCCAAGATTACCCGCTACAGAATGTCAGCTGTTGTTGTAGTTTGTTCAAGCTGCCATTTCGTCTTGCAGCTCTCTCCCAGACCGTTGGTGTTTGTGGGTTGAAACCCCTGTTTAAAAGGTTTTTTGTGCTGGGATTTGGAGTTGCTAAAGCAACAACGTAAATAGAGGGTGACTGTGTGCTTGGTGGAAAACAAGCCAGCTGTGAAATTGAAGAGCTGCTCCCTTTGTCTATAGCTACCGCAGATTTGTTGGTTAGAGCTCCTTGCGCAAAAATTATAGAGCTCGTGGAGGTCACGTGAGTTGCAGCTCGTGCCACAGAGAGCTGAGCCAATGTTGTGTGTGGGCTCGCTGTATTTTGAACAGCCCACAGATTAAAATTTCATTCTGATGCTGAAGGAGCTGTCGTTGCAAAACAAGTGACCCCCACCCCTGCTGGTTGAGTAAGTATTCCCGCGACTTGTATGTCAAGCCCTAGCAGAGGAATGATCCTACAGAGGGTGAAAAAAATCCTTTCATTGCTTTTTGTTTGTGCAACCGAATGTAAAGGTAAGCTCCCCCACGCCAATGAGCCTGGCTACAACTTGAGTGGTATTATGGAGAGCCCATAGGAGCTCTGAATAAGCCAAGAAAGCCGTATGTCTTCTCTAGCCATAGAGGAAGTTGGGTGTTCCTATCTTGAAATGGATAGTCCAACAACCTTTTACAGCTTGTGCTCCCGTGGTTTGAGAATTTGTGATTCCCCCACGTCCTTTGAGGACTTGCAACGACCTGTATAAAGGGAAGAACCCGCGCACTTTTTGAGACCCCGACTGGTGTAGAGTGGAGGTTGGGCAAGCAATGGTGAAACCCAGTTTATGTCCAGTTCGCATTCCTTCATATGTGTGCAACTGCGTGTAGCTACAGGTTGAAGAGGTCGAGTTATGCTTGAAGCCGAGATGCCCTCTGGTTGAATTCTATCGCTGGTGGATTGGAAACCCCAGCAATGGCAAAGGTAAGAAGAAATTTCCATTTCTGTTTCTGTTGCAAAAGTTATTGCTCCCATAGTATATTGGTCGAGCAGAGAGGCCTGAGCTCCCATTTTTCGAGCTGTTGTGTTTCCTGTGTGCTGCTGCCAGATCTCCTCAAGTGAGTTGAGAGGCACAATTCCTGTGTGTGAAGTCGTGGATGAAAATTGTGAAGGCCATAGCCTGAAGTTGAGCAGAAGCTCTGTAATTGACAGTTGTGGTTGTGTGTGTGAATCTCAAGGAGATTGTCCCAAAGAACAGTGAAATCAAGCTAGGGTAGTTAGTTATGGATTCAAATGTGATAGGTGAATATTGTAGTTCTGACTATGCTACACAAGTTGAAAGCAGTTATGTATATGCTGCAATGAAATATGATGAAGACCACCTTACTGAAGAAGAGCTCATTAAAGTTGAGAAAGAAATGAAATTTATATATAATTTGTTGTTTGCAAGAGATAATTTGCTTGGGCATGAAGACCAAGTGAATGAAATTCCAATTGCTGTTGCAATTGATGAAGAAGCTATTGATAATGCTGGTTGTTTTGTTGTTGAAGACTGTACCCTTGTTGCAGTGGTTGAAGCCTGCATGACAGTTGAAGTTGAGAAGAATGCAACTAAGGAGGTTGCAAGTGTAGCAGTCCAAGCTGCCAGAGTGTAGATGAATGAGGAAAATCTTGCTTTGTTAAAATTTTTAACTCTGTTTATTTGTGCAGGTTTTGATTGCTGTGTTAAAACTGCAAAATCTACAGTATTGAACCTGCCATGCAGCATAAACAAGAAGAAGAAAGTCAAGATGAAATTCATGAAGACTATAGCACATAACTGGTTCAAAGTTGTGCAACACTGGAAAACTAAAAAGACAATGACCTGGTGTTTCGATGAAGAAAATGTTCAAAGAAATTTTGTACTTTTTTTTTGTTGTTTCGAATTTGCTGTAGCAATGCTGTTTTCCTCAGTAATTTGAAGTCTTTTTTGGTAGTGATGATGTTGGCTGAAGCCACTATTGGATGTTAGATGAAATTTCATGTTGCTCGCTGTTGAAGAATGTATGTGTTTGTTGAAAGGCTGTAGCCTTGTACTCATTGTGTGATCTTTCGCCATTGATGAGTGGTTTGCTTAAGTCTGCCACCTGCGGGGAAGGAAGAGCGTAGAGTGAGCCTCCGCCTTCAGTATTCAGTATGCAGTTGAGAAAGCATCCGCAGCAGCAGATCCGCCTTAAGCCTCTCCAAGACTTAAGAGCATTCTGATGATGAAGTTTCCAGCAGCATCATTGAAAAAATAAAATAAAATTTGAAGTGTTTTTATTGTAGCTACTTGTAAGAAGCCTAGTTGAGACTTTAGACCAGCAGGCCATGTTTTTGTAAACTGTGTGTTGGAACGTGGCTATTGAAATTAAGGGGATTGTTGGAATTAATTTCACCTAGCCACATCATCCACCTCAAGCTATGTGTTCACGTGATTGTTAGTTGGCATTGTAAATGTTCAGTTAATGCTACGTATCTTCTCACTGAAGCCAAATCGTGAGCTTTCTAGATGTCTCCACGGAGTTCACTATGTATAAATCGATATTCTGGTTAATAAAATAATAGACAAGGGTTTTGGGCAGTTCGACCCGGTTGTATTCTGTCATATGCAGCTCTGTTTGTTCTGTGTAGTTTTCTGGGCAATCGCCCACTCATTTCCGCTGTGCCCCTTCTCACAACTAGCTACAAGTTAAATGATTGTTCAAATAAATAAATTAATGATGGTTTTCTCAGTCATTAAAATAATCATTAGCTACAGCGTTGCACATAGAATCAGGTATGCATCGTCTGATTTCGATCATTCCAGACACAAGTTTATTTCAAGATGGGGTTGATTGTGATGCTAAAACACCGTGCCATTTTGATAGTTGTCGGTCACTCTACACTTTGTTGCAGACCAAAAAATATCACCGTTGAAGATGCAAAAGAATCTGAGATTAATATCCTTTTACTTTTGAATGATTTACAAACATATTCATTTTTGTTTATTAATATGGAGGGAGCTGTTTTCCAAGTTCGTAGCCTGTATTTAGTTGTGACCTCCTAGGCATTAGTGTTTGGGGCTAAGCTCAAGTTATAATTAAAAAGGCATCCTTAAAATTAACACAGACTGTGGGATGTTGAAAGTTTTGTCCGCTGATTTGGAATCGCTGATATCGGTGTAAAAGATTCTTTTTCATTTTCTTTTCTCTCGACCCTTATATATCATTCCAAGGTAACATGTGGCTAATTCCGTCTTGATCATGGGCATGTGGTTTAAAAGTTTTGTGCACAGTGCTTTGGAATAGCTGGTATCAGTATAAAATATAAAAAGTTTCTTTTTCATTTTAGTTTTCTTTCAATCTTTAATCTCCAACCCTCAATTAGTTGGATTTTGGGTGTCTCCTCCCAATTAACTCATTCCTAAGAGAAATTTAACAGTCTAGTGACAACATATTAACAAAATGGACTAACCAAATTTATATTCATGCAAGTTTTTCTTTCTCGCATTCATAAAAAAGAAAAAGCCATATTTATGTCCATAATAATATCGTTTGAAGTGAAATACTTGTAAACTTTTGTTTTTTCTCTTGACATGAAAGATAAAAACTACAAATTTAGTATAAAGGAATATAACATTCTAAAAGCATGTTACCTCCTTTCTCTCCTCTTAACTTTTGGAAATTTAGGAAAAGTTTCTCCTTTCTCTCCTCTTAACTTTTGGAAATTTAAGAACACAAACTTATTTGATGTCAGTTTGAGTTTAGAAAGCAAATAATTTTGTGGTTATCAATAATGGTAAAATAATTGTTATTAAAGGAATAAAGAATGTATCATTTTTATATTATAAGAAAAATTGAATATTTATATATAAGTTTTTGATAGATTCAATTTTAAAATAAATTTATCTTGATTTTTAATTTTTTTTACATATAAATTGGTATAAAAAATTTTAATTACTTTTTATTTATATTCAATTTATTTTTACAATTCACAAACGAAACACAAAGACTAACTATTAAACGCTGTGTAAACATTTATACACAAATTATTTATATTTTTATAAAATTACATATTCTTTATACATATAATAGATAACATTACAACATCTCCGATAGAAATCTTTTAGGTTTGACAGATTCCCATGATAGTTTTAAACATGACGTAGGTTTCTGAAGAAGCAGTTCCAAAGAAATCGCTCGAACCTTTTATCATTATAGGGTTTAAGGTTAAACCAAACTAGAATCCAACACAAATTCTCCTATGGGAAAAGAATACTTCCACGATTTTACAGATTTGTAAGTATAGACACCATATTAAAAGTGGAACAAACTCCAGTAATCATTCGCAACGAAAAAATTCATACTAGAAAAGAAGTCATGCACGACTTTACAGGTTTAGTGTCAACATATTAGTTGGAACAAACCTCATGAATTTGATTCTAAATATGGATAGATATATTGGGAATATTTTTAGAAGCCAGGTTTATAAGCCAAAGAGTGAGTGCATTCGTCAAATGTTGAGTCCAGTGGGCATGATTAACGACCCAAATTTTGAGCTTACACATTTTAATTTTTGAGTTTAGGTATCTTGAGTTTAGGTATCCAGTGGGATTTACCTAGAAATCCTTCAAAATTCCAAATAAACAATTACAAAATAAAAGAGTTTAAAAGGAAGATAACTAAAAGTATGTGAGAGATGAAAAAAAAAGAATATAAAAAAAAATTGATGGTGGATGCATGAATGTATGGATAAGCCATGTAGCTATGTATAGATAACTCATAGTTGAACTAGTTTAACTAGAATAATGTGAGAGATTACAAATATGCATGGAGACAACTAATAGATATTAGTTAGTTTTGGGATATTTACACTGATAGGTCTTTATATCTTAGAATTTGGGGTGGACTACCACCTATCCTTTTTTAAGATTGCAGAGGATGAGACCCGTGTATTGTTCAGATTGATTTTATGGCAGTTGTTCCATATTCAAAATAAACAATTATACTAACACACCCACTTAACTTGTGATTGTTGAACACAGAAAGCTAAGCACCACTAACAAGTTAGTTGATCTCCATTTGTACTTGCACGAATTATCCATGCATCAATTACCCCTTATCCATGCATCACCTATGAGTTATTCAAGCATAGCTACCAGTTAATTAATTTTTATATTCCTTTTTTTTATCATTGTTTATTTTGAATTTACAAATACTGTCATAAAATCAATCTCCCTGCTACACTTTTCTCATTCTCGTGCAATCTAGGAAAATCATAAACTCTATTCCACCCCAAATTCTAAAATATAAACACCTATTGGTGTAAAAATAAAATATAAAAATAATATATAAATAATTACTAACATATTTGTGTTCTTTCAATGTTCACCAGCCACAAATTAAATGTTTGTGCTAATAGATAAAAAAAGTGATAATTTTCTCATGTTTCACAAATAATCATATATGCATCGTTTCATTTCAATGATTCCAGACACAAATTTATTTCAAGATGAAGTTGATTGTGATCTAAAACGACGTGCAAACCAAACTGCACAACCGATATCACCGTTCAAGATTCCAAAAGAATTCGAGATTAATATCCTTCTACTTTTTCAATGATTTACAAACATATTCATTTTTGTTTATTAGTATGGGACTAATTGTTACATGGAACAATGTAGAAATTAGTTGTGTTGAGTTGTCATTAGAACTTATATAGATTGTGAGGTCCTGCTAGGGTTTAGTAGTTATCTAAATCTATCATTACTTGATCTAAAGAATTGTCTTATATCTATAAATATATAACTTGTGTGAAACATTTTATAATACAAAAATATATCTTTTGTTTCCTGAATCTCTTGTATCATGGATTAGTATCAGAGCCTAGCTGGGCTTAATTTCCTGATAGGTGTGCCCAAGATCGTGGAAAAGCCGTGACTATTAATACTATGTATATTTATGATTAGTTCAACGTAGGTGAATTTATGATTTTTTTACGTGTGAGTGATTGCAATTGTGTGTGTTGCATGCATGAAGGAGCTGTTGTGATTATTTGTTGAAGCCCCGCCTCCAGTAAATCCCTTCGGTGTCGGATTCTATTAGAAACCATTTTTTGTGAAGTTACTAAATAATATATCTAATTGCAGCTTTAGACCTCGATAGTTGCCACTTCTTAACCACGTGATATGAGGAGTAGGACATCACAACAATGGCAAGAAATGGATATGGGATGGCTCAGCGTTAAAAACAACTTTAGCGAAATTCAAATTATTAATGATTGCTACCTTCCCATATGGGCCAAGTTATCCGTTCTCTATGTCACCCACAGAGACATCATTGACAATTCATAGATCGTTCGTTCATGTGGTAGCCAGAACGGCCAATTCAAAGAGGAGGGACCAGAGGATCCGCCACTAATCTGCTAGAACCACCCTCACATTCAGTCGCTCACAGAGACTCAAACAGAGACAATGTTTTTCATGGATGACCGCTTTTCTTCAGATGTTTTGAGACATCAAAATCATCAATATATGATCCACTATTATTGTGTGTTTTTCGTGTATTTTGTGAGTAATCCGCCCTGCAAAAAAAATACAGTAAAAAGATATGTGTGAAATTCATTGTTTATTGAGAGTGCAGTTTGAAGTATTATTATTTGGTCTATAAAATTGTGTGATGAAGAACCAATTCATAGAACACGGTAACACGATTTAAATCGGTGGTTCTTGCTGCATACAGTGACACAAGAACGCGTCACTGATTTGATTGTGTTTATACTCTGTTATAAGCTGGTGGCATCGTGTGGAGCCAGGAACATCAGCTTATAGGTTATTGATTATTTTGTGAGTTGTATGATTGAATTCTGAAGACATTATGTATCGAGATGACCTTTCCAGATAACTGGTGAATACAACAGAAGACCATGTATGTATTCAATAGATGGAGGTAGATCCATAGAGTGATTCAGTTACTTGACTGCTTTTCTTGTGGAAGCCTCCGACAAGCTGAGCATGTGAATATTGTGAATTCTACAAGCATGTCAATGATGGTCAGAAGTGGTTATGTATTAAATGAATTAAGTGGAAGCTCAAAGATGATGAGAGAAGAAAGAGCTTTGTCTATGAAGTTCAGAGTGGGTATGAGTGCTAGTGAAGACCATATCAGGTAAATATGACAGGTGACAAGATTGTATGTTTTCTATAGTTTGTTATTTTTAATGTATTGTAAGACTACTCATTTTTCCAGTAAGGGGGAAAGTTCGAAAAATGTAAAAATTAGTTATGTTGAGTTGTCATTAGAATTCACATAGATTATGAGTGGGTTATAGGGTATAGTAGTTATTTAGATCCACCTTTCGTAGATCTAGAGAATTCTTTTATACATATAAATTGTAACCTATGTGAAGCATTTTATAAGTGAAAAAAATATTCTGTGTTGTGTGAATCTCTTGTATCATGGCTATACTCCAAATTACTAATTCTGTTTCCCAAGTTCGTACCCTATATTTAGTTGTGACCTCCTAGGTATTAGTGTTTGGGGCTAAGCAGACGTTGTAATTAAAGAGACATCCTTAAAATTAACATAAGAGGAACTTCACATAGACTGTGGGGTGTTGAAAGTTTTGTCCAGTGATTTGGAATCGCTGATATCCGTGTAAAAGCTTCGTTTTCCTCCACACTTCTATATCATTCCAAGGTAACATGTGGCTAATTCCCTCTTGATAATGAGCATGCGGTTGAAAAAATTTGTCCGGTGCTTTGGAATAGCTGGTATCATTTCTTTTTCTTTAAGGGATGGTTTTCTCAGCCTTTCAAATAATCATTGGACAGAATGTTGTACAGGGAATAACGTATGCGTCCTCTGATTTCGATGATTCCAAACACAAGTTTATTTCAAGATGAGGTTGATTGTGATGCTAAATCCGCGTGACATTTTGATTGTGGTCGGCCACTCTACGCTTGGGGCAAAGCAAGTTATACCACTATTGAAAATACCAAAAAAATTCTAGATAAACATCCTTCCATTTTTTGAAAAGTTACAAGCGAATTTACAAACATTTTGATATTTGTTTGTTAATACACGAGGAACTGTTTCCCGAGATATCAAATTGGGGTTGTATTCAGTTGCTAAGCAGAAGTTGTCATTGAAAAGGAATCTGTAAAATTCACACAAGAAGAGCATCACACAGACTGTGGGATGTCGAAACTTTTGTCCGGTGATTTGGGAATCGCTGGTATCAGTATAAAAGCTTCTATCCCATTTTCTTTTTCCTCCACACTTTTCAATCATGAACATGTGGTTTAAAAGTTTTGTCAAGTTATTTCCAATAGCTGGTATCAATCTAAAAGCTTTTTTAGCGTTTTCCTTTTTGCTCCACACTTGTCTTGCTTTTTCCTTCACTCTTCTTTATCGTTCACACGTCGCAGGTGGATAAAATTCCATTTTGATCATCAACATGCGGTTTAAAATTAAAATGGAGAATCCATTTCCTTTTCGTCCCAAAACGTTGGATCATAAACTTAGGGTTTAAGAAGAAAATCGACAATCTACCGCAAGGGTTTTATGTTTGAGATTTTTAAAAGTGGCATTAATGAAACAAGGATGTTGATTATTGTTTCTAATTAGTGATTTATTGTAATATCTCTCTTTCTCTTTTAGGGTTTGTGCAACATAAAGTACAAGTGATACTATTGGGGAATGAAATCCATTAAGGGAGAGGGTGAATGGCTTGATAGCCATGAGTTTTGATGGCATTGGTCATCCCAATGTCATGAGCACTTGAAGTGAACTAAGATGTTCACTAAGCAAACACTAATTAGTCTTAGATAAGAACGCCAGAAAATATAAAATAAAAATATTTTGTTAAAGTTCCTAAGCCAAAAATGATTAATACTTTCCTAATTATAAATTAAGAATAAAGATAAAATGATTTATTATTACTAAGAAAACATATTGTTATTTGTAAATAAATATTTAAATGTTATTACAAATAAGATAAATAAAGTAACTAATATTAAAGAAGGAGTGATTGTCCTTGATTAAAAGTAAAAGCTTATTTACAAAAGAAGAAAAGATTAACTAGTAGCTAATGCATGAGTATGCATGGATATGGATAACTCTTAGCAGAGTAAGTTAAGATTAGCGAAAGTTACAAGATAAGTTAAGTAAATTAATTAAAGATTTGTAAGTTAGGTAATTAATTAAATATTTACTAAGTAAATCAATCAGTTAAAAATTAAGTGAGTTACTACACTTAAGTTCGAAAATAACTTATCTAGGAAGTCCAAAAGAATAGTTTTGGCTATAAAGAAGACATTATTGTGTTCGTAAGGGGGGTTCTTCTTCTTCTTCATCCTCGAAGGCGAAGAAGGGAATGGAAAATATGAATAAGATGGAATTGAGGAAACATAGTATTTTTACTCTTACGCCACTCTTACACCCTAATGGATTTGTGCCCAACTCAGTCAAGTTTTCAATAGCTCCATTCCTTTCAATCGCTCCATTCCAATCACTAAGATAATTATCTTTGCCCATTTATTTTCAAGTATGTAATTTTATTTCATGTATGCTTAATGATGTTGTGAGTACTAGGAGGTATGAGGTTAAAATTGTTGTTGTTCTTTTCTTACTAAGAGATCCATGTGGTATTGGCCTCGCCTTAAGTTAATAATCGTGCCCACCATTTCTAAATAAGGTTAATGTCTGAATTTATAAAAGAAAAATGATTACTTGTTGTGGTTTCTATCCAATTTATATAGAAGGAAAGATTAATGATACAACTATTGATTCCCACCCATACTTTGGAATAATATTTACTGGCCCATCTATAAATCCTAAACACTAACATGGTATATTATGGACATCAATCGGATCCCTTTCATTTCGGTTAAGCATTGTGTTCCATTGATGTTATTAAAGGCTGAATGTATTTTATTAGGTGGGATTCTTGATAAATATTGTGAACATATCCTTTTGGTCTGCCGGTGGTTTATTCCTATACCTTGACTTTTCGAACAATCTTCTTCTCTTTATTAGAATTGCAGTAATCGTCGATCTATTCGCATGCTTCCATACTTCAAAGTTCTTAAAATTCTCACCCTTTCATCCTAGAATAAGCTGATACCGTACAGGACTGCTATTTATTTTACTTAATAAAGGTGCCTGTAAACACTCATAGAACCGTGTGTTCATTTCTTATCACACCGAAATACTAGTTCCTGTCATTCCACATCATTTTGCTATGGCTGTCAAAAGATTGCATTTGATCTTAGCACCTAGATGGAATTACCTTTCGCATGGAGTCGCTATTACCTAACCACCCTTTTATTTCGTGAATGGGACTGCGGCTTGATGGTGGTCGCGTGAAATGGAAACAATCCTGATGACCTGCGCAATGCTCCTACAGCGTCGCTATTATCTTTAAACAAATTATTGGTTGTAATAGCGATCAGGTCGTGTTATGATAGTTTCAATAATTCTAAACTAAAACAACTTCATTTCCGTCAGGGAGCTTCACTTGTGTTGACTGTCCCTTTCTTTCAATGTTTCCATAAGTGGCAACTCTAACCTCCCTTCTTAGAGATATACGTTCAGTGGTAGATATCGATCATGTTATCCCTCAACCCTTGCCCTACCTACTCTAACGTGGATCCTGCCAAATACCGCGGCGACCAGTCTTCCTCTCGGTTGAATAAGTGAAAGGTAATCTCTTGAAGGACCAATCTATTTCTAACTATTCAAAGTTTTAGTGCATGCTCGCAGTAGTTGCATTTCTCTCGTGTCGGTTATGAATTATTTACCTTTCCTCTCGTTGATAGACGATCTCCCTTATTTTTTCTTATTGTTAAATCCTTGATCTTATATTTATTCATTAAAAATATTGAAATTTGACTGTTGTTAACATGAGCATAAATTGCTCTTAAGGGTTTAATTGCCGTGAATACTAATATGCCGAAGGATCTAACAATCCCCAAGCTATATTGCATGAATATTTTCTTTTTCTTTGCTAAGTACATGCGCTAGATCTAGCAAATGCTTAACTTTAATTTTCTTCCACTTTATAAAAACACTTTACTACAAAACGATTGTGGGGAGATTACATGGGCAATTCACGTTTTCCCTTTTACCGCCTGCAAATTAACTGCGCGATTCAACTTTTTAATGGTGCGCGTTGCTACTGGGCGATTCCACTTTCTTACTTGTGCGATTCTACTTTTCAACTGCGCAGTTGAACTTTGCTCAAATGCACAACTCTTAACTTTGCACAATACTTTACTTTGCATAAATGTGCACTTGTGGAACTTGACTTTGTGCACTTTATACAAATTACTTTTGCACACTCTTTTATCTTTTACAAAGATTAACTGCGCGGTTAACTTTGCATACCTTTCTAAGTGCGCACAACATTTAACATTCTTGAGAATGAATATGCGAAACTATATTTTCACTTCTTCTTCTTCTTTCACTTCCTCACCTCTTTCCATCTCTATCTCTATCTCTGTGAATGATTTACAATTATAGACTTTCACTTCACTGACTTAAGATGGCTTCGCTTGGAAGCTACAGGGTTTCATTAAAGACTATAATAAATTCTACCTAAGAAAATCTTATCTTGCTGAATACAAGAGCGGCTACTTAAATACTAACTTGCCATGACTGGGATTGGCTGCAAACTGATTTTCTGTCAGACATTGTAGACGGACAAAATGACCGACTGGGGTCTGACAGAGCCGGCGCATATCTAATACGCTATCAACTCATTAATTATGATATTTCCAACACTCCCCCTTAATTATGAACGGATGGGGATCTTAAAACAAAAAATACAATATTACAAAATATTTCAGAGCTGAAACATGCTTTGTTCATGACAAAGTTCACTGTACAGAACTTGTCACTCCCAAACAACTTCATAGAAATTGGAATGGGTCCTTTGCCAATGGTTTTGTAAATATGTCTGCAACTTGATCTTCAGACCTACAAAATTCTAAACAAATTTCCTTGTTGTTTATCAATTCTCTGATGAAGTGATACCTTGTGTCGATGTGCTTGGTTCTCTTGTGAAATACATGATTATTTGACAATGCGATAGCTGAATTGTTGTCACAGTAAATGACTGTGGGTTCTTTCTGGTTCTGTGACAAATCACTCAACATCCTCCTCATCCAAATTGCTTGACATGCAGCGCTTGTAGCTGCAACATACTCTGCTTCTGCTAAAGAAAGAGTTACTATGGGCTATTTCTTTGAAGCCCATGATACGACACCTGTTCCTACATGAAATGTATTCCCAGATGTGCTTTTTCTGTCATCTATACTGCCTCCATTGTCACTGTCAGTGTATCCAATGAGTTTGAAATTTTCTGAGGTTGAATACATAATACGAAAGTATTTTGTTTCACTTACATACCTCAGAATTCTTTTCCCTGCTTGCCAATGCAATTCTTTTGGTGACTCCATGAATCTTGAGATTAAACTGACACCATACATGATGTCTGGCCTTGTTGCTGTAAGATACATAAGGCTTCCAATGAGCCTTTTAAACATTGTAGGATCTACAGTGGATCCATCATCATCCTTGCTCAATTTTAAACCTGTTCAAGACATCACTTGCATATTTTGACTGTGATATGAAAATACCATTTTCATTCTGCTGGACTTCAATGCCCAGAAAATACTTCATAAGCCCCAAATTAAGCATTTGGAATTCACTCTCCATGACTGTTCTGAATTCTTCTATGCCAAAATCACCAGTAAATATTAAATCATCTACATACAGGCAGACAATTAACTTATTACCTTCCTTGTTGATCTTTGTGTACAGCGTTGGCTCACATTCACTTCTGTGAAATCCATTCTTAGTGAGGTATGAGTCAATGCGACTGTACCAAGCTCTGGGAGCTTGCTTCAAACCATATAGTACATTTTTCAGTCTGTACACTCTGTGTCCTTCTCCTAGAACTTCATAGCCTTGTGGTTGCTCAACATATACTTCTTCCTCCAAATAACCATTTAGAAATGCAGACTTTACATCCATTTGATAAACATGCCATTTCTTTTTTGCTGGATGGCCATGACTGTTCTGATAGTGTCCATTCATGCTACAGTTGCAAAAGTTTCATTGAAGTCTATGCATGGCTGCTAAGTGAATCCTCTTGCTACCAATCTCACCTTGTGCTTCTGCACATTTCTATCAGCATCTTTCGTTGTCTTATAAATCCATTCCACGCTTATCACATCCTTGTCATTATGAACATCAACTAGTTCCCATGTTTGATTCTTCTCAATGCATTCTATTTCTTCATCCATGACTTGTACCCAAACTTTGTCTTCAACAGCTTCTTCAAATGTTAGAGAATCATTAGCTTGAGAAAATAATGCAAAACATGAAAATGAATTAGGTGTACCAGCCTCATATATCTCGCGCAGACTTCTTGTCCTTGGTGGAGTTGCTAGTGTCAAACTGCGTGTGCTGCGCGCACTGCTTGATGGAGTTTGCTGCGCACTTGGTGTGCTTGTCGGAGTAGCTTGAGCTGCGCCTTGTGTTGGAGTTGCTTGTGTTGGATCATGTTGTGCAATCCTTGGAATAGACAGAGTTGCGCAATTCTGATTTACATCTAGAGTCTCATCCACATCTTCTGTGCTGTCATTATGTTCAACATGTGACACGATTTTGACATTCTTTTCTACAGTTCCATCCCATGCTTCATTTTCCACAAACTGAACATCGCCACTGATGATGACTTTCCTTGGAATAGGATCATACAACTTGTATGCTTTTGTGTCTTCACAATATCCAATAAAAATACATTTATGTCCCTTTTTGTCTAATTTCCTTCTTAGATCATCTGGAACATGTGCGTACACTACACAAACAAAAACTTTTAAGTGCGAAACACTATGTTTCATACCTGTCTATGCTTCCTGCGGAACTATGTTCTTCATGCTCTTTGTCGAACATCGATTCATGATGTATACTATAGTTGTCACTGCTTCAGCCCAATATTCATTTGACATATGCGCGGCTGCCAACATGCTGCGCGCCATCTCCATAATGGTTATGTTCTTCCTTTCTGTGATACCATTCTACTGCGGTTTATACCGCGCAGTGAACTGCTTCTGTATGCCATGATTTTTGCAAAAATTCAAGAAATTATTTAAGACATACTCACCACCTCTATCAGTTCTCAATATCTTGATGTTGTACCCACTCTACTTCTCCACGAGTGCCTTGAACTGCTGAAAACAACTAAACGCATCAGATTTATGTATTAGAAAGTAAAACCATGTTTTTCTTGTGAAATCATCAATGAATGTGAGAAGATAAGTGAATCCTCCCATGGATGGTGTTTGCATTAGTCCACAAATATCAGAATGCACAATTTAAAGTGGTGTGCGTGCTCTGTATGACTTTCGGACTGGAAAAGTCTCTCTGTGTTGTTTTCCAAAGATACAGCCTTCAGAAATTGTCTCTGGCTTTTCAATCAATGGCAATCCTTTCACCATGTCCTTTGTGTGCAGTAGTTTCACCCCACCAAAATTCAGATGTCCAAATCTGAAATGCCATAACTATGATTCATCCTTCATTTCTGTTTGAAACGCTGCTTGCATTGCGCTGAATGTCTATGCAATGAATGTCTGCTTCGTTTCTCTCTGCACTGAACACAGATCCAGAATTTTCATTTTGTCCTTCATGAACAACTTCAGTTGTTTTTCCTCTTGTGATGGGTCTTATCATCAAAGGAAACAAGCGGTTGCTTGTCATCTGCACTTCTGCTATCAACTGATTGCTTGGGTCTATGTCCTTGATCACACAACGTTTTCCTACCATGTGAACTCTGTAACCTTTTTCCATCAGTTGTCCAATGCTCATCAGGTTATGCTTCAAACCTTGAACATGATACACATCGGGCATGAATTTCTGCTCCCCCTGTTTTGTTAGAATATAAACAATACCCTTACCCAAAATAGTAACTTGAATATTGTTTCCAAGTGTTACATCAGTTTGAACTAATTTATCTAGACTGGAAAATAAACTTAAATTACCAGTCATATGATTGCTACAGCCTGAGTCTAAATACCATATGTCATTTGGACTTTCTTGGACAACATTGCATTCCAGTGGAGATAGTCATGCTAAGAACAGTGAGTTGTTCGGTGCGCTGCTACTGCTTGACTGAGCTTCACCTTGCTTTCCTTGGTCATACTGCTTCTTCCTGCATTCATATGCGAAGTGTCCATACTTCTTGCAGTAATGACATTGAGTTTTTGATTTATCATACCTTTGTCCACTTGGCTAATTCGGGGTCTGATTTTGGCCTCTACCAGTGACAGGCGCAGGGCTACTGTTGCGACCTTCTCTGAATGAACTTCGTCCTCTGCCTCTAGAGCTTGATCTTCCTCTACCTCTTCCATGACTTATGGATGACTGTGCTATGAATGCACCTTCCAACAATGTATCTGAACCGCTGATTCTATGTTCATGATTGAGTAATGAGGCTTGCAACTCATCAATAGTAAATGTGGACAGATCTTTGTTTTCGTCCAGGGTTACAACCAAAGATTCAAATTTCTTTGGAAGTACTCTAAGAACTTTTTTCACAACTCTTTGGTCAGTTAGAGTTTCTCCATGAGACTTTATTTGATTAAGCAGACCAATAACACGAGTATAGAATGAGTCTACTGACTATCTATTTTTCATAGACAGAGATTCAAAATCTCTTCTTAGAATCTGATGTTTAACAGTCTTTACCTTGTCCAAACCTTGATAGGCAGTTTCCAGTGTGTCCCATGCTTCCTTTGTTGAATGCGCTGCTGCTACTCTTGGGAGTATGGACTCATGTGTTGCTTGATGTATGTGGAACAAAGCATTTCCATTTTTCTTCCTCTATTCCCTCAAGACATCCTTCTCAGCTTGTGTGAGATTCTTGGATGTTGTTGCATTTGCTGGTTCTGCATAACCATTCTAGACTATGTCCCATATATCTTGACTTCTAAACAAAGCCTTCATTGTTAGAGACCAATATTCATAATTTTTACCAGAAAATATAGGGGTTTGCACATTACCCGAAGTGAAAGCCATTCTTAATCACTTTTCCCTTTTGTAAATGCAAATTCTACTTTCTGTAAACTAGGCTCTGATACCAGATGAAGGGAAAAGGGCATGCGCAGTCAATTAAAAATTCACTACGCAATGCATGAATATTTTCTTTTTCTTTGCTAAGCACATGTGCTAGACCTAGCAAATGCTTAACTTTAATTTTCTTACACTTTATAAAAACACTTTACTACAAAATGATCGTGCAGAGATTACATGCGCAATTCACCTTTGCCCTTTTACCACGCACAGATTAACTGCGCGATTCAACCTTTTACTGCTGCACGTTGCTACTGTGCCATTCCACTTTCTTACTACGCAAAGGTTAACTATGTGATTCTACTTTTCAACTGCATAGTTGAACTTTGCGCAAATGCACAACTCTTAACTTTGCGCAATACGTTACTTTGCATAAATGCGAACCGAAATATATGTAGAAGTTACTGCGCGTTAAACTAGGGCATTCTCGACCGTGAAATACTTGGGAATTCTTGAATTGATTTACTACACGTAAATGTAAACAACATTCACACAAATAAATATGAAGAAGATGTGCGCAACACAACATTTAACATTCTTGAGAATGAATATGCGAAACTATAGACTTATATATATTACTCAGTAAAACATAGTAACTTTGCGCACTTAAAGAGAGATGATATTAACTTCAATCTTTCACCATTTACATAGAGCTTGGGATCTTGAATCACTTCACAAATTTTCACTTCTTCGTCTTCTTTCACTTCCTCACCTCTTTCCATCTCTATCTCTATCTCTGTGAATGATTTACATTTATAGAGTTTCACTTCACCAACTCAAGATGGCTTCGCCTGGAAGCTACAGGGTTTCATTAAAAACTGTAATAAATTCTACCTAAGAAAATCTGATCTTGCCGAATACAAGAGCGGCTACTTAAATACTAACTTGCCGTGAATGGGATTGGTTGCAAACTGACTGTCTGTCAGACATTGCAGACTGACAAAATGACCGACTAGGGTCTGACAGAGCCGGTGCATATCTGATACTCCATTAGGTCATTAATTATGATATTTCCAACAAATATGTATATATGGAAACTTCATATTGAATGTACCCTGTGAAAGAACTCCTCTTAGGGATGAAAGGGAGACTCAATTGCTAAGGACCTGTGCAGAGGAGACATGTGGCATGCATGAGTTGCCCCTCAACCAATTGTCCATTCTATCGATTGACACTCCTCGAGTGTGATGGAGAGTGACACACTTTGGGGGGTTCTTTTAATTACATAAAATCATATCTTAAGATATGTATAGAAGGATTGTGCACAAACTCTAGCGGGTGTTTAGAGAATGACATAAAGGTATTTTTTAGAGGAAATGAATTCAAATGGAAAAAAATAGATATACTCAGGTCTCAAATTAGTAAAACACAAATGATAAAGAATGAACAAGGACATGATCTTTATAAAACAAATTAAGGTGTAACGCATGTCATCATCCAAGATATCCATAGGTTACTTGGAAGCATCCATAATTAGGTCCTCTAATGAGAAAATAGAACCACACAGAAGAAAAAATAATTTGTTTTTATAATGGAAAGGCTAAAATTAAGAAAGAGAAATCACACGTCAATTGGGAAATCCATTCCTTCCTATGTGGATAAAAAAGAAGATATATATATTGAGATTTCTTCCTAAGGGAGATCATTTTACTTAAATTCTCTCCACATGGATGGAGGAAACCACATGATACAAATAACTATCATTATAAAAAGTGGGTTCCGTATGTGAGTCCTAATCTCTCATGTTTTGACATATGATTAGTTATTATATCTCCTTCTTCATGGGAGAAAGATGTCAAAATGAAGAAGATAAAAATGGAAGGATCAAAGCTTTTTTTTTTAAGTCGACATAAATTGCATGTATATTAACCATATAATTTTATGTATTTATCTTTTTAAAGTGTTATATTCATATATATATTTTTATTGTGTTTTTAGTACTAATATTATTTTATTCTAAAAGAAATATAAATTTAATATTTTTCTTAAAAAACATTAACATAAAATATCATTCAAAATTTTTAAATTAAAATAAATTTAATTATATTTATTAATATCTATTTTTTATGGGAATTTGAGTAATAAATAAGATATTGTGTCAATGTCAATAATATTGATGATGATGATGATGATGATGATTAACATCCATTAAGACCAAATTTTGTCTATGGAACCTTGAAAAGGGAGTTATTTGATTTGCTTTAAGATTTTATTCTTATATCCAAAAACCTTAAAAACAAACTTGGTTAATTGTTTATTTTTTGGTATGTTCATATTGATAATAATCTTTATGTCCTATTACAAATGTCTAAGAAAATAAAGCATATAATTGTTTGCTGCAAAACAATAACACATCATAGTAAATATGTAGATAAATTTTATAATGATTGTAAATATTGCCTTCACACAAACTTATAACACCATCATAGTTTTAATAACCCTTAAACACGTACATTCTCAACGTGATCATAAATAAAATAGACATCATAAACTTTATAGTATTCTTGTGGATAACTCATAGCTATCCATTATAAGGCCTTGGCTAATAACTAAGGTATGGTCTCGATGTCAATAACAATTACAACCCTATGATCTTTGCGCCAAAAAAAGATATAGTATGTATGGTCCGATCGCCCATATGAAAATTAGCATCTTGATAACAATCATAGAGAGGCTTTAATAGATGAGAATAGTTGTGCATCTCCAATAAAACAAAAATCCAATTTATTCAATAACCCTTTGTCATCGTTCAATATTCAAAGATTACTAATCTCATCACCCGTAAACCTACGGGTAAAGTGGAATGGAGCCCAACGCCACAATTTGTCAAAACACGTGTAACGTAAGTTGAAGGTATTATCCTCGATATATGATTATAACATAGACATAAATGTTATGTCTAATTGTTCTAATAAACCTATTAAAAAGGATGAGTCATAAAGTTTGAGTAGTACACTTATATTATGTTGTGTTAGTTTTGTAGGATCACGGTAATAATATAAATGTTGTAATGGTGTTCTTATTGGATAGCTAGGTTTGTTGTTTTTTTTTTTAAGTTTTACTTTATCAATTGAAAATGCTAATGATGGTAGTTAAATGTATTTGTTGTTAATATATAAAGTTTTCATTAAAAAATAGGTAGCTTAAGTTGGAGATATTATCTTTGATATACGATTATTGTGTCGAAGAGGTGCATTCTAGAGTCTAATAGGGGGAGATGTGTAACACCTTTTGTGCTTATCCTGGAGGTGACACATGTCATTTTCAAAAAATAATAAAATATTATAAAAAATAACATGTCGCCTATTTAAAACGTTTACAATGGATATAATGATTCAGCTAACCCTTTTTCAAGTGGACCAGTGATCTATATAAAAATGAAATAATAGATTTTTTATTATAAAAAAAATAAAAAGTGATTTTTTAATAAAAATATAATAAAGATTAAATAAATATTATAGTAAATTAATTTATTTAAATTAAGTAAATATAATGATAAATTAATTTATAAAGATTAATTAAATATGTGATCATAAATTAATTTATAAAAAATAACTATATGTAATGATAAATTAATTTAATATTTAATAATACATAATTAATCAAATATTATAATTTAAAATAATATTTTTAGTTAATTAACTTAAAATAACACCCACTCTATAATAAAAACATTTACAACTAGTTTAAATATATTTTATATTTTTTCGAATTCCATGTATATAATTTATTAAATATTTTTATTTAAATATAATTTTATAAAAAACAATGCAATCTTTTAAATGTAAGAATTTTTTTTTTCTTTTTTATCAAAAAGTGAACCTCTTTTACCAAATTCTATCCCAAATTGACTAGGTTGACCTTAAAATAAAAACTAAACGAAACTCTATCCCTAAATTGATTAGGTTTCTCACCAAACCTTAAAATGATAATTAAAGAAAAATCTATTCCTAAAATTATTAAATATAACTTTAAAATAAAAAAATATACTTTTTAAAATTAAGGTTTGAACAAAAAATTTTGAATAAAAAAAACAAATTATAAATACATAAAATGAAGAAATGAATTTATAATTTTTTTATTCAAAATATTAATCAACAAAATTAAATTTTAAGTTATCAAAAATCTAATCCAATAAAAATCTTAAATAAATATTATAATATTTAATATATACTTGCAATCAATAATAACCGTTATAGTTAACCTAGAAAAATAAGTAAAATACTTAATAACTTTTTTTATTTTTTTGTTTGCTAGAGCCTCTCTTACTTTTGGGAGTGGCCTTTGGTCTAAGAAACCATGATCGAGGGACATTTAAGCTGTCAAAATTACCTGGGAAATGCATTCACAACCCTCAACTAGTTGGATTTTGGGTGTCTCCTCCCAATTAGCTCACCCGTAAGGAGAATTCTTGGGCCACCCCTTGGTTCCACATTCACGCTCAACACTATATTCATTGCATCCATGAACTGCCATCATGCAGCTCTTCACTCCATCATTCATGCTTCATGTGCACCCACTCTTCCAGCTTCCTGTGTACCCACTCCCAGGCAGCCTTGACACTGATACACTCATCCACCCTTCACGTTTCCAGCAAACTCCAGCCTTTAGGCTGCTCCACTCCCATACTCCACGTAGCCTTCACTCCCCTCCACGCTGCTGCACACTCCATTCCACGCTTCCCTTCACACCCATACTCCACGCAGTCTTCACTCCACTCCACGTTGCCCTTCACTCCCAGACTCCATGCAGCCTTCACTCCATTCCAGGCTTCCCTTCACTCCCGTAATCCACGCAACCTTCACTCCACTCCATGCTGCTACACACTCCATACTCCACGCAAACTTCACTCCCCTCCACACTGCTGCACACTCCATTCCATGATGCCCCATCTGCGCCCTAGTTCCTCTAACCTTCACGCTGCCCTATAGGCTCCCTAGCCCCTCCAACCTTCACACACTCCCTTACCTCCACTCGCATGCTGCCTTTTGCTCCCTAACTCCTGCAAACCTCCACACTCAGCATTTCTTCCCTTCCTTCCACGCGCAACACTCATTGCTTCCATGCTCAACATTCTTCCCATATTTCCACGCCCAACATCCATGGAAAACTCCCATATGAGCATTTTTTGTCGGAAAAGAGGATAGATCTCATCTATTGGGAGATCAATTGGTATCAGGGCCCCAAGATTCGAAGGAGAAGAAAGATATGCAGTAAGGGATTTTAACTCATTTTTTTCTTTTCTAAGTTTTCATGAATTTCCAATAGATCTCACACCCTTCTCAGGGTTTCCTACAGTTGATGGTGGATTCATAGATCTTATTGCCCAAGGTGCTCGCATATATCCACCATAGAGAGGAGATTCATAGATCTTCATGTCCACAGATCTCTCCCTCTAGTGAATCCCTTATTTCATAAGCTTACAACACCCCTCAGTGCATCTAACCCTCTGTACTCAACATAGAGCATACACCAGATTTATGTCAAAAGAATATTTTTTTTGGCCTCCAATCCTTCGTACTCCAGAAGATGCCTCCTATAAGAGATCCATTGGCCATTGAGTCTGATTCAAAGGCCTCTAATCCAGTCCAGGACCTCACATCTGCTCTCAATGAGTTAATGAGGATGCAACAAAATACCAACCCAGATCCATTCCGGTTAGATACTCGGTTCTAGCTCACTAAGTTCGTTAGAAAAACCAATGAAGAAGCTCTGGATTCATGGATCCGCAGCCTTTCCACATATTTCAAGACTTGCACAAGCCTTACTGAAGAGAGAAAGCTACAAATTGCAGCATTACAGTAGGAAGGACTTTCTCAAACTTAGTGGGATACAGAGCAGAAAAATACCACCTTGGTAATAGACACTGGAGCCTCAACAAAGGCTTCTTCTTCTCAACCGATCAACACTTGGGATCGCATGTGTGAAGCATTGTGAGATAATTTTTATCCACCCGGGTATCTTCAGTGTTTATGGATTCGATTGAATGAGCTCCTCCAACTACCTACACAAGGGGTACAATCCTATATTGAATACTTCTCGAAGCTTCGAGTATTCCTCCACATTCCAGTCCCGGAAGAGGTATTAATCGTTAAATTTAATTATGGTTTATTGGTTCAATTATGTAGAGAAGTTGATTTATTTGAAAATTCTACATTAGATAAAGCTTTTCAAAGAGCATTGGCAGTCGAGATGAAGATAGCTCCTTAGGGTCATACCCCTCAATCCCATCCCAACTAGAATCCCTCTACTTCACAAATTCTCACACCCAATACTTCATCTCGCTTTCCCTCCACTCGTCCTACCAACCAAAATGTCAATACACAGTGGTGTTCCCTCCACGAGACCAATTCCCACAACACTTCAGATTGTCGTGTTTTACAATCTCTCAAGACCAAGGAAACTCTCTACACAAAAGCTACTTCATCCCAACCTGTAGATGACATGGATAAGATTTCTATTGAGAATCCTACTGAAGTAGATCCCTCATGGATCTTAATGACATCTGAATATTCCAACTCATCAACCCTACCCCTCTTTACTCATAACTGCCAAATAAAAAATTCTTCGGCCTTGCTCATCATGGACAATGACAATGAGAAAATTTTGGTTTCACAAGAGCTAGTGCAGTGCCTCCATTTACCCACCACTCCTCATCCAAAACCATATCATCTAGGATGGGTCTAAAAGGATGGTCGCCGTCTATTAGTTTCTCATCGTTACTAGGTAACATTTGCCATCGATCAATTTAAAGACTCTATACTCTGTGATGGATCACCATTAGATTGTGTTGAATTACTTCTCGGCCTACCTTACCATGACCAACGAAATGCCATTTATACAACCAAATCTCTTCAATATAAACTTACCAAGGATGGCCTCACCTATATCCTTACAACAGCCCCACCCAAACCCAATCCAAGAAAAGAAAAACTCCCTCATGTCCATCTCAACCAGTGTGTATCTCTTTGTCTTGTCCGCCCCATTCAACCAAACAACACCAATCATACCATCCCAAAATCCATCTCTCCTCCCCTTCAAGAATTTGTTAATGTATTCCAATCCCCTATAGGACTCCCCTCCTATCCCCACATAGACCATTCTATTAAACTCATCTCGGGTGCTGCTCTACACAATGCACCTACATACTACCTTTCCCCACAGGAAACATCGGAAGTTGAAAAGCAGCTGATTGAACTAATCAAATCAGGAAACATTCAACTATCATCTTCTCCTTGTGCTTCCCCAACCTTCGTAATCCCCAAGAAGGACACCCCAGAAATGTGCCTTTTCATTGATTATCGGGCCCTTAACAAGGCCATAATGAATATCCACTACACCCTATCCTGGTTGAACAGTTACTTGACACCCTACAAGGTGCTAAATGGTTCACTAAGTGAGATTTGACAGAAGGATACCATGAGGTTCGAATGAACCCAACAGATGTTTGGAAGACAACATTTAAGACCAAGTTTGGTCTTTTTGAGTGGAAGGTCATGCCTTTTGGCCTTACTTATGCACCCGCCACCTTCATGAGGCTTATCAATGATCTTTTCAGCAAGCACTTGGGTTCTAATTTGTTTATTTACTTAGATAACATTATGATCTTCAGTAAGTCATGGGAACCCCATCTTGAGCATGTTCGTCAAGAACACCAGTTGCAGGTTAAAGAAAAGAAGTCATATTTTGGCGAATGCTCAGTTCCTTACTTGGGATTTCTTGTCAACTTAGAAGGTATTCAACCTGATCCTGCCCACATCAAAGCATTGAAACAATGGACAACACCTTTGTTCTACATTTCTCTCAGATTGCTCGTCCACTGCATCAGCTATCCAATAGAAATTCCACTTTTGCATGGAATAAAGAAGCCACCAGCCACTTTGTTCATCTCAAAGAAGCTCTATGCTCTTCCCTAGTACTCAGTTTTCCAGACCTCTCTACACCATTTGAGATTGAGTCAAAGGCCTCGCAGTATGCTATTGGCACAATGCTTAAACAAGGAGGAGGACATCTTGTTGCTTACCACTCGGAATCTATTTCAGATGCTAAGAGAAACTATAGAACCTATGACAAGAACTTCTACAACCTAGTGAAAGCTCTCAGGAAATGGTGCCATTATCTATTGGCATGCAAAGGACAACCTCCAGCTCAAGCAAACTGGATTACATCTCAGATGAGGCAATGTCTCGTTCCCCATCTTCTCATAAAAGAAGGGGATGCTTCTAGATCTAAACATGGAGGAATTGGGACACCCTTGGTTCCACCTTCACACTCAGCACTATCTTCACTTCTTCCGTGACATACCATCACGCTCTCTTCGCACTTATCCGTCTAGATGAACTTGTTTGCCTTTTTCTGTAAGGCGGTCATGGGGCATGCAATCCATGAAAATTTCTCAATGAACTTTCGGTAGTAGCCGACTAATCCTGAGAACAACCTTATGTCGAATACGCAAGTGGGTGTGTGCCATTCTTCGATAGCTTTTACCTTTTCGGGGTCGACGGCTATTCCCTTCTTGGAAATGATATGTCCTAGGTATTGAATCTGAGGTCTGTAGAAATCGCACTTACTAAACTTGGCGTAAAGCTCATGTTCTCTTAATATCCATAAAACAATTCAGAGGTGCTCCTCATGTTCTATCTCGTTCTTGGAGTAGATCAGAATGTCGTTAATAAAGACTATAACGAATTTATCGAGGTATTTACTAAAGATACTGTTCATCATGCACATAAAGTTGGTCGGTGCGTTTGTCAACCCAAAGGGCATAACTACGAACTCGTAGTGGCCGTAATGGGTTTGAAATGCGGTCTTGTTGATATCCTCATCACGGATCCTTACCTGATGGTACCCGGATCGTAAGTCGATATTCGAGAAGATCTTCGCTCCTCCGACTTGGTCAAACAAGTCGTCGATTCTAGGGAGTGGGTTGCAGTTCTTAATGGTCATCTTGTTAAGTTGGCGGTAATCGATGCACATCCGCATCGTGCCATCCTTCTTCTTGAAGAAGAGTATCGGTGCGACCCAAGGGGACACACTAGGTCAGATGTACCCTTTTTCAATTAGTTCTTGTAACTGAAGTTTGAGCTCCACCAATTCTGGTGTGCTCATGCGGTTCGGAGCTTTAGAAGCTGGTACTGACCCAAGTGTCAGTTCGATAGAAAAGTCTAACTCTCATTTAGGTGGTAATCCCGATATTTCTTCGAGAAATACATCCTTGAATTCTACGAGGATTGGAAAGTCTTTGATATTCTATTCCTTATCAGTTTCTATGTTTTGGATGTTGATGGCAAAGAGTTTGCATCCCTTTCTAATACATTTTTTTGCTTGTAAGGTGGAGATCTGTCTTATTGACACTTTCTTAGGGATACCCTGAATTGTCTTCTAGATCCCTTGGTCATCCCTACAAAGTAAAGATTTGTTTAAACAATCTAGGAGGACATGGTTCTCTTCCAACCAATGCATGTCGATGAGTACGTCGTACGACCTTAGGGGTAGAATGTTTAAATCTAACCTATCTTGAAATCCGTTTAAGTTTATCTTGCAAGTTTTAACTAACTCGGAGATCTTTTTTTTGGTACCGGTGGCTAGTTGTACCAGCACGGTTTCTCGTGAGGTTCTCGGTTTAACATGCAAGTGTCCATTATCTTAGGGGAGATATAAATTCGGCAAGAGCTGGGGTCTATCAAAACTGAAATTGTAGTGTCAGAGATCTTACCCTCTAATTCCACCATTGTGGCTTGGTGATCTGCCTGTCGACCGTCGAGAGTGGCATAGATCCTTGGTGTTTTTGCCATGTCTCATACGGTAGTGTCTGTTTGGATGTTGTGTAAAACTCCATCCGTTTTGCTAGGGAAGTCTCTGTAGTAGTGGGGCCCTTGGCATTTCCAACAAGAAACATTTGGTGGGATAGTTTTGGTCCCTTTGTTGAATGTTGCCCTGTTGGTAGGTGGTCAGGGTGCACTTGGCTGTGCTTGAGATCGGTTGAAGCCTTTGTTAGTTGGAAAACTATTGTTGTGTTTTTTAAAGGGTGGAGGTCTGAAACATGGTTTGCGGCTTTCCGAGAAGGTTCAGAACCCATCTCTGATTCGGTTGATGCTGTCATTATGTTGTTGCAGCAACATCCCCCCCAAAATTTTGTACATATTGGGGCCCCTCCTTTAAATTTTTTAGAAAGGCTGCCTTAAGAGGCCATTCCCAGCTTTTAACTTGGTTTCTCATCAGAAAATCATGCCATGAGCCTTCCCAAGTTTCCTTCCGAAAGACAGAATTCGTGGAAGCTTCCTGAAGATGCGGATCTTTTCAGACTTATTCCCTGCAGTTGCGGAAGTTTTAGAGTCTAAAACTTAGAAGTTATCATTGAGAAGCTGCGAGAACTATTGGGGAATTCCTTCCGAAACGGCGGAGGAATTCAAGAAAGCCCCGCAGTTGCGGAAGGATTCGGGTTTTCCTCCCGAAACGGCGGAAACCATTTAGCATAAGCTTCCCGAAAAAGGACTTAAAAAAAAACTTTTCGAAAGTTTGCAGAGCGTTTGAAAAAAGCCCCGGGGAACCATTCAACTTTTTCTCCCGAAACGGCGGGAACCATTTTCATAAGTCTCCCGAAAAGATTTGGAGATTATTGTTAAAAAGTTGCGGAAATATTTGACGAATTCCTTCCGAAACGGCGGAAGAATTCAAGAAAGCTGCCCGAAACTTGCGGGAGCCATTCGCCAACCTTCCCCGAAGCCGCCGAATGACTTAGTTTCTTTTGAAAATCCTTAAGTCTCGAAGTTGCGGAAGCTTTTCGCCAAAGCCTCCTGCAACTGCGGAAACCTTCGCGTTATCTTTCCGAAACCCCGGCGAGAAAAGTTTACGGAATCATCCAGTTTATCTTTCCGAAATTGCGGGAGTCTTCTGCGGAAGCCTTCACATTAACTTTCCGAAACGCCGAAACACTTAGACCTTTTTGGAACCATTCGCAAAAGCAGTCCGCAACTGCGGAAGCTTTCAGGTTATCCCTCCGAAACAGCAGAGCCGTTCGCCAATCCGTTCCGAAACGGTGGGAGCTAATTGCGAAAGATTTCCGCAACTCCGGAAACGCTCTCGAAGCACGACCGAGACTTAGAAAATTCTCAAGTTTGCGGGAGCATTTTGCGGAAGCTTTCGCGGAATCCTTCTGAAACTGCGGAAGCTGTTTGTGAAAGCCTTCCGCAATTTCCGAAGCTTTCATGTTATCATCCCGAAAACCCGCCAAAAGACTTAGACGTTCATGTTCGTGTTGCGGAAGCCATTCGCCAATTCTTTCCGAAACGGCGGGGGAGTTCAGCATAACTTACCGCAATGGCGGGTGAAATTCATAAATCCATCCCGCGGGTGGCGGTCGCACATGCACAATTTTTAAAGCTCGTTTTAAATGCGCCACCCACCACAGTTAAACCCCGCACGTGCCCAATTCGTTTAAATAAACGGTGGGGTTTGGGCCAACCACATTGCTATTTTTTGATTAACAAGCACCGTTGGAAACCTTGCCGCGCCAGACAACTCAGCTCGACCGTCCACGTCCGCGTCCACCTCATTCAACCATCTTCACGGTGCCAGGTAGGATTTTTAACCGTTATTTGTTTTCTCTTTTCCACGTCAAAGTACCCTTTAGTTTTTTCCCGTCCATAGCATGGCCATAGATCGTCATTTTTTTTTAAGGCTGCCGAAGCCTCGTAATCTCGCAGCTCTTCCAAATCCAGGACCATCCCCGCCCGCATTTCTCCACCAACTATGTTTCGAGCGTCGTCGCCCTCGTTTAAATCCTAAGCATGGCCATAGAGTTTCACGTCAAAGTACGATAAATATACCCTGGCGGCTGGCCGAACCCCTCACCTGTTCATCAGCGCGGAGAGCCATCTCTGGCTTCGTTTTAAATTTATCTCAACCCAAGCTAACCGACCATTTACCATTTGAACCAAAAATGAAGGACACCCTCTCCCCTAGAACTAGACCGAGAACAGGTTGTTCCCTCGACATACTTACCCTTTCGGGAGCATTCCGAACCTTGTCCCTTCAAGAGAATCAAGTCTCTATAACTAGATTTCTTATTTGGAATGGTGTATGTTGATTCCCAACAGGCAGCTTCACAATTTATTTATCTTATTGACATATTAAAATGGTGATGCTCTCTGTTAAAATCTCACAGTATGTTGCACATTTTTATAATGACTTGTATTTGGTTGCTATCAGGGATAAGTCAAAATGCCAAAAGGTGGTAGGAAGAAGGCTAAAATGACAGAAAAACAGCCTACACCACTTAGAACTGAGACCACACTCCAGGATACTAGGTGCACCACTGGTATTCCTCCAGAAATCCGCTGGGGTGACATCTACAGGATGATCCGAGACCAAAATATCCCGGATATGTTGCTAGAAGAGGAGCAAATTTATCTCAATATCAGAACTTCAGGCATAGCCAGGGCTTCTACCCGCCCTGAACTGTTCCCATGTTCTAAAGTAATCGGATGGATACTCCAACATACGGATACGGAAGCAAGAGTAATTCATGACAGCGGGAAGATAGCCATTGCCTCATCTCACCCAGCATACCTGGCCGCGGCCTACAAATTCCCCCGCACCCAGCAATCTCTGACTGATGAATGGCTGGGCCAGATGAACAACATTGAAATGGCCAAAAAACTACTAGTCGTGGGAAAGCATTTGAGAAAGAAAGGTAATGACGAATATGACGTCCAGAATCTGAGACCTCCTTTCAGGTTGATCGCCTTGATGTTGTGCAGAATATTCGGCATGCTCGATGGCACCGTGTACAAGATTCAGTGGGTCCCCATCATCCACTTCGTGGAATTTAAAGGAACTGTGTTTGACTGGGCCACTCTCCTATCAGACAGTTTGGCCTCAATGGTAGTTGCTGCAAGGGAAGGACTGGCCTTAAAGAAGGCAGAATTTTACATGTCCTCATATCTTATTGATTGTGTTTTGGCCAAGTTATCTTTTCCCAAATTGGGCTGCACATGGGATAAGGCCAACACCCCGGTTTATACCGCTTTCAGGATGTTGTGGGCTCAGAATTACAAACCCAGCTATAAGTTCATCTGTGAGGGGTTCATCATGCCCCTATATGAGCAGCTATTCAAGGAAGAGCCCAACTGCCTGTCGGAGAATGCCATGGAAGTCCTTGAAAATTATGGAGATTTTTATTTCTCGGAGCAAGGCACCTATCTCAGAATGTTTGGAGGGACTAAAGCTCCATATATTTTTCCAAGATATGCTACAGATTATGTGGTCCTTAAGGAGGCAGTAAGACAAATCTTCCTGGATGGAATTGGAGCAATGCTCAACAAACAGCATAAGGCTTCTTTTCCCCCTCTACCTTTCTGCATAGGGGCTTACAAATTCTCAGGGGTTGCCTCAGCCGAGGAGTTTGTTCAGGAGCTGAAAGCCTTCCACTTTGGCGGGGTGATCTTCCATAGGAATGAAAGGAAGGGAAAAGTGGCCGAGCATTGTAAAGAAATTTATGCTCATTTTGAGTACGCTGACTATCATGATGCCGAGAAAGAAGTATTCAGAGGCATTAGTAACATGGCTGAGCTGCGAACCTTTCGCCAAGGCAGTGGAGCAAGTTCTAGATCTACCAGGACCCAGGAAACTAGCAACCAGAAGGAGAAAGAAGCCGATGATGCCCGAGCCAAATAAGAACAAATGTTGAGAGAGGAAGCAAGGGCACAACAGGAAGCTGAGGAAGCGAGGTTGCTGCAAGAGGCTAAAGTTGTCAGATTGCAGCAAGAAGTAGAAAGTGAGAGGCTACGGAAAGAAGCCGAGGAAGCCCAGTAGCAAAAGGAGGCTGAAGATGAAAGACAACAAAAAGCTGAGGAAGAAGAGAAAGGGAAACAAGCTGAGGTAGAGCGGAAAGCAGAAGAAGAGCTTAAAGCAGGTGAAGATGCCCAGGAAGGTGGCTCCGGTGCACAGGACATGGAAATTGACATACCTCAAACAAGTGTCTCCGGCACTCAAAATGTGGAGGCGGACGCAGCACAGGCAGGTGGCACTGGTACCCAAAATGTGGGAACAGATCAAGCTCAGGTAGTGCAGACCCCACCAGCGGAAGTAGAAATAGACATTATGGACCTCCCAATTGTCCCGTACACTCCATCAGAAGAACATACGGCGTCCAGGAGGGATGAATTTGTCTATGATAAGAAAAGGAAAGCAATGGTCCTTAAATCGGAAGAGAGGATCAAAAGACTCTTCCAGGAGGATATCATTACCCACCGGGAGATCACTGTAATGCAGAATACAAATAAGGATCCCTTAGCTATGGCATCTGCAGTTGTAGAGATAGCAAAAGCATCACTGGACAATGTAGGTGATATAGTTAGAGAAAATGAATCGACAAAGAGGAGAGCTCGTATGCTACAACATTTTGTGGCTAATGAGCAAGCCTACAGGGATCTTGTGGCGAACAACTATAATCACCTGTCTGTCGAGCATAAAGAGCTATCAAACAAGTATAACCAGCTGGAGGAAGAAAAGGAGCAACTATCAGTCTTGATGATGATTGTGGAAGCAGAAAAGAACGATGCAGGAGCCAGAGTGTCCCAGCTAGAAGCAGACAAGCTGGCATTAGCTGAGCAATTAGAGCAAGCTGAGAGCAGAACGATGGACATGTCTCCCTTCCATGAGCTGTCCTGCAGCATCCTGAAGCAAATATATGACACTCAGGAGCTAATCACTAATGAAGTTAGCAAGCTCAAGGCCATGGTGGTCAAACTAAAAGAAGTTAATGCAGAGTCCCATAGGCTTAAATCTAAGCATACTCGGGCTAAGGCAAATATCCTGATCCAGATAGAATGGCGAGAAGGAAAGATGGATTTCCCCACGCATCTCCCATTCAAGTCTATGGAGGGTTTTAATGAAGACATAGCTCTTTTGGACTTCTGCAGAAACTGTGGCAGTAAGCTAATGGCCAGTGTGCAAGGGACAATGGATAGGATCAACGGTCTGTATCAAAGAATCCAGGGAGTGCATGACAGGTGCAAATTGAATTTCCCGCAATCCCTCGATGATTTTCCGGGTGAAGAACAATGCTTGGCTGAGATGAAGGAAGAACTGGGCATCCAAATTGAATATGTGAAGAAAATTGATGTCCTAGCAATTGATGACCTCCAACATTATATTGGAATGTCATCAATCCATAGCCATTTGCTTAAAGAAGTGCATCAAGCTGCAATGACAAAAATTCAAGGCATTGGAGCAGAGCTTAGAAAAAATGTGACTTCTCAGAAAATCTTGCTCCCTGCTTCCGCAAATGTAGTCATAAGGGACACGGGTATATGGTACAGTTACATTGCAGAGGAGGAGAAGAAAGCAACAGCAGTGGCAGAAGCAACAGCAAACCCGGATGTTTCTCTCCCAGCAGCAGCAACTGTAACAGCAAGCCCAATTTCTGCTTCCCCAGCGGTAGCAGAGATTTTAGCTGGCTTGATTCCTTCTTCCCAAGCAGCAGCAGCAGCATCAGCCAGTTTGAGCGACTCTCCTCCAGCTAAAGCGCATGCCCAGGAGTGAAGGCACTGTTTTTAGAGCATAAATTCTTATTTTCTGAATTTTGGGCTTTTCATATGTGTAAAAACGTGGAAGCTATGGGACAGTTGTCCCTATTTTCTTTTAAAATAATTTCTGTAAAAGAAAAGGAGTCACATTTTGTCTGTTATAGAAGAAAATTTCTGTAGATGACAAGTGTAAAAGGCCAGGTGGCATCCCAAAGGGCAATTTTGTAATTATAAATAGAAGTTAGGAAGGAATGAAGAGGACTTTTGGCAGGGAATTATTTTCTAGACTTGTACGGGCTGTCCTACACATGTTTTGAGAAAATAAAATCTTCTAATAAGAGCATGGAGAGGACGTTTATGCATGGAAATGAAGAATGGATGTATATTGGATTATTCTGGCGACTTCCCTACTTTACTGTGAGATCTTTCTTGCTGTCTAAATTATTTCTTTGCAACAAATGATTTTGCTCCTTTTTGTGCAAACGAATTCTCTTTTTCATGAGTAATGGAATGTGTTTTATGTTAAATTAGAAGCTATCTTCTGATATCTCTCATCTCTGTTGTAGCTTTATCTGTAAGATGTAATGGCTGTCTGTTTATTCTTTAAGATAATCCCTACAGTTCACTGCTCATGCTTTAAATTTGCTCCTTGCAGGGATAGGTAGATTTATTTCAGTTTTAGACTTAGATCTGTTTCAGTTCTGCATTTAGATTAAATTCAGACTAGGCACTTGCATATCATTATAAAATATAAAATCAAAAGAATGGTGGATCGGGCCATAACCGGTATAATTGGAATAAAACTCCAAACCCACGGTTGCCGGAACCGCTAACCGGACGGATTCGCTATACCAAACGGTAGATAATCTAATTGGGATAATCTATCGGGGAGAATCCCTTTCTGATTGATGCTACGATATCCGAGGCATCAACAGTTTTTGGCGCTAGAAGGAGGGCACTAAAAGTGCATGGCTGATAGAGGAAAATCTCCCACTGTCATAAATGTCACTGAAAACCCGCTTAAAGAAAGCATTTCAAACAGCCTAGATCTTGAATTATTAAATCAAGAACGCCTCATTTCTGATCCTGAGCCTCAAGAAGCTTTGTACGCTATCCCTTTTACAGAAATAGAGGATTTGAGAAGGCATACAAGATCCTACGTTAGGAAGCTAGGTGTTTTAAACGCTGTAAATTTTCTCCCTAGGAAAACTACCCCTAGAAAAGAGCCACAATATACCCGAGATTCGATTCTTGTTCAAAGTTTTGAAGAACTTGTGAATTTAACTTTAGAATAAATTTCAGACCCTCTGAACAAGGCAAATCTTGAAAACTCAGAGAATATTTCAGATCAAGAAAACCTTGAAGAACTTATCGCTCCAAAGAGTACCCCCCAGAATTCACCTTACAATTCTCCGCCAGGTTCTCCACATCCAAACATGGCTGTGCCTTCTTGGAGAGCAAGGGGAGCACTGAATCTGGATGGGCCATTCCATAATCTTCCAAAAAATCCAGAAAAGGTCTTACCTAAGTTCGACCCAGGGAAATCCATCTCAGCAGAAGATCACCTCAAGAGTTTATACTTAGCTCTGAATCTTTTGAACGTACAGCATGAAGATGTAGTCTGCAGGCTGTTTCCGTACACATTCGAGCCAAAAGTATCATCTTGGTACTTTAGCCTACAACCCAGCTCGATCTCTAGTTGGGATGAATTCGAAAACTGCTTTTTAAAGAAATACGGGAACCAAAAGACTGTGGCTACGCTTATGAAAGAACTCTTATCCATGAGAATGGAAAAGAAAGAAAAGGTTCAAGATTCTAATCAAAGATTCACAACGCTTTTAAATAATTTCAGTGAAGCTAATAAACCAGCAGAGGAATCTCTGATTGAATACTATACAACAGCTCTTGAAGGACCCATAGCAATGTTCGTAAAAAGGTCCAAGAAAACTACCCTGATAGAGAACTTCGAAGAAGCTAGAAAGGTAGAAGAAGAAGCTGATAGCATTGCTAAACATGCCTTAGATGCAGAACTAAAACCAGCAGCCAGTAAAAAGACCTTGCTGCTCACTAGAGGTAAAGAAGAGCCATCTACAGACATGGAAAATGTAGTCAAGATGATGCAGAAATTATCTAATAAAATTTTCGATCTCGAGAAAGATAAGGCTGCTAGCACATCTAGGAAACCTTTCAAGCCATTTTATAAAAGGAGGGAATACGGTGATCAAACTCATCCACCGATGAATACTTCCCTTGTTTTAAACTTGAATGAAATCGGGATGGAAAATTTCTGCACTTTTCATCAAGAACCGCATTCGGAAAAGAGCTGCCCGCAATGGATTAATTCCATGAGATTAGTCATGAACCAAATGCTAGATTCACAGATCCCAGACCAAGATGATTCTCCAGAGGAATCGAGCCCTGACGTAGAGGAACCAGCCCCGGACACTACTATGGTGCTATGGGATTGGGTACCTATGACTGAATTAGCAGAAGTGGATCCCATAGAAAACTCTCCCTCTATCGTAAACGTTGCTACTCGCAGCAAAGGTCCTATTACGGATCCTGTGCCAAGCACAGCTCCTCATAAGCCTAAAGTTTCAAAAGAACCGGCTAGGAGGCATATAACAATTATCCCACCACAGCCAAAAGTTAGCCAAACAACGACCAAGCAGTCAAACGCTGACACCATAGTTCAGCCACCTAAGGTCACAACGAGCAAAATAGATTAGCCAGTTCGAATTGGGAACGAATCTGACATAGGATACGATATTATTGAAGATATCAAGAGGGTCAAAGCAAATGTGTCGATATTTGACATGTGCAGCTTGCCCCATCAACGAGACAAACTACTGCATGTTCTACAACCCCAGACCAGCACTCCATTAACGGACTCTCAAGACGATCCCAAAATTAATGAAGCTAGCATCGGTGGGAAATCTAAATCTCAAACATTGCCTTTCCTATTAACTTTTGAAATTTCAATCACAATGTTCACAACTGTTTGGTAGATTCTGGGGCATCTTCAAATGTCATGCCACTGTCCATTTGTAAAAAAATTAATGGGCAGCCTGTGCCATCTCCAGCCCAAATTATCCAATTAGATAGGACTGCTGTCAAAGTAATTGGGGAGATGAAAGACGTCCTCATTAGATTATCAGCTGACCCTAGAGTCTGTCAATTCATTGACATAATGGTGGTCGATATTCCTGAAGCGTATGGGATGATTTTAAGTAGGGATTGGTCTACCAAGCTGAGTGGCTACTTTGCTACTGATTGGTCTCATCTGTGGTTTCCTTATCAAAACAGGCAGAATCAGATTAAAGTCTTGAGAGAACCTCATATGAAGCAAAACGTAACTCAGTTAGAAGAAAAAAATGAGGTTGTAGCTTTCTCATCCTCGGTTCTGGGGAATTATTTCTTAAAAATGGATCCGGGTAATTATCAGTCTGAAGCCATTAGCCATGAATCAGATAAACAGTCCGATCTCCTTCATTTCTCTCGAACTAATGATGTTGATTGTAACATAGTTAGTTTAGTTACTGATTTAGATCACAGAGAGACTAACTTAGTTGAATCAAAAGATATTTTCTGGACATTATACTTTGATGGTTCTAAAACTCTGGAAGGATCCGGAGCCGGTTGTGTTCTAATGGATCCAAAAAGAAACAAGTATTTTTTGTCTTGTAGATTAGAATTCGATTGTACTAACAACACCGCTGAATATGAAGCTTTGGTACATGGACTAAAGAAGGCCATTGGCTTAAATGTTAAGTACCTGAAAGTTTTTGGTGACTCCGAGATAGTTGTAAGACAGGTAAGGGACACCATTCATTGTCTCTCACCTCATTTGAAGGGTTATCAGGCTGAGGTATGGGATTTAATTATGCATTTTGACGCTTTCAATATAAAATCTATTCCTAGATTGCAAAATTCTGTAGCTGATTTGTTAGCAACATCTGCTTCTAAATTGGTGCAATCAAATAACAAATGCTCAATTGAATTGATTTTCAGGCCTTCCATTCCCGATAACATCACAAACTTTAGAGTCTTCGATGATGATGAACAAATTATCAACTTTCTAACGAACGAAGATAGCTTCCAAGGAGCTACGATAGATGAAGAAGAGCATGATGCTAATTTGATGAAGAACGATGAGGAGCAAGGAAATTTCATTCCCAAGGGGGTAAGGTCCCTCGAAATGCTGTTCGATCTTCAAAATAAGTTCAAAAGGCCGGCTAATACCAAAACTAACAGCTCATCAATGCAACATGAGTTAGTTAATTTGGGTACCGAGGCAGAACCAAAAATTGTCAACCTTGGCAAATGTTGTTCACCAGAAGAAAGGGATAGGTTCATCAAATTGTTTAAACAATACAAGGATGTTTTTGCATGGACCTATGAAGATCTGAAGACATATGACGTCCGCATTATTCAGCATGTTATACCAATGAAAGCGGGCGTCAAACCATTTCAGCAGCAGTTAAGAAGGATGCATCCTACTTTAGAACTGCTGATTCAAAAGGAATTAAAGAAGCTCCTGACGCTAAGATAATCTTTAAGGTCCGGCATTTTGAGTGGGTTGCAAACTTGGTTCCCGTAAGAAATAAGTCAGGAGAGATAAGGCTATGTGTAGATTTCAGAAATTTAAACAGAGCTTCGGATAAAGACAACTACCCCGTCCCTTCAATGGAACAAATCCTTCAAATGGTGTCAGGATCTGAGCTGTTTTCTCTCCTTAATGGTTTCTCTGGCTACAATCAAGTACTAGTAGCCGAAGAAGACCGTCTTAAGACCACTTTCCGAACTAAGTGGGGAAATTTCGCATACAGAAGGATGCCATTTGGTCTGATAAACGCAGGGGCTACGTTCCAAAGAGCAATGGATATCGCCTTCCGAGGATTGGGTGGGAAATGTGTTTTTGTATACTTAGATGATGTGACAGTCTTTTCAAAGAAAAGGGAAGATCATGTTGTTCATCTGAAGCATATTTTTGATCGCTGTCGGAAATATGGTATTTCTCTGAATCCCAAGAAGAGTGTGTTTGCAGTTCCCGAAGGTAAGGTCTTGGGTCATATCATTTCTAAAAGGGGAGTGTCAATAGATCAAGAAAGAGTCCAAGCTATTAATAAGATTCCAATGCCTTACAACAAGAAATCTATGCAGTCTTTTATGGGCACTATCAATTTTGTCTGCAGATTTGTTCCAGATTTCGCACAAATTGTTAAGCCATTGCAACAGATGGTGAAACAAAGCATACAATTCAAGTGGACAGATTTGGAAAACGACGCATTTAGAGATATCAAGGAAGCTATAGCTAAGGCTCCTTCCTTAAGAAGCCCAGATTTTGATAAAGATTTTATCCTGTATACCTTTGCTTCGGATGAATCCCTCGCAGCTGTACTCACGCAAAAGGTGGAGCTGGGAGACGAATAACCAATTTCATTTATGAGCACTGGTCTGCAAGGGGTTGAGCTGAACTATCCCGTGGTTGACAAGCATGAATATGCGGTATTCAAAGCAGTCAAACAGTTCAGGCCATATATTCTTAAGAAAAGAACTAAAGTCATAGTTCTCCACCCAGTTGTTAGATCCCTTTTTGTTCAAAAGGAATTGGGAGAAAGGAGAGGGAACTGGGTCACAGCTCTTCAGGAATATGATTTAGAATTTAAACCAGCCACAATCATCAAAGAACAAGGCCTGTGCAAATTACTTGCGGGAAACTCGACTGGTGAAGAACAACATTGGAAGAATGAAGATGAGCTAAATTCGGTTGAAGTATGTCCCATCTTCTCAACTCCCCAGTCATGGTATAGAGATCTGATGCACTATTTACAGTAGGGATATCTACCTAAGCACTGGAACTCCAAACAAAGAAGGGCACTACGCTTGAAATCAGCACCTTATCAAATCATCGATGGAATACCTTTCAGAAAAAATTATGATGGGGTTTTCCTTAGGTGTTTGGAAAAGGAAAATGCAAATAAAGTTGTCAAAGAATTACATGATGGCCCCGCAGGTGGACATTATTCAGGAGAGACAACAACACACAAGATACTGAGAGCTTGTTATTATTGGCCCACTCTGTTCCGAGATGCCCACATGTATGCATGAAACTGTGATATATGCCAAAGAAGTGCCGGGAAATTACCTAATGCAGCAGGACCCTTGCAGCCAGTTATTATCTCTGAGCCTTTTGAGCAGTGGGGTATAGATGTTATCGGGGAGATAAATCCAAATTCTTCGTTGCAACATCAATACATCCTGATGGCTACTGACTACTTCACTAGATGGACGGAGGCTATCCCTTTGCGCAAGATCAATGAAGACGCGGTCATCAGCTTCTTGAAAGAGAACATCATAACCAGGTTTGGGGTTCCAATTTCGCTTGTTTTTTATAATGCTACTTATTTTTCGTCTTGCAAGATAAATGATTCTGTTTATGAATGGGGAATTAAGTTACATTATTCAGCCAATTATTATCCTCAATGGAACGGATTAGCTGAATCCTCAAACAAGAATCTGATTCGAATTCTTAAGAAGACTGTGATAGAAAACCATAGAAGTTGGCATGTAGCTCTCCCAAACGCCTTATGGGAAGATAGGGTGACCCCAAAGATTGCTTTAGGGGTTTCCCCTTTTACTCTTGTCTATGGCAAGGAAGCCATCCTTCCCCCAAACATCTTGCTCCCATCCTTACAGTTATCCCAAGCCTCTCGGGGTTCTGGTAGCCAAGCCTTACAATCCAGGATCAATACCCTGCTTCAACTTGAAGAAGCCCGATAGAAAGCTAAAGACCGATTCCATCAACACCAAGACATAGTTAAGAGATAATTCGATAAGAGGAAGTCCGGTAAAAGAAGTTTTGAAGTTGGGGACTTAGTCCTGAAATGGGACCATAATCATGAAGGCAAAGGAATGCATACGAAATTCCAACATTTATGGGTAGGCCCATACCAAATTTTGGCAAAATTAGGCCCATCCACTTATAAATTGACAAATCTCGAGGGATAAGAAGTAACCCTTCCTCTCAATGGCCTCGCCCTGAAACAATACTTTGCATAGTCTCTTTGAGACTTCCTGTACATAAATAAAGTTTTCTTTTATTGTTGCTTTAGCCTTTACTTGCTTTATTTTCGGCCATTTTGTCTCTTTTATTGTCATTTGAACCTTTGCAACAAGTTTTGTTTTCTGAAAGCCCTTATGGTGGAGTTTCTCGTCAAGGATAGGTCTCTCAAAGAAATCTCACAACCCATGAGTCCGGAACTATGCTCGAATAAAGTCTGTCTGTTGTGCTCTCGGTGAAATGTTCAGAAGAAAGGAAGCCTACTCTGCTAGTCACACTAATCCTGTTTAAATAGCAGACACCTATGACCATCTTCACTACTATCTTTGGGCTCCACCCACTCTCACACTTAAAGGCATCTTAAGAAGGTTGTTAAAGTTGGACCCATGGAAAGTAGCACATCTCGAGGACATAGGGTATTGAAATGACTTCATGCTACAAATTTAACAGCCAAAATGGCTTATATTCAAGGGTCTGTTTTCCAGAGATTCTCGCCTCAATTAAAGCATGGATGAGACAAAAGCAAAAGACGTGTTAAATAAAGAAGGTTGTCTAAAAGGCTCAGCCCAAAATGGGCTCCTCTCCGTCCGTGAGGCCTGATCAAAGCAATAAAAAATTCTAACTCACACAAAAGGACATTATGTATTGAGGAGCCTAAATCAAAGATCATGTCCGAAGAAAATATCTCTGGAAGGCTCAAACAGCTAAGCTGTCCAAAGTACAAACATCCAAAAGGATGCAAGCGGCATGGGAATGAGGAACAAGAGCAATGATGTCCATGAGAAAGTGTTGCAAATCCTGTGGAGTCCGACAATAGTAACCATCTGAAAGATGACCCTTCTAAAATGAATCTCATATGTTGGCCCTTTGAGAGTTTTTAAGATGTCTCCGTCTAAGCTCCCCTGTCCCCAATGGCTAGCAGGTAAAGTGTCTTCTTCCCCTCACATGAATTTAAATGCTCAGCTGAGTATTGCACATAAGATGGATGTCTTTGATAAGGTGTCGGACCATGGAGAGGAATTTTTCAGAGATCTGTGTTCGCCAGCGACTCGCCATTGTTGTTGCAGCAACATCCCCCCCAAAGTTTTGTACATATTGGGGCCCCTCCTTTAAATTTTTTAGAAAGGCTGCCTTAAGAGGCCATTCCCAACTTTTAACTTGGTTTCTCATCAGAAAATCATGCCATGAGCCTTCCCAAGTTTCCTTCCGAAAGACAGAATTCGTGGAAGCTTCCCGAAGATGCGGATCTTTTCAGACTTATTCCTTGCAGTTGCGGAAGTTTTAGAGTCTAAAACTTAGAAGTTATCATTGAGAAGCTGCGAGAACTATTAGCGAATTCCTTCCGAAAAGACGGAGGAATTCGAGAAAGCCCCGTATTTGCGGAAGGATTCGGGTTTTCCTCCCGAAACGGCGGAAACCATTTAGCATAAGCTTCCCGAAAAAGGACTTAAATTTTTTTTTTTCAAAAGTTTGCGGAGCGTTTGAAAAAAGCCCCGTGGAACCATTCAACTTTTTCTCCCGAAACGGTGGGAACCATTTGCATAAGTCTCCCAAAAAGATTTGGAGATTATCGTTAAAAAGTTGCGGAAATATTTGACGAATTCCTTCCGAAACGGCGGAAGAATTCAAGAAAGCCGCTTGAAACTTGCGGGAGCCATTCGCCAACTTTCCCTGAAGCCGCCGAATGACTTAGTTTCTTTTGAAAATCCTTAAGTCCTGAAGTTGCGGAAGCGTTTCGCCAAAGCCTCCCGCAACTGCGGAAACCTTTGCGTTATCTTTCTGAAACCCCGGCGAGAAAAGTTTATGGAACCATCCAGTTTATCTTTCCGAAATTGCGGGAGTCTTCTGCGGAAGCCTTCACATTAAATTTTCGAAACGCCGAAACACTTAGACCTTTCCGGAACCATTCGCAAAAGCAGTCCGCAACTGCAGAAGCTTTCAGGTTATCCCTCCGAAACAGTGGAGACGTTCGCCAATCCGTTCCGAAACGGTGGGAGCTAATTGCGAAAGCTTTCCGCAACTCCGGAAACGCTCTCGAAGCACAGCCGAGACTTAGAAAATTCTCAAGTTTGCGGGAGCATTTTGCGGAAGCGTTCACGGAAACCTTCCGAAACTGCGGAAGCTGTTTGCGAAAGCCTTCCGCAATTTCAGAAGCTTTCACGTTATCATCCCGAAAACCCGCCAAAAAACTTAGACATTCACGTTCGTGTTGCGGAAGCCGTTCGCCAATTCTTTCCGAAACAGCGGGGGAGTTCAGCATAACTTTCCGCAATGGCGGGTGAAATTCATAAATCCGTCCCGCGGGTGGCGGTCGTGCTCGCATATCGAGATTTCTTGACGTGACCGCGGCGTACAATTTTTAAAGCTCGTTTTAAATGCGCCACCCACCACAGTTAAACCCCGCACATGCCCAATTCGTTTAAATAAACGGTGGGGTTTGGGCAACCCACATTGCTATTTTTCGATTAACAAGCACCGTTGGAGACCTCACCGCGCCAGACAACTCAGCTCGACTGTCCACGTTCGCGTCCACCTCATTCAGCCGTCTTCATGGTGCCAGGTAGGATTTTTAACCATTATTTGTTTTTTCTTTTCCACGTCAAAGTACCCTTTAGTTTTTTCCCGTCCATAGCATGGCCATAGATCGTCATTTGTTTTTTTTAACGCCGTCGAAGCCCCTTAATCTCGCAGCTCTTCCAAAGCCATGACCATCCCTGCCCACGTTTCTTCACCAATTATGTTTCGAGCGTCGTCGCCCTCGTTTAAATCCTAAGCATGGCCATAGATTTTCATGACAAAGTACGATAAATATACCCTGGCGACTGGCCGAACCCCTCGCATGTTCATCAGCGCGGAGAGCCATCTCTGGCTTCGCTTTAAATTTATCTCAACCCAAGCTAACCGACCATTTACCATTTGAACCAAAAATGAAGGACACCCTCTCCCCTAGAGCTAGACTGAGAACAGGTTGTTCCCTCGACATACTTACCCTTTCGGGAGCATTCCGAACCTTGTCCCTTCAAGAGAATCAAGTCTCTATAACTAGATTTCTTATTTGGAATGGTCTATGTTGATTCCCAACAGGCAGCTTCACAATCTATTTATCTTATTGACATATTAAAATGGTGATGCTCTCTGTTAAAATCTCACAGTATGTTGCACATTTTTATAATGACTTGTATTTGGTTTCTATCAGGGATAAGTCAAAATGCCAAAAGGTGGTAGGAAGAAGGCTAAAATGACAGAAAAACAACCTACACCACTTAGAACTGAGACCACACTCCAGGATACTAGGTGCACCACCGATATTCCTCCAAAAATCCGCTGGGGTGACATCTACAGGATGAGCCAAGACCAAAATATCCCAGATATGTTGCTAGAAGAGGAGCAGATTTATCTCAATATCAGAACTTCAGGCATAGCCAGGGCATCTACCCGCCCTGAACTGTTCCCATGTTCTGAAGTAATCGGACGGATACTCCAACATACCGATACAGAAGAAATAGTAATTCATGACAGCGGAAATATAGCCATTGCCTCATTTCACCTAGCATACCTAGCCGCGGCCTACAAATTCCCCTGCACCTAGCAATCTCTGACTGATGAATGGTTGGGCCAGATGAACAACATTGAAATGGCCAAAAAACTACTAGTCGCGGGCAAGCATGTGAGAAAGAAAGGTAATGACGAATATGACATCCAGAATCTGAGACCTCTTTTCAGGTTGATCGCCTTGATGTTGTGCAAGATCTTCGGCATGCCCGATAGCAACGTGTACAAGATTCAGTGGGTCCCCATCATCCACTTCGTGGCATTTAAAGGAACTGTGTTTGACTGGGCCTCTCTCCTGTCAGACAGTTTGGCCTCAATGGTAGTTGCTGCAAGGGAAGGACTGGCCTTAAAGAAGGCAGAATTTTACATGTCCTCTTATCTTATTGATTGTGTTTTGGCCAAGTTATCTTTTCCCAAATTGGGTTGCACATGGGATAAGGCCAACACCCCGGTTTATACCGCTTTCAGGATGTTGTGGGCTCAGAATTACAAACCCAACTATAAGCTCATCTGTGAGGGGTTCATCATGCCCCTATATGAGCAGTTATTCAAGGAAGAGACCAACTGCCTGTCGGAGAATGCCATGGAAGTCCTTGAAAATTATGGAGATTTTTATTTCTCGGAGCAAGGCACCTATCTCAGAATGTTTGGAGGGACTAAAGCTCCATATATTTTTCCAAGATATGCTACAGATTATGTGGTCCTTAAGGAGGCAGTAAGACAAATCTTCCTGGATGGAATTGGAGCAATGTTGTTGGCCCGGTTTTGCAACCAGGCTTAGTGCTATGGGCACCTGCTAACTAGTAGCAGCAGTTTCAACAGAAATAAAAACAATAAACTAAATAAACAAGATTATTCATGGATCTAAGCAAAGATATTAAGCAAATAACAAAAATAATTTAAGATCAAGAACAAGAACATATAAGAATAAAGAATTTGTATTGAAATAATGGGGCAAGCAAGTGCTTGCGGAATCAATACCTCTAATTGTGAGGTTGAATAGCTCCAAGGATGAGCAACTCCAATCTCCAATGGTCTCTTCTCCAATGTGGTTTGCAATGGCTAAAATGCTCAGGGGAGATTTCAGCAGCATAAGGATGAGATAATGGATGGATGTGAAATGAGGAGCCCCTACCACCTTTTTATAGGTTTTGGTGGTGGGAAATACCATTTGTGGTTTTGTGGAAACCAAATGGTATTGACCAACATGGTTTAGGTACTTTTCCCTCCTTTTTCCTTTTTTGAATAAAAATAATATTTTAATTCCCTTTTTAATATTTTTGGGAATTTGGACCCTTTTTGAGGGTTTTTTATGATTTTTTTGGGAAAATAATCTTTTTTAATGGAAAAAGGGGTGTACTAAGGTCTTTTGGTGACCTTTTGTTGGTTTCATAGGCTCAGATGGTGGAAGAGTGGACAAATGGGTCATGTGAGTAAGGGAATGAGCTAGTGAGCACTTTTTAGGTGTTAACAAATGCTCAACAAACAACATAAGGCTTCTTTTCCCCCTCTACCTTTCTGCATAGGGGCTTACAAATTCTTAGGGGTTGCCTCAGCCGAGGAGTTTGTTCAGGAGCTGAAAGCCTTCCACTTCGGAAAGGTGATCTTCCATAGGAATGACAGGAAGGGAAAAGTGGTCGAGCATTGTAAAGAAATTTATGCTCATTTTGAGTACGCTCACTATCATGATGCTGATGAAGAAGTATTCAGAGGCATCATCAACATGGCTGAGCTGCGAACCTTTCGCCAAGGCAGTGGAGCAAGTTCTAGCTCTACCAGGACCCAGGAAAGTAGTCAACAGAAGGAGAAAGAAGTCGATGATGCCCGAGCCAAAGAAGAACAAAGGTTGAGAGAGGAAGCAAGGGCACAGTAGGAAGCTGAGGAAGCGAGGTTGCTGCAAGAGGCTGAAGTTGTCAGATTGCAGCAAGAAGCAGAAAGTGAGAGGCTACGGAAAGAAGCTGAGGAAGCCCAGCAGCAAAAGGAGGCTGAAGATGAAAGAGAGTAGAAAGCTGAGGAATAAGAGAAAGGGAAACGAGCTGAGGTAGAGCGGAAAGCAGAAGAAGAGCTTAAAGCAGGTGAAGATGCCCAGGCAGGTGGCTCCGGTGCACAGGAGATGGAAATTGACATACCTCAAACAAGTGTCTTCGGCACTCAAAATGTGGAGGCGGACGCATCATAGGCAGGTGGCTCTGGTACCCAAAATGTGGGAACAGATCAAGCTCAGGTAGTCCAGATCCCACCAGCGGAAGTAGAAATAGACATTATGGACCTCCCAATTGTCCCGTACACTACATCAGAAGAACATACGGTGTCCAGGTGGGATGAATTTGTCTATGATAAGAAAAGGAAAGAAATGGTCCTTAAATTGGAAGAGAGGATCAAAAGACTCTTCCAGGAGGATATCATTACCCACCGGGAGATCACTGTAATGCAGAATACAAATAAGGATCCCTTAGCTATGGCATCCGCAGTTGTAGAGACAACAAAAGCATCACTGGACAATGTAGGTGATATAGTTAGAGAAAATGAATCGACAAAGAGGAGAGCTCATATGCTACAACATACTGTGGCTAATGAGAAATCCTACAGGGATCTTGTGGTGAACAAGTATAATCGCCTGTCTGTCGAGCATAAAGAGCTATCAAACAAGTATAACCAGCTCGAGGAAGAAAAGGAGAAACTATCAGTCTTGATGATGATTGTGGAAGCAGAAAAGAACGATGCAGGAGCCAGAGTGTCCAAGCTAGAAGCAGACAAGTTGGCATTAGCTGAGCAATTAGAGAAAGCTGAGAGTAGAACGATGGACATGTCTCCCTTCCATGAGCTGTCCTGCAGCATCCTGAAGCAAATATATGACACTCAGGAGCTAATCACTAATGAAGTTAGCAAGCTCAAGGCCATGGTGGTCAGACTAAAAGAATTTAATGCAGAGGCCCATAGGCTTAAAGCTAAGCATACTTGGGTTAAGGCAAATATCCTGAGCCAGATAGAATGGTGAGAAGGAAAGATGGATTTCCCCACGCATCTCCCATTCAAGTCTGTGGAGGGTTTTAATGAAGACATAGCTCTTTTGGACTTCTGCAGAAACTGTGGCAGTAAGCTAATGGCTAGTGTGCAAGGGACAATGGATAGGATCAACGGTCTGTATCAAAGAATCCAGGGAGTGCATGACAGGTGCAAATTGAATTTCCCGCAATCCCTTGATGATTTCCCGGGTGAAGAATAACGCTTGGCTGAGCTGAAGGAAGAACTGGGCATCCAAACTGAATATGTGAAGAAAATTGATGTCCTAGCAATTGATGACCTCCAACATTATATTGGAATGTCATCAATCCACAGCCATTTCCTTAAAGAAGTGCATCAAGCTGCAGTGACAGAAATTCAAGGCATTGGAGCAGAGCTTAGAAAAAACGTGACTTCTCAGAAAATCTTGCTCCCTGCTTCCGCAAATGTAGTCATAAGGGACACGGGTATATGGTACAGTTACATTGCAGAGGAGGAGAAGAAAGCAGTAGTAGTGGCAGAAGGAACAGCAAACCCGGATGTTTCTCTCCTAGCAGCAGCAACTGTAACAGCAAGCCCAATTTCTGCTTCCTCAGCGGTAGCAGAGATTTCAGCTGGCTCGATTCCTTCTTCCCAAGCAGCAGCAGTAGCATCAGCCAGTTTGAGCGACTCTCCTCCAGCTAAAGCGCATGCCCAGGAGTGAAGGCGCTGTTTTTAGAGCATAAATTCTTATATTCTGAATTTTGGGCTTTTCATATGTGTAAAAACGTGGAAGCTATGGGACAGCTGTCCCTATTTTCTTTTAAAATAATTTCTGTAAAAGAAAAGGAGTCACATTTTGTCTGTTATAGAAGAAAATTTCTGTAGATGACAAGTGTAAAAGGCCAGGTGGCAGCCCAAAGGGAAATTTTGTAATTATAAATAGAAGTTAGGAAGGAATGAAGAGAACTTTTGGCGGGGAATTATTTTCTAGACTTGTACGGGCTGTCCTGCACATGTTTTGAGAAAATAAAATCTTCTAATAAGAGCCTGGAGAGGAAGTTTATGCATGGAAATGAAGAATGGATGTATATTGGATTATTCTGGCGACTTCCCTACTTTACTGTGAGATATTTCTTGCTGTCTGAATTATTTCTTTGCAACAAATGATTTTGCTCCTTTCTGTGCAAACGCATTCTCTTTTTCATGAGCAATGGAATGTGTTTTATGTTAAATTAGAAGCTATCTTCTGATATCTCTCATCTCTGCTGTAGCTTTATTTGTAAGATGTAATGGCTGTCTGTTTATTCTTTAAGATAATCCCTACAGTTCACTGCTCATGCTTTAAATTTTCTCCTTGCAGGGATAGGTAGATTTATTTCAGTTTTAGACTTAGATCTGTTTCAGTTCTGCATTTAGATTAAATTCAAACTAGGCACTTGCATATCATTATAAAATATAAAATCAAAAGAACGGTGGATCGGGCCATAACCGGTATAATTGGAATAAAACTCCAAACCCACTGTTGCCGGAACCGCTAACTGGACGGATTCCCTATACCAAACGGTAGATAATCTAATTGGGATAATCTATCGGGGAGAATCCCTTTCTGATTGATGCTATGATATCCGAGGCATCAACACATTCCTTGGCTGCCCATGCTCGTAGCACAACCTTGCTTTATGTAGGGTTACATCAAGGGTTTTGGGCATGTCAAACTCTATCTTTTCTCTAAATTTTGGTGGCAGCCCTCCCAAGAACTGCTATATTTTGACCTTTTCATCTTTGATGTAAGGAACATAGTATATCAAGTCTAAGAATCGGTTTATGAAAGCTTCCATAGGAAGGGAGCCCATCTTTAACTCACCGAATTCTTTTATTTTCTTGTCGAAGAATATTTCAGACATATACTTGTCCTGGAATATTCTGCTGAAAGTATCCCAGGTTATGTCCCTTAATTCTTTTCCTTTAGTGTGTTTCAAGTCCCGCCACCATCTGGCATCTTTACCATTCAGGTTGTATATGGCGAGTCGGGCTTGCATTTCGCTGGAGTAATTATGAACTTTGAAGTATTTGTTCATCCCTAGCAGCCACTCTTTAGCCTTCTCCCCAGAGTTGATTTCTCCATCATAAGTTGGGGCTCTTATCTTCGTAAACTCTCCTTGCAAACTATTGTCACTCTTCCTCCTTTTCTTGCAAGGAGGTAATGAACCCTCATCGTTGGAATAGCTCTTACAATTTCTTTCCATTGATTTAGATATGTGTTCTCCGTGCTCCTCTCCCTTAGGGCTGGTGGTCCTTTTTGTGTGACTGTCCCCTTTTTTGGAGGTGTTGACTGAGAGTGTGGGCTATCCCAGAGGGTTAACCTTTGTTAAGGTCTAAAGTAGTACCTCATTTATGGCCTGTTGCTCTCTTCTTTCCTGCATATTTTCATATCGTAAGCTTCAGAACTTTGCATGTAGGTTTTGCATAGATTGTCTCCAATCTGAGTTCAGTTTGACCACCACCTCTTGCTCTCGGGGTGGTGAGTCCAAATTTCCATGAATGCTACTGCCCTGTTCTGCATTCATTTTTTCCAGACAGTGTTTGTACCTGAAATGTTATATAAGCATAGAGAACAGAAAATTACGTTAGTTTATTCATAAAACAAAATAGAATGTAAATGTATGTTTCTGCCTGTTGTGTATCTGCAACGAATGTTTGTAATGAGCCCAATAGGTCACTTAGTTTTTGTAACTGGGCTCTGATACCACTTGTAATGTCCCAAAAATCATAGAAAAATTTAAAATTTTATGCTAATGTAGTAAAAGCTATTTTCAGAGTCAATGATTAAAATTAACATCAGCACTGCTAAAATAATAAGAAATGTACTAGTACCTATTTGCAGAAAATAAGAGTCTCACTTCCTTTTCCTATGTATCCGTGTTTACTGAATTCAGATTCTACTGCTTTGCAAAAGTTTTTCATAAGAATGAGATGTATGAACTGACACTTGTGGACATATGTGTTGAATGTAACAATATAAATCTTCTCCTTATGGTTATAAGAATTTGCATGCATGTGTATTAAAGTTTCACTAGTAATTCAGGTGGATGGGATCCTTTAATGGTGGTGGTTGATGCTCATGATGTGATACTTGTCTCTTTCTTTTAAGAAGGGCAAGGTACCCTGGCAGGGCTGCCGAGAGGTAAGGGTAAGAAAATGGAGGCTCTTGACTTACTTAGCGTTTTCGCTAATGCCTTCTCTTCTTTTCTTGGTTTGCAGGTCTATCCATGGAGATACATGCTTATGGTGTTCACTTCACAAAATCCGCATTTAAATAATACTATTGGTTTAAAAAGTGTGGTGGTTGTCGCTTCGAAAAGCTTTGTTGGAAGTTGGAAGCCTTTGTGGAACTTTCACACCATGATACCCTTGCCATCAATTGTTGATGTTACACAATCTTAGGGTCTTGGTAACACCCTTGCGTTTAAATTAATTCATGGTCACAAGTGCCTTCACCACTATAGGGATCATGAACTATAGCGAAATGTTTGGGGTTGGTGGTGGATTTAATGCAACCATACGATATCACATGCCAACGTTTGCTAGCTGGGATAGTGGAGGTGGTCTTGGATACTCCACCATCGAGGGTTTCAATATTCATGGTTCATTTTTTTTCCCTGCTTGTATGCTGAATGCGTCTGAGGGTTTGGTGTTCTGACTTGAGCTTGGCTCATGGTCATCCAACCACGAAGGTTTCATTATGCAGACATGGCGATAACTAAGGTAATATCCCCCTAGTTCTACTTTACCATTTTTACATTGAGAGAAACGATAATGAACGTTTTCTGACTTGAAATGTTTACTGGCTGTGACAGGTAAGTGGTTTGATCTCCTTCGTTTGTGTGGGGACTGGTTAATGGCCACGACTTAGTCTTGGAGGCGACTGCAACTAGTAAGTCCTGAGTCCACATTTACTTCTCTCCTACTCTCGCCTCTGTGGAGTATCTTGCATTCGGTTATGGGGAGCTTGGTGAGCTCGATTCTCTTCACTATGACAAGTTTGAGTTTCCTGGAAGATTCCGTTTTGGCTGGACTGTTGTGAAAAGATGTAACTAAAGTCATTTGTAGGCCTAAAGTGGTAGTGAGAGATTTTGGCTATCTGGCTCTATGTTTGAATCTTGTTGAATTCTTGATGTTGGCAATAACGCCCAAAATGATCTGGGGTTTATCCCAGAGATCTATGTTTGTGAAAATGTAATTGTATGGGCCCTGGAATGTCCTTCTGTGTAAGCGTTAATAGGATTTGGTTCTCCATTTAAACTCTGCGTTTTAATTTAAGAATGATGCCTGGAAATGTTGGTTGCTAATGTGATTGTTTTGATGGCGCGAATCGTAATCTTGATGCTAAAATACTACGCCTGTCATGATCTAAGATTTGGGTCTATACTGCTATATTTCTAGTTATGTGAAGTAGGTAGAAAACAAAATGGTTTCAAATGAATGGCTGTGGGAATCGATCTCGGTACCATCGTTTATGAATAACGCTTTCTCTGTATGTTATCGAGTAAAGTTTGTTGAAGTATAATGTGTAACCCTTCTGCATTTTGGGTAAGAGTCGTAGCCCTAGCTACTACTTCAATTGACTTTTTAGAGTGTAACATACCTTTTAAGCAGGAAAACATTTCGTGTTTAGAAACATTATGATAAATTTTATTGTAAAGTTTGTATTGGACAGGTGTCCAAGGATGACTGTAATTTGCACAATATATTATTATTTAATAAATAAAATAGGAGACAAACACCTAAGAGGATTGTTGAAAGAGTGGTTACTGATCCACTAGGTGGAATGGAATCTGGGGTAGAAAGCAATAGACAAGTGGCAGCATCATGATGCAACTAACTAGCTGTTGGTATGGGACAAATCCCTTGAAATGTGGTCATAGTGCCCTAACAGATGGGACTGGAGCTTGAGGCTCATTTATTCCAAACTGACCACTAAAATACCTAGGCATTCTATATAATAGCCATCAAATATTGAACTGGGGTTCATCACTTTTCCTGACGAGGAAATTTACCTTGGGGTTTTGCTATGTTTGCACCCAAGAGATTTGATGAGGGGATATGTTGTTGTTGATCATGTTGTGAGTCTGCCAAACTTTTATTAAGTTCAGGAGGTTGATGCTGAGTGGAGAAGGCATTTTTCAGGAGGTTGATACCGAGTGGAGAAGGTATTTTTGAGTGCCTTGCTTCTACACAAATTCCACCTACTTACTGGATCAGTAATCAGGCTTGGGGGTTCACTAGAAGTCAACAAGTTGAGCTACTTCTTCTGAAGTAGGTTGGGAGGAACAGACCTCCTCGGGTGTTTGTCGGCCCTATTCTTATTTACAAGTTTCACTGTCCTATCTATTTTTCAATTTTGTTATGTATAAAATGTTTCTGTTTTCATTTTATAAATTCATTTTAGTTTCCTGAGGAAATTAGAAATTCTGTAATTTTGTATGAATCTGACTTGAATGAATGAAATAAATGATCTCTGCATTTTTCCCCATACTATAGGAATTGCATCATACTCTAGTACAGAGATAGATTATAATAGATAGGTAAGATAGGTGAAATAGTCATGTGATCGAAGAAGCTGAAAACAATTATTTTCTATGTTATTGTCTACTGTTAATTTTTCTGTGATGTCTTCTACATTTATGAACATCAGTTTTGTTTAGAAATAAATTTAATTTACAGTCATAGATTAGGTCTTTATATACAGTATTTTCTTTAGAAATAATGCAAAGAATTAGATACATAATCACTTCTGCACATATCAAAATGTACTCACACATTGAACAGATATTTTGTATTTTTTTTACCAATTTCGGTATAGAAGTATTATAAAAATTATTTGTAGCATTTCCATTTTCAATCATCAGATTCTTACATAAGGTATTCATCTTCATCCGCACATATCACAGTACATTTATTTTTTTACTGCAAATATTTATTCATCTCTGTACAAAAGTAGATTTACATTTCTTTTGATAACCTACAGTCAAGCAAACACTAAACTCTACAGTCTTCTAACAAAAACATCGACATTTAAGAATTACCATTTTATCTTCCTATTTATTCTGAACAAGTTACATTCGTCATTTTTGTCTTTCGACCTAGGGTTTCACTTCTCAAACAAAATAGTCTATAATGTTTATTATTATTCTATCCACAGAATCTGCAAAGTATTAACTTTCTCGAAAACGCAGCTTTATAATAAAACCTAGTTAAAATCAAACAACTATAGGATAAATCGATAAGGTAACAAACACGAACTCCATGCTGAAGATCCTATAGAGGAGAAGCATCAACACTTAAGGCAATATCAAGATTACATATTTATAAACTACTTATAGACAGAAAACCTTCTTTAGACACGATTATCGAAACTATAGCAATAGGAACTTTAAACATAAACCACCTTTCACATTAGTTCAAGGCAGGGTTCTGAGGTTTGTTAACCCAGATTTTCTTCCACATTCTTTAATTCCAAAGACGAAACAAAACTATGAACCCTAAAGATTAACCTAAGATTTCCTTGCAACTATCATCGTTTTCAAATAGACGCACTGTACATAAGTAGAAATATTTCTACACACTAGCAAACTTCAACCATCGTTTTTGAAAACACATAGACTTTTATATTATCCAAGATGTGAAAGAGCTTTCCTCATAACTGTTACATTATCGAACGCAGACAAGTTCGAACCCTTTTTGGATCAAGGTGGTATTCCTTCCCACGATTTCCTTTACAAGTTGTAAAAAAACTAACTAGACGAAGCATACTTTCTCTGAGTTAAAAGACATTACACAGAACATCATAGAGCCGACCATCATCATCTTCTACACAGGGTTTTCAAGGCAACCACCGAAGCTTACCGGTTGGTATTGCTATGGACAACCTTCAATGCCCAGGTCTGGAGGAGATGTGGAAACCATTACCTACAAACATAGTGACAAGGTGGTTAAATCCTTGATAAACTCTCAAAAGATAGAATGAAATATCAAAATTGTATGAACGTTATATGGAAAGTTTGAGTTACATTACCTTCGAATGGTGGATGGTTAGCAGTAAGAACAATCACAAGACCAAAGCAACAGTAAATGCTTTCATTCATGTATTCAAGTGCCAAATCCAAAGGAAACCCCTTACAGAGTTACTGAATTCTCAGTAGCTAAGCATTACAAAGACCTGGAACAGCAATGGCGAAGGATTAAATTCCTTTTTTGTACCATTTTAGCATTTCAAAAACCCTCAACAGGTCTGATGATCGAAAACGCTAATGACCAAGACTAAAACTGCAAACTGAGACATTCTTCACAGTCCAAACAATAAAATAGCTCTGTTCTTAATCTTCAGGAGTCATGGGTTAAAAACCCAGCTCTCAAAACTCAAGCGCACAAACGAAGATCCTACAAACCCTCGGCCTGTCGGCCAGGTTCCAGAAACACCGCTACAAAACACAAAGTTGGACAATAAACGCTTGCTTGAAACAAAGGTAGGGTTAAACCTTTGCCATCAATACACGATCAAATTAACGGTGGATATCATCGGTGTGATTCACGAGAATAACCAGATCAACTACCACATTAAATACACTATTCATTGCAATTGCCACGTTTGAGCCATGAAGGAGCCAACTCACACCGAGCTTGAACCAGAGTATTACAACTCATCTCATAACCAGGTTTAAACGATACCATCACATGCCTCAGCCATGAGGCTATCCACGAGGGATCTCCTTTTACTCGGCAGTAGTGAGAATTCAATGACCAAGAGTACACCGGTGCCTGCCAACAGGATTTATTTAATACACACCATCATTACACTATTCAATGCATCAAATATTACATGCTGATTCGTGATACCAATCACTAAACCATATCCATTGATAAGATTACAGGAATATAATGGTATCACTAAGGTTCTGTTATCATTACATAGAGTGACGTTGATTTACACATACCATATATCACATATGTCCATCATATAGGACTTTTGTTCAATATATATATATTTCATATACATTACAAAGGGTCCACAAAACTATATAACAAGTTTAGTTACAATATAGGTATTGAATTCTATATTTTCATACAATTGGTATTATAGAAATTGCACAGTTTACAATTTTACAATAGATCATATATTAAAAATAGGATGATTACAAATGTGCTCAAGTTCTTAGTTTTAGAACAAATCATTTGTATAAATATCGTAACAGGTTTTCGGCATCGTTATTATATTTAAAAAGGAATATTCTAGCCAAGTTATATTAGGCTCAGACCTTCAAAATTACCTATGTATTGATAGTGCTCCCATCACAAATAACAAGTAGTAAATAGAGGTGTATGGATCACTTTTGACTACCTAAGTAACTGCAGATCAACATCTCTACCTAGTATTTCATGTATGGTACCATTACAACGACTACATTTTTATGGAGATCTCACCTGAAAAACTTTAACACTTTAAGAGTTTCTAAGATGGAGAAGAACATTAGAAAATCAGTCTTGAACTCTCTTCAGACACTTCGGAAGAACACCTTACCTGGAATCTGCGACAAGGACATTTTCACATGCTTTAGCACGAATGCTAAGTAAGCTTCGGGGTGTCTGAAGGACCCCTTCATCAACCAAACAAAAGTACTTTAGTCAAACAATGCATCAACTTTCGTAAACAACAACAAAAGAAATGTGTAACAGCACAACTAAATATAGATAACATTTCATGCATTGTTTTATTTCCGCATTATTAAATAGCATTTATTTTCACGTACAAAAGTTTTAAATTTTTACGATTTTCCGGGATGTTACATAGAGGTTATGGGTTGCTGCATGTTTCCTATTCTTGTGGCATCTAGTAGAATAACAGAGCCTTGGATGGGGTTCGATCCCCTGACACGTAAGATGATATGTTAACTATTGTATGCTGTCGTTGTTTGAAATCTGAAGTGATAAACGTTTTGAGTTTCTGTTTGCAAGAATGAAATTGTCTGATGCTAAGTTTATAAATCGTAATGCCTGGAAGATGCGTGTAAAATTCTTGTGAGGAGTTGACTGTTGATAAAGACGTTGAAGATGAAAGCTTTGGATTTATACTGTATCTTGTTTCTTTTGTCTAGTGTGGTAAATCGATGTTTGAATAGTTTAAAAGAGTAATGTCACTGAATGTTTCGATGTATGTTTTGTTTGATTTCTGTATGATAATGGTTTTGGAAAAGACATAAAAGAACTAGCATGCTTAGATGGAATTCTGTACTGTAAATAAGAAATATGATTTGACAGCAGATAGCTACTTGTAACAGCAAATTATAGAGACCCTAACCTAGAAAACAAGATGCGTTGTTTAGCAAAGGCTAGCTTAGCTAGGCCTGCTAGACCCTCCACTAGGTTTTGGGCTGAACCTTGAATTTGATAATATGGTTAATGAAATCTATGCTACAGTAGTTACTCTAATTTAATGACTAACTTACTATAACTGGAATTTGAAACATTTAAATACTCCATACTTGGCTGCTTGAGTATTTGATCCCTTCCTGTAGAAACCTAGCTGCTTGACACTTTGAATTATTCTTGTAGAAACCTATTGGTCGGCTGGTGACTTGCTCCTCTCCTGTAGGTGGCCTGCACACTCAAATAATAACTAGTGTAAAAACTGTTGTGCTTCTCTGACCTGTTATAACGATTCCTTAACGGGATAACTTTGGGGCTACCACGTTCCTCCCAACCTTGCCGCTTGAACCGTTCTGGTTCTATCTGGATCCCCCCGAGCTTGGTTCCAACATGCAATGAGAGGTAGAGGCCCTAGACCCACTTCTGGTTCAGTTCTGAGAATTTCTTTGGGTAAGGCTGCTTTAGCTTCTTGGAGCAGAATAGTTTCTTGGACTACCAGAAGAGAATGATAATCACCAAGAATGATAGATGATCCCAAAACTTGGGATCTGCCCTCTTTAAATAGGGAAAATCTTGTATTACGACTGTTGGAACAACAACTTCTTTAAAATAAATAATTAATATTCAATTAGAAGAAACTAATTACTAACTAGTTCTCTTGAACTAGGACTCTTCTTTTGTTTTAGTTATGAGTGATTAACTAAACTTTTCATAATATTTATGATAACAATAATTATCATAATAATAATTATACCTCCACTTAATTGTTAATACATTATTTATTTTAATAATAAATAATGGTAGTAATAATCACAATTATCATAATAGTATTTTCTTTACCTAAGTATTAAGGTACTATTAATACTACTTGCCAAGGTGGATGCCCACTAAATAATAATACTTCATTACTATTTCAAAATAATGTGGTACTTCATTAAGCACAACTATGTGCTTGTAAAAAGTCTTTTATAAATAATTAATCACATCACAATTTAATTAAATTCTTAATAATAATAATAATAATAAATCTTGTTTGTTCACAAGATACTTTTTGTTTTAACAAATTAGGGATAGGGTCCACTTCTTTGGACGGTCTTTCGGTGGCTTGGATAGGCACCTCTAGTCTCTCTCTTGCATGTCGGATTCTCTCGTTTAACATGGTAGCTCCCGCACTAGGTGATGATAGATAAAAGATGAATCATTTAACTAGATTAAATAGATGTGATAAAAGTGCTCTTCAGAGTTTTTCCGACTCAACACTTTGATATTTTGTAACCCCGTGTGCTCTTCAGATCTTTTTAACTCAACACTCTCACATGGGCGTTACTCTAGTGCAATTCCAGAGCCTCTGCTCAACACTAGTGCTAGAATGTGGTTGTAAGGCACATCTAGGATATTTACGTTTCCTCAGATCCAGTATACATTTATCGAGCTTGGAGTGCTCCGGGGCTTATGCCCAACACTCAATGTACATCGGAGCTTACTCCCAGTACATAATATTTCCTCTAGGTACATCGGGGCTTTTGTCCAGTACGTAGGTCATCCGTGTGTTCCTGAGTCCACGCTCAACACATCATATAAGTCAATCATGTCATTCACATCACTGTACAGTATGTAATAAAAAATCATCTCAGTATATTAGGGTTTTGTACCCACATTATATGGTAAAAATATGAATCAAAACACTGGGACTTCCTTGCCCAGTATATAATCAAATAATGAAATTCAGTCAGGGTCCATGCCCAATATGTTAGTCTACAAAAGAATAAATCATATGCACTAGGGCTTATGCCCAATAATAAGAATAAGTCATAGGTTCTGGGGTCGTGGCCCAATATAACATCATAAAATAGTTAGTCCAAAATTCGGGATATTACAATCCCTGATATAAATGAATATATCACTATACAATAGCATAGAGATGAATAAGTTATCATAACCTAGATAATACATCGAACTATTACATTGACATCTACATAGTATTGGTTAAGACATATGTTATGAACTACAAAGCCAGCTTCCTTAAACTGGATTTCATAGGAACGTTCTTCTATTTTTGTATTTAATTACAAACGTAGATCTTCAAACTATAATTCAATTAAAACAAACCAGGACGACGTTCACATGAATTTAACTAGGATACCTGACTTGATGAAGGAAAGACAATCATTTTCTACAGTTTTATAATACAATTTCGTAATGCAGAACATTACTATAGGGCAACTTGAATTTATCGCTCTTACCTGTGTTCTACAACATCAAGATTCAAATTCGTTAGCTACATAGCTAAGTAAGCTTGAGATTACCCCATAGGACCCCTTTATCATCATCAGAAAGCAAACAGTCAGCACATACTAAGAAAACTGATCGCAAGTGAACATAAAAACATCACATAATTCCAGAGTTTAGCATGAGCAACATATTGTCGTAAAATGTATTAAAAAATGATGAAGTGGCATTATTAGTAATAGATCATTAGCTAAGAAGACAGACATTTATTCTACTTCCGCACATCAACTTTAGTATTGAATTCCTTCTTAGAAAAATTTTAAATTTTTATGAATTTTCGGGATGTTACAGATGTGAAAAGTGCCTTCTTGAATGTGTACTTAGAAGAGGAAGTCTTTGTGGAATAGCCACAGGTTTTTGAAGTGCAAGGAAAGGAACATCAAGTCTACAAGTTGAAGAAGGCTTTTTATTGCCTAAAGCAAGCACCAAGAGCATGGTATGCCAGATTGATGGATATTCGCAAGAGAATGGCTTAAAAAGAAGTTAGAGTGAACCTACCCTTTACTATAAACAAGAAGACAAAGTATGCAAAGGATATGTTGAAGAAATTTGATATGGCTGATTGCGAACCATCTCCTAGTCCAATTGCTCATGGAGTTGTGTTGTGTAGAGATGATGGTGTTGAAATGGCTGATGAGATAGTTTACAGCAATATTGTTGGAAGGTTCATGTTTCTAACACACAAAAGGCTTGATATTGCTTATTCAGTTTCATTTGTTTCTAGGTATATGACAATGCCATCTGAAATGCATATGAATGCAACTAAAAGAATTCTGAGGTATGTGAAAGACACTCTAAATTTTGGCATTCATTACTATACTTCTAAGAGTTTTGAATTGGTTGGATTCAGTGATTCTGATTGGGGAGGTAGTTTGGATGATAGAACGTCTACATCTGGCAAGTGTTTTTCTCTTGGTTCCGGTTTGATCACTTGGAGCTCAAAGAAGCAAACTATAGTTTCTCTTTCTTCTACAGAAGCATAATATGTCGCAGTCACCTCAGCAGACACACAAGCATTAGGGCTTAGAAAAGTTCTTGAAGAAATTGAAGAAAAACAAATTCAACCTAAAGTAATTTTTTGTGATAATATGAGTGCCATCAAATTGGCCAAGGATCCATTACACCATAGCAGGACAAAAGATTTTGACATGAAGTATCATTTTATTCGAGATTTGGTGCAAAAGAAGCAAGTTGAATTGAAATACATCAACACTCAAAAACAACTAGCAGACATCTTCACTAAGGCGGTCTCAAAGGCCCAGTTTTTGAAACTCAGAGATCTTATTGTGAGCCCTCTCAACATCAAGGGGGAGTATGTTGATAACTGATGCTGTGCAGAATTTGACAGTGTCTATTTTAGGTTGCAGGTGTTTATTAAATAAATTTGCAGCAAACTTCAGTGCATGCTAATGCATGTGAAAAATAAAATAATTTGCAGAATTATACATCAACCTAGAGCTGATTTTAGGGCATGTAAATAATGTCTTTATTTCTATGCAATATAATCTATATAAGTATGTAGCTGTGTAAGTCTAAAGATCAATTGGAGATAAATAATCCAAGGTTTTCTTTTCCTCTTTTGAATAAAAGCTTCTCCCTTGTTTTCTGTGTTGTTTTTCTTTGTGCTATTTTAAATTAGGCTCTTTCATAATCTTCAAAAACAGCATGCCATTTTGATATTTGTCGGTCACTCTACACTTTGTTGCAAACCGAACAATATCACCATTGAAGATGCAAAAGAATCCGAGATTAATATCGTTTTACTTTTGAATGATTTACAAACATATTCATTTTTGTTTATTAATATGGAGGGAAATGTTTCCCACGTTCGTAGCCTGTATTTAGTAGTGACCTCCTAGGCATTAATGTTTGGTGCTAAACTCAAGTTGTAATTAAATAGCATCCTTAAAATTAACATAAGAGCAACTACACATAGACTGTGGGATATTGAAAGTTTTGTCGGTGATTTGGAATCGCTGATATCGGTGTAAAAACTTCTTTTCCATTTTCTTTTTCCTCTGCCCTTATATATCATTCCAAGGTAACATGTGGCTAGTTCCGTCTTGATCATGGACATGCGGTTTAAAAGTATCATGGACATGCGGTTTAAAAGTTTTGTCTGGTGCTTTGGAATAGCTGGTATCAGTATAAAATATAAAAAGCTTCTTTCTCATTTTAGTGGTATCAGTATAAAATATAAAAAGTTTCTTTCTCATTTTAGTTTTCTTCAAGGGATGGTTTTCTCTGCCCTTCAAATAATCATTGGACAGAATGTTGTACAGGGAATATGGTATCCGTCGTCTGATTTCGATGATTCCAAACACAAGTTTATTTCAAGATGAGGTTGATTGTGATGCTAAATCAGCGTGACATTTTAATTGTTGTCGGCCACTCTACGCTTGGGGCCAAGCAAGTTATAACACTATTGAAAATATCAAGAAAATTCTAGATAAACATCCTTCCATTTTTTGAAAAGTTACAAGGGAATTTACAGACATTTTCATATTTGTTTGTTAATACACGAGGAACTGTTTCCCGAGATATCAAATTGGGGTTGTATTCAATTGCTGAGCACAAGTTGTCATTGGAAAGGAATCTGTAAAATTCACACAAGAAGAGCATCACACAGACTGTGGGATGTTGAAACTTTTGTCCGGTGATTTGGAATCGCTGGTATCAGTGTAAAAGCTTCTATCCCATTTTCTTTTTCCTCCACACTTCTCAATCATGAACATGCGGTTTAAAAGTTTGGTCAAGTTATTTGCAATAGCTGGTATCAGTCTCAAAGCTTCTTTCGCCTTTTCCTTTTTGCTCCACACTTGTCTTCCTTTTTCCTTCACACTTCTTTATCGTTCACACGTCGCATGTGGGTAATTCCTTTTTGATCATGAACATGCGGTTTAAAACTAAAATGAAGAATCCATTTCATTTTCGTCCCAAAACGTTGGATCATAAACTTAGGGTTTAAGAAGAAAATCTACAATCTACCACAAGGGTTTTATGTTTGAGATTTTTAAAAGTCGCATTAATGAAACAAGGATGTTGATTATTGTTTGTAATTAGTGATTTATCTTCGCTCTACTTATTATACTTGTTCAAGGTAAGGTATATAGCAATGGGTTTGTAGTCAATTTTAATTGACTTTTTAATTAATACGCAACTTTTAAATACTTTTTTAATATGTTTTATAGAAAATAGAATATTAACTAAATATTTAAAAAATAAAAAATAATTTTTAAGTTTTTGAAATACAAATTTCTAATTTTTTAGTGGAGGAAGGCTTTGAAGTGACAAATTTTCCCTGCTGTACACATTATTTGTCAAAAATAGAAATTAATAAAAAATAATTAAAAAACAAAAATTATAATTATTTGCCATCTATCTATTTATTGTACTACACTATTATTATTAAATTTTAAAAATTATTAATAACAAGGCATCAATTTAAGAGTCATTGGTTCTCTAGACACCAAACTTTTTATTAAATCTATTGGGTCGAGATTCTGCCATTTGTCACACATAACAAAGAGTACGAATTACTTAAATTGGACATTACCCAATGTCAACCAAACTCATTTAACGCCGTCGTCATTTCCACGTCATCCACCTGACGAAGTTTACCAATATATTAAGATGCTTATAATCTCCGCTGTACAAATTGATTAATATGCATATATTCTGCCTATGTCTGGCTATTCACCACGCTCAAAAGATTTAACCTTTTAACCACGTACTTGCTTTACTCTCTAGCTCTTTGCTTTTTTTATTGATATTTTGTTGGAAATACGCAATTGCTATTCCATTACGTTTTGCCATCTTCGAAGATGTAACTTTATCAATAATATATGGTTAAAAATTCGAAGATGTAACTTTGTCAATAATAGATGGAGCTCTGAATTCGTGTGAAAAAAGATGGAGCTCTGAATTCATTGTAATGAACATCACATAATAGTAGATTCGAAAAAATAAAAATTTATAATTTTACAAAATTTAATGTTTGCGGAACTTTATTTAGTGCTTACAAAATTGGTTTGGAAAATCTATTTTCAATTAATAATAAAGAAATAATTATAATTTCAAGTTTTTTTTGAATAAAATTCACATTTAGATTTTGAAATCCTTAAAATTATAAATTTAAGTTTTAATCAATAAAACTATAGAAATAACTTAAATTTTTACCTCTTTCACTTAACAAACTTTATCTAATTTTTTAATTTTTATTTTTCTATAATAGGTTATTGTTTAACTATTTTCTTATTTTATTTTTTATCATAAATTATTGTTTAACTAAAAAAATTAATCTAATGAAATAATTAATGGTTTAATATTCAAAAACATTTGACATTTATAAAAGTTTATTTCATAAATAGTTTAATATTCAAAAACATTTCACAATTATAAAAGTTTATTTACTTATAGGGGGTACTCTTTACTATGGGTTATGGTGGTTATAGTCAGAAAGAAAAAAAAAAGAATCCTAACCAACACAACTTTTAATATCAATTACTAACTCACAAACCCACTAATATGCCTTGACCACTAATCCATTATATCCCTAACCACTTAAGTGGCTAATTAGTACATCCTTCAACCATTGTCTAACTAACCTCTTCTAATACAAAATGATTTATCTTAATAAACAACTTTAACAACTTATTCAAACTTTTCTCAAGAGGCAATTTTTTTCTTCTTCAGAATATAATAGAGTTTGGCGGAATTGAACTCCACCCCACCCCACCCTGAACTCTCTAAGAGGCAAACTTTGCTAAATTAAAATTTAACAATATAATTTTTATTAGAAAACTTATAATGTCTAGATATTGTTATTATTTTGGAATTGAAAAAAAAACTAATTAAATTATTAATATTAGAAGTTGTGAAAATTAATTGTAAGCAAGTGATGTTGTCCACTAGTAATTGCAAATAAGTAAAGTTGTAAATGTGCATCAATTAAAGAGCTAACAAGCTAATTCTCTCTCGCACACAAGTAATCCAAAAATAATGGTTGTGAAGTTCTAATTTAAAAGAAACAATGGATGAAGATAATCATGGGGATGTAGAAAAAACTACTCCATTATATCCTTTGCCACGATTAGTATTCCAAAGTAAAAAGGTTTCCAAGATTTTAATTTACACTTACATTATATTGTTAATGCTTTATTAATAGTTGCTAAAATTTAGATCTCTCATTATATACTTCAACTTCTTTAAACTAGGTACAACTATTTTATTAAATATTTATAAGAGATAGGTATAAGCAACTTCGTTGCTAATTTTACTTGTTTATCAACATAATTTAATATAATAATAATAATAATAATTAACTTCTGAAAATTTAATATTAATTTTATTATGTACTAACACAACAACATTTTTAATACGGTATAATTTTACTATGGAATAATACAACCACATTTTTAATACAATATTAATTTTTCTATGATCTAACACACCTACATTTTTAATGCTTGTTGATATATTTAAATATTTCTCATTTTCTATTAATTATTTTAATTAGCATAACCATATTAATTAATAATATGGATAACATATTCGATCCCCTTCATTATTTAAAGTTGTGAAATGAATACTACTGCTTAGGTTTATACTAACCATATTATTAATTAATATGATTATGCTCATTTTTAATACAATATTAACTTTATTATGGAATAACACAACTATATTTTTAATACTAGTTGAAATATTTAAGAATTTCTCCTTTTCCATTAGTTATATTAAACTAGCATAACCATATTAATTAATAATATGGGTAACATGTTTAATGGCCTTCATTATTTAAAATTGGGAAAGGAATAATAATGCAGTAACTTATTGCATATATTCTGGTATTAACCATACATATGCTTATATTAACCATAGATATAAATAAATAATATAAATGATATTAATCATAGATATGCTTATATTAACCATAAATATAAATAAATTATATAAATAAAGTGGTAGTTAAAATGTGAGGAAAAAATTATTCCATTATTTTTATTTTTTTTTACAAGAACATAATGGTATTGTATTTAAAAAAACAGTGGCAAGCCACTGGGTTCGATTACAACCAGAGAATAATTTTGTCACTCAATAAGCCAGAATTCATGATGAACCTACAGTCTTTGCTCTAGCTACTGCTTGTAAGGAACTATTTCAGCGAACCAGTGCGGCTTCGCGTCATTACTTCTTTTCGGGGTTGAACAATTTTTTTCTTTTTTGATACAGTCTGCCACTCGTTGCTCTGACTTTGATCAAGATTTACTGGTTGATCTGGTGCTTCTTCGGCTTCGGCAATGTCTGCCCAACTTGAGCCTCGCTGGGAGGGATTTAGCGAGCTAGGCGGAACTGCTTCTGCTGGATCTTTCTCCTTAGCTGGTTCTTTGGGGGCGGTTCCTGCTTCCCCTTCTGCAACTGGTGCTGGGATCATCCCTTCAGCTTGCTTCTTTGGGGTTGCTTCTGTCCACCAAGTGGGCTTTTGGCTTCGAGACTGCCTTCTTTTTTCGAGTTGCTTCTCACAGTTACGGGCGATATGCCCTGTTTCAAAACAAACCCTGCATCTGAAACAGAGATTCTCATAGTCGATCTTCTGGGATCTAGAGTAGTCCTTGCCAGTTAGGTTGATTTCTGCTGGGAATCCCTTGTTGAAGTCCATCTCTACACAGATCCGAGCAAAAGTTGATTGAGAAGGAGAAGTATCGGGACTTTTGCATAGAAATTTTCCGAGTCCATTTCCAATAGCTTCAAGAGATTGGTCCCCCCAGAAATGCAAGGGAAGGGACGGGAGTCTCACCCAGATCGGAGCAGAAGAAATAGAGGCCTTGGCTGGATCGAAGTCGGGAGTCCAAGGCTGCAAGGACAGTCCTGCTCTGCCCCAAAACCACGGCCCGGAGCTGGAGACCTTGTCTCTATCTTCAGAAGAGTCAAAAACCGCCGCGAAGAAGCCCCTAGCAAAGGGGCAAGCAAAAACCTCACCCTCAAGCAACGGAGACCACTCGGAGGAGATCCAGGAACGCAGGTCTGCAAGGCTCAGCCAGAAGCCGTTGAACCTGCAAACCAATGCAAATTTGCTGAACTGGGAGGCAAGCGTCCGGGCTTCCTCAGGCATGCAAATAGTGATAGCAGGTCCTTCAGGGATCGAAGAGGGCCGAGTAGATAGATCTCCCCGTCGAGAGGTCACGTCCTTGAAGGAAGGGCCGCCAGGGATGATGCTCGAGTCTGCAAGAGGAAGCCTGGATTTCAGCGAAGGGACAGAGGTCTTTCCTGCTGCAGAGGCGCCTGGGAGAGGTCCAGCCGTGGGAGCCAACTCAGGAAACTCACGCGCAGAGAAGGGAGAGCTCCCAGGAGGAACGGAGCCGCGGACAGGCGCAGAAGCTGCAGGGGCGGCCGCCATGGCAGACTTGGCGCAGGAAGAAGCCAGAGGAATATAAATAAATATAAATAAATAAATATAAATAAGTTTGAGAGGAAAAAGATTCATATGGTGAATTGAGAAAAAATTCCCCTCCCCAAGAAATTAGCAAGGTTGGGGAATTAAGAATCTAGTCATGGTTTTATATATTTGTTTATCCAAAAGAAATTGTTTTTTGATAAACACTTCCTCTTATTGGTCATTAGTTAAGGATGTGGGATTGATAGGGAATAAATATTTGGAATAGAATAAATCATGTGGGATTTAGGTTTTGAGTCTCTCAGGATGAATTAGTTTGGTGTGGAAATGGTTCAACTAGGCAAGTAAGTGCTAAAGTTGCTTATGCTATTATTTCTTCTTCCTCTATTGAAGTGGATAAATGGTGGTATAAGAAAATATGGAAATGGAATATTCCCTTAAGTTGAAATGTTTATGTTGGCTTTACCTTGAAAATAAATTAATGACTTGGGATAATATTCTCAAAGGGGTAGAGTTTGACCAAATTTATGTTGGTTGTGTCAAAATAATCCTAAAGCAATTGATCATCTTTTTGTTAGTTCTGATATCACAAAGGAAGTCCAGTTAGCTGTGTGTGAAAGCCTTCAATTACATGAGATGTAGGGCTCCATTTATTTTGAATTGAGCTTGAAGTCATGGATCAATAATGTTCAATGTGCTAAAGAGGTTCCTATTTTTGTCAATTGCGGATTGTAGAGACACAAGAATGTTGCTATATTTAAGAATGTTATTTCTAAAGCATATGTAGTCATCTCTAAAAAAATTTGTGTGTTTCCATAACATAAAAAAGAGGAAAGGAAATTACCTCATATTTTTTCTAATCCATTTTGTTCTAAGGAGAGACCTTTGGGATTCTTTGATGGTGCTACTCACCTGAGAATTGGTGGGCGAGGGATGTTCCTCAAAATTGACAGTAATCATTTTTTCATTTAAGGATGGGATGCGATAAATGAACAAACTCCATAGCTAAGTTGTTGGCATTGTGGGGTCTGCTTTTATTCACATCTAATCGAGGTATTTTGTCTCTATATGTACTCAAAGACTCAAAAGGTATAATTGAATGGGCCATTGTAATGCCCAATATTTAGGTGGCCTCTCTGGATCAATGGTGCTCTAGAGTTAGGAAGCTTGAAGCAAGTTTCTCTAACATTTCCTTTCATCATGTTTATGAACAAATGAGCTCCGTGGCATATGGAATTTCAAATAATATTTGGGACTACCTAGTGGAGTTCTTCATTTTGAAGGGTTTTCTGGCAATTTATTATTGTTTAATGGGTTCTTTTCTGCATATTAGACTAGATACTTTTTCAGGAAGATTGTGGTAAAGTAATTTTTTGATAGTGCTTATTGATGTAAGATTTTTTTCTTAGAAGGTGTTCTAGGTCAAATTGGTAGATAATCTATGTAGTTTGAGGATAGCATATATTGGTTTTGTACAGTTTATTTATATTACAGTTTTGGATTGGATAGGAACAAGACATACATATCCAATTTTATGATTTGACAGATGATGATTTAATAATCAATCCTCTCTTTGATTCATATCTATGAAAAACAAGGAATTGGTTTTTTTAATTATTGCAAATAAATAAATAAAAATATTATTAATATGAAAATAAAAATATTAAAGAATGAGTAATATTTGTGCTATTTTATTATAAAATAAAAGTAAAAATAGTTATATTTTTTATGTTGATGATGATGATGATGATGATGGTGATGGTGATGGTGATGGTGATAATTGTTAATGTCATATAAGACTGTCTTTAGTCTATACATTAAAAATGAAAATAATCACTTAATTTTCTTTAGAATTACATTTCTATGCTCCAAAAACATTAAGATAATCATTCATAAATCATGATAGTTGTGACGAGTTAAAATGTTAGGAAGATTACTATTATAGCAAATATTTTTAAATTGCACTCTAATGTGGGTGTTTGAAGGAAATTCTATGAGAAAGTGATTTTTGTGTTCAACCCTCTTTTTGTCACAAAGATGACAGATTATTTCATTGCATAGTGCTTTAGGAATTGTCTAGTAGCCTTTTTCACAATGGAGCTCATGAGAGTTTGTTCTTATTGTAGCAATGTTGATCTTGTTCTCTCCACTAGTTAAAATACAAATATACTTTTGATATTCTAGATTAGAGTTGATCGCCTCCTTATATATATTTATATTCTCATGTCCTGTAACTCTTTATAGAACTACAACCCTTAAACTTAGATGTAAAAATACTTTTAATACATTGATATTTTGCAAAGTGATATCTTTGTGAAATCCTCCATGGTTTAGGCAAGACTTTCCATCTTTATGCCAACCTCATTCAAGCCGTAGGTAGTTTTCACTAGAGTATGAAGCAATCTTACAAATATTCTTGTCTCACATGTTGTTTATCTTGTTCTTATACATTAGCTACCTAGTTATAACCATGCTCTCAATCAGTGAGAGACTCGCTTCTACGAGAAAGATAGGTTAGGGTGTATTTCCTTTAATTTATTATATTATATGCAATAAAATTCTTTTGGATTTTATTTATCCTTCCCCAAGTTTCTCTAGAGATGTTCATCCAAACACTTCACAACTATATAAGATAATAGGACTGACGATAGTCTCTAAGAGCAGTTTTTTCCTATCCCAAATATAGAGATTGTAATATTTACAACTATTTCAAGTGTATAATATGATTCCCATCCTCACACAACGCTTTTCACGAGGGATAATTTTAAGGATCCGTACTTATTTAAAAGTGTATAAACCTTGGCGAATCTTACCAATTCTTAAAATATCAACTATAAAATATTTGGCGATATTTTTATAAAATTATTTCAATTTCTAAGGATTTTATATAGTTTATATAAAAATTTGGCTATTTTTAGAGGGAAAAAATTTAACCCCATCAAAATTGGGCGAAACAGGGCTTCAAAAAATGCAAATTAGCGAATCTTTTTTTGGAAAAAAGCATGGAAAAATAGCCCATGGGCTAAATTTCGCCCTTAAAATTATCCTTGCTTTTCAAAATGTTAGACTTCTAGTTAAGATACTTATGGAGATCAATTCTAAGATATTCATATGAATTCATTTCCTCCAAGTTGTTGTTGTCATTCATGAATTGATCATAACTGATCTTTCAAGATTTGATTAGCCTTAACCCTTTTTTTGTCAATCTTAATAGCTATACCCATTCTAGATAAAAAAATCTTTGAGAATTTTTAGTTGCTTGCTAAGATAATAGGGAATCCCCATTATAAGAACAATATCATCGACATAGAGAATAAGGATGATTACTATGCAAACCAAATTCATGTTAGCAAAACCTTCCTCTTCAAGAAAACCATCTAGCCTATCAATGTAAATTTACCAAAAAGGGTAGCAGATAGGGGACAACCTTGCTTGACTCATATATTACAACTAATTTCTTTTGAAAAAATATCAGAATTGAAAACCTTGGAAAAAATCTTTCGATACAACCTTGTGAGACTAGCTCTCAACTCAAAAGGGACATTTATCTCTTCTAATATATTCCCAAGGTTACTTATAGGAACTATATCAAATTCTTTTCCAAAGTCAACAAACAAATAGAGAGGATTAGTTTTATTATTGTGACGCTCCTCATCAATTGTCCTAAGAGTAATAAGGTGGTCCATGTTTAAATGATAGCCCCCAAATTTTTCTTGCCCTTTAGCTCTTTTTCTGTCCCTTTCTAGTCATATGTTGATATTCTTTTCCATAATACTTCCATATAATTTGGATAAAAGAGGGATGATCGCAACGGTCATATAATTACATGGATTGTTTTTATCTCCACTTTTAGAAATAGGAACAATGAAGATTTATGTCCAGTTTTTAGGGAAACCCTTCTTGAATGTTAAATTCTAGAGCTTGTGGATATGATAGATGAGTATACACCAGCCATTCTTAAGATTTATGCTTGGTATCCTTCAGTGTCCTTATCTTTCCCTTCTGCGATTCTCTTAACCACAAACTCTATTTATTCTAAAAAGAAAACTTATTCCATTGTAGAAAGGGTTTGAATGTTGCCTACAACATAAGGGGATTTGTAAATAATTTTAAGGTAGGAATTCCAGTCCCTTAAGGGAATCATATTATTTTCATTATTTCTATGACTCAGAATATGTCTCCATAACTTCTTAGCATATAAAATAGAGGGGTGAAAAATATTATCTTGTTTTTTATTTATATGACATTTGTTTTTAATTTTTAATTAGTGATATGTACATGGAGATCTTGGTGGTTTTTAAGAACTCATTGGAAGCATCCCTAATGGATTTTTTATCATGCTTGCACTCTTTATCATACCAAGGGTTGGTCATTATATTCTCATATATATATGACACCATGATAGAGAAATTGTTAATGGAAGTAAAGAGGGTTGTGGTTGATTTTGGTTGAATTATATAAATGCTCTATTTTTAATAATAATAAGTAATGACCATGGCTTTTCCCTATTTGACCATGGCTTCCAATATTTGACAATGTTTGACTATGGTTTTCGATGTTTGACTATGGTCGAGCATGTTTGACCATGGTTTTGAACTGAATCTTAGGCGGGATTAGAGTTTAAGTTCTGATGTAAAAATCATAAATCCATATTTGTATTCAATCTAAAATGGAAAAATATGGACATGTAATTGATGGAGTCAACACTAATCAAAATTGACTTTTTTCCAAACAAGGAACCTAATAAAAATGAAACATGAGGAGAGTTTAGATCAAGAAGGAGAGGAGCCAAAATTGACCTTGTTGTATGTCATGGTTCATATTAATGTAATATTTCTCCAACTCTCTCTCTCTCTCTCTCTCTCTCTCTCTTTGATTCATGTATTTTCATCAATGTTATTGTGAGTCATTTCATTTCATGGCATATTTGTATGTTTTATCTCCTCCTATTTCAACATTCAAGCCTTATGGATCTCACACTTCAAGATATGTATCATTGGTATTAGATCATATAAGCACTCCACGAGAAGAAGGGTTTGGAACATATTGTAGGTTCATATTTGCAACAATCACCATCCTCCTTTTGGTACTCTCAGAATCCATTTGTGTAATATCCCGAATTTTGACTAACTATTTATGATGTTATATATTGGGATTAAAGCCCCAACACATATGATTTGTTTTGATTATTGGGCATAAGCCCTAGTGCACATGATTTATTCTTTTATAGACTAACATATTGGGCAAGAAATCCCTAATGGATTGATTATGCTTTGTTATGAGAATTGGGTACAAAACCCTAATATACTAAGATGACCTTTTGTTACATACTGTGCAGAGTGATGAATTACATGATTGACTTATATGATATGTTGAGCGTGGACTCAGGAACACACGGATGACCTACATACTGGGCATAAGCCCCGATGTACCTAGAGGATTTTATTATTGCACTAGGCATAAGCCCGGATGTACATTGAGTGTTGGGAAGGAGCCCTAGAGCACTCCAAGATTGATAAATGAATACCAGATCCGAGGCCATTATACATTCTAGATGTGCTTCACAACCACATTCTAGTACTAGTGTTCAACAAGACGCTCTGGAATTGCACTAGCGTAATGCCGATGTGAAGAGTGTTGAGTTAAAGCTCCGAAGAGCACTCGGGGATACTTGATCTTAAAAGTCTTTAGTCGAGAAGAATCTGAATAGCACTTCTATTCATCATGATTATTTAAATTGGCTAAATGAATCATTCGTTCTACCTATCATGAAGTACTGCGGGAACTACCATGATAAACGAGGGAATCCAACATGCAAGAGAGAGACCTACAGGTGCGTAACCAAGCCAGCTCTCCAAGCTTACCAAAAGACCCGTCCAAAAAGTTGGATCTTGTCCTTAATGTTTAAAAGAATTAGCATAAAAGATACATAAATAAATAAAAGGAAATTACCATAACTTAAGTATGGAATGTTTAAGAATAGTGTTATATGAATAACATGCATAAAGGTCTCAAAGTAAAATATTATTATTAAAGGTATTAATAATAATGTTATTATTACATCCGAGGAAAAAATAATGTTATTATTATTTATTTGTAAAATATATATATTACGTAGAGTTTATGCATAAAAAGGCTATCACATTACAATTAATAGTATTATTAATTGTGTTGATTAATATTAGTAATAATATAATTATTATTATTATTGATTAAGAAATTTATTATTATTTCTAATTAAGAAATAATTCAAGTTACAACAAGTAAAAGTCCCAGTTAAACAAGGAGTAGATATTTAAGTAAATATCTTTTAAAATATTATTTTTCAAACAGTTATTTTTCCAAAACCAAGAGTCACCTATATAAAGGAGAGTAGAACCCAAAAGAAGGGGATCTTTTTCATTATCATTCTCTTATGGTGATAGAAGAGAATTTGTGCTCCAATAACTTAAGCAGTCCCAAATAAACTTTCAGATCTGATTCAACAGTTCAACCTAGGGCCTCTACTTCTCTCATTGCATGTTGGAACAAGTTCGGGGGGATCAAGTTAGAACCATGAACGGTCTAAGGGTCATGGTTGGGAGGATCATGGTAGTCCCAAAGTTATCAAGTTAAAAGATCATTCTACATGTCAGCTAATTCCATAAGTTTTATAAATTAATTATTGTTTGAGTGTGCAGGTTCTGTCAAGGAAGATCAAGCTTCAAGTAACCAAGTATGAACTACAAACCCTCCATTTCAATTCACGATAGAAACTAAGAGCATTAAAATAGGGTTTATATTTCAGCATTGTTTTCCCAAATCTTTATAATATTACTTCTTTCATAGAGCAAGGGCCATGGAGCATGGGCTCTCGGGTTTACGTTAAAGGACTAAAACCAACAGGAGGTCTAGTAGGGCTAGCTTAGCTAGCTTGTGCTAGACATCCATGTCAGCCCAAAAATAAAACCTAGAGACCATTGTGGTTAATTTAGACTACTGAGTTTATTACCATCCTTATATACATTTTTGTATTTGATTTCTGCAATTTTCCTTACTCTGTTTTCGATTTAGTCACATAGGGTTAAAATCCTTTTCTTGTTTTATCCTCACGATTCTCATCAAGAACTCAGGTTTCTCTTTCCAAGTTAAGACTAAACAAATTTCAGAACCTAAGTCAACGACAGAACACAGGTCGACACTTCAAAACCCATTACCAACATTTCCTTAAACATAGAATCGTAGTATAAAAACGTAGACTGTTTAAGAGGCTTTTCATTATTTTAAATCACCTTCCTCTGTAAACCTGATAGCTACTAAAGTTATCATTCTTTTTGTGCTTTCCACAAGTCAAGAAGAAGTCTAAACATCTCATCAACCATTTATACATTTCATCAAAACTTTGACGGGCACCTTTTCCAAAACACGAAATAGACCCACATCCAAACGAAAATGAAAACAATACATTATCATTGAAACACATTCTTTTTACTACATCAAGACACAAGTCAAGAGATCGATACCAACTATGGATTCACAAACCCTTGCCATCGTTGAAATCGCCAAAATCATAGCTTTAAGACACAATCTTGCTTTCTCAGACAAGCGAGTACACCAGCATCTAGGGGTTATGTTAACATTTTGAAAATAAACGAAGAGGTCTATATAAAGTCAAAGATCTATCTACTATCCAGTAAAATTATAGACTCTTCCATATCAACAAACTGATAGACGCAACAACACCCAAGCTAGTAAACTATCTAGACTTGATACAGAGTTACCCACTGACCCAACTAAACACAGTGAATAGCAAAGCTATGCTTTTAGCTTTACATTTAAAAATCCCAAATCGATTTCCTTCATGACAGAACATTAATAGAAAAACACAGAGATCAAATAAAGACACTAAACATACATAATCCATGAAAGACGCAGAGGCCAAACCTTTACAAGTAATACCCATATATATTTCGTAGAAAACGCAGAGGCCAAAGCAGTATCCACACATGTTACATATAAAACACATGGGACAGTCTTCCCTTTCAAAAACCCCAAGTTATACAATGTGGGTATTATATCCCATCAAAAAACCTTAAAAGTATTCATAGAGACAAATGGCCAAAACTTCTACATCAAACTGAAAACCATCCAGGGTTATCCCCATTTTAACAAATTAACAGATTTAGTAACCGGTCCAACCAAAGGCGACCCCTCCGGAACTTCAAGCAAGTTACAGTGAGCCCAACGGGCTTCACGAAGTCCCACACAACTAAGAAAAAAAACACACCCTCCATAGATGCGAGAGGAAGGGGCAAGGGTTGGTGAGACATGAACTTACCACTCTCATTTCCAGCGTCATCAAGGGTGTTGTTCATCAGGTAGCAAACCATGCAGAGGATAATCACAACCAATCACCTGCCAAGAAACATTTACCACGAAGTTAATCCTTAGATAAACATTTAAATGCTAGATAAACACAGAAGGGTAATGATGTCATGCATTTGAATAGATTCACCTGATCACTATCACCTCACTCTCCAGCTACAGTACTAAGCAACCACCAAGTGCACTGACCATGAGCATATCTCACGTAAGGGCACAAACCACCCAGACGAGCAAGCAACTATCAAAAGCAAAAGAGATACGAAGAACAACGAATGTAGGTGTAAAACCCAAGGTCAAAACCCTCTTTTTGCCCAGCTGGCCACCACAACCACGTGGTTATCACATGAAACATTTAATCCTCCACCAAACTTCATTTACTAATCAAATGTTTACCTATAAACTATAGTATCAATCGCGAAAGAATTTATAGATTGTTTTGTATTGTAACCATTATGCCAAGGGTTAATCCCTATACCCTTTGAAACACTAAATCTCAACCTTTCTAGGATCTTGTCATGGTTTAGCTAGAAAGGAGTTTCTCCCAAGTATACCTGCACAAACACATCAACATCACATGTATTAACAAAATTGCTAAGTAAATCAGGAAGTCCCAATTGCTTACTCCTTACCTGTCGACAACTCTACCAAGGGTCTGTTTATCAACATCAAAGCTTTCCCAAGTAATTTCAATCTCCCCTCAAGATACTAGTTAAACATTTTACAAACTCAAACATACATCTAAATCTTAAAAAGTAAAAGAGGGACCATAAGTGCGATTCTAGCAATTATAAACATGCCATAAGATTGCGTATACATCAACTAACTTACAATATCGCTTCCGCAGGAAAACATAAATAGTGAAACTGTCTTGCTTAGAGATCACAAACTCTCATTATTTCAAAACCAAGTACCAATACAACTTCCCAGTACTGAAGTTAATTTATGACAAATCATCTATTTTAGGCTTTTAGCAGCAAGAAGAAAATTTTAAATTTTTACTATTTTGGGGACATTACAATTTGTTGATCCATACACTCTAAGCATGATAGTTGGTCCATAGGAATTACAAGATTTTCTACTCTTTGATATTTGTACACCATTGAAAGAGAATCATATCTACATTTCAGAACATCCATTAATATAAAACATTTTCAGAAATTTTTTAGTGTTTCGGTTCTTCCACAGTGGTTCTATGACCTCTACAACATCATGTACTGCTCTACAAACCCTTGGCATCATTTGTGTCCCTTTTCACCTAGATGTCTCAAATTCAACACTATTTCAGCTTCATACAACCATGGAATGGTTCAAATAAGACTTGCATGCATCATCTAGAAGCTTGGGATACCTCATTCTAAAATTTTCTCAGCTTTCCCACTATTGTATATCCACTAGAGAAGTACAGTCATCAGTGCAATGGAGGACGACTCTCTTCTGCAAAATTTAGAGATATGTCGTGACCTTTACAAGGTGTTTTAGCGGGTATACCATATCTCATTTGAAAGATTTTTTCGTTCATCCCAAATCGGCATTTTACATAATTTCATTTTCTTTCATTGTTTATGAGATATCATTGATTAAAGTAGCTACTTGGTATGTAAGATAGTGCGGCTATGTGGATCTTGAGTTTCGATGGGAATTTTCTCACTTCATGGGATACATTAGAGAAAGTTATATATATCAATCAAATAATCTTCTACATCAAAAGGGTATTCGATGCAATTTTATTTCATCACCTGTAGAAAAAGTTATGAATAAATTTGCAGAGAGACATCCATAAGCCTAAAAATCGTGATTTTCATGTAAATTTCTGATTTTTGGATTTATTAAATCCTATTGTAATTTCTTTATTTTTACCCATGTAATTTATAGGTTACCTGATGTACCCATATGTTATAATTCAAGAGAAAAAAGTAATCTTGTCATTGCCAGCAATTATGGCTTATCCACAAACCCAAGGTTATAGATAAATGACACAAAACCGTTCTTTCACCGGTAATTCACAAATTACAAACATGTTGTATGATAAACATAATCATCTCTTTTGTTTTGTTAGAATGGATGAAATGTTGGGGACCATAATTGTCTAAGGGGGGGAATATTTATCTTAATCTTAGGAGGGCTTATAGTCTAAGTTCAAATGTAATAGTTAGAAATACATATTTGTATTAAATGAAGAAATGAACAATATCAATATGTAATTGATGAACTTAACCCTAATAAAATTTTCCTTCGTAAACAAAAATCCTTACAAAAAGGAAGTACAAAGAGAGTTTAGATCGGGAAGAAGAGGTCCCAAAATTGGCTTCATTTCATGTAATAGTTCATCTTAATGAATAACTTGTTCTCCAACTCTCTCTTTCTTTGATTCATGTATTTTCATTAATGTTCTTGTTATTCATTTCATGGCATATTTCTATGTTTTCTCTCCTCCTCTCTCGGAATTCAAGCCTTTAGGATCTCAGGCCTTAATATGTGGGTCAGGTTCTCTATGGTTGACTTTGGTTGACTATGTTTCACCATGGTTTAAGATGGTTGACTAAATTTTGTGATGTTTGATTACTTGCAATGTTTGAGTATGGATAAATTTGGTTGAATACGATTAACTATAGTAATATCATTGACCATGTAACCAGGGATGAGCACCGTTAATCATGGTTTACTATTATTGAACATGGTTGAATATAAATCATAATGTTCGATTATGTTTTTCCATGATTGAGTTTTATTGGATATGGTTGAGCATGGTTGATCATGTTTTACTATCCATGACTATGATTAACTTAGGTCAATTACAATTGACTATGTTTGATAACATTGACAATGGTTGAACATGTTTTATTTTGGTCAACTTTTGATTGAATATGTTTGACTTTGGTTGGCTATATTTCACTATGGTTGATTTGGTTGATTGTGGATAATTGTAGTTAAACATGGTTAACTATGGTTGATCATAGTCAATAATCGATAACTATAGTTGACATTTAGTTAACCATGACTAACTATAGTTGAGAATGTTTAACAATGTTTGATAATGATTTGACCATTATTAATTGTGTTTGACATGTGGAAATTATTTAAACTTTGTTGACCATGTTTGTTTATGATTAATCATGTTTATTTATGATTAAATATGGATAAATATGTTTTACCATGTTTGACTCTAGCTAACCATGTTAGACTATAGGAAACAATGTTTGAATGTGGCTGACTTTGGTTGGCCATGATATGCCCATTTTTTACAATTGTTATCCATGTTTGACCATGATTGTCTATGTTTGACTATGGTTGAGAATGTTTTACTATGGTTCTATATGGTTGACTTTCGTTGACTATGTCTCACCATGGATGAATATGCTTGACTAACGTTTGTGATTTTTAAGTATAAATTACTTTTGATGTTTGATTATGGATAAGTTTGGTTGAATTTGCTTGACTCAAGTAATATTGTTGGCCATAGACACATGGTTGAGAACAATCAACCATGGTTTATTATTATTGACCACCATTGACTATGAATGATAATGTTTGATTATGTGTTCCCATGGATGAGTTTTGTTTGATATGTTGATGATGATTGATCATGTGTTACTATGGTTGAATATGGTAAACATAGGTCTACCATGATCAACTATGGTTAACTATATTTGAATAATACTAATTATGGTTAAACATGATTAAATTCTGTTAACTTTTTCTTGAATATGTTTGGCTTTGGTTGGTTGTATTTGACTATCCTTGATTAGGTTGACCATGATTAATTTTAGTCAAACATGGTCAAATATGGTTGAACATTGTTATCAATGAATGAGAATAATTTACATTTAGTGTAATCATACCTAGCAAAGAATAATATGAGGTACCTAGGGAGGTACACAAGGGGAATATATCATGTAATGTGTACATGAGGGGGAATAATTAATGTAATGTGGCCTTAAATAATGGAATACGCACACTAGACAGTTTTAAGAAAATAATATAATAATGATGGGTTATTTTCCATAAGACCCTAAGAACAATCACGAGAAGGTATGAATAAACATGAATATTATTGTATTGAGGTACATGTGATGAATTGTATTGTAGAAATCATGGCTTATGGAGTGATTACTTCCTTAAGGATTATTTAATGGTATTACCCAACCTTAATGGATTTCTCTATCTTTTGGTGTTATTCTTATGGTGAATGTATTTTGGCTATTTATAAAGTATAATAATTCTGTATATTTCTTATGAGTTATTTTTGGGTTAAGGATAGCTACAAGCAATATAACAGAACTTTCTTGGGCAAAAAAAATTGGAATATTTTTTTTTGGTAGATTTTGGAATGGGAAAAGAGGATGGTGGAATTAAGGTCCATATTTTATATGTTAAATTTTCAAACTCTAAATACCCCAAGTATATATCTGATTTCATCTCACTGAGACACCCAGTTTAAAAAAATCATCCCAAATAGAGTATAGAATGTGAGGTTATCACATATTTAAAATCAATTATTTTTAGGGTTTCTTATGATGACCAAGCAAATTCCAAAGCTAATATTGGTTGATGTATTGAATATATTTTAGTAAAACCCACTTCATTTAATGTGGAATGATCATGTAATTTCATAATTGTGGTCATAGTAGAGATTCCGAGAAACATTAACAAAGTTATGCCAATTTTGAATTTGGCGTTTCATAAGTAAGTGATTTTCTTCAGAACAGTAGATCTATTTTGGGATATAAAGTAAGATGTATTTTATGGGAAAAGATGATGGTATTATAATTGTAGAGTAATTAAGTTATGAAATTTTATTGTGGAAAGAGAATTGGTAATATTGGTTACCCTCTAATTTAAGAGAATATACCACTGAGATTGTGGCATTTGCTTAATGATGGAAAGATGAAAAACATTCAGATGAAAAATTTGAAAGGTATTTTTAAACAAGTTGCCTCATACTATCAAGAATGATAAAGAAAAACTAAGGGTTTATTTTCATCTACAAAATTTCCATTACATGTTTACAAATGTATTTTGCAAGAGAATGTTATTATGTCTATAAACCGAGTAAGTATAATCTCATCAATATGAATTTGGATAAAAAGACGCAAGTCGCTGCAAACAAGATTCAAGGCCGACATGTTGAGAGTGAAAATGTTCAAATTTTTGAAGTTTTGAAGATTACTATGGATAACTCTGTGTTTCAATCATATTTTCGTGCTATCAATATGGATGATGCAGACATTATTTTGTGATATATTTGGACAAACTCGGTAGGTACTGTAAAGATGGTTAACCATGTTATATTATGGTAAACCATGTTTTACTATGGTTAGCATTAGTAGACCATGTTTATGCCATGTTTTACGATGCTTGTCCATGTTTGACCATTTTTTACCCTGCTTGTCTATGTTTGACTATGATTGAGCATGCTTAACCATGATTCTCTATGGATGACTTTGGTTGACTATATTTCATCATGGGTAAAAATGGTTGACTAAATTTTGCAATGTTTGATGATGGACTACTTGTGATGTTTGACTATAGGTGACCTTGTTTGAATATGGTTGACACTAGTAATATAGTTAGCCATAGTTTATTATTATTGACCGTGGTTAAGTATGGAAGGTCATGTTCAATTATGTTTGTCCACCGTTGGGCTTGGTTGGGCATGGTTAATCATAGTTGATCATGTGGTACTATGGTTGGCTATGATTAATTTAGTTCAAACATGGTTTATATGGTTGAAAATGTTTGAATAATATTGACAATGGTTGAGCATGTTTGATTTTGGTTAACATTTGGTTGATATGTTTGAATTTGGTTGGCCATATCTAGCTATGGTTGATCTAGTTGACCGTGGTTAATTGTAGTTAAACACGGTTAACTATGGTTGATCACAGTTAATAGTGGATAATGATAGTTTACATTTAGTTGGACAATATTAACTATAGTTAAGAATGTTTGACAATGTTTGTTTATGATTCAACATGTTTGACCATCGTAGATTGTGTTGGGCATGGAGGACATTAGTTAAACTTGGTTGACCATGGTTGTTCATGATTAACCATGTCTGTTTGTGGTTGACTATGGATAAATATCTTTTACCATATTTGACTATCGATAACCATGTTAGACTATGGTCATCCATGTTTGATTATGGTTGACATTAGTATACCATGATTTGGTCATATTTGACTATTTTTATCCATGTTTGACCATGGTTGAGCATGTTTGACCATAGTTCTCTATAGTTGACTATGTTGTATTATAGTTGACTAAAGTTTGTGATGTTTGACCATGGATTACTTGTGATATTTCACTATGGGTGTGTAACGCCCCATATTTTGACTAGGCATGTTTATGAGTTAGACACCTTTCACTTTAATTGTTTATTATCTGTTGGACTCAGCTAGACAGAGTGAACTATATTTTCGGCATGTTAGACATGATGATATGCTGCTACTATGTTTATGATGTTACTATATTCATGCAGTTATTAAGTTATGATTATCATGAGGTTCATTGCTTTTATGATGAAAACATATGGTTTAGCGTTTACATTGATGAAATGTGAAATATATGGTATTGTACGTGAGTGCCATCCTATGATGAATTTGATAGAACTGTTATATTCCATGCATACCTGTGATGCAATTGTGACGTGACATAAAATGATGTTGATGATATGGATCAATTGGCGATCGAATGGAAATGCTTGTTACAAAATGTGTATTTTGCGGAATACTAACCTACAGGACTCAAGGGCTATGGGATAGCCGGATACTTGATCTGATAAGAACCTATCCATGCAGTAAACCTTAGAAACTGAAATTGATGATACGATGACATGGACCGATAATCTCGATAGCAACAGAGTATGATTTGATAAGGGAGTAGGCCCAGTATGTTGAGAGGGATGGATGTGTTTCCCACCCTATGTTCCTATGATACCCGAGGTCGTGGGAGGGTTGTGCTGAGACACGCTCCCCATGTAGTTGTCATGACGATGGTCGGATGCCTGGTAGGGGAGGATAGGTCCGCTGTTCAGCCGACACTATCGCTCTCAAGTTCTATGTGGTCAGTTCGATGAGTCCGACATCCAGTTTTGTACTAGCAGAGGATGGATAGGGAGGATGTGGACGTAGGTTAGGATGGGAGGATATGATAGTGGCACTATTGAGGTTTGGGTATTCGTTGACCTGGAGTTAGTGGTAGTAGGTAGCTTTCCTTGTACCTGATTGATTGAACAAATGTAATCATAAAAATAATGAAATGAAATCTTAAAGGTTAACTGGTAAAGTAACCGACGATGTTTTAGTAATATTATGATGAATGTATACTTGTTCAGTTTGCATAAAGTATTATTACTATTAGTTAGATGTTATGCATAGGAATATGACATATGTTTATAGTAAATGTCCGTCTTGTGCATACGCTGGCCACGCATGCATATTATGCACATGCGCGATAATATTGGTTACAACATACTTATCAAGATTTAACAATGTTCTAAGTTATCATAGACAAGTCAATTAAGTATTTAGTGAATGACTTAATTAGTAAAAGAGTATCAAGTTCTAATGTATAAAAGAGGTTAATTAGTCTTTGTATGTAACCATGGAATGAACGATTAAAATAAGTGTCATTTATTGCAAATACCCTCAAGTGAATGTGTCTTCAATATGAAGTATGATAGTTAAATATCAATACTAGAAGAGTGTATTATATAATTGTTGATCATGATTAAATAAACCATTAAGTATATTTCATTAATTATACCTAGAGGTACTATGTTGACACTTATCAATTAAACAAATAAATATTTTAATTACTATTCACAATTAAATTAATTACTCTTATTATTAATTATTATTGTTATTATTATTACATTATTATTATTATTTAATTAATAATAATAATGATAATAATCCTTTTTATAGAGCATAGTGGATTGAATAAATTATTAAATAGATGATTCATTCAATTAATTAACGGATCCATTCCAAGTAATTAAAAAGGATTTGTTTAAATAAATTATTGAATGATCCCACTGCTCGAGAGAAACTTGGGTGATTTAAAATAAAATGTAATCATCATTTACCTTAAAAAAGGGTGTTGCATTAATGAATTGTACTTCCTAAAACCGTGACAGCTAGGGCGGTGGAGTGATAAGGAAGTTTGACTTTATGATGGAGGAAAAGATCTCTATAAAGAGGAGTTTTAACCTAGTAGTTGAGGGGGGGTTTTGGAGGAGAGGAACACTTAGTATTTTGTGAAAAAGGAGGAATGCCGAGGAGGGGGTTAACTCGAAGCTTTGAGGAGGTGGGAAACTCAAAGAAAGTCCGAGGAGGGGGTTAACTCAGCGAAATATTACCATTGAGCTACGGAAAGGTACGAAGGGAAGTTGCTGCCGGGATTATCGGTCTGTGGGCTCGGGGGCTAGGAAATCCGTTGATTTCCTAGGGTCAGCAAGATAATAGCTGATCGGCAGGGTGGACACATCATTTTGGGTTGCTAAGGTAACCTACAGAATCCACTACAGGAATCTTCTTACCTCACTGCAAATCTACAGGTCCAGGTATTTTACTGAGCTAGCTTGAATAAAAGGTATTTTCTTTTATTTTCAAATTATGCATGTTAAAAGAGCAGAGATGTAATGAAGATTTAAGTTTATGTTTATTTAAATTGCAGAGACATGTAAACATTTAGATAACAGAGACATAGACGGTTGAATTTTTCCAGAGAACATAATTAGAAGGATTTGGTATTTAAATGATAATGGAATAGAGACCCAGTGCCTAGCAGGTCACTGCAGGGTGACTTTGGTAGACTATGGTTGACTCTAGTAATATTATTGACTATGGAACTATGGTTGAACATAGTTAACCATGGTTTAGTGTCCATGATTGAATTTGGTATATCATGTTCGATCATATTTGTCCATGGTTAATCATCTATTACAATGGTTGACTATGATTAACTTAGGAAAACCATGGTTGACTATGCTTGAATAATATTGACCATTATTGAACATGTTTGTTTTTGGTAAATGTTTGCTTGAATATGGTTGGATTTAGTTGGTTATATTTGAGTATGGTTGATTTTGTTAACCATGGTTAAGTGTAGTTAAACATGGTTAACTATGGTTGATCATGGTTAGTAATAAATAACTATAGTTGGCATTTAACTAGCCATGATTGACTATAGTTGAGAGTGATTTACAATGTTTGATTATAACTCAACATGTTTTACATGGTGGATATTAATTAAGCCTGGTTGACCATGGTTTTCCATGTTTGTTTATGATTAAACATGTTATTTTATTGTTGAATATGAATAAATATCTTTTACCATGTTTGACTATGGATAAACATTCTCATAACATTCTACTCAACAGTAAAGTGTATCATATTTAAGAAATATTCCAGGAATATTTCGTATTTTGGGAATAACGTTTCGTGCGTAACTCGGCATTGGACGTACTTTAAACCGTTGGAAATCTCTTGAAATTCTCTACAACTTTGATATTTTTAGTTTTCCCTTATTCCTTACCGTTTGTGATATGCAAGCATTTTAGTAAAAAATCATCTTTAAAAAGATGTTTTTAAATATTCTAGGAATCTTTCGTATTTTGGGCATAAATTTTCACTTGTAACTCAAAATTGGGTGGCATTAGGAGCTTTAGAAATCTCTTTAAATTCTATACAACTTTGAGTTTTTTAGTTTTCTATGATTCCTTACCGTTTGTGAGATGCGGATATTTTAGTAAAAAAAACATCTTTCAGAAAGATGTTTTTTACTAAAATGACGGCATCTCACAAACTGTAAGGAATTAGAGAAAACTCAAAACATCAAAGTTGTAGAGAATTTCAAGAGATTTCCAGCAGTCCAAAGTTCTCCCAATTCTGAGTTACGAGCGAAACGGTATGACCAAAATACGAAAGATTCCTCGAATATTTACGTTTTTTCTTATTTAGGATACATTTTGGCCTCGGTAATTCCTTATGTTAGATTATGGTTGACTTTGGGCAAGCATAGTTTTGATAGATTTGAATGTGGTTGTCTATGTTTAATTATGGTTGAAAATGTTTGAAAATGATTCTCTATAGTAGATTTTGATTTACTTTGATTTATTTCTAACAACACTCTTGTAAATATAAGAGAACAAAATACCGTCACTCAGAAGATCCATATTCCATAACTTATTGGATAGGAAAACCATGAACTTGAGAACTTGTACAATATATATGAATTATTATCATTATTAAATATTATTGTAAACTAAAAAATAAGCTTAAGCTTAATCTAGAATATCTATATGTTTTTTTGTATTTGGTCTTAAGATATGGATCATTTGAGATGACAGAATACATATTTCTTATAGTCCCTAAATCTTAACCTTTTGTATCAGAGGTTAGTTCAAGACAGTCTATGTTGGCAATTTTGTCATTGATGTCAATATTAGCCATTGATGTTAAGTAATTCTATGAAGAAATGAAGAGAGTTTGTAAAAGCCCCAAGTTAAGACAAATATGTTTGCCTGATATCATATTGAAAAAGAATTTATTGGGGATAATCATGAAGTGAAGGAACAACAAAAGGATTATAAAGAGAGATCAACAACTTTTGAATCCAACAAAAGGAAGCTATTTTCAAATCTTATTGATAGTTTGATTAAGAACTGAAGCATATATTTGGTGAATATAAGATTAACACTCTTAGTGTGATAAGAAGTTTAAGTAGTGAGAAATCTCCGCTTGTGGGATATATTAAGCAATGAGAAATCATTTCTAGTGGCCTAAGAATATTAAGGGCGGTTTATCATCATTAGAGGCTAAGAAGTGGGAGAATACATTCAGAAATAACCATGGATCATGGCTATTCAAATATGTTCACAAACTAGATGTAATATATTGAGTGTACAAGTTTGTATTATTATATTTAGATATATTTTGTGTCTACTTGTGTACAATTTGATTATGGCACTAAATGGTTAATGATTATTGATAATTGCTGTTTAATGTGATTGATGAAAGTATTGATCAACAGAAGAAGTAAGTAATTCTATAACACTAATTCACCCCCCTTCTCAGTGTTTCTAGGGTGATCAACAATTGGTATTAGAGTAGGCCTTCATGCTAGTCTAATCAACTCTAAGGGATCGTAAAGAATAAACATGGATACTCTTGAAGGATTCTCCACAAACAAGGCTCCATTATTTGATGGAACAAATTATTCCTTTTCGAGTGAAAGGATGAAGACTTAGCTAATGGGAATAGGATTTTATGTATGGAAGAGTGTAGTCAAGGATACAAAGAACCATCCACCAGGAGATCAAGCAAGCAAGAAATAAAGTGAGCAAAATGCCGAGGCAATGAATGGAATCCTAAGTGGTCTAGCAGAGATGGATTTTGTAAATGTAATGCACCATGAAACTGCAAAATAAATGTGGGATAAACTTAAGAAAATTTATCAAGGAGATGCAAAGATTCAAGGAGAAAAATTGCACACATTTAGAAGCAAGTTTGAATCCTTAAAGATGATGGAAGAAGAAACTATTGCAGCATGGTTTGAGAGAATTGATGAAATAGTGAATACATTTAGAGGTCTGGGTAAAGATATTGATGAAAAGGTGATAGTTGAAAAGGTATTAAGGACTTTACCAATGAGATTCAGTCCCAAAGTATGTGCCATAGAAGAAATGGGGAATTTAAAGAAGAATGCAATGGACTAGTTGGATGGAATACTCACAGCTTATGAAATGAGAATTGAAGATCCTATTCCTAAAAAGAGACATTTAAGGCAAGTAATAAGATGAAAACTCATTATTTCTCTTCACACTCAAGAGAAGACTCTGATGAAGAAATGGCCAATTTCATGAGGAAGCTAAAACAAGGAACATGTAAGTACAAAGGAAAACTATCTGTGAAATGTTGTTCGGAAAAATTGGATATTTTGCAGCTAAGTTGCCTCTTAATGAAATGTTTGAGCATAAGCCAAAGCCAATTATTATAAGGAAGACTATCCGAAAAAGTAAAGCTCCTAGCCCAAGACACTGGAAGAATATTCAAATAATGACAATGAAGAAGATGATAGTGCATATGCCAAAGTAGAAATGAAATCTTATTTCAAGCCATAGAAGACAAGAAGGAGTCTATAGTCAAGGAAAATACAAAGGAAGAAAGTGAGGATGAAGAAGAAGAAGTAATTGATTTAGAACTTGAATTAGATCTAGCCCTTGAAGAAATTCATGATCTCAAAAAACTTGTCAAGAAACAAGATAAAAAAATTGAATGCTTGAACAAGAAATTAAAGTAATAAGAAGAAACCAATGAAGGAAAGGAAAGTCCTAGCAGTGATCAAGTAAGCAAGATTAAAAATCTAGAAGAAACACTTGCAAAATAAGTTAGAAACATAAAATATTCCACTCATGGAAGAAGTTGAAAGAATTATTAAATAACAAGAGTTGAATAAAAAATACAATAAGATCGTAGAAGCACTAGATGAAATAATGAAGAGGCAAAGGTCTACATTTGATAAATCAGGAATTGGTTTTGATATTCAACTCAAGGAAGAAGTTGAAAGAATTATTAAATAACAAGAGTTGAATAAAAAATACAATAAGATCTTAGAAGCACTAGATGAAATAATGAACAGGAAAAGGTCTACATTTGATAAATCAGGAATTGGTTTTGATACATGAGTGAGATTACTAAACCTTCTCAAGCCAAAACTGAGAGAGAAAATTCGAAAGAAGCAGGTCCTTCCTTCTCACGTGAAGATAATGAGAAAGCAAGACAAGCTGGTGAGATTTCAAGTGAAAGGAGGACATATTGTTTAGTATAGAACATAGGTAGAAGTAATGATGGAATTATAAACTCACTTATGAACCATCATTTAATGGATACTATTTTGCTTGTAATTATTATGGACATAAGGATTCAAACTGCGAATCCTACACTATAAGAAATTATGGTCATGCCAAGTACATCATAAAGTGCTGGAACTGTAACAAGTTTGGACATAAGTCTTGGGATTACGGAAGCCTCATTAAATATCATGAAAAACTGGAGAAAGTAGTAAATAAGGTTTGGAGAAAGAAAGAATAGACTGATAGTTCAATTCAGAAAATCCGATAAAATAAATAAAAGAAAAGAACTAGTCTCCACTGCATCAAATAAATAAATAAAAATATTATTAATATGAAAATAAAAATATTAAAGAATGAGTAATATTTGTGCTATTTTATTATAAAATAAAAGTAAAAATAGTTATATTTTTTTATGTTGATGATGATGATGATGATGATGGTGATGGTGATGGTGATGGTGATAATTGTTAATGTCATATAAGACTGTCTTTAGTCTATACATTAAAAATGAAAATAATCACTTAATTTTCTTTAGAATTACATTTCTATGCTCCAAAAACATTAAGATAATCATTCATAAATCATGATAGTTGTGACGAGTTAAAATGTTAGGAAGATTACTATTATAGCAAATATTTTTAAATTGCACTCTAATGTGGGTGTTTGAAGGACATTCTATGAGAAAGTGATTTTTGTGTTCAACCCTCTTTTTGTCACAAAGATGATAGATTATTTCATTGCATAGTGCTTTAGGAATTGTCTAGTAGCCTTTTTCACAATGGAGCTCATGAGAGTTTGTTCTTATTGTAGCAATGTTGATCTTGTTCTCTCCACTAGTTAAAATACAAATATACTTTTGATATTCTAGATTAGAGTTGATCGCCTCCTTATATATATTTATATTCTCATGTCCTGTAACTCTTTATAGAACTACAACCCTTAAACTTAGATGTAAAAATACTTTTAATACATTGATATTTTGCAAAGTGATATCTTTGTGAAATCCTCCATGGTTTAGGCAAGACTTTCCATCTTTATGCCAACCTCATTCAAGCCGTAGGTAGTTTTCACTAGAGTATGAAGCAATCTTACAAATATTCTTGTCTCACATGTTGTTTATCTTGTTCTTATACATTAGTTACCTAGTTATAACCATGCTCTCAATCAGTGAGAGACTCGCTTCTACGAGAAAGATAGGTTAGGGTGTATTTCCTTTAATTTATTATATTATATGCAATAAAATTCTTTTGGATTTTATTTATCCTTCCCCAAGTTTCTCTAGAGATGTTCATCCAAACACTTCACAACTATATAAGATAATAGGACTGACGATAGTCTCTAAGAGCAGTTTTTTCCTATCCCAAATATAGAGATTGTAATATTTACAACTATTTCAAGTGTATAATATGATTCCCATCCTCACACAACGCTTTTCACGAGGGATAATTTTAAGGATCCGTACTTATTTAAAAGTGTATAAACCTTGGCGAATCTTACCAATTCTTAAAATATCAACTATAAAATATTTGGCGATATTTTTATAAAATTATTTCAATTTCTAAGGATTTTATATAGTTTATATAAAAATTTGGCTATTTTTAGAGGGAAAAAATTTAACCCCATCAAAATTGGGCGAAACAGGGCTTCAAAAAATGCAAATTAGCGAATCGTTTTTTGGAAAAAAGCATGGAAAAATAGCCCATGGGCTAAATTTCGCCCTTAAAATTATGCTTGCTTTTCAAAATGTTAGAATTCTAGTTAAGATACTTATGGAGATCAATTCTAAGATATTCATATGAATTCATTTCCTCCAAGTTGTTGTTGTCATTCATGAATTGATCATAACTGATCTTTCAAGATTTGATTAGCCTTAACCCTTTTTTTGTCAGTCTTAATAGCTATACCCATTCTAGATAAAAAAATCTTTGAGAATTTTTAGTTGCTTGCTAAGATAATAGGGAATCCCCATTATAAGAACAATATCATCGACATAGAGAATAAGGATGATTACTATGCAAACCAAATTCATGTTAGCAAAACCTTCCTCTTCAAGAAAACCCTCTAGCCTATCAATGTAAATTTACCAAAAAGGGTAGCAGATAGGGGACAACCTTGCTTGACTCATATATTACAACTAATTTCTTTTGAAAAAATATCAGAATTGAAAACCTTGGAAAAAATCTTTCGATACAACCTTGTGAGACTAGCTCTCAACTCAAAAGGGACATTTATCTCTTCTAATATATTCCCAAGGTTACTTATAGGAACTATATCAAATTCTTTTCCAAAGTCAACAAACAAATAGAGAGGATTAGTTTTATTATTGTGACGCTCCTCATCAATTGTCCTAAGAGTAATAAGGTGGTCCATGTTTAAATGATAGCCCCCAAATTTTTCTTGCCCTTTAGCTCTTTTTCTGTCCCTTTCTAGTCATATGTTGATATTCTTTTCCATAATACTTCCATATAATTTGGATAAAAGAGGGATGATCGCAACGGTCATATAATTACATGGATTGTTTTTATCTCCACTTTTAGAAATAGGAACAATGAAGATTTATGTCCAGTTTTTAGGGAAACCCTTCTTGAATGTTAAATTCTAGAGCTTGTGGATATGATAGATGAGTATACACCAGCCATTCTTAAGATTTATGCTTGGTATCCTTCAGTGTCCTTATCTTTCCCTTCTGCGATTCTCTTAACCACAAACTCTATTTATTCTAAAAAGAAAACTTATTCCATTGTAGAAAGGGTTTGAATGTTGCCTACAACATAAGGGGATTTGTAAATAATTTTAAGGTAGGAATTCCAGTCCCTTAAGGGAATCATATTATTTTCATTATTTCTATGACTCAGAATATGTCTCCATAACTTCTTAGCATATAAAATAGAGGGGTGAAAAATATTATCTTGTTTTTTATTTATATGACATTTGTTTTTAATTTTTAATTAGTGATATGTACATGGAGATCTTGGTGGTTTTTAAGAACTCATTGGAAGCATCCCTAATGGATTTTTTATCATGCTTGCACTCTTTATCATACCAAGGGTTGGTCATTATATTCTCATATATATATGACACCATGATAGAGAAATTGTTAATGGAAGTAAAGAGGGTTGTGGTTGATTTTGGTTGAATTATATAAATGCTCTATTTTTAATAATAATAAGTAATGACCATGGCTTTTCCCTATTTGACCATGGCTTCCAATATTTGACAATGTTTGACTATGGTTTTCGATGTTTGACTATGGTCGAGCATGTTTGACCATGGTTTTGAACTGAATCTTAGGCGGGATTAGAGTTTAAGTTCTGATGTAAAAATCATAAATCCATATTTGTATTCAATCTAAAATGGAAAAATATGGACATGTAATTGATGGAGTCAACACTAATCAAAATTGACTTTTTTCCAAACAAGGAACCTAATAAAAATGAAACATGAGGAGAGTTTAGATCAAGAAGGAGAGGAGCCAAAATTGACCTTGTTGTATGTAATGGTTCATATTAATGTAATATTTCTCCAACTCTCTCTCTCTCTCTCTCTCTCTCTCTCTCTCTGATTCATGTATTTTCATCAATGTTATTGTGATTCATTTCATTTCATGGCATATTTGTATGTTTTATCTCCTCCTATTTCAACATTCAAGCCTTATGGATCTCACACTTCAAGATATGTATCATTGGTATTAGATCATATAAGCACTCCACGAGAAGAAGGGTTTGGAACATATTGTAGGTTCATATTTGCAACAATCACCATCCTCCTTTTGGTACTCTCAGAATCCATTTGTGTAATATCCCGAATTTTGACTAACTATTTATGATGTTATATATTGGGATTAAAGCCCCAACACATATGATTTGTTTTGATTATTGGGCATAAGCCCTAGTGCACATGATTTATTCTTTTATAGACTAACATATTGGGCAAGAAATCCCTAATGGATTGATTATGCTTTGTTATGAGAATTGGGTACAAAACCCTAATATACTAAGATGACCTTTTGTTACATACTGTGCAGAGTGATGAATTACATGATTGACTTATATGATATGTTGAGCGTGGACTCAGGAACACACGGATGACCTACATACTGGGCATAAGCCCCGATGTACCTAGAGGATTTTATTATTGTACTAGGCATAAGCCCGGATGTACATTGAGTGTTGGGAAGGAGCCCTAGAGCACTCCAAGATTGATAAATGAATACCAGATCCGAGGCCATTATACATTCTAGATGTGCTTCACAACCACATTCTAGTACTAGTGTTCAACAAGACGCTCTGGAATTGCACTAGCGTAATGCCGATGTGAAGAGTGTTGAGTTAAAGCTCTGAAGAGCACTCGGGGATACTTGATCTTAAAAGTCTTTAGTCGAGAAGAATCTGAATAGCACTTCTATTCATCATGATTATTTAAATTGGCTAAATGAATCATTCGTTCTACCTATCATGAAGTACTGCGGGAACTACCATGATAAACGAGGGAATCCAACATGCAAGAGAGAGACCTACAGGTGCGTAACCAAGCCAGCTCTCCAAGCTTACCAAAAGACCCGTCCAAAAAGTTGGATCTTGTCCTTAATGTTTAAAAGAATTAGCATAAAAGATACATAAATAAATAAAAGGAAATTACCATAACTTAAGTATGGAATGTTTAAGAATAGTGTTATATGAATAACATGCATAAAGGTCTCAAAGTAAAATATTATTATTAAAGGTATTAATAATAATGTTATTATTACATCCGAGGAAAAAATAATGTTATTATTATTTATTTGTAAAATATATATATTACGTAGAGTTTATGCATAAAAAGGCTATCACATTACAATTAATAGTATTATTAATTGTGTTGATTAATATTAGTAATAATATAATTATTATTATTATTGATTAAGAAATTTATTATTATTTCTAATTAAGAAATCATTCAAGTTACAACAAGTAAAAGTCCCAGTTAAACAAGGAGTAGATATTTAAGTAAATATCTTTTAAAATATTATTTTTCAAACAGTTATTTTTCCAAAACCAAGAGTCACCTATATAAAGGAGAGTAGAACCCAAAAGAAGGGGATCTTTTTCATTATCATTCTCTTATGGTGATAGAAGAGAATTTGTGCTCCAATAACTTAAGCAGTCCCAAATAAACTTTCAGATCTGATTCAACAGTTCAACCTAGGGCCTCTACTTCTCTCATTGCATGTTGGAACAAGTTCGGGGGGATCCAGTTAGAACCATGAACGGTCTAAGGGTCATGGTTGGGAGGATCGTGGTAGTCCCAAAGTTATCAAGTTAAAAGATCATTCTACATGTCAGCTAATTCCATAAGTTTTATAAATTAATTATTGTTTGAGTGTGCAGGTTCTGTCAAGGAAGATCAAGCTTCAAGTAACCAAGTATGAACTACAAACCCTCCATTTCAATTCACGATAGAAACTAAGAGCATTAAAATAGGGTTTATATTTCAGCATTGTTTTCCCAAATCTTTATAATATTACTTCTTTCATAGAGCAAGGGCCATGGAGCATGGGCTCTCGGGTTTACGTTAAAGGACTAAAACCAACAGGAGGTCTAGTAGGGCTAGCTTAGCTAGCTTGTGCTAGACATCCATGTCAGCCCAAAAATAAAACCTAGAGACCATTGTGGTTAATTTAGACTACTGAGTTTATTACCATCCTTATATACATTTTTGTATTTGATTTCTGCAATTTTCCTTACTCTGTTTTCGATTTAGTCACATAGGGTTAAAATCCTTTTCTTGTTTTATCCTCACGATTCTCATCAAGAACTCAGGTTTCTCTTTCCAAGTTAAGACTAAACAAATTTCAGAACCTAAGTCAACGACAGAACACAGGTCGACACTTCAAAACCCATTACCAACATTTCCTTAAACATAGAATCGTAGTATAAAAACGTAGACTGTTTAAGAGGCTTTTCATTATTTTAAATCACCTTCCTCTGTAAACCTGATAGCTACTAAAGTTATCATTCTTTTTGTGCTTTCCACAAGTCAAGAAGAATTCTAAACATCTCATCAACCATTTATACATTTCATCAAAACTTTGACGGGCACCTTTTCCAAAACACGAAATAGACCCACATCCAAACGAAAATGAAAACAATACATTATCATTGAAACACATTCTTTTTACTACATCAAGACACAAGTCAAGAGATCGATACCAACTATGGATTCACAAACCCTTGCCATCGTTGAAATCGCCAAAATCATAGCTTTAAGACACAATCTTGCTTTCTCAGACAAGCGAGTACACCAGCATCTAGGGGTTATGTTAACATTTTGAAAATAAACGAAGAGGTCTATATAAAGTCAAAGATCTATCTACTATCCAGTAAAATGATAGACTCTTCCATATCAACAAACTGATAGACGCAACAACACCCAAGCTAGTAAACTATCTAGACTTGATACAGAGTTACCCACTGACCCAACTAAACACAGTGAATAGCAAAGCTATGCTTTTAGCTTTACATTTAAAAATCCCAAATCGATTTCCTTCGTGACAGAACATTAATAGAAAAACACAGAGATCAAATAAAGACACTAAACATACATAATCCATGAAAGACGCAGAGGCCAAACCTTTACAAGTAATACCCATATATATTTTGTAGAAAACGCAGAGGCCAAAGCAGTATCCACACATGTTACATATAAAACGCATGGGACAGTCTTCCCTTTCAAAAACCCCAAGTTATACAATGTGGGTATTATATCCCATCAAAAAACCTTAAAAGTATTCATAGAGACAAATGGCCAAAACTTCTACATCAAACTGAAAACCATCCAGGGTTATCCCCATTTTAACAGATTAACAGATTTAGTAACCGGTCCAACCAAAGGCGACCCCTCCGGAACTTCAAGCAAGTTACAGTGAGCCCAAAGGGCTTCACGAAGTCCCACACAACTAAGAAAAAAAACACACCCTCCATAGATGCGAGAGGAAGGGGCAAGGGTTGGTGAGACATGAACTTACCACTCTCATTTCCAGCGTCATCAAGGGTGTTGTTCATCAGGTAGCAAACCATGCAGAGGATAATCACAACCAATCACCTGCCAAGAAACATTTACCACGAAGTTAATCCTTAGATAAACATTTAAATGCTAGATAAACACAGAAGGGTAATGATGTCATGCATTTGAATAGATTCACCTGATCACTATCACCTCACTCTCCAGCTACAGTACTAAGCAACCACCAAGTGCACTGACCATGAGCATATCTCACGTAAGGGCACAAACCACCCAGACGAGCAAGCAACTATCAAAAGCAAAAGAGATACGAAGAACAACGAATGTAGGTGTAAAACCCAAGGTCAAAACCCTCTTTTTGCCCAGCTGGCCACCACAACCACGTGGTTATCACATGAAACATTTAATCCTCCACCAAACTTCATTTACTAATCAAATGTTTACCTATAAACTATAGTATCAATCGCGAAAGAATTTATAGATTGTTTTGTATTGTAACCATTATGCCAAGGGTTAATCCCTATACCCTTTGAAACACTAAATCTCAACCTTTCTAGGATCTTGTCATGGTTTAGCTAGAAAGGAGTTTCTCCCAAGTATACCTGCACAAACACATCAACATCACATGTATTAACAAAATTGCTAAGTAAATCAGGAAGTCCCAATTGCTTACTCCTTACCTGTCGACAACTCTACCAAGGGTCTGTTTATCAACATCAAAGTTTTCCCAAGTAATTTCAATCTCCCCTTAAGATACTAGTTAAACATTTTACAAACTCAAACATACATCTAAATCTTAAAAAGTAAAAGAGGGACCATAAGTGCGATTCTAGCAATTATAAACATGCCATAAGATTGCGTATACATCAACTAACTTACAATATCGCTTCCGCAGGAAAACATAAATAGTGAAACTGTCTTGCTTAGAGATCACAAACTCTCATTATTTCAAAACCAAGTACCAATACAACTTCCCAGTACTGAAGTTAATTTATGACAAATCATCTATTTTAGGCTTTTAGCAGCAAGAAGAAAATTTTAAATTTTTACTATTTTGGGGACATTACAATTTGTTGATCCATACACTCTAAGCATGATAGTTGGTCCATAGGAATTACAAGATTTTCTACTCTTTGATATTTGTACACCATTGAAAGAGAATCATATCTACATTTCAGAACATCCATTAATATAAAACATTTTCAGAAATTTTTTAGTGTTTCGGTTCTTCCACAGTGGTTCTATGACCTCTACAACATCATGTACTGCTCTACAAACCCTTGGCATCATTTGTGTCCCTTTTCACCTAGATGTCTCAAATTCAACACTATTTCAGCTTCATACAACCATTGAATGGTTCAAATAAGACTTGCATGCATCATCTAGAAGCTTGGGATACCTCATTCTAAAATTTTCTCAGCTTTCCCACTATTGTATAGCCACTAGAGAAGTACAGTCATCAGTGCAATGGAGGACGACTCTCTTCTGCAAAATTTAGAGATATGTCGTGACCTTTACAAGGTGTTTTAGCGGGTATACCATATCTCATTTGAAAGATTTTTTCGTTCATCCCAAATCGGCATTTTACATAATTTCATTTTCTTTCATTGTTTATGAGATATCATTGATTAAAGTAGCTACTTGGTATGTAAGATAGTGCGGCTATGTGGATCTTGAGTTTCGATGGGAATTTTCTCACTTCATGGGATACATTAGAGAAAGTTATATATATCAATCAAATAATCTTCTACATCAAAAGGGTATTCGATGCAATTTTATTTCATCACCTGTAGAAAAAGTTATGAATAAATTTGCAGAGAGACATCCATAAGCCTAAAAATCGTGATTTTCATGTAAATTTCTGATTTTTGGATTTATTAAATCCTATTGTAATTTCTTTATTTTTACCCATGTAATTTATAGGTTACCTGATGTACCCATATGTTATAATTCAAGAGAAAAAAGTAATCTTGTCATTGCCAGCAATTATGGCTTATCCACAAACCCAAGGTTATAGATAAATGACACAAAACCGTTCTTTCACCGGTAATTCACAAATTACAAACATGTTGTATGATAAACATAATCATCTCTTTTGTTTTGTTAGAATGGATGAAATGTTGGGGACCATAATTGTCTAAGGGGGGGAATATTTATCTTAATCTTAGGAGGGCTTATAGTCTAAGTTCAAATGTAATAGTTAGAAATACATATTTGTATTAAATGAAGAAATGAACAATATCAATATGTAATTGATGAACTTAACCCTAATAAAATTTTCCTTCGTAAACAAAAATCCTTACAAAAAGGAAGTACAAAGAGAGTTTAGATCGGGAAGAAGAGGTCCCAAAATTGGCTTCATTTCATGTAATAGTTCATCTTAATGAATAACTTGTTCTCCGACTCTCTCTTTCTTTGATTCATGTATTTTCATTAATGTTCTTGTTATTCATTTCATGGCATATTTCTATGTTTTCTCTCCTCCTCTCTCGGAATTCAAGCCTTTAGGATCTCAGGCCTTAATATGTGGGTCAGGTTCTCTATGGTTGACTTTGGTTGACTATGTTTCACCATGGTTTAAGATGGTTGACTAAATTTTGTGATGTTTGATTACTTGCAATGTTTGAGTATGGATAAATTTGGTTGAATACGATTAACTATAGTAATATCATTGACCATGTAACCAGGGATGAGCACCGTTAATCATGGTTTACTATTATTGAACATGGTTGAATATAAATCATAATGTTCGATTATGTTTTTCCATGATTGAGTTTTATTGGATATGGTTGAGCATGGTTGATCATGTTTTACTATCCATGACTATGATTAACTTAGGTCAATTACAATTGACTATGTTTGATAACATTGACAATGGTTGAACATGTTTTATTTTGGTCAACTTTTGATTGAATATGTTTGACTTTGGTTGGATATATTTCACTATGGTTGATTTGGTTGATTGTGGATAATTGTAGTTAAACATGGTTAACTATGGTTGATCATAGTCAATAATCGATAACTATAGTTGACATTTAGTTAACCATGACTAACTATAGTTGAGAATGTTTAACAATGTTTGATAATGATTTGACCATTATTAATTGTGTTTGACATGTGGAAATTATTTAAACTTTGTTGACCATGTTTGTTTATGATTAATCATGTTTATTTATGATTAAATATGGATAAATATGTTTTACCATGTTTGACTCTAGCTAACCATGTTAGACTATAGGAAACAATGTTTGAATGTGGCTGACTTTGGTTGGCCATGATATGCCCATTTTTTACAATTGTTATCCATGTTTGACCATGATTGTCTATGTTTGACTATGGTTGAGGATGTTTTACTATGGTTCTATATGGTTGACTTTCGTTGACTATGTCTCACCATGGATGAATATGCTTGACTAACGTTTGTGATTTTTAACTATAAATTACTTTTGATGTTTGATTATGGATAAGTTTGGTTGAATTTGCTTGACTCAAGTAATATTGTTGGCCATAGACACATGGTTGAGAACAATCAACCATGGTTTATTATTATTGACCACCATTGACTATGAATGATAATGTTTGATTATGTGTTCCCATGGATGAGTTTTGTTTGATATGTTGATGATGATTGATCATGTGTTACTATGGTTGAATATGGTAAACATAGGTCTACCATGATCAACTATGGTTAACTATATTTGAATAATACTAATTATGGTTAAACATGATTAAATTCTGTTAACTTTTTCTTGAATATGTTTGGCTTTGGTTGGTTGTATTTGACTATCCTTGATTAGGTTGACCATGATTAATTTTAGTCAAACATGGTCAAATATGGTTGAACATTGTTATCAATGAATGAGAATAATTTACATTTAGTGTAATCATACCTAGCAAAGAATAATATGAGGTACCTAGGGAGGTACACAAGGGGAATATATCATGTAATGTGTACATGAGGGGGAATAATTAATGTAATGTGGCCTTAAATAATGGAATACGCACACTAGACAGTTTTAAGAAAATAATATAATAATGATGGGTTATTTTCCATAAGACCCTAAGAACAATCACGAGAAGGTATGAATAAACATGAATATTATTGTATTGAGGTACATGTGATGAATTGTATTGTAGAAATCATGGCTTATGGAGTGATTACTTCCTTAAGGATTATTTAATGGTATTACCCAACCTTAATGGATTTCTCTATATTTTGGTGTTATTCTTATGGTGAATGTATTTTGGCTATTTATAAAGTATAATAATTCTGTATATTTCTTATGAGTTATTTTTGGGTTAAGGATAGCTACAAGCAATATAACAGAACTTTCTTGGGCAAAAAAAATTGGAATATTTTTTTTTGGTAGATTTTGGAATGGGAAAAGAGGATGGTGGAATTAAGGTCCATATTTTATATGTTAAATTTTCAAACTCTAAATACCCCAAGTATATATCTGATTTCATCTCACTGAGACACCCAGTTTAAAAAAATCATCCCAAATAGAGTATAGAATGTGAGGTTATCACATATTTAAAATCAATTATTTTTAGGGTTTCTTATGATGACCAAGCAAATTCCAAAGCTAATATTGGTTGATGTATTGAATATATTTTAGTAAAACCCACTTCATTTAATGTGGAATGATCATGTAATTTCATAATTGTGGTCATAGTAGAGATTCCGAGAAACATTAACAAAGTTATGCCAATTTTGAATTTGGCGTTTCATAAGTAAGTGATTTTCTTCAGAACAGTAGATCTATTTTGGGATATAAAGTAAGATGTATTTTATGGGAAAAGATGATGGTATTATAATTGTAGAGTAATTAAGTTATGAAATTTTATTGTGGAAAGAGAATTGGTAATATTGGTTACCCTCTAATTTAAGAGAATATACCACTGAGATTGTGGCATTTGCTTAATGATGGAAAGATGAAAAACATTCAGATGAAAAATTTGAAAGGTATTTTTAAACAAGTTGCCTCATACTATCAAGAATGATAAAGAAAAACTAAGGGTTTATTTTCATCTACAAAATTTCCATTACATGTTTACAAATGTATTTTGCAAGAGAATGTTATTATGTCTATAAACCGAGTAAGTATAATCTCATCAATATGAATTTGGATAAAAAGACGCAAGTCGCTGCAAACAAGATTCAAGGCCGACATGTTGAGAGTGAAAATGTTCAAATTTTTGAAGTTTTGAAGATTACTATGGATAACTCTGTGTTTCAATCATATTTTCGTGCTATCAATATGGATGATGCAGACATTATTTTGTGATATATTTGGACAAACTCGGTAGGTACTGTAAAGATGGTTAACCATGTTATATTATGGTAAACCATGTTTTACTATGGTTAGCATTAGTAGACCATGTTTATGCCATGTTTTACGATGCTTGTCCATGTTTGACCATTTTTTACCCTGCTTGTCTATGTTTGACTATGATTGAGCATGCTTAACCATGATTCTCTATGGATGACTTTGGTTGACTATATTTCATCATGGGTAAAAATGGTTGACTAAATTTTGCAATGTTTGATGATGGACTACTTGTGATGTTTGACTATAGGTGACCTTGTTTGAATATGGTTGACACTAGTAATATAGTTAGCCATAGTTTATTATTATTGACTGTGGTTAAGTATGGAAGGTCATGTTCAATTATGTTTGTCCACCGTTGGGCTTGGTTGGGCATGGTTAATCATAGTTGATCATGTGTTACTATGGTTGGCTATGATTAATTTAGTTCAAACATGGTTTATATGGTTGAAAATGTTTGAATAATATTGACAATGGTTGAGCATGTTTGATTTTGGTTAACATTTGGTTGATATGTTTGAATTTGGTTGGCCATATCTAGCTATGGTTGATCTAGTTGACCGTGGTTAATTGTAGTTAAACATGGTTAACTATGGTTGATCACAGTTAATAGTGGATAATGATAGTTTACATTTAGTTGGACAATATTAACTATAGTTAAGAATGTTTGACAATGTTTGTTTATGATTCAACATGTTTGACCATCGTAGATTGTGTTGGGCATGGAGGACATTAGTTAAACTTGGTTGACCATGGTTGTTCATGATTAACCATGTCTGTTTGTGGTTGACTATGGATAAATATCTTTTACCATATTTGACTATCGATAACCATGTTAGACTATGGTCATCCATGTTTGATTATGGTTGACATTAGTATACCATGATTTGGTCATATTTGACTATTTTTATCCATGTTTGACCATGGTTGAGCATGTTTGACCATAGTTCTCTATAGTTGACTATGTTGTATTATAGTTGACTAAAGTTTGTGATGTTTGACCATGGATTACTTGTGATATTTCACTATGGGTGTGTAACGCCCCATATTTTGACTAGGCATGTTTATGAGTTAGACACCTTTCACTTTAATTGTTTATTATCTGTTGGACTCAGCTAGACAGAGTGAACTATATTTTCGGCATGTTAGACATGATGATATGCTGCTACTATGTTTATGATGTTACTATATTCATGCAGTTATTAAGTTATGATTATCATGAGGTTCATTGCTTTTATGATGAAAACATATGGTTTAGCGTTTACATTGATGAAATGTGAAATATATGGTATTGTACGTGAGTGCCATCCTATGATGAATTTGATAGAACTGTTATATTCAATGCATACCTGTGATGCAATTGTGACGTGACATAAAATGATGTTGATGATATGGATCAATTGGCAATCGAATGGAAATGCTTGTTACAAAATGTGTATTTTGCGGAATACTAACCTACAGGACTCAAGGGCTATGGGATAGCCGGATACTTGATCTGATAAGAACCTATCCATGCAGTAAACCTTAGAAACTGAAATTGATGATACGATGACATGGACCGATAATCTCGATAGCAACAGAGTATGATTTGATAAGGGAGTAGGCCCAGTATGTTGAGAGGGATGGATGTGTTTCCCACCCTATGTTCCTATGATACCCGAGGTCGTGGGAGGGTTGTGCTGAGACACGCTCCCCATGTAGTTATCATGACGATGGTCGGATGCCTGGTAGGGGAGGATAGGTCCGCTGTTCAGCCGACACTATCGCTCTCAAGTTCTATGTGGTCAGTTCGATGAGTCCGACATCCAGTTTTGTACTAGCAGAGGATGGATAGGGAGGATGTGGACGTAGGTTAGGATGGGAGGATATGATAGTGGCACTATTGAGGTTTGGGTATTCGTTGACCTGGAGTTAGTGGTAGTAGGTAGCTTTCCTTGTACCTGATTGATTGAACAAATGTAATCATAAAAATAATGAAATGAAATCTTAAAGGTTAACTGGTAAAGTAACCGACGATGTTTTAGTAATATTATGAAATGTATACTTGTTCAGTTTGCATAAAGTATTATTACTATTAGTTAGATGTTATGCATAGGAATATGACATATGTTTATAGTAAATGTCCGTCTTGTGCATACGCTGGCCACGCATGCACATTATGCACATGCGCGATAATATTGGTTACAACATACTTATCAAGATTTAACAATGTTCTAAGTTATCATAGATAAGTCAATTAAGTATTTAGTGAATGACTTAATTAGTAAAAGAGTATCAAGTTCTAATGTATAAAAGAGGTTAATTAGTCTTTGTATGTAACCATGGAATGAACGATTAAAATAAGTGTCATTTATTGCAAATACCCTCAAGTGAATGTGTCTTCAATATGAAGTATGATAGTTAAATATCAATACTAGAAGAGTGTATTATATAATTGTTGATCATGATTAAATAAACCATTAAGTATATTTCATTAATTATACCTAGAGGTACTATGTTGACACTTATCAATTAAACAAATAAATATTTTAATTACTATTCACAATTAAATTAATTACTCTTATTATTAATTATTATTGTTATTATTATTACATTATTATTATTATTTAATTAATAATAATAATGATAATAATCCCTTTTATAGAGCATAGTGGATTGAATAAATTATTAAATAGATGATTCATTCAATTAATTAACGGATCCATTCCAAGTAATTAAAAAGGATTTGTTTAAATAAATTATTGAATGATCCCACTGCTCGAGAGAAACTTGGGTGATTTAAAATAAAATGTAATCATCATTTACCTTAAAAAAGGGTGTTGCATTAATGAATTGTACTTCCTAAAACCGTGACAGCTAGGGCGGTGGAGTGATAAGGAAGTTTGACTTTATGATGGAGGAAAAGATCTCTATAAAGAGGAGTTTTAACCTAGTAGTTGAGGGGGGGTTTTGGAGGAGAGGAACACTTAGTATTTTGTGAAAAAGGAGGAATGCCGAGGAGGGGGTTAACTCGAAGCTTTGAGGAGGTGGGAAACTCAAAGAAAGTCCGAGGAGGGGGTTAACTCAGCGAAATATTACCATTGAGCTACGGAAAGGTACGAAGGGAAGTTGCTGCCGGGATTATCGGTCTGTGGGCTCGGGGGCTAGGAAATCCGTTGATTTCCTAGGGTCAGCAAGATAATAGCTGATCGGCAGGGTGGACACATCATTTTGGGTTGCTAAGGTAACCTACAGAATCCACTACAGGAATCTTCTTACCTCACTGCAAATCTACAGGTCCAGGTATTTTAATGAGCTAGCTTGAATAAAAGGTATTTTCTTTTATTTTCAAATTATGCATGTTAAAAGAGCAGAGATGTAATGAAGATTTAAGTTTATGTTTATTTAAATTGCAGAGACATGTAAACATTTAGATAACAGAGACATAGACGGTTGAATTTTTCCAGAGAACATAATTAGAAGGATTTGGTATTTAAATGATAATGGAATAGAGACCCAGTGCCTAGCAGGTCACTGCAGGGTGACTTTGGTAGACTATGGTTGACTCTAGTAATATTATTGACTATGGAACTATGGTTGAACATAGTTAACCATGGTTTAGTGTCCATGATTGAATTTGGTATATCATGTTCGATCATATTTGTCCATGGTTAATCATCTATTACAATGGTTGACTATGATTAACTTAGGAAAACCATGGTTGACTATGCTTGAATAATATTGACCATTATTGAACATGTTTGTTTTTGGTAAATGTTTGCTTGAATATGGTTGGATTTAGTTGGTTATATTTGAGTATGGTTGATTTTGTTAACCATGGTTAAGTGTAGTTAAACATGGTTAACTATGGTTGATCATGGTTAGTAATAAATAACTATAGTTGGCATTTAACTAGCCATGATTGACTATAGTTGAGAGTGATTTACAATGTTTGATTATAACTCAACATGTTTTACATGGTGGATATTAATTAAGCCTGGTTGACCATGGTTTTCCATGTTTGTTTATGATTAAACATGTTATTTTATTGTTGAATATGAATAAATATCTTTTACCATGTTTGACTATGGATAAACATTCTCATAACATTCTACTCAACAGTAAAGTGTATCATATTTAAGAAATATTCCAGGAATATTTCGTATTTTGGGAATAACGTTTCGTGCGTAACTCGGCATTGGATGTACTTTAAACCGTTGGAAATCTCTTGAAATTCTCTACAACTTTGATATTTTTAGTTTTCCCTTATTCCTTACCGTCTGTGATATGCAAGCATTTTAGTAAAAAATCATCTTTAAAAAGATGTTTTTAAATATTCTAGGAATCTTTCGTATTTTGGGCATAAATTTTCACTTGTAACTCAAAATTGGGTGGCATTAGGAGCTTTAGAAATCTCTTTAAATTCTATACAACTTTGAGTTTTTTAGTTTTCTATGATTCGTTACCGTTTGTGAGATGCGGATATTTTAGTAAAAAAAACATCTTTCAGAAAGATGTTTTTTACTAAAATGATGGCATCTCACAAACTGTAAGGAATTAGAGAAAACTCAAAACATCAAAGTTGTAGAGAATTTCAAGAGATTTCCAGCAGTCCAAAGTTCTCCCAATTCTGAGTTACGAGCGAAACGGTATGACCAAAATACGAAAGATTCCTCGAATATTTACGTTTTTTCTTATTTAGGATACATTTTGGCCTCGGTAATTCCTTATGTTAGATTATGGTTGACTTTGGGCAAGCATAGTTTTGATAGATTTGAATGTGGTTGTCTATGTTTAATTATGGTTGAAAATGTTTGAAAATGATTCTCTATAGTAGATTTTGATTTACTTTGATTTATTTCTAACAACACTCTTGTAAATATAAGAGAACAAAATACCCTCACTCAGAAGATCCATATTCCATAACTTATTGGATAGGAAAACCATGAAGTTGAGAACTTGTACAATATATATGAATTATTATCATTATTAAATATTATTGTAAACTAAAAAATAAGCTTAAGCTTAATCTAGAATATCTATATGTTTTTTTGTATTTGGTCTTAAGATATGGATCATTTGAGATGACAGAATACATATTTCTTATAGTCCCTAAATCTTAACCTTTTGTATCAGAGGTTAGTTCAAGACAGTCTATGTTGGCAATTTTGTCATTGATGTCAATATTAGCCATTGATGTTAAGTAATTCTATGAAGAAATGAAGAGAGTTTGTAAAAGCCCCAAGTTAAGACAAATATGTTTGCCTGATATCATATTGAAAAAGAATTTATTGGGGATAATCATGAAGTGAAGGAACAACAAAAGGATTATAAAGAGAGATCAACAACTTTTGAATCCAACAAAAGGAAGCTATTTTCAAATCTTATTGATAGTTTGATTAAGAACTGAAGCATATATTTGGTGAATATAAGATTAACACTCTTAGTGTGATAAGAAGTTTAAGTAGTGAGAAATCTCCGCTTGTGGGATATATTAAGCAATGAGAAATCATTTCTAGTGGCCTAAGAATATTAAGGGCGGTTTATCATCATTAGAGGCTAAGAAGTGGGAGAATACATTGAGAAATAACCATGGATCATGGCTATTCAAATATGTTCACAAACTAGATGTAATATATTGAGTGTACAAGTTTGTATTATTATATTTAGATATATTTTGTGTCTACTTGTGTACAATTTGATTATGGCACTAAATGGTTAATGATTATTGATAATTGCTGTTTAATGTGATTGATGAAAGTATTGATCAACAGAAGAAGTAAGTAATTCTATAACACTAATTCACCCCCCTTCTCAATGTTTCTAGGGTGATCAACAATTGGTATTAGAGTAGGCCTTCATGCTAGTCTAATCAACTCTAAGGGATCGTAAAGAATAAACATGGATACTCTTGAAGGATTCTCCACAAACAAGGCTCCATTATTTGATGGAACAAATTATTCCTTTTCGAGTGAAAGGATGAAGACTTAGCTAATGGGAATAGGATTTTATGTATGGAAGAGTGTAGTCAAGGATACAAAGAACCATCCACCAGGAGATCAAGCAAGCAAGAAATAAAGTGAGCAAAATGCCGAGGCAATGAATGGAATCCTAAGTGGTCTAGCAGAGATGGATTTTGTAAATGTAATGCACCATGAAACTGCAAAATAAATGTGGGATAAACTTAAGAAAATTTATCAAGGAGATGCAAAGATTCAAGGAGAAAAATTGCACACATTTAGAAGCAAGTTTGAATCCTTAAAGATGATGGAAGAAGAAACTATTGCATCATGGTTTGAGAGAATTGATGAAATAGTGAATACATTTAGAGGTCTGGGTAAAGATATTGATGAAAAGGTGATAGTTGAAAAGGTATTAAGGACTTTACCAATGAGATTCAGTCCCAAAGTATGTGCCATAGAAGAAATGGGGAATTTAAAGAAGAATGCAATGGACTAGTTGGATGGAATACTCACAGCTTATGAAATGAGAATTGAAGATCCTATTCCTAAAAAGAGACATTTAAGGCAAGTAATAAGATGAAAACTCATTATTTCTCTTCACACTCAAGAGAAGACTCTGATGAAGAAATGGCCAATTTCATGAGGAAGCTAAAACAAGGAACATGTAAGTACAAAGGAAAACTATCTGTGAAATGTTGTTTGGAAAAATTGGATATTTTGCAGCTAAGTTGCCTCTTAATGAAATGTTTGAGCATAAGCCAAAGCCAATTATTATAAGGAAGACTATCCGAAAAAGTAAAGCTCCTAGCCCAAGACACTGGAAGAATATTCAGATAATGACAATGAATAAGATGATAGTGCATATGCCAAAGTAGAAATGAAATCTTATTTCAAGCCATAGAAGACAAGAAGGAGTCTATAGTCAAGGAAAATACAAAGGAAGAAAGTGAGGATGAAGAAGAAGAAGTAATTGATTTAGAACTTGAATTAGATCTAGCCCTTGAAGAAATTCATGATCTCAAAAAACTTGTCCAGAAACAAGATAAAAAAATTGAATGCTTGAACAAGAAATTAAAGTAATAAGAAGAAACCAATGAAGGAAAGGAAAGTCCTAGCAGTGATCAAGTAAGCAAGATTAAAAATCTAGAAGAAACACTTGCGAAATAAGTTAGAAACATAAAATATTCCACTCATGCAAGAAGTTGAAAGAATTATTAAATAACAAGAGTTGAATAAAAAATACAATAAGATCGTAGAAGCACTAGATGAAATAATGAAGAGGCAAAGGTCTACATTTGATAAATCAGGAATTGGTTTTGATATTCAACTCAAGGAAGAAGTTGAAAGAATTATTAAATAACAAGAGTTGAATAAAAAATACAATAAGATCTTAGAAGCACTAGATGAAATAATTAACAGGCAAAGGTCTACATTTGATAAATCAGGAATTGGTTTTGATACATGAGTGAGATTACTAAACCTTCTCAAGCCAAAACTGAGAGAGAAAATTCGAAAGAAGCAGGTCCATCCTTCTCACGTGAAGATAATGAGAAAGCAAGACAAGCTGGTGAGATTTCAAGTGAAAGGAGGACATATTGTTTAGTATAGAACATAGGTAGAAGTAATGATGGAATTATAAACTCACTTATGAACCATCATTTATTGGATACTATTTTGCTTGTAATTATTATGGACATAAGGATTCAAACTGCGAATCCTACACTATAAGAAATTATGGTCATGCCAAGTACATCATAAAGTGCTGGAACTGTAACAAGTTTGGACATAAGTCTTGGGATTACGGAAGCCTCATTAAATATCATGAAAAACTGGAGAAAGTAGTAAATAAGGTTTGGAGAAAGAAAGAATAGACTGATAGTTCAATTCAGAAAATCCGATAAAATAAATAAAAGAAAAGAACTAGTCTCCACTGCATCAAATGAAGAAGAATACATTATTGTTCAAGGTAATGTTTCCAAGACAATAGAAGAAGAACTGGAAAACCTCATATTTTATTTTAAACCCCATATTTTTTTAACAATGCTAACATTAAGACAGTTGGATCAGATGTTGAGGCGATAGATAGGTATATTTGTCTCAGGCATGAAGGAATTGAGATATATATCTATAAGCACAACTCAAATGAGAGAAGTGTTGTATTGTATTTGAAAATATCAGGTCTTTTGGAGCCGTGTTTGAGTTTGTGTGGACATTAGAAGAACAATATGCAGTTTGAGAAAGCACCTCAAAACTTTTAGGGGAGAAAAAGTATTAGACGAACATTGTTGAGCTGAGTCTATGTATGAAGAACATTGTTGGAATTATGCTCCAATACATTTATTTGATTGGGATAAATGTCATTCAATTAAGTAACTTGATGCTAATATATACTCACAACAGATATCTTTGTGCAATCACATGTGAGAGTTCATTCTATATTTGAAGCATTCGATGAATGTTGGGCGCTCATGACAAACTTCGAACAAATTTGAAAGAACTTTGAATCCACGAAGGATATGGGGTGCAAAATCTTATTACTTCACTCTTGCATTCTGAAAGGAATGTATTGACTATCAAAACTCACATGGAGACATTGGAATAAGCATCAAAAGATGAAGTGGTATTATTATTTTAGACAAAAGGTTGGATACAATCAAACATGGTGAAACCATCAGATTATGAAATACAATACTATAAATAGTGGAATCAGGGTAGAATCATGACATTATGATGACTGGACATCAGAAATGGCTAATTTGTCTCCACTTTTTACAAGAATTTTCAACTAGTCCAGAAGTTTCTTCAAAACTGTGAGAGGAGGAGAACATGTAGAAATTTGATCCAAGATATTGTGAAAATGCGTCCACATTGTAGCAGAAAGCACCAAGTATTATGCTCTCTCTGAAAGTAGAGAATAAAGGTTTCCATCCTCATCATTGACTCATAGTAACATTATGTAACAAAAAAAATCTAGTAAGAAAGTAGACTTTTTATATATAATATTTTTAGATATATAAACCAATATAGTATAAATGTACATTAAAAATCATTGGTTTATTTTTAGACATATTATTTACAAACGACCACTATTTAAAAACAAAAATATAAAATGTCAATGAGATGGAATAAGGTCAAGTCAACCTGAGAGATAACACTTAGTGATTGATAGTTACTTTTTATAAGAAAGTAATAAATTGAATGTTATTTATATTTTATAGTTATTAAATAATTAAAATTTTGTTTTCAAAATTAACTTTTTCATTAGTAAGAATCTATGCGTAGAATCTGCCTTTAAATATGACTGGGCCATCCACTATTGAAAAGACATTCCTCTTCATAGCTATAATAATAATTAATTACTATTACTAATAGTTTATAACCTATTTATTTACTAATTTATTGTTGTAACACATACTAATCTATATGGAATCATATCATTTACAGGAAATGCCAATACCCCCAATTATGTTACTCTTTAAAGTTTGACTGTGTCTATAAAATCTCTAACCGTGTTGTTCGATGGCATATATGAATTGAGTATAGAAAGAAAGATAAGGAAAATGATTAAATAGCAAATGCTGGAAGATGATTCATTGAAATGAGACTTCTTAGAAAGTCTAGACTCGAGGACCACTAGCATCTACTAGACTAGTCGCAAGAAAGATAGACGCGCCAATTGAATGCCAGCAATAACCCGTCTCGTTTCCCTTCTTGACATAATTTGATTATGAAACTTAAAAAATAAGATGAATGGGAGAACGTCTAAAAGCTGTAGAGGACACAATATTGGGATCAGATCATGCAGATAATCTACAAAATGAGTTATCTTGGCAAATAAGGGACAAATTAGACAGCTGAAGAAGTAGTTGGATTGGTACATTCATTTCCTATAGGGTAGCAACCAAAACAGACAATTGTAACTTAAAAGGGAGTTAAAGATGCATTTGAACCCAAGATAAATCAGTCCATTTTGCTTATATTACTACGCATTAGAGACATGGTTATTCAAGGACGTAAAATATGAAAGGGGAATCATCTTTTGAAGTTTAAATCTTGATGAGATCCATTGAAAAATAGGCGATCAACATTGATTGAAATGGTAATAAAGCTTCAACCTAAAGCAAAGGTTTGTTTTGTACATGTTGATGAGGACTATCTTACATTGCTGAATAGAAGAAACGAGGCACAAATAGTCGTGGGAAGTAGTGACCACATTATTGACACATAGGGAAAATAGAAAGATGACGGATCGGTTTGCAAATTACAACGTCACTGCTATTTGATAATAATGTGTCCTCGTATAACACTCACACGATAGAAGACATGTTGTAAAGGTCGAGACTCGAGTGAGAATTGCAATTGTGCTATGAGATTGCGTGAAGGCTAATCTAATGTCCTCAAGCTATTATTTGGGAAGTCGACCGTTGAAAAGTTGTTTTTGTAGTGGAACCTTGACAAGTGAAGGTTGGAATTGGAAAATGTGGCTCAAGTCGACCGTTGAGGGGAAAGAGAATATTCTAGCCATTCTTCTGGGCATTCCCAATGACAACCAATGCTACTTAGTACTTGGTGCTAGTTGTGTCTTGAGGTAATCAAGGAGGTTACATTAGTTCTTAAATGTTTATATGATGAAAATATTGGAGGAGGACGCAATTTTTTATGGTAGTGGTTGAATGGGCAAGAGCAGATGGCGTGGGAAACATTACCTTTCACATTATCAAAAAACCTTAATTCCAAGGGTTACCAATCGGACGGGTGTAGATAGTCCAATCTTAATTCCAATGGCTATCAAACTACGTTGCCAAGTGTGTTGTCAAAACCATCGATTTAGCGGAGCAAGACTTGATGTTCTTGATTATTGTAGAAAAGCACAGGAAATTCTTAATTGAGATTTGCTTCGACATGGCAGGGGATATGAACGTGTAAAATTCCTTGTGAATAGACTCTTCAAGAGTTGTGTAACATGGTAGGTTTTAGTAGTGACTGTATTATTGACATCGACAAAGATATCAATGGAAACTTCACTTGAAGCTATGAGATGATAAAACGGTTGCGGAATAATTAGTTATCTAATTGCTGAGCTTGTTGTCAAAGGAGCTATAAGGATAGTGTGAGACTAAATGATCGTAATGCCAGGTGTTGTGATTATGCATTGATGGTGCAAGGTTGTTGGGATGATGTTCTTGAAATACAAGAGTTAGTGGATCTTTGTAAATACATTGTCAAGTAGTGTGTGGAAGACACTATGAGTAAGGTTCATGTTATGGCATGTTTATAAAACTCTAGCCAAAATGCGCCATGGATTTTTTTCTTTCATGTTCTTGAGGAGGAAGAACAAAATCGTGTAGAGATAACGAAGAGGATGTTTCCCTCTATGAATTGTTAAATGCCGTTTGTGAAGGAAGGTTGCTTTAAAACGTCAAAAGCAATGCAATTATGGTGTCCATGCATGGAAAACAAAGACAACGAGCTACACATGCAGAAAAGTTGAGCACTGAAAAGCTCATGACAAAGAAGCTTACTTGCTAATGATAGAGGAGAGAGAATGAGCACACGACAATTCTACTTGGGCAGAACATGCAAATGACAATAAGACAATAGAACAAAGTGATGTGAACCTACTATAAAGGAAGATGAGGAAGCGCTTGTGATATGGATAGTTATCATATACAAAGAAAAAATTGATCTATTGAAAGGGAGTAGAGTGTTAAGTGTTATCTAAAATAGTGGCAGATTTATAAAGTCCAAGTTTGGAATAAATCTTGGACTATGATTCGAAGTGGTTGAAGTTGAAAAGTTTTCATGGACGAGACATCAAGTTGAAAAGTTGAGAAAAAATATTTATAGGACAGCAACTTAAATAAAGAATGAAAGAGCACTCAAAAAGAAGGGGATGAAAAGAATCAACCCTGTGAGGGGTAGAATCAATGGGAAGGGAGAATTTTGACAAAGGGTGTAAGCATAATCCGAGGGGGAGCAAAAAAATCAGCTCAAAAAGTTAATTAATAGTAGAACAAAAGGATCAGAAGATCAGAAGAAACAAAACCATGAGGACAACTTGCAGCATAAATAACATATATGATGCAAAGGTAAAAGAAGATGGCTAGCATTGGAGGTTTTCCCAACCTTTTCGGTTGTTGTTAAAGGGGGAGATATAAGGAAGATATAAAGCTAGTAAAACAAATAAAATGTGATTATTAAAAATGGATGACTCAGTTTTAAGGGGATTCAACTTGTTTTTACTAAATATTGCTATCAATACCAAAAGGGGATATTGTTGAGAATGGGGATTCAACTTGTTTTTACTAAATATTGCTATCAATACCAAAAGGGGATATTGTTGAGAATGTTGTCACTGATGTCAACATTAGCCATTGATGTCAAGTAATTGTATGAAGAAATGAAGAGGATTTGTAAAGAAATGAAGAAGTGAAGAAGACAAAAGGTAAAAACCTCAAGTCAAAACAAATATGTCGCCCTCACATATAATATGTTTCATAAACATAAAACATAATAATTAGTTGGCTCAATAAATATTAAACGACAAAAGCATGTATAAATAAGGATGAAATGTACAACATTTGAGTATAGGAGAGTCAAAATGGAAAATATATGTTATTGAAAAAGAATTGATTGGGGATAATAGTAAGTGAAGGAATAGAAAAAAAGAGTACGAAGAGATCAACAACTTGTTGATCTAATATAAGGAATATATTTTCAGATCTTATTGATAGATTGATTAAGGATTGAAGCTGAGATTTGTGAATAGAATATTAACCGAGATGCAAACATATTTTGTGGGGAGCACTCTTCATGGGATAAAAAGTTTAAGTAGTGAGAAATCATTGCTTGTGGGATAGATTAAGCAATGGAAAATCATTGTTAGTGGGAGAAGAAATTTAGAAATAACCACTAATAGTGGTTATTCAAAGATGTTCACGAACCATATGTAATCTATTGAGTGTACAAATTTATATTATTAAATTTATATATCCTATGTATACTTGTGTACAATTTGTTGATTGCATTAAATGGTTAAATATTGTTGATAAGTGGTGATGAATGTGATCGAGGAAAGTATTGATCAAACCCATAGGTAAGTAATTGTAGAAAATTGTCACGCGTCCTCTCAGTCTTCTTGGTGTGTTCAACACTCTACACACACAAATAGCTCCATGGCTCTCTGATATGTTGTGTTGTGCATCTCATGGACTAATTTTCCACTAGGAGGTAAACATATTTTTCTATGTAACAACTATTTGTTGGATAATTTAATAGTTTTGGAAACTCTCATCTTCCTCTATACATAGTTATAGGGTACTAGCACAACCACTTAACTTTTGGCCATTGAACACAAATAGGCCACAAGTTAAGTGGCACAAATAAATAATAAGTTATATATTACTTGTTTTCCATGTGTGGATATAACCACCCATTGCCTAAACATGTTATCCAAGCATCGACTACTAATTATTTTTTATATTCTTTGTTATTTTATAATTGTTTAGTTCGAATTTGGAATGACTTCCATAAGATCAATCTGGATATTAGACTTGTTTCATCCTCGTGTAGTCTAGGAAAAACATAGATACTAGTCCACCAAAAATTCTAAGATATAAACACCTATCCGTGTAATTATATAAAGAATCAAGTTTAGCAATGCTAACACATAGACCCTTATGGCCTCCATCTTCTTTTTATTTACTCATATCTGTATTCCAAACACCAGTACTTCAATATCTACAACATTTAATTTTTCATGGAGTTAAATTAGCCAATTTGACAATTAAGGAATCAATTGAAATTTTCCGAGTTTTGTTGTTGAATGAAAAAAAATAGTATTTGTACCAAGCAGTATTATTCCTTCTCTTCACGGTGCATTAATCATTTATTTGCAACCATAGTTAGCTTCCTCATCTCAAAAGATGAATTGCATATTTTACAATTTTAGATTTCAAAAGATGAATTGCATATTTTACAATTTTAGATTTCATGCTTTGTGCATAGAGGAGAACAATTTGATGAGTTGTCTTACATTTCTTTTTCTTCTTCAGCTTTATATGTAGGAAACTAAATAAGTTTAAAATCGTTATTACTCTTTTAGTATAATTGTTTCAAACATGATGTACTAACTATTAAGAGTGTGTGTTTCCTCCGAGGAGGTCACAAGTTCAAATCTGGAGAGGGTAAGGTATGTACATTTCTGTAGACTTTAATAATTAAATCATTCAGCAGAAAAGCAGAAATTGGTGTCTCGCTTAGGTGACCTTAAAAATAAATTATTATTATTATTATCCATCAAGTGAATTAATTATATAAATAGGTGTTACAATTAAGGTTTATTGGTGCTATTCTCTCCATTTTTTAGAAAGTGTTATAATTAAGGTTTATTGGTGCTATTCTCTCCATTTTTTAGAAAATGTTATAATTAACATTTATTGGTGTTATTCTCTCCATTTTTGGGGAGGAGATCGATCTCTAAAATCCCAAAAATTAAGGAAGATTTATAAGCACCCTAACAAATACTAATTAATGTAGCTACGATTAATTTTTAAGAATACAGTTACGATTTGGCAACCGTTGTTCATGAAGAGGTGGGTAGGACTTGAAGTGAGTGGTTCAATAGATAGAGAGAGAGAGTGTTTTCAAATGATTTTGGCAATGAGTTATAACATAATTGGAGTTTTAACAAATTTAGTTATCTCCTCTGTTTAAGTGCATCATCCATGTTAAAATCGATCAAAGTGATGGCAGGGATGGCAGAGATTTAGAAGAAGTTGAGGACAATGAACCGTGCCTGCCTCTATCTACTTAGATTCCTTGTCTGTGATAGATGTTTGTCCTAAATATGAATATTGTAGAGATTCTGTTGGCCAAGGTCGAAAAGAGGATCACTCACTGACTCAAGATCGTCCGTGTCGAAATGATATGAAATTGCCTATAGCTTTTTTTTATCCCTTGTAAAGGCAGTCACCCTGGGCCGTATATAATATCGATAGCTTCTGATTTTTGATGTTCACTTCTAATTCAGACTCCAGGTCTCTCGCAATTTTTATATAATCATTAACTCTACAAGATCTCTTAGGTATTCTTTTGTGGCGTGATAATTTATTGGTATTCTTTTGTGGCGTGATAATTTATTGAAAATTCTAGTTGCATAGAGATTGGATGCCGTCGATTGTTTTGTTTAAGTGGTAAAAATTAAATTTCAGGAAGAAGAAAAACGACGCTCAGAGTTTTTGGATTACATTTTAGTTTGAATACGGGCATAATTTTGTTTGAGATGTTTAATGTTAAAATGGTTTCAAATGTTAAATTTATTTGAAATATAGATTTAAATGTGTGGAAATAATACAAATTTTTTATTTAAAAGATGAGAATAGATATAGGTTAACTTTTATATATATAACATTTTATAAAAGGTACAACAAAGATTTTGCGCAATTTTTTGGTAAAATTATATTTACTTTAATTATAAATACTCGCCTTAAGCTTCTTGAAATTTTGATTTTGATCATAAAAAGAGTTCAGGCTCCAGGCCTCTCATGCCTCTCATCATTATTGAAGATTATGAAAGAGCCTAATTTAAAATAATACAATGATAAAAAACAAACAACACAGAAAACAAGAGAAAAACTTTTATTCAAACACAAGAAAAGAAAACCTTGGATTATTTATCTCCCATTGATCTTTAAACTTGCATAGCTACATACTTATATAGATTACATTGCATAGGAATAAAGGCATTATTTACATGCCGTAAAATCAGCTATAGGTTGATGTATAATTCTGCAAATTATTTATTCTTCACATGCATTAGCATGCAGTGAAGTCTGCAGCAAATTTATTTAATAAACCCCTGCAACCTAAAATTGACACTGTCAAATTCTGTACAGCATCAATTATCAACATACTCCCCCTTGATGCTGAGAGGGCTCACAATAAGATCTCTAAGTTTCAAAAATTGGGCCTTTGAGACTGCCTTAGTGAAGATGTCTGCTAGTTGTTTTTGAGTGTTGATGTATTTCAATTCAACTTGCTTCTTTTGCACCAAATCTCGAATAAAATGATACTTCAAGTCAAAATGTTTTGTCCTGCTATGGTGTACTAGAATCTTGGCCAATTTGATGGCACTCATATTATCACAAAAAATTACTGTAGATTGAATTTGTTTTTCTTCAATTTCTTCAAGAACTTTTCTAAGCCATAATGCTTGTGTGCCTGCTGAGGTGACTACAACATATTCTACTTCTGTAGAAGAAAGAGAAACTATACTTTGTTTCTTTGAGCTCCAAGTGATCAAACCAGAACCAAAAGAAAAACAGTTACCAGATGTAGACTTTCTATCATCCAAACTACCTCCCCAATCAGAATCACTGAATCCAACCAATTCAAAACTCTTCGAAGTATAGTAATGAATGCCAAAATTTAGAGTTCCTTTCACATACCTCAGAATTCTTTTAGTTGCATTCATATGCATTTCAGATGGCATTGTCATATACCTAGAAATAAGTGAATAAGCAATATCAGGCCTTTGTGTGGGTTAGAAACATTAAGCTTCCAACAATACTTCTGTAAACTGTCTCATCAACCATTTGAGCACCATCATCTCTACACAACACAACTACATGACCATTTGGAGTAGGAGATGGTTTGCAATCAGCCATATCAAATTTTTTCAACATATCCTTTGCATACTTTGTCTGACAAACAAAAATTTCATCTTCACTTTGATAACCTTCCATTCCAAGAAAATATTGCATGAGGTTTAAATATTTCATCTCAAATTCACTCATCATAGAAAATTTGAATTCATCCTTCATCTTAGAACTGCTACCCATATACAACAAATCATCAACATATAAACTCACAATAAGAATATCATTACCTTCTTGTTTATAGTAAAGGGTAGGTTCACTCTTACTTCTTTTGAAGCCATTCTCTTGAAAATATCCATCAATCCTGGCATACCAGGCTCTTGGTGCTTTCTTTAAGCCATACAAAGCCTTCAACTTGTAGACTTGATGTTCTTTTCCTTGCACTTCAAACCCCTGTGGTTGTTCCACAAAGACTTCCTCTTCTAACTACCCATTCAAGAAGGCACTTTTCACATCCATGTGATGAATGCTCCAATTCTTTTGTGCTGCCAATGAAATCAACATTTTGATAGTCTCTTTCCTTGCTACAGGTGCAAAAGTTTCTTCATAATCAATGCCATACTTCTGTGTGAATCCCTTAGCAACTAACCTTGCTTTGTGTCTTTCAACAGTCCCATCACTGTTATACTTTGTCTTGTAGACCCATTTAGTACCAATTTTTTTCTTGTCATGTGGAAGATTTGTAAGCTCCCAAGTATCATTCGTATGAATTGAATCTATCTCTTCTTACATAGCTTGCACCCAAACCTCATTAGCAGAAGCTTCTTCAAAACATGATGGCTCAAAATCAACTTGTGAAAATAAAGCAAAATTTACAGTCTCACCTCTTGGATTTTCTTCATGTGCCAGACTTGTACTTCTCTGATAAATTTCATTCAAGCTTCTCACCTTCCTTGCAGTACTTGGACTTGAATATGGAGAACTAGATGAGGGACTACTTGGTGGATTTGTAGCATTTGGAACTGAAACATTAGTGGGATTCTCGTTATTAATATCATCAATAATATCACCATCCAAACCAGATTTTGATTTCTCAACATGGTCTTTTTTATGACCATAAACCCCCCCTTCATAAAAAATTACATCTCTTGACACAACAATGTGATTGGTGAGAGGATTATACAACCTGTAAGCCTTACTTTGCTCACTATATCCAAAAAAAATGCATGCTTCACTTTTTGGATCTAACTTTTGTCTCTTTTGATCAGCTACATGAACAAAGGCTAAACAACCAAAAACTTTGAAATGATTAACATTAGGCTTTTTCTCATACCAGGCTTCATAAGGAGTCATCATGTGAAGTGCACTAGTGGGACTTCTATTGAGAATGTACACTGTTGTAGCAACTGCATCACCCCAAAATGAATTGTTTAATCCTTTGGTATGTAGCATACTCCTTGCCATTTCCACCATTGTACGATTCTTCCTTTCAGCTACCCCATTTTGTTGAGGTGTGTAAGCAGTGGTGAGTTGTCTTCTAATGCCATTCATATCACAAAAATTCTGAAAACCTCTTGAACAAAATTCTCCTCCATGATCAGTCCTTAAGCATTTTATTTTGTAACCACTTTCATTTTCTACAAGGGCTTTAAACCTCTTGAATGTATCAAATGCTTCACCCTTGCTCTTCAAAAAATAAACCCAACACATTCTTGAGTAATCATCAATAAAAGTAATGAAATATGATGACTTACCCAAACTTTCCGTCTACATAGGACCACAAATATCAGAATGAACCAGCTGAAGTGGATAATGGGCCCTCCATGCCTTGCCTCTAGAAAATTTCTCTCTTGCATGTTTTCCTTTAGCACATCCTTCACAAACCTCCTTGTGCTCTTCAACCTTAGGCAAACCATAAACTAATTCTTTTGATGTTAGAATATTCAAACTGTGAAAATTCAAATGACCATACCTGAGATGCCACAATCGACCTTTGTCCTCATATGCCATATTAGCAAGGTTGATGCTAGTTTCTCCAAACTTCAATGGGAACGTCCGATTCTTTGACATAGGCACAACTGTAACCACCCTATTGCCTTGATTCTTATCATAAATTGTGCATTGTCTATCTTTTTTTTTTTTTTCCTGGAAAAAAAAGCATAATTTCATTTCATCCTTAAGAGTACGAAATTACATTGATCGTCATCACTCATATAGAGTGGAATTTTGAGCTACTAAATCAAGCTTCATGCTTCCGTCTAGATAAACATTGATGTTCTCACCACGTGAGCAACAACATCTAATACATTGATCATCTAAAACACTGTGTTCAATACTTTTAATGTCTTTTTACAAAAATAAAACTGTTTAAAAGTGCATAATATATTGTGTAATACAAAAATATATATGCTGATAACCAACCCACTATTCTATATCTTTCTTCAAGAAAAACATAAACATAAGAAATCTTTAAGGAAGCTTGTCTGATCTTCATTCTATGAACGGCCTGTGGAACAATTCCCTGCGAACCCCATCTATATATTCAAATATTTTCCATATTCTAACCCCCAACAACAACCCTTCCTTTGAGGCCTTGTCCGCCTCTGCATTGTTTTCCCGATAGATGTGCCTGCAATTAAAAGTTTCAAAGGTGTGAGAGACATTCTGAATTTCTTCCAAAATAGAAACATTCCTTCGGTTGTTGCACTGATATGAGCCATTAACCCACTTGATCACATTCAAGGAGTCCCCATAAACAGAGATTTTACTGACTGTTTGTTCCACGGCAAATGAGATAAGTAATTTTAGACTGAGAATCTCAGCCCAATTATTTTGGTCCACCTCCCAAATCCGAATGACATCACAAAGAAATGAGCAAGTGACAAGTAAAGGCGAGCCCCTCCCCCACTTTGATCATTCTGACAAGCCCCATCAAAGAATCCCCACAGCTGAGATCTATCAATATCCACTGGTTGTATATTTGTAGAAATAGTAGCATGACTGATCTGCTTGAGGGCTAATAAAATCCCACAACTATTTATAGCCACTAAAGCCGGAAGGCCCAAAATGTCAGGGAACAGACATTTGTTCCGAGAGAGATAAATCCCCCAAATTACAATAGGAGGAAGAGCTTTAAAGGAAGAAAAAGAAGGGTTAAGTGTCCACCGTCTCCAAGCCTCATCAAGAGAGTTCCCATCCCACTGGAAATTTACTTTTAGAATTCTAGAAACGATACTCCAAACCTTTGTGGTTAAGCTACATTACAGAAACACATGTAGAACATTTTCCTCCTTCTGATTACACAGGTAGCATCTGCTAGGACCCTGGAGACTTCTTCTCTGCAAAAAATCCCACGTCGGGATCCTGTTGGCCAAGACACACCACATGAATAATCCAGCTTTGAGTGGGCATTGTAGTTTCCATAGAGTTTTCGACCACCATACATGATCTCTGTCCACAAAGTTCTCACTAATCCACTGATATCCGATTTTTAGAGTATAATTACCTGAGGGATCCCCATCCCATGAAAGAGTGTCATCTTCATCATTCAGGAAAATCTGATCCCTACTGAGTGCCCTCAATTACTATCCAAGTTCCTCCTCCAAAACTGCATCTAATCCAAAAGTATCTTCCCTCCTCCAAACAGGACTTCCCATCCAAACATTCTCCAAATCCGCCAATTGATTAAGAAATAATAGATCTCTCTGCCTCAGCTCCTCAATCAATTCAGCTAACAGTAAGTGTTGTGCATCACAACCCACCCAAGGGTCACATCCAATCCTCACCCTCTGTCCATTACCTACATCCTAGACAAGGTTTTGTTCAATAACATGAAAAGAGGATACCAAAGCTTTCCAAATGACTGAACCTCCTTTATGTGACTTGTGCGGGGACCTGATCCAAGCTTCCACAGTATCAAGCGCAACATATTTATGGATCATGACTCTCGCCTAGAAACCCCCAGACTTAATTAACCGCCATCCACACTTAGCGGCCAAGGATTTGGAAAAATGGAATATATTCTTTAGTCCCCACCCGCCCAAATATTTTGGAGCTGCAATTCTGTCCCACTTGACTTAGGGAGTAACATGTGCATCATCCTTGCCATTCCACAGAAATCTAAAACAAATTTTCATTGCAGCATCTAAAATGCCCTTAGGAATCCAAGCTAGTGACATCCAATACACTGGAATAGCTTCCATCACAGACTTCACCAGTACTAACCTGCCAGCTTGAGAGAGCCACCTGAAGCTCCAACTTTTTAACCTTTTTTCTAGCTTTTCCAGAAGCCAAACCCAGTCCTGTTTCAGATAGTCATTAGGCTTCAAATTGAAACCCAGATATCTTAACCCTTCCGAAAGTGTAAGAAGATTGTAGGGAAACAAATTAGTGTAAGTATATAATTCCTTCTCCCTCAATAGAGAAACAGTAAGAGAGAATTTGCCATCATTTATCTCCATCCCTGTTGCTGTGGAAAAAAGGTCCAGTAGTTCTTTGAGTTTGAATGCATCCCTCCTTGAGCCTGAGCAGAAAATCAGAATGTCATCGACAAAAAGCAATGTGAAAGGGAGATTCTTGGTGCCACCAAAATCCCATCAAAATCACCACTTTGTTTATCTTCCTTAATAGCCCGACTCAAGCTCTCGGCCACCAACAAAAATAGCAAAGGGGACAGTGGACACCCCTGACGCAGGCCACGTCCATAATGAAAGAAAGGGGTCGCCGCTCCATTCATTAAAACAGAGAAGGAAACAATAGAGATACAACTCATAATCCATCGTATGAATCCAATCTCAAAACCCAAATGAGTAAGCATAAGACGAATATAAAGCCAACTCACCTTGTCATATGCTTTTGATAGATCAATTTTAAGTACTGCTCCTTCAACTTTTTTAGTTTTAATACTGTGTAATCCTTCCTAAGCAATTCCAATCGCTTCATGAATCTGACGCCCTTCAAGAAATCCGAATTGTTACTCAGATATATGTGTATATAATATAGGTTTGAGCCTACGAGCAATCACCTTAGTAACAATCTTATACACACAGTTGCATAAGGATATAGGCCGAAAATCATTAAGATTAGAAGGAGTGTCCACTTTAGGAATAAGAGCAATGAAGGTGGAGTTAATGCTAGATGGAACCCTGCCTTCCTTCCTTGAATATTCAACAAGCTGTAAAAGATCTTCTCCTATAATGTCAAAAGAGATATAAAGAATTCAATTGTCCAACCATCAGGCCCTGGGCTCTTATCCTTCTGAAAACTATTCAATACAACCTTCAGTTCATCCCCCGAAATGATGTCCATCAGCATCCTGTTATCATCCACTTCAACAAACCGAGGGAAAAGTTGAGCTACCCTGATGACCTCTTCAATGTTTACTTGGTCACTGGCTTTGAAAAGATTCTGAAAATGATTAACCCCAAGTGTAGCCAGCCCTTCAAATGTAGACTGAGAATTACCTTCCGAGTCCTCAAGGCTCCAAATAGTATTAGCTAATCTCCTTCCTTTAGCATAGGCATGAAAAAATTTAGAATTTTCATCCCCACATTCCAACCAAATGGCCCTGCTTTTCAATCTCCGCGCCTCTTCATTCTGCTGGAGGATCCTGTTCCTTTGGTCCACCAATTTTACAAGATGGTCCTTCGATGCCTGATTACAGTATCCACCTGCTTTCTCTCCAGTTATAGTAGATATTTCTTCTTCAATAGATTTAAGAGCCCTATTGTCCCTACTCCTCTTATCAGCAGCCCACGATTTTATAGGTTCCTTGAGTGTTTTAATATTCTCAGTAAAGTGGAATGCTGCAGTGTTTACTGACCCTGGATGACAAGGGATCCAATGCCGATGAAAAAGCTCAATAAAGGTAGCATCTTCTAGCCAGACCTTATTAAATTTTAATGGCGCGGGAGGTTTTACAGGGCCTTCCTTCATCTCCAAAAAAATAGGTTCATGATCTGAGCATCCTCCCGATCCAATCTATTGCCTGACATAGAAAAAAGACTCCACAATCTGCTCACAGAGAAGGAAACGATCCAACCACTTCGCCACTCTATCCAATCCAATCCTCTTGTTTCTCCACGATGGTTTCAAACAAACAGGTTCACATCAATCCAATTGCCTTCATAGAATTTTCGAATAAAAAAGTTTGAAAGGGGATCCACATGAGCGTGTGGCGCCCAAATCTCTACTTGACCTAGAGAAAAGTTAAGATCCCCTCCCAGAATCACAGAATCCCCCTTGAGAAACTCTCTTTGCAACAGAGACGTCCAAAAAGGTTCCCTATCACAATAAGGTCCATAAATGTTTACAATAGTGAAATCTCTGTTGAAATCCAGAGATTTACAAGACATTCCTAATACCGAATGCATTCCCTAGAGAGAGGAAACACAGGCCTTGGCTTCCTTCCCACCAATCACCAAACCTCCTGACCGACCCCTGGCATCCGAAGCCTCAAAACCCCAACCCGGGAACCATGACTTTAATCTAGCAATAGCTTCATCACCACTGCACATAGTTTCTTGTAACAACAAAACATCAGGATGTTCTAGGTCCAACATCCACCGTAATGCTAGTCTTTTGGAGGGACCAGCGAGACCTCGACAATTATAGGACATAACTTTAATCGGAACCCTTCCTTATGGGCATTCACTGCTCTAAGTGCCCTCTCAATAGAAAGTTGTTTACCATTCCTAAGGTCCGAGCAAGCTCGGGACTTAGCTTGTGAAATGAAAGACTTCCGTCCTCTGGTTTTTTAAAGTTTAGGCTTCTCTTTCCCTAACCCCTCCGTTGAAGGCTTGTTCATAGATCAAAGATAATAACCAGACTCCGAGGATCCAGATGGTGAAGAAAGCTTAGAAATAACAGGCTGGAGGACTGGGGAATTAACAGGGTTTATAACACGGGGGCATTCTAGCAAAAGTGTATCCACAACAGGGGTTGAATCCACAGAACACAAAGGAATCGATAGAGATGACAACAAATGTGAGGAAATATGTAAATTCCTAAACCCATCCACCCAGTCAAAACCTGGAAAAGATAAGTTCCTAATAAAAAGACTGAAGGAAGGGTTTGTGAAGGGAGCAGAAAAAGTACCAGCTGCCATGTCTGGTGACCGAATAAGTGAATGCTGAGGTCCCTCCGGAGCAGTAACCAGTGGCTGTAAGGGTTCGTTCTCTGTAGTGACCATGATAGCACCCACATCCGGCACAGTGCCACTCTCCACCACGATACCATCAACCTCCACATTACCCGAAGGTACCTCCAAATACGTACGTGCATTCTCTTGCTGACCCAAAGATTCACATTCCAAGTCTACACAAGCTTCCTTCTCCACAATTCTATGCTTCAGAGAATTCCCAAATTTCATGCGGACCGGCCTAGAGCAATCAATGGCAGGGTGCCCATATTCATGACACCTTCTACAACAGAACGACACATTTTCGTAATCCAGAGTTTGTGCAAAAGTATATGGCCCCCATTTCAAATCCATGCCATCAAACGAACCCTCCCTTACATTAATACTCACCAATATTCTCGCAACCTTCTGAATCGATGTAGCCACAAAGGAGAAGTATGCATCCAGGTATGTTCTCAATAGGTTTCCAATCCTCCGGAAGTGTTCCTCGGCCCAGTAGTGTAATGGTAGACAAGGAATCCGCACCCAGAGCGGAATAGTGTCCCTACGTTCATGACTTGCATAAAATAAAGGATTCCACGGCTTAAGCAAAAGCGAGACCTTAAGAATCGACCAGTTCATGCTTAATGCCCACTGCGCATGGGCATCCGAGGAAAAATGGAAGGTGAACGACCCCCCAGAAAGACCCTCTACCTGGGGAACATATCCACAATGGCCAGACCTAGCCCCCGAAGCCCACTAAATCACCGTCTTATGGCTCACCAACCTTCCATAAACCCAACCCACCAGCACTGATTTGACCATCCCTACAATCTGCTGGAAGCCAATATCTTCTCCAAGCACGTAATTCAGAGCTTTGCCTATATTTTTAATCCACTTCCTTCTATTATTCATGTGAGGAGCAATATTCTTCAACCCCTCAAAACCCTCTTTACGGCCATCATCCTTTGGCTTCGAATCCCCGGATGGGCTTGAAAAACCACGCTGCTCAGCTGTGTCCAAATTTGCTGCTACGAAACCTCCAGGGTAAGCAAATTGACAAAACCCTTCCTGCTTAACACCTGTTACCACCGATTCAACACTGATATCCTGCTCAGGTGAATCTATATGGGAACCATCTGAAGAAATGAGAAAATCCGGTAAATCTCCTAACCCAGCATTCAACGAGTCCTGTGATAATCTGGAGCTAAAACCCTTGACGCCCCAGATGCTTTCACTTTGAACCTCCGGCACGAAGCGACCATCAGAGCCCTCCCACTGCAGAAAGTTTGGCTAAAATGACAAGGTATCAGACTCAAGAGTAGGGTTAGGTCCAAGGAATGGAAAAACGGCAGTCGACCGGCAACCAGCAAAACCACTAACCATGTAGTCACCTTCACCAGCTAAATCCTGGAAAACGCTAGATCATGAGCTCCAGATGTCTTGGTGCCTCAAGGTGTCGCTACCATAATCCACCTCATCTAATGGATCCATACTTGGAAAAACGAAATGCCTTCCTATGGTAAAGAAAATAGGGCAAAAACAAAAAACAGTAAAATAAAAATAACTCATAGGTAAATGTTTTTGTTAACAGTCTTCAAATAGCCACCTCGGGAACCATGCAGCCCACTGACATGACTCACGGCATGCTGCCTCCTGCAGTGGGCTGCACAGTCACCTCCTCCTGCCGATCATGCCCTAATCACCATCGCCCAGACCTCATTCTTTCCATCCAAAACCCCCATCAATGCAATATTTTTTGTTATAGAACATATTGTGCATTGTCGATCATCAAACACTACTCTGTAATTCTTTTCACACATCTACCCGACACTTAATAAATTATGCTTTAACTGTGGAGTGTAATAAACATCTTTGACACTTTTCATACCTTCTTTTGTATGGACTGCCATATCTCCTTTTGCAGAAACCTCTAAGGTTTTTTCATCACCAAGTTTGATATTAGATTTGAAACTTTCATCCATTGTAGAGAAAAGCTTGCAATTTCCTGTCATGTGGTTAGAACAAACTAAATCTAAATACCAAACATCTTTAACTGTATTTTCAGTTTTGCCATAAGATAAAAACAAATTATTTGGAGAAGCATCATCACCCTCTTGAGCATAATTAACACTTTTGTTTTCTTTTAATCTGCAATCCCTTTCAAAATGACCATACCTTTGACAATGATAATACTGGAGGTTTTTCTTATCAAATCTGCCTCTACCTCTTCCTCTGAAGCCACCTCTTCTTCCTCTATCTCCTCTTGCAAAAAATTGATACTGACCTTTACCTTGGGCTTGGTTTCTTTTGGAGCTAGAACTAGCATCTGCATTCTTTGTAATCTCTAGCTTTGTGGAAAAAGCTTTCTCATCACTTTCTCCAAATGAATGTCTCACTCTATCTTCATGAGAAATAAGAGATCCAACTAGGTGATCAAAGTGAAAGTTAGTCAAATCCTTGCTTTCTTCAATGACTATAGCAACATGGTTCCATCTTGGTCTTAGAGACCTTAACACTTTTTTAATCACAACTTCTTTATCAATAGTTTCTCTTAGAGTAGCCAATTTATTGACAACATCATTTACTCTTACACAATAATCACTCACCTTCTCACCTTCTTGCATCTTCAAATTCTTGAATTCTGTCCTCAGTGTCTATAACTTGATAACTTTAACTTGATCACTACCTCGGTAAGCTTCTTGTAGAGTCTTCCAGGCATTCTTAGCTGACTTTGCTGCTGCAATTCTTGGAAATAATCTCTTATCTAGAGCTATTTGAATATGAAATAAAGCTTGGGCATTCTTCTTCTTGGCTTCTCTCTTAGTTGTTCTATCATTTGCTATAAGGGTGTTCCAATCTTCTGGCTCTTCATAACCTGATTTTATAATCTCTCACAAATCTTTTCCTGTCAAAAAGGTCATCATCTTGATGCACCAATAATCATAATCACTTCCATCAAATTCTGGAATGGGCAAAGAGTTAGAATTTGACCTTATGAACTTTAAACAAAATACCTACTCTGATACCAAATGAAGTCTGCTGCAAATTTATTTAAGTGTCATTAATTCTTCAGTATATCTTTGTAATTCTTTCATGGTGTGTTGTTTTGAATGGTGAATATATATATATATATAATTTGGTTAAAAGATTTGATGGATTTTGTTGTTGGACATATAATTATAGCTTAAGAATTTTACTCAGCATGAAGTTCGTCTTCGTATTTTAAGTAATAATATTTATTAGGAATAGAGACTAAATTTACTAAATTTACACGTTACAGGTTTCTTAAAGCACAAGCCTTTCTTTTCGTTACCTTGTTGTAGACTGAATGTTATATAACAGGCAGTATGTAATCATTTATTAATAAACTTGTCAAATAGTGGAAAATATCTGTGATTAATAAACTTGTCAATTAGTGGAAAATCTCAGTTATATCGACTCAAATATCAGTTATATTTTATATTCTCATTGTAATAATTTTTTCTAGGGAACGTTAGACTTTAACAAGAATTTGTCATACATGAATTATTTGTTTAGTGGTTCTTTGACTCATTATTTTATTTTATTTTATTTTAAGAAATTGTGGGATTCATGAATCTAACATACAAGATATGATTTTTGGATGAGTTTTAAAATAAGTCAATAAGCATGATCTATGTTTCAGAGCATTAGTTAAGATGACCAAATTTATAATAATATTGAATAATCCAATTTTTAGTCATTTTATATATTCGTTACTATTTTCAAGGGATTGTACTACAATTCCTCGACTTTTGATTCAAAACCATAAGCAATGGCTGCATTTCACTCATTTTATATATTCGTTACTATTTTCAAGGGAATTGTACTACAATTCCCCTACTTTTGATTTAAAACAATAAGCAATGGCTACATTTCACTCATTACATAGGCTAGTTAATATTTTCAAGGATTGCAGTACAATTCCTCTACTTTTGATTTAACAATATCATATCTAATATTATGCAATGGCTGCATTCCTTTATGACACAAGGGCGCCTCGTCGCAACAAGGTTCTCGCTTAACAATACACATGACACGACCATAAATGTTCACACAAACAAGATGCAAATAATATGTTAGCAACTGGCTTATATTACTTCTCTGAATCGGTTACAATGCGGAATAAATGGAAATACAAATAACTAACTATCTTCGGCTCTACTTGACTCTCCAAATGCCAAGTCTCAATATGCCAAAAAGTCCCTCTACTGATCCAAACTCTCTGGTCTTCTACTCTGCTACTGCTGTTGTTCCTAACACCACTGCGATCCCCAAGACATGCATCCTTTGTTAGCCGATCCTTCCATGATCCTGCAAACCTGCAACTGTCAGCGCCTCGGCCATGCTGCACAGCCTCTGCCTGTGACGACGTCTGTCATGTCTTCACCCACCTGCAATAACTGTTATTAACTTCCTCAACAACTCCGAACTATTGCCAAGTACGCTCCTTGACTTCTACGCTTTCTTCTAACAAGCTACAGTAAACCATCCCATCGGCCATACTGTCCTCTATCAGCTTCGACTCTCTTGTCGGCTTCACTCTGCACTTAGGCTTCGCCAGTCCGCCCCTTCCTCCTCGCTTGGCTCATGCCCAAACCTGTCGATGTCGCGGTTCGACAACATGTCGACCTTTCAATGACTCTGCGGAAACTTGTCGCCTATCAACATCTATATGTCGACTATCGACTGTCATCTGTTGACACTGACATGTCAACTCTCGACCTCTTCACTCCTGTCGACTGCTTCGACAGCTTCTGCTCGACTTATTGACTTCGACGAGTCAACCTGCTTCACGCACCAGCAATCGTCGGCACTCCCTCTGGTCGGCTCCCTTCTGTCGATTAACTTCGACTAATCTGCCTAAGCTCCGATGCTCCTACATCACTTTATGTCATCAACCTAGTATAAGAAATGGGAGCAGTTCTCACAGAGTCTGTTTCTTGTTTCTTGTGTTAATAGGGATTCTATTCATTATTTAGTTAAAATGCATCTCAATAGAATAATGTTCGAAAAAAATCTGTTCATATTACTCGTTCAACTTGCTTTTGTTTTTTTTCACGTCGGTGGCGAATGTTAATCTTAGAAACTTAGGACAAGCAAACTCCTTTAGCTCAGTTAGATATGCCAAGGTGCAATGGTCATTACCTAATACGAGGGTTCTAAATAGAAACAATTCTATACCTCATGACAGTGTACTGGGATCCATCGTGGTGATTGGGAGAATCGTGAATATGGCTACGCCCTATCAATCATCGCGTACATTGGCAATTTTATTGGTTCGGGCTGGAATTTGACGGGCAAAATGCCCGTCATGGACCATTTTGCCCGTCAAATACTGCCTACGTTTTTTCCTAACAGTCATTAAAAACAAAGCAAACTGTAAATGTGTGTTTATATTGTCGAAACCGTCATTTTTGACGGCTGGGATTTTTCCCAAATTCCTACCCACTTCCATACATTAATATTGCCACTAAGTCGCCGAGCTGTCGTGAAATAGATTTTTTGGCCTCATTAAACAAACAACTATTAGAATTGTCACTAAGTCCCTGAGCTGTCCAGCGCTATCCAAGATTTGATGCAGACAAATAAGAAATTCGATGGCTCCACCATGGTGCGCATTCCAATGACGATGCCAAATCCAATACTCACCTTCGACATATTTCCATAAATCTTCTTGTCCAATCTCACTATCCAATTGTCTCGATGATCGTTGTGCGACGTAGAAGGAAAAGGACTCTTCAACCCCCGACCATAAAATCTAATATTATTATTTAGTATATGGGTTCTTCCCCTGGATTCGCCTGCCTACCTCTATCGTTTTTGGAACTCCTGCGTATTGCCATCGTTTCATGTGCCGCACTGTTTATGCACGAAAATAAAAATTGAATTTGTTCTCAGTCTCGATGCCAACAGGATTGTTCTGTAGAAAAGGTGGTAATGATGGGATCCAATTCATACCATATCTAACGAGCTGTATTAACAACATTTCAATTTGCTGGGCTTGTAACTGTTACATTCCAGGATCAATTATTGCCCTCGTCGCTGAAAACTATAGGGACTCTGTAGCCTATTCATGTGTAATGTAGGGACAAAAGGCCAGCATATCTGATCTGCGGCTATCTCCTCTTGCGCAACATTTCTTGGCGTACCATTTGAAGTGGGTCGGCTTATGTTGATTATCTTTTTAGCATACTAGCTACTAGCTAGTTATCCATGTCCCCTATGGAGTTGGGTATCCACATTGTGCACTCTGTTATTTTATGACATATTCACCTTAAGAACTGTTACTGCACGTATAATTGGTTAATCTATGTTTCCATTCAATGCTTAATCTTATCAGTCGACAAATAAATATAAAAGGAACTGCGAGTTAAGGTAAGCGTCTTGGCGACATCGACGCTGTCATAAGAATAAATAGTATTTGAAATTATGACGAGTCAATTATTCGATCTATTAAACAAATAACCACATAAGAGAATCGGTTTAAGATGATTTAAAAAAAAATTATGTGTGATTTTAAGTATTTACAAATGGTATCAGGGACGAGTTACAACACTTTAAATAAAACTAATAATTACTTTTCTTTGTGCACATCAGACTGTATAACAAAAAAGTATATGACGCTGCCAAGACAAACACAATCAGATTTGTCAAAAGATTTAGAAAATCAAAATTTCATTTCATTTCAGTTATTCTTCTTGGCAATAAACACAGCCAGAAATAGAATAGAATTTGAAAGGACTTGGGAAGCCTTAACACAGGAAGAAGAGCTTATAGCCCAGTTACGAAACCCAAGACAATGACAATAATTCTAAACAAAGATGAGTGCTAAAAGCAATTATAGTCAAAGGGGAATATTAATTCACCACCTCAAGAAGAGGAGTTATGGGTTGAATTGAATGACAGCAGAAAGCTGTCACACCCTCAGAATGATAAAAACTGTACACAGTGTAAAGCCAGAATTTCAAAGTTTCAAAGATGATAGATAACATGAAGGATAAGGAAGAACAACAAGAATTTAATGTTGTCCTATTACAAACTTCGACTTAGATAAAAAACAATCAGCAACATATGCATACATCTAGCAATGTAATAAAACGCCCTTATAAAGAAAAAAGAGCTGGACATCAAGAATATGAAAATTCAATTTCATGTTCTAAAATAAAACATCATTACAGTAGTAGTTCTGTAGACACATCTTCCTTCTATCCCAAGGGGAAGCACAAATATTCAATTAGTGACAGTCATTGAATGATTGTCATGAGAGTTTAAGAAAATAAAAGCACAAACTTTCGTTGGTCAGTTGGACTCAGGTGAGAGAGTTGAGGAAGGGTTATTGGGGATGTCAAAATACTTTAAAGTGTATTCCTACCCAAGAAAGACGAAATCTTGCTTAGCCAGCTATTTACAACTTAAATGAAAGGTTGCACTGTAGTGGAGAGATTTAAAAATTGACTAAAAATATGAAAGAGAAAATAAGAGGTTCAGTTGTTTTGATGAAGAAGGAAATTAAAGAGTGGTATATGGGATACCTATGAAAATTTCAGTTCGACAAATTTTGGGTCTACAAATTAAAATATGTGTTTGAAAGGGATGCAAATTATATGCGGTTAGCATTCAAATCTATAAGGAAGGAACCAAATAAAAACTAGAATATTTTCTAATCTTAAATGAGTTCAAACTTCAAAGATTTCTTTCTTGAGGAAATACAAAAGAAAAATAGATTTTTCTATAGAAATTGTACCCAGAGCGGTGCTTGCATCAAAGGCATCATATTGTATAAGTGCACTGCAACTAGTTGAACTTAGAATGCAACTACATGAATTGATTGAAAAATGGTACATTAGACGTAGTGTGTCTCCGTGGGGAGCTCCTATCCTTTTTGTAAAAAGAAATATGGAACAATGTGAATGTACATTGATTATTCTAAGTTGAATAAGTTAACAACAAAAAAATAGATACCCACTACCAAGAATATATGACTTGTTCGACCATGTTGAGGGAGAAAGAATATTTTATAATATTGATCTAAGGTCCAAATATCACCAAGTTAGAATCCGAGTAGAGAATATATACAAAATATCATTTCGAACCGGATATGGACACTATTAGTTTGTAGTGATTCCATTCGGTCTCAAAAATTCCCTTGCTACCTTTATGTGTATGATGAATAACATATTTTGCTAGTACTTAGATACATTCACACTAGTCTTTATTGGCAACATACTTATATATTCTAAGGATGAGAAAGAACATGAAGAACATTTAAGAATTGCTTTACAAATGTTGAGAGAACACCAACTATATGCTAAGTTTAGAAAATGTGATTTCTACAAGAGACATATTCAATACTTCGGACACGTCATTTTAGAAGAAGGCATATTATCCATAGACCTCGATAAGATCAAGGCCATTATGGATTGGCCTACTCCTACCAATGTGTCATATATTCGGTCATTTATGGGCCTTGCAGGATACTACTAGAAGTTCATTGAGAACTTTTTCAGAACTACATATCCCATAACATCTTTATAGAAAAAAGAAACAAGGTTTTTTTGGTTAGAAAAGTGTGAGGCAAGGTTTTTTCAACTAAAACATTTACTTATAGTTACTTTTGTCCTAAAAATAGTTGATCCGGATGGAGAGTTTGTTTTTTGTACTGACACTTGTAAAGAAGGACTAGGTGGAGTCCTTATTCAAAATGATTATTTAATTTCCTATGAATCTAGAAAGCTTAAAGAACATGAACGTAATTATGGTACACATGATCTAGAACTTGCTTCCATTATCCATGCTTTAAAGATGTGGAGGCACTACCTTCTAGGAAAGAAGTGTGTTCTTAAAATTGATAATATGGGATTAAAGTTATATTTTTGTAACAACAAATCTTAAATGTAAGGCATGCAAGATGGGTAGCCTTCTTGAGTATAATTTTGAAGTAAAACATATCAAATGCAATGATAACAAAGTGGTTGATGCATTAAGCATACAAATACACATGATTAGTGAATTATCAGCTAGTCAAACTAAATCTGATTTGTGTGATAGAATTAGGACAACTTCTGAAAATGACAGATTTTATGTTGAAATAACGAGAAAATTGCAAGAAAATAAGTTGTGACGGTAACATAAAGAGTACAGAATTGACGAAAAAGGCCTGCTATGGTGTAAAAATATATTGCATGTACGAGGAATAGAAAATATTAGGTTTGATATAATAGATAAATTTCATAAAAAAACCTTATTCAAGACATCTCAGATACCGAAAGATGATCTCTACTAAAAAAAACATTCCTTTTGTCCTAAACTAAAAATAAATGTAGGTCATTACATAACAACATGTGAAGAATGCCAAGTAGTTAATACTAAACACCATAATAGAACTAGATTAATACAGTCGTTACTCATTCCTAAATGGAAGTGGGAGATGATCAACATGGATTTTATCATCAGGTGTTGATCTTTCTTTTTCTCTTCTAGCAGACCCGGGCTGACGGTAATCTTTTAGACCAACAGAACCCTTAGCTCACTGGCCCTTTCGGCAACAGGTCGCAGAAGCAACCTGAAGTCTCACCCGAAGTGATTCTAATGGGAGGCAGAAGACTCAAGTGTCCTCAGCCAAGTTCCGAGGCATCCAGGGTGCTTAAACCCACCTTAACCCCTTCCTCTGGAGCTGACTATCTCATTCCATTACTCCGGCTACGCCTCCGTCTTATCGCATTACGCAGGGAATGCGATAAGTCTTCCCCCATGTGAAACCGTCTAGCGATGCCTAAGATATCGTAGGCGCGATATCTTCCCCTTCTAGTTCCTGCAGTAAGTGAACTTTGACCGCTTCCTGGATTAATAGGTGGTCTCAGCTATTCCTATCCTGGTACTGAAGTTAGCAACAACATTCAGTCTCCAAGCATACCCCTCGCTAATGAACTTGACCCTTGATATCGCGCGGCAACGTAGTTAAGTAGAATATTACTTTGAGCAGGGTCTAAGTAGACCATTCATGACTTAGATTCAGTTCATACTCGCACATTATCCTCTGTTAACAATTATCTAGTTGCTATGCGGGTAGCTATGGTTATCACAATTATTATACATCATTCAGAAGCTAAACTGACGACCATGTACACTACTTATAAGAGACTGAAGCATTCATATATAACACAGACAAGTGAATGAGAGCAGTAGCTACACAAATACAATAGTGCTACTTAAATAAGCACGTTGTTACTCCCAGGGCGAGAACTACGCCCAGGGGAACTACGGTTCTTGTTTACAACTCTGAAGAATAAACACAGTTCCGTTCCACTCTTTACAACAAGGGTCTTCTGGGAAACTCCACCTCAGTGGGAGCCCTTCTCTATAGACCTCTTTCTCTTCCTGCCTTTTACAATGCACTCTCTTTCTCTCACAATCCCTGCGGATCGCACTATCTCTCAACAGGTTAGCCCTATGTTCTCTCAGGGATGTCCAGACTCTGCAACAACAGACTTGGCTAGCCTCTACCTGATGTCTCTATCACTATGTGGCCAACCCCTTATCCTATAAAAAGACTACTATATATAGATGGCCCGAAGGTCTCATCGCAGTTACAAAACTGTGGGCCTTATCCCAACAGTGACTCAACCCTAACCACTTACAGTCAACTGGCTGTACTTCCATGGCCGCCTTCTGTCTCGTCGCCGCTTCCTGCAGTCCTTAGTCTTTAATGCATCGGCCCGTCGCTTCTTCTTGGTTCAAGCAACGCTGACTGTAGTCCTTCTTCTTTAATGAGGGTAGCTGAACCCTCTCTTCATCTCCGGCGCCTTTATTGCGGTGGTTGAGCTCTCCCTTCGGCCTCTTCTTTGTACCACATGCTTGACTTTTCTGTACCTATCGCCGTGATTCCCGCCGGAATTTGCGCTACGGCGATATCTTTGTCTTACCGCCAAAATTGGTACTTTCTCTCCAAAATTAGTTATCCTTCCCAAAATTAGCAGCTTCCTAAATGCTGCGGAAGTTCTCTCCAACAACTCCCCTAACACTTACTTGTGGCTCGTCCCCGAGCCACTTGCAACAACAGCCTGATTCATCTGCCTAAGCTTATCCTTTGCTGCTCATGAGATTGCTGCGAATTGTGCTTTAAGCGCTTTAATACTTTCATCCATGTGTGTTACTTCTTCCTGCGCTGCGCTGAGCAGCTCAGCGGTTACCAAGGAGTCCTCTGTGCCCTCAATGACTCCTTTACTTGAGGTGAAGCTTTTCACCTTTTGCTCCAGTTCGTCAACCAGATGTGCGATTTTGCTTTCATGCGGGCTAACTTCGTTAGCCAGGTTGATCTGCTGTTCTCTGTATTTCTGCACCTGCTGCTGAATTTGTGTGATTTCTCCTTTCTTTCTTATCTTCGCGAGAGCACTCAAGCCCTTGTACTCTTCTTCAGCTCTCGATATCGCATCTTCACAGTGCTTAATGTGATGATCGAGCTCGGCTTTCTGTGGGAGCTCCTCTAGCTCCAGCCATGTTTTTGATGCATCTTCTAGGATGGCCTCTGCTGCTTCCACCCGACAGTGCATCTGTGTCTGTACAACTCTGAAAGCTTGCACTCGTGCTTCTTGGATTTCCTCTGGAGTAGGTGGCTTATTTGCTTCAAGTGCAGCAATCCTTGCTTCGTATTCTTCCTCCATCTTTTTCTTCTCTTCATCTAGAGCCTTTGCTCTTTCCGCTATTTTTCTGATCTTTTTAGTTATTTCTAACTCAGGCCTGATATCGCATTGCGTAAGTTCTGCTGCGATATTCTTTAAAACAAGAGAGACATCCTGCTCTCGCTGAACATATTGCGTCAACTGGGCACTCTCTGCCTCATGCTGTGCAATGAGCTGCACATTGTCGTTAGACAGCAAAACATTGTGCTCATATGTGACTTGTTCTCTGTGCCTCAGCTCCGTGCCTATCTGCTGGAAAATTTCGTACAACTGATCCACAGGTACTTCTGGTAGGTTTACCTCAAGAGGATGAACCATCTGCACTTCCATAGGTACAGGGAACTTAATACTTCCCGGCGGTATACGAACAATGTTCGTGCGGTCCCTTGCAATGCTTTCTTCTCTGCTCTGTGAAGGGGGCTGCGAACTTTCTGCGATTGTAGTTGGAGCTGGCTGAATCTGCATGGAAGCAGTCTTCTCAGTGATTGCCTTCAATTCTCGCAATTTGTTGTCAAGGCTGATGCGCATACGATCCTGCGATGACTGAATCGCAGCGAATTTATCCCGCATCTTCTCCTGTATTCGGCTGGCGATGAGATCATACTCCTCCTCTGTCATGATTGGTGCCTGCGGTTCGTCGGAAGTAACCGCTTTTGTTCTCTTCTTCTTTGCTCGCACCGGAGAAGGGCCTTCAATAGCCTTTCTCTTAGAACCCATTGGTTCTTTCTCTTTGTCTTTAGGATCTACCTCCACAACATCTTCTGGATCCTCAGCTGGGGGATCAACTGGAACTAGGCCAGAGGATAGATCATCATACATTTGTTTCATGTCCTCGTCGAAACAGTTCTTAATGGTATCTTCGACCTGCTGGATTTCCATGCGATATGGGCCGGGGGCCCATTCCTTATGTTTTCTGAATCCTTTGGGCCTGATGTAGGTTTTATCCCTGTCGACTTTAAATTCCAGCTTGGACTGATAAAGATCAACGACCGGCGAGTCGACAAGCGGAATCGTTGCGACGGATTCAAGCAATAGCGTGTAATAATCATGGAATACCATTGCGTTATTCTTGTGCTTCTCTGGGTGACTACTCGCCCAAAGATTTGAGTACCTCGAGCCTCTGCACGCCCCTGGTGCCAGTTGTGGAAACTGCGAATTGGGCGGCTCTTTCCATCCAATGAAAGCCATAAGGATCAGCAGCCACGAGAAGTGGAAGCTGTGAAGTGGATCCTGCTGTGCCTGCGCACAGTCTTGAAAGAAACTATTTAACAAAAATAAGCTCCAGTTGTAAGGTTTACCTTTTATGACTTCAATCGCGAGGCGGATAACTGAGCCTGTGACCTCCTTCGGCCTCACCTTGAGGAGGAGTTTTCCGGCCAACAGACTAACAGTAAACCGCAAGGCGTCATCCTGTATTGAATTGACATCGTAGGCGCGACCTCCTCTTTGTAGCTTATACTCCGCAACCTGCTTGGTTGAGATCCTGGTATCCTTTGTGGCGCCATCAATATTTATCTGTGGGTCGAAACCAGTCTTCGACAAACCGGTAATGCGGTGAATGAGGTCAACATTAACATCTATTCGGTTACCCAACCATAAGTAACCGCCATGCACGCATGAAAGTAGCGTCCGCACCACAGCATTGACCTCCGGGCCCCGTCCAAAGTGTGGGATCTCCAGGAGATTGAGCAGTCCCGACGGTACTAAATGGCTTACATGGTCCATGGGGACGAACTCATCGTGTTGTGTCCTTGGGTTCCTCTGAATCGTCATATAACGATCGCGGCGGAATTGTGGGTACAGCGTATAATCTCTCAGATTATAATCAGTAAACTTAACAGCATGCATATTCCCCCACAAGTTACCTTCTTCCTTCACTCGGTTATCCAGCGGTGGGAGTATGAGTTCATATTTAAAGTCTCTTGGAAGGACAATCGCTGGCGCATTTTCTATTCTTGGTGGGAAGTATATGGTAGTGACTGTAACTTCTTCCGGAAGTTCCTGCTCCGGTTCTTCTGACTCTGTGCTACTCGGGGTCTCGCTACGCTCCATATTAGCTAAGGTTCTCGGTGACTGTCGTGTAGACGGAGAGCCAGCAGCAATTTTCTTCCCCTTCTTCGCCACAACCGAAGTCATAGCGCACTCGATTCCACCCCTTTGGAATCTCTGCAACACGTCTTCGAGAGGCTCGTCTGGCGCAAGGGACCTTCCCCTGTGGTACTCTGGACTTCCTATGATTGCTAATCTTAATGCAAATCAGAGTCTGCAACTGTTTCTAGTTTCCCTGTTCAGGACTCTGCTAAGAATATGCTTGGCTCGGCTCAACTGCGCTCAACTCTTTTAGTGAAAATGACCAAGTAGCCCCGTGCTTTGAATAGAACGTGTATTTATCATAAGGCGGAATTTCAAATGGCAACGGACCAGTGAATGGACCCGTTGGCGGCATTTAATGCATAGACAAGACAGCACCCCGCGCCTATTTATTGCAAACGCCGTTTGAAATTTCGCTGGGAAACTGTGCGCCGGAGTGATGTCGCATCGGATTTTCCAAATCTAGAAGAATCGTCGTACTGCTGCCAAATCTTAGTACAACAGATACTTGTCAGCCGTGCAGTTAATGCTTGTCAGATGGCGAAGTGACTAGCCCTCTGATCAATTCAAAATCTGGTGTCGCATCAATCTGTTTTCTGTCCTCTGCGATAAGATATCGCATCGTCTAGAAATGGAAAGTGCCAAAAACTTGCCTCTTATCAAAATTATCGCAACCACCAGGAAAACTGGCTGCGAATTCTTACCTGAAGTATTTCCCGGTGTAGACTCCTTAGGGTGCGATGCTTCATTTCAACTACACTGAACATCTGCACCATTTGCTTCCTTTCTGGGCTAGGGCTAGGAGGTTGCATGGCCTTCGCGATACAGCTTAAGCCGACTACCATTGATCAAGGTAGGAAGAAACTCCCCACTCATAGTACGAAGCTGTATAGCACCTCCATCTGTTATTTGCTGGATTTGATATGGTCCTAACCAATGAGTTTTGAATTTTCCAGGGAACTTTATAAACTTACTGTCATAAAGGAGTACCAAGTCTCCAAGCTGAAAGGTTTTGTTCTTGATATGCCTATCATGCCAAGCTTTTTCTCGTGCTTTCTGCACTTTTTGATGGAACCCTGCGATAAATCTGTCTTCCTCCAGATTGAGCAACTGTGCCAATCTCTCCCCTAAAGTATCAGAATCAGCCATCTCTATAAGCTGAGCAATCCTTAGACTGGGTAAGATGTACTCCATAGGCATAACAGCCTCTTGTCCATATACCAGGCTGAAAGGTGTGTGCCCTGTTAGTTTCTTACACGTGGTCCTGTAAGCCCATAATACAGCATTAACTCTGAGGTCCCAGTCATCCCTTTGACTGTTACAAATCTTTGTAAGAGCATGTTCTAATATCTTATTGAAAGCCTCCACCGTACCATTAGCTTGAGGGTGGTAAGGTGTACTCTTATGGTGCTGTATTTCAAATTCCTCTGTCAAGGCTTCTATGGTGCTATTCAAAAAATGTGTGCCTTGATCACTCATCAAAGTCACTGGGCATCCAAATCTAGTGATGATGTTTTCAAAAAGAAATTGTGCTGCTGTAGCAGCATCACAATTCCTGACTGCTTTTGCCTCAGCCCACCTGGTGAGGTATTCTGTTGCTGTAATAATATATCTCGCACCAGTTCGTTTTCCTGGGGGGTTAATAGGACCCACGAAGTCTATGGCCCACTTATCGAATGCGCGTAGCGTTATTTGTGGTCGCAACGGCATTTCATCTCTTCTGGAGGGCTTTCCTGTCCTTTGGCAGATATCGCATGATCTGCAAAACTCTTTACTGTCTTTATGTAATGTAGGCCACCATAGTCCGGCTGCTAGGACCTTCTGAGCGGTAGGCTTCCCTGCGAAATGGCCTCCTGCGATGCCCGAATGTGCTTCCTTAAGAATGGTCTGTTTCTCGTGGGGCATAACGCATCTGCGCAAGATTTGATCTGGTCCTAACTTATAGAGGTGTCCTGCTATCAGGGTGAAGTCTGCTGCTTTCACCACTAATTGTTTCTTTTGCTGCTTGGTAAACTCAGGTGGCGCCCACCCTGTAGTAAGGAATTGAATTATGTCTCCATAATATTCGTCTGCGACCTGAATGGAGAACAATTGGGCATCAGGCAAGTTGTCCTCTAAATTACTTGGTTCTTCACCTGAGTCTAGCCTTGACAGGTGATCAGGTCCTGCGTTTAGTCTTCCTGGCTTAACAATGATTTCGAAATCATATTCCTGGAACAACAATAGCCATCTGCATATTCTTCCCCCTAACACTGGCTTATTGACCAAGTACTTTAATGCAGAATGGTCGGTGAACATCTTGAACGGGGCACCCAATAAATAGTGCCGAAATTTCTGTAAGGCATACACCATTGCTAACCCTTCTCTCTCTGTGGTGGTGTAATTCTTCTCAGCTGTCGATAGTCTCCTTCTCGAATATGCGATAGGGTGGTCAATACCCCCTTCGCCTGGTTGCGTGAGAATAATGCCCAGTGCGATGCCAGATGCATCCACATGAACATGAAAAGGCTTGTTCCAATCTGGAAATACCAGAATAGGTGCTGTAACCATTTTTTCTTTTAGAGCGTCAAGACTCTTCTGACATTCCTCATTCCACTGAAATTTGATATCCTTCTTCAATAATTTCTCCATTGGTGCGGTAATCTTGGCATAACCTTTGATAAACTTTCTGTAATACCCAGTATGACCAAGTGTAGTTCTCAGCTGCTTTACTGAGTTAGGTGCTGGTAAATTGACAATGATGGCGATCTTCGCAGGATCTACCATCAAGCCTTGTCTGCACACAATGTGACCCAACAACGTACCAAAAGGCGCACAAAATATACATTTTTTTAAGTTAAGGGAAATCTGGTGCTGTCTACATTTTTCAAACATTAATCGCAGGTTTCCTATGTGCTTCTTGACTAGTCCAAATACAGTCCAATCATCAAAATAAACTTCTAGAAATTGATGGATGTATTCCTTAAAGACAGCAACAACTACTCTAGAAAAAATTGCTGGGGCATTCTTAAGACCAAAGGGCATTACCGTATACTGAAAGGAGCCCCATTCTGTCGCAAATGTGGTCTTGTGCCTGTCGTCTGGATGGATTCTTATCTGGTGATAGCCTGAAAAGCCATCAGTAAATGAATAGATTTCTTGTCCTCCAACATTGTCTAAGACTTCATCAGTGAATGGTGTCGGAAATGGGTCATGCAGCGATGCATCATTCAGTTTGCGCAAGTCGACACAGATCCTGATGTCTCCTTTTGTTTTCTTTTCTTGTACTACCATGGGACTAACCCACTCACTTTCTTCAACAGGTTCAATGATGCCTGCTGCTAGCATCTTATCTATTTCATCTTTTACTTTTGCTTTATACCCCGGATTCAACCTGTATGGGCGTTGCTTAACCGGCTTAGCGTCCTCCTTAAGCGGTATTCTCATGACTCCGAGGTCACCCACTATTCCCTTCATTTCTGTAAAGTTGGTAGGAAATAGGTCCTGATACTCATGTAATAGGTCTGTGATTTGGCCAATTGTCTCATCATCCCAATAATCTCCAATAGAGGCAAACTTAGGGTCTGTTTCTGTGCCAATATTGCTCTTTCTAATCTTGATTGGTTCTGTTACAGCTGGAATTTCTAAGTGCGGGCCTTCAACTTCACGTGTACCTTCTGTTTCTGCGATATTGATACTGCGAGGATCTTCATCCTCATCGCTTGAGTCTTGTGCGCAGTTGTAACATTCTAGTGCATGTTCCATCTGAATAGCCCACTCGGGTTGCGAATCCGCTGGTAATGGGCAATCCTCAAATATTTTAGTCTTTATGATCTTCAAGGCCCGATCAATGCTTGGATGCTCAGATTCGAAACTGAATGTGACCAAAAAGTTTTCAATCATAATAGGCCATGAGATAGTTCCTTTTCTTAGCTCTGCTTCTGTATACCAATTCCGTGGAACTGTATCCAGTGTATGGATAAACAAATGAACCCATTCTTCTGCTGGAATTTCTAGCCAACTCTGTTCACAGTTCATAATGTGTGCTCTGGGATCACTCTCCCCTGTGTATTTCTGCTGTGTACAGTCTTTTTCTTTAGAGAATCTAATGCGCATCAATCTATTACAATCATACCATGATGCGATATGTTCCTTGTGTGTGTACCACCATCTTGCAGGTGTGGCTCGAACTGCAAGGTCAAAAACCTCCATCCTCTGCTCTTGAGGAATCTCTTGTTCAAACTGCTGCAAAAAATCATTGACGTCTGCTAATCCATCAAAAGTTGGAATATACCTGTTTTCCGTCCCAATCCATCGCAGTGATTTAGTCATTAATGCGCATCTGCGAATAGAGACTTCGTGGAGTCTATTTTGCCAATTCTCTAAGCCAACATCTGAATCTGATGTGCAGGAGCTATCACATCTCCAGCTGATATGTCCATCAGCTGTAGGGTCAATGTAATCTGTCTGATTAGAAGTCATTTGGTACAAATTTTCCATGTTATGCACCTCCTCTTCTGCTTTGATTGGCTCAATGTAGCGAGGACCATGTAAAGGGTCTAATGGTGCGATAACAGGGACTTGAGCATCTTCAAATGTCATCTGCCTTTTCTTTAAGTTGATAACAGCCTTGTTATCAAAAGCCCAATCAATACCTAATAGAGCTGGATAGGGTTTGGTGTCACCAATAATTTCTATGATCTCAAAATCGGCATATGTGTGAACTCCGTCGATGTCCACTGGGACATGCGATAGGCGACCCATCGGTGATATTCTCTGCTGATTAGCTAGTCTAAGATGGATAGGGGATCTGCTTAGTTTTGGACTTCCCATCTGTTCCCATGTCTGCTTAGTCAAGACATTTACTTCTGAACCTAAGTCTAGGATAACCTCATCCATTTCAAATAGTCCGATCTGCGCTGTGAGCCTCATCTCTCTTCCTGTCCTTGTATGGCCCATTATATGGTGAATGGTGCGCTGTGTATTGCTCACAGAAGGGCTCTGTTGACATTGGTCAATAACTTTCTGAAGTTCCTCTACAGCTTTCCCATTTCTTAGAAGTTTCAAACAACTCTGCAAGAAGGACTGTACACTCCCGGTCAATTCCTCTTCGTCGCATCTGCCAGATGTGCTAGCCTGTGGTATCTGCGCAGTACTAACATCCTGCGGTGGTTTCCGTGGTATACCCTGAGATGGTAATAATAGTGATCTGGGCGGTGTCTGTTCAGCAAAGGAAGTCTTAGTTTGTTGAAATGCCTCCTTATTCTTCTGTAGATTAAGTGGGATAGGTTTTCCTGGAGCTTTGCGCACCCACTGCGTTCCTGTCGTTTTTTCCACGTCCTGCGATATGTTGCTTGTGGAGAGGCCACTGCGAGTTACAATATTGACCCGTGGTTCAGTTTCGTTCTGCTCAGCAGCGATAAACTGGATAGTCTGATTGGTTGCTGGCTTGGCGTCCTTGATCTTAGCTATCAGTATGGGACATTCCTCTATTGTGTGGTCATAAGATTTACAATACTTGCACGTTGTAGTAGGGTTCTGACAGTCCCTAGCGTAATGTCCTGTGCCTCCACAGTTATAACAGGTGATAGTTCCACGGCCACGGCCAGGTTCATAGCCTCCTCCGCGTCCTCGGCCTCTGAAATTTCCTCCACGGCCTCCCTGATTCGGATCAGTTTGTGCACGTACTGCTGGTCCGGATGCTTCTGACTGAACTCTGTAGAGGTCGTGCTTCCTTTCTATCATTAACTCATAAGCTCTACAATTGTTTTCGTCATGTCCCACAGATTTACAGAAGTTGCAATATAGGTTCTTTGGTGTCTGCACATATTTCTGAAGGAGAGGGCATTCCTGAGGACTGTGTCCTCTGGTTCTACAAATCTCGCACCATGGCCCCTGGTTCTGCATCAACGGGTTAGGAGCTCCACTGGCGATATAGTCAGCAAAGACAGGGCAGTTATCCTTACTGTGTCCCTGCGCTTTACACTTAGTACACCAAATTTCATGCGCAACCTCCTTTCCTTTCTTAATTTCATGCAGCTGTAAGGTGAGGTTAGCTAGCTGATTTTGCAGATTAGTGATACCGGTGCTAGTTTCTGCTAGAGGTGAAGCCTCTAGTTTCATTGCCATTTCTAATGCTTCATCTTGTGTATTTAATTTCTGTTGCATTAGCGGAAGTCTGATGTGTGGTAATATTGCTGCGATAAACCATTCTTTATGCTGTTGAGGCGCAAGCTCAAAGCTTACCTGATCAATGAGGGTCTTGAATCTCTGGTCAAAATCCCAAACCGTCTCCGTAGGCAATTGTTTAATATCTTTAAGTTCTGCTATGCATTGTGACTCGGATTTAGGTTTTTTAAACTCTTTAATCATAGCAGTTCTAACCTGTGCAAGCGTTCTGTTATGGCCAGTGGTATACTTCATATACCAAGTTAATGCTCTTTCTCTAAATGTGGTGGCCAGCTGGACAAGCTTGACATTATCATCTTGTATTTGCTTAATGGTCCATATGGCTTCGCATAAGAACCAGTGTTGCTCAGGGTCCTCCGACCCTGTACCTTTGAATGTTGGTAGCTTCATATCATCTCCCATTCTGTTTCTAGATGGTGGGTTCTGGTTTGCTGTATGACTACCACTCGGATGTGTAGATGTGGAGGGTGTGTAGCGGCAGTATTCCCTGTATAAGAGCTACTGGACGGGGTTCCTGCGGGATTATTCTGAGTTCCGACTGGCTTTTGAGGAGTCCTAGGGTTCTGACTCTGCTGTCTCGGGTGATCTGAGCTGTCTTCTTCAGAAGAAGATGAATCGTTGACTCTATATCTTTTACCACTACGTGTATGTCCAAGATACTCGTAATCACTTTCAGAGTCTACTGACATTACAATATCATGCTACTATTCATCTGAGAGTATATCCAGTACTCCTTTTTCATATAGTAATTGCTTAATGGACAGACTTAGAGAATTTAGGTACTTACCGCGATAACCCTTGAAGAAGTACCGTTCTGCTGCGCTGAAACTCTTTCTCTGATCAACCGCGAACTCTGTGATGAAGCCTTCCAGCAGACTCGCAAGCCAGAAGTCTACTGCGCGTGAGATGGGGTTATCGACACCTTTCAAGGTCTGAATCAGCTCTGCTGTCCAGACAACTTCTCGATTCTTCTTGACACCGCTGTTGTCAGCAAGCTTTGATAACCAACCATATAACTCAATAGCATAAGTTACGAAGAATATCTCGTGGAGATCTGTAAAAATGTGCTTCTGTAGCCAAGCCTCAGTGCTCAGTCTAGGATTCTTGTTTTCTTTTGCAGCAAACTCTCTTTCTTTTGACTCAACCCACTGGTTAAGTTCTTGCTTGGTAGGATGCCAACAGAACATCAGCTCAATGTGTTCAAACCGGCAACGGAACCATTTGTTGATCTTTCTTTTTCTCTTCTAGCAGACCCGGGCTGACGGTAATCTTTTAGACCAACAGAACCCTTAGCTCACTGGCCCTTTCGGCAACAGGTCGCAGAAGCAACCTGAAGTCTCACCCGAAGTGATTCTAATGGGAGGCAGAAGACTCAAGTGTCCTCAGCCAAGTTCCGAGGCATCCAGGGTGCTTAAACCCACCTTAACCCCTTCCTCTGGAGCTGACTATCTCATTCCATTACTCCGGCTACGCCTCCGTCTTATCGCATTACGCAGGGAATGCGATAAGTCTTCCCCCATGTGAAACCGTCTAGCGATGCCTAAGATATCGTAGGCGCGATATCTTCCCCTTCTAGTTCCTGCAGTAAGTGAACTTTGACCGCTTCCTGGATTAATAGGTGGTCTCAGCTATTCCTATCCTGGTACTGAAGTTAGCAACAACATTCAGTCTCCAAGCATACCCCTCGCTAATGAACTTGACCCTTGATATCGCGCGGCAACGTAGTTAAGTAGAATATTACTTTGAGCAGGGTCTAAGTAGACCATTCATGACTTACATTCAGTTCATACTCGCACATTATCCTCTGTTAACAATTATCTAGTTGCTATGCGGGTAGCTATGGTTATCACAATTATTATACATCATTCAGAAGTTAAACTGACGACCATGTACACTACTTATAACAGACTGAAGCATTCATATATAACACAGACAAGTGAATGAGAGCAGTAGCTACACAAATACAATAGTGCTACTTAAATAAGCACGTTGTTACTCCCAGGGCGAGAACTACGCCCAGGGGAACTACGGTTCTTGTTTACAACTCTGAAGAATAAACACAGTTCCGTTCCACTCTTTACAACAAGGGTCTTCTGGGAAACTCCACCTCAGTGGGAGCCCTTCTCTATAGACCTCTTTCTCTTCCTGCCTTTTACAATGCACTCTCTTTCTCTCACAATCCCTGCGGATCGCACTATCTCTCAACAGGTTAGCCCTATGTTCTCTCAGGGATGTCCAGACTCTGCAACAACAGACTTGGCTAGCCTCTACCTGATGTCTCTATCACTATGTGGCCAACCCCTTATCCTATAAAAAGACTACTATATATAGATGGCCCGAAGGTCTCATCGCAGTTACAAAACTGTGGGCCTTATCCCAACAGTGACTCAACCCTAACCACTTACAGTCAACTGGCTGTACTTCCATGGCCGCCTTCTGTCTCGTCGCCGCTTCCTGCAGTCCTTAGTCTTTAATGCATCGGCCCGTCGCTTCTTCTTGGTTCAAGCAACGCTGACTGTAGTCCTTCTTCTTTAATGAGGGTAGCTGAACCCTCTCTTCATCTCCGGCGCCTTTATTGCGGTGGTTGAGCTCTCCCTTCGGCCTCTTCTTTGTACCACATGCTTGACTTTTCTGTACCTATCGCCGTGATTCCCGCCGGAATTTGCGCTACGGCGATATCTTTGTCTTACCGCCAAAATTGGTACTTTCTCTCAAAAATTAGTTATCCTTCCCAAAATTAGCAGCTTCCTAAATGCTGCGGAAGTTCTCTCCAACATCAGGTTACCTAAACGGACAAATAAGAATGAATCAATCTTAGTGGAAATTCAAAGGATTCCCACTTTATTCCTGTGAAATCAACCTACAAGGATATACATATTGGAAACATTTTCCTAGAAGAAAATTTTGGACTACATGGCATACCAAAAACTATAATTTCTAATTGGGACACAAAGTTCACGGGAAAATTTTGGAAAGCTTTGTTTTCTAAGATGAACACTCAACTAAATTTCAATACGGCTTATAACCCAGAAATAGATGGGAAAATAGAATGTACGATTCAAATCCTAGAAGATATGCTTAGGATGTATGTCATGCATAATCCATCTCATTAGGAAGACTACATACACATAGCAAAATTTGCATATAACAATGGGTATCAAACATCTATCAAGATGACTCCATTTGAAGTTTTGTATGACAAAAAATGCAGTACTATGGTGACTTGAGACAATATAGTGGATAGATTGATGTTGGGACAAGATCTATTAAAATATCTAGAACAACTAGCGAGTGAGGTACAATAGAATTTGAAAGAGGCATAGCATAAGAAAAAAAGGTATGCCAACAAAACCAGAAAGAATTAAAAGTATCATATTGGAGAGTATGTGTATTTCAATGTTAAAGCAAAAACAACCTTTCTAGATTTGGGAAAGTGCGGAAAATTAGCTCCCGTATATTGGAGGCCATTTAATATATTGGATAAGATAGTCCATGTTGCTTATTAACTTGCTTTAACTTCTCATGTTAAATTTCACAATAGTTTTCATGTATCCTTACTAAATAAATATGTTTATGATTGTAAGCACATAATCAATTGGAACTTGTTGCAAGTAGAACTGAAAGGGGATTTGCTACCATAGCCTCTTTGTATTCTAGACAAGAAATAAGTACAACTCCATACATGAGCTACTGTCTAATTGAAATTGAAATGGAAGCACTTCGATCCTAAAGAAGCCACTTCGGAAAGGGAAGATGCTATGAGAGAAGCATATTCCTCTTAGTTTCAAAGTTAGAGTTAAAAAGTTGCTAACACTAGGACGGTGTTGTTTTTAAATATGTTTATGATTGTAAGCACACAATCAATTGGAACTTGTTGCAGGTAGAACTGAAAGGGGATTTGCTACCATATCCCCTTTGTATTCTAGACAAGAAAGAAGTACAAATCCATAAATGAGCTATTGTCCAATTGAAAGTGAAATGGAAGCACTTCGATCCTGAAGAGGCCACTTGGGAAAGGGAAGATGCCATGAGAGAAGCATATTCCTCTCAGTTTAAAAGTTAAAGCTAAAAATTTACGAACACCAGGATGGTGTTGTTTTTAAGGGGCATGCGATGTAATATCCCTAGTTTGTACCCCTTGTTGAGAAAGTCCTAGAAAACTTAGATACATTGGTTTTGATGTTGAGTTGGAGAGTCTGAGACATCATGGATAATTAATGATGTGATTATCTATATTATTTTATCTACTTAATGTTTCTAACTTGTTGGGGAACATCCATTTATGAAGAGGGGACAAGCATGCTAGAAGGAGGATGACATATTAGAAATACATAAGAATTTAAAAAAGAAATAAAACAATGTGAAGAAAAATAGATATTAAGTAAATTAAGATTGAAAAGAAATGGAGAGAATTAAAAAGAAAAACTCACTACTTATTTAAAATAGAAAGAGAGAATAAAAAGAAGATATGAGATGAAAAATAAATACTTTTTCATATCTAAGAGAGAGTAGCCAAAATGGTGAACTGAGCCATATATTAAAAATGAAGCTACAGAGAGAGAACAGTATAGGGGGTAATGGTTCCTAGTTGTTGGAGGGTACACTTGAATTTTCTTGGGTGCTCATTGACCATGCAAAGGAATATGGTTGGAATATGTCTTATTGGGAAATTCATAGAGCTGGTGAAAGAGCTTGGGACTACTATGCAATAGTAAAGAAGATAAATAATAATCCCTAATTCATTGGTATCTTCGAGTGTGCTTAGCTTAGCCGAGGGGTGATTTGTTGAACAAAAGTTGCAGAACAGTTCATAAATATATGGTTGGGAGGAACAGTTCATAAATATATGATCTGTTCTTTCCATTTATCTTTTCTATAGTGAACAAGAATAATTCTTGGTTAAGCAATTATTATTTTATAGTCATATCTTCTGTATCTAAATATGTCATGATTTTCTACTTCTTTAACAGTTTCTACTATAGGATTGCTTACATTATGTTCTAAATTTATATAAATTAATTTTGTAAGTGCGTCTTACTGTTAAGCCTAACTAGTGTAAATAGAACTAGGTTGTATTTCATTATTCTTTATCCGAAATTAAAAATAGTTCTTGTAAATTCTTCTATCTACAGTTAGGGTAAGTTTTTTTAGTAAACTAATATTCTATCATTAATTGTAATATGTCACTTTCTCCCTTAGGGTTTCTGCAACACAAAATACAACTGTGTACCCACCAACGGTAAAGAGCTCATGGAAAGAGCTCTACAGGTAAAACTTTGTAAGTATGATTATGTTTTCCTAAGTGTAAAGTGAATTTGTAGACTTAGGAGACTTAAATATTTGATGCAACGAAACGATTGCGGCACAGAATCAACTAGAGGGAGAGGGTGAATAGTCTAATATCCATTAGTTTTCGATGATAGTGGTCATCCTAGTGTCATGAACACTTGAAGTAAACTGTGACATTCACTAAGCAAACACTTAAGTTAAAAGTATACTAATAATTAGTCCTATATAAGGACTTTGAAGAAACTTCTAATCGCCAAAAGGCAGTAATAATCTACCTTGACCTAACTGTTAGCATGGAGCTAACCCATATTGAGTGCCATTAAGTAAAAACAAGAAGTTAACCTAAACAACATTATTGCCGTGGCATCGACAAAAGATTTTGTTAAAGTTCCTAAGTTGAAAATGATTAATATTTTCCTAGTTATAAATTAAGAATAAAAGATAAAATGATTTATTATTAGTGAGAAAACATATTGTTATTTGTAAATGAGTATTTAAATGTTAATACAAATAAGATAAATAAAGTAGGTAAGATTGAAGAAGCATTGATTGTCCTTAATTAAAAGTAAAGGCTTATCTACAAAAGAAGAAAACATTAACTAGGAGAGTAAGTCAATCAATTAAGATTAGCTAAACTAAGTTAAAAGTTAGCTAAGTTAAGTATCAGTTAACTAATTAATTAAAGATTAACTAAGTAAGTCAATTAGTTAAGGTTAGCTAAACTAAGTTAAAGTTAGCTAAGTTAAATATCAGTTAACTAATTAATTAAAGATTAAAGTTAAGATTAGCTAAACTAAGTTAAAGTTAGCTAAGTTAAATATCAGTTAACTAATTAATTAAAGATTAAAGTTAAGATTAGCTCAACTAAGTTAAAGTTAGCTAAGTTATATCAATTAGTTAAGATTAGTTAAACTAAGTTAAATATCAGTTGACTAATTAATTAAAGATTAACTGAGTAAATCAATCAACACTACTACATTTTTGGCCTTTAGGGGGGGTTGTCTTCCACCCCCAAAAGTGACCTACTAGGGGGGTTTTGGCTTTGGGGGCGGTTTTGGAAAAACCGCCCCTAAAGGCACCAATGTTAAAAGTTTTTCCCTTTAAGGACGGTTTTTGACGAGATTGGAACTACCCCCAAAAGTGACTTTTGGGGGCAGTTTGTGACCTCCCTCGTAGAGGTCTACTGAGGCGGTTTTAAATCCCCCTCGTAGACCCCTTCATAGAGACCTACAGGAGTGGTTTTGAACACCCTTCATAGAGACCTACGAGGGCGGTTGTGAACCCCCCTCATAAGCCCTCTCATACAAACCTACAGGGGCAGTTTAGAACCCCCTTCATAGAGGACTATAGGGGCGGTTTCAAAACCCCCTCACAGAGGCCTATAGGGGCAGTTGTGAACCCCCCTCATATAGTCCTATAGGGACGGTTTGGAACCCCCATTGTAGAGGCCGATAGGAGTAGTTTAGAACCCCCCTCCTATAGTCCTATAGGGTCGGTTTGGAACCCCCCTTGTAGAGGGCTATAGGGGCAGTTTAGAACCCCCCTCGTAGAGGCTTATAGGGGTGGTTTTGAACCCCCCTCGTAGAGGCCTATAGAGGCAGTTTGAAACCCCTATAGGGGTTGTTTGTGACCCCTATAAGGGCGGTTCTAAACCCCTCTCATAGACACGTATGGGGGTAGTTCAGAACCCCCCTAAATGTCCTTATTAAAAAGATTTGGGGGCGGTTACAAACCCCCCTTGTAGGTACATACGAAGGCAGTTACAAACCCCCCTCATAGATAACTATGGGGGAAATTTTGAATGCCCCTCGTAGTGACATATGAAGGCGGTTTAGAACCCACCCCATAGAAACATACAAAGACAGTTTGAAACCCCCTCTATAGCCATAATAAATCATAATTTTATTAAAAATATCAATATTGCAATATCAATAGGGCATGAAGGAATCGAACCACCAAGCTCCTGCTTGTAAGGTAGGCGCTTTTCCATTGAGCTAGCACCCTTTAAAAATTTTGGAGAGGAGCAATATGAACATCTAGATTGCATCATTTGTAATTCTAAGAAAAGACAATAATATCCAAAGACAACCATGCTTAAAATCCAATTTATTTTTCAAAACACACTGATAAGCACAAAAATCTACCATAATAAGGAAAAAGAATATCCAAAACAATTATACAATCTATTAAGGTGGTCTGCAAAAGGGTCTAAATGCCATATTTTTATTTTATTTTTCTACTCGCGCTGGTTGATCTCCTAACAATGGGACTAGATCTTTTAGACTTTTTTAAATGCATGGTAGAAGACAAACTCTAATTTTCCTTTAAATAAATGTGGGAGATTACTACTTTGCAACATTTAGGTGTCTGCTGCTACAAATAAATGACAACCTCTACAAGGAAACTACAACACGGGATTTTGGGAGGGAATGACAAAGAAAATTGCAGCAAAGGAGCAACCATTTTTTGTATAGATTGCACTACAGCTACATCAAAATTGTGTGAATTGAGAAGGATAGACATTGAAGCAGGAAAGGATCTATAGTTAGGGCCACTAAAAGCACTATAAAAGCACAATCATCTAAATTGATTCTCCATAATTTTGACAAATGCAGCTAAGATAGGATATTCTTGCACAATTTTCAGTATGAACGTGCAAGTAGTGGTATTATGAACCCTAGTGCACATATACCTTCTCCGTGGAACATATGAGTATGCGACAACAAATTGAGCAGCTGATGGACACCAAATAAGCCTTCCAGCAGTTACCACATCCCAATAGAGATTCCTTCTACCCCAAATTCCCCTCAGCATTTCAATTAAAGCTACACATATGTCGTTATTATAATGACCATTTTCCTTCACCATGTCCATCAGGAACACAAAATTTCCAGAATCACTAACAGAGATGGAAGCCACATCAACTCAGAAAATATTTGGAAGCTTGTGCATCTAATGCAGTTGGTCAGAAAATTAGAAGTGATGATGGTAAGAAAGGAATTGTGGCTTCATGGCATACATCCATTGTAGGTGTGATTGCAACCACCGATCAAGATGGTTGTCTCATCCAGTTTGTGTAGCTCGGGTGCTTGCCTATTTTGGATGGTTGACTTCAAGAAGCCCAAAAATGAAATACTGGAGATGCAGGAATACCAAAGGAGGGTGACAAATTTGTCGAAGCACTGTTGTTATTATTGCTACGTGCTCTTGATAGACTACCTGTAGATCTTGATTTTTTGAAGACATGTGTAGCTAGGGTTTTACCCCTAGCTTGTGCCAATGAGCACCTACTAAGGAGAATGGACTCCTTAGTAGCAGTTCAGTATATTAAACTAATTATGTAAAAACAAAAATTAAATTATTTCTAAGACAAGCATGAAGCATAAACAAAAGATGTAAAAAATGGTTTTATATTAATGTTACCTTGAGTGTCAAGGTTGGTGAAGCCCTTTGCAGTGTCCAAGAGGATGCTCCAAGCTTCTGAATGCTCCTTCTCCTTCTCCAATGGTGGGGATGGGCCAAAGTGGCTCTCAAGGTGAAAATAGTTCAAATGATGAACTAGGGTTTCAAGAGAGATTTTGGCAGAGTAAGGGTGCTTGTGATTGTGGATATGGAATAAGGGATCTCCATCACCTATTTATAGTTTTTTGGTGGTGGAGTGCTGACCCATGGTTTTAGGAAACACATGGTTTTGGGCAGCTGTATAGGGTTTTTTCCTCCTTTTCCTCATTATTTTATATTTTTTATTCCCTTTTTAGGGGATTTTGCTATTTTTGGAGGAAAATGGGGTTTTTTAGCCTTTTTTAGGCTATTTTGATGGTTTTGTGGCCTTTTGGAGGCATTTTAGGCCTTTTGGAGGCGTTTTAATGGGATTTTTTGGGATTTTAATGGAAATATGGTAGGAAAATGGACAAATGAGCCATATAATGTGGTAGATGAGGTAGTGAACACTTTTTGGGTGTTAACAGATTGCCCCCTGATGTGCGAGGTCAGGAGCTCATCGTATGGCCGATGGACATCATAAGTCATGAATGGTTTTCCTGGGTGTGGAGAGAAGAGAAGAAACAAACTGAAGCCCGGAACAACGATCCCGAACAACTGCAAGAACTAAAAGTACATAACCTCAATAATGGATGAGGAATCATCTGATCATATGGACGAGGCGGGCATTCCCATGCTCGTATCAGGATATAACATAATAACAACAATGGGGTCCAAAAAATGGGGACCTGAAATATACATGACCTCAAATACTGACTGAGGAATAATCTCAATATATGGACAAGGCGGGCATACCCATGCTCGTATCAAGATACATAACCATAACTGTAAGGCCCGAAAAGGGGGGACCTGTAAGATACATGACCACTGTGTACATCATAAGAGTCCAGAGGGGACACAAATCTGGGACATACTGTTGAGTGGATCATGTGTGAACTGCAGAACTGGTGCACCGGAACAATCAACAGTGCTACTGAGTGTGGTACCAAAGGAACTAATGAGCTGCTGGATCATAGTGACTGGGGTCATACTCTCCATGGTACACTGAACTGGAACTGATCTGGAACTGAAACTGGGTACTCAAGGAAGCATGAAACTGGATGGCTTCCGAATACAAACGCCAACGCAGCCCGGACATCCACAGGAACATACAACTGGGCGTTCCGAAGTGACTCACCAATGTGCTAGAGTCGGGGGAAATCCGGGGTCTTCGACTAAAAACTGATGGGATATAATCCTACGCGATCCTCAACGATGCGATCAAGGTGCTGAAGTCGAGCATGTGAGGAACAACCACTCGGAGAGGCAATGATGTCTCCTCTCGGAATGATCCGTAGGCACCTACCACAGATGGTGATAAGTCCAAGGCGTAGGGACCTCTGGGCCTATCCTCTGGAATAGAGGAGCTGTCGTCGACAGAGGGAGACCTGCAACTATCAAGGCAATGATGTTTCCTTGACAGGAGCGCAAGTTAGGAGACCGAAATGTGATAGTGCTAATGGCAGGACTGATAAACTGTGGTGGGACAACTGGGCAAGTAGAGTGGGTGGACTCAAACTTCCTTTGTTCAGAGTATGATAATGGAAATGATCTGGCAGCATATGAAACTGACTAAGGGGAAAGGGATCATAGCTGTAATGAATCTGGGAGGATAACTGGCTGAGGGAGACTCAAGCTGGTGTAAAATGGCAGAAGACTGCTGAATACTCTGAACAAAGGCGACCTGTTTGGGGGTGCTGCCGAGATGATAGATCAAAGTGCCAAGAGGCACGGGGGAAAAACTTCTTCATGGGTTAAGGAACTAGAAGAAGTGTGTGTAAAATGGTACTGTCGTGTGGATTTTACGAGCCCGGGACAGTTCATGCTCGTGGTTGCTTTCAATTTTAAGGAGTCTGAAAGCGATAAGAAGACTCTGAAATGATGGAATGGTACTGTCGTGTGGATTTTACGAGCCCAGGACAGTGCATGCTCGTGGTTGCTTTCAATTTTAGAGAGTCTGAAAGCAAGTAAGAAGACTCCAGGGGGTTGCTTTTTCGTAGATTTAGTCTCCAAGGCCCAAAGAAGCATAAAAGGATGCAATGAAGAACTCTTCTAGCCGGTGTGACTAGAGTATTCCTTTTTCGTAATTAGTCTACCAGGTCCGGAAAAGGGTTAAACTTATACCAGATAGACGCCCTTTTAGGTACTTTAACGAGCATGAAAGGAAGCAAGATTGCTCGGCAATCTTTTCATTCTTTTAGGAGTCAGAAAAGAGCTTAACAGAAACTCCCTAAGTGCCTTTTTCGTAAAGGACTTGTCCGGCCCGAAAAAGGGATAAAATTATACCGAACAAAAGGAATGGCCAGGCAAGGAGGAAGTGTTCAATCAAGGTTTAGTAATGATGACCAAGAACGAGGGTAGGTGTGAACATTGATGGACCTCCTTGCGGGGTAGATGAAATGGTGGCAAAATAATGAAACATTTGCAGTATGACAGGAGTGAATGGCTCATGTAAAAATGTGGAACAATCCGATGGCGGCCGATGTGGCGCGCAAACCGAGGCAGCAAGGTGTTGAGACACAATGTTGAAATTGTACCAAGTGAGAGCGAGAAATGATCTCAAGCATCATCACGAGCTCGGAAAAATGAATCCGGCGATATAAAGGATGTCAAAAACGGGTAACGGCCGATGTGGCAGGCAAACCGAGGTGACGGGGGCTTTTTTGAAAAATGCCCGGAAAATCTGGAGGTGAGAGCGAGAAATGATCTCTAGCATCATCACCAGCTCGGAAAATGAATCCGATGATATAAAACATGTGAAAAACAGAGAACGGCCGATGTGGCACGCAAACCGAGGCGACTAGTGGCGTCTGAAAAACGGGTAAAAAATGATAGGACAAAAATAATGCAACGAGGTGACCATCAGGACGGTCACGTCGCGCTGATTCCAGTGGTGGAAACGGTTTGTAAAATGGACGCCGTATGGGGCCAGAATGACCAAAACAAGAAAAAGTCAACCGACTATAAATAGTGGTGGGTCCAACATGACATGTGTCATTTGTACTTTGTTGACTTTGACTTGTGAGTTGAGTGGACCAGAGCTTAGGTGGCTTTTCTGGACAATCCGTCTGGCTGTTTGCAGATCCGCGAGATACAGGTATTTCGTGAAACTCATACTTGCATATTTTTTCAGGTTGGGGGTTGGGTAGTGGGTCCCAGGGTTGATTTGTACGGTCCACGTGGGGTGGACCGCGGGTTAGGGGGACGAAACCGCGGTTGAAGACCGCGAGTTTCAGGCCGAATCACGCGGTTGGAGACCGTGTGATTCCTGGATGGAACCGCGGTCGAGTACCGCGAGTTCCAAGGAGGAACACGCGGTTCCCAACCGCAGGTTTAGGGCTTGACAGGCGCGGTTGGGAACCGCGACTATGTGCCTGACAGCCGCGGTTGGAAACCGCGGCAGGAAGCCCGAAAGCCGCGGTTTTGGGCCGAGCTATTAGGGCTTCTGGGAGGGGAAAAAGTATTTTTCTTAAGTTGTCATGAGACTGATGAGTTCACTTTGTGTGATTGGCAGGATGCCCCAGGTTCTCTGGAGAGAGCGGGAGATCCCTGATGAGACCATGGGTTTCATCCGAGAGAACCGCCATGTGCGGATAGTGCTGGGGTTGTGCGGACTTTTGAAGTTCGCACAGATACCTATGATACGGACAGCAACATTGTTGCTGAACCGTCTGATCAGTTTCTGGGAGCCGGATATACAGGCTTTCCGGGTACAGGGTGAGAGGGTGGACCTTACCCTGACCGATGTTTACTTTCTGACGGGGTTACCCTGCTTGGGCAGGGTGGCAGACACACAGCCGCGGGTTGCCGCGGACGTCGACATGGAGGACATGTTGGAGAGGTACTGCGGTCAGGACGCGAGGGTGCATAGGAATGCACTCCTGGTGAGGGATCTACAGGAGCCGGCAGTGCAGGCCATGGCGGCGTGTGTGGTGCGGGTATTGGGTTCCCAGTCACCGGAGAAAGTGTCTGGGGGGCAGATGCAGATGGTAGAGCGCGTCTTAGATGGGACGTACTACGCCTGGGGCCAGATGTTCCTGACCTGCGTTCAGCGACAGCTGACGGCAGCGAAGGAAGATGGCAAGGGCTTTTGCTTTGGGTCCTTCCTATGTGCCTTCTTTATGGAGAGGGTACCCACACTGCGGCCACGGGTGCCGATTAGGGCAGGAGGGATGAGGGAGCCGAGGATGGTCCGTTGGGGCGAGATGATGCGCCGCCGTGGTGGTGGCGACGTGGGCAGGTATTTTACGCAGGAGTTGTACCTGCAGTGGCTTCAGATACCACTGACGCTGGATGACTTCCCGTATCGGGATATGGACTTCACAGGAGATCCGGAGGCGCCACGAGCACCAGCACAGGCATGGGTTCCCGACGGTACGTGTGTGTTTTTATTGCCTGTTATGTACGTCATATTTTATGTATATGATAGTAGATGGATATACTGTGACTGACATATGGTTGGTTTGTGCAGATGTGGGCCCGAGGCCACCTCCAGGGCATGTGGCCCGGCGGGGTATTGTGGCCGTGCCAGCTCTGCCTGGACGAGGAGAGGTGCGGCGCCGGGACCCAGAGGTGACCCTACAGTCTGTACGGGAGCTTTTAGATCGGTTATTGATAGGAGTGACCGACGAGGGTTGGCGAGATGTCGATCCGGATGTGGTGCGGGATTGCATGGGGGCACCCTGTGAGTTTAGGTCCATCGCGATTCGGGTGGCGATTTTGGTGGACCGGGCTCGGGCACAGGAGGCCGGAGGCGATGAGGACTTGCCGGAGGAGGAGCGAGGGGAGGACTCAGAGGCAGCCGATGCTGGCAGTGATGCAGGATACGACTCTCATTAGGGAGTGCAGGGGACTCCCCCCGAGTTTTGTAGCTACGGCATGTATGTAGATGAGGTTGTAGGCATGTATAGCCATTTTTTGTATAGCTGAGTACAGGGGTACTCAGGACATGTATAGCACTGAACATGTATATTTTTTGTGAGATATATATATGCACGTGGATGCACCTTTTTATATGATGTTGTTGTATTTGTACGCACGTGGATGCGCTTTATGTGTTATGATATGTTTACATTGCACGTGGATGCAAGTAGGTTAGGATGTTAGGCACATGGATGCCCCTTGTGTATTTTATGTGATGTGACATGATATATGTTTGTTTAGGCACGTGGATGCCCCTATGGATATGTATGTGGTGTATGTACAGGGATGCAAATGTAGATGCGATGCAATCTTTTTGGGTTTTTATATGTATTTTTATGAGGTGCTATGGGATGATGATGCATGATGTTACATGGCGTGATTGATATGCCAGTCTAGGATGTTGTTGGCCATTTGGTCTGCGACACGATTTTGAGCTCTGGGAACATGTGTGAATGTGATGGATTCAAATTGTCGACTGAGTTGTTTTGTGCGCAGGAATTTTCTAAAAAGGCATGGATCACGCACCTGGTAGCAGTTGTTGAGCTGGGAGACAAGTAGCTGGGAGTCAATGAACACATGAAGGTGACTTATGCCCATTTGGAGGGCGGCAGTCAGGAGACCGGTCACGGAATCATACTCCGCCTGGTTATTGGTAGCAGCGCCTATACATATCCTGTCAAGGTGAATCATCTCGTTGGAAGGGGAGTACAAGACCCATGCTGCAGAAGCCAGGTTGGGAGACCAGCGGCTTGCGCCGTCAGCGAAGCCAGTGTAACAAGGTGGAAGATGGTCCATCTGTAATCATGCAGAAAGGATGAATGTAAGATGATGGTAAAAAAGTGAAAAACAAAAAGAGAGCAAACTGTACAATGCGGACCAAAAAGGGGGCCGCGAATTATTCTATGGATAGAGATTCCGTAGGATGCAACCCATCATGGGGGTTGCGTAAAGGGAGGCCTTTAGAGTTGGTTTCAGTAAGAACATGGAGTTCCTCTGGCCGTGTGTCTATGTGATGGTTGAGAATGGCGGTGTCGAAACCGGGCATTCCGTTAGAGGGCCAAGCAAAGACATCACGGAACTCTTGGAAGAGTTGTATATAATCCGCAATCTCCCGCTCGCTGCAGGAGGCTCCTAAAGTGATGAGTTCAGGGGCATATCCTGGGAACTTTGAGGGAGGAAGAGAATGTTGTTTTTGACGAACGGGGGTTACATCAGGACATGTGTCAATGTGGTGCTCTATAGTTGCGGGATCAAGACCAGGCATTTCGGTATAAGACCAGGCAAAGACATCACGGAATTTTTTGAAAAGGTGTGTGTAGTCCTCAATCTCTTGTTTACTGCAGAATGCTCCTAAAGTAATGAGTTCAGGAGCACGACCTGGAGCAGCAATATCAACTTGGATGACAGGTGAGATGTTGGCCATGTTGCCCTCCTCGAAGGCATCAGGAGCAGGAATAGGGTCCTTGAACCAGTCAACCTTGGTGGGGAGGAAGCCTTTGGATTCGACCGCGTATTGGGTAGTGGTGCTAGAGGAAGACGCTTCTGGGATGAAATAGGAACGGTGGTGCATATCATCCCAAGGATAATCCGGGGCAGTTAGGGCCTCAAGAATCTCCTCATCAGTATGGAAAGTCTGCGTCGTCAAATCGGTTGACGAGGGGGTAGTGGAAGTGTTGGTTGAAGAGATCATGTAGATGATATTAACCTCTTCAGAAGGGGGAGAGACCGGGGGGTAGATCTCCTCAATGGTAGGTGGTGCCGTCTCAAGGTCCAGATTGTTCATCTCGTAAAGAGCTACTCTGTAATCCGGGAGATCGGGACAATGATGTGAATAGTGCCCGTAAATACCGCAGATGGCGCAAGAGTGGTTGGTACGTAGGGACTTATCTTTAGGCTTAGGAGTGGGGTTTAGTTCGACCGTTGGAATGTTGGGGTCATCGTCGAGCATTTGCATGTGCTTCTGCAATGCGGGTAACTGTGGGCATTGGTGGGTCGCATGGCCCAACTCGTCACACAGCGAGCATTTTGGAGGAGCACGAAACACTGGAGGGTTCTTGACTGTCTTGGGAGGTGGGACAACAGTGTAAGGTTGTGGTCCTCTGCCCCCAGTGGGTCTGGGAGTAGGAGGAGGAGTCGTGGAGGACGACGGGGTAGAGACACCGGGAGGTGGCTGGGTGGTAGTAGCCATGGGTTGCACCGGCTGGAGGACGACATCTGGTGTCGGCGGGCGAACGGGAGGCGAAAGATACCAGACAGGTAATCCCAAGGTTAACCCAGGGAGGCTAAGGGTAGCCATGACCGGGGCGCTTACTACTCCTGCGGGAGGAACTAGGAAGGGGATCGTATGGATCGGTGTAACACCAATGTGGCTAGGTACCAATGGTGGTTTAGGCAACAAGGATGGTTGATTGTTAGGTGGTAGGATGTCGTGGGACAAGGTACATAAGTCAGACATTTCGGGCGTAGATGACGGTGGAGGAATGGAGTGAAATGTAGAGGTCATCGGCGCGTCTGAGTAGACTCCAGGCCCCGTAGAGGAAACAAACGAGGTGGTGGCACTAGAAACAGGTTGTTCAACCATGGGGAGAACATTTTCAGGTGCCGCGGGAGCACTGGGATCATAGTAAGTGAGCTGGTCAATCTTAACCACGCGTCCTTCATGGGGGAACATCATGGTGCGAAAGACAGAAGAGGCAACCGCCCGCATGGCATACATGTAGCTGCGGCCAAGTAGAAGGTTGTAATCCAATTGGGCATTGATTACCTCTATGTCAATAAGGACTGTTTTACCACCTAACTGGACTGGAACGTTGGGTAGAAGGCCTTGGGGCTGGGCCGAACGACCGTCGTAGGCACGTAACGCAGTGGTGGACTGCTGGAGAGGAGGGGATCCTAGCTTCTGCCATACAAATGTAGACATAACGCATGTGGAAGCACCCTCATCGATGATGCACCGATGGATAACAAGATTCCTAACGGAGACAGTAACTTGGAAGGCTAAGCTGGAAGGTAGGCGTGGTTCAGACTGGTCTAAATCAAAGGCCATCAAATGCGAATCGGTTGGGTCAATCCCCCCAATGGCGGAGAGTAAAGTCTTGCGCTGGGAAGGGCAGTTCTTCAAAACTTCTAACGCAGACATGGCTGCGGGAGATTGGGCTAGGTCGTCTACGATGTTGTAGTTTGACGCAGCACGCGCATTAGGGTTATTGTTGATTCGGCGCAGTGGGAAATGAGGTGCTTTCGTAGCGCCGTCTGTGGGGGGCGGAGGTATACGTAACGCCTGATCGGTGGGGTGGGCGTTAGTAGTTTTATCCGTGGGAGGGGCTTCAGAGGTGGAGCCATATTGGTTCCGACGGGTCTGTAGGTTGACGTCAGCAGATGACATCATCAGTAAGTGGTGGGTACCTGAGTCGAACATGGGTTGATCAGGAGCAGCGTAGGTGATCTGTTGTTGTTGGGGTTGCACGTTAGCTTGAGGGGCCAACGGCTGAGTGTTCACCACGCCTTGGGTCGGTAAGGGGTTTTGCAGCACCAAAGGGGGTTGTTGAGGTTGGGGGGGGTTGGGTGGCGCTTGGGGAGCCGCGTGCCCTTGGCGATGGGCCTCGCCAACCCAGAGCTGCCGAGCTCGCTCCAAGTGTGGGCAAGCATGTGTATAATGTCCATAGACCCCGCAAATAGAACAAGGGTGGTTTGTTCACAGATTGGGGTTTTTGGCCTGCTTGGGCGGGCGATCAGGGTTTTGATTAGCGGGGGACGCATTGTTATTGTCAGGGGGATTAGCCGGTTGACCAGCTTGGTCTGTAGGTTGGTTGTTTCCCCGATTACGGCCCTTGCCGCGGTTCTGTTGGCCCTGGTTACGTTGGTTATTCTGGTTTTGCTGCGGGTTATGTTGGGCGTAAACTTGCCCTTGGGCAGCAGGTGGATTTTGAGGTTGCGCAGGCGCAGGAGCAGGCTGCGGAGGATGATATGCAGGTTGAGGCTGAGCAGGTGCAGCAACTTGAGGGGGTTGCTGATAGGACTGCGGAGCAGGTTGTGGATGTGCCGCAGGGGCTGCCTGGGGCGGATAATAAGCTGGTGGGGCTTGTGAAGGCGCAGGAGCTGGGGCAGTCTGCTGATGGTAGTAAGGCTGAGGGGCGACTGGAGGAGCATAAGCAGGAGTCGCATACCCGAAGCACTGAGGTGGACATGAAGGTCCATGGGAATGGTGAGGTGTCATGGGAGCATATGAGTTGGTTGCTCCAGACTGGGAGGTGGCCCTCGACAGGTCGGGGCCAGGGGAAGGTCGTGCTATAGAAAACGGTTGGGGATGCGAAGAAACACGACCAATGATACCATCTGCAGCGTGGGATGCCCCCGGCGCATCATGATGGGAGGACTCGCCGCGAGGGGCGTCAGGTATAATGGTATAAAGGTAACCCGACTGGGCGTAAATGAGGTCGAACTGCTGTTCCTTAAGGATGGCCTCTTCTTCAGACTGGGGTCTTTCTGAAGCTACATCCTTAGCGATGACAGGAAGCAGGGACTTGAGGAACCAATCGAGGAAGATACGGTCATCTAGTTTAATCTTGCATAAGCTACGGCGTCTACGCCACTCATGGATGTGGTCCGTGATATGGGTAGCCGTGTTTTGTCTACAAGATAGAAGGATCTCAACGCCCGCGTCATAGCGGACTGGCAACTGGAAGAACTGCAGGAAGGTCGAGGCCAGGGAAGAAAAGGTGGCGTGGGTCCCATGAGGCTGCTCAATATACCACTTGGCTGCAGAGCCAGTAAAGGTGCGCTGTAAGAGACGGAGGCGAACAGAGTCGTCCACTATGGAGTTAGAGGAACACCATAGGTGGAAAGACATGATGTGGTTCTGTGGGTCCTCACCGGCCTTACCCTCGAATTTAGGGATGTCAGAGGGTAGTTTGGTAGGCATATGAGGCCACATAGGGTCGTGTCGAATAGGATCGTTGGTCAATCTGGCCAGGTCAGGTAGGTTGAGGCTAGCCATGAACGGCAAACTGGAAGAAGGCTGTGACACAGTAGTGCTGTGGACCAAGTTGGGGCCAGTGCCCCCAAGTGGAGGGACAAGATTTAGGGTGGTGCCCCCAAGTGTGGGAACTGAGGTAGTGGAGGATGGTCCAGCACCACCATGGGTAGTGGGAGCTACTGATGTAGTGGGCATAGGTATTCCCGCTGTGGGAATAGGTACCGTGAGGGTAACGGTAGATGGTTGCCCCATGGAGGGCATACCAAAAACAGGTGTAGTAACTGGTGTAGTGGTGGATGTGCCACCAATGGTCCCTATGACAAATGGAGTGGAAGTCGTACCAGCCATGGGGCTAGTAGGGGCAGTATAAATAGGGTTTTCAGACTCTTCGTCAGAATCTGAGGTAAACTAAGGTGCGTCACTATCTGGTGACGGAGACCTACGTCGCTGACGAGTGGAGTCAAGTGACAAGGCTCTAGATCTGTGATGAGTGGTATCAACGGATAATGATCGGAATCTACGACGTGTGGTGTCAAGAGAACCGTGCTGTGGGGGCTCGCCCCTGAGGCGCCGAGAGTGTCTCGGGGACTCAATGGTGACAGATGGTGTCTAAATCTCTGTGGGTTGAGGTGAGTATAAAAACAGCTCAAAAATCCTAATGCAACCGAGTGTGCAGAAGGAGAGCTAAAAAGCAAGGCACTCAGGCCAACAACCAACTCAAAACACCCACTGCAACAGCTGTGCTACAATAGGTGGAGTAACAACAAAGATGGTCAGAATACCAACAAGCAGCAGGTTTCCTAAAAAAGAAAATGGTGGACTCACTAGACCAGAGGGAGGTAAAGGAGCATGCAAACACCTAACTAAAAGTATTCTGACTTAACTAAACATATCCTCTGCAAGGTGATGAAATCCAAGTCAGACAATATGAGTAGGAAAGCCAAGTGGCTATGATATCCCCCTACCGGGAGGGATACCGGGTAGTCAATCCTAGAAGAATGGCAACTAAGATACCCCGTTCATGACACGTCCAGAAAGGTGAATCTGCCGTTTAGTTCGTTGACCGCAATACCCCTATACAGGGATATCCCGCGAACCGCGAAAGGTAGCCCTTCGGTTACTGAATGGAGTGCGGTATTCCACTCAGGCCTCCGGAACCAGTCTCCCGACTTCAACCCTCCTAAGGGAGAGGCCCTCTGATAAACTGGTCGTGACCGTGCCAAAAAGTACTAGGGGATTTTGGTTCCCTATTTGGACAACAACTATGTCTCAAGTGAAATAACCAAGGGGTGTTATTGGAAGCCTATCCCCCTGATCCTACCTAACTACAATGATTCTTTTGTGTTCCCCAAGTGGGGTTAGAATGTTGGTTTAGTTAGGTACTTTTTAAGGCTCACTTGATTTAATGTGACAGAGTGTGTGCTCGTGAGGTGTTGAACCCAAAAACAGAAGTGCCACAAGGGAGGGCAACTTCCAATCTATCAATAATGCTGAAATTGATTCTTTTAATTTGCAAAATTTTCTGAAATAAAAATATTGAAATTTTAAAAAGATTCTGTAAAAGGAACAGGGATTATGTTGCAGAAAGGCTGTAAGGAAGTGGGCTGCAGGTGGGACAGAGGGCTGTTCAAATGCAGAAAATATTGCAGCAAGAGGGGCTGGGCTCAAAACAGGAAAAGAGCAGAAATCAGACCGCGGGTCTGTGGCGGATCAGAACAGGCCGACCGTGGGTTTAAGGGAAACAGCGGCGGTCAGGACGCGGCTATCGGGCCAACAGAGGCAGTCGGGATGCAGGAAACAGGGAAAAAGGCACAGTCGGGTCGCGACTATCGGGCCAACAGTGGCAGTCGGGACGCAGGAAAAATGGAAAAAGACACAGTCGGGTCGCGGCAAAAGGGCTAATAGGCGCAGTCGGGACGCGCGAAAGAGGCAGAAAGCTGCAGTCGCGACGCAGGAAAAAGGCCGACAGGCGCAGTCAGATCGCGGCAGACAGGCTGATTAGCCACGGTCGGATCGCAGGTAACAGACTTGAATCCGCCGGCAGAGCGTCGGAAGCAGTCTGAGAGCCACGGTCGGATCGCGGGTAAAGGCCTGAAAGGCGCGGTCGGGACGCGACTGCAGAGGAAAAAGACGCGGTATGCAGCGGCCGAAAGGGACAGCCGAAAGAAAAAATTTAAAAACGGAAACCAGAAATTCGAAAACTAGGGGAGTCGCCAAAACTGTAGCTAGGGTTTTACCCCTAGCTTGTGCCAATGAGCACCTACTAAGGAGAATGGACTCCTTAGTAGCAGTTCAGTATATTAAACTAATTATGTAAAAACAAAAATTAAATTATTTCTAAGACAAGCATGAAGCATAAACAAAAGATGTAAAAAATGGTTTTATATTAATGTTACCTTGAGTGTCAAGGTTGGTGAAGCCCTTTGCAGTGTCCAAGAGGATGCTCCAAGCTTCTGAATGCTCCTTCTCCTTCTCCAATGGTGGGGATGGGCCAAAGTGGCTCTCAAGGTGAAAATAGTTCAAATGATGAACTAGGGTTTCGAGAGAGATTTTGGCAGAGTAAGGGTGCTTGTGATTGTGGATATGGAATAAGGGATCTCCATCACCTATTTATAGTTTTTTGGTGGTGGAGTGCTGACCCATGGTTTTAGGAAACACATGGTTTTGGGCAGCTGTATAGGGTTTTTTCCTCCTTTTCCTCGTTATTTTATATTTTTTATTCCCTTTTTAGGGGATTTTGCTATTTTTGGAGGAAAAGGGGGTTTTTTAGCCTTTTTTAGGCTATTTTGATGGTTTTGTGGCCTTTTGGAGGCATTTTAGGCCTTTTGGAGGCGTTTTAATGGGATTTTTTGGGATTTTAATGGAAATATGGTAGGAAAATGGACAAATGAGCCATATAATGTGGTAGATGAGGTAGTGAACACTTTTTGGGTGTTAACAACATGTATGGGTGGAAAATCTGTAAACCACTGGAAAAATCAGAAGCACCAGTAGATTCAGAGGAAGGGTAGGATCTTTAGTTGATACTTGGAAGAAACATGTTGATGCAGTAATGAAGAACAATGACACAGTCTGGATCAAGCCAGGGAGCATATTTTCCCTATAAGTAAGATACATGAAAAGTTTATATACTTATGGTGGAAAGCATGCAAGATCTACTGAAGTTGTGAAAAAATCAACACCATTAAACTCTGCTACAAAGACAGTCTCAAATAGATTAGGCTAGCATATATTCTATCAAGATCAACATCTATCCCCTCAGGGTATGCCAAGGTTTCTTTCTTGCACCATTAACCATTAACACCAAGGATTAACACAAGGATTCTCATTGTAAATTGACCATGTTGAGTGGCACAAATGATTTTTCAATGACTTCAATTAAGGAAGAGAAAAGTAGCAGTTCTAGTCAATAACAAAATAACAATCAGTCATGGTTGAGTGATCTTGGAAAGGCTATAGGTTCATTTTGGAAAGAGGATGCTTGGAGCTCTATAGCGGATTCTATGAGTGCTAAAGGCTCAAGTTTAGGATCACACCATAGGAAATCAAGAAATGTATTTTTGGGATCTAGAAAATTGGGATGCCAGAAAGAGGCCAATGGAGGGAAGCTAATATGGAGTAAAAGTGCAACAGGTGAAAAAGCATCACAATCGGGTCACACATATGAGAAGGCAATAGATAATTCCCATGGGGATAATACAAACAGTCCCAAACTGATAGTTAAACTTCCCAACCTTGGATGCACTCCACCTCCATGTACCAGTAGTGGGAAGATTGAGGACATTGTCATACTAGAAAGTAAAGGATCTTCTCCCACTATCTCTAATAAAAATGATGCAAGTGATAGCAAGAAAAAAAGTGTAGATCGATGTTTCTCATGCTAATAGTGTCCTGGTGGTTAATACTAAATCATTGAAGAACAATGAGGTTAAATATGGCTTCATAGAAGGGGATGATGGAGATATATCATCCACTACCATTCCAAGTGAAGAGCGTAGCAGAATTGGTGAATAAATTGAGAAAACATCAGAAATATATAAAATTGCTCCATCATTAGAGCCAGGAAGGAGAATGATCCATAAAAGGGTCTGATTCAAATAGAAACTGTTAATAAAACTGAGTGAGTTGGATTTGAAACCGCTTCAAAGGAGATGATCACAACTTTCTAATGTAACTTTAAGTGATATAGATGATGGGGGTATGAATCTACTGGTAAATCTAGCAGCCACTAAAAATTCCAAGGACAGGCAAGTTCTTATTGTTGTCAGTGAAATATGTTCCTCAATAGTAGGAGAGGGTATCATGGATGAGTCTACAATAAGTTTCTTTGTTGATAAAATCCATTATAATCCTAGTGACCATGCAGATGATAGAAGTACCATTTTGGATAAAGGAAGTGAAGGACCTTATTGTTTCCAAATAGAGTCCAGATGTTTCTAGCTATGACTTGTTGAATAAGATTCAGAAAATTGGAAGGCATGATCCTCAAAAGGACACACTCGATACCCGCAACGCTTGAGAGCACCCATCTAGTGAATATTCATAGGATTTAAACTCTTCTTTAGATGGAATTGGCAAGGTTCATGTATATCCATGCATGCCCCCTGAACATAAATTTGCTGGAAAGAGGAAATATTTTTCCTTCAGTCAAGAGGTGGAACACTGTACAGAACATAGCTCTATTCCAGTTGGGAAATAGGGTGAAGTAGTGAAAGAGATGGTTTCTTCTTTACCAACAAAAATGACTTGTGTTTCTGGAAGGAGGACAGAGGATGGGTTAAATGCATCCAAGATGAGTAAATAGGATGGTGAAAAAGAAGCTAAAATAGATGTGAAAACCTGTGTTTTTGAAGGAGAAGGTAGGTTACCTAGTGAAGCTAGATTGGACATAGATATTAAAGATAATAGTGTAGATGATCAATTGATATTAGTGGAGTGTTTTGTAGGTGCAGGGACCCCCTATAAAACGGTGGAGGTTTCTCCCCCAGTGTTGAAAGAATTTGAGAAAGAAGCGACTGTAGATAGCAAATCCATTCTCAACATGGCTTCATTTAATGATGCTAGCAATAAAATCTTGTCCTATAACCTTAGAAATAACCGAGTAAGAGATAGTGACCTGCGAGATGACCCCTACAAGATGCTAATCAACTACAAAATTCAGCAAAGGTTGAAGACAGGAGAGAATACATGGGTGTTGATAATCATCATCTTCTTAGCACAAGGAGCATAACATACTTGGATGAAAGTAAAAAAACTGTCATCGAAAAGAGAGAAGATATGCAAGTAGAAGAAATTGCAAGAGCCTCTTATTATGCACCCTCTTCATAGTAAGCACATTGAACAACAGGTATACCAACTAGACTATAACCAAATGCATCTTATAGCTTTCCTTCTCATCTTCAATGACATTTTTATGTCGAGTAAATTGCATGGTAGACTGATTTGCATTTGTTTACAAAATGCATTCTACCAGAATTCTTATGATTGGGCCTATTAACCTCCATTTTGTATGAGGATTACTACCATATTTGGGCCTATTACCCCCCTTTTTGTATGGGTGTCCACATGTGCTATTGATCATAGTCTTGAGACAATAAGATACAACACTTATGAGCATAATGGGAAATTCTAATTTGTGACAGCAGTGGGCCCTTTCATTGTCAATCCCTGTACAATCCAACAGTAATGAATATGGCCATACATTAAATCTAGGCATACTAGAAGGCGTTCTGGAAAATTATAGTGAGGATAAATTTCATATGTGGGCATATTTGTATTCATTTGGAGTTGGTTATGTGGCAATACTATCCCCAAGGAAGCCATTAAAGAATCATTTTTTAGGCATGTAGATGAAAGGGTATGTGCAACAAGTATGAGAAAATTATGTGCACTGTATGAGACCTAAATAAGGGCCCTAACCATTCAACAGTAAGGTCACCTACAACACCCAGAATTGGATCAGCAGCCTACAGTTGCGTAGTAGTCCTGTAACAACACATAGTGAGGTATGAGCGCATCTTCTAGAAGTCAGATTGAAGATATGCTCACACAATAGAGGGAGTTATCTCATTGTTTTGGAAGGTGCCAAATAGTAGCATTTACTCCTTATGCCAGCCCAACCTTGTTTTAGAACAATCATCATTTGAGGTCTTTACAACTAATTTCAAGTGAAAGTTTGATAATGATCAGTCTGTGGGGTAGTTTTGATGCATGAAAAGCAGTCAACGATGTTGATATTAATAAGGGAATTTCCCTAGGGATTGTTTAGAGAAAATAGCATGATGATGACTATCAACAGTGCTAGTATAACATCCTATCATCATCAATCTAACCTTAGAGAATATTAAGGTCATTTGTAGCCTTGGAAAGGGACTCCTTGCAGCTTGCACTCATTATAATAGAACCCAACTTTAAATGATGTTTTAGGGTGCCATTCCAATAAGGTCTAAAGGGCCAACCTGTGCAAATAAATTCTTGGGCCAACCTATGCCAACCACTTTAGGGATGCCCATGTTTCTGGGTTGTCCTATTTTTGGAGAAGGAACAAAGGTTTATTAATATATTTGTCCTAGTTCTCCCATATTGAGGATATCTAAGAATTAAAAGGTATGAAGTAAGTCCATGGGGTATTTAGCTAATAGTTAATGATTGTTGGAGAATGTTTTCATTCTCTGAAATCTGCCACATTCACACAACCATGATTAACAGACTAATAATTTGTTTCAATGTTCCATAAGGGGTGCAATAAAGGTCCAAGTGAGCTTGCAACAGTAATGAATATGATCATACCTTAATCACCAAGCCTAGGCATAAAAAATAGCCTCCCAAAGTGTTCATTTCATATCTTAAGGAAACAGTGAGCAACCATCTTAAATCTAGGTGGATCAATTTGTTTACTATCTACCTTTATACCATGATTCTTGGTTTTATACCAATTCCAAATGCCTCAGAACTAGGTCATCTGTGAGTTGTCCTACCTGAAGGCTGAAATTAATATGCTAGGTTTGTACTAATGTATGTCTGCTTCCCTTCCATAGAGCCTAGCAACAACTTCAATGAGGTAATTATTTATGACTCCACACTTACCAACACCTCTTCCATGTACCACTCTACCAATGGTTGACTACTGATTGCTTATTAATGGGTTTGTTACAAACTCTTACCATTTCATAATATTGAGCATATGCTGCAACTTAGGTTAAAAACAAATAAGAAAAGGAATAACTATTTCCATTGGTGCTTGATGCATCTCTTAACTACATCATATTGTATTCCGTGTTCTAAACTAACAATTGGTGTAAACACCAAAAACGATTAAGCAAATACATCTTCACAGTAAAAAAGTGAAAAGCTGACCCTTCTTTATAAAAAAATTCAAATTCCAACCACTCCTTTCTCAAGATTCTTCTACGATGTCAGTCCAATGAATTAACATAGGTAGCTCTCTTTCAAACCGACCACCAATTACCTTTTTAGAAGCTCTGCAACTGCACGTTGGTTTCCATGGCTAGAACATCAAATATATTGAAATTTGTAAGGGACAACATGGACACTGTCCCTATCTGGCACCTCAGGTAATTCGTTTATACAACAAATTCCCACATTCAGATTTCGCTCTTCACCACTATGTTTCATATTATGAAGTGTGCCAAAATCTACTTGTGCCATATACTATTAACATAAAACTAGAATTGTTTAGTAAGAAAGTGAATCAAGACAAATATAAGAAAAGGATGTCTACCGAAATACTTTCATTGTTAGATCTGGATTTGAGATATAGTTTAGAGAAACCACAGTCTATGACACCAAGATAACTTTTTTTTGAATTTTTTTTATATTTATAGAAAAATATTTACAAATAGTAATGCAAAATTGGAAAGGTATATACAATGAACATCATAACCTCTTCCAAAGAAAAATTAAAGCTGAGATAGAATCACAGTAAGTAGTGGGGTCAAGAGATTGGGCATCGTTGATCAACAGGCAAGGTCTAGAGCCTAGAGGTGGGGGAACATGGTGCTATTGATGAATATGATCTCAACATAGACAATGATTTTGATGATTATGTTTTTTCAATTTTGATTTAGATATGTATTGCACTTGGTGACATTTTGATAATATTTTGTCTCTAATGGTTTGGAATCATAGATTGGAATCTTCAATATATATCGTTTTCATTAAAATAGTAAAATTTTATGTATTTTTTAGCAGTCCAAGTCATTGAAATCAAACCGCTCTGAGTTATTTGCATCCACTACATCTATATATTAGTGCTTTCTCCAGATTTATGTTCCAATGTGTTTATTTGATGTTATTGTTGCGTTATATGTTTAAAATTCTAAAAAAAATGAATGTATTTTGTGTTTTTTAATGTTTTCCAACTTTTGCCAATTTTTCCCGATTTTTTCGCCAGTGTTGTCGAGAAGTTGTATTCGGGACCCTTGTCGAATTTTTGCCGATGCCGACTTTTTCCACGTTGGGGATGAATACTGACCCTCAACGTGACTCCAACAATGCTTGGAAGGACAATACCAAAAAACATGCTTTGAGAGATGGCAAACTGGACATAAACCATATGAAAGCCCACTCTTGGCTAGCCAAGTCTTAGATGGGATCCCCTACTAGATCATCAACCAAGAAAAAACCCTCAACATATAAGAAATACAAACAGATCACACATTGTGAAGCCGATGAACTCATCAATTTTTGGCATCAGTGGACACCCACATTGGATTAAGAACCAGGGATAATAGATGTCACTGATGAAGCACTAAATACAACTCCTGAAGTCATACTCGAAAAACAAGTGACCAAAACTCCAACCCCAATCTCTCCAAAAAGGCCATGACATCCCTATGTTCATTTCAAAACCCCATCCTCATAAAAATACCCTCTGTGATGTTTATACAAAACAAAAGTCATCACTAGTGGAATACCACATGGACTTGTGAAACTCACAAGGAAGGCCATCCATGTCCGGTGACTTGCCATTCTTCATGGACAAGAAAGTAACATACAACTCCTCACATGAAAAGTCTTTATCAACTTGTCCCAATCACCATTGGATACCTTGCAAAGAATAACCTTGCCACAAGTATCTCTAGTAGCCACTGCCCCACCTGTTAGAATATAAGGAGAAAAATTCTATTGGAATGAGAATTAAAAATACCTCTAACCTCAGAAGGATTCTTTGCAAGAGAACTATTGACCCTATGAAGACCAAGCACCCTGTCAACAACCACCTTCCACTTGAGGAGGTCAAAGTAGAATTTGGACCTTTCATCTTCCTCTTGAATCCACTGAAGATGGAAGCATATCCTAGTACCTTTGGAAATATAATTCTCATCTCTATGGACTGCCATCTCCAACCTCGTAGCCTCCTCCTGAAGAGTAGTATTATGAAGATCCTCCTCTAGATAATCTAAGCTAATTTTATTGATGTTTTTATAGGTCAAACCTGCACCTCTCCGTTCGTGATCACCTTGAGATGTTGATCACACAAAAGGACAACTTGGATGGAGGAGCATGTTGACCTTAGATGAGACTTTGACTTACTCCACCTCCTTGCAAGATGGAAAAACCCTAAAGAAATGTCATTTTGAGACATGAGCGCTACTCTACTTCAATAAACTAGTGCCTGTACCCTACTCCAGTGTGCAATAGTAGAGCTCAAGCCTCATGAGCGCTAATCCTCTTCAACAGAGTAGCGTTCCACATTTAAAAAGTGTTGAGTGCTAGTTTAAAAACACTATAGTATCGCCCTGGACGCTACTCCACTGAGAAATAGTAGCGTACACCTCAAAAGATGATTAAAAAATAATTAATTTCATGAAGAGGATTAGTTCAGTTGGTTTCCCAACTTCCTCCATAACCATCTCTCGACCTGAACTACTTCCCTTGTCCTATAAATACAAGGAAGAATAAAGAGAGGGGTTAGAGACATGAATGCTATTGAGAGACTTTTAAAGAGAAGCTTGCATTGGAGGAGGTTATGCTGGAAGATATCCAAGCCTGAGAAGAGCAGGAGCCCAGGATCAGGTTGCAGGAGCATGTGGCAAAGTCAGGTATACTTTGTATCATCAATTTGCATTTGACAATAAAAGGTTGAAGCATTTTTCTTGTCCCAAACCAAGTGTTCATTGAAGTTATGTACTTGTTTGGATCTGTTTTGGTTAATATTTGATGTTTAAATTGCTTTGTCCATTTCATCATTATATATTATCCAAGATACGCTGAGAAAGGTACTTGTATTGCAGGTTTATTGAACGGGAGGTTGACTTGGGGATCAAGCGCAAAATCGAATAAGAGCTAGGATCAAACTTCATTCGAAAGGTATGTTCTCAAGACCTATAACCTATTTCCATTCATAAACATCTCTGTAACACAGTTAGTATGCTTACCTGTCATCCCCTTTCAGTTCATAGTATACGTTTCCTTACTATGGGGTAGTTTTTCCCACCAAGAGAGTGGCGACCATACTGGGGAAAGTTGTTGTTTTTCTCTAGGAAACCTTTCTTGTTTGTCTTCCCAGAACCATTTTAACTCCTTTAATTTGCTGAGAGACCCTGTAGGTACCCCCTTCTTGCTTCTCTCTGCTTCACTCAGTCTTTTTGCATCTTTTCAAAGTCAGTTTTTAATTCTTTAAGACCTGAGTTCTACTCTGTTATACATACAGTAGCGCCCATACGCTACTCTTCTATACATACAGTAGCGCCCATCTCTCTAGGAGCGCTAGTTTCCCTACTGCACAGCAGGGTACATTCCTGTAGCCTTCTATTGGTTGTTTGGTTGAGTTTTCTACCCTTTTGGGTGGTCTTCTGACTTTGTTCTAGGTCTCCTTGACTGGTACTTGAGGTTTGTAACTTTTCTTTGAGTCTTAGAACCTTTCTTTGAGTCTTGTTTCCATATTTAGATCGCTTGCTTACTTGTGGAATGTTTGGACCATTTATAACTCTTTTTGAAGACTAGGCTTTGTTCTTTAGTGAACACTTCTGCTTATTTTTGCCCTGACTGTATGTTGCTGACCTACAAACCTATATGCTTTGCATTTACTGTTTGTAGCAACATTCATTTTCTCTTTAATTATCTTATCCTTTGTTTTAGGGTTTGGTCTGTTTTGGATCCTTTGGGGTGTCTTCCGAACTTGTTGAGTTCCAACTTTCCTTGACTTTTTGTCTTTTCTGGTATCAAGTGTGTTTAAAGTGCTTTAGGTTGATTCATTTCTCAGTCCTTGTGTTAGTAGGGTGGTTCTTAGCTTGCTTGCCTACCGTTTGCTTGGCATAGTGGTCTTGTTAGGGTTTGATGCTTTGGGTCAGTCCTCTTGTGTTTGATTCCCAGTTTTGAGTATCTGTCTCCTTTATTTTCTCCCCACTTTGTTTCCGAGTTTGAAGGCTTTTTCTTTTGCAAAAAACCTGTAGGACAAGTCTTTGTTGAGCTAGTGTTTTGACAGTTGTAAGCTTAGGAACCATTTTTAGCCATACTTACACATTGCACATAAGTCTTATTTGCTTTCCATGTTTATAGTTCTTTTTCGTTTATAATAACAGAAAAAGCAAAAATTTGGTAGCTTAGGGTTAGTAAGGCTTATATCTTTTACAAGATAGCATAGGTTATTTTGTTTACAATTTCAAAAGAAAACAAAAATAAATTTGATTAGATTTGCTCAGTTTTCAGTTTGGAAAGAACTTTAAATGAAAAAATAAAAAATTTTGTTGTCGAAAGTTATAATTTATGCACTTTGTTTTTCTGTTGCAACCACACCACACAAACGCACTACCTTTTGAGTAATAACAGCCCTAAAAATCTTTAATAAAATTGAATAGAAACAATTTTTCTTTTTTAGGGATACACTACACCAACTAGTCTTGGTTAGGATCTTGGGTTTAAATCACCTTAAACCACCCAAGATCACACATTACGCAAAAATCGTAGTTCGACTATCACAGGTAAACCCACTTCATTCAAAGCTTGCCTGGGATCTATGCAGTAGGTCTTGTGATATCAGATTGTTGGGAATACTCCTCCTACTTTATGTTTCGAGCATATACCAGGATTGGATCGCATTTGGGGACTCTTTTGAGTTTCAGGCTCAGTTACCCTACCCACACCTTCTGATTCGATCAGAGACTGTTCCCCCAGGATTTTTCGGTGTTGTGGTATCCTTAGTATCTAACCATAGGTTCATACACAGGTGACAGCGGAGGCTATATCTTCTATACCTAGGACAAACGTGGGAGGAAATCCCTTGCAGGTCTTTGGGAGGGAAGTTGGGTGATTCCAGCGCTTGCACCTTAGTCATTGTATTGTGGACCCTGGGTAACTGTTCTTCATCCTTCGTTGATCTGTTCTGGGCCCTCATCATCCCAGACTCTTCTCTGGAAGGCATCTTGTTTGCTTGGTTTGCATACTTAGGAATTTTTAGTTGGTGTGCTATTTGCCCCCAGTATTAGTGGCGACTAGGTTTTCTAGTTTTATTTTTATATATAATCATGGAAAACCAAGAACTTCATAGATCGAGAAGGTTTCAAAACCTTCTGCCACTTAGAACAGAACCACTACCGCCAGCTAGATGACAGTGGGTAAACCCTAGTGTTCCTTTGGAAACCATTCCTGAAATAGAACTTCCTGAGGAACTTTTTACAATGGAAAATCCTGAAATAGAAATTCCTGAGGAACTACCACCTGGAATTGAATTTCCTGAAGAACTACAAACTGCAACAGAAAACCCTGAAATAGAGGTTCCTGAGGAACCACAATCGGGGACTCTAGATCAGCGACATTTTAGTTCAGTTGAGATTGAAGATCTCACTTCTGCGGAGTACAGTACTCCCTTTAATCCTCCTCTGACTAATCTTAGAAATCCGCTTCTGTTACCCGTTGGTTTCCAGTAGCCCGATTACAGTGCATATAATTTTTCACCTGAACATTTTATGACTAATCTGGGAGGCGAACAAGGAGTTCCACAGACTGTCACCATAGGTATGAACACTAATACTATAAATCCTCCTCTTACTGCTACGTCGAGTTCGGCATAAACAACCTCTGTGTCTACTCCATCCTTCAATTTTAATACTGGCATGTTAGGTATGCCGAGTTCAACAACGATGGCATCTACCTCTACACCTACTTTTGGACCTAGCAGTACAGCCAATTTAGTGCCACCTCTTGTGATTCAACTGTCGTATCACATACCCAGTACTTGGATTTCCACACCCACTGTAGGGCCAAGTGCTTCTACAATTGTTCGTGTCATGAGTACCATGACTGCACTATCTACGTCAGTTACCACTGGTTTTAATACCTTTGTAGGTCCCAACATGAATCAAGGTAATATACTTGTAGGAAATGTCCCTTTTTCCTTATTTTAAGGAGGAAGGGGTAACATTTTTAACCAGCAATATGGCAGGGTTAACACCTAGCCATAGTGGACGAACCCACAGAGCACTAACCCACTTTCATATGGGTGGGGGAATTTCAATAATACTTTCGCGCAACAACAGATGGCAGGGGGAAACCCCCACCAACAAGTGGCTTGGGGCAACCCCTATCAGCAGATGGTAGGTGGAAACCCCTATCAGCAGATGGCCGGGGGCAATCCCTACCAGCAGATGGTTGGGGGCAACCCCTACCAGCAGATGGCTGGGGGAAACCCCTACCAGCAGTTCATGGGTCAAACTATGGGTGGTTCCCCCTTTGCGACCCCGGCTTATCAAGTACCGTCTTGCTGGCCTCGTTTACCATTTCTGGCAACTTTAAATTTGCCAGATCTTTCCAAGTTGACCAACGATCTAGTGTATCATAACGCTACATGGCGACCCGTTCCTACCAAGTTACCTTCGAACATTCCAAAGTTCGAAGGAAAAATGGGAGAGGACCCTGGTGACCATGTCACTACTTTCCATTTATGATGCTCCACGAACTCATTAAATGAGGATTCCATTAGATTGAGACTGTTCCAAAGGAATTTAACCGGTACTGCAGCCAAATGGTACATTGAGTTACCTGCAGCTACATTCTTTAATTTTGGGGATCTTGCGACTGTCTTTTTGAATCACTTCCAGCTTCCTGTTCGGTATGATGCCGGAATAGACCTTTTGTCTACATTTAGGAAAAATAAAGCCACTCATTTATTTGATCACATTCAGGAGTGGCGAAGACAGAAGAGGCTCATTAAAGCCAACATAGCTCCAGAATTCCTTCTTGAGTGGTATTTGAAATCACTCCTTCCTTACATTTCTAAGGAAGTAGCTACTTCTGGAGTGTCTAACGAGGAAGAAGGCATCCTACAGACCCAGTAGTTAGATCTCATTTACGCACAATCTGGGTTACTATATGAGATCATACCTGATGCACCGCAATCGAATATCGATCTGAGTAGACCTAAACCTGGACCAGATGTTGACGGCATAGTGGGTTCAGTTGACTCTGCAGCTTTCGAAGCATTGACCAAACAGGTTCATGCCTTATCTGTCAAACAATCGACTGCAGAAGTTTCTTCCATCACAACCTCTCCTTCTACATCTGAATCTGTCAACCAGGTTTAGAACAATCAAAAGGGCCCTCGGTATCCCAATAACAAAAAGAAGGGAAAGAAAGGAGAGGGGAACCATCAGAAGCCCAAAAAAGAGAATGCGGAGGAGGGTAACAAAGAGAAAAAAAAGGTTAAGTTCCCTTGTAAACTTTGCAAGCAGGATCACCTTACTCACCAATGCCCTCTACTTGAAGAAGCCCAGAAGCTATTACAAGAAAAGAAGCCTGTCGTACTGAAAGATCCATTCCCTAAGGGGCAGAGCTCATCTTCTGGCACCTCCAACACTGGGGGCACTACACATGCTTCGGTTGATCAAACTTTTATTAACATGGTTAATTCAGATGCACTCTTACAAACGAGAGCCATGAATTATACCCCTGACGCACAGAAAAAGGATAAAGAGATTCCAGAATCCTCCACTCCACTCCACATACCTGTGGACCCAATGCCCAAGATCCCGAAAGGTGTCTTGAAATGGGCATCGCACAACCCCAACACTCGGGCCGCCTCCAACTACAATGTGGTTGAAGATCTATCCTAGACCCCTTGTGCCATGTCTACCTTAGAAGTCTTGCAAAGTTGTCCTTTGCAACAAAATGCACTTCTGGCAGCTATTGGAAGTATGGAATCCTCTAACATGTCTGGGTGATTTGATATGGCTGATATCAAATACCTATTTCCGTACCACGTTGCTCTTCAGATTGAAGTTGTCCATGGCCCAATGACCATTAGACAAGTTGTCGTAGATGAGGGCGCATCGACGTGCGTAATGTCAATTTCCTGTTGGAAAGCTTTGGGTTCCCCCGAGTTAGCCCCTTCTAACACACTACTTATTGCATTTGATGGCAGGACTTTTCATCCACACGGGGTTTTTCCATCATTTAATGTCACATTGGCGGGTAAGACAATTGCTGTAGAAGTAGAAGTTCTGGACACTCCACTTGATTACAACATGTTATTAGGCATGAGTTGGACATATGCCATGCAAGCTATTGCATCGGTATTTTTTTGAGTTATTATGTTCCCGTTTGAAGGTAAGGTCGTTATAGTTGATCAACTTTCTTTCACTCAGAGAAACAACTAGACTTCTTCAGAGACCACAATTCCCTTAGTTGATCAAACTGCCCCGGTTAGTGAGAGTTTAGGAGCAGGGCTTTACGGGTCGTTAATAGGCACTTTCGACCTTCCCTCCCCTGTTCTTTTTATGCGTTCTGATGTGGGTACTTCTACTGAAACATTCATGGTTGGTTTAAGAACTGATCCTTGGATCCTTCCCACTACGTCGGAACCTTCTGTGCCTCTATCCGTTGCAGAAGTAGCCTATATGGAAGCACAACATGCTGCAATGGAACATATCGTGACTCCACCAATCTCTGCTGAGTCAGATATGGACTATGCTCCGTCATGGTCACTGAATTCCACCAACTCGTTTGATTGTTTAGACACGGTTTTGCCGTTTGATGAAGCCATATTGGAAGTCATGATGGGCCTGGACCAACCATGGGAACATATGCATCACAGGTCCTACATGCTTCCAGATCTAGACAGGATTGAGATAGGGGAATTCCTTGTGAGACCCGGTGGATTTGTTGATTTGTCATCTTTTCCTTCTACTTCGAGAGCTGTTTATGCTGAGGGAAATATGGCTAATATATCGAGAACAATTCCGATTAACATTTCCACCAAACCCGGGGTCATGGAAAACATTTTTAATGGCGCGGACTGTTCTCCAGAAGAGATTGCTCTGTATACAAAACTTTTCAAAGAATTCCGTGACATTTTTGCCTGGTCATATGAGGAGATGCCAGGCATTGACCCAGCCATCGTGGAGCATGTCATCACGACATACCCTAACGCAAAACCTGTGAGACAAAAGCTCCATCCTCTGAAACCTAGAAAAGCAACCTCCATCAAGGTGGAGGTTGAAAAGTTGCTTAAAGCCGATTTCATCTATCCGATTGACATGACCGAATGGGTTTCAAACCCTGTTCTAGTTGATAAGAAGCAAGGTACCATTAGAGTCTGTACTGACTTCCGGGACTTGAACAAAGATTGTCTGAAAGATAACTATCCTACACCATTTATCGATCAAATCATAGACGCTTGTGCAGGACATGAGATGTTCTCTTTCATGGACAGATTTTCGGGATACAATCAAATACAAATCAAACCCGAAGATCAGCATAAAACAACTTTCATTTGCCCGTGGGGGACCTTCGCTTACTGGAAGATGCCATTTGGCTTAAAGAATGCTGGAGCTACCTTCCAGCGTGCGATGAATTTCACTTTTCATGATATCAAACACATAGTAGAACCTTACTTGGATGACCTCCCGGCGCGATCTCGAAAGAGATGGGATCATCGAGCCCATCTTAGACTGGTGTTTGAAAGATGCAGACAATATAAGATTCATTTGAATCCTAACAAGTGTGTGTTCTGTGTCGAATCGGGACGTCCACTGGGATTCATTGTCTCCAGTCGTGGTATAATGGTTGACCCACTGAAAGTAGAGGCGATTGTAAATCTGCCACCTCCTCGCACCTTGCGACAACTCCAAAGTATGCAAGGCATGTCTAATTTCTTACGGCGATTCATCATAAACTATGCTAAGATTACCAAAGGTTTTATGAGACTGCTCAAAGACGACTCCTACTTTGTGTGGGACGAGGCTGCTCAAGCATCTTTTGAGGCCTTGAAAAAGGCACTTCTTTTAGCACCCTTGTTGATCCCACCAGACTACGCAAAAGACTTTCTTTTATATCTGGCAGTGTCTCTTAATACAATTGGTATATTATTAGTTCAGGAGGATGATACGCTCCAAGAGCATGTTGTATACTATCTTTCTCATGCATTGATAGCCCCTGAGGTTAAATATTCGCACGTTGAGAAGTTAGCACTTGCCACGGTCTATGCGGTACAGAGGCTTCATCACTATATACTTTTACGAACAACTACTGCGATCGTAGAAGTCAATCCTTTTCAGTAGGTTCTCACCCGACGAATCATCAGTGGGAAATATAATAAATGGATTGTAATCCTACAGGAGTTTGATTTGGTCTTTCAATCGGCCAAGTCGAAGAAATCACTAGTGTTCGCCGAGTTAATCTTAGAGTTTTCGAGTGACCTAGAGTATGTTGAGGAAGAATCATCATTCCCAGATGAACAAATCTTCCTCATTGCTTCCTCTGACCCATGGTACGGGGATATCTTAGTATATCTCCAGACCTTGATGTGTCCTACTACTTTTTCTCAAGAAGAGCGACGCAAGCTGAAAAGCCACGCGAAGAACTATCTCATCATCTCAGATACTTTGTATCAACGTGGGGTAGATTCCATCTTACGACGTTGCTTAACTTCAGAAGAAGTCGAAGCAGTATTAAATGATTCCCACAGTGGAGCTTGTGGGGGACATCTTTCCGGGTTGGCAATAGCTCAGAAGATACTACGTGCCAGATATTTTTGGCCCACAATCTTTAAAGATTGTGTGGAAGTTGTGAAACGCTGTCGTCCGTGTCAGTTTTTCACTAAGAAAATGAGGGCACACCCAGCTCCTCTTCATCCTGTGATTATAGCAGGTCCCTTAACAAAATGGGGGGTTGATTACATGACTTGCAATCCAGTTTCAACTGGAGGGAATCATTACATCATCGTTGTCGTTGACTACTTTACCAAGTGGGCAGAGGCAATGCCTACTATCAAGGAAGATGTAGAAACTGCTGCTTATTTCGTGTTTAATCATATTATAGCACGGTTCGGCATACCCAAAGAGATAGTGACTGATCATGGCAGTCATTTCTAGAATAGCATGATGACCGAGTTGTATACAATGCTTGGTTTTCGACAAGAACATTCATCTTCATACTATCCACAGGAGAATGGACAAGTCGAAGCAGTGAACAAAACTTTAAAGGTTATACTGCAAAGAACTATTAATGCCAATCGAAATAACTGGCACATCATGCTGTATCCGGCTCTTTGGGCTTACCGAGCTAACGTTAAGACTACTACCGGATTCTCTCCCTTCCAACTTGTGAATGGGATAGAAGCAGTCGTACCGATTGAATGCGAGATTCCTTCACTGAAATTAGCCGTTCAGTTACTACCGGATACTTCAATACTAGAAGAACGTTTGTTGCACTTAGAACATCTAGATGAGCAGCACCGCGACGTGCTCACAACAATTGAGGTCCACAAAAAACGAGTCAAAGGATAGTATGACAAGTCCATCAGACTTAGGGTTTTCCTTGAAGGAGACTTGGTCCTACTTTGGGATCAAGACAAAGAACCCCTAGAACCTGGCAAGTTCAAGTCCATGTGGCTCGGGCCTTATATAATTTCCAAAGTACTGAAGAAAGGTGCCTACGAACTAGTAGATTACGAAGGTAATAAGCTGGCCGAGCCTAGAAATGGGCTCTACCTGAAGAAGTACTATGCTTAGGCTGGCGTGCTTTTTCTTGTAACATAGTTGTATATTTTTTGTAGAGCTAGTTTTTGTTTATGCTTGTTAGTCAATCTTATGTGTGTTTTTGTTTCGTGTACCAGATGTCGACCGAACAATTCTTAGGATTTGCTGATGGTGCTAGTCGCCACACCTGTCAGTTGGCTTCAGCAGCTTGGGTCATTTACTCACCCGCTGGCCAACTTGTCTCTTCGGGGGGGTTTTGTTTCGGTCCCACCACGAATAATGTGGCTGAATACAGTGCAGTTATAGAACTTCTTCGAGATGCTCTCAGTCATGGCATTTCACATTTGGAGGTAAGACTTGACTCACAACTAATTGTATTTGAGTTAACGGGTGTCTACCAGATTAGAGATCCTGGTTTGCTACGTCATTTTCTACGAGTTAGACTATTGGAAAGACAGTTTGATTCTATTATATATGAACACATTCCAAGAAATTTAAACACATTAGTTGATTCATTGGCAAACTATGTTCTAGAATGGCATTTGTATCATACACTTTCATAAACAGCATTGCACACATAAAACTCAAACACATACACATGTAAATAACCGATACTATATATAGGCGATATTGTATCAAAAAATATATGAGTTTTGGATCACAAGTCTATCAAGTCATGTCATAAAGTACAAAACTGGGCACAGTGGTCTCAAAAATATACATAGAATGTATCCCTCTCTTATGGAGAAGGAGGGGCCTCATCATCATCTACTACATTGCGATAACATATGACTATCCTAGCTACCTTCCGCAACACTCTAAGCCATGCTGGGGCACCCCAACTACATCTTCCTACATATCAATAGGTATCTGATCCATACGGCATGCAGGAACATCATGAGTCAACCGACTCACTTTTCTCTATATGGTCCCCAACATAGCATCTGCTGCAGCAATATCAGCTGGCCTCACGAAGATGGTAGGATGTCCCTCGGGACAAACAGGCCCAATGTCTGCATATGACACTTGTTTAGTACTTCAAAATTCATTCATAAAAATCAAATACTTGAAAAATTTGAAAAAATTAAATAATTCTCAAAATTAAACATACCAATAGCTCCCCAGGCTCCACCTGGAGGAAGCGCCAGCTCTGGATCATGGCGGAAATCCAATCCAGCATATGGAAACTGCTCGAAGGAGGGCACTTGCCTCTCCCACCACCCCTAGAAATCATCAATATGATAACAGTAGTGACTTTCCCCACCACCCTGGAGGAGGAATATGTCACCCCAACGGCCTAGTCTGGGCTCACGGGGGTTAACCTGAGGTAGAGGCATCCCCAAGCTAATAGCAGGCATCCTCTCGAAGAAGAAAGTACACAAAATGCTACCATACCCAAAGTTCTTCATTTTGCTAGATTTGCAACCCATCAGTTGAGCTTTCATGCTCGCCAGTAAACTAGTACACCAATCGTATACATGACCTTGTAAGCATTGTACACCAACATGCATAGAGTGCCTGGAAGTTAGGTGTAGTGAGGAACTACCTGCCACTCGGTTAATCATACTCACAATCACCTACAAGGGGAGGCCTTCAATGGTAGAAATCAAGATTTGGCTTTCTGATTTCTCAGCTCCAGCCACACAATATGTATTCAAGTACTCTTGCACTGACCCTATGCCCACACAAGAAGACCCCTTCAAATTTATTACATCTCCCCTCCATGAGAGACCGATAATGAAGTAAATGTCATCAACTGTAAGCTCCATAGTTTTCTCATGGATGACAAAGGTATTGGTATCCACATCCCAGTACTGAATAAGTCTTCAAAATAATTTGTTTAGGGCCCTCATATTTACGGTTCGGTAGAACTTCAACAAACCGTATCTTCTGAGCGCATGGAGAGTGGCTAGGTCTTGCATGGCTAGCCTATCCATGTCCTCGTGTTCCCTCTCCCTCCATTGAAGAACCATCCTGCATGAAAAATGACAATTTTTCAGTCCTCGACGCTTGTTTTTTTCATTTTCAGGCTTGAGCGCTACTGTCTACACTACACAGTAACATGTGGGCGCTACTCTATGTGAGCATAGTAGCGCTCATCTCCTTCACACGCTACTGCTTTTGTTACACATTAGCACCCGCGCACAAAATGATGTGAGCATTGCCTGGCAAGCAGTTTTAGGCTCAGAAATTGAAAAATAAACCATAGAAATGCAAGTTGGGAGGATTCTAACTTACCTGGTGGAAGAAGAACGGTGATTAGGTGCTCGAATTGATCGCCAAGGAGATTTGAAAATGCAAAGTTTGCCCCAAATGTTTTCCCTACAAAAACAAATTGGAAATTGAGTTTTAAAATGAAATTATATATATTGAAATGGATTTTAATTTTTACCCACCATTGTTTAATTCTCTATAGTTTCAAATTTTACCAAAATGACCTAATTAATCAATTAAAACATACACATGGTGCAATACTAATTTTCACTTATCCGGTTCTCATTTTTTCATTGAATTTTTGTAGGATCGATCTCCTAAGATTAAATTTCTCGATGTTAGACCTTGTTAACTAGTTTATAGTTCAAATTCATATATCATTCGAGATTTTTGTCGCAGTTACTAAGATTTTGTTGAAGACCTGGTTTTGGCAGATTAACAAGCTATGATCCCAAAAGCTGACCTTTAAGTCATTTTAAGCTCTTGTTTGGACTATTTAAACCTAAACGATATTGCCGAGTAGACTTGTCCTTTTCAAGCTCGTTAAAGTATTTGAAGGCTCATCCACTCAGGCATAGAATTATCCCTTTTCTGGGCCTCGATGGATTAACTACGGAAAAGGTATACTCTAGGTATACTTTTGTATGTGCTAGAAGAGTTCTTCTTCCTTTGTTTTATACTTTTTCAAGGGAGGAGACTAACTACGCGAAAAAGGACCTTTTGGAGCCTTTCTTTAGGGTTTTCAAGCTCTCTAAACATGAAAATACCAAGCAAGCATTCACCTACTCGGGCTCGATGTAAAATTCATGAGAGGGTAAGTAGAGGATTGTTTATGTTTTTCAACTCTATAAACAAGAAAACACCTCCGAGCACAGACCAATCTGGGCTCGATATAAAATCCACAGATAGGTGTAAAGAGGATTGTTTAAGTTTTTCAAACTCTATAAACAAGAAAACACCGGCGAGCATTAATCTGCTTGGGATCGATACTAAAATCCACGTGCAGATATATGGAGTTATTGTTTAAGTTTTTCAGACTCCTTAAAATTGAAAACACCAGCGAGCAAAAACAAATCTCGGCTCGATATTAAAATCCAAAGATCAGTAATATAGAGTAATCTTTTATCTCTTCTTCGAACTCTGTAAACAATGAAGAAGGTCCTGAGTCTTCCTCCCATGGACTCATTAAACTTTTTACATGGTTGGATCTATTGAGTTTTCATTCTTTCTTAGACTCATTAAAACAACAAGAAAGATAATATTTTATCTAAAAAGAATAAGGGATGGGAAAGATGTGTCATATCTTCAATGTCAAAGGCAGTTTAGTTAGTTCTATCCTTGAACACAACACCTACTTGAGTCTATCATGTCGGTTGGGTTTAGTTTTTGACCTCAGGGTGAATCTGATCTCCGAGTTGTTTACTCCCCCGGTTATTCTTCCAACCATATGGAGGGTCTGATAATGTCTCCTCCATTTTAGGCTTATCATTTACCGCATTATGTCAGAAACTGCTTGAGTCACTTTGTGTCGTGCTCACTGTTCAAGGATATACCCTGTGTCGGCCATTCTGCAGTTTACCTTGACATCATGTGTCGACCATCCTAGTGTCAGTCTTGTTACATATTACTCCATATCAGCTCATACTGGTTGAGTGTTCCTCCAGTTGGATGATGGAGGATGCCTTAAATCCTCCCTTCCAACGGACTTCTTCCCATCGACATCAACTCATTTTACTCTGGGAATGAAGTTTAGAGTTTCGGTTAGTACCTTGGAGATTGCAGTCACCAGTGGCAATTTTCCTCACTGTTGAATGTCGAGAATACATCAATGTCTCTTCTTCGATAGGATCCCCAAGTGTTCGACTCCAAGTCCCTCTATTCACACTTGGCAGATCGTACTTGGTACCTTGGGCCCCATCATCATTATCGGTGGAAGCCCTCACGTTTGTTAACGGTATACATCAATGACTGGTAATCAAATGATACCCCCCATGTTCGACTATCAGCTCATCTATTCACATGGTTAGGTTTTGTACCTCGGGTTGTTTTGGATGAAGACCTTGGGATTTTGGATGACATTACCTCATTTTGTTATCACCCAAGTTGCGCAAGACTGAGCCTCACTTATATTCGGCTCTCCATGAGACATAGATCCAGTTTGTTGTTATGGCTATGATCTCTCAGTTTGACATGGATCCATGCTTGTATTCCAAGTGTCCATGCTATATATATATCTCCTTGTTATGTATCGGAGATCATGTTGTATCACACTGCACATCTATATGATGTCAAAAATGTAATTGCTTGTTGACCTTGATCTTTGTTTCAGGTGTTCTTGTGACTTGTTTCTGCGGTTCCTTGCTCCTCCTTAGGCTTTGGATTATAATGTATTTCGTCCATCGTTTCCCTCTGACCTCACAAATTAGGGGGCATCTGTTATAGGTCAAACCTGCACCTCTCCGTCCGTGATCACCTTGAGTTGTTGATCACACAAAAGGACAACTTGGATGGAGGAGCATGTTGACCTTAGATGAGACTTTGACTTACTCCACCTCCTTGCAAGCTGGAAAAACCCTAAAAAAATGTCATTTTGAGACATGAGTGCTACTCTACATCAATAGACTAGTGCCTGTACCCTACTCCAGTGTGCAATAGTAGCGCTCAAGCCTCATGAGCGCTACTCCTCTTCAACAGAGTAGCGTTCAACATTTAAAAAGTGTTGAGTGCTAGTTTAAAAACACTATAGTAGCGCCCTGGGCACTACTCCACTGAGAAATAGTAGCGTACACCTCAAAAGATGATTAAAAAATAATTAATTTCACGAAGAGGATTAGTTGGAGTTGGTTTCCCAACTTCCCCAACTTCCTCCATAACCATCTCTCGACCTGAACTGCTTCCCTTGTCCTATAAATACAAGGAAGAATAAAGAGAGGGGTTAGAGACATGAATGCTATTGAGAGACTTTTAAAGAGAAGCTTGCATTGGAGGAGGTTATGCTGGAAGATATCCAAGCCAGAGAAGAGAAGGAGCGAAGGATAAGGTTGCAGGAGCATGTGGCAAAGTCAGGTATACTTTGTATCATCAATTTGCATCTGATAATAAAAGGTTGAAGCATTTTTCTTGTCGCAAACCAAGTGTTCATTGAAGTTATGTACTTGTTTGGATCTGTTTTGGTTAATATTTGATGTTTAAATTGCTTTTTCCATTTCATCATTATATATTATCCAAGATACGCTGATAAAGGTACTTGTATTGCAGGTTTATAGAATGGGAGGTTGACTTGGGGATCGAGCGCAAAATTGAATAAGAGATAGGATCAAACTTCATTCGAAAGGTATGTTCTCAAGACCTATAACCTATTTCCATTCATAAACATCTCTGTAACATAGTTAGTATGCTTAGTTGTCATCCCCTTTCAGTTCATAGTATCTGTTTCCTTACTATAGGGTATTTTTTCCCACCAATAGATGACCATGAATGACCAAAAAGATAGGTCAGCCTAACTCAATAACTCATAGAAGATAAAAAATAAAGTGCAAAATAAAATAAACTAAACAACTAAATGAGAAAAGTAGCCAAAAGCATAATCCTAGAAAAAATGGAAACAACAACAACTACATCAGAAATAGAGGTGGAAGTAAAGGACAAAGAAGATGAAGACATCCCTGCTACACCATTAACCACAAAGAAGGAACCGATACATTGTCTGACAATGTCCTCATGAGAAAGTCCAAGGCTGAGAAAACCTGACTGTGAAACCCTTGGAGTGAGTTGAGAATGATCCGCTTAGACTATTCTAACACTTGAAGCTACTAAAAGAATCAGTTGATGACAGACCGGTGTCTCGAAGGTGGGGACTGAGCAACTAAACTGTGCATAGAGATAAGATGAGGTCTAATGCTGAGATCGAGAATGGGAACTCCCCAAAAGCCTCACAAGGGAACGTATGCTTGCCGAAGACCAAGAAAATGTTTGTGGTCTCATTGATGCGGTGTTCAAAATGACCTGAGTTTTTTTCAGCTGCTTGTTGCCACTAACAGATGGGATAGAAGGAAAGAACAAAATGACCTACCTAACAAGGATTTTCCAGGGAGGTCCTTGTAAGATCTATGTCTTGAATCCTAACACGTCCCTCCTAAAATAGCTACGCATCTATAATATGGATAGAGGAAGAAGGTAACTAAAGACTACACAATATTTATTGGAATCACTTCGGAGAGACAATCAATGCCTATTTTCTACTCCATTCAAAGAAGAGAGAATTCACCACTCAGTGATACAACCCAAAAATCAACCTGCATCCAAACAGATTTGGTTACATCCAATGTACACCATTCAATGATACAACCCAAATATCAACCTACATCTAAACACATCTAGTTACAAGCAGTGTACCGCTAAATGATACAACCCAAGAATGGGTCTAGATTCACCTACATGTGAAAATTGTTTTCTATGGCTTGATGAATAATAATTATTTCAGTCACAAGTTTGCAAACAACAATATTGAGAGCTTTGTTGTAGGGGACTTATTCGAGACCAAGATAATTTTTGCGAAATTTAATGCACATGGGGCCTAGGTCAGGACTCAAGCCACTAATAATCAAGGGGACGTTGACACTTTATTAAAATGACTTGCACTTGGCTAATACAATGATACATTCAACGTTAAATTAGATAAGAAAATAGATCAGAAAATTATTAAAAAGTTCTTGATTTTTTTGTACCATGCTCAATCTGTATGCAATCACAGCCATATTCATGCCATCACATCAAATTGCAGAAATAAAGCAAATTAGTTGTTTCCGAGGGCAAAACTTGCATTAAGATGTAAAGAAACATTTTTTCCATAGATCAAACCTGATACTATTGTGTTGGTAGTAATTTTGTGGAAAACTTAATTAAATACAAGGGTATGCTAAGGCTGTCTTCAAAGCTGGGTTTGAAATAACTCTGTGTGGCACAGTAGTGGATGTTAAGGTTGTCTTCATGCCCTTCATTTTTGCTACTTATCCAGAATTCATGTTTTTAGGGTTGTTCATTGTTATTTATGCCCAAAACTTCAAAAAGGATCGTTGTTTGGGGTTAAATATGTGCCCATTGGAAGAGATGAGATTTCATCATGAAAAGAGCTCATAAAGCTACCTAGAATGACTTAAATCGCACCCACACATGGTTTTTAGGGTATGAAATTAACTCAAATCTACTTTTTTAGTTCTGTTTACACCATTTTTGTTGAGAGAAAGCACCCAGAATTCATAATACTGCTATAAGCTACTGATTGGGAGATTAAAACAACCCTTATTTGTGCCCACAATGAAGGATTGAGGCTGTTGGAGTGCCCAGGTCTGCTCTTCGTGTCCATATCCATGCCCAAAATTATTTCTTAATTCCATTTCAACCCTCAAATTCAACCCATCATTCCTCCAAACCTATTGTTGGTGGTTGTTAATCACTTTTCATCGGGCTGTTCATGCCTAGAATTGTCTTCTAACCCTCCAATTCGGCCCAGTTTTAGAGATAGGCCTGTTTGGTAGTGGAAAGGTGCACATGGATGACTGATTCACAAAGTTTCTTGCCACATATTCACTCAGCACAGGAATTGAGATATCACCAAATAAATCTCAGCAGTCACAACGATGGAGTCGATTGGGATGGGGGATATGCAATAAACCAAATAGATTATGTGTAGACATGGGTGACGAAGTGCATATGCCCTAGACAAGGGTTACAAGCACTTTTTCCACGAAATAGAGATGATGTTGATGATGAAACAAATTGAGTATTAATACTTCCCTCATTTTGGTTTTTGTCTTTTCTTCAGAGTAAAATAATTTTGACATGTTACAAACAAGGAGACGAGTGCCAAAAATGCAACTAGGCAGTTTGATCCCGCATGTGTGGAATGAATTGTAGAAAACAGAAGAAACCATCAGGGGTGGGTATACTTGGAGGGAAATTGTTGGAAATTATGAAAGGAAACACCTGACACATAATCGCTCAAAACTGCATGTGCATTCTATCTCAAACTGTAAGGAAGAAAATGATAATGCATTAGCTCACAACTAAAGCTCACCAACCAGCACAGTGGTGTGCCTTGCATCTCCTTTATAGACTAGGAAGGAGAGGGAAGATACAGTGTACTTGGTCACATGCAGATAACTCAGACCCCCAAACCCACAGGAATTGGTCTTGAAAAGGAATTTAGTGACAAGCCCAATGATATTGGATTTTTCAATGACCAAATTGGCCCAGGAAGAGACCCAGATAGATGGTTTGCAGACAAGTTCAATGTTGTCAAATTGGAACAAGAGATAAGGTTAGAAGGAAGGGCAACTTTCAAGTTGAAATGCATTGTGGGAAAGGAAAATGACCCCAAGAGAATCACATTGTTGAAATAGCTAGGAGGAACTGTACCAGAGAGTGCATTCTGATTCAAATTCATGATGTTGACGCTAGGAATCTACGCTAGATTTGAATTGATATTGATATGGCCAGAGAAATTGTTGTAAGCAAGAGAAAGTGTGTGAAAGTACTAGATCCTAGTGGGACCTCTAACGATCTGTCCAGATAAAGAGGGATTGTCCAACATCACTTTTATAACTCTTCATGTTCCAGAGTTGCAAATCACACCCACCACAAACATGGGATGTGAATTAAGTTTTGACATGTTTATAAATTACAAATTTGTTTGAAGCATTAATAATCCTTTAGTATGTATTGTCAATTTTTCCCTTTTTGGAACTTTTTATTAACAATGGTATCTCAAGGTTGACTACCTTGCTTTAATTTTGAGGATTTAACTCACAACCTCATTTTTGTTGCTTTTAGGGTGAACTGAAGCAACTATGAAAACTCATTCCAGTTCAATACGAATTCTCCGAGTTTTCATATTCTTCCTATGACAGATGAATTCACCTTAGTTTTTTTAATTTTTCCATTCAACGAGGCAAGTTTAGAATCTCTCTGAAATTCTATATAAACAAAATATGGGTTGTATGGGGTATATATAGGAAGAAACTCATGTTTCTAGCACTTGAGAAGAGAATCATATCATTTCTTGCAAACAAAATGAAAAGGTTGGTGTTCTTCTCTATCTTTTCATTACCCCTGTATTACAGATGAAGTTCCTTAAAACTTCAGGGGACTTTTGTACATGGTCAATGGAGGACTTTTGTACATGGTACATGGAGTACTTTTGATGTGTCCTCCATTGACCATGTACAAATCCCCAAGAACATAAGAACTAGAAACATAACACTATGGATACCCATGCAAAGTAATGTGTAGTGCTTTGAGGCATTGCTCATGGAATTGGAGGCCTCAATGGTTTCTTTCAATCCAAATTTATGATCTTCTTCCCTAGAATTTCATTCCCAATGCCCTAGGACACCTACATAATACTCAAAAACCACCTAATGGCACCAACATCCTCAATCATAGGCCAATGTCATGCTCAGTAGGCCATGTGTTGTTTCTGGATGAAACCTACTTAGCCCTAGCTGGCTAGAAGACTCCTTTAGATCCCAATGTTTAGGTTTCCTCCACTAATCATGTCCTAGTCCTTAAGGCCACAAGCCCTAGATACATAGTTCCATAGATGCCCCTACAAAGTCATGCATGTTGCTTTGAGTTAGTGTTCATGGATTTGGATGCCTCAATTATTTATGTAGGGATAAAGGCATGGTATTCTTCCTTTGAACATGATTCATAATACCTTAAGACACCTATTGTTTGGTCAAATCCACCTAATGGAACCAACATCATGAATCATAGGCCAATGATACACCATGCATGGTTGGTAGAGGAAACCGCCTTAGAATTGGATGGATAGAAGATTCCTTTCGAGCTCAAGGATTGGGTGTCCTCCACTGACCACATCTAAGGCCACATGAATAGAAACCTAGATACAGTCCTCACGCAAAATAGTCAAGTGGAGCTTGCTATCATCCTCAAACTTATTTTCAGGGCATTTAATGGTGACAAATAAGATTCTACAAATCTCTACAGCAACAAGCTCAACTATAAGACATAAATTTTTAGTCTAAGGTCTCACATACAGAAAAACAAGAAAAGTGTTATGGAATTTTCTGGAAATGACTATTTTAGCAGTCAATTTCAAACGCAGTTTCCAACCAAATGGAAATGAATATTCAAAAAATGAAAGAGGATTTTCTCCAGAATGGTTTTATCTACAAAAAAATCTCTCCGTTCCTTCATAGGTTTAATGTTTTGGGATATTCGAATTGATCTTTACAACAATTTTTTCCAAATTTTTAATTCCCTGTTTTAGTCATTATATTTGGGCAAGGATTACGAGAATATGGAGAGGTATTTTGGAAAATTGAAAGAGGCTTTTGTCAAGAACGAGCCCACGCACAAAAGCCTCTCTCATGTTTTACATAGGTGTTACAATTTGTAAGTTACGGGTGTTTCTTTATGACCTATTTTCCATAAAGTTTCAGCAGTTTGCAGCACCATGGGCTAGATTTGAACTCGAGATGCCGAAAACGTTCCCGGTCATGTTCCAGGTCAACTCACATGTCAAATTTCAACTCTGACATGGACGAGTCAGCATCTATTCAACTTCAATTCAACAAGTATTATTAAATGAAATTAAAATTTCATTTACATATGCGTTCCATTTTCCAAATGGTTGAAGGGAATCCAAATAAAACAAAATCCTAAAAGTCAGGGATTAGTTTTTCACATGTCATCTCATTATAACTACTCCCTAAAATTTAGAGATATGTTTTCATGAGTCATTAAACTTAGTAATTATTTACTATTTTTATAAAGAAGATGGAAGGATCGAATCTTGAGCTTAGCTTGTAAAGACGTTTCTATATATTTTGAGAAAAAAGGACAAAGAAAAGGTTCGACTTTTAGTTTGAGAGAGACTCTTCTATTGTATGTGGTAAAATTCTTAATATCTTTATGAAGTTAATACAGGAGGAGCAGTACTTTTGAAATAAGAGATTCATTACAGTGTGTTCATTCAGTGTGTGCCATCTTATTTATGATCATTTCATTACTGTCATTTCTTTATTGCATTCAGTTGAGATGAGATGTATGGAATTCATCCATGATTGATGCTCCTTACATACAGTGAATGCATGTTATGTGTTAAATTATTACTGGTCCTGAATTCACCCTTTTTTGGTGCTCTGTTCATAGTTATCAGCCTTTAAAGTCTTTCTTCTAAAGTTATATTGAAAATTCATCTTGTTTGATGCTTTCAATGTAATGGGATTTCCCACTTTGTTCTACTACCATTCAATTACTGTTTATTGCTGAAGGCTATACTTATTTTTTCTCTGTTTCCTCAAAAGTACATAGTTGTAGTTGTCTTCATATCATATTCCAAAATTTGACCCCATTGCCCAATGGAATCTTTCTCCTATTTGTCCAACCACAATATTTGAAAGTCACCAATCCTTCCCTTTTACAAATCTGGTTATTGAACTTATTGTCAAGCTGTTACCGTAGTGACATTGGGTAGTAGACCTGTAGAGAGATCCCTCTCTAACTGAAAGAGACTAGCTTTCAGTCTAAAGTTTGGTTTGAAATGGTTACCTTTGGGATTTCCTACTGCGAACATAGGACAATCATAGAGTGATAACATAAGACATAAAAATAAAAAAAAGTTGCTTGGTCTCAAAACCATATTTGACACTTTGCCATAAAGTTTGAAAGAACTTGGTTCTAAGGATTTCAATTTTTTTAGAACACATTCACAAGACATGTAAAGTTGAAAAAATTTAAAATAGTGGTCAATAAATTCACAAATATATTTTAGAAAAGAATATATGTGCCTTTAGGATTCTGCATAATTTTAAGTTTTCCATGTTTATTTTAAATGACATTTGCATACTTGGTTTACAAAACATACTTTTTTCATATGCAATTCTCAATAACTAGATAAGCATGAGTCATCTATGTTATATATACAAACATGATAACACACACATATAAGACAAACTTAAGGTTCATAAAAACTTACTGCGGTAAGCCCAAATTCCAGGATCTTTTATATAACTTATCTATGCCTCTGGTAAATAGGTCTCCTTTTCTCCATGTAAATTTGTTCAATCTCTAGCACCTTATCATTTGCTTCTTCATTTCCTACAAATTGCACCAATAAGACATAATTTTAGCAATGCCACACAATGATTCAATCATGGAAACTCTCATCATCCATCCCAATTCAAGGTAAAGAACTTAATAGCCAAGAAGTTGTCCACTAGCACAATTTTCCACCTGGGTGCATAACTCTCCTATAGAGTGATATTGATATAATACATACCAATGTCTGGACTTAACCAAATCAAATTAAGATGCAAGAAAATCCATAACACAGCCAGTGCTATTAAATAAATGTGGACAACAAATAGGTGGAGAGAATTGCAGATAAATTGGACAAACACAAACTAATTTGGAGAAAATATGTAATTACTAGTGTGCATCTCCAACTGGTTCTCTTAAATATATATGCAGAGATGGAACATGCAAACATAATAATTTTGAACAAAGAAAAAGAGCTTCATGGATTGTTCACTGGCACAATTTTCATTTACATGCATGGCTCTCCTGCCAAGTGATATCAATACAATGTCTGGCCTCAACCAAATCAAATCAAGATGGAAGAAAATTTATAACATTTTAGCCCAATTAAATAAAGGTAGATAGCAAAAAGGTAAATGGAGAAAATTTCAGATAAATGAGATGAACACAAAGAAAAATTGTGACACTTGTATAGTTACCAATGAGGGCCTCTCCACCCCTAAGAACATAGAGACTACATCATAGTTGGTTTCCGTGCATCAGGCGGTTCATTGAATAACAATGCTAAACCTGTCACATATGTTATTAACTTTGTAAAATCTCAAGAGAATATAAATCATTCCAAAAGAAAATTTATTCTACATTTCACATTAACACACAATTTGAGACGATGGATAACGTAAATATGAATATTATTAGAAAATATGTAAACTCTCTCGAGATTGGAAATAAGACATATATGCTTCCACTCCTTGCCTATATAGGGAGAAGTGGCCTATATAATCACATCTTGGCTTAATGATGTATACACCTTGAGGTAATCATACATTCTTTATTGTTCAACCTCGAAATACAAGATGCAATTTTTGAAAACAAATTACTTAAACATTGACATGTGGACCATAAGAAATACTATATGTGCTGGAAAATTACACTATGATGATACTGGATCATGAATACGGCAGAGCATAGAGACAATCACTAAAATTTATAACAATTGGATTTTCTTATGATTTTTTATTAGTGCATGAAAGCAGTTTCAAAATATGTACATCAAATCTAATTAGTTGATTATATGAAGAAGGTTGTGTATTTCGAACCCCTTACCTTGTTGGTTTCTGTAGCAAGCTTCCCTAACAGTTCAAATGAAGGTTGGACATGCACAGTCATAAAATACAAGAACTAATTTAAAAACATGATATTTTTGTAGTACTTAGATACATTTTAAACCCTTAGTATTAAGAAAAATAGTAAATGATTCACAAATCCTCGTAAGTAAATTAAATAGATGGCAATGTTAAGATAGACCTTAAAAATTTATTTGAGGATTTAATCCAGTGGGAGGAAACTAAAATTCAACTATTATGAGAGTGAGGTTGTGCATAAACACTCATGATTGAAGCCCAGGTTGCATGAAAAACATTTGAATTCCTGTGTAATTTGGGGGTTTTCTTCATATTTCATCAAAGAAACTAAAACAGTGAAACCAAAAGTAACCATAATGGAGATGGAAATAGAGTAAACTACATCCGCTCAGTGAATATCCAGTAAAAGGGAACAATGATGGGTTTTGTTACCACCCATTTTGTATGGGTGACCTATGCATGTGGATGGTAATGGGTGCTCTCATCGTGGTGGTGATAATCCATCATCAAATAAACAGTGTTGGGAACACATCATCAAGCTACAAAGGTTCTGGACACTCTCTCATACTTATGGAGCACTAAGAAGGGGCAAGAATCATTTTTGGGTTTGTTGCAGTGGGTCTGGCCATCAAAAAGTCATTTTGGGAATTTCAAACAGCTGTTAAGAAGTATGTTGGGTAGTATCTCTGTGAATAAATAGCACTAAGCACTAATTCCAGGCAAGAAGAACCACATAGCAAGCATTGAAAAGAACAATAAAATTCATTTTGAGCACATACAACTGTCCTAGGCTATTATGGGCACTTTTCAGATCATTGCGGCTGTAAGCATACATTTAAGGATTGTAAGCAATCCAAAGGAAACTCTGAGATCATCATCTATAGGTATAATAAAGGTTGTTGCAGGGGTGCTGCAACCTTGTTCTAGGGCATCTTTTTGCAGCAAACAATAAGTACACCGGTGCATGGAATGGGTCAAATATCTTGGATATGAGAGATTTTATAGTGCTTTCTTGGAGTATCTCAAATCACGTTGGATGCCTGGAAATAGAGTTATGGAGCAATTTGAACAATAGAAAAATCATTTTTGGGTGTATTCTGAACAATTTTACCTTGAAAACAATACTTTAGACCTATGAAGAAAGGATCTGAAGGGAACTTGATAAAGGGCATGTTTAGGTTGTTGGAAGCCATTTATACATTTGTATTAATTGGATTTCCTTTCAGCAGATTTCATACCAAATTACTACATCCTTGGAATTAACAAATGGAATGGAGATTTTATGGCATGTAGTAGACCATCTTGGAGGTCCTCATTTTAGGATCATGTTTCTTCATCAAGCAATAGATTGGTCTCTTTGTAGCAGTAGGACTGGGAACTGAAAGGCCCTAAAGAATAAATTATGGGTAGTCTATTTGAAGTGACAGCAGCAACAAGATGATATAGATAATCTTGATGAAAGAATGTTAGATAGATGTAGTCACCTTCTAGGCAAGGTTTGAACTATAGTAGTTGGGCATAGTTCCTCATCATAAATGTAGTTAAAAAGGTAATAAGTTCAGGAGAAAAGTGTGTCTTAAGATTGTGAAGGGGGTGATCTATCCTAGCATAGGGCTAGGGATGACCTGTAAATAATTATAAACTTTGGAGCAAAATTTAATTAATTCTTGCAACGAATGGGTATAAATATTAGCTCGAATGTGCCTATTGGAGGTCAATTTGGAGTGTACCTGTTCTATTTTTTTGTATCCTTTTTTGGGGTTAATCCAAGGAGCAACTATATATGCCTAATGCAACCTGTTCAGATCAACAAATATGTAAATCTGATTAGGGTATAGTTACAGACATCTTGGGGTAGCATTTTATTTTTGCATCTTATTTTGTTATGAAATGTGGGATTCGTCCCCTCTCCATTTGATCAATAATTTAGACCTCAAATTTTCACACCACTTCAATATACTTTAACATAACCAGTTGTGAAAATCCATCCTCCGAGGGAATCACACACTACCATCTTTGGATAAAAATCATGAAGGTGAAACATTACACGCTCCACAAAGGAAACACAAATTTGCAAGAAAAGAAATAGTAGTTGACCAATCTACTGCTAGCTATATTATGTAACTATGATCATAAAAGCATAAACCAATCAAATAAATTGTCCTATATCAAGTAAAAATGTGGAAGAAAAATTATAATGGAAACCAAATAGTAAAAATCACACCCAGTCAAATCAATAACAATAACACAATCACATATTTGCTGATAATACCATTAATGCCAAACAAGAGTAATCCGGAAAAAGAGAAGACATGAATATACAGACCCTATCCTCTTGATGGAAGAATGGATGGATAATTCCATTTATGTCCAAATAAAGGTTGTCAAAATCGATCCCGTTGGGGTTGGGTTGAGTGGCATCCACAATAGCTTCGTCTTCTACAACATACTCCACAACCAGGGGACATCTGTCAGATAACCATCTATAAAATGTTGAGACACCCATTCTCTTACAGATCTAGTGCCAATGGAAGTGGCCATGCCCCCTTCCCTCTTTGATATGCAATTTTTATATTCACTTATAAACAAACCCCTTCCCTCAGATCATGTCCATGCTCTTGTCTCGTTTCCAGTTCTCAATTCTAAAGGGAATTTTACAGTAAAGGCATGAATATATAGACCCTATCCTCTTGATGGAAGCATGGATGGATAATTCCATTAATTTCAAACAAGAGTAATCCAGAAAAAGAGAAGGCGTGAATATACAGACCCTATCCTCTTTATGGAATCATGGATGGATAATTCCATTTATGTCCAAATAAAGGTTTTCAAAATCGATCCCATTGGGGTTGGGTTCAGTGGCATCCAAAATAGCTCCGTCTTCTACAACATCCGCCACAACTAGGGGACATCTATCAGATAACCATCTATAAAATGCTGAGACACCCATTCTCTTACAGATCCAGTGCCAATGGCAATGGCCGTGCCCCCTTCCCTCTTTGATATGCGATTTTTATATTCACTTATAAACAAACCCCTTCCCTCAGTTCATGTCCATGCTCTTCTCCCGTTTCCAGTTCTCAATTCTAAAGGGAATTTTACAGTAAATGCACCCGGGAACAAAAGGGTCAAATCAGAACCCCATCGACGGTGCAAAATTTATTACATATGGGAATATCCAAACCTATGTCCACACAACCGTGCCTTCGCTACTTTAAAAGTGGTGACTCTTATCGCCTTCAAAAGGGAGAGTATACAAAATCTAAAGATTGATGTGAGTGGGACTATAAAGACATAATGAGATAATTAGAGTGTCATCTAGTGAGCTAAAAACTAGTGTTTCATATGTAAGGTAAAAAAATTATTTAAGTTTTTTTTTCAAAGGATATATATTTAAGTTCATTATTATTATATTCAGTTAATTGTAAATGGAATATTTCAAGTCAAATTCTAGATAACAAAATATGTGGTTGTATATATTCTCACCCACTCACTCAACAAGGATAAATTTGAAATACTCATGTATTATGGGCATAAGCTTTTGATATATTATGGGCATAAGCTTTTGATATGGAATTGATAATTATGTGGAACTTGAACTCGATCAACTAGATCACTCACTGATGAAAGGTGAACTAGCTCTAACTATCCCGTAGCTTTCTTTGTTGATATTGCTGGTGGTATTACTAGTAGGTGTAGAAATTAGGCGCTATAGAGAGACGTGTGCAAAAGGCCAGAAAATGAGCAATTTGGTCTCTAGTAGCATTAGCAACATATTAAGGCTTGGTTTTGAAATTAGGAATCTTTAGGAATCCTTAGTATTTATTAGCATTAGGAAGAGTATTAATAATGAGAATTTGTATACTTTATGTCTTATCTTATCTATATTAGCCCTAGGAACTATACTACCTCTTTTATACTCATGATTATTAGTATTAGTGTTATTAGGTATCTTCAACTAGACTTATACTAAACCTAGAATATCTTATATTATCTTCATAAAATGAATAGAATCGATTTGACTATAATCCATTTAGGGAATTTTCATGTATAGGTATGGTGTTATAGAGGCATCTTAGACAACTTTAGTTCTTAAGACAACAATTGAGTCTCATCCTTGTGCTCTTAGTAATTCCTTATACTTTGGTTGATCTTGGTTTCCATATGCAAAGTCTGAGTGGAAATTTGATCTACACTGATCCTAGGTGAGATGTCAATGGTGGAGAAGTTGGAACGGAATCATAACATTGTGAAAATATCATAACAAAGTGATTACAAAGCTAGAATGAGAGAGAATGCGCATTTTTCCTAGAACAAAGCTACTCAATATTAGTGACGGAACAACATTACAGCAAGATATAATAAGTACATAGAGCTAGTTCAAATATGGGCAGAATTATTCCCTCAATTTGTACATGGTCAAAGGTCCTCCATTGACCATGTGTCCTCCATGGAATTGGTTGCTCATAAGATTTATTTATATGATAAGGCTTGGATTTCCTTCCTTGACTATATCAATGTCTTGAGAGCAATATATAATGCTTAAAGGATAATTTTATTTCTTAAGGAATGTTATGTATGGTTAGGGAATGCAATTTTCTAGTTGGGTGTTGATGGTCTATTTTTATCTAATAGAATTGAAGGTACATGGCCACATGACCTCTGGCATATGATTTTAATACTGGCTAGTATTACATTTGCTTCATAGTTAGGTAGGTGTTTTGATATCCCAAGTGTTCCAATGAATAAGGGGCACCATGGGACTCATGGAACATTAACATTGTTAACTTTGTCTAATTTGGTGTTTGGGCGTTATCCAGTTTCCGAGTAAGTCTCCCAACATAGCTCCTCCCAACCAATTTTATTCTGTAAATTTAACTTTCACCATGCTGAGAGCTTGTGAAAAATACTCAGAAGAGTCATCAACTAGTCTCCCTGCTCTCTATTTCTAGTGTAACCATTCCACTTACTGTCTAACGATCCTACACCACCAAATTTAGAAACCATTCTTGATACCACCCTACCACCAAGCCTTCTCGGATCGGTTCTACAAGAAAATATTTTTTCATATCAGTGGTGCAAGGGACAAATTGATCACTCATTGAGAAGTGAAAACCTATTACTATAGAGTCTTGAAGACAGATGCAACAAAAGAATTACAAGACATGAAGAGTCCAAGGAATAAAATGAATCCATGGTCGTTGTCTCTCCTATGCATACCCTCAGCCTCCCTCTGTGTCTGCTTCCCCTCCCCTTCTCAAAACGACGATTCCCCTCAGGCTTTATGTCGAACACAACTCCCTTCCACTAAACCATTGTAAAAGCTCCGTACCAACGCGATGGAGACTCTACAGACCAACATGACGGAGTTCATTTCATCTCTGCGGGAAAAATTGGTAGAGGCAGGAAAAATTGAAGGGCAAGTTAATTTCATCTCTTCCCTTTCAACTAATTTTTGGTTTTTATGTTTTGTTTAGTTTTTTATGCTAAACAATAGCTCTTCAACTATCAAGTTTTTTAAAAAATTACCTTTCAATAATAATTTTTTTATTAAAGAATTTAATTTTCAATTAAAATATGTATATTTTTTTATTTTTAAGGAATTTAATTTCCAAATAAAAATAATATTTTTTTTATTAAGGAATTTAATTTCCAAATAAAAATAACAAGTGTCAAGATTCACAAGTGTTAAAACCTAGCTCAATATCAAAATAACAAAAACAATTTCATGTTTAAGAAAAAACACGGGAGAGTTTCATTAAAATTTGTTTTTAGATTATGATCAAATTTATGAAAAAATGAAAATAACATCTTACTAAAATTAGTAGCTCCAAGTCTCTGATAGCCAGAGGAGAGCACTTTCAAATTGTCTAGAGAAATGGGTATCTAAATTCAGCACATGCTTCTAACTTCTGAGGCTAAAATGCCATAGGTGATGCTTGGTAAATTCAGTAGATGATAGATTGGTGATGGTAGGGAACCGTTGAAGATGATCAATGATGACCTAAGTAGGTAGGGAGGAAAGAATGTTTACTTATTATATGTGGATAGAAGGATCAAGGAAAAACTCAATAGGGTGATCTAGAATTATAGATAGACTTAGGTTGAATCCAAATTTAGCCTTCAATGAGGGATGGAATTGCCAATTAGTATGGTACCTCTATCTAGAATTAAAGAATAACTCTCAATAAAATCCTTTAGAATCCTCAATACCTTGGGAGAAAAGGACAAGGAGGAAAGAAACCATCGAGATGAAGGGGATGACCACCATTAACAAGAAGTAGTAGAGTGACATTTAGGATGAGGGATTCTTAAAGTTCAAAAGTGTACCTTTGAAGGAGACGACTTTCTCAAGTCATGATCCAAAATCTCGCCTATATGGACAATGGATGGGTCCAAAATCTAGACTATGATAATATACCTTTTCACTAAGATAAAATGGAATTAGCATTGCCATTAACTATGGGACAACCCCCTTAATTTTAAACATGTGCAGGTGGAGGAGAATGGAAATAGGAACTATGATGGTTGAGTAGTAGTTTAGAGGAAAGGGAAGGTGGTGCCACTAAGAAACCCAAACCAAGGTCCTTCATTAAACTCGCTCATGAGGTGAATAACCATGAGAAGATGGAGAAGGAGGGATATAAATCTCAAGGAATAAATAAAGAAGACAATCAAGATCATAATGAAACTAAAGAGAAATTAATAACGAATGATACAATACACACTAATCAAAAAACAGATCAAAATCATATCCAAGGAGGGGAGGATGAAGAAAAAATAACTAGGAGACCAAATAAGAGGCTATATACATGAAACTAAATGAATTTAAGATAGAAACCACACCAAAGAAATGGAATCAACAAAGGATAAGGAATGAGATTGTGGCAATGGTAAAATAGTAATATTGCAAATGAACTTGATACTAAAAAAGGAAAAGAGAGCATAAAGAAGATATATAAATTAGAATTGAATGCAAGAGGAGGAGGAGGATGTGGAAGAAGTGGACATGGAGTTATTATCCTTGCATTATAATAAAACATTTATAATTTCCCTTTTAAGTTAGCAACTTGTGAATCTACACTAGCACACGATAAATGGAAATGGGAGGATAGAAATGTTGAAGGATTGTCAAGTTCCCAAAAGAAATTATCATGAATAGACACAAACCCCACAAAGTTGACAAAATATAAGTTGGGACAAGGCGAGAAACTTGTCAATGATAACTTGAAGGAGAAAATGGAACAATTAATTAACCCAAGAAAAACAACCTCACTTAAGGAGACATTTCTTCAAATGCCTAGGCCTTCTAAATAAAAATTCTCTTATGGAACATAAGGGGCAATAATGCACCTAAGAAACAAATCATTTTGCAAAACAAAATAACACTAGAAAAACTAGACTTAGTGTTTATTCAATAAACAAAATGCAAAATGTATAACATGTATAAATTCACCAAAATGATATGGGGAGGATGCGATTTCTTGACTAGAGGATTGAGAGGATTTTCAAGAGTTATGGAAATGATGTAGGATCCCATAAACATGGATATAGAAAACCAACTTACCACCTATTGATAGTTGACTAGCGATTTATACTTTAGACTCAAGGGTAAAGGGAAATATAACTAATGTATTTGGGTTCATTGATCCCTGCCAAATTCTTGATTAATGTTTGGAAATCTTAAGTACGATTAAGGTCCTCCCCAATTAGGAACATTGAATCATTAGAGAATACGGCCTAGCCACAACAAATTCCTTCTTTGAAAAGAAAGGATGAGTGTAAAGGTTGGATGTGGCAAGCTATAGGATTATCCGGGACCTTTTAGAGCATTGATAATTTGTGAATGTATTTCCAAAGAATGCCATCTTCACTTGGAACAATTGGTGTGGAGGGTTGATTATAATATGCTCATCACATGGCTTATAGAATGTCTTGATGAGACACCATTTTGTGGACTATGATGCTTATGAAAGATGCCCATAATGGTAGGATGGACAAAGCTCAACAATGTTTAATAACATGCTTGAGAATAATGTTGTCTCGTGGAATGTTGTGATTTGGGTTTGCATATAAAATGGGAAATTCAAGGAGGCTCACAAATTGTTTAAAAGAATGTTACAATGGAGATATTGTTTGTTTCAAGCATGGAGAGATGTTCTTACATTGGTCTTGTTGTTTCTTTATGTGGACCTAATAGATACTTGGAGTGGATTTGAAATACCAGTTACAATTACCAACAAGCGAAACGGTGAGGGAATTCCATCATGGTACCTTTTAAGATTATCATCATAGTTTGGACATTGACCTTCATTGGTCGAAGACATGACTAGTGAGGAATTCGAGGGATTAAAAGAGTGTAATATGTGATTAATGTGTCAAGGAAAAGGGACAAATGCAAGGAAAATCCTAGCCATTTACAAGGTGGGAAGACACATTAATTAAACTCAAAACCTCAAACATCCAAATATGCCATGAAAGTAAGGATAATTCTTCTGCATCAACCTTACTGTTGGACACCATTTTACACCTATTTTGCCATATAAATCCCTTCTATTTTTCTCCATAAACCTTCATACTTGATCCATAAAACCTCATATTCATCCACAAAACCTTGGTCAAAGGTATAAATGTTGTTGCTTTTTAATAAATTGAATTATGTGACTTTTAAGGCATTTAAATTAAGGTTTTGATTCAAATTACAGAATTTTCTAAATTCCCGTAATTTCTCCTAGGTTGGATACTTGTAGGCCAGTTGGGCACAAACTGAGAGATGGGAGAAAATCCTCAATGTCCAAGGATGGATAAATTTCAAACAAAATCATGATATGGCTCTCACAGGTGTCGAGTTAATGCCGGTCAAAGACGACCACCTGTGCTGCCACTTAGCATAAAAACATGACAGTTTTGATCTGGTCTATTTTGATGGAGCTGATGGATGATCTCGAGGGTAGAGAGATATTAGGAGATTATCATTATGAATCTCCCATAATTGTAGCGTTTCAGTTTTTTTTAAATTGTATAAGTATTTGATTTTGGAGAGGAAAAACCTCTCGGATGATGAACGTATGATTTCGAAATAAAGATTCATAATTTGATAATTTGTTGTGTATGTTCATTTCTATATGGTGAAAGCGATTGAGTATTAAAGTTCTGTAAGTATTCTTGCGTGTGTGAATGAAGCATTGGAGGGCCCCCTTTGCCAAGCATGCACACACATTTCTTCATTACTACGCATTGGTATGTTTTGATTGTATTTTGTAGAGTTATTTTTTATTATTAATTCATACATTGCAGATCGAATTAGATTATATAGGTGCACAGGATTTCATTACAGTATAGGGTTATGAGTTATTTTACTTAAATGGTTAAACACTGTAGGAGCAATTCCAATTACATTTCTTTATCTGATATTAAACTCTTGAGAAGAGTTAAACAGTGTGAATTGTTTTCTTGTAAGGGAAATCGATGGTTGTCTGCATTCAACAGTAAGGTATTAGGCACTGTAATTCATTTTTAGGATTTAGGTTTTAGCATTTTAGTCTCAGAGTATTCCATATATGAATTGCTGATTAAACCAAGCAATCAAATGAAGTTACTTCTGTAAGGAAGGTTTTATGTTTCTTACCTACAACATTCTAGCATCCACTAGATTTATTTCACAAGTAAACTGAATTCTCAATTAAGTCTAGGTTTGAGTCTCTATATTTGGGATATGCCTCTAAGTCTTACAAACTCCGGATTGACATAAACTTAAGCTCTAATTTATACCAGTATATTGGAACCCAACATTTGGCGTCGTTGTCGGGGAGGAATTTTAGAAATAGACTTAAGAAATTTAGTTCTCTTACAAAAAAATTCAAAAACACAGAGCAGATTCTAGTTTTATGTCAAGACAAAGAGACGAAAAAGGAAGATTTATCAAAAACCCCCCAAAAATAGAAGTAACAAGAACTTCTTTATCTGATAAAAAAAGATTCATCACAACTATTGATACTTTTGAAATGATTGAAGAGGAAACATATAAGAAAGGAGGACTAACCTTCGAGCAACGTAGGGAGTATGAACGTAGGATGGAGGTTTAAAATAAACAAAGAGAAATGGCTGAGGGAGAAACATTAAAAGGGCCAACTGCAGAACATCGAAGGGAGTATGAGAGAAGGTTAGAAATTGAAAATAAACTAAGAGAACAAAGAATACATGAAAGGGAAGAAGAGAGAAGGTATGAAAGGGATGAAAGAGCAGAAGAAGACCAGGAAGCCACCTTTAAATTCCCAATCTTGGACACTAGCATCATCCTAAGGGAAGAGGTAAGGATGAAAAATATTCCACCATCTGTTCTACCAAATTTCTATGGCATGACTTCTGAAGATCCAGCTTCTTTCTTATTCGAATTTGATATCTTATGTCTTACCTATGGATATACCGATGACACCCACAAACTTCTTCTCTTCCCTGCTACTCTTAAAGCAGCTGCATTGAAATGGTTCATGGGATTAGGAGAGCATTCTATAACTAGTTGGGATGATATGAGGAAAATTTTTCTTAGGAAATATCAAGCATACTGTAGATCAAAAGATTTAGAAGATGATATTTTTAGGATGTCTCAACAGGAGGATGAAATCTTGGAAGAGTATCTAGAAAGATTCTCATATAACTTGTAGAAATCCAAATACAATTCCTTGACATATGAGATCACTCGGACAATCTTTTTGAAAGGAATAAGAGAAGAATACCTTGATATTTTGAATGTTATGGGAAAAGGTGACATCTCCCACTTACCATTTGATGAGATTACAGACTTATGTCAGAAGTATGCAAGATGAAAGGATAGAAATGGAAAGAGGGATGTAACTTCCAAAGTAACCAAGTCTGCAACCAATGGCATATCCAGAGCTAAACTTGGAAACTTGTTAGAATATTTTAAGACTGATCTTTTGAGTACCTTAGGAACACAGGTCGAAACATCAAAAACCAAGAAAAGACAAGAACAACAAGACCAACAAGATCAAGCCCTATCTATTTTCTGCCCTAAATGTAGAAAGAAACATTCATTAAAAGATTGTCCTCTAAATACTGTTCAAATTTGTGGCTTATGTACTGAAAATCATAAAACTGATGATTGCCCCAGATTGAAAGAATTGCAGGCAGCCTGAATGGAAGAGAATCAAAGCATGGAGTATGTCTATCTTATGGGACAACGAAGACCTTGGAAGCCACGTTTTTCAGGTATGTCTCAAGATCCTATGCAGCAGTTCCATTCAAATTATCAAACTCCTGTTCAAAATTCATGGAGTGCACCTATGCCCTGGCAAACTTGGTCTCCTCAGCAACATCCAGCCCAACTTGCTCCAAATTGGCAAGGGTATACTCATGGTAACCAGACATATCAACAGGCCTATCCACATCCCTATCAACAACCTTTTTCATATCCCCAATACTAGTAGAATCAAGCTTCATTTTTCCAACAACCAAATCCTGCTCCCCAACTAGGCCAACAACCTCAACAACTTCAGTTTCCATCCAACCAAACTCCACCTCGACCAACACAGTTTCCAGCCCAGCCTATACCAAATCCTAACAATAGAATAGATAAACCCATGTATCATGTTGAAGAAGGAATGACACTCTCCTACTCAATCCTCCCACTTCAAAATATCAACTTAAGGTCTGGAAAAACTTTGCAAAAAGAATCTCCTGTTATTTTAGAAGAACAAGCAGAAAATGAGAAAACTCCAAAAAAATCAAATATAGAAAAATTACAGTCAGATAATCACAGTCAGAAAGGGAAAACACTAGTACCTCATATACCTCCCTTTCCAAAGAGGTTGGTTAAGGAAAAACTTTCAATTTCCGTATCTGATTTTGATGTTTTGAATGAGTTAACCAACGTATGTGTCAAATTCCCCTACTGCAGGCTATAAAGGATATTCCAATCTACACAAAAGCAGTTAGGGAATTATGTCTCAATAAGAGGAAGAAGGATCCACCAATAATTCATGTCATAGGAAAATTAGTAGGTTTAATGTCTAACACTGTTTTTATTGAAAAATATGTTGATCCAGAAATCCCAATGGTCACAATAACTGTCAACAATTTTTCAATTCCAAAAACACGGATTGACTTAGGTGCTGCTATCAATGTCATGACACTAGAAACAATGGAATATTTTCACTTGAAAAATCTCAGACCAACCACTAAAGTTTTAGAGCTAGCTGATAGGTCTAAAATTACACCCGAAGGGATCCTAGAAGATATCATAGTTTCCTTAGATTCCTGGGAGTATCCTGTAGATTTTATAGTGCTGCAACCAAAGTCTAATCTAGGAGGGCATCCATTGATTCTTGGAAGACCCTGGTTGGCAACAGCTGATGCTTTTATAGGGTGTAGATTAGGGAGTATGCTCATTTCACATGGGACGAAGAGAAAACAACTAACACTTTATCCTTCTGCCCAATGACCTTCTGTATCAGATCAGTTATCATGGATTAATGAGACAAAAGAATAGGAAAAAGAAGTAATTTAGCCTTTCTTAAGTATCAATCAGTTCTTTGATTTTCAAGAAGAAAACAACGAAGATTTGCTAGATTACTTCATCGTTGAACCTGCTATTTCTGAGGAATTAAGAGACATGCAGTATGCTATTGCAGATCAAGTTTTGGGATAGAATTTTTAGGAAAATTGCATAGTGCATTCTCTGGCATTAGCACTTCATGATATTTTTAATGTTCATTCAATCACTGATGTCCAAAGCAAAACATTTGAAATCAGTCCAGGGAAACACTTGAATATCGGTGCACATCTTACCACATCACAAGAAGACAGTTGATTGCCTTACTGAATAAATATCCCCATGCATTTGCTTGGGAATACACTGACATGCCAGGCATTCATCATGAAACATGCACTCATCACATTTACACAGATGATATAATCAGACCTCTCAGACAACCTCAACGTAGAATGAAACTCGTACTGAAAGAGATAGTTAAGGAGGAATTGGATAAGTTATTAAAGGTATGATTTATCTACCCTATCTCTGACAGCCAATGGGTTTTCCCGTTAGTTGTTGTTCCTAAGAAAAATGGAAAATGGCGGATATGTGTTGATTACAGAGAATTAAACAAGGCAACAACAAAAGATTCTTTTACATTGTCATTTATTGCTCAAGTGTTAGATGCCTTAGCTGGGAAGAAATATTTTTCATTTTTAGATGGTTTCAGCGGATATAATCAAATTAGCATTGTCAAAGAGGACCAGGAAAAAACTACTTTTATGGGGTACATATGCCTATAGGGTTTTACCTTTTGGCTTATGTAACGCTCCAGCTACCTTTCAGAGAGCAGTCTTGGCCATTTTTGCAGATCTAATTCATGAATGTGTTGAAGTCTATATGGATGATTTTTTTGTGCATGGAAATGCCTTTGAGGATTCCTTGGCAAACTTGGAGAAAATCTTAGAAAGGTGCATTGAATCATATCTTTCCCTTAGCAATGAAAAGTGTTTTATGATGTGGACTGAAGGGATAGTTTTAGGACATCACATTTCCTCATCTGGAATAAAAGTAGATCCTGCCAAAATTCAAATCATTGTGAATCTATCTGAACCAATGACTCAAATAGATGTGAGAAGTTTTCTAGGATATGTAGGCTATTACCATAGGTTTATTGAAAATTTCAGTAAGATAGCTCTGCCATTGTTTAAATTACTTTCAAAGGATGTACATTTCAATTGGGATACAAACTGTCAATCTGCATTTCAGAAACTTAAAGAGAAGCTCTCAACTGCTCCCATTTTAAGGGGACCAAATTGGACATTGTCATTTCATATTTCTACTGATGCATCCGATACTGCAATAAGGGCCTCTTTGGGACAAAAAGAGAATACCATGACTTATGCTATTTAATTTATCAGTAAAAATATCACCCCTGCAGAATTGAATTATACAGTTACTGAAAAGGAGATGTTGGCAATAGTTCATGCTGTGAACAAATTTTGTCATTACATTATCGGTTACGAAATTTTTGTCCACACAGATCACTCTGCTTTATGATATTTGATGAAAAAGTCGATTACTAATGGGAGGATAACCAGATGGTTATTATTGATGCAGGAATTCAACATCACTTTTTTAGATAGACCTGGCAGAGAAAATCAAGTGGCAGATTTTCTATCTCGCTTACACAATTCTGGTGAGGTTGTTCCTGTTTTAGATAGTTTCCCTGATGAACACTTATTTGCTATTTCTGTTATAACTCCTTCGTATGCTGATATAGCCAACTATTTATCATCAGGACAGCTACCTCCATCTATGTCATCCAAAGAAAAGAAAAAGATTATTAAGCAAAGTGCTAGACACATATGGGTCAATGGAGATCTCTTCTACACAGGATATGATCTTATTATTAGAAGATGTGTCCGACAAGATGAGGTTTTAGATATTTTAAAAGCATGTCACGATGAACCATGTGGTGGCCATTTTGCAGATAAAAGAACAACATACAAGATACTCAATTTGGGGTATTACTGGCCTTCTATTTTCAAGGATTCTAAGAAGTATGTTAGGAGCTGTGATACTTGTCAACAAATGGGACGACTAGTACGATCTGATGAGATGCCACTCCAGCCACAAGTCCTCATAGAACCATTTGAAAAAAGCGCTCTTGATTTCATTGGTCCGATCAATCCACCATCACAAGGAAAGAAGTACATTTTAGTATGTACTGACTATGTTACAAAGTGGGTGGAAGGCAAACCATTACCAAGAACCATAGAGGAAACAATGGTAAACTTTCTCTTTGAAGAAATATTTGTCAGATTTGGAGTTCCGACAGAGATTGTTACTGATCAGGGTGCACAGTTTACTTCTAAACTGGTGCAGGAGATATCAACCAAGTTCAAGATTAAGCACAGAAAATATACATCTTATCATCCACAAGCCAATGGCTAGGTGGAGTCTACCAACAAAACTTTGGAAGGAATCATCACCAAAACCATCTAGATGCACATAAAAGATTGGTCAGCTAAGCTTACTGAAGCTTTATGGGCATACAAAATCACTTGGAAAAATAGTACTGGTTTTTCTCCCTATCAGCTAGTCTATGGTAAGCAAGTCCTGCTACCAATAGAATTTCAAATTCATACTTTTAAGTTAGCAGCTGATTTAGGGATGGATCTTTCTGAAGCACAACAAGAAAGGATACTATAGTTAAATCAATTAGACGAGATGAGATAGGACGCGGTAGAACACAATATTTTAATAGAACAACAGAGAGCCCAACGGCATGACAAGTTCATCAAAAAGAAATAATTTCACATCAGTGACTGGGCCTTATTGTTTGATTCAAATTTCAAAGACTTCAAAGCCAAGTTCACAACTCATTGGCTTGGTCCATATGAGATTGCAGAGGTATATGACAATGGCTCAGTCAAACTACAAACAATAGATTATGAAGCAAGAACATTTGTGGTCAATGGCCATAGGTTAAAACTCTATACTAAGGCTGCCAACAAAGAAGATTCCATACAGTAGATTTCACAGCAAAGGGAGATGGAAGTGCTGGACAAAAACATTGGTGTTTCTCCTTCACTTTGATAAAAAAAAGGGGGGGGGCGTTAGTTTTGAAAACCAAGCAACTAGCCAACATAAACTCGATTTTTCCTTGGAAAACCAAGTTTACTTGGCCATTGAAAATTCACAAAAACAATTTCCAATTTCCGGTAACAGTTCTTTCATGGCTCATAAGCAACTTTTTTTTAGTTTCTATCAGCAAAATAAAGAGTTTTGTTTGACTTGAGGACAAGTCAATGAATAGGCCTGGAAGGGATAAGCATATCAGAGCTTTCGATTTTTTTGAAACCCTCCAAGCCTTCTCCATATGCTAGAATTTCATTCCAACATGAAGTTTTATTTCACAGATCTTAGGCCTAGCAGAGGGACTTGACTTCCAGTCTTGTAGAAGGCTTCTGAGACAAAACATCAGAAAGTCAGCAGAAGGGACCTGAAAATAAGTACATTTTATTGGAATTTTTGCACAGGAACCTGAGATAGAAAATAGTTTTTAATAGAAGACATCGGAAGGACGTGTGTGAACCAGGAACATGCAAATTCTCTTTTCAATAGACAAGCAGACCAGCTACATCAAGTAGCAAGAAAAGCACAAGGGAATATCAAACAAAGTCTGTAAGAATTTTAATTTTTACGCTTTAAAATTTTGCATGGTTTTTTTTTATTTTTATGTGATGACAAAAAAAATACCTACCTATCCTCATAAACTTGACTGTCTACTCTATCACCTTCACAATCCTTGCCAGCAGCCCATTCACTTCTCATTATCTTACCCTAGGTGTCAAAATGGTGGCCAAGATCAATCTCAGAAGCAATTTTTGACTGATCAAAACCTAGACTGCATTCTACAGGCAGGTCTTTTCAACAGGAAGCAAAGAAAAAAAATATGTTTTGTTTACCAAGGGAATTTGAATATTTTCATGTTTTCTTTTATATACTCTAAGATGAAGATATTATTGCAGTATATGAAAGGGGTCATGGAACATGGGTGAAGTGGCAAATCAATGGGTATTAAGTGGCCTATTCAAAACATCATTGCATAAGAGGAGGGAATCATTGATCTTACCTCCCACGAATTTTGCCCATGTATAGGGAAGCACAATATACAAATTCAAATTCTGAAGTGATATTTCATATATTAGTGGTTGTCCAGCCGACTTGCTCTTTCCCAAACTTCATATCCATGCTGATTAAAAGAGTGGACATATTTTTATTAATCTAAGGAAGAAACACCAGTTGCATTACAGTGGAGGAAAGCGCAGTCTCTCAACTCAGAAACTCGAAGCATTTATTCTTTTTAAATCCTCAGCACAAATTTTCATTTGGTGTGATGAAAAGAAACATCATTGGCATTATAGAAGAAGAAATACAGATATGAGGATGTGTATTTCATTCAGAATGTGCAAATCGAGGAACCACGAAGGCTAGGTAAGCTTGAAACCCTGGTTTTTGCTAGCAATTCAGACTTCCAAAGGAACGATTTGAAGAAAAGAGAAATTTTACAGAGTTTAAAATTTGAAATTGGAATTGCAAGCTAGGGTTAAGTCTTATTTGAAATCTTTCATTGCAAAAAAGAGGGATTTTTCCTGTTAAATTTGCAAAATGGTGTCTAGACTAGAACCAAAGAAATTCGATCCCACTGCCATTCATGAAAGATGCATGGAAATTTTTTAGAAGAAACAGTGGGTGCCTTTTTTTGAAAAGGTTGATGGGCATAATGACAATGTTAGCCTAGCCTTTGCTGGTTCATTTGATGGAGAGAGGGCTACAGTAGGAAATTTGACTTTCAGACTGTCTGAAAATATTTTGCCACAGATCATTGGCTTACCACAGCAGGGGGAGAGATTCTTTAAGACAAAACAATTTAAGGAAAAGGCATGGACACTCTTCTTATGTAGATCAAGGGAAGACTCAGTAAAATGGAAGAAGGGAGTACTAAGGAGTTGGTTGATTCATCCCTGGGATGAAATAGTATATATCATCCAAAGATTCATCACCTATGAAGGAAGATTTAGTATTGTATATCTTTATCACATCAAGATATTGCAGCATTTGAAGGGTGATTGTGAGATTAACATGCCCCATTTTCTATTACAAATCCTTTCCAGGATGGCTAAAGCCATTCAAAAACGTGCAAAAGACAAGCTAACAAGCCTTTTTCATTGTGGGTTCATCAATATAATCATCACATATGAGTTGCAAAGGAAAAACCTGACATGGCAACAATTTATATTTCATAATCAGTTTGAAGAACCAGAAGAGATGCCTGAAGAAAGCTTGAAAGAAGATGAAGTGTTAATGATAACATACACTAAAGATGAAGAACATATCCCTGAGGCAACAAGCTCAAACCCTCCTAAGGGAGGAATGAAATAAGATGAGGTATTGATGATAACAGACAATGAAGATGACTCTGAGGCAACAAGCTCAAAACAGCCTCAGAGAAGGATAAAAACCATAAGCATGATGAAAGAAGAAAGAAAATTCCAAGAGCAAGATAAAATCTTCACCACTTGTGAGAAAAAGTCAAGGAAACGTCAGCAAGCTCAGAAAAAGACACCACTAGAAGAAGATGATGAGAGCCAACAAAAACAATATGCATACGTTCAATCCCTGGAAAGTCAAAAGGAAAGTCCAGCAGGTGAGATAGGACAAATCTATGAAGAAAGAGATACCCAAGAAACTGAAAAGATTCCAAATGAAATAATAGAGCAGAGCAATGAAGTTTCTCCTTTCTTTGAACAACAAGCCAACGAAAAAGAAGAGAAAAAGCATCCAGGACAGAAAAATGCAGAAGATAAATCTTCTCCTTTCTTTGGACAGCAAAAATAAAATAAGGAGTATTCAGGGCAAGAGAATGAAGAATTGGGGATGGACACAGATTTTGATTCGCCTTCAATAAAGATGAAAAAGAAGAAGTCTTCCAAAATTAGTAAAAATATTAAGAAGTTGAAATTGGAAGTGAAAGAATTAGAACTGAAGAATGAAAAGTTAAAAGAGAAGAATAGGAAGCTTCAAGTTCAGAGGGCACAGATCTCCAAGCATGCATATAAATGGCATAAACAAAAGAAGACTTTCAAAGCAAAGTATGAGAAACTGAAAATCCTTTATGCATCTCGAACTTCTACAGATGCATCATCACAGATAGGAAATACATCAAAGGATTAGAAGCAGAGGTTCAACAACAAATTTTTGTGCATGATAGAAACAGGGTCAATTTGTGGAAATACTTTTTATGCAAGAGGACATGCAACAGCTTCCTCTTGGGGGAGATGTTGGACACCATTTTACACCTATTTTGCCATATAAATCCCTTCCAGTTTTCTCCATAAACCTTCATAATTGATCCATAAAACCTCATATTCATCCACAAAACCTTGGTCAAAGGTATAAATGTTGTTGCTTTTTAATAAATTGAATTATGTGACTTTTAAGGCATTTAAATTAAGGTTTTGATTCAAATTACAGAATTTTCTAACTTCCCGTAATTTCTCCTAGGTTGGATACTTGCAGGCCAACTGGGCACAAACTGAGAGATGGGAGAAAATCCTCGATGTCCAAGGATGGATAATTTCTAACAAACTCATGATATGGCTCTCATAGGTGTTGAGTCAATGATGGTAAAAGATGACCACCTGTGCTGCCACTTAGCATAAAAACAGGACAGTTTCAATCTGGTCTATTTTGATGGAGTTGATGGATGATCTTGAGGGTAGAGAGATATTAGGAGAATATCATTATGAATTTCCCAGAATTGTAGCATTTCAGTTTTTTTTTAAATTGTATAAGTATTTGATTTTGGAGAGGAAAAACCTCTCAGATGATGAACGTATGATTTCGAAATAAAGATTCAGAATTTGATAATTTGTTGTGTATGTTCATTTCTATATGGTGAAAGAGATTTAGTATTGAATTTCTGTAAGTCTTCCTGCGTGTGTGAGTGAAGCATTGGAGGGCCCCCTTTGCCAAGCTTGCACACACATTTCTTCATTACTGCGCGTTGGTATGTTTTGATTGTATTCTGTAGAGTTGTTTTTTATTATTAATTCATACATTGCAGATCGAATTAGATTATATAGATGCACAGGATTTCATTACAGTATAGGGTTATGATTTCATTTAGTTAAATGGTTAAACACTGTAGGAGCAATTCCAATTACATTTCTTTATCTGATATTAAACTGTTGAGAAGAGTTAAACATTGTGAATTGTTTTCTTGTAAGGGAAATCGATGGTTGTCTTCTTTCAACAGTAAGGTATTAGGCACTGTAATTCATTTTTAGGATTTAGGTTTTAGCATTTTAGTCTCAGAGTATTCGATATATGAATTGCTGATTAAACCAAGAAATCAAATGAAGTTACTTTTGTAAGCAAGGTTTTATGTTTCTTACCTACAACATTCTAGCATCCACTAGATTTATTTCACAAGTAAATTCAATTCTCAATTAAGTCTAGGTATGAGTCTCTATATTTGGGATATGCCTCTAAGTCTTACAAACTCCGGATTAACATAAACTTAAGGTCTAATTTATACTAGTAGATTGGAACCCAACACTTACCTTAGGCCATTTTGTCTCTAGGGATCATGTGACATTAATAGGCCTATGTCCAGCATACAATCCCTATAAAAAGAATCTTTATCATGTAAGTGGAATATAGTGTTCATTTCAAGTTTGGCACACTATGGATGGCTCTCATGGCCTAGTCCATGTTATAGGGTAAACATATAAATTCCTAGGCCGTAAAATTTTCCTCAAGGGATCGTGGCCCACAAATGGGGCCCTAGTCCATAACGTCATCTCTATGTGGGAAATATTTGGCTTACAAGCAAGAAATGGCCATTTCAAGCTCTATGCGACCAAGAATTGTTATCGTTGATTGTGCCATATTATCAAGTCAAAACATAACGTCTAAGGGTAAGGGGCTCAAGGGTCATGTGTGATGCCCTAGACCACCTCAAAGGCCCCATATACTGTAAAATTAGTCACAGCAGATCTAATGAACAAGTAAATCAATCACAACAGATGAATATAGAAAATATGGTGTAAAACTGTGCAAAACATGCAGCAGTGCTTAATATCCCAATAAGGGTGAATAATTACAATACAATCTTACCATGTGAGTGAGCAATTCGAATTGACTAAGTAGGCCATTCGAATCACTGAATGGAGTAGCTTGACTCCAACTAGGATTCCTCATCATCAATCGGTGGTGCTCATAAATGCACAAGAACCAGTCATCCAGGTGTCAATCTGAGTCTAACTGAGTGTAACAAGTGTAACTGAAGTGTGTAGCACTGATTAAGGGAAGGAGGCTCAGTGGGGGGCGCATGGGAGGCTAACTGAAGTAAGAACAAGTCATCTAGTCAATTTGGAGGTCCAACGGAAGTGAAACAGTCAGTCGGGAGTGAAACTAGCCTCAAATCAGGGAGAATCGGAGCTAACTGAATGTAACTGAAGTGGAACTGCAGTGGTAGGTGAGAAAGTGCGCCCTTGTCTGGCAGTAGGTGAGAAGTGGGCGCCTTTCAGACTAGGAGGGCTAAAGAACTGAAGTAAGTGGCTCCCGGGTGCTAGAAAGAGGTGGCTAAGGTGCTGGAGGCATCAACCTGCTGATTGGGATGCATGCACAGTGCATGCAAACCCTAGAATTTGCATGCAAACCCTAATTGCATGCAAGATCCTGAAAAAGATGATGTGGATATCCGAACACCCCCCCTCAAGATAGACTATGATGTGCAAAAATATAATGTGGGGCCCTGGTAACTAAGACCAAAGGTCACCCCAATACAATATTAATCCAAACTAATAACAGTAAATAAACCGAGGAAATGGGGAAAACCTCATGGGAAAAATACCCCCCCTCAAAATGAACTGTAACACACCAGAAGATTTAACTGCTCCAAACTCAAATAGATATGTCTGGAGGTATCTTACTCTTGGGAGTAAATGGATTATGCTCCAAAAACATGTGCTTGAATTCTCCATCAGTGGATTCAAGCGAATGTGGAGACTTTATGAACTTACTCTTCATACCGAAAATGGTGAGAACAAATCTGAAAATATGAGGATGATCTTGGAACCTGTGATTCGAACCAAGTGAGGTAGGATAAGCTCCAATAAGATCAAATAGCTCTTGAAACTTGAACTTCTTATCAGTAGAATTTAAATCAGCTCCAAGAATAGATGAATGGTTTCTTGAGATCTCCTTTGAACCAACAAGGGTGAGATCAAAACCAAAATCAGCAAAAAGTGCATGAGAATTGAACTCAAGCGAATGGTAGTGCTCTTCACCTTCATTAAAACTCTGAGAAACTTTGCAAATGATAGAACATAAGTTTATAGAAGGCATGCAATCAAGGAGGGCGAATGCTTCATTTCCAAAATCAGATTTTACCTCCAAAACATCAAGTAGATCATTATTCTGCATGCCGACAAACTCATGTGAAGCAGAGGATTCAAGAACCTCTTCGGAATCTAGAGTATGAGCTTGTTTATCTTTCTAAGAATTCAAAATAGAAGACTTTGAGAGAATGAGTGTTGAATCTACAGTTTCTTCTTCATCTTTAACAATTGTTGAGGCCAACACATAACCGGAAATAACACATAAGGAGATCTCACTGGCCTTGTTCTCCAAAAGGCTAGCATGATCCTCTTCTTCCTGCTTTCCAAATTCTCTGTCAAGTTGGACCCATAGATCACTTGGATTTTCAGCAGTCTTACTGAGGTAGCGCATACAAGGAGACATAGCAAGACATATTGCTCCAAAAGCTCTGTCACAATCATTGAGCCAATCATTCTCCTCTTCATCGGAATCAAAATCTCTTGTATTACCAATGCACATATCAAAAAGACATTGTCTCTTCAAGAATGCAATCATCTTTGGTTTCCATTCATCATAGTTGAATGGAGTAAGAATATTTTGTGAAGAAGAACTCTCCATCTTTGCATTAGCAAATGCACATGAGATTTTGCATGCCGCTGCTGAAATATTTTGGTGAGCAAAGATTGCTCTCTCTTCATGTAGAACACCTGTAGAAAAGAGATCTTGTCCCTGCAATGGCTCTGATACCATGTAAAATTAGTCACAACAGATCTAATGAACAAGTAAATCAATCACAACAGATGAATATAGAAAATATGGTGTAAAACTGTGCAAAACATGCAGCAGTGCTCAATATCCCAATAAGGGTGAATAATTACAATACAATCTAACTCATGTGAGTGAGCAATTCGAATTGACTAAGTAGGCCATTCGAATCATTGAATGGAGTAGCTTGACTCCAACTAGGAGTCCTCATCATCAATCGGTGGTGCTCATCAATGCACAAGAACCAGTCATCCAGGTGTCAATCTAAGTCTAACTGAGTGTAACAAGTGTAACTGAAATGTGTAGCACTGATTAAGGGAAGGAGGCTCAGTGGGGGGCGCATGGGAGGCTAACTGAAGTCAGAACAAGTCATCTAGTCAATCTGGAGGTCCAACGGAAGTGAAACGGTCAGTCGGGAGTGAAACTAGCCTCAAATCAGGGAGAATCGGAGCTAACTGAATGTAACTGAAGTGGAACTGCAGTGGTAGGTGAGAAAGTGCGCCCTTCTCTGGCAGTAGGTGAGAAGTGGGCGCCTTTCAGACTAGGAGGGCTAAAGAACTGAAGTAAGTGGCTCCCGGGTGCTAGAAAGAGGTGACTAAGGTGCTGGAGGCATCAACCTGGTGACTGGGATGCATGCAAAGTGCATGCAAACCCTAGAATTTGCATGCAAACCCTAATTGCATGCAAGATCCTGAAAAAGATGATGTGGATATCCGAACACCCCCCCTCAAGCTAGACTATGATGTGCAAAAAATAATGTGGGGCCCTGGTAACTAAGACCAAAGGTCACCCCAATACAATAATAATCCAAACTAATAACAGTCAATAAACTAAGGAAATGGGGAAAACCTCATGGTAAAAATACCCCCCCTCAAAAATAGACTGTAGCATACCAAAAGATTTAACTGCTCCAAAATCAAGTAGATATGTCTAGAGGTATCTTACTCTTGGGAGTAAATGGATCATGCTCCAAAAACATGTGCTTGAATTCTCCATCAGTGGATGCAAGCGAATGTGGAGACTTTATGAACTTGCTCTTCATACCGAAAATGGTGGGAACAAATCTGAAAATATGAGGATGATCCTGGAACCTGTGATTCGAACCAAGTGAGGTAGGAATAGCTCCAATCGAATCAAATAGATCTTGAAACTTGAACTTCTTATCAATAGAAGTTAAATCAGCTCCAAAAATAGATGAATGGTTTCTTGAGATCTCCTTTGAACCAACAAGGGTGAGATCAAAACCAAAATCAGCAAAAAGTTCATGAGAATTGAACTCAAGCGAATGGTAGTGCTCTTCATCTTCATTAAAAATCTGGGAAACTTTGCAAATGATAGAACACAAGTTTATAGAAGGCATGCAATCAAGGAGGGCGAATGCTTCACCTCCAAAATCAGATTTTACCTCCAAAAATTCAAGTAGATCATTATTCTGCATACCGCCAAACTCATGTGAAGGAGAGGATTCAAGAACCTCTTCGGAATCTAGAGTATAAGCTTGTTTATCTTGCTCAGAATTTGAAATAGAAGACTTTGAGAGAATGAGTGTTGAATCTACAGTTTCTTCTTCATCTTGAACAATTGTTGAGGCCAACACATGATCGGAAAGAACACATAAGGAGATCTCACTGGGCTTGTTCTCCAAAAGGCTAGCATGAGCCTCTTCTTCCTGCTTTCCAAATTCTCTGTCAAGTTGGACCCATAGATCACTTGGATTTTCAGCAGTCTTACTGAGGTAGCGCATACAAGGAGACATAGCAAGACATATTGCTCCAAAAGCTCTATCACAATCATTGAGCCAATCATTCTCCTCTTCATCGGAATCAAAATCTCTTGTATTACCAATGCACATATCAAAAAGACATTGTCTCTTCAAGAATGCAATCATCTTTGGTTTCCATTCATCATAGTTGAATGGAGTAAGAATATTTTGTGAAGAAGAAGTCTCCATCTTTGCATTAGCGAATGCACATGGAGGAAGTAAGAAACCTGCAAATCACACACAAACAAACACTATGTTTTCAGCCTTGCATGCACATGAGCGAATGCACATGAGATTTTGCATGCCGCTGCTGAAATATTTTGGTGAGCAAAGATTGCTCTCTCTTCATGTAGAACACCTGTAGAAAAGAGATCTTGTCCCTGCAATGGCTCTGATACCATGTAAAATTAGTCACAGCAGATCTAATGAACAAGTAAATCAATCACAACAGATGAATATAGAAAATATGGTGTAAAACTGTGCAAAACATGTAGCAGTGCTCAATATCCCAATAAGGGTAAATAATTACAATACAATCTGACTCATGTGAGTGAGCAATTCGAATTGACTAAGTAGGCCATTCGAATCATTGAATGGAGTAGCTTGACTCCAACTAGGAGTCCTCATCATCAATCGGTGGTGCTCATCAATGCACAACAACCAGTCATCCAGGTGTCAATCTGAGTCTAACTGAGTGTAACAAGTGTAACTGAAGTGTGTAGCACTGATTAAGGGAAGGAGGCTCAGTGGGGGGCGCATGGGAGGCTAACTGAAGTCAGAACAAGTCATCTAGTCAATCTGGAGGTCCAACGAAAGTGAAACAGTCAGTCGGGAGTGAAACTAGCCTCAAATCAGGGAGAATCGGAGCTAACTGAATGTAACTGAAGTGGAACTGCAGTGGTAGGTGAGAAAGTGCGCCCTTCTCTGGAAGTAGGTGAGAAGTGGGCGCCTTTCAGACTAGGAGGGCTAAAGAACTGAAGTAAGTGGCTCCCGGGTGCTAGAAAGAGGTGACTAAGGTGCTGGAGGCATCAACCTTGTGACTGGGATGCATGCAAAGTGCATGCAAACCCTAGAATTTGCATGCAAACCCTAATTGCATGCAAGATCCTGAAAAAGATGATGTGGATATCCGAACACCCCCCCTCAAGCTAGACTATGATGTGCAAAAAATAATGTGGGGCCCTGGTAACTAAGACCAAAGGTCACCCCAATACAATAATAATCCAAACTAATAACAATCAATAAACTAAGGAAATGGGGAAAACCTCATGGGAAAAATACCCCCCCTCAAAAATAGACTGTAGCATACCAAAAGATTTAACTGCTCCAAAATCAAGTAGATATGTCTAGAGGTATCTTACTCTTGGGAGTAAATGGATCATGCTCCAAAAACATGTGCTTGAATTCTCCATCAGTGGATGCAAGCGAATGTGGAGACTTTATGAACTTGATCTTCATACCGAAAATGGTGAGAACAAATCTGAAAATATGAGGATGATCCTGGAACCTGTGATTCGAACCAAGTGAGGTAGGAATAGCTCCAATCGAATCAAATAGATCTTGAAACTTGAACTTCTTATCAATAGAAGTTAAATCAGCTCCAAAAATAGATGAATGGTTTCTTGAGATCTCCTTTGAACCAACAAGGGTGAGATCAAAACCAAAATCAGCAAAAAGTGCATGAGAATTGAACTCAAGCGAATGGTAGTGCTCTTCATCTTCATTAAAAATCTGAGAAACTTTGCAAATGATAGAACACAAGTTTATAGAAGGCATGCAATCAAGGAGGGCGAATGCTTCACCTCCAAAATCAGATTTTACCTCCAAAACTTCAAGTAGATCATTATTCTGCATACCGGCAAACTCATGTGAAGGAGAGGATTCAAGAACCTCTTCGAAATCTAGAGTATGAGCTTGGTTATCTTGCTCAGAATTTGAAATAGAAGACTTTGAGAGAATGAGTGTTGAATCTACAGTTTCTTCTTCATCTTGAACAATTGTTGAGGCCAACACATGATCGGAAAGAACACATAAGGAGATCTCACTGGGCTTGTTCTCCAAAAGGCTAGCATGATCCTCTTCTTCCTGCTTTCCAAATTCTCTGTCAAGTTGGACCCATAGATCACTTGGATTTTCAGCAGTCTTACTGAGGTAGCACATACAAGGAGACATAGCAAGACATATTGCTCCAAAAGCTCTATCACAATCTCTTGTATTACCAATGCACATATCAAAAAGACATTGTCTCTTCAGGAATGCAATCATCTTTGGTTTCCATTCATCATAGTTGAATGGAGTAAGAATATTTTGTGAAGAAGAAGTCTCCATCTTTGCATTAGCGAATGCACATGGAGGAAGTAAGAAACCTGCAAATCACACACAAACAAACACTATGTTTTCAGCCTTGCATGCACATGAGCGAATGCACATGGGATTTTGCATGCCACTGCTGAAATATTTTGGTGAGCAAAGATTGCTCTCTCTTCATGTAGAACACCTGTAGAAAAGAAATCTTGTCCCTTCCATGGCTCTGATACCATGTGTGCGAAGAGCAGTGGGCTTTGCAAGCGGAATAAAGTGTGAAAACTCATAGCATTTTGCAGTGTGGTTTTCCTTTCCGACTGCAACAAGTCTTCCACTTTTGATATCAGAAATTTCAACTGTATTAGGGATGAATGTAACTTTCTTCGGTTGACCAGTGTGTGTCATTTGATATATAGAAAGAAGATTTGAAGCCAAGGAAGGCACATAGAGAACATTCGTAAAGCTTCCATGATCTACATGAATCGTACCTTTTCCCTTTGAAGAAATTTTTGAGTCATCTCCCAAATGGATGGGGATGGAGCTGTTTGGATCGAATGAAGAAAAAGAATCAATATTTGCAGCCATATTATTCGATGCATCCAAATCTATCAAGAGAGTAGTGGGCTTCGAAACAGTTGCCATGAGTGCTTGTCCTCTTTCATGATCATCATTCCTATCCTTCTTCCTTGCACCGTCAGGAAGGGTTATGTTGTTCTTTTCCAAAAGGAGGGCCATTTGATCTATAGTCTTCTTCATACATGAACTTTCGGGATGAAATCCACGGTTACAATAAGTACATTTAGATTTTTGGTTACCTTCTTTGCCCTTTTGCTTGAACTTCGAACTGGATGGTGCATCCGTTTGTTTGCCTTTCTCTCTTTGCTTGTGAGGCTCGAATTTGGGCTTCTCCTTCTTTTGCTTTCCTTTACCATTCGGGATATTGGGTCCTTGAACATATAGGGCTGAATCTTTGGAGCTTATGGACCCCATTTGAATCAACTTGTCATGCTCTTTTGTGACCGACTCAATGAAGGCATTCAAGGTAGGCATCTTCCAATTCGGGGTAGTTAGCCGACCGGAATTGAAAGTAGAGACAAATACCGAATAATCTTTACCAAGCTTGCTTAGAATGGAGAGGATCAATTGTTTATCCTCTTTGATAACTCCACTGTTCTTCAACTACAAGTTCAAGTTCTTGAATTTTGTGAAGAATTCATTGATGGTCTCGAAATTCTCAGGACTAAGGGCAATTGATTCATTCTCTAATTGAAAAGCCCTAAGCTCATCCTGCTTGCCAAATAGTGTTTCAAGTTGCTCCCATATAGCTTTTGGAGTCTTCAATCCGCTGAGATGGAAGTGAAGATCTTTGGAGATGGAGAGACAAAGAAGACCATAAGCTTCATCAAGCTTGTTGTAGTGTTTGGTTCTATCTGACGGATTGTTTGGCTCCAATTCAAGACCAACAGTGACTCGGTAGTAACCTTTTGAACGTAATATGATCTCCATATCATCTTTCCAATCAAAATAATTGAATGGGGCGAGGATAGGCTTTGAAGAAGAGTATTCCATTGCTAGGAGCGAGTGCACACTGATGTAGAGGAGCTTGCATGCACAATGTAGCGAATGCAATTGATGTAGAAGAGCTTGCATGCACAATGTAGCGAATGCAATTGATGGAGACAATAAACCTGCAAATCACAATAAACCAAGAACAATGAGGTCGAACAATCCACCCTTTTAGAGTTGCATCACACCTGGGATTGGAGATCAAACAATGTTGAAAAGGTCCAATGTATCAGATCCAGGAACTATGTGGAAACTCAAGCTTCTGGAGTGGTATTGGAAGTATTTTCAAGCTTTGCATGCACAGGAGCGAATGCCCTTGAGATATTTCATGCCAAAATTTTTTGCAATCACATGGAGGAAGTAAGAAACCTGCAAATTACACACAAACAAACAGATCTAATGAACAAGTAAATCAATCACAACAGATGAACATAGAAAATATGGTGCAAAACTATGCAAAACATGCAGCAGTGCTCAATATCCCAATAAGGGTGAATAATTACAATACAATCTGACAATGTGAGTGAGCAATTCGAATTGACTAAGTAGGCCATTCGAATCACTGAATGGAGTAGCTTGACTCCAACTAGGAGTCCTCATCATCAATCGGTGGTGCTCATCAATGCACAAGAACCAGTCATCCAGGTGTCAATCTGAGTCTAACTGAGTGTAACAAGTGTAACTGAAGTGTGTAGCACTGATTAAGGGAAGGAGGCTCAGTGGGGGGCGCATGGGAGGCTAACTGAAGTAAGAACAAGTCATCTAGTCAATCTGGAGGTCCAACGGAAGTGAAACAGTCAGTCGGGAGTGAAACTAGCCTCAAATCAGGGAGAATCGGAGCTAACTGAATGTAACTGAAGTGGAACTGCAGTGGTAGGTGAAGAAGTGCGCCCTTCTCTGGCAGTAGGTGAGAAGTGGGCGCCTTCCTGACTAGGAGGGCTAAAACTCTGAAGTAAGTGGCTCCTGGGTGCTAGAATAAGGTGGCTAAGGTGCTGGAGGCATCAACCTGGTGACTGGGATGCATCCAAAATGCATGCAAACCCTAATTGCATGCAAGATCCTGAAAAAGATGATGTGGATATCCAAACACCCCCCCCTCAAGCTAGACTATGATGTGCAAAAAATAATGTGGGGGCCTGGTAACTAAGACCAAAGGTCACCCCAATACAATAATAATCCAAACTAATAACAGTCAATAAACCGAGGAAATGGGGAAAACCTCATGGGAAAAATACCCCCCCTCAAAATAGACTGTAGCACACCAAAAGATTTAACTGCTCCAAAATCAAGTAGATATGTCTGGAGGTATCTTACTCTTGGGAGTAAATGGATCATGCTCCAAAAACATGTGCTTGAATTCTCCATCAGTGGATGCAAGCGAATGTGGAGACTTTATGAACTTGCTCTTTATACCGAAAATGGTGAGAACAAATCTGAAAATATGAGGATGATCCTGGAACCTGTGATTCAAACCAAGTGAGGTAGGAATAGCTCAAATCGGATCAAATAGATCTTGAAACTTGAACTTCTTATCAATAGAAGTTAAATCAGCTCCAAAAATAGATGAATGGTTTCTTGAGATCTCCTTTGAACCAACAAGGGTGAGATCAAAACCAAAATCAGCAAAAAGTGCATGAGAATTGAACTCAAGCGAATGGTAGTGCTCTTCATCTTCATTAAAAATATGAGAAACTTTGCAAATGATAGAACATAAGTTTATAGAAGGAATGCAATCAAGGAGGGTGAATGCTTCACCTCCAAAATCAGATTTTACCTCCAAAACTTCAAGTAGATCATTATTCTGCATACCGGCAAACTCATGTGAAGGAGAGGATTCAAGAACCTCTTCAGAATCTAGAGTATGAGCTTGTTTATCTTGCGCAAAATTAAAAATAGAAGACTTTGAGAGAATGAGTGTTGAATCTACAGTTTCTTCTTCATCTTGAACAATTGTTGAGGCCAACACATGATTGGAAAGAACACATAAGGAGATATCACTGGGCTTGTCCTCCAAAAGGCTAGCATGATCCTCTTCTTCCTGCTTTCCAAATTCTCTGTCAAGTTGGACCCATAGATCACTTGGATTTTCAGCAGTCTTACTGAGGTAGCGCATACAAGGAGACATAGCAAGACATATTGCTCCAAAAGCTCTGTCACAATCATTGAGCCAATCATTCTCCTCTTCATCGGAATCAAAATCTCTTGTATTACCAATGCACATATCAAAAAGACATTGTCTCTTCAAGAATGCAATCATCTTTGGTTTCCATTCATCATAGTTGAATGGAGTAAGAATATTTTGTGAAGAAGAACTCTCCATCTTTGCATTAGCGAATGCACATGGAGGAAGTAAGAACCCTGTAAATCACACGCAAACAAACACTATGTTTTCAGCCTTGCATGCACATGAGCAAATGCACATGAGATTTTGCATGCCGCTGCTGAAATATATTGGTGAGAAAAGATTGCTCTCTCTTCATGTAGAACACCTGTAGAAAAGAAATCTTGTCCCTGCAATGGCTCTGATACCATGTAAAATTAGTCACAGCAGATCTAATGAACAAGTAAATCAATCACAACAGATGAACATAGAAAATATGGTGTAAAACTGTGCAAAACATGCAGTAGTGCTTAATATCCCAATAAGGGTGAATAATTACAATACAATCTTACCATGTGAGTGAGCAATTCGAATTGACTAAGTAGGCCATTCGAATCACTGAATGGAGTAGCTTGACTCCAACTAGGAGTCCTCATCATCAATCGGTGGTGCTCATCAATGCACAAGAACCAGTCATCCAGGTGTCAATCTGAGTCTAACAGAGTGTAACAAGTGTAACTGAAGTGTGTAGCACTGATTAAGGGAAGGAGGCTCAGTGGGGGGCGCATGGGAGGCTAACTGAAGTCAAAACAAGTCATCTAGTCAATCTGGAGGTCCAACGGAAGTGAAACAGTCAGTCGGGAGTGAAACTAGCCTCAAATCAGGGAGAATCGGATCTAACTGAATGTAACTGAAGTGGAACTGCAGTGGTAGGTGAGAAAGTGCGCCCTTCTCTGGCAGTAGGTGAGAAGTGGGCGCCTTTCAGACTAGGAGGGCTAAAGAACTGAAGTAAGTGGCTCTCGGGTGCTAGAAAGAGGTGGCTAAGGTGCTGGAGGCATCAACCTGGTGACTGGGATGCATGCAAAGTGCATGCAAACCCTAGAATTTGCATGCAAACCCTAATTGCATGGAAGATCCTGAAAAAGATGATGTGGATATCCGAACATATACTACATAGGTAATATTTAGCCAATGAGTAAGATATGTTGTCCATTTTGAGGTTTGGCACACCAAGTATGGATTTCAGTCCTTAGGCCATGGACCAAGGTTTTAGATTATAACACAAGGCCTATAGGGGGAATCTTAGCCTATATGCGAGATATGTTCATCATTTTGAGGAAAGGCACGCCAGAGATGATTTTCAAGGCCCATGTTATGATATAAGGTTAAATAAGGGTCTTAGGTCATAACATTTTTCTCTAAGCTCATGGTCCATTTTCAAGCCCTCAAACCACCACGCATACCCTCCATAGGGAATCATTACCCTACAAATGAGATATGATAGACATTTTCCTCTTTCTAATACTAGACATGGTTCTGAATGCATGTGTCATGGTTCAATGCTAAAATCCCTAGGCATACTAATGAGTTCAATGCCAAAAAAACCGCCTCTAAAAGTTCAATTCTCATGAGGGGGGTTCCAAAAAAAATGCCTCCAAAAGTTCAATTCTCATGACTTTTAGTGGGGGTTTTGACAAACCGTCCCCACAAGTTATGACAATTGGGCTTTTAGGGAGGCTTTTCAAACAACCGCCTCCAAAAGTTCAATTCTCATGACTTTTAAGGGGGGTTCCAAATAAACCGCCTCCCAAAGTTCAATTCTCATGACTTTTAGGGGGGGTTTTGACAAAACGCCCCCAAAAGTTATGAGAATTGGGATTTTAGGGGGGGTTTTCAAACAACCGCCTCCAAAAGTTCAATTGTCATGACTTTTAAGGGGGTTCCAAACAAACCGCTTCCCAAAGTTCAATTCTAATGACTTTTAGGGGCGGTTTTGAAAAAACCGCCCCCAAAACTTATGAGAATTGGGCTTTTAGGGGGGGGTTTCAAACAACCGCCTCCAAAAGTTCAATTCGCATGACTTTTAAGAGGGGTTTCAAAAAAATCGCCTCCAAAAGTCCAATTCTCATGACTTTTAGGGGGGTTTTGACAAACCGTCCCCAAAATTTATGAGAATTGGGCTTTTAGGGGGGGTTTTCCAAAAGCTGCCCCCAAAAGTCAAATTTTAGGACTTTTGGGGGCGGATTTAAAAAAACTGTCCCCAAAAGTCCAATTTCCATGACTTTTAGGGATGGTTTTAAAAGACCGCCTCCAAAGGTCTGAAAAAACTTTTAGGGGGAGTTTACCAAGACCCTTGCAAGCCAAAACTTCCCCTAAAGAGCTATTTTGTTGTAGTGCAGTTAAGATTAGCTAAACTAAGTTAAAAGTTAGCTAAGTTAAATATCAGTTAACTAATTAATTAAAGATTAACTGAGTAAGTCAATCAGTTAAGATTAGCTAAACTAGGTTAAAGTTAGCTAAGCTAAATATCACTTAACTATCTAATTAAAAATTAACTGAGTAAGTCAATGAGTTAAAAAATTAGTTAAACTAAGTTAAAGTTAGCTAAGTTAAATATCAGTTAACTAATGAATTAAAGATTAACTGAGTAAATCAATCAGTTAAGACTAGCTAAACTAAGTTACAGTCGGCTAAGTTAAATATCAGTTAATTAATTAATTAAAGATTAACTGAGTAAGTCAATGAGTTAAGATTATCTAAACTAAGTTAAAGTTTGTTGATCTCTTTTTCACTCTCTGGACAGACCCGGGCTTGCGGTAATCTATTAGACCAACAGAACCCTTAGCTCACTGGCCCTTTCGGCAACAGGTCGCAGAAGCAACCTGAAGTCTCACCCGAAGTGATTCTAATGGGAGGCAGAAGACTCAAGTGTCCTCAGCCAAGTTCTGAGGCATCCAGGGTGCTTAAACCCACCTTAACCCTTTCCTCATGAGCTGACTCACCTCATTCTATTACTCCGCCTACACCTCTGTCTTATCGCATTACACAGCGAATGCGATAAGTCTTCCCCTTATGTGAGCCCGTCTAGCGATACCTAAGATATCGTAGGTGCGATATCTTCCCCTTCTTGTCCCTGCGGTACGCGACTCTTGACCGCTCCCTGGGTTAATATGTGGTCTCAGCCATTCTTGTCCTATTACTGCAGTTAGCAATAACATTTAATCTCCAAGCATAACCCTTGCTAAGGACTTGACCCTTGATATCTCGCAACAATGTAACTGAATAGAGTATTACTTTGAGCACTGTCTAAGTGAACCATTCATACATTATGTTCAGTCCATACTCGCACATTATCCTCTGCTTAACAATTATCTAGTTCGCTAGAATTTTAGCTATGATTATCACAAGTGTTATACATCAATCAGAACTTAACTGAGGACCATATACATCACTTATAACAGAATGAAGCATTCGCGTATAATAAAGACAAGTGAATGAAAGCAACAGCTACACAAATACAATAGTGCTACTTAGATAAGCACGTTGTTACTCCCAGGGCGGAACTACGTCCAAGGGAACTGTGGTTCTTGTTACAATTCTGAAGAATAAACACAGTTCCTTTCCAACTCTTTACAACAGGGATCTTCTGGGAAACTCCACCTCAGTGGGAGCCCTTCTCTATAGACCTCTTTTCTCTTCCTTCCTTTTACAATGCACTCCGTTCCTCTCTCAATCCCTGCGGATTGCACAATCTCTCAACAGGTTGGCCCTTGTTCTCTAAGGGATGTTCAGACTCTGCATCAACAAAGACTTGACTACCCTCTACCTAAAAGCTCTATCACTATGTGGCCAACCCCTTATCATATAAAAAGACTCCTATATATAGATGGCCCGAAGGTCTCATCGCAGTTACAAAACTGTGGGCCTTATCCCAACAGTGACTCAACCCTAACCACTTACAGTCAACTGGCTGTACTTCCATAGCCGCCTCCTGTCTCGTCGCCGCTTCCTGCAGTCCTTTGTCTTTAATGCATCGGCCCGTCGCTTCTTCTTGGTTCAAGCAACGCTGACTGTAGTCCTTCTTCTTTAATGACGGTAGCTGAACCCTCTCTTCATCCTCGGCGCCTTTATTACGGTGGTTGAGCTCTCCCTTCGGCCTCTTCTTTGTACCACATGCCTTGACTTTTCTGTACCTATCGCCGTGATTCCCGTCGGAATTTGCGCTACGGCGATATCTTTGTCTTACCGCCAAAATTGGTACTTTCTCTCCAAAATTAGTTATCCTTCCCAAAATTAGCAGCTTCCTAAATGCTGCGGAAGTTCTCTCCAACAAAGTTACCAAAGTTAAATATCGGGTAACTAATTAATTAAAGATTAACTGAGTAAATCAATCAGTTAACATTAGCTAAACTAAGTTATAGTTTAAATCTAAGTTAAATATGAGTTAACTAATTAATTAAAGATTAACTTAGTAAGTCAATCAGTTAATATTAGATAAACTAAGTTAAAGTTAGCTAAGTTAAATATCAGTTAACTAGTTAATTAAATATTAACTGGGAAAGTCGATCAGTTAAAGTTAGCTAACTAAGTTAAAGTTAGCTAATTTAAAGAGAAATTAACTTATTAAGTAAAGGTTAACTGAGTAATTCGATCATTTAAATAAATTAAATAAAGTTAATAAGTTAAGTTCAAACAAGAACTTATCTGGGTAGCCAAACCTAAAATTGGCTATAAAAAAGACACTATGGTGTTCGTAAAAGATCATCATATTCAGAAGCGAAGAATTCATGGGAAATAAAGAACGTTTAATAGAGAAAGATCATGGAGTATTGCTTTTTCGCCCTAGTGGATTTGTGCTCAGCTCGGAACTGTCTCTCGAAGGTAAAACATATGCCAAAAAGAGGTCAGTTGGATGGGAGGAACATTGCAGTCAAGTCCTCAGTCGGTTAGCAATAAAATACTGATAAGTATCTACTGTTTTCTCAATTATTATGTTTCAGGAATTTATGTTATGGATCAACATTTCTTGGGTTTATATCATCTTCATAAAATTTTGTGTTAAATTTCATACATGTATAAAGGCTACCTAAAAGGTTGCTACATTCATATTTCTACCAGAATTTACTTTTCTAAATCTATTGTTACATTGACTAAGTATTAAAATAGGAATACTTGTTTTCTTTAAAAAAATCATCGGCAAAAATGCTTATCTATCATCTCGGGTTGTTAATAAATTAGTACGAATAAAGCTCTCATAATATCCATACACAAAAAGAGAATCATAGGCGTAGGATTCCTGGAAGTGCCCCAAATTCTGGATGGTTTATTTAATATGTAATTATAAATGGTAAATATTAAATAAAAAGAATATTAAGTAAAGTATGCATGTACTGTAAACTAGTAAACATTGTTTACACAGATCTAATTTATATGAACTCAGAACAACACTATCATACACATCTATCACTTTTGAATAAAAACAAAACTATTATTTATATATGCACAATTCTCATTTATTAACCAAAACAGAACCAACATGTATATAACAACCAAAACATAACTATTATATCTCTCACATAATCATAAAGTAAGAAAAAAAAATATCACTCATATTATAGTTTCCACACATAACAGAATTTAAATAGATACCATAACATATTTCAAATATTTAACCAAGTATTAAAACATATACGATTTCTTACAGAATAGTCAGATTAAGGTGTAGTATATACATGTAATGTCCCTTAAAATAGCAAAAATTTCATTTTTTTCCGATACTAGATTAAATTGATAAAGATATGAAGAATAGTAAATTATCTGCAGTAATGAAAAGTACCTACTGTATCAGTATTTTTTTTCTATTCTTTGAAGTGTCTTAGTTTCATAAGTGTCAAGGTTTGCTGATTGTAACTTCTACAGCTTTGCGGAAGAGATTAAATGAAACTCTGTCGTAAGTGAACACGTGTTTAAGGTGTAATAATACAAGTCCTTTTCTTATTGTTTCAAGAGTTTGTGTGCATAATTATAAAAGTCTAAATGACCATTCAGGTGGGATGGATCCCTAATGATAGCGGTGGATGACCCGTTATGAGATGCATGGTCTTTCAAGGGCTATGTACCCCGACAGAACTGCCGAGAGGTAGGGTGTAAGAATTCGGAGACTTCTGACTTACTTAGTGAGTTTCGCTAATGCATTCAATTTGTACTTGTTTGCAGGTATACCTACGAGGCATCTACCGAGAATGCCTACTCCGCCTTTCTAGCAATTGTTTAAGTCTCACGTGTGAGGGCCTTTGAAGGTTGACACGTTTTAGAAGCCTTGTTGGGGTTGTAATACTCGTGAAACTACACCACTTGTTAACCTTGTAATTATTAAATGGCACTATGGAATGTTTTGGGTCATTTTATGGTTGATTGTATTTACAATACATGTGGATTTTGAATGGTTCTAAGACTATAGAGTTTTTGAGTCACGTCGAAATATTTGGAGTGGGTGGTAGCATTGAATGTAGTTCTGCGAGAGCACATGGACAATGCTGCTAGTTTTGTTGGGGGTTTCTTCTAGGGTTCTGCACCAACGAAGAGGTATTTTCGTGGTTCATTTCTCCTGCCTGCTATGGATGCGTTGAGGGTTTCGTTACTGACCTGAGTTGTGGCTCATGGTCAGCACACCATATGGAGTAGAGAAGACTGAAACATTCGGAGGTAATTCTTCTCAGATTCATACTACACCCTTGCTATTTGCATTTATATATGTATATCGTGATATATGGTTCTGACTTCGTATGGCATGTTTGGTTGAAGTTGTTGGCTGGATTTTCCCTTCTGCATGGCCAGGACTCGATAGTGGTGATGTTTGAAAAATGGTATGTCCAGAATATGCCAATTCTTAGCCCCTCCTTTCACCTCTGTGTGGGGGGTACTGTTGATGTGTGCTTATGAGGAACTTGTGAACTTGTTTGGGTTCATTTTCACAAATTTCAAGTTCCTGGAAGTTGCCATTTGCTTGGACTATTGTGAGAAGATGTATCTAATGTCATTTGCAGGCCCTAGAGGATTTTAGTGCGAGGTTTGGGTTATCTGGCTCTATGTTTGAATTTTGTTGAACTCTCGCTATTTGGCAATAATACCCAAGATGAACTGGGGTTTACATTAAATACCTACATCTACGAAATGAATTTGTATGGGCCCTGGAATGTTCTTCTGTGTAAAATTTACAAGGGTTTGGTATCCTATCTAATCTCTACGTTTTTAATTCATATGAATGATGTCTGTATCAAAGGTTTTTGTGCTTTGAAAGATGTTGGTTGTCAGTATGACTGTTTAGATGGCACAAAACGTAAACTTGAGGATAAAATAAAACGCCTGTCATGATCTAAGATTTGGGTTTTTACTATTATGTTTCTGGTTATTTGAAGTAGGTAGAAAGACAAAAGGGTCTCAAATGAAATGGTGGTGGGAATCGATCCCTGTAACATCGTTTGTGAATAACGATTCTCTGTATAATGAGATGGTGGTGGGAATTGATCCCTGTACCATCGTTTGTGAATAATGCTTCTTTGTATAATATCGTGTAAAGTTTGTTTGATGAATATGGTGTAACCCTTCTGCATTTTAATGAAGAATCGTAACCCTAGCTACTGTTTTGATTGACCCTTGAGAGGGTATGGGTTGTTGTACAATCTCTATACTTATGGCATTCTAGTAAGATAGCAGAGCTTGGGATGGGGTTCGATCTCCCATCTCATGGAATGTTATGTTAACGATTTTTAATGTTGTGGATTGTTTGATTTCTGAAATGCAAATCATTGAGTTTCTTTTTCATAGTCTAGGTTGCAAGAATGAAAATGTCTGATACTAAGTTTATAATTCAGAATGCCTGGAAGATGCGTTTAATCCCTTGTGATGAGTTGATTGTGGGTGATAATCGACCCTTAGAAAAGTTCTGTGGATGATTAACTTATTTGAATATGGGAAAACTTTGAGAAAGAGTATGTTGTACATGCCTTCACTACTTGGTACGTTTAATTCAAAGTATGAATTTGTTTCCCTGAAAGGGTTAGTAGTTTTTGAAGATATTCCTAGCTAGATCTGTGATATGTTGATGTTGTATATTTGAAAGAGGACTTTAGTGGAGACAAATATAAAAAGTGATGCGAACATAAATCTTATCCTAGTTATACACAGGGTATGGAAAACGTAATTTCAAACACTGTTTCAGAATGGAGAGGATATATATATAATTTTACTAATGTTGCTCTGAAAGGTGTATCTAAATATTAAGAGCAGATTTCTAGGTTATGGGTTTGCTAGGATGTCTAGCACAGGAACTTGCTAGACATTCTACTAATCCTAGCTTCTAGGTTAATGTAATCCTAGCTTACATCAATTTGTTTTTTTTTGTTTATTCCTATCATAAAGACTATATCTAAACAATTTATGATGAAACAAGAACAAGGCCAAATGATGCTAGGGTAGCATCCTGTGTTACTTATCTAACCTCTATTATAACTTAAATTGGAAGATTCACATTTCATACCTGATTACTTTGTAGCTTGCTCCCTTCCTGAAGTAACCTGCACACTCAAACAACAATTAGTGTAGAGCCCTCTGAGCTCAGCTGACCTATTACAAAGACTTTGGGGCTACCATGTTCCTCCGAACCTTGACCCTTGAAACATTCTAGTTCTATCTGGATCCCCCAGAGCTTGGTTCCAACATGCAATGAGAGGTAGAGGCCCTAGATCCATTGTTGGTTCAATTTTGAGAATTTCTAGGTAAGGCTGCTTCAGCTTCTTGGAGCAGAATACTTTTCTTGGATTACCATAATAGATTGATAAGGACCAAGAATGATGGATAATTACCAAACTTGGGATCTGCCCTCTTTAAGTAGGGAAGTCTTTTAATTAGGACTGTTGAAACAATTTGTTTCTTTAAATTAGATAATTAATAATTAAAAGATATTATTTAATTAATTATCTAGTCCTCTTGAACTAGGATTTTTCCAATTGTTTAATTACAAATTATTTTGATTTATGCTCTTAATAGTAATTGTAATACCAAAAAATGTACTAATAATTATTCTAACATTAAATACATTTCACTTAACTATTAATACACCATTTATAATATTAAATAATGCATAAATCATATATACTAATTATATTTCATAATTAAATAATGACATCATTATTATTAAAGCTCTTATTAATAATAATTGCTTGGAGGCCTTTATACATGTTAGTCATAAACACTACTAGTAGTTATCTTTTATTTAGTTATGTGTCATCACATGACACTTCTATTCTCTTTAACTTCTACGGACAAGGTCGACTTCTTTGGATGGTCTCGGTCAGCTTGGTTAGGTACCTCTAGCCTCTCTCTTTCCATGTCGGATTCCCTCGTTTAACATGGTAGTTCCCGCAGTAGGTGATGATGGATAAAAAGATGAATCATTTAAGCAATTTAAACAGATGTGATAAAAGTGCTCTTCAGAGTCTTTCTGACTCAACACTTTGAAACTCGGTAACCTCAAGTGCTCTCGATAGTCTTTTAACTCAACACTCTCACATGGGCATTACTCTAGTGCAATTCCAGAGTCCCTTGTCAACACTAGTGCTAGAATGTGGTTGTGAGGCACATCTAGAATATTTAAGTTGCCTCAGATCCAGTATTCATTTATCAAGATTGGAGTGCTCCAGGGCTTATGCCCAACACTCAATGTACATCAAGGCTTACTCCCATTACATAATATTTCCTCTAGGTACATCGAGGCTTTTGCCCAGTACGTAGGCAATCCGTGTGTTCCTGAGTCCACGCTCAACACACCATATAAGTCAATCATGTCATTCACATCACTGCACAGTATGTAAGAAAATATCATCTCAGTATATTAGGGTTTTGTACCCACATCATATGGTAAAGACATGAATCAAAACATTAGGGCTTCCTTGCCCAGTATATGATCAAATAATGAAATTCAGTCAAGGTCCATGCCCAATATGTCAGTCTACAAAAGAATAAATCATATGCACTAGGGCTCATGCCTAGTAATAAGAATAAATCCTATGTGTTGGGGTCGTGGCCCAATATAACATCATAAAATAGTCATTCCAAAATTCAGGATATTACATCCCTCCCCGCTTAGAACAACACCATCCCGGTGTTTCTAAGGACTAGGAATGAGGTCATGAAACAAGGCGGGGTATGCCTCTTTCATGGTGGCCTCATTCTCCCAAGTAGCCTCATCTGGTTCAAAGTGCCTCCATTGCACTTTCAGCTGAGTAATGGTCCTCCTCCTAAGCTGGACCTCTCTCTTGTCCAGAATGTGGAGTGGTTCTGGCGTGAAATCCCCTTCGGGCTCCACCTGTAATAAGGATCAATCAATAACATGTTTAGTATCGTATACATATTTCTTTAATAGTGAAGCATGAAAAACATTAGGAACTTTTATATGCACTGGTAAGGCCAACTCATAATCTATTGGGCCCTTCTTGGCTAGTATTTCAAAAGGTCCACAAAATATTGGGGCTAGCTTCTCGCAACATCCCAAGCTCAACGAGCTTCATTTTTCTTTTATTTTTAGAAACACATGTTCATCGACTTGGTAGTCCTTGTATTTTCTTTTCTTGTATGCATAACTCTTTTGGCGGTCTTGTGCTTCTTTTAAGTTCAGTTGTACCTTGGAGACTAGCTGTTCCAAGTCCTTTAATAGGTCGGATCCTAACATAAATCTATCTACTAGACTGTCCCAAGTCACGGGGGTCCAACATTTCCTGCTGTAGAGTAATTCGAAAGGACTCATTTTGGCCGAGGTTTCATAACTGTTGTTGTATGCAAACTACGCGAGGTGCAAATAATATTCCCACTTGGTGGGGTTGTTCATGACATACATCCTCAACATGTCCTTGAGGATCTGGTTTACTTGTTCTATTTGTCCGTCGGTCTGGGGGTGGTATGTGGTATTGAATTGTAACTGGGTTTCCAGACTGGAGAACAATGCTCTCCAGAAGTTGCTAGTGAACTTCGTGTCTCGATCGAAAATTATTGCTTTGGGTATCCTGTGCAACCGAAAAATATATTTTAAGAATATTTCTGTGATGTGAATTGCTTTGTAGGTAGATTTCACTAGTATCAAGTGAGCTGCTTTAGATAGCTTGTCTACCAGTACGAAGATGGAGTCGTTCAGTTTCTTACTCTTGGGTAAGCATGTAATGAAGTCCATACTTATTACATCCCATTTCCATTCTAGAATGGGTAAAGGTTGAAGTAATCCAGAGGGGTGTTGGTGTTCTTCTTTGACCAATTCAAACTCCTGACATTTTGCGATGAACATTGCGATGTAACCTTTCAGCTTAGGCCAGAAGTAATGTTTCTTTTCGCCGATATCATCTTTTGATATCCGGAGTGTCCTGAATAGGGTTTCTGGTGAAACTCGGTGACAATGTTTGATCTAATGTCTCCACTCTCCAGGACGTAAAGTTGGTCTTTCGACCACAGTATTCCCGTTTCGTCTCTCATATATTCTTTCTACTGTTGGAAAAGTCTATCTTCCTGGATCTTCGCGAGGATTTGTGTGTAATAATGGTCACTCTTACATGCCGTTTGAATTCTGTGGTGTAATTCTGAGTCGATTTGGCTCACAGTGACCTCATAAAGCATATGTGCTCAATGGCTCAAGGCATCCGCAATCTTGTTTTCCTTGCCTTTTACATGCTTTAGTTCGAAATGGTATTCACTAAGGAAGGCTAACCACTTAGCCTGCCTGGAATTTAGGTCGGGTTGGTCGAAAAGGTATTTCATGCTCATGTTATTCATCATCAATAGGAATTTCTTTTCCATAAGATAATGTCGCCACAATTTCAAAGCATGGATGATGGCGGCTAGTTCAAGGTCATGAGTAGGGTAGTTTTGTTTGTGTTCTTTTAGTTTCCTTGATTCATATCATATGGAAAAATTGTCTTGCATAAGGACTCCCTCGATTCCTTCCTTGCTTGCATCTGTGCAAACGACGAAGTCTTGTTGTTGCTGCAACACCCTTCCCCAAGAAAATTTTGAATTTTTTTGGGGCCCCTCCTTCTAACACTTTTGTAGCAAGCTCTTTTAGTTCATCTTTCAGGTTTTCCTCCAACTAATCAAAATTTCATCACCTGCTTCCAAAAGAGTTTCTCATTTTCTCTAAGGAAAAGTCATCCTTTTCCCTTTAGCACAGAGTTTGGTCTCATCTTCCTCGTTGAAGCGCAATTTTTAGGCCTAAGTCCACCGCAGCTCTGACGCGCCTTTAACCATAAGTCCCTCACTCAGCGCAAGCTCTAATCATAAGTCCTCCATCCAATGCAGTCTTTAGCTCTAACTCAACCACCCTTTTGACAAATCCCAAGTTTGTTATCTGGCGCAATAAGCCGACCACCGTTAGCGCAAGAGATAATTTTTGTCCTACGCTTGAGGTGCAAGAATTATCACTATCTTCCCCGCCTTGGAGCTGCGTTTCACTTCCTTTGAAGGATTAAAAGTCAGCGCGTCACTCCCTAGTGCTACTATGATGATAGAGTCGAATCCCAAGCGCTAGAGATGTGCTTATCCTTCCCGCTTGCAAATCCATGCTCGTCTTTCAGGATAACTCATTTCTGGCACGTTTTTTTCTTAGCACAATCCTAATGCTGGGATTGTCGATTGAGCGCAAAGCTTATCTTTGAACATGCGCTTGCCACATAGCGCGAAACATTACGTTCCCCACTTGGCACAAAAGCTGAAATCAATACTCGGCATGAAAAGATCTCCTCGATCCCTATGCACCGGCAGAGTTGGTAAGGATTTTATTAAAGCCATGTGCCACTCTTAATGACTGATTCCTCGAGCCCCGTTCTCTTAACCCGCCAACTTTAAACGTACATGAGCATTTAAATCTCCCCTATTTGATGCATGCAATGGTGTGTTGGGTTTTATTTGGTCATTTTCTCTCGGAGCACTCGCCATCTGCATCGAAATTCAAAGCTGCTGTTCGCTGCAAACAGTTGAGGTCTTGGAGCGCCCGCCATACTAACAGGTGGGCTCTTTCCCAATCCTGCTTTTGGATTAGTAGGTTAAAAGAGTCATTCACGCACAGTTGAATAGCTCAAACGCCCTCCGTTTTACTTGGCTTGAAAGCTAGAAAGGATGTAGAACAGCCGCTGTTCTTTTCCCTATAAGGATACGAAGCCACCACCTTCAGACCAGGGCAGAGACGGCCCCATCTCACAGGCACACAAGTCTCTCCCCTTTATTGTGTTTTCGGCTTTCGTAGATTTTCCCACAGAGTTTTCGTTCACCAAGCGAAACCTGCGGCTCCCCACGACCACATGTTGAAAGTCTTGTATATGTTTTCTTGGTTACGTAATAGTTTGGGGGTCTTTTTCCTTGTTTAGAGTCTTTTTTTTTTTTTTTAATTTTATTTTATTTTATTATTATTATTATTATTATTATTATTTTTATTTTTTTTTTTTTTATTTATTTATTTTTTTTTTTTCTGAAAATATGAAGTGCCCTGGTCATGAGGTCGATTCGTCCCAGTAGTATTTTTAGTTGACTCATATTTTTCGCTCAAACCCATAGAAGCCACAACATTCCGACACCTCGTTTGCAAAACTCTTGTCCGACCATCCTCTGTCCATAAAGCCCAACCCTTCTCGCTCCTTGCAATTAAAGTTTCATGCTGTAAATGCCTAAATTTTCCATTGCTCGGCCGAAGCTACCATGGGGATGTGTTAAATCAATCATTTAATCCCATTTAGAAGCTCAAAGTCATGACTCGATCCTTAGCCGATAAAGCCTGCGGCTGCGGAACTTATCCCTTTTCAGCATAGCTTCCACTCTAAGCTACCGACGCATGAATTGTTAAACATTGACGCATAAATAATTTCGCATGCATTATGTTGAGTGCTAGCGGAAAAGTAAGGATAGGAAGCAACGCATGCAAAATGTGTAAGATAGCGCGCGAGTAATTTTAGCTTTGGTGCACAAACGAAATTATAGCGCTGGCACGCAAAATATTTTAGGTCTTAGCGCAGGAATATATGTTTCGCTCGGTGCCCGAGTAAGTTTAGACGCTGGCGCGAGTGGAGCGTTTAAATCTTACCGTGTGAATTCCAGCTAATACCCAGCATGCGCTAGGTCGCCAATCTTAGCGTGTGCATTATCCCAAACACGGCGCAAAACTTAATTTGGGTGCCAGCGCAGAAATCTCCATCAGAACTTGCGCAAGTGTTTGTTTCACAATACTAAAGATGCCCGCACGCCGAAAATGAATCGCGCAGACCCAAAATGATCTTGCTCTTCGTCCTGATTTGTTGTCTTTGTTATAGCATGAAGGGGCATTGTTGAATTAAGCTTACATATGAAATGAAGATAATTATGCTTGTCTTAGACAACCTCTATTTTATGAAAATGTTATATTTTTGGCTTTGTCTTAGAGTGTTGCTAATGCTTGGAAATGGTCAAACTAAAAGTTTTGTGATGTTGCCTTGCTCGTCGCAGGATTATCATGCATAGGAAGTCAGCTAGGAAGAAGGTAGCGCAGAAAGCGACCTCAGACTCAGAGGTTGAGATTCAGTCAGACACTTCCCTCATCACAATGTTTACTGACACACCAGCTACCACTGGTGTTTCGCCTGGGAGCACCGCCCCTGAATTTCAATGGGCTGATCTTTACAAATTCATCGTGGCTCAAAATGATTCGACGGCCCCTATAGAAGACGCTCTGGTATATGCCAACATCAGGATCTCCTTTTTGAATAAGGCAACAACTCGGCCAGAGCTATTCCCTTATTCTGAAATTGTTGGATGGCTGATTCCTAATATTCGGACCGACACAAGGATTATGACTGATAAAAATGGATTTGTCCTGGCTTCTTTCGCCCCCGATCATGTCACTGTTGCTTACAGATTACCTTCAAACAGGGCTTCTTTGGATGATGAATGGATGGAAAAGCATCAAATGGACTTGTTAGAAACTACCCGTAAGATGACTATAAATGGAAGGCAAATCAAGAGAAGGAAAAATAATGAATATGAGAGCAATCTCCTAAAAACCCCTTACAGGCTCATCGTCTTGATGTTGAGTAGGATCTTCGGCATGCCTAATGGCAATATCTTTAAGATTGGATGGGTGCCAGTTATGTTTCACATAGCCACAAAAGGCACCATCTTCAATTGGGATGAAATAATTTCAGATAGCTTGGCCTCATAGTTAACAGCAGCCCAAGGAGGATTGACCCGAAAGAAGGCAGTTTTCTTCATGTCTTCATACCTAATTGACTACCTGTTAAGCAAGCATTCATTCCCGGATTTGGGTTGTTCGTGGAAGCCGAATGAAACAACTCTCTTCATAGCCTATCAATGCACAGGGGAGAGTAAGTATGCAAACCACTACAAGATGATTTGTGAAAGGTTTATCATGCCGTTGTACCAGCTCATTTTTGTGCAGGAGTTAGATTGTATGTCAGAGAATGCAATGCCTGTCATTGAACAATTTGGAGGCTATTATCATAACACAAAAGGCACATATATTAGGATGAGTGGAGGGACTCATGAACCACTTATGCTCCCTCGGTATGTTACAGACTTTGTTATTCACAAGGAGGTTGTGAGGAAACTCTTCGGCACCGGTGCCATAAGCAGGTTCTTAACAGAAAGGAGGAAGGGAATGTACCCTCCCATGCCATTTACCATAGGAGCCTACAGCCTCCCAAGAGCAAGAGATGGGAAAAATTACGCTCAAGGATTAGAAATCTTCCACTTCGGCTCTGTCCCTTTCAGAAGACATGACCCTAACGGCGCGGTAACCAGGCATTGTCTCGACCTCAGGGTTTCCTTTGAGTATGCTCATGTAGAAAACCGAGAAGAAGAATTCTTTAGAAGTTCCCGCAACCTAACTGAGATAGGAAAGCGCTACAATACAAAGGTTGTGAAAGACCCAAGCCCCAGGCCTGTCGGTTTGATCCAAAGAGAAAGGGAGGCCTCCACCTCACAATCAGGGGAACCATTGGAGTTGGAGCAGGACAAGGTATCCCAAGAGCAGCCATTGGAGTTGGAGCAGGACAGAGTGCTCCAAGAGCAGGCTCTCAATCAGCAGCAGGACCAAAAGCAAGTAAAGAATCAAGGTGAGCTAGTTGCCAAGCTTCAACAAGCGGAGGATGCAAGGAAACAGCAGGACCAAACCTCCCAGTTGGAGCATCTAGAAGAGACCGCTGGGATCTAGAAGGAACAAGAAGATCAAGTATCCCAGGAGAAAGCTTCCAAGCAGCAAACTGAGGAGGAGCAAAGGCCCCTAGGTGAGAAAGCTGATGGATTACAGACTCAACAAGGAGAGTCTGAAGAAGCAGATGGGTTGCTGACTCAACAAGGAGAATCTGGAAAAGTAGATGGATTGTAGACTCAGCAAGGAGAGTCAGCAGGAGAGAAAGATAAAGAGTAGACTGAGAAGTCTCTCGACCCGGAGCCATCTACTCCGACAGATATGGATATTGATCCACCATTGATATGCACCCCAGGGGGAATGCACGAAAAGGGTGCCTATTCAGGAAGATTAGCGCTGACTCCATATAACCCTAGGAAGCAGTGCAAAGTAGCAGACTTGGATACTATATATTTTAGTCCAAGGAAAAGGGCCATCATTGATAGGAGGGTGCAGAAGATAGAAGGCACAACAATGAATATGGAAACCGAGGAGAAAGAATATGAGCTATGGGTAACATAGAAGACATTGGTCCAAGGAACTGATATCGACCCTACATTTCAAGCCCAATGTACCGTGGCATCGGCTAAGGCAACTAAAGCCAACATTGATTTCTTGAAAGAAAAGATAAAGCATTACAGAGAGCAATGCCTTAAGATGAGAGATGACAGAGTGAGGGAGGTATTGGAAGTAAACAAGCTGAAGGAGAAATACAATCAATTGTTAGGAGAGCATCTGGTGCTTAAGTTGGAAATTCTCTAGCTCGAAAATGATAAGAACTCCTTAGAAGTGCAGGTGGCTTTCTCTGAAGGTGAGCTGGAGAATCTGAAGGCTTGGATAGCAGAACTAGAAGAACTCGAAGTAGGTAAGGCTCAACAGATCCAGCTCCACCAGCATGAATGTGAAGGGCTGATTCAAGAAATGGAAGAGCTAGCAAGACAGCTCAAGGAGGAAGCGGAGGACAAACAAAACTTGTCCACATTTCACAAGCATGCATGTGATATGCGATTAAGATCCATCAGCTGCTAATGCTGATCTCAGAAGAGATTTGGAGCATGAAAGAGATGATCAAGAAAATGACAACAATTTAAACCAAAGCCCTAAAGACTCGAGAAAGGTGTGCAAATCATGTAGAGGAGTTGAAGCGGCAATCTGAGCGGAAAAAGGGAAAATCTCAGCTCCCTTCACACTTGCGCACCCCTACAGGAGATGAATTGGATATAGATATAGGAATTCTTGAATTCGCTAGAGACTGCAGCACCAAAATAAGTGTGGAAATCAAAAGGATAGTCCACAAGTGTTGTTCCATCTATTCCGTACTCAGGGAATCGCTTAGCAAGTGTCATTTGGTTATCCCCGCCTCCATTTATGATTTCCCTAAAGAAGAAGACCGAGTGTTCAAGTTGCAGAAGGAGCTGGACGAAGACTTGGCTAGTATCAAGAAGATAGAGTTTTTGACTCAGGATGAATTTCAGCGATTCATTTGCCAGCCTGCAATACATATTTATTTCCTGGAAGCAATGGCAAAAGAGGCTACGCAAGGAAAAGCACTGATCAAGTCAAACCTTCAAAAGTAGGAAATAGCATCCCAAGCAATAGTATCTTCTCGTAGCAAGCTCATTGCAAGGGACATCGCCCAATGGAATTCATACATTCAAAGTGTAGATGCCCCAGTAATTTCAAGCGAGTTGGTTGGTGGAGGAGTGTCTTCGAGCCAACAAGCAGAAGCCCCAGCAAATTAGACAGATTATTTTTATTTTGTTTTAAGCAGGTGAAAAAGTGGGATTTCCACCTTTGTGTAATTTCTTTAAAAGGGCAACTGGTCTCTAGTTTTGTCTTATTTGTAAAACCTTCCACGTATTCATAGGCTTTGTAATGATGCAATGAAAGACGAAAGGAGGAGGTTTTAGAATTAGGGTACACTTGTCATCCCAAGAGGCGCTTTGTAAGATTGTAAATAGAAGGTTAGAGGGAATAGAGAAGGACTTTTTGGCAGGGAAAATAAGCTTCTCAGCTTGTACGAACTATTTTATAATTAGCTCTATGGAAGCGATTTTGCCTAATAAAGAGCCTGAGGGAGACATTCGTTTTTCCTGGAAATGGATACTGGATGTTTGCTGGATTATTCTTGTGGCATTCATATCTTGCAGTGAGATCTTTCTTTGCTATTCAGAATTATTTCTGTGTGTTGCATGAACTTACTTATTTTTTGTGCAGTGATGTTTCTCTTAACATGAGTAATAGAATGGTTTCACATGGATTAAAAGCTATCTTTTATATCTTTAATCTCTTGTTGTAGATGTATCTTTGTGATTTAATGGCTATCTGTTGATCTTTAGATATTTCCTTCAACACATTGCTCATATTTACAGTTTGCTCCTTGCAGGGATAGATTAGATTTATTTCAGTCTTAGACACAGATTTGCTTCAAGTTCTGCACTTAGATTAAATTAGCTTAGGCACTTGCATATCATTTTAACAATAAAATCAAAAAATCAAAAAAGAACGGTGGATCGGGCCATAACCGGTGTAAAAGAAAGCAAATCTTACGGTAGCCGGAACCGCTAACCGGACGGATTCCCCATACCAAACAGTGGACAATCTAATTGGGATAGTTTACCAGGGAGAATCCCTTTCTGCTTGATGCTGCGATCTTCAAGGCATCAACAAGTCCCCATTGGGATCAGCAACATGCAAAAACGGTGCACTAATCAGTAGTTGCTTCAGCTTTTGAAAGCTTTCTTCTCACTTATCCGTCCAAATAAACTTGTTTTCCTTTTTCTGCAAGGAGGTCATGGGACATGCAATCCGTGAGAAGTTCTCAATGAAATTTCGGTAGTATCCGGCTAATCCTAAGAACGATATTATATCAAATACGCAAGTAGGTGTGGGCCATTCTTCAATAGCTTTGACTTTTTTGGGGTCGATGGCTATTCCCTTTTCGGAAATGATATGTCCTAACTATTGGATCTGGGGTTTGTAGAAATCGCACTTACTAAACTTGGCGTAAAGCTGGTGTTCCCTTAGTATCCGTAAAACAATTCGGAGGTGCTCCTCATGTTCTATTTCGTTCTTGGAGTAGATTAGAATGTCATCAATAAAGACTAGAATGAATTTATTGAGGTATTTACTAAAGATACTGTTCATCATGCACATAAAGTTGGCCGGTGTGTTCGTCAACCCAAAGGGAATCACTACGAACTCGTAGTGGCCGTAGCGGGTTCAAAATGCGGTCTTGTTGATATCCTCATCACGGATCCTCACCTGATGGCATCCGGATCGTAAGTTGATCTTCGAGAAGATCTTTGCCCCTCTGACTTGGTCAAACAAGTCGTCGATCCTAGGGAGTGGGTAGCGGTTCTTAATGGTCATCTTGTTGAGTTGGCGGTAATCGATGCACATCCGCATCATGCTGTCTTTCTTCTTGACGAAGAGTATCGGTGCGCCCTAAGGGGACACACTAGGTCGGATGTACCCTTTGTCAATTAGTTCTTGTAACTGAAGTTTGAGCTCCACCAATTCTGGTGTGTTCATGCCGTATGGGGCTTTAGAAGCTAGTACTGACCCGGGTGTCAGTTCGATGGAAAATTCTAAGTCTCGTTTAGGCGGAAATCTTGGTATTTGTTCGGGAAATACATCTTTGAATTCCACGAGGACTGGAAAGTCTTCGATCTTAGGTTCCCTATCAGTTTCTATGTTTTGGATATTGAAGGCAAAGAGTTTACAACCCTTTCTGATACATTTCTTTGCTTGTAAGGCGGAGATCTGTCTTACCGACACTTTCTTAGGGATACCCTGAATCGTCTTCTGAATCCCTTGGTCATCCCTGCAGAGTAAGGATTTGTTTAAGCAGTCTAGGAGGACATGGTGTTTTTCCAACCAATCCATGCCGATGAGTACATCGTACGACCCTAGGGGTAGAATGTTTAAATCTAACCTAGTTTGAAATCCGTTTAAGTTTATCTCGCAATTTTTAACTAACTCGGAGACCTTTCGTTTGGTACCGGTGGCTACTTGTACCAGCCACGGTTTCTCATGAGGTTTTCGGTTCAACTTACAAGTGTCCACTAACTTAGGGGAGATATAACTTCGGAAAGTGTCGGGATCTATTACAATTGAAATGGCAGTGTTAGACATCTTACCCTCTATTTCCACCATTGTGGCTTGGTGATCTGCCCGTCGACCATCGAGAGAGGCATAAATCCTTGGTGTCTTTGCCATCTCTCCTACGGTAGTATATATTTGGATGTTGTGTAAAACTCCATCCGTTTTGCTGGGGCAGTCTTTGTAGTAGTGGGGCCCTTGGAATTTCCAGCAAGAAACAGTTTGTGGGACAGCTTTGGTCCCTTTGTTGAATGTTGGCCGGTTGACAAGTGGTGGGGGTGCACTTGGTCGTGCTTGGGGTCGGTTGAAGCCTCTATTGGACGGAAAACTGTTGTTATGTTTATGATAAGGTGGAGGTCTAAAACCCGGTATGCGGTTGTCCAAGAAGGTTCTGAACCAATCTCTATTTCTATTGATGTTGTCGTTCCTTTGTTGTCCATGTTCATAACACAGCCTTGCTTTATGTAAGGTTATATCAAGGGTTTTGGGCATGTCAAACTCTATCTTTTCTCTAAATTTTGGTGGCATCCCTCCCGAGAACTGTTGAATCTTTAACTTATCGTCTTTAATATAAGGCACATAGTGCAACAAGTCTAAGAATCGGTTTATGAATGCTTCCATAGTTAGGGAGGCCATTTTTAACTCATGGAATTCTTTTATTTTCTTGTCAAAGAATCTTTCAGACATATACTTGTCTTGGAATATTCTGCTGAACGTATCCTAGGTTATGTCTCTCAGTTCTTGTCCTTTGGTGTGTTTCAAGTCCCACCACCATCTGGCAGCTTTACCGTTCAGGTTTTATATGGCTAGTCGAGCTTGCATTTCACTGGAGTAATTGTGAAATTTGAAGTATTTATTCATCCCTAGCAGCCACTCCTCATCCTTTTCCCATGAGTTAATATATCCATCATATGTTGGGGCTTTTATCTTTCGGAATTCCCCTTGCAGATTATCGTCACTTTTTCTCCTTTTCTTGCAAGGAGGTGGTGAACATTTATCGTTGGAAGAGCTCTTACATTCCTCTTCCATTGATTCCGGTATGTGTTCTCCCTGCTCTTCTCCTTTAGGGCTAGCAATCCTTTTTGTGTGACTGTTTCCCTTTTTAAAAGTGTTGACTGAGAGTGTGGGTTGTCCGTGAGGTTTCTCCTTTGTTAAAGTCTGAAGCAGTGCCTCATTTATGGCATGTTGTTCTCTTCTTTCTTGCATGTTTTCATCTCGGAAACTTTGGAATTCGGCCTGTAGATTCTGCATGGATTTCATTAAATCTGAGTTGAGTTCCACCACAATTTCTTGCTCTCGTGGTGGAGAGTTTAGATTTCCATGTATGTTGCTACCCCCTTCTGCATTCATTTTCAGACAATGACTGTACCTGAAATGTTATATAAGTATAAAGAGCAGAAAATCATGTTAGTTTATTTTCACATAAAACAAAATAAAAATTTAAATGTATGTTTCTGTTCACTATGTATCTGCAGTGAATTTTTGTAATGATCCCAATAGGTCACATAGTTTTGTAACTGAGCTCTGATACCACTTGTAATGTCCCTTAAAATAGCAAAAATTTCAAATTTTTCCGATACAAGATTAAACTAATAAAGATATGAAGAATAGTAAATTATCTGTAGTAATGATAAGTACCTACTGTATCGGTATTTGTTTTCTATTCTTTGAAGTGTCTTAGTTTCATAAGTCTCAAGGTTTGTTGATTGTAACTTCTACAGCTTTGCGGAAGCAATTAAATGAAACTCTGTCGTAAGTGAACAAGTGTTTAAAGTGTAATAATGCAAGTCATTTTCTTATTGTTTCAAGAGTTTGTGTGCATAATTATAAAAGTCTAAATAACCATTCAGGTGGGATGGATCCCTAATGATAGTAGTGGGTGACCCATGATGAGATGCATGGTCTTTAAAGGGCTACGCACCGTGGTAGAGCTGCCGAGAGATAGGGTGTAAGAATTTGGAGACTTCTGACTTACTTAGCGAGTTTCACTAATGCATTCTTTTGTACTTGTTTGCAGGTATACCTATGAGGCATCTACCGAGAATGCCTACTCCACCTTTCTAGAAATTGTTTAAGTCTCATGTGTGAGGGCCTTTGAAGGTTGACACCTTTTAGAAGCCTTGTTGGGGTTGTAACACTTGTGAAACTACACCACTGTTAACCTTGTAATTATTAAATGGCACTATGTAATGTTTTGGGTCATTGTATGGTTGATTGTATTTACAATACATGTGGATTTCGAATGGCTCTAAGACTATAGAGTTTTTGAGTCACGTCGAAATATTTGGAGTGGGTGGTAGCATTGAATGTAGTTCTGCGATGGAACATGGCCAACGCTGCCAGTTTTGCTGGGGGTTTCTTCTATGGTTCTGCACCAACGAAGAGGTATTTTCGTGGTTCATTTCTCCTGCCTGTTGTGGATGTGTTGAGTGTTTTGTTACTGACCTGAGCTATGGCTCATGGTCAGCACACCATATGGAGTCGAGAAGGCGACTGAAACATTCAGAGGTAATTCTTCTCAGATTCATACTACAACCTTTCTATTTGCATTTATATATGTATATCGTGATATATGGTTCTGACTTCGTATGGCATGTTTGGTTACAGGTGTTGGCTGGCGTTTCTCTTCTGCGTGGCCAGGACTCGATAGTGGTGATGTTTGAAAAATGGTAAGTCTAGAATATGCCAATTCTTAGCGCCTCCTTTCACCTCTGTGTGGGGGGTACTGTTGATTTGTGCTTATGAGGAACTTGTGAACTTGTTTGGGTTCATTGTGACAAATTTTGAGTTCCTGGAAGTCGCCATTTGGTTGGACTGTTGTGAGAAGATGTATCTAATGTCATTTGCAAGCCCTAGAGGATTTTAGTGTGAGGTTTTGGCTATCTGGCTCTATGTTTGAATTTTGTTGAACTCTCGCTATTTGACAATAATACAAAGGATGAACTGGGGTTTACTTTAAATACCTATGTTTGCGAAACATATTTGTATGGGCTCTGGAATGTACTTCCATGTAAAATTTATAAGGGTTTGGTACCCTATCTAATCTCTGCGTTTTTAATTCATATGATTGTTGTCTGTATCAAAGGTTATTGTGTTTTGAAATATGTTGGTTGTCAGTATGACTGTTTAGATGGCACGAAACGTAAACTTGAGGCTAAAATAAAACACATGTCATGATCTAAGATTTGGGTTTTTACTATTATGTTTCTGGTTATTTGAAGTAGGTAGAAAGACAAAAGGGTCTCAATTGAAATGGTGGTGGGAATCGATCCTTGTACCATCGTTTCTGAATAACATTTCTCTGTATAATGAGATGGTGGTGGGAATCAATCCCTATACGATCGTTTGTGAATAACGCTTCTCTGTATAATATCGTGTAAAGTTTGTTTGATGAATATGGTGTAACCCTTCTGCGTTTTAATTAAGAGTCGTAACCCTAGCTATTGTTTTGATTGACCCTTGAGAGGGTATGGGTTGCTGTACAATCCCTATACTTGTGTCATTCTAGTAAGATAGTAGAGCTTGGGATGGGGTTCGATCTCCCGTCCCGTGGAATGTCCTGTTAATGATTTTGAATGTTGTGGATTGTTTGATTTCTGAAATGCAAATCGTTGAGTTTCTTTTTCATAGTTCAGGTTGCAAGAATGAAAATGTCTGATACTGAGTTTATAATTTAGAATGCCTGGAAGATGCGTTTAATCCCTTGTGATGAGTTGACTGTGGGTGATAATCGACCCTTAGAAAAGTTTTGTGGATGATTAACTTGTTTGAATATGGGAAAACGTTGAGAAAGAGTATGTTGTACATACCTTCACTACTTGGTACATTTAATTCGAAGTCTGAATTTATTTTCCTTACAGGGTTAGTAGTTTTCGAACATATTCCTAGCTAGATCTGTGATATGTTGATGTTGTATATTTGAAATAGGACTTTAGTGGAGACAAATATAAAAAGTGATGCGAGCATAAATCTTATGCTAGCTATACATAGGGTATGGAAAACGTAATTTCAAGCACTGTTTCAGAATGGAGAGGATATATATATAATTTTACTAATGCTGCTCTGAAAGGTGTATCTAAATATTAAGAGAAGATTTCTAGGTTATGGGCTTGCTAGGATGTTTAGCACAGGAATTTTCTAGACATTCTACTGATCCTAGCTTGTAGGTTAACGTAATCCTAGCTTACAACAATTCATTTTTTTTTGTTTATTCCTATCAGAAAGACTATATCTAAACAATTTAGGATGAAATAAAAACAAGGCCAAATGATGTTTGGGTAACATCTTGTGTTACTTATCTAGCCTCTATTATAAATTAAATTGGAAGATTCACATTTCATACCTGATTACTTTGTAGCTTGCTCCCTTCCTGAAGTAACCTGCACCCTCAAACAACAATTAGTTTAGAGCCCTCTAAGCTTAGCTGACCTCTTACAATGACTTTGGGGCAACCACGTTCCTCCCAACCTTGACCATTGAACCATTCTGGTTCTATCTGGATCCCCCCCGAGCTTGGTTCCAACATGCAATGCGAGGTAGAGGCCCTAGATCCACTGCTGGTTCAGTTTTGAGAATTTCTAGGTAAGGCTGCTTCAACTTCTTGGAGCAGAATACTTTTCTTGGATTACCATAATAGAATGATAAGGACCAAGAATGATGGATGATCCCCAAACTTGGGATCTGCCCTCTTTAAGTAGGGAGGTCTTTTAATTAAAACTATTCAAACAATCAGTTTCTTTAAATTAGATAATTAATAATTAAAATATATTATTTAATTAAATATTTAGTCCTCTTGAACTAGGATTTTTCTAACTGTTTAATTATAAGTGATTTTGATTTATGCTCTTAATAGTAATTGTAATAACAACAATTATACTAATAATTATTCTAACATTAAATACATTTCACTTAACTATTAATACACCATTTATAATATTAAATAATGCATAAATCATATATACTAATTATATTTCATAATTAAATATTGACATCATTATTATTAAAGCTCTTATTAATAATAATAGCCTGGAGGCCTTTATACATGTTAGTCATAAAAGACTACTGGTAATTATCTTTTATTTATTTATGTGTCATCACATGACACTTCTTTTCTCTTTAAATTCTACGGACAAGGTCCACTTCTTTGGATGGTCTTAGTCAGCTTGGTTAGGTACCTCTAGTCTCTCTCTTTGCATGTCAGATTCCCTCGTTTCACATGGTAGTTCCCGCAGTAGGTGATGATGGATAAAAAGATGAATCATTTAAGCAATTTAAACAAATGTGATAAAAGTGATCTTCAGAGTCTTTCCCACTCAACACTTTGAAACTCTGTAACCTCGAGTGCCCTTCAGAGCCTTTTAACTCAACACTCTCACATGGGAGTTACTCTAGTGCGATTCCAGAGTAACGCCCATTTATAGTCCTCTGGGTTTCATATGGATGATGAATGGATGGAAAAGCATCAAATGGACTTGTTAGAAAGTACCTGTAAGATGACTATAAATGGAAGGCAAATCAGGAGAAGGAAAAATAATGAATATGAGAGCAATCTCCTAAAAACGCCTTACAGGCTCATCGTCTTGATGTTGAGTAGGCTCTTCGGCATGCCTAATGGCAATCTCTTTAAGATTGGATGGGTGCTGGTGATGTTTCACATAGCCACAAAAGGCACCATCTTCAATTGGGCTGAAATAATTTCAGATAGCTTGGCCTCATAGTTAACAGTAGCCGAAGGAGGAATGACCCGAAAGAAGGAAGTTTTCTTCATGTATTCATACCTAATTAACTGCCTGTTAAGCAAGCATTCATTCCCAGACTTGGGTTGTTCATGGAAGCCGAATGAAATAGCTCTCTTCATAGCCTATCAGTGCACAAGGGCGAGTAAGTATGCAAACCACTACAAGATGATTTGTGAAAGGTTTATCATGCCGTTGTACCAGCTCATTTTTGTGCAAGAGCCAGATTGTATGTCAGAGAATGCAATGCCTGTCATTGAACAATTTGGAGGCTATTATCATAACGCAGAAGGTACATATATCAGGATGAGTGGAGGGACTCATGAACCATTTATGCTCCCTCGGTATGTTACAGACTTTGTTATTCATAAGGAGGTCGTGAGGAAACTCTTTGGCACCGGTGCCATAAGCAGGTTCTTAACAGAAAGGAGGAAGGGCATGTACCCTACCATGCCATTTACCATAGCATCCTATAGCCTCCCAAGAGCAAGAGATGGGAAAAATTACACTCAAGGCTTAGAAATCTTCCACTTCGGCTCTATCCCTTTCAGAAGGCATGACCCTAACGGCACGGTAAGCAGGCATTGTCTCGACCTCAAGGTTTCCTTTGAGCATGTTCATGCAGCAGACCGAGAAGAAGAATTCTTCAGAAGCGCCCACAACATAACTGAGTTAGGAAAGCGCTACAATACAAAGGTTGTGAAAGACCCAAGCCCCAGACCTATCGATTTGATCCAAAGAGAAAGGGAGGCCTCCACCTCACAATCAGGGGAACCATTGGAGTTGGAGCAAGACAAGGTATCCCAAGAGTAGCCATTGGAGTTGGAGCAGGACAGAGTGCTCCAGGAGCAGGCTCTCAGTCAGCAGCAGGACCAAGAGAAAGTAAATAATCAAGGTGAGCTAGCTGCCAAGCTTCAATAAGCGGAGGATTCAAGGAAACAGTAGGACCAAACCTCCTAGTTGGACCATCTAGAAGAGACCGCTGGGATCCAGAAGGAATAAGAAGATCAGGTACCCTAGGGGCAAGCTTCCAAGCAGCAAACTGAGGAGGAGCAAAGGCCCCTAGGTGAGAAAGCTGATGGATTACAGACTCAACAAGGAGAGTCTGAAGAAGCAGATGGGCTGCTGACTCAGCAAGGAGAATCTAGAAAAGTAGATGGATTGCAGACTCAGCAAGGAGAGTCAGCAAGAGAGAAAGATAAAGAGCGGACTGAGAAGTCTCTCGACTCGGAGCCATCTACTCTGATAGATATGGATATTGATCCACCATTGATATGCACCCCAGGGGGAATGCAAGAAAAGGGTGCCTATTCAAGAAGCTTAGCGCTGACGCCATATAACCCCAGGAAGCAGCGCAAAGTAGCAGACTTGGATACTGTATATTTTAGTCCAAGGAAAAGGGCCATCATTTATAGGAGGGTGCAGAAGATAGAAGGCACAACAATGAATATGGAAACCAAGGAGAAAGAATATGACATATGGGTAACAGAGAAGACATTGGTCCAAGGAACTGATATCGACCCTACATTTCAAGCCCAATGTACCGTGGCATCGGCTAAGGAAACTAAAGCCAACGTTGAGTTCTTGAAAGAAAAGATAAAGCATTATAGAGAGCAATGCCTTAAGATCAGAGATGACAGAGTGAGGGAGGTATTCGAAGCAAACAAGCTGAAGGAGAAATACAATCAATTGTTAGGAGAGCATCTGGTGCTTATGTTGGAAATTCTCTAGCTCGAAAACAATAAGAACTCCTTAGAAGTGCAGGTGGCTTTCTCTGAAGGTGAGCTGGAGAATCTGAAGGCTCGGATACCAGAACTAGAAGAACTCGAAGTAGGTAGGGCTCAACAGATCCAGCTCCACCAGCATGAATGTGAAGGGCTGATTCAAGAAATGGAATAGCTATCAAGACAGCTCAAGGAGGCAGCAGAGGACCAGCAAAACTTGTTCACATTTCACAAGCATGCATGTGATATGCGGATTAAGATCCATCAGCTGCTAATGCTAATCTCGGAAGAGATTTGGAGCATGAAAGAGATGATCAAGAAAATGACAACAATTGAAACCAAAGCCCTAAAGACTCAAGAAAGGTTTGCAAATCATGTAGAGGAGTTGAAGCGTCAATCTGAGTGTAAAAAGGGAAAATCTCAGCTCCCTTCACACTTGCACGCCCCTACAGGAGATGAATTGGATATAGATATAGGGATTCTTGAATTCGCCAGAGACTGTGGCACCAAACTAAGTGTGGAAATCAAAAGGATAATCCACAAGTGTTGTTCCATCTATTCCATACTCAAGGAATCGCTTAGCAAGTGTCATCTGGTTATCCCTGACTCCATTTATGATTTCCCTAAAGAAGAAGACTAAGTGTTCGAGTTGCAGAACGAGCTGGACGAAGACTTGGCTAGTATCAAGAAGATAGATTTTTTGACTCAGGATGAATTTCAGCGGTTCATTTGCCACCCTGCAATACATATTCATTTCCTGGAAGCAATGGCAAAAGAGGCTACGCAAGGAAAAGTGCTGATCAAGTCAGACCTTCGAAAGCAGGAAATAGCATCCTAGGCAACAGTATCTTCTCGTAGCAACCTCATCACAAGGGACATCGGCCAATGGACTTCATACATTCAAAGTGTAGATGCCCCAGTAATTTCAAGCAAGCCAGTTGGTGGAGGCGTGTCTTCAAACCAACAAGCAGAAACCCCAGCAAATTAGATAGATCATTTTTATTCTGTTTTAAGCAGGTGAAAAAGTGGGATTTACACCTTTGTGTAATTTCTTTAAAAGGGCAGCTGGTCTCTAGTTTTGTCTTATTTGTAAAACCTTCCACGTATTCATAGGCCTTGTAATGATGCAATGAAAGCTGAAGGGAGGAGGTTTTAGAATTAGGGTACACTTGTCAGCCCAAGAGGCGCTTTGTAAGATTATAAATAGAATGTTAGAGGGAATAGAGAAGGACTTTTTGGCAGGGAAAAGAAGCTTCTCAACTTGTACGAACTATTTTGTAATTAGATTTGTGGAAGCGATTTTGCATAATAAAGATCCTGAGGGAGACATTAGTTTTTCCTGGAAATGGATACTGGATGTTTGCTGGATTATTCTTGTGGCGTTCATATCTTGCAGTGAGATCTTTCTTTGCTATTCAGAATTATTTCTGTGTGTTGAATGAACTTACTTATTTTTTGTGCAGTGATGTTTCTCTTAGCATGAGTAATAGAATGCTTTCACATGGATTAAAAGCTATCTTTTATATCTTTAATCTCTTGTTGTAGATGTATCTTTGTGATTTAATGGCTATCTGTTGATCTTTAGATATTTCCTTCAGCACATTGCTCATATTTACAGTTTGCTCCTTGCAAGGATAGATTAGATTTATTTCATTCTTAGAAACAGATTTGCTTCAAGTTATGCACTTAGATTAAATTAGCTTAGGCACTTGCATATCATTTTAACAATAAAATAATAAAATGAAAAAAGAACGGTGGATCAGGCCATAACCGGTGTAAAAGAAAGCAAATCTGACAGTAGCCGGAACCGCTAACCAGACAGATTCCCCATACCAAACGGTGGACAATCTAATTGGGATAGTTTACTGGGGAGAATCCCTTTCTTCTTGATGCTATGATCTTCGAGGCATCAAAAAGTCCCCATTGGGATCCGCAACACGCAAAATCGGTGCACTAATCAGTAGTTGCTTCAACTTTTTTAATCTTTCTTCTCGCTTATCCATCCAAATAAACTTGTTTGCCTTTTTCTTCATGACAGTCATGGGACATGCAATCCGTGAGAAGTTCTCAATGAACTTTCGGTAGTATCCGACTAATCCTAAGAACGATCTTATATCGAATATGCAAGTAGGTGTGGGCCATTCCTCGATAGCTTTGACTTTTTCGGGGTCGACGACTATTCCCTTTTCGGAAATGATATGTCCTAAGTATTGGATCTGGGGTTTGTAGAAATCGCACTTACTAAACTTGGCATAAAGCTGGTGTTCCCTTAGTATCCATAAAACAATTCGGAGGTGCTCCTCATGTTCTATTTTGTTCTTGGAGTAGATCAGAATGTCACTAATAAAGACTAGAATGAATTTATTGAGGTATTTACTTAAGATACTGTTCATCATGCACATAAAGTTGGCTGGTGTGTTCGTTAACCCAAAGGGCATCACTACGAACTTGTAGTGGCCGTAACGGGTTCGAAAGGTGGTCTTGTTGATATCCTCAGCACGGATCCTCACCTGATGGCATCTGGATCGTAAGTTGATCTTCGAGAAGATCTTTTGCCCCTCTGACTTGGTCAAACAAGTCGTCAATCCTAGGGAGTGGGTAGCGCTTCTTAATGGTCATCTTCTTGAGTTGGTGGTAATCTATGCACATTCGCATCGTGTCGTCTTTCTTCTTGATGAAGAGTATCGGTGCACCCTAAGGGGACACACTAGGTCGGATGTACCCTTTGTCAATTAGTTCTTGTAACTGAAGTTTGAGCTCCACCAATTCTGGTGTGCTCATGCCGTATGGGGCTTTAGAAGCTGGTACTGACCCGGGTGTCAGTTCGATGGAAAATTCTAAGTCTCGTATAGGAAGAAATCCTGGTATTTCTTCGGGAAATACATCTTTGAATTCCACGAGGACTGGAAAGTCTTCGATCTTCGGTTCCCTAATAGTTTCTATGCTTTGGATATTGAAGGCAAAGAGTTTGCAACCCTTTCTGATACATTTCTTTGCTTGTAAGGCAGAGATCTGTCTTACCGACACTTTCTTAGGGATACCCTGAATCGTCTTCTGAATCCCTTGGTCATCCCTGCAGAGTAAGGATTTGTTTAAGAAGTCTAGGAGGACATGGTGTTCTTCCAACCAATCCATGCCAATGAGTACATCGTACAACCCTAGGGTTAGAATGTTTAAATCTAACCTAGTTTGAAATCCGTTTAAGTTTATCTCACAATTTTTAACTAACTCGGAGACCTTTCGTTTGGTACCAGTGGCTACTTGTACCAGCCACGATTTCTCATGGGGTTCTCGGTTCAACTTACAAGTGTCCACTAACTTAGGGTAGATATAACTTCGGAAAGTGTCGGGATCTATTAAAATTGAAATGGCAGTGTTAGAGATCTTACCCTCTATTTCCACCATTGTGGCTTGGTGATCTGCCTGTCGACCATCGAGAGAGGCATAAATCCTTGGTGTCTTTTCCATGTTTCCTACGGTAGTGTCTATTTGGATGTTTTGTAAAACTCCATCTGTTTTGCTAGTGCAGTCTTTGTAGTAGTGGGGCCCTTGGAATTTTCAGCAAGAAACGGTTGGTGCGACAGCTTTGGTCCCTTTGTTGAATGTTGGCCGGTTGACAGGTGGTGGGGGTGCACTTGGTCGTGCCTGGGGTCGGTTGAAGCCTCTATTGGACGGAAAAATGTTGTTATGTTTCTGATAAGGTGGAGGTCTAAAACCCGGTCTGCAGTTGTCCGAGAAGGTTCTGAACCAATCTCTAGTTCTGTTGATGATGTCATTCCTTGGCTATCCGTGTTCATAACACAGCCTTGCTTTATGTAAGGTTATATCAAGGGTTTTGGGCATGTCAAACTCTATCTTTTCTCTAAAGTTTGGTGGCAGCCCTCCCAAGAACTGTTGAATCTTTACCTTCTCGTCTTTTATAAGGCACATAGTGCAGCAAGTCTAAGAATCGGTTTATGAATGCTTCCATAGTCAGGGAGCCAATTTTTAACTCATGGAATTCTTTTATTTTCTTGTCAAAGAATCTTTCAGACATATACTTGTCCTGGAATATTCTGCTGAAAGTATCCTAAGTTATGTCTCTCAGTTCTTGTCCTTTGGTGTGTTTCAAGTCCCGCCACCATCTGGCAGCTTTACCGTTCAGGTTGTATATGGCTAGTCGGGCTTGCATTTCACTTGAGTAATTGTGAAATTTGAAGTATTTATTCATCCCTAGCTGCCACTCCTCAGCCTTTTCCCATGAGTTAATATCTCCGTCATATGTTGGGGATTTTATCTTTCGAAATTCCCCTTGCAGACTGTCATCACTTTTTCTCCTTTTCTTGCAAGGAGGTGGTGAACATTTATCGTTGGAAGAGCTCTTACAGTCCTCTTCCATTGATTTCGGTGTGTGTTCTCCCTCCTCTTCTTCTTTAGGGCTGGAAATCCTTTTTGTGTGACTATTTCCCTTTTAAAAAGTGTTGACTGAGAGTGTGGGCTGTCCGTGAGGTTTTTCCTTTGTTAAAGTCTGAAGTAGTGACTCATTTATGGCCTGTTGTTCTCTTCTTTCTTGCATGTCTTCATCTCAAAAACTTTGGAATTCGGCCTGTAGATTATGCATGGATTTCATTAAATCCGAGTTGAGTTCCACCACAATTTCTTGCTCTCGTGGTGGAGAGTTCATATTTCCATGTATGTTGCTGCCACCTTCTGCATTCATTTTCAGACAATGACTATACCTGAAATGTTATATAAGTATAAAGAGCAGAAAATCATGTTAGTTTATTTTCACATAAAACAAAATAAAAATTTAAATGTATGTTTCTGTTCACTGTGTATCTGCAGTGGATGTTTGTAATGATCCTAATAGGTCACTTAGTTTTGTAACTGAGCTCTGATACCACTTGTAATGTCCCTTAAAATAGCAAAAATTTCAAATTTTTCTGATACTAGATTATACTAATAAAGATATGAAGAATAGTAAATTATCTGCAGTAATGATGAGTACCTAGTGTATCAGTATTTGTTTTCTATTCTTTTAAGTGTCTTAGTTTCATAAGTGTCAAGGTTTGTTGATTGTAACTTCTACAACTTTGCGGAAGCAATTAAATGAAACTCTATCGTAAGTGAACAAGTGTTTAAGGTGTAATAATGCAAGTCCTTTTCTTATTGTTTCAAGAGTTTGTGTGCATAATTATAAAAGTCTAAATAACCATTCAGGTGGGATGGATCCCTAATGATAGTAGTGGATGACCCATGATGAGATGCATGTCTTTCAATGGCTACATACCCCGGTAGAGCTGCCGAGAGATAGGGTGTAAGAATTTGGAGACTTCTAACTTACTTAGCGAGTTTTGCTAATGCATTCATTTGTACTTGTTTGCAGGTATACCTATGAGGCATCTACCAAGAATTCCTACTCCACCTTTCTAGCAATTGTTTAAGTCTCACGTGTGAGGGCCTTTGAAGGTTGACACCTTTTAGAAGCCTTGTTGGGGTTGTAATACTTGTGAAACTACACCACTTGTTAACCTTGTAATTAGTAAATGGCACTATGTAATGTTTTGGGTCATTGTATGGTTGATTGTATTTACGATACATGTGGATTTCGAATGGCTCTAAGACTATAATTTTTTTGAGTCACGTCGAAATATTTGGAGTGGGTGGTAGCATTGAATGTAGTTCTGCGATGGCACATGGCCAACGCTGCCAGTTGTGCTGGGGGGTTCTTCTAGGGTTCTGCACCCACGAAGAGGTATTTTCGTGGTTCATTTCTCCTGCCTGCTGTGGATGTGTTGAGGGTTTCGTTACTGACCTAAGCTATGGCTCATGGTCAGCACACCATATGGAGTAGAGAAGGTGACTGAAACATTCAGAGGTAATTCTTCTCAGATTCATACTACACCCTCTCTATTTGCATTTATATATGTATATCATGATATATGGTTCTGACTTTGTATGGCATGTTTGGTTATAGGTGTTGGCTGGTGTTTCTCTTCTGTGTGGCCAAGACTCGATAGTGGTGATCTTTGAAAAATGGTAAGTCTAGAATATGCCAATGCTTATCCCCTCCTTTCACCTCTCTGTGGGGGGTACTATTGATGTGTGCTTATGAGTAACTTGTGAACTTGTTTGGGTTCATTGTGACAAATTTTGAGTTCCTGGAAGTCGCCATTTGGTTGGACTATTGTGAGAAGATGTATCTAATGTCATTTGCAACCCCTCGATGATTTTAGTGTGAGGTTTTGGCTATCTAGATCTATGTTTGAATTTTGTTGAACTCTCGCTATTTGGAAATAATACAAAGGATGAACTAGGGTTTACATTAAAGACCTATGTTTGCGAAATATATTTGTATGGGCCCTGGAATGTCCTTCCATGTAAAATTTATAAGGGTTTGGTACCCTATCAAATCTCTGCGTTTTTAATTCATATGAATGTTGTCTGTATCAAAGGTTATTGTGTTTTGAAAGATGTTGGTTGTCAGTATGACTGTTTAGATGGCACAAAACGTAAACTTGAGGCTAAAATAAAACGCATGGCATGATCTAAGATTTGGGTTTTTACTATTATGTTTCTGGTTATTTGAAGTAGGTAGAAAGAAAAAAGGGTCTCGAATGAATGGTGGTGGGAATCGATCCCTATACCATCGTTTCTGAATAACGCTTCTCTGTATAATTTGATGGTGGTGGGAATCGATCCCTATACCATCATTTGTGAATAACGCTTATCTGTATAATATCGTGTAAAGTTTGTTTGATGAATATGGTGTACCCTTCTATGTTTTAATTAAGAGTCGTAACCCTAGCTACTGTTTTGATTGACCCTTGAGAGGGTATGGGTTGCTGTACAATCTCTATACTTGTGGCATTCTAGTAAGATAGTAGAGCTTGGGATGGGGTTTGATATCCCGTCCGTGGAATGTTATGTTAACGATTTTGAATGTTGTGGATTGTTTCATTTCTGAAATGCAAATCGTTGAGTTTCTTTTTCATAGTTCAGGTTGCAAGAATGAAAATGTCTAATACTGAGTTTATAATTTAGAATGCCTAGAAGATGCGTTTAATCCCTTGTGATGAGTTGACTGTGGGTGATAATCGACCCTTAGAAAAGTTTTTTGGATGATTAACTTGTTTAAATATGGGAAAATGTTGAGAAAGAGTATGTTGTACATACCTTCACTACTTGGTACATTTAATTCAAAGTCTGAATTTATTTTCCTTACAGGGTTAGTAGTTTTCGAACATATTCCTAGCTAGATCTGTGATATGTTGATGTTGTATATTTGAAACAGGACTTTAGTCGAGACAAACATAAAAAGTGATGCGAACATAAATCTTATCCTAGCTATACATAGGGTATGGAAAACGTAATTTCAAACACTGTTTCAGAATGGAGAGCATATATATATAATTTTACTAATGCTGCTCTGAAAGGTGTATCTAAATATTAAGAGAAGATTTCTAGGTTATGGGTTTGCTAGGATGTTTAGCATAGGAACTTCCTAGACATTCTAGTGATCCTAGCTTCTAGGTTAACGTAATCCTAGCTTACAGCAATTCATTTTTTTTTGTTTATTCCTATCAGAAAGACTATATCTAAACAATTTAGGATGAAAGAAAAACAAGGCCAAATGATGTTGGGGTAACATCCTGTGTTACTTATCTAACTTCTATTATAAATTAAATTTGAAGATTCACATTTGATACCTAATTACTTTGTAGCTTGCTCCCTTCCTGAAGTAACTTGCACCCTCAAACAACAATTAGTGTAGAGCCCTCTAAGCTTAGCTGATTTGTTACAACGACTTTGGGGCTACCACATTCCTCCCAACCTTGACCCTTGAACCATTCTAGTTCTATCTGGATCCCCCCGAGATTGGTTCCAACATGCAATGAGAGGTAGAGGCCCTAGATCCACTGCTGGTTCAATTCTGAGAATTTCTAGGTAAGGTTGCTTCAGCTTCTTGGAGCATAATACTTTTCTTGGATTACCATAATAGAATGATAAGGACCAAGAATGATGGATTATCTCCAAACTTGGGATCTTCCCTCTTTAAGTAGGGAAGTCTTTTAAATAGGACTGTTCAAACAATCAGTTTCTTGAAATTAGATAATTAATAATTAAAATATATTATTTAATTAAATATCTAGTCCTCTTGAACTAGGATTTTTCCAACTGTTTAATTATAAGTGATTTTGATTTATGCTCTTAATAGTAATTGTAATAACAATAATTATAATAACAACAATTATACCAATAATTATTCTAACATTAAATACATTTCACTTAACTATTAATACATCATTTATAATATTAAATAATGCATAAATCATATATACTAATTATATTTCATAATTAAATAATGATATCATTATTATTAAAGCTCTTATTAATAATAATAGCCTGGAGGCCTTTATACATGTTAGTCATAAAAGACTACTGGTAGTTATCTTTTATTTAGTTATGTGTCATCACATGACACTTCTTTTCTCTTTAAATTCTACGGACAAGGTCCACTTCTTTGGATGGTCTCGGTTAGCTTGGTTAGGTACCTCTAGACTCTCTCTTTGCATGTCGAAATACCTCGTTTAACATGGTAGTTCCTGCAGTAGGTGATGATGGATAAAAAGATGAATCATTTAAGCAATTTAAACAAATGTGATCAAAGTGATCTTCAGAGTCTTTCCGACTCAACACTTTGAAACTCTGTAACCTCGAGTGCTCTTCAAAGCCTTTTAACTCAACACTCTCACATGGACGTTACTCTAGTGCGATTCCAGAGTCCCTGCTCAACACTAGTGCTAGAATGTGGTGGTGGGGCACATCTAGAATATTTAAGTTGCCTCGGATCCGGTATTCGTTTATCAAGCTTGGAGTGCTCCAGGGTTTATGCCCAACACTCAATGTACATCAGGGCTTACTCCCAGTACATAATATTTCCTCTAGGTACGTCAGGGCTTTTTCTCAGTATGTAGGTAATCCGTGTGTTCTTGAGTCCACACTCAACACACCATATAAGTCAAGCATGTCATTCACATCACTACACAGTATGTAAGAAAAGATCATCTCAAAATATTAGGGTTTTGTACCCACATCATATGGTAAAAACATGAATCAAAACATTGGGGCTTCCTTGCCCAGTATATAATCAAATAATGAAATTTAGTCAGGGTCCATGCCCAATATGTCAGTCTACAAAAGAATAAATCATATGCACTAGGGCTCATGCCCAATAATCAGAATGAATCCTATGTGCTGGGTCGTGGCCCAATATAACATCATAAAATAGTCAATCCCAAATTCGGGATATTATAATACATAGTTATAAAATATATACATAATCAATAAACAAGATCATAGAATCTACTATTTTGGATAGAATCCTGACATTAGAAGTTAAGTCTTAAATATCCACACACATAATCCCAGTATCGATAAACTGAGTAACTTATGGCCTAATAGATAGAATATATAAATATGATCCCAATGACTGCTATGAAACTAAACGATCCATGATTTAGGGCCATATCGTTCTCTTTTCAAAATCACAACAAATATTTATATTATATATGCAAACAGAATATATATATATTTAATAAATAAGAAAGTTAAACACGAAATAAATTACACAGAGCCTTCAGTAGATTCACATCCTAGCTAGGTTGTACAAAAGCATTTGACAAGTAGTAATAATACTCTTTTGATAAATAAAAATACAAATTTGGAAATAGGGATTTCTCATTCAGAAGGAAACCACAGATTTAGATTCACCACAGTTTATCCCGTGACAACGTTTAAACCGAAGATACGATAAGTAAATATACATAAAATACCAACAAAGTTCTCCTGGCATATAAACAGAAAACATGAGTTAATACAACGATAAAAGAAAAAATATATGACTTATGCGAATTCCAACCATAGCCTTGGGATGTAGAATTTTACCTGTGCATAGTGTCAACTTGCATACAACGATGCCCTGCTACAGAGGGTATGCACAGACCAAGAGCTATGCTTTGGTCATGCACATGCCTTCCCCCAAGCCATGGAACGGCTGAGAGCCTCTTTCTCTCCCTATCCAAGTGCCAAACGAAACACAACACATGTAATGCAAAAATGTTAGGGTTTTACTCCTCATCCAGCATGCAGATCGACCCTGTGGCCATCACGTGGGCCTCATTAAGTCCCATCTACCTCCACTTTAATGTAGATTTTTACCCTCTCTCCCATAGTTGCAGACTTGTAATTATATTTAAAGCGCTTATATGTGGTGCTTAGGCTCTAGGCATAGATTTCCATTTTCCCCTTTCTTTTACCTAGGAATTTAGTCATCCATCCAAAGCATTAGCTTAGGGCTTCCATTGGTCACCTACAACAAAGTAATTAGACATGCATTAGCTCCTATAAAAGCTAAGTAAGCCTAGATGCCATGAAACTCTTCATACCAACTCTAAGCTTAGCTGACCTCTTACAATGACTCTGGGGCAACCACGTTCCTCCCAACCTTGACCATTGAACCATTCTGGTTCTATCTGGATCCCCCCCGAGCTTGGTTCCAACATGCAATGCGAGGTAGAGGCCCTAGATCCACTGCTGGTTCAGTTTTGAGAATTTCTAGGTAAGGCTGCTTCAACTTCTTGGAGCAGAATACTTTTCTTGGATTACCATAATAGAATGATAAGGACCAAGAATGATGGATGATCCCCAAACTTGGGATCTGCCCTCTTTAAGTAGGGAAGTCTTTTAATTAGGACTATTCAAACAATCAGTTTCTTTAAATTAGATAATTAATAATTAAAATATATTATTTAATTAAATATTTAGTCCTCTTGAACTAGGATTTTTCTAACTGTTTAATTATAAGTGATTTTGATTTATGCTCTTAATAGTAATTGTAATAACAACAATTATACTAATAATTATTCTAACATTAAATACATTTCACTTAACTATTAATACACCATTTATAATATTAAATAATGCATAAATCATATATACTAATTATATTTCATAATTAAATATTGACATCATTATTATTAAAGCTCTTATTAATAATAATAGCCTGGAGGCCTTTATACATGTTAGTCATAAAAGACTACTGGTAATTATCTTTTATTTATTTATGTGTCATCACATGACACTTCTTTTCTCTTTAACTTCTACGGACAAGGTCCATTTCTTTGGATGGTCTTAGTCAGCTTGGTTAGGTACCTCTAGTCTCTCTCTTTGCATGTTGGATTCCCTCGTTTAACATGGTAGTTCCCGCAGTAGGTGATGATGGATAAAAAGATGAATCATTTAAGCAATTTAAACAAATGTGATAAAAGTGATCTTCAGAGTCTTTCCCACTCAACACTTTGAAACTCTGTAACCTCGAGTGCCCTTCAGAGCCTTTTAACTCAACACTCTCACATGGGAGTTACTCTAGTGCGATTCCAGAGTAACGCCCATTTATAGTCCTCTGGGTTTCATATGGATGATGAATGGATGGAAAAGCATCAAATGGACTTGTTAGAAAGTACCCGTAAGATGACTATAAATGGAAGGAAAATCAGGAGAAGGAAAAATAATGAATATGAGAGCAATCTCCTAAAAACCCCTTACAGGCTCATCGTCTTGATGTTGAGTAGGCTCTTCAGCATGCCTAATGGCAATCTCTTTAAGATTGGATGGGTTCCAGTGATGTTTCACATAGCCACAAAAGGCACCATCTTCAATTGGGCTGAAATAATTTCAGATAGCTTGGCCTCATAGTTAACAGTAGCCGAAGGAGGACTGACCCGAAAGAAGGAAGTTTTCTTCATGTCTTCATACCTAATTAACTGCCTGTTAAGAAAGCATTCATTCCCAGACTTGGGTTGTTCATGGAAGCCGAATGAAATAGCTCTCTTCATAGCCTATCAGTGCACAAGGGCGAGTAAGTATGCAAACCACTACAAGATGATTTGTGAAAGGTTTATCATGCCGTTGTACCAGCTCATTTTTGTGCAAGAGCCAGATTGTATGTCAGAGAATGCAATGCCTGTCATTGAACAATTTGGAGGCTATTATCATAACGCAGAAGGTACATATATCAGGATGAGTGGAGGGACTCATGAACCATTTATGCTCCCTCGGTATGTTACAGACTTTGTTATTCATAAGGAGGTCGTGAGGAAACTCTTTGGCACCGGTGCCATAAGCAGGTTCTTAACAGAAAGGAGGAAGGGCATGTACCCTACCATGCCATTTACCATAGCAGCCTATAGCCTCCCAAGAGCAAGAGATGGGAAAAATTACACTCAAGGCTTAGAAATCTTCCACTTCGGCTCTATCCCTTTCAGAAGGCATGACCCTAACGGCACGGTAAGCAAGCATTGTCTCGACCTCAGGGTTTCCTTTGAGCATGTTCATGCAGCAGACCGAGAAGAAAAATTCTTCAGAAGCGCCCACAACCTAACTGAGTTAGGAAAGCGCTACAATACAAAGGTTGTGAAAGACCCAAGCCCCAGGCCTATCGATTTGATCCAAAGAGAAAGGGAGGCCTCCACCTCACAATCAGGGGAACCATTGGAGTTGGAGCAAGACAAGGTATCCCAAGAGTAGCCATTGGAGTTGGAGCAGGACAGAGTGCTCCAGGAGCAGGCTCTCAGTCAGCAGCAGGACCAAGAGAAAGTAAATAATCAAGGTGAGCTAGCTGCCAAGCTTCAATAAGCGGAGGATTCAAGGAAACAGTAGGACCAAACCTCCCAGTTGGACCATCTAGAAGAGACTGCTGGGATCCAGAAGGAATAAGAAGATCAGGTACCCCAGGAGCAAGCTTCCAAGCAGCAAACTGAGGAGGAGCAAAGGCCCCTAGGTGAGAAAGCTGATGGATTACAGACTCAACAAGGAGAGTCTGAATAAGCAGATGGGCTGCTGACTCAGCAAGGAGAATCTGGAAAAGTAGATGGATTGCAGACTCAGCAAGGAGAGTCAGCAAGAGAGAAAGATAAAGAGCGGACTGAGAAGTCTCTCGACTCGGAGCCATCTACTCTGATAGATATGGATATTGATCCACCATTGATATGCACCCCAGGGGGAATGCAAGAAAAGGGTGCCTATTCAAGAAGCTTAGCGCTGACGCCATATAACCCCAGGAAGCAGCGCAAAGTAGCAGACTTGGATACTGTATATTTTAGTCCAAGGAAAAGGGCCATCATTTATAGGAGGGTGCAGAAGAGAGAAGGCACAACAATGAATATGGAAACCAAGGAGAAAGAATATGAGCTATGGGTAACAGAGAAGACATTGGTCCAAGGAACTGATATCGACCCTACATTTCAAGCCCAATGTACCGTGGCATCGGCTAAGGAAAATAAAGCCAACGTTGAGTTCTTGAAAGAAAAGATAAAGCATTATAGAGAGCAATGCCTTAAGATCAGAGATGACAGAGTAAGGGAGGTATTGGAAGCAAACAAGCTGAAGGAGAAATACAATCAATTGTTAGGAGAGCATCTGGTGCTTATGTTGGAAATTCTCTAGCTCGAAAACAATAAGAACTCCTTAGAAGTGCAGGTGGCTTTCTCTGAAGGTGAGCTGGAGAATCTGAAGGCTCGGATAGCAGAACTAGAAGAACTCGAAGTAGGTAGGGCTCAACAGATCCAGCTCCACCAGCATGAATGTGAAGGGCTGATTCAAGAAATGGAATAGCTAGCAAGACAGCTCAAGGAGGCAGCAGAGGACCAGCAAAACTTGTTCACATTTCACAAGCATGCATGTGATATGCGGATTAAGATCCATCAGCTGCTAATACTGATCTCGAAAGAGATTTGGAGCATGAAAGAGATGATCAAGAAAATGACAACAATTGAAACCAAATCCCTAAAGACTCAAGAAAGGTTTGCAAATCATGTAGAGGAGTTGAAGCGTCAATCTGAGTGTAAAAAGGGAAAATCTCAGCTCCCTTCACACTTGCACGCCCCTACAGGAGATGAATTGGATATAGATATAGGGATTGTTGAATTCGCCAGAGACTGCGGCACCAAACTAAGTGTGGAAATCAAAAGGATAATCCACAAGTGTTGTTCCATCTATTCCATACTCAGGGAATCGCTTAGCAAGTGTCATCTGGTTATCCCCGACTCCATTTATGATTTGCCTAAAGAAGAAGACTAAGTGTTCGAGTTGCAGAACGAGCTGGACGAAGACTTGGCTAGTATCAAGAAGATAGATTTTTTGACTCAGGATGAATTTCAGCGGTTCATTTGCCACCCTGCAATACATATTCATTTCCTGGAAGCAATGGCAAAAGAGGCTACGCAAGGAAAAGTGCTGATCAGGTCAGACCTTCGAAAGCAGGAAATAGCATCCCAGGCAACAGTATCTTCTCGTAGCAACCTCATCACAAGGGACATCGGCCAATGGACTTCATACATTCAAAGTGTAGATGCCCCAGTAATTTCAAGCAAGCCAGTTGGTGGAGGCGTGTCTTCAAACCAACAAGCAGAAACCCCAGCAAATTAGATAGATCATTTTTATTCTGTTTTAAGCAGGTGAAAAAGTGGGATTTACACCTTTGTGTAATTTCTTTAAAAGGGCAGCTGGTCTCTAGTTTTGTCTTATTTGTAAAACCTTCCACGTATTCATAGGCCTTGTAATGATGCAATGAAAGCTGAAGGGAGGAGGTTTTAGAATTAGGGTACACTTGTCAGCCCAAGAGGCGCTTTGTAAGATTATAAATAGAAGGTTAGAGGGAATAGAGAAGGACTTTTTGGCAGGGAAAAGAAGCTTCTCAACTTGTACGAACTATTTTGTAATTAGATCTGTGGAAGCGATTTTGCCTAATAAAGATCCTGAGGGAGACATTAGTTTTTCCTGGAAATGGATACTGGATGTTTGCTGGATTATTCTTGTGGCGTTCATATCTTGCAGTGAGATCTTTCTTTGCTATTCAGAATTATTTCTGTGTGTTGAATGAACTTACTTATTTTTTGTGCAGTGATGTTTCTCTTAGCATGAGTAATAGAATGCTTTCACATGGATTAAAATCTATCTTTTATATCTTTAATCTCCTGTTGTAGATGTATCTTTGTGATTTAATGGCTATCTGTTGATCTTTAGATATTTCCTTCAGCACATTGCTCATATTTACAGTTTGCTCCTTGCAAGGATAGATTAGATTTATTTCAGTCTTAGAAACAGATTTGCTTCAAGTTCTGCACTTAGATTAAATTAGCTTAGGCACTTGCATATCATTTTAACAATAAAATAATAAAATAAAAAAAGAACGGTGGATCAGGCCATAACCGGTGTAAAAGAAAGCAAATCTGACAGTAGCTGGAACCACTAACCAGACAGATTCCCCATACCAAACGGTGGACAATCTAATTGGGATAGTTTACTGGGGAGAATCCCTTTCTGCTTGATGCTACGATCTTCGAGGCATCAAAAAGTCCCCATTGGGATCCGCAACACGCAAAATCGGTGCACTAATCAGTAGTTGCTTCAACTTTTTTAATCTTTCTTCTCACTTATCCATCCAAATAAACTTGTTTGCCTTTTTCTTCATGACAGTCATGGGACATGCAATCCGTCAGAATTTCTCAATGAACTTTCGGTAGTATCCGACTAATCCTAAGAACGATCTTATATCGAATATGCAAGTAGGTGTGGGCCATTCCTCAATAGCTTTGACTTTTTTGGGGTCGACGACTATTCCCTTTTCGGAAATGATATGTCCTAAGTATTGGATCTGGGGTTTGTAGAAATCGCACTTACTAAACTTGGCATAAAGCTGGTGTTCCCTTAGTATCCATAAAACAATTCGGAGGTGCTCCTCATGTTCTATTTTGTTCTTGGAGTAGATCAGAATGTCGTTAATAAAGACTAGAATGAATTTATTGAGGTATTTACTAAAGATACTGTTCATCATGCACATAAAGCTGGCTGGTGTGTTCGTTAACCCAAAGGGCATCACTACGAACTTGTAGTGGCTGTAACGGGTTCGAAAGGTGGTCTTGTTGATATCCTCAGCACGGATCCTCACCTGATGGCATCTGGATCGTAAGTTGATCTTCGAGAAGATCTTTGCCCCTCTGACTTGGTCAAACAAGTCGTCGATCCTAGGGAGTGGGTAGCGCTTCTTAATGGTCATCTTCTTGAGTTGGTGTTAATCTATGCACATTCGCATCGTGTCGTCTTTCTTCTTGATGAAGAGTATCGGTGCACCCTAAGGGGACACACTAGGTCGGATGTACCCTTTGTCAATTAGTTCTTGTAACTGAAGTTTGAGCTCCACCAATTCTGGTGTGCTCATGTTGTATGGGGCTTTAGAAGCTGGTACTGACCCGGGTGTCAGTTCGATGGAAAATTCTAAGTCTCGTATAGGAAGAAATCCTGGTATTTCTTCGGGAAATACATCTTTGAATTCCACGAGGACTGGAAAGTCTTCGATCTTCGGTTCCCTAATAGTTTCTATGTTTTGGATATTGAAGGAAAGAGTTTGCAACCCTTTCTGATACATTTCTTTGCTTGTAAGGCGGAGATCTGTCTTACCGACACTTTCTTAGGGATACCCTGAATCGTCTTCTGAATCCCTTGGTCATCCCTGCAGAGTAAGGATTTGTTTAAGCAGTCTAGGAGGACATGGTGTTCTTCCAACCAATCCATGCCAATGAGTACATCGTACAACCCTAGGGTTAGAATGTTTAAATCTAACCTAGTTTGAAATCTGTTTAAGTTTATCTCACAATTTTTAACTAACTCGGAGACCTTTCGTTTGGTACCAATGGCTACTTGTACCAGCCACGATTTCTCATGAGGTTCTCGGTTCAACTTACAAGTGTCCACTAACTTAGGGTAGATATAACTTCGGAAAGTGTCGGGATCTATTAAAATTGAAATGGCAGTGTTAGAGATCTTACCCTCTATTTCCACCATTGTGGCTTGGTGATCTGCCTGTCGACCATCGAGAGAGGCATAAATCCTTGGTGTCTTTTCCATTTCTCCTACAGTAGTGTCTATTTGGATGTTTTGTAAAACTCCATCTGTTTTGCTAGTGCAGTCTTTGTAGTAGTGGGGCCCTTGGAATTTTCAGCAAGAAACGGTTGGTGCGACAGCTTTGGTCCCTTTGTTGAATGTTGGCCGGTTGACAGGTGGTGGGGGTGCACTTGGTCGTGCCTGGGGTCGGTTGAAGCCTCTATTGGACGGAAAAATGTTGTTATGTTTCTGATAAGGTGGAGGTCTAAAACCCGGTCTGCAGTTGTCCGAGAAGGTTCTGAACCAATCTCTAGTTTTGTTGATGATGTCATTCCTTGGCTATCCATGTTCATAACACAACCTTGCTTTATGTAAGGTTATATCAAGGGTTTTGGGCATGTCAAACTCTATCTTTTCTCTAAAGTTTGGTGGTAGCCCTCCCAAGAACTGTTGAATCTTTACCTTCTCGTCTTTAATATAAGGCACATAGTGCAGCAAGTCTAAGAATCGGTTTATGAATGCTTCCATAGTCAGGGAGCCAATTTTTAACTCATGGAATCCTTTTATTTTCTTGTCAAAGAATCTTTCAGACATATACTTGTCCTGGAATATTCTGCTGAAAGTATCCTAAGTTATGTCTCTCAGTTCTTGTCCTTTGGTGTGTTTCAAGTCCCGCCACCATCTGGAAGCTTTACCGTTCAGGTTGTATATGGCTAGTCGGGATTGCATTTCACTTGAGTAATTGTGAAATTTGAAGTATTTATTCATCCCTAGCTGCCACTCCTCAGCCTTTTCCCATGAGTTAATATCTACGTCATATGTTGGGGATTTTATCTTTCGAAATTCCCCTTGCAGACTGTCATCACTTTTTCTCCTTTTCTTGCAAGGAGGTGGTGAACATTTATCGTTGGAAGAGCTCTTACAGTCCTCTTCCATTGATTTCGGTATGTGTTCTCCCTGCTCTTCTTCTTTAGGGCTGGAAATCCTTTTTGTGTGACTATTTCCCTTTTAAAAAGTGTTTACTGAGAGTGTGGGCTGTCCGTGAGGTTTTTCCTTTGTTAAAGTCTGAAGTAGTGCCTCATTTATGGCCTGTTGTTCTCTTCTTTCTTGCATGTCTTCATCTCAAAAACTTTGGAATTCGGCCTGTAGATTATGCATGGATTTCGTTAAATCCGAGTTGAGTTCCACCACAATTTCTTGCTCTCGTGGTGGAGAGTTCATATTTCCATGTATGTTGCTGCCACCTTCTGCATTCATTTTCAGACAATGACTATACCTGAAATGTTATATAAGTATAAAGAGCAGAAAATCATGTTAGTTTATTTTCACATAAAACAAAATAAAAATTTAAATGTATGTTTCTGTTCACTGTGTCTCTGCAGTGGATGTTTGTAATGATCCTAATAGGTCACTTAGTTTTGTAACTGAGCTCTGATACCACTTGTAATATCCCTTAAAATAGCAAAAATTTCAAATTTTTCTGATACTAGATTATACTAATAAAGATATGAAGAATAGTAAATTATCTGCAGTAATGATGAGTACCTAGTGTATCAGTATTTGTTTTCTATTCTTTTAAGTGTCTTAGTTTCATAAGTGTCAAGGTTTGTTGATTGTAACTTCTACAACTTTGCGGAAGCAATTAAATGAAACTCTATCGTAAGTGAACAAGTGTTTAAGGTGTAATAATGCAAGTCCTTTTCTTATTGTTTCAAGAGTTTGTGTGCATAATTATAAAAGTCTAAATAACCATTCAGGTGGGATGGATCCCTAATGATAGTAGTGGATGACCCATGATGAGATGCATGTCTTTCAAGGGCTACATACCCCGGTAGAGCTGCCGAGAGATAGGGTGTAAGAATTTGGAGACTTCTGACTTACTTAGCGAGTTTTGCTAATGCATTCATTTGTTTAAGTCTACCTATGAGGCATCTACCAAGAATGCCTACTCCACCTTTCTAGCAATTGTTTAAGTCTCACGTGTGAGGGCCTTTGAAGGTTGACACCTTTTAGAAGCCTTGTTGGGGTTGTAATACTTGTGAAACTACACCACTTGTTAACCTTGTAATTAGTAAATGGCACTATGTAATGTTTTGGGTCATTGTATGGTTGATTGTATTTACAATACATGTGGATTTCGAATGGCTCTAAGACTATAAAGTTTTTGAGTCACGTCGAAATATTTGGAGTGGGTGGTAGCATTGAATGTAGTTCTGCGATGGCACATGGCCAACGCTGCTAGTTGTGCTGGGGGTTTCTTCTAGGGTTTTGCACCAACGAAGAGGTATTTTCGTGGTTCATTTCTCCTGCCTGCTGTGGATGTGTTGAGGGTTTCGTTACTGACCTAAGCTATGGCTCATGGTCAGCACACCATATGGAGTAGAGAAGGTGACTGAAACATTCAGAGGTAATTCTTCTCAGATTCATACTACACCCTCTCTATTTGTATTTATATATGTATATCATGATATATGGTTCTGACTTTGTATGGCATGTTTGGTTATAGGTGTTGGCTGGTGTTTCTCTTCTGTGTGGCCAGGACTCGATAGTGGTGATCTTTGAAAAATGGTAAGTCTAGAATATGCCAATTCTTATCCCCTCCTTTCACCTCTGTGTGGGGGGTACTATTGATGTGTGCTTATGAGGAACTTGTGAACTTGTTTGGGTTCATTGCGACAAATTTTGAGTTCCTGGAAGTCGCCATTTGGTTGGACTATTGTGAGAAGATGTATCTAATTTCATTTGCAATCCCTCGAGGATTTTAGTGTGAGGTTTTGGCTATCTAGCTCTATGTTTGAATTTTGTTGAACTCTCGCTATTTGGAAATAATACAAAGGATGAACTAGGGTTTACATTAAAGACCTATGTTTGCGAAATATATTTGTATGGGCCCTGGAATGTCCTTCCATGTAAAATTTATACGGGTTTGGTACCCTATCAAATCTCTGCGTTTTTAATTCATATGAATGTTGTCTGTATCAAAGGTTATTGTGTTTTGAAAGATGTTGGTTGTCAGTATGACTGTTTAGATGGCACAAAACGTAAACTTGAGGCTAAAATAAAACGCATGGCATGATCTAAGATTTGGGTTTTTACTATTATGTTTCTGGTTATTTGAAGTAGGTAGAAAGACAAAAGGGTCTCGAATGAATGGTGGTGGGAATCGATCCCTATACCATCGTTTCTGAATAACGCTTCTCTGTATAATTAGATGGTGGTGGGAATCGATCCCTATACCATCATTTGTGAATAACGCTTATCTGTATAATATCGTGTAAAGTTTGTTTGATGAATATGGTGTACCCTTCTATGTTTTAATTAAGAGTCGTAACCCTAGCTACTATTTTGATTGACCCTTGAGAGGGTATGGGTTGCTGTACAATCTCTATACTTGTGGCATTCTAGTAAGATAGTAGAGCTTGGGATGGGGTTTGATATCCCGTCCGTGGAATGTTATGTTAACGATTTTGAATGTTGTGGATTGTTTCATTTCTGAAATGCAAATCGTTGAGTTTCTTTTTCATAGTTCAGGTTGCAAGAATGAAAATGTCTAATACTGAGTTTATAATTTAGAATGCCTAGAAGATGCGTTTAATCCCTTGTGATGAGTTGACTGTGGGTGATAATCGACCCTTAGAAAAGTTTTTTGGATGATTAACTTGTTGAAATATGGGAAAATGTTGAGAAAGAGTATGTTGTACATACCTTCACTACTTGGTACATTTAATTCAAAGTCTGAATTTATTTTCCTTACAAGGTTAGTAGTTTTCGAACATATTCGTAGCTAGATCTGTGATATGTTGATGTTGTATATTTGAAAGAGGACTTTAGTTGAGACAAACATAAAAAGTGATGCGAACATAAATCTTATCCTAGCTATACATAGGGTATGGAAAACGTAATTTCAAACACTGTTTCAGAATGGAGAGGATATATATATAATTTTACTAATGCTGCTCTGAAAGGTGTATCTAAATATTAAGAGAAGATTTCTAGGTTATGGGTTTGCTAGGATGTTTAGCATAGGAACTTCCTAGACATTCTACTGATCCTAGCTTCTAGGTTAACGTAATCCTAGCTTACAGCAATTCATTTTTTTTTGTTTATTCCTATCAGAAAGACTATATCTAAACAATTTAGGAAGAAAGAAAAACAAGGCCAAATGATGTTGGGGTAACATCCTGTGTTAGTTATCTAACTTCTATTATAAATTAAATTTGAAGATTCACATTTGATACCTAATTACTTTGTAGCTTGCTCCCTTCCTGAAGTAACTTGCACCCTCAAACAACAATTAGTGTAGAGCCCTCTAAGCTTAGCTGATTTGTTACAATGACTTTGGGGCTACCACATTCCTCCCAACCTTGACCCTTGAACCATTCTAGTTCTATCTGGATCCCCCCGATATTGGTTCCAACATGCAATGAGAGGTAGAGGCCCTAGATCCACTGCTAGTTCAATTCTTAGAATTTCTAGGTAAGGTTGCTTCATCTTCTTGGAGCATAATACTTTTCTTGGATTACCATAATAGAATGATAAGGACCAAGAATGATGGATTATCCCCAAACTTGGGATCTTCCCTCTTTAAGTAGGGAAGTCTTTTAAATAGGACTGTTCAAACAATCAGTTTCTTGAAATTAGATAATTAATAATTAAAATATATTATTTAATTAAATATCTAGTCCTCTTGAACTAGGATTTTTCCAACTGTTTAATTATAAGTGATTTTGATTTATGCTCTTAATAGTAATTGTAATAACAATAATTGTAATAACAACAATTATACTAATAATTATTCTAACATTAAATACATTTCACTTAACTATTAATACATCATTTATAATATTAAATAATGCATAAATCATATATACTAATTATATTTCATAATTAAATAATGACATCATTATTATTAAAGCTCTTATTAATAATAATAGCCTGGAGGCCTTTATACATGTTAGTCATAAAAGACTACTGGTAGTTATCTTTTATTTAGTTATGTGTCATCACATGACACTTCTTTTCTCTTTAACTTCTACGGACAAGGTCCACTTCTTTGGATGGTCTCGGTTAGCTTGGTTAGGTACCTCTAGTCTCTCTCTTTGCATGTCGAATTACCTCGTTTAACATGGTAGTTCCTGCAGTAGGTGATGATGGATAAAAAGATGAATCATTTAAGCAATTTAAACAAATGTGATCAAAGTGATCTTCAGAGTCTTTCCGACTCAACACTTTGAAACTCTGTAACCTCGAGTGCTCTTCAGAGCCTTTTAACTCAACACTCTCACATGGACGTTACTCTAGTGCGATTCCAGAGTCCCTGCTCAACACTAGTGCTAGAATGTGGTGGTGGGGCACATCTAGAATATTTAAGTTGCCTCGGATCCGGTATTCGTTTATCAAGCTTGGAGTGCTCCAGGGTTTATGCCCAACACTCAATCTACATCACGGCTTACTCCCAGTACATAATATTTCCTCTAGGTACGTCAGGGCTTTTTCTCAGTATGTAGGTAATCCGTGTGCTCTTGAGTCCACGCTCAACACACCATATAAGTCAAGCATGTCATTCACATCACTACACAGTATGTAAGAAAAGATCATCTCAATATATTAGGGTTTTGTACCCACATCATATGGTAAAAACATGAATCAAAACATTGGGGCTTCCTTGCCCAGTATATAATCAAATAATGAAATTTAGTCAGGGTCCATGCCCAATATGTCAGTCTACAAAAGAATAAATCATATGCACTAGGGCTCATGCCCAATAATCAGAATAAATCCTATGTGCTGGGCCGTGGCCCAATATAACATCATAAAATAGTCAATCCCAAATTCGGGATATTATAATACATAGTTATAAAATATATACATAATCAATAAACAAGATCATAGAATCTACTATTTTGGATAGAATCCTGACATTAGAAGTTAAGTCTTAAATATCCACACACATAATCCCAGTATCGATAAACTGAGTAACTTATGGCCTAATAGATAGAATATATAAATATGATCCCAATGACTGCTATGAAACTAAACGATCCATGATTTAGGGCCATATCGTTCTCTTTTCAAAATCACAACAAATATTTATATTATATATGCAAACAGAATATATATATATTTAATAAATAAGAAAGTTAAACACTAAATAAATTACACAGAGCCTTCAGTAGATTCACATCCTAGCTAGGTTGTACGAAATCATTTGACAAGTAGTAATAATACTCTTTTCATAAATAAAAATACAAATTTGGAAATAGGGATTTCTCATTCAGAAGGAAACCACAGATTTAGATTCACCACAGTTTATCCCGCGACAACGTTTAAACCCAAGATACGATAAGTAAATATACATAAAATAGCAACAAAGTTCTCCTGGCATATAAACAGAAAACATGAGTTAATACAACGATAAAAGAAAAAATATATGACTTGTGCGAATTCCAACCATAGCCTTGGGATGTAGAATTTTACCTGTGCATAGTGTCAACTTGCACACAACGATGCCCTGCTACAGAGGGTATGCGCAGACCAAGAGCTATGCTTTGGTCATGCACATGCCTTCCCCCAAGCCATGGAACGGCTGAGAGCCTCTTTCTCTCCCTATCCAAGTGCCAAACGAAACACAACACATGTAATGCAAAAATGTTAGGGTTTTACTCCTCATCCAGCATGCAGATCGACCCTGTGGCCATCACGTGGGCCTCATTAAGTCCCATCTACCTCCACTTTAATGTAGATTTTTACCCTCTCTCCCATAGTTGCAGACTTGTAATTATATTTAAAGCGCTTATATGTGGTGCTTAGGGTCTAGGCATAGATTGCCATTTTCCCCTTTCTTTTACATAGGAATTTAGTCATCCATCCAAAGCATTAGCTTAGGGCTTCCATTGGTCACCTACAACAAAGTAATTAGACATGCATTAGCTCCTATAAAAGCTAAGTAAGCCTAGATGCCATGAAACTCTTCATACCAACTCTGGAAGTACAGGAAGGGATCAATTAGTTCAATCATAGTGAAAGCACAGTCATCATAGTTACAAGGCACACTCACAAGGATTAGAGTATGCATCAAGATCATAGAAGAACATAATAATGTATGAAGAAAATTAATGTTGCAGAATAATAATACTGACAATTAATGGTACATGTTTAAGCCAAAGCATGCTATATCAACGTTATGCAAATGATTGACGAAAGTAACACATTCAGAACACAAGCATCATGTTATTCTTAGCATTCAAACTCAATGTTGAAGATAATTTTAAATAAATCTTAGGTCTTTACATTAATTCATGATTTGAGGGACATTACATTAATATTTGTATTGTAAATAGAATCAAATTGGTTTCCTATCTATCATTAAAATTGAAAATGGCATAGTTCATTTATCTCTTGGTATGAATAGAAATGTATTAGCTCTTATTTATCTTTTATTTACAAGTAGAATGAGTACCTATTTAAAAAAATTTCTATGATTAAATATTTTATAATGCAACATAAATAGATTGGTTTTCTATGTATCTTTCTATACTAAAGTAGAGTAGTTCTCGTATTTATTTCTTAATATTACATATTTTATAATGCAACATAAATAGATTGGTTTTCTATGTATCTTTATATACTAAAGTAGAGTAGTTCTCGTATTTATTTCTTAATATTACATATTTTATAATGCAACATAAATAGATTGGTTTTCTATGTATCTTTCTATACTAAAGTAGAGTAGTTCTCGTATTTATTTCTTAATATTGCAAGAAGATTTAAAATGTTTTTAATTGTTTATTTATGTTTTATTACAAACAGATTTAGATTAGATCTTTTTATTAATTGCCTAAAAGGTTAAACATAGCATACTAAATATAAAATAAGGGTTTATTTAATATGTCTTAACTATATTTTGATATAAAAGAAGTCATTAATATTTTGTATTACTTCTATGTAAAAATTGCATAGATCTTTTTTATTTTTTGAAGAATTAAAATGTAGCTAAAAACAAAGTTTAAATACGTTACAAATAGAAGTAGAAAAAGATCTAGATGCATTTAAACCAATATACACAGTACACATTAAAGCTATAGTTCACATTATTATTTTGTAAACAAATATACCATTTAAACAATACATTTACATAAACATTTATCCCTTCCTATGGAACTAAAATAATAAAATGAAAACGAATCCCACTAAAATTATAAACATTACATATAATTTATTTAAGGGTTAAAACCGTAGTGAGAAAACTCTCTCACACACGCACATTGTGTATGTTGTAGGAAGGGATTCGAACTCAAATCCTAGCCAAGGACCTTAACCCACACAACATACGTTCGTTATATATATATGCTAAAATAACCATAGACCTCGGGTCGATCCCAATGGTCTTCTCCTTGTACATTAAACACATATATCACCATTACATTGCGGAATCAAAAGCATCAAAGACTAGTCGTAAAATCCTGTGTAATATATCTGTTTGGGCAAGCCGAAGGGATTGGCCATAAATAATACAATGCTAAGAATTCATACCACTAAAAGAGAAACAAGAAACAAAATGATAAACACAAGATGCTTCAACGAATACCAAGAGGTCAAAACCGAGGGCTTCGCCCTTCTTTTTCCACAAGAAAACAAACTGTAAATATGCATTAAACACGATAGACATGCCATTATTTATCAACTGCCCAATGCAGGGTATTTTTTAAGGATTCTAATATTCCACTTAAGTATAGTATTCTAGGCGATTATGTTGGATTGGAAAAAACATAGATATAGATAGGTAGGCCAATATTAAATACAAAACTTACAATTTACTGTGAAAATGTGTCATTTTTGGCGAATATTATGCTTAAAAAACATATTTTATGAAAATATAGGCGATATTAGAGTCTAAAAATGACTTAATAGCGAATTTATTTTTTGAAAAAAAGCCCCAAAAATAGCCAATTGACGAAATTTCGCCCTTAAAAATTACCCTGGCCCAATGCCATCCATTTCATAACAATTTTGAGATATATCCCTAACAACGAAGAGACATAGGTTCGATCTGCTAGGGTTGCACATTGTTTACATAATAAGAACAGGGGTGTAGCCACCCATGAAAAAACAAACTCAACTCACGATTCGTGCTAAGTCCCTTTTATCCCTGCTAAATATTCAAAGATGTAATGGCCAGCTCACCCGAGATCGACAGTAATCATTCCAATGTAACTACATCTTGGGTGCTGTAGGTTTGTGTTTTATCCAAGCAAAGGGTCTACACTACCTATGAACAAGGGATAGAAAACATGGTTAGCATGTATTTATATATATAAGTGCAAACAAATAAAATGAAACAAGTGTAATATAGAATCTGTGACTGTGTAACGAAATATTACTAAGAATGAAGGCCAAGGAAGCTGCTATGATGGCGACACAAGAGGTTAAAATCTTTGCAAGATGAACTTCATCATCCACTTCAAGACCCTTAGAAGAATAGCATAGTCTGAGCCTGAATCTCCATGAACATGCCATTGTATATGTTAACATTCTCAACGTTCTAACGAAGGGTCGAAACCCAAACTTATTATGAAGTATATTGCAAGTGGATGCAGCTAGCCTGCAAGCCCTTGACCTCCACTATAACAAGTAGTAAACCTTCCCTTTCACATTAAATGTGTTAGTTGGAAGGTTGGCGAGATAAGATAGATCCTTCGTTGGTTAGTCAACATGCGCTTCGAACCAACATTTTAAAAGTGTTTACCATGGAGATTGGGTGTTGAGATCGCTAGGGGAATTTCTGCACGACCCTCAACGTTTCATCACAAACATTTGTTTAACATGTTGATGCAATCTATGTGGAAATGCATTGTTAGTATGGCCATTGGAGCAACGACTAGCTTAGTCGTTGACTAGCCTTCACACGTGTATACGTTAATACTTTAACGTATGGTAAGTTTAATTGTATTTGTTATAATGTTTTCATTATAATATTGTATTATAATGTTAGTTTATAATGTCAAAATTATATCTAGATTTGTCTAGGTGTATATAATGGAAATTATATATATATATATATATATTATAACAATATTCCCATCATATACATGACATGGACTTTCATGCTGTTCTATCTTGTGTTATTTGGTCTTCTAGTCCTTAGTCTAGTGTCTTGGACAATAGTTTGTCCACATTTGACCACCTTAGACTAGTGATATATCTATGAATCCTTGTTTGTCCACTTATCCACTCGTTTCCGTAATTTTAGGATTCAATTCACCCCACTACCTTGCATTTATGTGGGATTTATTGCATTTTCCTTTTTTGATGAGATGGAGTGCGCCCTCTTGAGGATTTGGTCAACTTATGCATTAATGACAACTACTTATCCAACTACTCACCCCATGTGCCCTCATAATGGTACCTTTCACACTATTTTGATTGGACTAACCTCCTCATGGTCCATCTATGTTCATTGAACCTCATTATGGCCCAATCTATGAGTTACACTTGGCCCCATGTCATTGATGGGTGAATTGGTCCAATCTAACCCTCATTATTATGAGCTACTCAACTTGCCACTAAGCCTCTCGATTTTGTCTCTTGAGAGCATCTATATATATTGTACTCATGTTAATGAATAATATGAGAGTGAGATTCTTCCCACTGGAGTGATTTTCCTCTAGTGTTCTATTCAATATTTCTTCTCTATTCTTGTTATCTCTTTGTGCAAATAATTCTAAGTGAGATTGTTTTTGCTATCTAGATCTAGGTTGGATTGTCGCATGTATTAGAACCTAGTGTTGTGATTGTTGTGCAATCTAAATTCTAATATAGCATCAGAGCTAGTCTGATGCAAAACAATTTCTATAGTTTCTTCCAGGTATTACCTTTGGTCATTTGGTTTCTCCTTTTGGCCTTTCTCAAGTATGATGTTGAAGTAAGGAATTTCAAAGAGTGTGGTTTGCAGGTACATGAAGAAATGGAAGAAGACTCAACAAATGATCTAGTTCAATTTTCTTCCTCTATGGCTTCCTCTATTTTCCATGAAGTTGTTTTTGATGAAGATAATATAAGAGTTGTTTCCATCAATACTGTTGAAAAGAAGTCCTTCCATCTCTCATCATTATTCTTCCATGATTCTTCTGTTGATTCTTCTAGTGTGCGAAAAAGTGATCTTTTGGATGTTATGGAAGAAGGATCAAAGCTTGGAGTTGTAGCATTCGACCTCCTTGGATCCATGCTTCTTGTGTATTCATATATGATTGCTCGCACCGATTTTCAGAGTTGGAAAAAATATGGAGAAGCCTTAGCCATGACATTGGCACACTTGGGACTCTTGTTCCACCTTCTTGGAGTTTATTACAACTCTCTTGATTTCAATTTGATACTTTAAGAGCCTTATTATTCGTTTGGGGTAAGTTATTCTCAAGCATCTCAAGTCTCTTTTGGACCTGACACCCTGGTTGGTTCAAAGTTCAAGTTTGAAGAGCATCCTTCACTCTACTATCCATGTTACTCAGTTGCTCTATGTGGCTCCAGATTCCATCACGCAAACGTGCATGTACATGATCTAGTTGAGCACATTCCACTTCTTCCCAAGAAGAATATTCCTCCAGATATATTTTAATCGTTAGAGTTCTGAAGAGCATATTTTTTGGTATCTCTTTGATGTTCATTTTTTAGGGAGGATTTTTCCCATGTGGTTTTTCCTCTTTCCTCGTTTTATATGGATTAATAATGTAAAGAGTGACCATAAGCCTTTGTTGCTTGGGACCTATTTCTCATGTTCACTAACATTTTGGCTTAAGGGGGGCTGTTAGAACAATATTCCCATCAGATACATGCCATGGACCTTCATGTTGTTCTACCTTGTGTTATTTGGCCTTCTAGTGCCTAGTCTAGTGTCTTTGACCATAGTTTGTCCACATTTGACCACCTTAGACTAGTGATATATCCATGAAGCTTTGTTTTTGCACTTATCCACTCATTTCGATCATTTTAGGAGTCTATGCACCCCACTACCTTGCGTTCATGTGGGAGTTATTGCATTTCCCTATTTTAAGGAGATGGAGTGTGCCCTCTTGATGATTTGGTCAACCTGTGCATTAATGGCCACTACTTAGCCAACTACTTACCCCATGCACCCTCATAATGGTACCTTTCACACTATTTTGTCTAGCCTAACCTCCTCATGGTCCATCTATGTTCATTGAACCTCATTATGGCCCATTCTATGAGTTACACTTGGCCTCATGTCATTGATGGGTGAATTGGTCCAATCTAAGCCTCATTATTGTGAGCCACTCAACTTTCTACTAACCCTGACAATTTTGTCTCTTGAGAGCATCTATATGTTGTACTCATGTTAATGAATAATATCATAGTGTAATTCTTCCCAGTTGAGTGATTTTCCTCTAGTGTTCTAGTCAATATTTATTCTCTATTCTTGTTATCTCTTTGTGCAAATAATTCTAAGTAATTGTTTTTTCTATCTAAATCTAGGTTGGATTGTCACATGTATCAGAATCTAGTGTTGTGATTGTCTTGCAATCTAAATTCTAATAATATATATATATATATATATAAAAGGTTAAAAATAGTTATGTATTAATAAAAATACATAGATTTTAAGAGTTAAAAGTTTGACCACTTTTTAGGGATAAGACATATGTTTAGTTTGTAACCCTAAAGTTATCAATCGACAAATAAATATAAAGAGAAGTTGGAGTTAAGCTAAGTGTCTTGGTGACATTGATGTTGTCATAAGAATAAATATGATATGAAACTATGAGGAGTCAAGTATTCGATGTAAGAAACAAATAATAACACTAGAGATTTGAAGAAATCCTCCATTGTATTGTTGTATGCATGGTTTTCTTTGTAACTAGTTAATGCTATTCGTCAGTTTAAGACGATTTAAAAAAAATCATGTGTGATTTTGAGTCATTACATCCAGGTCTCCAGTCCAGCTTGTCCCTCCATACTTTAGCACCAAGTATCATGATACACCTTAAGTTTTAGCTTACAATTATTCGAATTGTAGTTATGAATATTATCTCTCATGGTAAATTATTGATACCTTGTTTCCCATTTAAGGTATATGGTGGCTCGATAGTGGCACTAGTCGGCCTTCCCATGTAAAGGTACTTCATTTCCATTAAGCATGTTGGTGTTATCTTGTTTATTGTTAATGACCAACCTTTGGCCTCAATCTCGTAGAGCTATGTTGTAAACATTTACCTTAGTGATTGGTCATTCACAGCCCTTTAGGGTTTTAAAGATGGAAAAATTTAATCGTGGTCACAACTCGGCTTTGCCACCAGGATTATAAAATAGAAAGTTTCTTATGTTTACACAACTTATTATATTTTCAGTCTTGAAAACTTGGCTTAATCAGTTCCATTAAGCATGTGTTCTAGTTATTTTGTAGTTTTATCCGAGTTCAAATCTTGGTCATTATTTTGTTGGCATTTTCCTGGAAACGATTGCTTGTTAACTTAAGTAAATATTTAAAGCTTTTGAATCCCTCTCATTTTGTTTTGCAGTAGCTTGTCATTTTACTCTTATATTGCTATTTGTTTGAGAACGAGGGATCTCAGTTTGAGTCCTTTAAGGTAGAACTTGTCTCTTTAGTCACTATCATTTGTTCGTCTCTAAATGGTGTTATGTTATTTTTTCCATTATTTATGTACCTATTATAAGTTTGTATTTATTAGGTTTACATCAAACCCTAATAAATCCAGAAGCATTAAACCCCTCCAGACCTTCATTACACATGGCATTATAGATATCAACCAATTTTTTCTATTACTATTTACTTTGCATGCCATTTTCTCCACCTCCGAGCGACTTTCTACTTTCAATTTGTTTGCATTTGAAACTTCTAATGGTTTTTGTTGGTCTTCGTATACGTTTGTTTAATCCTGTCGCAGGTTCCTTTGTTTACCCAACTCAACTAGTACTGTTGAGTTGATTGGGTTTACTTAACCCTATCAAAACATATATATTTATCATTTTCTTATTTATTTTGACCTCCCTTCTAATCACATATGGACATATATGATATTTTCTTGGCAGCTTCTTAAGTTGAGGCATCTCACCTTCTCGGCTAGGCATAGAGACTAGTTTCAATTTTCTTGCATTGAGTCTAGTTTGTTCTTGTTTATTTGCTTTGGCTCAATTTGATAGTCATTGCAGTAAGGTTGAAAACTTGCTCTTGCAGCTGTCGTTTTTACGATAAATGTTTATGATCTTAAAGTAACGTTTTGAGGATATATATATATATATATAACCGGTTTGCTCACAAAGTCTTAGTAATCATTATAAAGAAAGCTTTGGTCAATATATTAAGGTTGTGATAATCTTCTTTCACTTCTAAGTGTATGATGTTAAATTTTAAATGATCTATAATGTGGATTGAACGATGCGTGTATTGATTATGTAATAACTATAGAATATTGTAGTCCTTCCTTTTTTGTTAGAAATCCTAGGTGGAAATAACAACTGAATTACTTATTGTATGTAGATGTTGCATATTAAGCCTTTAATTACTCCTATGATTTCTGTATGGATTTTTAAATTATCTATAATGTGGATTTAACGATGTATGTACTGATTATGTAGTAACTATAGCATATTATAGTCCTTCCTTTCTTCTTAAACTTAGGTGGAAATATTAACTAAATTACTTACTCTATGTTAACCACTAACATGATAAAGCAATTTAGAGAGCTACTTATACTTGCTACTAAAATGAAGGAGCTAATATTAGCATACAACATAAATATTGAAATCTAATGACTATTTATACTTAGCTAAACAATAACTATTACTAGCATATACTCATAAGTTAGAAAGAAGTAAATGCTTTTAGAGAACTAACAAGACTTAAATAGGATTTAAGCTAAAGAAAATGAATTAGTAGTAAACTAAAATAGCTAAACATATAGAAAACACACAGTGATAGTGCTTAGTTGGTCTGCTATAGTTTGTCGAACAATGGTTTGGATGGCCATGTTTCTCTCATCTGTAGGCTATGAGCATTCAAAATTACATGCTCATGTTAGCCCCACTCATGCACTATGACTCCATCAAGGCTAACATGTATCCCCTACCAGTGCACAATCCCACTAGCCCTCCTCAGTAGGGTCTATCTCGGCTCATAACTTAAATTTGTTAATACAATATCCCACATAGTGCCATTCCAAAGCTCTCAACAAAAGTTGCATAACACTCTCAAGTGCTCATATAACAATACTTCTCAACATACTTGGCAGTGTACCCCCATGTCTCATATGCTCATATATAAAATAGATACTTGGGACTTACCTCCCAAGGCTTTCCCTACTCTTGGAAAATTCATAGCCTTGAATTTAACCATATATTTTTGGTTGTTAGTTCAATATTTTTGTGTCACGACACATGTAATCTCTCTCCCTGGATAGTAGGATTGTGTTCCCCACTCATGGAGTCATAGTCATCTATATTCATGGCCACCCAATTGTTGCTTTTGGGTCAGTAAAATTATTTAGAAAATTCCTTTTACAAAAGTATTCACCAAAAAACAAGTTTAAAGAATCATATTACACACTTTCATCTTAAACATAATAAAATATTTTTGCTCAAAACCATAATCTGAATTTTATCTAAGTAAAATAATTATGCAAAGTGGGGGTTATTATATCTTCCTTTATTATTTTTGAGTTTTATAATAGCAGTTTAATTTCAATTATTAGTAGTGGAAACAAATAAAGATCACAGAAAGAATAGCCATGCACAAAAACAAATAGACAAATATTTTATCCCAAGAAAATCAAAACTCGGGAAAAACCTGACCAACCTTTCTTATTCATAAATTCAAGATACAAGCACATTAGATATAAGAAGAAGATAAGCCCAAAGATATTAAACCCAGAAAATAGTCTTCTTGTTGTTAAAGTTACATCATCATGAGTGATTCTCTACGTTAATCTTGTGTGTCAAAATTGAGCCTCGTGTGTTGAGGTAGTGCCTTATAGGAGTCTGAGTTAGACTCACGAAACTTGGAGAAGAATCTTCAGTTGGACTCAAGAATGGTTAAGCTTCATGTGTTGAGGCAAGTTCTTTGTATGCCAAAGTGATGATGTTGTACAATCTTGCTAGTCAAGGATAAGGTCTTGTTTGTCAAGACATATCCTCATCTGTTGAGGTGGTGCCTCATGTCTTGAGGTGATGCTTTGCATGTCGAATCATGTATGTTGTGCGCTGTAATAATAACCATGGTTGAGCTATTAAGTCTCACATAGGGACTAGACAACACTAGAGTGAATTACTTTAGCATATAACCACTTGGAACAATAATAGGACTATATGATCACATCATTGGAAAAATATCCTTAGTATATTTGATATGATAATTAAGCTGGCACATGTGGATCATGCAGATAAGACACAATATAAATATAAGATGTAATAAGATATGAGATAATTTTAATTGCACATAAACAAATCAATTAAGAGAGAATTTGAATTGTTAAACTTCAGTGAAGACTTCAGTAAATCAAACGAGAACTCGGATTGATCCCTACAGTGATGTTAACAAGAAAGAATAAGTTAAAAGAGTTAACTAAGTGATAAAAAAAATATCTAGTTAACTAAGTGTTATTGCATGCAGGGAAAATTTTAAGAACCCCCCTTAAATTTCTATGTATAATAATTGGGAGAATACCCATGATATATAGGAAAATATCAAGGCTATTTTATGAATGTTATATTATATATATATAATTTTTTAGCGAATCTCTAATTGAATTTTATAATCTTGTAAAACCTTGGCGAATCTTTCACTAAAATATAAAACCTCGAAAAATCTTGGCGAATCTTTCACTATATTATAAAACCTTGTGAAGGATTGGTGACTATTTAAGTAAGTTTCTCCTTGGCAATACATGGCCCCCTATATGCCCAAATACATGTCTATGAATGAAGTCCATCCACCAAGAATGATACTCCAAATAGCCACAAAACCCTTATTTCTGCATCATCGATCATAGGCTTCACAATCCCCATGTTTCTTGGGGAAACTTTGGATCCGAGGTGATGAGATTTAGAAGTGTCTTAGCTGAAAATGGGTCGCTATAAGACATGATAGTAAATATCAACTTCCCTTCTCATGTGGACATTAGCCAACTTGCAAAATGAGATTTAACCCATAAAATATGGATAGATTGAAATCCAAATTTGATTTCCATGATCAATAGAAGGTGAGAGGGCTTCTAGAAACTACCACTTCTAGAAATCGGGGGAGAATGGAAGATGCCTACCGAATTTCATGGGCGAACAAAGGTTTTAATCCATTTTTAGAGGGGCAATTTTTTTTTTTTTTTTTTATCTTGGCTCCCCTTTTTAAATTAGATGGGGCTCACATCCTATTTATTAAAAATAAATAAATAAAATGTGGGCTAATCATATCTAAGGGGTGTTTAATAAAAAAATAGCTCACTAAAAATTTAAAACCCCTAAATTTATCCCATGGGATATGATTATCCCCTAAAATTTTCCTTGATTGCATGATAACACTTATGTTAAATTAAAAGATGACACTTGAGTTGCGACACTTGCATGACGACACTTAAGTTAGCCACCTAACTAAGTGAGCAAGATTTCAGTTAAGGAGTGAGTTCATCCTAAGAGAATATTCAGTGAGTTAATGCACTGCATGAGAAGTGGGGTACACTTCTTCATGTAAGATTGATGGATCCAGATCGAAGGCGAGTTCATCATAAACTCAAAAGATAAAAATAGAAGTCGATGCATGTAAAGAATATATAAATATATTATACATGATTGATGAATTCAATGTCAAGCAAATTCTCTTCTCTCTTGAAGGAAATGCACTTTTCTTTGTGCAGGATATTATTATGAGTCTCTCTTCTTTACCTTTCTCTTTCTCTAAAATTGCACCAGGGGAGCTTGATGTAAAAGACATTCTCTGCTATCTATCAATATACTAAGGAATTTTTCGTGGGTTTTTCTCCCTTAATTCATAGAGGGTTTACCCAAGGTAAATTTATGTGTCAAATGTGATTGCTTATGTGTATTATTGTTATTTGATTTCAATTACTATTGCAGCTCTGAATTAAAGATTAAAAAATTAACATTGTATCAAAGCTCAGGGCATGAAAGAGCTAAGTTCAATAGTCAAGCTTGAGCCTACGTAGATCTTGAGTGTGCACAATACTTGAAGAATTATGCCTGCAATCTCAGTAAGACCAGAAGATTGTCTTGAAGGAACTTTGAACTTCAAAAATTGGAAGGCCATGATCCTGAATCTCGTGGAAGAGCATGATCTAGATGGATATATAGTCAATGTTATTCAAGAGCCTAATTCTAAAGTAGAATGCATTACCTTAAATAAGAATCAAGCAAAAGCAAAGAGAATGACATGCTTCCGTGAAAGACAACTTGATGTTCGTGATTACTCCATTGAAGACCACAAAGGAATGCTTTGACAATTTGGCAAATATTTCTAAGAAGAAGGTGCCTAGTCAAAAGAGAGCATTAAATAACAAGATTCGAGATATGAAGATGGAAAAGGATGAGTTTGTTGATTCCTTCTTCACAAATATTGCTCAAGGAAGAGATCAAATCATGAGCATTGGTGTGATGGTCGATGATGATGATCTCATTTAGACCATTGTTTATGGTCTTATATATTTATAGGAGACATTATTGGCTGCAGTAAATGGTTGAGAAGTGAAACCTAACTTTGAGAGGTTGTGGAATGATTTCCTACAATAAGAAGGGTGAATCCAGAGCAAGTATACTTCCTCCAAAGAAGAGAACCTCGCCCTTGTGGAACAGATGAAAAGAGGTAAAAAATATCACAAGAAATTCTCTCATCAAAAGGAAAATGATTTCAAGAACTTTGATAATTCTAAGTTTAAATGTTTCAATTGTAATAAGAAGGGTCATGATGTAAGAGAATGTTGTGCAAAGCAAAGATGAAAGTTCAAGGGTAGGTTCCATGCTTCTACTGCTACAGAAGATGAACCTACAAGAAAGAATTCATCCGATGATCAAGAGACGAGGAAGGAGTACTATATTGTCTCATCCCTTTCTACATCCATTACCACTAGTGCTAAGACATGGTTGGTAGTAGTGGTGCATCCAAGAACTTGGCATGATATAGGAGAACTATCATAGATTTGAAGGAAAATAAGTTTTCCTACAAGGTGGAACATAGAGATAATACCACCTATTTGATCCAAGGTATTGGTTATAGTTCCTTTCATTTGGATTCGGGAAATGTACTACATCTGGATGAAATTATGTTTGTCCTTTGATTGAAAAAGAAACTCCTATTTGTTTTGGTTCTAGAAGATAAGGGATTCATATTTATCTTTATGGAAAAAAAAACACTCTTGTGGCCTAAGCATGAAGAATTGAACTCTACATCAGTTATTGGAGTCAGAGAGGGAGGTCTCTACAAAGTTTCTAGAAAACTCATTGAATTCATGGTCCATGAAACAATTAATGTGTGTGAGATATGGCATAGATGGATTGGTCATATCCATTTCAAATCCCTACCTCGATTGCAGAAAATGGTGAAAGGTATGCCCATATTTAAATCTTATTTTGATAGTGTTTGTAGAGGTTGCGCTCTTGGAAAGAACATTAAGAATATTTTTCCAAGTGGTACCAAAATATCCAAAGAAATCCTCGAATTGATTCATTATGATTTATGTGGTCCAATGTCTACACACTCCTTGAGTGGTTATTTATAGTATGTGCTTTTCATAGATGACTTCTCTCGTAGGTCATGGGTTTATTTTCTGAAAGCAAAGAGTGAAACTTTCAACAAGTTTCAAGAGTTTAAAGGAATGGTTCTGAATCAGACTGGAAAGCACATTCGTTCTTTGAGATATGATAATGGAGGAGAGTTTGAGTCCCATGGCTTCAATAAATTCTATTGAGATGCGAGAATAAAAAGATAATTGACTATACCCTATAACCCCCCAGTAAAATGGTGCTGCTAAAAGTAAGAACATAACAATATGTGAGGCTACAAAATCCATGATGTGTGCTTAGGATCTACCCACATCCTTATGGGAAGAAGCCTCCAACAATGTTGTTTATATTCAGAACAGAAGCCCTAATGCTATCTTGGGAGGAAAGACTCCTAAAGAGGTTTTCACTGGTGAAAAACTAGATGTTGGACACTTAGATATTTTCAGTTTTCCTGTCTACATCCGTCTACCAAAAGACAAGAGGAAAAATATGGAACCATCCGGAAAGAAAGGAACATTTGTTCGATATAGTGAATCCTCGAAAGCTTACAGAATATATGTTCTAGGACAAAGAAACATTGAAGTCAGCAGAGATGTAACATTTCATGAAGAGGATACCTTCAAGCGCTCCAAAGAAATTCAATCTGATTTAAATATGGAGGAGCATGATACTGCTATGATGCAGAATTCAGTTTCTAATTCTTCCCTTTCAGGTGTTGAGAGGGAGAAGCAAGAAGAGTCCATTGATCCACTTGATCTCAAAGAGACAGAAGATCTGATAGAAAGATCACTTGATGAACCTCCTGCTAGGAGGAGATCTACATGGTGTCAAGACATTATGCAAGAGGAAGAAAAGTATGGAACACCTCCACGCTCATCATCAGAGAAAAATAGACCTGAAATATTTTTAGGATATGTAGCATAGATGAGTCACATCAGTGATTCGAAACCCTCTACCTATGAAGAAGCTTCTAAGAAGTTCATATGGAAAGATGCCATGGTAGAAGAATACAAATCTATCATGAATAAGGATGTGTGGGAAGCAGTTCCTAAACTTGATGGAAAGCCAATAGTAACTTCCAAGTGGCTTTATAAAATCAATCATGCAGCTGATGGAAGCATTGAAAAATATAAAGAAATATTTGTGGCTTGAGGTTTCTCACAGAAAGAAGGGATTGATTATGATGAGACATTCGCTCATGTTTCCAGGTACACTACTATGTGAACCATAATTTACCTTGCTTTCGTTTTGGGTTGGAACTTCACCAGATGGATGTGGAGACTTCCTTCCTTAATGCTGAGCTTGAGGAAGAGGTTTACACATAACCTGATGGGTTTGTAGTTCATGGTAAGGAGTCCTATGTATGAAAATTTAAGAAATACTTGTATGGGATTACGAATGACTCAAGGGCTTGGTATTCAAGGATTGAAAACTATCTTTTGAGCTTGGGATTCTTCAAAAGTGAAGCTGACCCCAACCTATACTTCAAGGTTGTGAAAAACCAACCATTGATCTTGGTTCTCTATGTTGATGAATTGTTCCTTACTGGAGAGGAGCAATAGATAGATTGGTGCAAGAGGGAGCTCACTTCTAATTTTGAAATGAAATACTTAGGTCTTATGCAATATTTTCTTGGTCTAGAAGTTTAGAAAAGGAAATATGAGTTATTTCTTTCACAAGGAAAGTACACAGTCGATTTATTGGGGAAATTTGTTATGATGGACTGTAAGTCCATCTCTACTCAAATGATTTCTAGTCTAAAGAAGCTACATGATTCAAATTTTAGATCATATCTGGTGGATCCTACCATGTATAGAAATCTCATTGGTTCCTTGATGTATTTGATACATAGTAGACCATACATATATTATGCAGTGAGTATCTTGAGTCAGTTCATGTTTGAGCCAAGACATAGACATTGGGTTGCTACTAAGCATGTGCTTATATACCTTTGAACTACTATTGCTTATGGAATCCGATATGCTTCCAATGGTGGAGTGATGCTACTTGGATATGCCGACTCCAAATGGGGTGGTAGTATTATGGACCGAAATACTATATCTGAATTGGTTTTTAGCTTGGGATCAGCCATGATCTCTTGGTCTAGCAAGAAGCAGGGCTCTATAACCCAAGGTACTATAGAAGCAGAGTATATTGTAGCTAGTACCACCTACCAAGAAGCCGCGTGGATTAGGAAGTCCTTTGTTGGGTTGTTCAGTGAGAAGCTTAAGACAACTGTAATTTGCTCTAATAATCAGAGCTCCATCAAGCTATCAAAAAACCCATTGTTTCATGAAAGATCGAAACACATTGAGATGAAGTATCACTTCATGAGAGACATGGTCTAGAGAGGTGCCATAAGACTTCAGTACATTTCTAATAGTGAGAAGATTGCAGATATGTTGACTAAGCCTTTGTTTGTGACAAAGTTTAAGTACTTCCAAGACAAGATTGGCATGGCAGAGAATGCCTCCCTTGCTGAGATAGAGTGTTAAAGTTACAACATCATGAATCATTCTCCAGGCCAATCTTGTGTGACAAGATTGAGCCTTGTTTGTCAAGGTAGTTCCTTATAGGAGCTTGAGTTGGACTCAGGAAACTTGGAGAAGAATCTTGATTTGGACTCAAGAATGGTTAAGCTTCATGTTTTGAGGCAAGTACTTCATATGTCAAAGTGATGATGTTGTATAGTCTTGTTATTCAAGGATAAGGTCTTGTGTGTCAAGACAAATCCTCATGTGCTCAGGTAGAGCCTCATCTGTTGAGGTGATGATTTGCATGTATGGGGTGTGATGTACTACTAAACATGGTTGAGCTATTAAGTCTCCCCTAGGGTTTGGCCACAACTAGAGTGAATTACTTTAGCATATAACTGCTTGGAACGATAGTAGGACAATGTAATCACATCATTGGGAAAATATCCTTAGTATATTTGATATGATAATTAAGCTGGCACATTTGGACCATGCACATAAGACAAGAGATAAATATAATATGAGATAAGATATGAGAGAATTTTAATTGCACATAAAATAATTAATTAAGAGAGAACTCGAATTGATCAGTACATTGATATTAACAAGAAATAATTAGTTAAAAGAGTTAACTAAGTGATACCAAAGAATATCTAGTTAACTAAGTGTTATTGCATGATGAAACTTATGTTAAACAAAAATACGACACTTGCTGCAAGTCTAGACTCCTCCTGAATGATATCTACCCATAACCAGTAAACTTGGGTAATTTGGATCGCTCAATAATGCTTGAATGAATGGTTCCCAAGAAAGGGGAAGAACAATAAGGGTCATCATGACAAGCTCTCTATGTGGAACTATCTCTCCCATGGTGACCGACTAATCCTTTAGTTTAGAAGTCTTCATGAAGTAAGATGGAACTGAATCGACAAGCTAGTCATCTTGAAATTTGAGAGTTGTTCTCTTAAGGAAAGTTCTTTGTTGACATTTCCATTCTCAAATAGATTCTTCGAGACATCAAACATTCCTTTGGTTGTCTTCTTCTGGGAGGTTAGAGGTATCAAGTGATCTTTGATAGAATCTATCTGAATCCTTCTTGACTTAGCATCATTCTTCTTCCATGATGACTTCTTTGCTTCCGCTTTTGAATCTGAAGCTTCTTCTTCCACAAATTTTAGAATATCATTCTCTTCTAATATGATGAGTACTCTAGACTTCCATGAATTGAAGTTGGAAGCCCCATCAAGTCTATCTTCAACTTTAACATTGTTCATCTATACTGCAGGCTGGAAGATAAGACCTGATTAGGAAACCCTAGCAAGAGAGGATCAAAATGTGAAGCTTGTTGAAACTAGAATCTCACTTCACCAACATGTGTGCCCTTCCGAGGAGAGCTCCAAAACATGAAGAATTAAACCAATGTCAGGAGAGAAAGGGATAAAACATGAATCCCTAGTTTCTGACAATGGCTTCTTTCAACATTGCTCTCATACCATGTTATAGTTTTATAATATCAGTATAATTTCAATTATTTGCAGCAGAAACAAATAAAGATCACTGAAAGAATAACCATGCACATAAACGAAGAGACACAAATATTTCATCCTGGGAAAACCCAAACTCGAGAAAAATCTAGTCAATATTTCTTATTCATAGATTCACGATACAAGTACATCACATATAAGAAGAAGAGAAACCCAAATATATTAAACGCATAAAATAGTCTTCTTTTGCTATTGCATCATTCTCTTCCTCGGCTACACACTTGTCTTCGAATGCACAACGAATTGCTTGATGTGAAAATGAGATAGAAGTACTTCTTATTTATACCTTCATTTTCTATTTCCATGCTTTCTAGGGATTTCTAGAACTTTGTGGGATTTCCCTTCAATAACTTTCTCGTGGTTTCCTTTCTAAAACATCCCAAGGGGTTATGGCCATTCGTTTTTCATGAGGATACCTCACGACCCTACAACACCAACATATTCTAGATTGTGGGGTAAAGTAAATGATATCACACATAAAGATTATACCATGAACATGAATATTATTGGACTTTTTGAAAAGAGTTTTAACTTCAATTTTTAATGAGCAATTATGATATGTGATATGCTTACTGATATTATTCATACATGATGTTTTGTTATTTTTTGTCAATCCAATATATAGAAAATGAATAAAAAATTTGCATCCTTACTAATAAAAACAAATAAAGATCTTAAAAATTATTAACATGGAGCTACTTTTTAATTAAAATTATAAATTAAATTGTTTCACAAAAGATTTTGAATTTTAACAAATTATAACGTATTTTTTTATTTTAAAAGATTTAATATGCATAGATGTTCCAAATCTGATTTTAAAATGGATGTATGCAACTTTATTTTAAATATTGAAATTCACACTTCTAACAAATTATATCTTCCTTTCAAATATTGGAAAATAAATTTCTAATATTATTAACATACTTAATTGTATGAGCTCTATTACCTGCGCAGTCAATAATTGTATGAGCTCTATTACCTGCGCCAGTTTTTGGAGTAGCCTATTTGATAACCTGGCATTTTAATTATACATTTTTACATATCAGCATTTTTATTATAAATTTTTCGTATGAAAGGTTGAAAACATCTTATTTATTTTAATTATACATTCTTTCATATCAGCATTTTTATTATAAATTTTTGGTATGAAAGGTTGAAAACATCTTATTTATTTTTCATAATTTTTAAATTGTTATATTTATAAGTGTTTATATCTTATAATTTGGGGTGTACTATTATTTAGGTTTTTCTTAAATTGAAGAAGGATGGGACAAGTGTATTGTCCTCAAAATTCAAAATAAATAATTATAAAAAATAAAAATAAAAAACAACTAGTAATAATGCATGGATAACTCTTAGCTCATGTATGGATAACAGGTAGTGATAGACAAACCATTTAACTATAGAGGTGTAGCTGAGACATAGACAACCAATAATTACAACTAAACATGAACAACAAATAATAAATAACTTATTCATCACCATTAATTTGGGACCACAAATTAAATAACCTTATATGTTTTTGTAACTGTGCTAATAATATATATTTTTGGATTCATTAATATATATTTTTGGATTCATTGAACAAACAGCAGTTAGAATTGCCACTAAGTCGCTGATCTGTACGGAGCTGTTGTGAAATAGATCTGTGGCCTTAATGAACAAACGACAGTCAGAATTGTCACTATGTCCCTGAGCTGTCCAAGATTTGATGCAGACAAATAACGAATTCGATGGCTCCACCATGATGCTCATTCCAATACTCACACCTTCGACATATTTTAATAATGCCTACTTGTCCAATCTCACTTTCGCATTGGTCCGCTGTTCGTTGTGAGACACAGAAGGAAACGACCCATCAACCCCCGAAAATATGCCGCATTGTTTATGGACGAAAATATATTGAATATTTTCTCAGTCTCGAAGCCAACAGGATTATTTTGGGAAAAAACGTGGTAATGATGGGATCCGATTCATACCATGTCTATCGAACTGTATTAACAACATTGTAATTTGCTGGGCTTATAACTGTTACGTTCCAGGATCAATTATTGCTCTCATCGGTGAAAACTATAGGGACTCTGTAGCCTATTCATGTGTAATGTACGGCCAAATAGTGATTGGTAGGCAGCGAATATTGTAGCTACATGTTCAGCTTATGCTAATGAATTGGCTACTATGGTTTGTTCTTTGATTTTGATGACCATGAGACAACATCTTAATCAAAAGTAAATACATATCTTGATGTACTCTTTCCACTCCCACAAAATCATTATGTATGCATCTAGTTAATCTGAAATCTGATCTTGTGAAATACAAAATTTAGTAAGCTGCTTTACTTGGCAATTAGTGTTCCTAGAATCATCTTAATTAGTGTAGGTGTAATAAGAACATGAGTTCCTTCCTACTAGTGAACAATTCAATTTTGACTAGTATAGATTCATCTTAAACATATATTTATCAAACACCTAGAGAGATCAAATATATTAAGATATAATTATTTATATCATTTAACTCTGTTATTTATTAATTTAGGTAAAATTAATTACACCTAAATGAATTTGATCCCTCTTCATGCTTGCAAATCTAGGTTTAAGATAGCTCTATGTTAGTTTAATGTTTTTAGATTTATATATATATAATCTAGTTTATTATTTTCGATATTATATCTAATATGTTTTAAATGCATAATTATAGGAGGTGACAACCTCTTCCCCCTACTTTGCTTAGAGCATCTATCTTCTCTCAATGCAAAAACAAATTTTAAAAACTAATATTTAATCATTAAATCACCATTAAATATTATGAGCATTCAATTTCATACTTGCTTATAAAAAAATATTAATAACTAGCTGTTGATTGAGATTTTATATTTTTGTTTATTAATAGTAATTTTGGTTGTAAATAATATGACTAAAATGAAACGAATGATTTTTAATGTACATTTATTTTATATTTATATTATATTTACTAAAAGAATTATATATATATATGAAGTCTACTTCACTATAAATTACTACATAAACATAGAAATCAAACTTAATCCATACATAATATCTTGTCTACCTATTATTAGATACATCAAGCTTCCAACTAATCCTTTAAATATAGTTGAATCAATGTAGTATCCATTATCTCCTTACATAGTTCAGTACATTACATGTTGCAGTTTAGTACATGTTGCTACATGTATTCAAACAAGCTTGTAATTTCACATTCCAAATCTTTTCTGCAGTAAATGGTCAAGAAGTGAAACATAACTTTGAGAGGTTGTGGAATTATTTCCTACAAGAAGAAGGGTGAATCCAGAGCAAGTATACTTCCTCCAAAGAAGAGAACCTCACCCTTGTGGAAGGGATGAAAACAGGTTAAAAATATCACAAGAAATTATCTCATCAAAAGGAAAATGATTTCAAGAACTTTGATAATTCTAAATTTAAATGTTTCAATTGTAATAAGAAGGGCCAGGATGTAAGAGAAGGTTGTGCAAAGCAAAGATGAAAGTTCAAGGGTAGGTTCCATGCTTCTACTGCTACAGAAGATGAACCTACAAGAAAGAACTCATCTGATGATCAAGAGACGAAGAAGGAGTACTATATTGTCTCATCCCTTTCTACATCCATTACCACTAGTGCTGAGACATGGTTGGTAGATAGTGGTGCATCCAAGAACTTGGCATGATATAGGAGAACTATCATAGATTCGAAGGAAAATAAGTTTTCCTACAAGGTGGAACATAGAGATAATACCACCTATTTGATCTAAGGTATTGGTTCCAGTTCCTTTCATTTGGATTCAGAAAATGTACTACATCTGGATGAAATTATGTTTGTCCTTTGATTGAAGAAGAAACTCCTATTTGTTTCGGTTCTAGAAGATAAGGGATTCATCTTTATCTTTATGGAAAAAAAAACGCTCGTGTCCTAAGCATGAAGAATTCAACTCTACATTAGTTATTGGCGTTAGAGAGGGAGGTCTCTACAAAGTTTCTAGAAAAATCATTCAATTCATGGTCCATGAAACAATTAATGTGTGTGAGATATGGCATAGATGGATTGGTCATATCCATTTCAAAGCCCTGCCTCGATTGCAGAAAATGGTGAAAGGTACGCCCATATTTAAATCTTATTTTGCTAATGTTTGTAGAGGTTGCGCTCTTGGAAAGAACATTAAGAATATTTTTCCAAGTGGTACCAAAATATCCAAAGAAATCCTTGAATTGATTCATTATGATCTATGTGGTCCAATGTCTACACACTCCTTGAGTGGTTATTTATAGTATGTGCTTTTCATAGATGGCTTCTCTTGTAGGTCATGGGTTTATTTTCTGAAAGCAAAGAGTGAAACTTTCAACAAGTTTCAAGAGTTTAAAGGAATGGTTCTGAATCATACTGGAAAGCACATTCGTTCTTTGAGATATGATAATGGAGGAGAGTTTGAGTCCCATGGCTTCAATAAATTCTATTGAGATGCGAGAATAAAAAGATAATTGACTATACCCTACAAACCCCCAGTAAAATGGTGCTGCTAAAAGTAAGAACATAACAATATATGAGGCTACAAAATCCATGATGTGTGCTCAGGATCTACCCACATCCTTATGGGAAGAAGCCTCCAACAATGTTGTTTATATTCAGAACAGAAGCCCTAATGCTATCTTGGGAGAAAAGACTCCTAGAGAGGTTTTCACTGGTGAAAAACCAGATGTTGGACACTTAGATATTTTTGGTTTTCCTGTCTACATCCATCTACGAAAAGACAAGAGGAAAAATATGGATCCATCCGAAAAGAAAGGAACATTTGTTGGATATAGTGAATCCTCCAAAGCTTACAGAATATATGTTCTAGGACAACGAAACATTGAAGTCAACAGAGATGTAACATTTCATGAAGAGGATACCTTCAAGCGCTCCAAATAAATTCAATCTGATTTAAATATGGAGGAGCATCATACTGCTATGATGCAGAATTCAGTTTCTAATTCTTCCCTTTCAGGAGTTGAGAGGGAGAAGCAAGAAGAGTCCATTGATCCACTTGATCTCGAAGAGATAGAAGATCTGATAGAAATATCACTTGATGAACCTCCTGCTAAGAGGAGATCTACATGGTGTCGAGACATTATGCAAGAGGAAGAAAAGTATGGAACACCTCCACACTCATCATGAGAGAAAAATAGACCTGAAATATTTTTAGGATATGTAGCACAGATGAGTCACATCAGTGATTCGAAACCCTCTACCTATGAAGAAGCTTCTAAGAAGTTCGTATGGAAATATGCCATGGTAGAAGAATACAAATCTATCATGAATAAGGATGTGTGGGAAGCAGTTCCTAAACATGATGGAAAGCCAATAGTAACTTCCAAGTGGCTTTATAAAATCAATCATGCAGCTGATGGAAGCATTGAAAAATATAAAGAAATATTTGTGGCTCGAGGTTTCTCATAGAAAGAAGGGATTGAGTATGATGAGACATTTGCTCATGTTTCCAGGTACACTACTATCCGAACCATAATTTACCTTGCTTTCGTTTTGGGTTGGAAACTTCACCAGATGGATGTGGAGACTTCCTTCCTTAATGGTGAGCTTGAGGAAGAGGTTTACACATAACCTGATGGGTTTGTAGTTCATGGTAAGGAGTCCTATGTATGAAAATTTAATAAATACTTGTATGGGATTAAGAATGACTCAAGGGCTTGGTATTCAAGGATTGACAACTATCTTTTGAGCTTGGGATTCTCCAAAAGCGAAGCTAACCCCAACCTATACTTCAAGGTTGTGAAGAACCAACCATTGATCTTGGTTCTCTATGTTGATGAATTGTTCCTTACTGGAGACGAGCAATAGATAGATTGGTACAAGAGGGAGCTCACTTCTGATTTTGAAATGAAATACTTAGGTCTTATGCAATATTTTCTTGGTCTAGAAGTTTGGGAAAGGAAATATGAGATATTTCTTCACAAGGAAAGTACACAGTCGATGCATTGCGTAAATTTGTTATGATGGACTGTAAGTCCATCTCTACTCAAATTATTTCTAGTCTAAAGAAGCTACATGATTCAAATTTCAGATCATATCTGGTGGATCCTACCATGTATAGAAATCTCAGTGGTTCCTTGATGTATTTGATACATAGTAGACCATACCTATATTATGCAGTGAGTATCTTGAGTCAGTTCATGTTTGAGCCAAGACATAGACATTGGGTTGCTACTAAGCATGTGCTTAGATACCTTTGAGCTACTATTGCTTATGGTATCCGATATGCTTCCAATGGTGGAGTGATGCTACTTGGATATGCCGACTCCAAATGGGGTGGTAGTATTATGGACCGAAATATTATATCTGGATTTGTTTTTAGCTTGGGCTCAGCTATGATCTCTTGGTCCAACAAGAAGAAGGGCTCTATAGCCCAGGGTACTATAGAAGCAGAGTATATTGTAGCTAGTACCACCTGCCAAGAAGTTATGTGGATTAGGAATTCCTTTGTTGGGTTGTTCAGTGAGAAGCTTAAGACTACTGTAATTCGCTCTAACAATCAGAGTTGCATCAAGCTATCAAAAAACCCATTGTTTCATGAAAGATCGAAACACATTGAGATGAAGTATCACTTCATGAGAGACATGGTCCAGAGAGGTGCCGTAAGACTTCAGTACATTTTTAATAGTGAGAAGATTGCATATATGTTGACTAAGCCTTTGTTTGTGACAAAGTTTAAGTACTTCCAAGACAAGATTGGCATGGCAAAGAATGCCTCCCTCGCTGAGATAGAGTGTTAAATTTACAACATCATGAATCATTCTCCAGGTCAATCTTGTGTGACAAGATTGAGCCTTGTTTGTCAAGGTAGTTCCTTATAGGAGCTTGAGTTGGACTCAGGAAACTTGGAGAAGAATCTTGATTTGGACTCAAGAATGGTTAAGCTTCATGTTTTGAGGGAAGTAATTTGTATGTCAAAGTGATGACATTGTATAGTCTTGTTATTCAAGGCTAAGGTCTTGTGTGTCAAGACAAATCCTCATGTGCTCAGGTAGAGCCTCGTCTGTTGAGGTGATGATTTGCATGTATGGGGTGTGATGTACTACTAAACATGGTTGAGCTATTATGTCTCCCCTAGGGTCTGGCCACAACTAGAGTGAATTACTTTAGCATATAACTACTTGGAACGATAGTAGGACAATATAATCACATCATTGGGAAAATGTCCTTAGTATATTTGATATGATAATTAAGCTGCCACATTTGGACCATGCACATAAGACAAAAGATAAATATAATATGTGATATGATATGAGAGAATTTTAATTGCACATAAAATAACTAATTAAGAGAGAACTCGAATTGATCCCTACATTGATATTAACAAGAAATAATCAGTTAAAAGAGTTAACTAAGTGATAACAAAGAATATCTAGTTAACTAAGTGTTATTGCATGATGAAACTTATGTTAAACAAAAATACGACACTTGCTGCAAGTCTAGACTCCTCCTGAATGATATCTACCCATAACCAGTAAAACTTGGGTAATTTGGATCGCCCAATAATGCTTTGAATGAATGGTTCCCAAGAAAGGGGAAGAACAATAAGGGTCATCATGACAAGCTCTCTATGTGGAACTATCTCTCCAATGGTGACCAACTAATCCTTTAGTTTAGAAGTCTTCATGATATAAGATGGAACTTAATCGACAAGCTAGTCATCTTGAAATTTGAGAGTTGTTCTCTTAAGGAAAGTTCTTTGTTGACATTTCCATTCTCAAATAGATTCTTCAAGACATCAAACATTCCTTTGGTTTTCTTCTTCTGGGAGGTTATAGGTATCAAGTGATTTTTGATAGAATCTATCTAAATCCTTCCTGACTTAGCATCATTCTTCTTCCATGATGACTTCTTTGCTTCCGCTTTTGAATCTAATGCTTCTTCTTCCACAAATTTTAGAATATCATTCTCTTCTAATATGATGAGTACTCTAGACTTCCATGAATTGAATTTGGAATCCCCATCAAGTCTATCTTCAACTTTAACATTGTTCATCTAGACTGCAGGCTAGAAGATAAGACCTGATCAGGAAACCCTAGTAGGAGTGGATCAAAATGTGAAGCTTGTTGAAACTAGAATCTCACTTCACCAACATGTGTGCCCTTCCAAGGAGAACTCCAAAACTTGAAGAATTAAACCAATGTCAGGAGAGAAAGGGATAAAACATGAATCCCTAGTTTCTGACAATGGCTTCTTTCAACACTGCTCTCATACCATGTTAGAGTTTTATAATATCAGTATAATTTCAATTATTTGCAGCAGAAACAAATAAAGATCACTGAAAGAGTAACCATGCACATAAACAAAGAGACACAAATATTTTATCCCGGGAAAACCCAAACTCGAGAAAAATCGAGTCAATATTTCTTATTCATAGATTTACGATACAAGTAGATCACATATAAGAAGAAGAGAAACCCAAATATATTAAACGCATAAAATAGTCTTCTTCTGCTATTGCATCATTCTCTTCCTCGGCAGCACACTTGTCTTCGAATGCACAGCGAATTGCTTGATGTGAAAATGAGATAGAAGTACTTCTTATTTATACCTTCATTTTCTATTTCCATGCTTTCTAGGGATTTCTAGAACTTTGTGGGATTTCCCTTCTACAACTTTCTCGTGGTTTCCTTTCTAAAACATCCCAAGGGGTTCATGGCCATTCGTTTTTCATGAGGATACCTCATGACCCTACAACACCAACATATTCTAGATTGTGGGGTAAAGTAAATGATATCACACATGAAGATTATGCCATGAACATGAATATTATTGGACTTTTTGAAAAGAGTTTTAACTTCAATTTTTAAAGAGCAATTATAATATGTGATATGCTTACTGTTATTATTCATACATGATGTTTTGTTATTTTTTATCAATCCAATATATAGAAAATGAATAAAAAATTTGCATCCTTACTAATAAAAACAAATAAAGATCTTAAAAATTATTAACATGGAGCTACTTTTTAATTAAAATTATAAATTAAATTGTTTCACAAAAGATTTCGAATTTTAACAGATTATAACATATTTTTTTATTTTAAAAGATTTAATATGCATAGATGTTCCAAATCTTATTTTAAAATGGATGTATGCAACTTTATTTTAAATATTGAAATTCACACTTCTAACAAATTATATCTTCCTTTCAAATATTGGAAAATAAATTTCTAATATTAATAACATACTTAATTGTATGAGCTCTATTACCTGCGCAGTCAATAATTGTATGAGCTCTATTACCTGCGCCAGTTTTGGAGTAGCCTATTTGATAAGCTGGCATTTTAATTATACATTTTTCCATATCAGCAATTTTATTATAATTTTTTCGTATGAAAGGTTGAAAACATCTTATTTATTTTAATTATAATTTTTTCATATCAGCATTTTATTATAAATTTTTGGTACGAAAGGTTGAAAACATCTTATTTATTTTTCATAATTTTTAAATTGTTATATTTACAAGTGTTTATATCTTATAATTTGGGTTGTATTATTATTTAGGTTTTTCCTAAATTGAAGAAGGATGGGACAAGTGTATTGTCCTCAAAATTCAAAATAAATAATTATAAAAAATAAAAATAAAAAACATAAAAAACAATTAGTAATAATGCATGGATAACACTTAGCTCATCTATGGATAATAGGTAGTGATAAACAAACCATTTAACTACAGAGGTATAGCTGAGGCATAGACAACCAATAATTACAATTAAACATAAGAAACAAGTAACAGATAACTTATTCATCACAATTAATTTGGGACCACAAATTAAATAACCTTATATGTTTTTATAACTCTGCTAATAATATATATTTTTGGATTCATTAATATATATTTTTGGATTCATTAAACAAACAGCAGTTAGAATTGCCACTAAGTCGCTGATCTGTACGGAGCTGTCGTGAAATAGATCTGTGGCCTTAATGAACAGACGACAGTCAGAATTGTCACTATGTCCCTGAGCTGTCCAAGATTTGATGCAGACAAATAACGAATTCGATGGCTCCACCATGATGCTCATTCCAATACTCACACCTTAGACATATTTTAATAATGCCTACTTGTCCAATCTCACTTTCGCATTGGCCCGCTGTTCGTTGTGAGACACAGAAGGAAACGACCCATCAACCCCCGAAAATATGCCGCATTGTTTATGGACGAAAATATAAATTGAATATTTTCTCAGTCTCGATGTCAACAGGATTATTTTGGGAAAAAACGTGGTAATGATGGGATCCGATTCATACCGTATCTATCGACCTGTATTAACAACATTGCAATTTGCTGGGCTTGTAACTGTTACGTTCCAGGATCAATTATTGCTCTCATCGGTGAAAACTATGGGGACTCTGTAGCCTATTCATGTGTAATGTACGGCCAAATAGTGATTGGTAGGCAGCGAATATTGTAGCTACATGTTCAGCTTATGCTAATGAATTGGCTACTATGGTTTGTTCTTTGATTTTGATGACCATGAGACAACATCTTAACCAAAAGTAAATACATATGTATCCAGTTAATCTGAAATCCGATCTTGTGAAATACAAAATTTCGTAAGCTGCTTTACTTGGCAATTAGTGTTCCTATAATCATCTTAATTAGTATAGGTGTAATAAGAACATGAGTTCCTTCCTACTAGTGAACAATTTAATTTTTGCCAGTATAGATTCATCTTAAACATATATTTGTCAAACACCTAGAGGGATCAAATATATTAAGATATAATTATTTATATCATTTAACTCTGTTATTTATTAATTTAGGTAAAATTAATTACACCTAAATGAATTTGATCCCTCTTCATGCTTGCAAATCCAGGTTTAAGATAGCTCTATGTTAATTTAATTTTTTTAGATTTATATATATATAATCTAGTTTATTATTTTCGATATTATATCTAATATGTTTTAAATGCATAATTATAGGAGGTGACAACCTCTTCCCCCTACTTTGCTTAGAGCATCTAGCTTCTCTCAATGCAAAAACAAATTTTAAAAACTAATATTTAATCATTAAATCACCATAAAATATTATGAGCATTCAATTTCATACTTGCTTATAAAAAAATATTAATAACTAGCTGTTGATTGAGATTTTATATTTTTGTTTATTAATAGTAATTTTGGTTGTAAATAATATGACTAAAATGAAACGAATGATTTTTAATGTACATTTATTTTATATTTATATTATATTTACTAAAAGAATTATATATATATATGAAGTCTACTTCACTATAAATTACTACATAAACATAGAAATCAAACTTAATCCATACATAATATCTTGTCTACCTATTATTAGATACATCAAGCTTCCAACTAATCCTTTAAATATAGTTGAATCAATGTAGTATCCATTATCTCCTTACATAGTTCAGTACATTACATGTTGCAGTTTAGTACATGTTGCTACATGTATTCAAACAAGCTTGTAATTTCACATTCCAAATCTTTTCAAAGTTCATCCTTAGTATACTTTGATTAAGGAATGAAAACTCTATTTTCATATTGTATTTTTTCAATCCCAAAAAAATATTTCATCAACTCTAATTCAGTAATTTAAAACTCTTTTTTCATAACTACTTTATACTTTTCCAATAACCATACACCATTACATTGGTTATTACTCTTACAAATGATTTCATTCACATAGACACACACTATTAAAATCTTACCTTTACATTGGTTATTACTATTACAAATGATATCATTCACATAGACACACACTATTAAAATCTTACCTTGATTTACTTTAGTATATAATTATAAAAGTCCATTTACGAATTCATAGTTTGCATCTATCTCATATACCTTCCAACAATTCTGTGTTGCCATGGCTTATTAAAATCAATACTGAGTTATTGAAAAAGACGATGACTTACCATATAGCTTTGTGATTTTTAACTTTTTTTTATCAGCATTAAATTTAGTTTTATATATCTATTTTACACAGATTCAATCTTTACCTTCAAACAAAGTCACAAACTCACTAACTCCCAAACTATCATTTCTTTCTATTGAATAAATTTCATCATCTATTTCTTTTACCCAAAATCTCATTCTTATTGCTTCGAGACGATGATAAGTCAACAATCAAAAGTTTGAATTCAAATATAATTTATTCTCATGTTGATCATTAATCTCCCTTAAACTTTTAGTTTTATTTACTCTAAAGCTAAATCCTAGCGTTGACCTCCATGTCTTAATAGCTCTTTTTGCTCAAGATTTCTCGGTGTTCCATTTAAAGTGGGTTGACTTAAGTTGATTGATTTTTTTTAGCATATTAGCTACTCATTACAGAAATTTTGAAATTTAAAATGTATCTAAAAAATATTTGTGTTATTAAAATAAACTTTAAGAAAAACAATTATATTTTAGAGAATAATATCATTTTTTATAATTAAGTTGATATTTGTTGACTTAAAATGTTTACTTGTCAAATTCTAAATGGTACATAAAAACTTATAGTTAACTATACTCAAAATACAAAAAATATTTGTAAATTACTTTTAAATAAAATAACAAGTACAATTTTGTGTTATAACACTTTAGTTCAGCAATATAATTCATTTTGTGAAGGAAGGAAACCTCCATTGATTTTTGCAAGACAACGTTTAGACTTTATACAACTGAGTCCATCCTCAGGGCGATCACTCAATCCAGGAGATTGAGACGATGACTAAAAATATTTTCCAATGAAGCATAAATATGGATTGGGCCCATCCTTGGGTAAGAGAGTTTGGTCAGCTCTCTGATGGGAAGACTATAATCCAACCTTTCTTGAACTGTAATTTCTCTTGATCTGGTTAATCACAAGTCTGCACAATTCACTAAGCTTCAGCCCATCATCCTTGTTTAGGGTGTTATCTCTTTTTTTGATCTCAAGGGATTTCCTTATTATTCTTTTGTAATAATGATCTTCTATAGTTATTAGATAGGCTTTCTCCATGCAGATGTTATGGGAGGTGTTGTGTGAACATTCAGCTAGAGTTCACTTCTTTGTGCCATTATGGACTATGTTAGCATCATGTTCCTTGAGACAAGCTTGCAATGATCGACAAGTTTCCCCAATGTAGACATCATCATAGGAACAAGGAATTCAATATACTCCTTTTAATTGTTTAGGATCCAATGAGTCTTTTGTTGAGTCAATGAATCCTCTAATTGTGTTTGGCAGAGCGAACGCCACATTACTAATTTTTCTTTTTAAAATTTTGGCAATCCGATTTGTTGTTCCTTTTATATATGGGAGAGTGATTTTGGGAGTGATAAATTATCGTATTTTTGGTATGCTTTGGGCCTTCTCTATTTCTTTCGTGATATGCTCATCTTGATATCCATTTTATTTGAAGACCTATTTTAGGTGATTGAATTCCATCCCCTAGTGATTAGTGTCTGAGATTCTTGATGCACTAAGTGCAAGTGTATGGATAACACCAATTTTTTGAGCTCGGTGGTGGTGGGATTCTGCATGTAGGTATTTATCCATGTAAGTGTTCTTCCTGTAAACTTGGTACCCTAGTCTTCCATTCCTTTGTTTGGAGAATAACACATCAAGGAAAGGTATTTTTCCATCCTCTTCTATTTCCATAGTGAATTTTGTATGTTGTGAGAGGTTATTTAGATGTGTAAAAAATTCTTCTAGCCTTTCCTAACCATGACTCCATTTTTCCAATACATCATCAACATACCTTTTCTAGAATTCAGGGGTGAATGGAAAAGAGTTTATTGCCATTGCTTTGATTTTTTCCATATAAATGTTAGTTGCGACTGAGGATAATGGGGAGCCCATGGAAACCCCATGGATTTGTTCATATATCTTTCCTTTATAAGAGAAATATGTTGATTTCAGGAATATTTTAACCAAGTTAGTAGTTTGGGTACCCATTATATTTATTTTTTACGTCAATGGCCTCATCCACTGGTATGTTAGTGTAAAGGGATACGGTGTCAAAGTTTCCTAGTAAATCATCCTCTTTTACCTCTTTTTTTTCACCCAATCAACGAACAAAGAAGATTTTTTTTATGTAGGATGAAGAGTTTCTGGATAAGGGTAGAAATGTTTTAGCAAGGAATTTTGCGAGGAGATAAGTGGATGAGGCTATTGTGTTTACTATGGGTCTCAACGGAATCCCATCCTTGTGAATTTTAGGAGAGCCATAAATTCTTTATAAAAAGCTAGGAAGCTATATTTTCGGAGACCTCTTGCAAACTGTGCAATTTGTTGGTTCTCATCGTTGATGAGGTTAGCTTACTAGAGGGATTCATATACAAATTGGTGTTTCTTCGGGTCTCCATCCCCTTCAAAGATAGGAGTATTTATTGGAATCTTATAAGCCATGTTGAATAAATTGGAATTTTCACTTTGTCTTTTAATATTTATTAAAGCAGACTGATTAACTGACTTACTTACTATTTGGTGTTCATTGCTGGCTTCTTATGGCTTCAATTTGTACCACGACCAACTTACTTTTTCTATAGACTATTCATTACTAGGTATTATCTCCAATGGGATGGTAACTTCAATTGATAATGTTGTTGGTACGAGGGCACCTCCGTGTGCTTTGAATATAATAAATCGAATGAGTGTCTTCGAACTCAAGTGTGAAGGTACTCCAATTACCATGCAGTGATCATTAAATCATCAATCTATCCATAAATCATCCACATTGATCTAGTGGAATCCATATGTTACTGTCGCCTTGTCCCAGTCCCATGTCATTCTTGATGATTTGTCTAATGGTTGGCGAGGTCATCATTATCATTGGTATAGACTCAGCGGGAGTTGAGGCATGTAACATTCCACAAATTCACAAAAAAAAACAATATTTTTTTTAAAAGTATGAGTTTCTTCCATGAACTAATAAGAGTTGTTGAGCCTGAATTTAGGAATTCGTTGCTTACTTAGTTGTTTAGCTAAGATCACTTTCAATCTAATCTTGCACCTTATGTGCACTAAGAGGATATGTGAATCCATGCTATGGAAGAATTCTCTTAGCCTAGGTGAGTTTACTTTGATTTCAGAAGTTAAGGTTAAAGCTTATTTTTCATTACTTTCTTTGTTATACCTTTTGTTACTAACTTTCGGTACTTTATTTCAAGTTGGACATACCTAGTCTTCAACGCTTTCCTTACTAATGTTTGAGGATTCTAAGGGTTGATACCTTGAACATGTATGGTCCGAACATTATGTGTTTAAGTTCCACTTCCATAGCGTTGGGTTTTGACCTACCCAACCTTAGCAAATCAGCTTACTGTAAGTTTGGGTGGCTTTATGCATTATATCCGTCGGGGTGTCATGATGGTATAGGTACTTGTTATAATAACACACACACTCAAGTTTCAAAGAGAATTTAAGGGTTGCACACAGTCACATGGATAATTACATTGATGAGTTCCCACATTTATATTTATGGAAAGTGATCATTTCTCTATGTACTATGCTGGATGGATTTTTACTAAAAGAGTTTCTAGGGTTTTCTGTTGTCATTTTTCATTTCACCCCGGCTCTAGATGGGAAGAGCTTAGCTCTGACTTGTCTCGGAATAAACCAGTCAAATTAGGGGTTATTTCGGTGGTTCTTTTTTCACAAGAATCTGTTGTCTCTGCGTTTATATTTATCAGTGCTTCGAAGGAGTTAAAAATATTTATGGTGAAATATCAAAGTTCCTTTGTGCATAAGCCGTGGACATCAATTGGAGAGGAATTGAGCCTTCGACTTTAGACATTAATGTAAGTATAATGGATGGTAACTAAAGGATTTCCTTCTTTCATTTAAATTTCTTTTGACCCTGTTAATATATGCTCATGGACTTCAATTATTTCGTAGGTTTGGTTCGCAGATCACTTAAGATTTGGCCCATCGCGTTAGCTGTTGAACTAGGGCACCACCTGGGTAAGCAAAGTATTCCGGATTGGCTTGATTTGTCCTTGAGGTGGATTGGTTGACTTGTCGGCATGTAGTGTAGTGCCTAGTTCCTTTATCCTGTAACATTTTCATCATGTATATGGTGATATTAGGTGGAGGGTTTTGTAGTTTTTGTATCAAATATATTGCACAGGGTACTAGCTTGTAACTCTTATTTTTGTTTAATTTAGTCTATGGGTTTAAACCCCAGGTAGATTCAGTTCGACGTGGGCAGTATGTAAAGAAATTGTTTACAATTCAATGTATGTATTAACTGTGCAATTGATAATTTCCTACTTTGATGTCCATGACTCTTTTGTTTGTAATAATCTCTGTGATAATTCCTTTTGACACTTATCTATTTATCTGTGTTAAAACCCTCCATTAATTAGAATTCAGAAACCAATTAGCGCTTACCTACGTTTGGGGTTATAATAATCATACAGCGCCCCATGTCGGATTCTACTCTTGATTTTATAATCTTGCATTATTAAAGGAACTTAAACAATTATCTCGTTCTAGGTTTTGACCCTAGGTATAGGGTTAATAAACCGTTCTAGTTTCATTCGCACGGTAGCATAAGTCTTACCCTCGGTCATGGGTTAATTATAACTTCCTTGTATTAATTATCTTTAAATCCATAAATTTGACTCCAAACCGTCTACAATTTAATTCTTGAAGTTCGCAGTATTGTAAAACCCTTAATGCAATACTCCCAATTTTGACTTGGAATGTATTTAATCAAAATTATGTAAATTAAGTGAATATGCTAGTATGGATTCCTAGTGTGGAGCTCAAGACCAAGGTCCAACTAGTGAATGGAAAGGTATGTATGATGTATATATGTATTTTTTATTTGGACCATATGATTGGCTTATCATGCCAATTCGAAATGTATTTAAATATTAAGTTGGAAATTAGTAAAATGGTCCAAGGCGGCTATGTAAAGAGCACTAGAGGGGCTATGATTCCACTAGAGGGGAAGAGGAAGGGGGCCTATGGGGAAACCAAATCCTATTTTTCCATGTGTCAACCGTAGAACTCAGTCAAAATACGTCATCTTCCTTAAATAATCCAATTACCTTGTCTTGACTATTAAATCCAATCATTTAATGCATATGAGAGGTTGGTGGGAAGAGTCACTTCATGTAGTTATTGAAGCATGGGGGTTGTGACGATTATGTCGGCTATTAGTAGTCCTATTTCTTCTATTGTAAGAAATTATGTGAGTTTTCTTTTCACCCTTACCTCATATCATTGGATTCAACACTCTTTTGATCATTCTCTCTCATCCATGTTCCTACACTACGTAGAGTTTTCTATTGTTGTTCATGTCCATTTCCAGAGTGTGTTTAACCCATAAATTCGAATTTGAACATAGAGCTTCATTTTTGGAAGGGAAAATAGATGGTTGTGGGTGAGCATGGAGGTTGGGAAAGATAAGAAACTTTACCCATTGTTTTATGCTACTTTTCGATGCTTGAGAAGCCATGGATTAATATTGCAAGAGGTTCTCCATTAGGATACACCAGCTGGGACTCTTACTGCACACACTGGTAAGAATTATAAGGGTTGGGTTTCCTTAGGTAAATGTGGATCAATGAAAGGAAATTCTTTCCTTTTGTTGTGTGGAGAAGTTGGAAGGAGTGCCATGTCTTTGGTGGCTCAGTGAGACCCTTATAGAGCTCTGGTTGATATTTTGGCTAAGCACAATGAGAAGAATGGGTTGTGGGATGAGAGATAGAAGCCTGTAGGTGTTTCATTTTCCTTGGTGGCCTCATATCCCAGCTTGGGGCTGGTCTCTCAATAGAAAAAGTATATGCTGGATAGAGTGCCAATGGTTGGATGGAAAATTGTTCTTACACAGCCAGTTGCTTGGATATTATTTGTTTAAGGATAAGTATTCTTGTGTATTTGATGTGCAATGATTTTATTTGTATTCATATGCTAATTATGCCTGTAATTTGCATGTTATGTGTGTGTGGATCAATTTTATTACATAGTGTGTTTTATTTATGTGTATGTACATGCATTTTAGGTGTGTAAATTGGTAATTATGGTAATCAGAAGAAATTTTGAGGTCATGATTTAGTTAATGCCCCCTCCTACTAGTCGGGTTGAGGGATGGGGATGTTATGGAGTGGTATAAGAGCTTATGGTTATAACACCAGAGCTATATGGGCCACAAATGCATAGTTATAGAAAGAAATAAGAAAACGTCTATGTGGAAGACGAGCACTATTAAGTGATGGATAAGGGACCAAGGGTAAATTGGTAATGATCTCTTGTTCCTAAATAATTAAAAATTTCATACAACCCGAAATTTTATGAGTTTTTGTAAATTTAAGTGAGCCCCACCCATGCCACATGGATGGATGATGTAGAGGAGCCGCATAGATAGAAGGCATGATGTGCATAAGCCACATCGGACCCACACGCATGAGGTTTCCTGGATGGAGTGTGGAGGTAGGTGAAGATCTGACTCTTGGATGCAGAGGAAGATCGGCGATCAGGGATCACCATGCCTTGGGAACATGTGGGTGATTAATGATAGGAGGGAGAAGATATGACCATAAGATCTCATGGAAGATCAACGACCTAGACCCATCATGTGTTGATAAAGTGACTGATGGTTAACTTGGGATGATGGACCTGTTGTTCCCAAAACCAGTTGGAGCACGTGTCAGCTTTTGATTGACCATGCATCCCTAATAATTGTTTTTAGAAACCACTTCGCGAGGGTGCGTTACCACTCATCGTAACAGGGAAATCACCAAAGCCCGAGGTTGAGTGTATGGTGGTGTGACGGCCTAGTGGTGGGAAGAAGGTGACATGGCCACGTCGCAGGGTGACAAGTAGGACTGTCTAACACATCAAGAGTGATGTGTCATGCCACATCGACACCCTTTCCACATCAACAAAAAATAATATTTTCTTATGCACCAGATTGCGTGAAATTGAACAATTTACAAAAAAAAATGAGGGTGTTGCCCCCTTGAGCCCCATTTTCTTTTTTTTATCAACAAGGTTGGATTTGGAGGGTAGAAGTAGCCATCAGAGGAGCAGAAATTGGTGACATTCTAGAATATGAGCGTTGATGCTATAGGACTGCAGAATTTTTCTATGTTTGGAAGAAGTGGAAAAATACAAAGTAGTCAATTCTAGAATTTTAAAGCAAGTGACTGGAGAATCAGTTTAGGGAATTGAAATTTCTTGAGTATTCCTAGCTGTAAGTATTATCTAGGACAATAGAACAATTTTTATGGTTCTCCATAAATTTCCTTGTATAGGTGGCTAAAGTTGGTCTCTAGAGTTAAATAAACCTATAGGAAAGTGTAGACCTTGGAAAAAATTTAACAATTTTGAATGGTTGTAACTTTGTCCTCACGATTCATAATTGAGCATATTTATAGTCATTGGAAATCTTGTTGTTGGTTGTGGAGCCTGATCTTCCAGTCTCATATATGATGTTGTACCCCAAGTTTGGTTATGATCCTGGCACGCAACCTAGGGGGTCCGAGGGTTTGGGGGCATAGCCATTGAAGGAAATTTTTGGGCTATTTCGCCAATAGATTATGGGCCCATGGTTTTGGGAAACCTGTGGTATTTTCCCTTTGTATTTCCTCTTTATAAGAAATACATTGTAATACAGCTAGGGTTGATGTATTAGGTATTATGCATTGTAAAGATCTCTGAGATCGTGAAGAGAGACTGTAAGACAGTGAAGAGGAAGTGCAACAGATGCGCTGCAAGTTGTATCCCTTTATTTGTTGGATGGTATAATAATAAGGACTTGCAATTTCCATGTGAACATAGCCCATCTTGGGTGAACAATGATATATTGGTGTCTCTCTTGTAATGTGTCTATGTGATTATATTTGCATTTTTGTTTATTGTTATTTCTTTGCGATCCTATTTTTCTAACAATTGGTATCAGAGCCAAAGGTCTACTTGGGAGATAAACCTGCAGGAAACTACAGTTTCTGGTTCGAGTGGGAGCAATGGCGAAGAAGGAAAGTTTAAGGTCGAAAAATTTTATGGCCAAAACTACCAATTATGGATGATGCAAATAGAGGACTATCTGTACCAAAAGGATCTATTCCTACCATTGGGAGGAAGAGAAAAGCAACCGGTGACTATGGAGGACAAAGAATGGGAGGCTTTTGACAGAAAGGAACTGGGAACAATACGGTTGTCCCTGGCTTCGTCGGTGGATTTCAATATATCAAGAGAAAAGACAACAGAGGGCTTGATGAGTGCATTGGGTAAGCTGTATGAAAAACCTTGTCCTCCAACAAGGTATTTCTAATGAAGCATTTATTTAATATGAAGATGTCTGAAGGTGGATCTGTTGCTGATCATTTAAATGAATTTAATACGGTTACAAATCAACTAAGTTCTGTAAGTGTGAACTTTGATGATGAGGTTAGGGATCTTCTAATCTTATGTTCATTGCTAGAAAGCTGGAATGGCTTGGACATGGCTGTAAGTAACTTTGTCTCTGGCTCAAACACCTTGATATTTGATGATGTTGTTAGTGTTATTCTTAGCAAGGAAATGTGAAGAAAAAGCACAGGTGAGACATCAGGTAATGTATTGACCATGGAGAGGTATCCATAGATTTGTGGTTGAGCTCACTAGATTAGCAATTCATTCCCTTCCATTGCCTTAGCATCCTGATAAAACCAACTGTGGATTGGCTTGGCTGATTTTGGTGTATATTTGGCTATGTGAGAGTCTGTTGTTCCATTTTTCCTTATAGAAATGATGCCTAGCTCGGGGGTGGAAGTTGTATTTGTTGATGTATATGTAACTTCGGAATGTATTTCATCTGTATATTTTATATATATTTATTGTACCCTTATAAGAGATGTGTCTTTCCTCTATAAGGAAGTGTCGTCATGTGGATTGACAAGTGTCGCAAGTGTGTGTACTTGCCGATGGGTTATTAGACCACCATTTGGGGTCGGGCCGGAATTATATATAATATAATGTGGATGTATCTAAGTAGACAAGTCGGCCCCAGTAGGTCACTGGGCAAAAAGGTAAGTATAAATAGAGATAGGAGATCTCTATTTTACTCACTCGAAAAAGTAACTATCTCTCTCTATGAAAAGTGGCGCACCAGTGAGGAGGAGGAGGATCATCTGCTAGGAGACTATCTCAGTGTTATTTGGTTGTATTTTGGTTGAGCCATTGCTCTCTCTATCTCTGAGGAAGTTGTGGGGTTTTTCACCTTAGGGTTTTCCCCACGGAAACTCTGTGTCTCTTGTCTCTATGCTTTTGATTCTTGTGATGCTTGTGATGCTTGTCATATTATGATTGTCATGCATTGATATACTGTATATGTTATTCTCTCAGCAAAGATCCTATAGTATTGTGATTTAATGCTCAAAATTTAAAATGGTATCAGAGCTAACCTGAGAAGAAGACATTTTGCAGTGACGAAAGCTTGTGTTCCTTGTTTATTGGGTTTCTCTCCACATATTTTTGAAATTCATTATAGTAGATTGGATCTAATCATCAAGGCGCATCTATCTGTCCAATCAGAATTCAGTTCCGAGCATTTTCAGATTTGGCCCTAAAAATTAGGGTTTCCACAAAAATGGGAATTTCTGGAAACTGAAGGCACAGCTGGAAGCTCCTTGCAAAAATCGAAGGTTAGAGCTTTGGATCGAGATTTTTGGATGGGTAGATCTCCGGGAAACTCAAACCCTAATTCAGGGCTCTCCCTAGTGAACCCGGGAGGACAAAAAGGCAATTTTGAAGGGCAAGACTTTGCTGATCTCAAATTCTGAATGTACTAGGCTGATCAGCTCTCCAAGGCGCATCTTTCTATCCTTTTGGAATTTTGAAATTCACATTTTGAATTTTTAGGGTTTCTCTGACAAACCCTAATCCGGGACCAGATCCAGTTTTCAGCACTTCAAGTGGTAAGTCCTAAATCTTTTCTATTTCCATTTGAAGTACTCTTAAAAATGTCTCTCCACACTAAGCTTGAGGATAAGCTTGAAGGGGCTGATAACTTCCGAGCCTGGAAGTATAGGATTGGGTTAATCCTGGAAGAGAATGAGTTGGACTCATATGTGAAAGAAGACATCCCTATCCCAGAGGATGAAGAAGCCAAGGCATTACACAAGAAGAACTTGGTCAAGGCAAAGAGAATCATTGCTGATTCTATCAAAGACCATCTCATACCCCATGTGTCTTCTCTTAAGACACCCAAGGAGATGTTTGAATCTTTGACCAAGCTATTTGAAGGAAAGAACATAAATCGGAAGATGACCCTGCGGAACCAATTGAAAGCAGTGAAGTTTCAGAATGGAGAAACCATTCAATCTTACTTTTCAAGGGTCTCCCAGATCAAGGAACAATTAGAAGCAGTAGATGAAATGGTGGAGAATGGTGAAGTGGTGATGACCACTCTAAATGGCCTACCCAGGTCATGGGATTCCTTTATTCAAGGAATTTGTGCAAGGAAGAAGTTGATCTCCTTCAGTAGACTTCGGGAAGAATGCTCTCAAGAATAAGCTAGACTTATAGCTCGTGAAGAAAAGATGGGAGGTGAAGATCAAGCTCTTGTAGCCCACACCAAGAAAGGAAAGTTCAAGAAAGAGCCATCTCACTCCAAGAGATCTTCACATCAATTCAAAGAAAGAAGAGTATGCTTCACCTGTAATGAGAAAGGACATATTGCCATAAATTGTCCCAAGAACAAGAAGGACAAAAACATCTCAAATAAGAAGAAGAAGGGTGGCAAAAGAAGGTTTCATGCTCATGCTGCCGAAGATGATGAACCTCCAAAGAAGAAGGCTAGGGCAGAAAGTGATAGTAATGATGACTCATCAAGTGAAGAAGAGTATGTTCTGATCTCTGCTCTCACAGGTACCATCTCCCATGGTTGTAATGATTGGTTGATTGATAGTGGGGCTTCCAAACACATGACTGGGTTGAAAGAATCTTTTGTGAACCTATCTGAACATGAATCACCCCATAAGGTGAAACTTGGGGATGATTATCAATACCCAATCAAAGGAAGTGGTGAAGCCTCCTACAACCTAGATTCTGGAAAATATCTAAAGATGAAGGAAGTACTTTATGTACATGGGATCAAGAAGAACTTACTCTCCATTTCTGCATTAGATGCAAAAGGTATGAGGGTTGCATTTGTGGATGGCCAAGTCCTAATGTGGCCAAAGGGAAAGACCATAGATGATGCAGTAGTAATTGGAGAGCAAGAGGGAGGCTTGTGTAAATTGAAGGGACAACCTGAACATGCCATGGTGCATGAATCCATGGAGCCAAGTGAACTTTGGCATAGAAGACTTCCTCACATGCACTATAGAGCACTTCTAATTGCAAGCAAGGCAGTAGAGGGTCTTCCTGAAATCAAGACCAAAAATGAAGGTGTTTGCAAAGGATGTGCAAAAGGTAAGAATATTAAGAAGGCTTTCCCAAGCAGTGAAAGCAAGGAAAAAGACATCCTGGAAATCATCCACTCAGATGTATGTGGTCCTATGTCATCCAGTTCCCTAAGTGGGTATGTTTACTATGTCTCATTTATTGATGACTTCTCCAAGAAGACTTGGGTATACTTCTTGAAGGGCAAAGATGAGGTGCTTGATAAATTCAAGGAATTCAAAACCTTGATGGAGAATCAAACTGACAAGAAGATCAAAACATTCAAATCCGAAAATGGTGGAGAATTCACCTCAAATGACTTCAAGAAGCTTTGCAGTGATTCAGGGATTAAGAGGGAGTTGACTGCTCCTTATAATCCTCAACAGAATGGAATTGCAGAAAGGAAGAACAAAACAGTCATGGAAGCAGCAAGGGCAATGCTACATGACCAGGATCTACCTATGCATCTATGGGTAGAAGCAGTTAGAACAGTTGTATATGTGCAGAACAGAACTCCCCACAAGATATTGGACATCAAGACACCAGAAGAGGTCTTTTCTGGGTTCAAGAATATTGATGTCAGCAAAGATGAATATAAGGACAGGTAATCCAGGAAGCAAAGATCAAAAGGGAGCACACTCCAGCATCTCCGGCAAGGATGCAGATCTTCAGAGGGAGTTGACCATCTTCCTACATTCCACAACAGAAAGGTGTAGAAGAAGCTACTTCAGCAGCTCCTACTAGGAAGCAAAGACTCAGAGGGAGTCCACCCAAACAAACAAACAAAGATAAGTATTTCAACTATCATTTCTTGCCTATTTTGTTTGTTTAATAATATTATGCTTATGTTCCTAGACTTAGGAGATGTATTATGCATATTTGAATGATTGCATTAATGAACAATATACTACTAATATGCATGTGATGGGTAAGTGGCTTATGGCACTGTACAACATTCCAGTGCTACTTATCTAGAATGAAACCTCTTTGCTGACATGTTGGGAGTTGTGCACACTCTTAACAATGTTCTGGTAGAGATTGGAAGGCATCTAGAAAGTTACGGGATATGGATAAATGTTGTATTGAAGCATTGGCTAAGATAATTGCATGACTGTATGACATATTTCTTTATGTGTAAGAATTTGTTCTGAAAATTATGAGATGTTTCTAATCATGCAATTTAACTTGTTTTGTAGGAAAGAACGTATATCTTCACCTACAAAAGGACTACAACATTTGTTCCAGCAACAAAGATATCTATTGAAGATATTGAAGTTCCCAGGATCTGGGATGAAGAAATGGAATGCCATGATCCGTCGATCATGAAGAATGATGTTTGGGATGCGATCCCAAGAGCTAAAGGGAAGTCCGTTGTGACTTCCAAATAGAACTTTCAGATCAAGCATGTTGCAGATGGCAGCATTGAGAAATATAACAGTGATGAAATAGAAGATACACCAGATGGATTCAAGACAGCTTCCTTGAATGGTGTAGTTGAAGAAGAAGTGTATGTAGAGCAGCCACTTGGTTCTGAGACTCATGATAGGAAATCATATATGTGCAGAACTTGGTATGGTGAAGATAGATTGATTGCCGACATGCAGTGGAAGCTTACTACCGAGTTCGAGATGAAGAACTTGGGTATGATGCACTATTTGTTTTTGGCATGGAGGTGTGGCAGAGTGCAGATAGAATCTTCCTTGGACAAGGGAAGTATGCAGTAGATATCCCAAAGAGGTTCAGGATGATGGACTGCAAGGATATGGCCACACCTATGGCATCGAATCTGAAGCTTCTATGTGATGCTTCATCTGAGCCGGTTGATGTCTCCATGTATCATCAGATGATTGGGTCCTTGATGTACCTGACGAACACGAGACCAGACATTTGCTTTGCTGTGAACACATTGGGCTAGTTCCTGACGGATCCGAGGAGTGTTCACCTGGTTGTTGTAAAGCATGTTCTGAGGTACCTGAAGGGTACAGTGGATTATGGGATCAAGTATGAAGCGAATCAAAAGTTTAACCTGCAAGGTTATGTTGATTCAGATTGGGTTGGGAGTGATGCAGATAGGAAGAGCACATCTGGGTGTTGCTTCAGTATGGGATCCGGTGTGATCTCATGGTTTAGCAGGAAGCAGTCCTGCGTAGCACTGAGTACAGCTGAGGCAGAGTATGTTGCAGCCTGTTCAGCTAGTTGTGAGGAAGTATGGATATGGAAGCTACTGTCTGAGTTATTTGATCTCCCGTTGGATGCTACTGGTATCTTCTGTGATAACCAGAGTTGTGTGAAGCTGTCCGAGAACCCAGTGTTTCATGACAGGTCGAAACACATAGAGATCAAATATCACTATATCAGGGATATGGTGCAGAGAGGAGCTGTGAAGCTCCTGTATGTTGCAACGGACGAGCAGATTGCAGATGTGCTGATGAAGCCACTAGCCAGGGTGAAGTTCGAGTACTTCAGAGAGAGGCTTGGCGTGCTTCAGATCGAGGATACTTCGAGGAAGAAGTGACAGACACATTTGCTGAAGCCATTCCAAGTATGTTGGAAGGGGGATCCTTCACATGGCTATGGATGTAAGCGCTGGATGATGAGCATCAGGATGATGTTCTGGTTTCTGCTTGGATATGATTAGTGGGATCATTATATGTATATATGTATGCATCATGTTGGATGCTGGATATGATCGGTTGGATCATGTGTATGTATTTTGTATGTACACATCATATTGGATGCTGATGGATACATTGTGTGGATCATGTATCTTTGTATGATCAGGAAGATCATGTATGTTGATGGATACATTGTGTGGATCATGTATCTTTGTATGATCAGGTAGATCATGTATGCTGATGGATACATTGTGTGGATCATGTATCTTTGTATGATCAAGTAGATCATGTATGATTGATGGATACATTGTGTGGATCATGTATCTATGTATGTATCAGGTGGATACTTGGTGTGCATTAGATGGATGCATTGTATGATCAGGATGATCGTGGATGACGAGCTTCTCCAGATGACATGCAACAGGATGTTTCAGTGATGATGATCAGGATGATCATGTGTACATCAGGATGATGTTTGATGAGTATCAGATGATACTTTGTGGCCGTGGATCAGGTTGTGCAGGTAAGCATGTAATTTGTGCCCTGGGAGATTTGCAGATGGTCTTTCGAGGTTTTGCCTCTGGCATGTAATTCGGTGCCCTGGGACATCTGGCAAATTCTCTTGCGAGGTTTTGCTTGGAAGGACATGCAATTTGTGCCCTGGGAGATCTGCAGATAGTCTTTCGAGGTTTTGCCTATGGCATGTAATTCGGTGCCCTGGGATATCTGGCAGATGCTCTTGTGAGGTTTTGTCCTATGGCATGTAATTTGCTCCTGGGAGATCTGGATAGGATGAAAAAGGCCTCAGATGCTTCAGCCAGGTTTTGCCATGACCACATGTAATTTGCTCCTGGGAGATCCGGACAGGATGAAAAAGGCCTCAGATGCTTCAGCCAGGTTTTGTGGTGGACCACATGTAATGTGCTCCTGGGAGATCCGACAGGTAGAGCTATGTGCTCGTAACAGCCTGGGATGCTTCAGCCAGGTTTTGTGGTGAGATCACATGTAATGTGCTCCTAGGAGATCCGACAGGTAGAGCCGCGTGCTCATAACAGCCTGGAATGATTCAGCCAGGTTTTGTGATGGGTCACATGTAATGTGCTCCTGGGAGATCCTACAGGTAGAGCTGTGTGCTCGTAGTAGCCTGGGATGCTGCAGCCAGGTTTTGTGATGCACGTAATGAGTCCTGAGGATTCCACAGTATGGCCAGTGATGATGAAGACCTGCAGATGGCGGGCCTACATCCAGTATGAAAAAGGACTGGCTCTGTAGAACTTCCTATGACGAGTAGAGTCAGAGATTGGTTGAGATAGCAGCAGCAGTGACGATGATGATGATGATGCATCGATGATGATGATCCAGAGAAGAAGATTTCTCTAGCAGATCTGTGTCGAGAAATACCTTCCTAGTTAAGAGGGAGTGTTGATGTATATGTAACTTCGGAATGTATTTCATCTGTATATTTTATATATATTTATTGTACCCTTATAAGAGATGTGTCTTTCCTCTATAAGGAAGTGTCGTCATGTGGATTGACAAGTGTCGCAAGTGTGTGTACTTGCCGATGGGTTATTAGACCACCATTTGGGGTCGGCCCGAAATTATATATAATATAATGTGGATGTATCTAAGTAGACAAGTCGGCCCCAGTAGGTCACTGGGCAAAAAGGTAAGTATAAATAGAGATAGGAGATCTCTATTTTACTCACTCGGAAAAGTAACTATCTCTCTCTCTAAAAAGTGGCGCACTAGTGAGGAGGAGGAGGATCATCTGCTAGGAGACTATCTCAGTGTTATTTGGTTGTATTTTGGTTGAGCCATTGCTCTCTCTATCTCTGAGGAAGTTGTGGGGTTTTTCACCTTAGGGTTTTCCCCACGGAAACTCTATGTCTCTTGTCTCTATGCTTTTGATTCTTGTGATGCTTGTGATGCTTGTCATATTATGATTGTCATGCATTGATATACTGTAGATGTTATTCTCTCAGCAAAGATCCTATAGTATTGTGATTTAATGCTCAAAATTTAACAGTGTTGAGAGATTGATGAGCACAAAAGGCTTATGGTTTGGTGGAACATTGCAGTTATATAGACAATTGCTTGGGACGACTTTGTTTTAAGATAAGTACTCTCTTGTGTTAATTATGTAATGTCTTTATTTGATGACTATCATGAATATGTTGAATGCATGCTAGATGTGTAGTTGAATTTACTTTCGTTGTGTTTCTTGCATTCATACATCTGCATATGTATTTTTATTTTCAATGAATTTTTTTAATGATTATGGAGCTAGATGCCCAGTTTTAGCATCACGTTCTCTCCATCACACTAGGCCGATTGGAGGGGACGTGACATTTGGGACTATCACAAGAGGTGAGACCCACTCACTGTTCGAGATAGGGTAGATGAAACCTGCATCCAATAGTTTTTGCAATTCCAGTTTAACCATATCTTTTAATGTTGGTTTCATCCCTCTTTGGGGTTGTCTTATTGGGACAAAACCATCCTTCATATAAATATGATGTTTGAAAATATTCAGATGTATCCCTTTCATACCAGTATATGTCCAATAAAATTACTTGATGTTCTATGTGAGTACTTTTATTAAGTGATGTTCTTGTTTTGGTTCTAGGTGTGCATTGATATTGATAGTCTTTCCAGGTAGAATTTCCACTATTTTCCTTGCTATCGGTTGTTCATAAACTTAGAATACTTGCTGCCACATTGTGTCTGTGTTTAGATGACTTTTTAGTACTTGTTGTTGTTGCCTTGCTGCAAAAATGTCTTCAAGCATATCATAATTAGGATAAACATTTTGAATAAAATTGGATAAATAAGTATCTTCATATTTAGCTTTTAATGTTAGATCAGTTTTTATGTTGAGGATTGGATGCATATTTCGGTCATCTATGTCATCATAATCATCCATCCAATTAGTGCTTTAGGAATATGTAGATCGTTTGTCCGGTGGATATATTGTGATTTTATTTCTAGCTTATCCACTTGTAATTGTCATGTCTCCAGATCAAAACCTTATGTAGGCATCTATTGTTTCCAGCCATGGCCTCCCTAGGATGATTAGGTATCCACTAATTTTTCTCTTGACCTCTATGACTATAAATTTTGCTGGATACTCCCATGATTCAATGTTGATAATAATATCCTCTAATACACCTTTTGGCCTGACAATGGAGGTGCCAGCTAATTGTAAAACTATGGTGGTTGGTCTTGTAAAGGATTGAGGGTTCATATCTAACATTGTATCCTTTTTCATAACATTTATTGTATCCCCTAGATCAATGAGACTACTTGAAATAGGAACTTTGTTGATGTTGACATTAACTATAGGGGTGGATTGATAGATTTTCCTAACATAAGGTCTACTATTTGTCCTAAAACATTATGGTTGGGGGATCCTATTTTCTTCTTCCAGGTCTCCTTATACAGTTTTCTTTTATAAATTTGTTACAGATGGGGACATATTGTATCGCTTGTAGGAGGGGAATTGGAATGTTTAATTGTTTTAGTTCATTAATTATGGCATTCTCTGTTTCCTCTTTGTTTCTTTGTTTTAGCTTGCCAGGAAATGGAGGGTTGGGAGGAGTAAGTTCTGGTAGTTTTTGTTTATTTTATTCCTCAAGAGGGTCCAAAATTAAAGGTTGTTGGTATTCTAGATATGTTGGTTCTTGATTGGTATTATGTAGGGAACCAGATAGTATTTTGTTGGATATTATGTTAATTTCATTTAAGTCTAGTGTGTCCACAAAACAAGTTGGGAATTGCATCACCTTGTTATTGTAGGTTTGTTGATTTGGCCTGTTGTTATTTGGGTTTGGAACAGGCTGAGCTAGTATTGTAGGAGGTCTTGGGGGTTGTTGGTTTTGTGGTAAAGGAATTATAACCGGTTGTGGTGCTGGTGATATCAAATTTGTGGAAGATGGATACTAATTTACATAGTGTATGTGTGGTTGTTGAAAAGGTGGGGGGTATGGTTGGTTCGGATGGGAAAAGTATGCTTGATGGTATGGATTTTGATTTTGTTGCCATTGACTTGGCCCTGATTGTAGAGTCCATGAGGTTTTTGATGATGGATTCCAATTTTGATATGGATTTCCCTTATTAAAATAGGCTTGATTATTAGATTGGAAGGGTCTAGCGAAATTATTTCTTCGTTGGTTAACAAAACAGATTTGTTCCACATAAATTTATGTTGTAGGATCTTATATAGATTCTTTACATGATGGAATTAAAGGGAATTTGTATATTGTATGATATTTATTAAATAATCCATTCACTTCAATCGTATTTAATGGGCATTGACCTTTCTCATGTTTTTTTCTACACCTTGGACAGAATACAACTAGTGCTTGATTGATTTCAGCCTATTTTCTTTTGAGTTTTAATGCACCTAATTGCATTGTCAGTGATTGGAGAATCTATGTTTTCATGACATCCAAGATATTTCCCAAGTCATATTTGGTGAGGGTTGGGATTGGAAAGGATGAGCTCCATGTTAATGGGTGGATTTCTCGTATTCTAGTTTTACCTTTCCTGGATCTTGAATAATTTTTAAATATTTGTAGGATTTGATCATAGGTTTTATGAAAGATATCCCCATCACTTATAAAGTTTAGGAATTATAGGTATTCTTCTTTGATTGCTCTAAGAAGTAGTAGTTTCAATGACTCTTGATTCAATGTGCAATGAATGGCTCTCTTATAGATGAGGTGTAATCGTTGTGGGTAATATTCAAAATATTCCTTTTCTCCCTATTGGATTCTAAAAATTTAATCTCTAGAATCTTTGGCTTTACAATAATCCCTATGTTTTTCGAAAAAAAATTGTTTCACTTGAGGCTCATAAACCATATGAGCGATAAATCTTTTGGTGTGTAAGGGAAGAGTCTTAGTTTCTTGGAATCTATAGTATAGCCAAAGGATCTACATATTACTTCAAAATCAAATAAGAAGGTGTTAGGGTCTTTGGAGGTTAATCCATGAAATTTTGGGAGATTAGCAGGATTGATATTTTTCATTCTAGCATCTCCAAGGGGTACGCTTATGGGAAAGGTAAAAAATTCCCTATGTTATTCTTCGCTATCAACCATGGTAGTATCGGAACTAGAGTTGGAAAATAAGTTATCATGGTGTGGGTTATAGCTAGAATCAGCTTCTTCGTTTCTATTGAGAAACATGAATTCAAGGTGTTCAGAACTGGTGTTGATCATAGGGAGGTTAGGCAGAAAATGTCCAAATTCATCTCTCCTTCGTCGAGGAATTCATGGTAAATGCTTCTTTATTTTTTTTTATTGTTTTTTATAGATTTTCCAAGGGTGTTTTTAAATTTTCTCCTAAATTTTACGCACCTCCCCTCCAACGATGCCAAAAAGTGGTGGAAGTTCAGAAATTCTTACATTTTTACAAGTATTAGCTCAAGAAACTCACTTTAAATATAAACCACGATATGTACAAACTTTAGAGGAACTCTGCACTCTATGTGCACTGTTAAGAGAATCCTAATTTTTGAATGGTCATATTTGGAGATAAATATGTGAATTCATAAACCTACTTTGATGGAAGCAGACGTCTAAGAGATCAATGTATAAATCCTAATCTAATGAGATCAAAAGCATAGATCTATCTATTAAAATCATGGATATATTCTACTGAAATACGAAGCATAAACCTATTTGTTTAAAGCATAAATCTTTTAAAGGAAATCATAATCATTCATTGATATATTAAAATCATCAATCTATTCTATTGAAATCAAAAGCATAAACTATTTGTTGAAAGCATACATATTTTAAAGGAAATCGAAAGCATTCATTGATCTATTAAAAGCATTAGTCTATTATACTGAAATTAACAACAAATAGTTAACTAGAAGCATAAATATAATCTAGTCAAGAAAAACCATTTGGGAAATAAAAGTGTGAAACTAGAAACTACCCTTTCGGAACACAACTACAGGAGTACAAAATCCATACATTAGGACTATAGATGTTGTAATACAGGGCTACAGTTAAAAATAGTCATGTTCATAATTAAATTCTATATAAGAATTATTGCCTTGAATAATCCACAAGTACTTGTTCAATCATAAACCATACGATGCATAAATCAACATGAAAATAAAACATATAAGTCATATTCTATGTAATGAGGGGGCCCTCCTCAATTATCATTATAGGATATCATTTAAACTTATAAATTCACAGGTGATAGATAACGTAGTTTCTTCATTATACTACTGTAAAATCCATAACAATCGTAAAATTAATTGAGTGTAGTGTAAAAAAGTCTAAAAAATAGAGAATAATCCAAAAAATTCCTTAGGCCCCACACTATCCATGTGCCTCTACTTATTATAGTGTTTCAACCCCAGTCCCTAAATTAGAAATCATGGCCTCAATCTATGTAGATTCTTCCCTATATATCAGGAAAAACTTATCTTCGTGTCCTTCTCTAGAGTTTAACTAGAGATTGACTTCGCCAATCTTCATAATTATCTTTGGACCTATACTTATTCACACATAGTGATACATGTTGTATTTTTAAGATTTTAATTTTCTCATGCATGATTGGGGATGTTGTCGATGTCTTGGCCTGGTTCATATGGGACCGTACCGCTATCTTTAGTGCTTCCAATTCTTCCCTAAATTTTAATCATTCTGACAATGCTTCAGCTAGATGGCCATCATCTTTGGTCCGCATCTCTTATTTGGATAATGCATTGTCTTTGTGTTGTGTCTCTTATGATGTTGGTATAAAAAGATGTCGTTGTTCTGTTTAAAAGTCCTGAGAGTCTTGTTGATCCAGGGGTATTGGTTCTGACTCGTCTTCATATTTTTCTTTCTTTTGTATTTCCCTTTCTTCCCTGAATTTTTACTCCTTCTTAATCCTTTTGCTCTGTCGCTTGAATTCATATGCTCTAGCGGATGATGTTGTATGTTTCTGACCAGTGGAATCCTTGGAATGCTTTATCATTTCAGACACAACTTCATTGTCATCAATGTATAGGTTGATTTTTCTCTTCGCCCCTGACTGAGTGGCCATCTTCTTCCCTTTCTATTCTGAAATAATAGTTGGGACTAAATTTTGGGTGCCCCTCATTCTCTCTACATCCTCAGTAGAGATATGTGTGAATTCCTCCCATTTAATTTCAGGGACCTCTATTGTTAACTCTTCGCAAACAATTAACTTAATTAACCCATGATGTGCCAATGCATCCTCTTTCCCTTGTGTCACTTTCTTGCTCATTTCCCATATGGGTTGTAACAAGTAAAAATGAATGTTGATGCTATTGTTTGGCTTAATATGCCCTCTGTTCCTTAAGATATCCAATATTGAGAAATGAAATGTGTGTATGTAGCTAAGTATCCCAGTACAAGTGATGTAATTTTGGACAACAGAAGCAAATTCGTCCCAGTGCATCCTCTTTCCATTCTGTTACCTTCTTGATCATTTCCCATATGGACTGTAACAAGTAAAAATGAATGCTGATGTTATTGTTTGGATTAATATGCCCTCTATTCCTTAAGATATCCAATATTGGGAAACGAAATGTGGGTATGTAGCTAAGTCTCCAAGTACAAGTGATGTAATTTAGGATGGCAGAAGAAAATTCGTCCCAAGGTTTCGGCATGGTTTTCCTTTTCACACCGTTTTTATCTTCATCATAATTTTCACCTTATGTAAAGAAATTATGCTTTGCTTTTATGTTGGCTTCCCATCATCCTTTCCACAGTGTAAACCTTGAGGAATGCAAGTATATGCTGCTATTATTTCTTCATTTAGGTGAATACATAACCCCTTTACCCTTGTCACATACTCATCTTCTTTTAGATGCTTCAAATTTTTGGCAAATTTGAGGGCTACATCCAAGTCATATCCTTTTAAAACAGTAATGAAGGGCATCCAGCCCGCAGTGCAGAGGATGGTTAGCACCTCCGATTTATTATAAATAAGGGAATGATCCTCCGACTCACTTTTCTTAAACCCGACAGCCATTATCTCAAGAAAACTAATGGATAGATGAATCGTACATAATCAGGATGAAGGACTAGATGAAATTACTTGCATTGTTACTGAGTCGAGAGTCGGCTTGTTTTCTGAAATCCTGTGTTCTCTTTGTTGTATTTTATATCTCTTGAGGTATGTAGGTTTACATAAGTGTTGGTCGAACTTGTCAACTTATTTCAATTCCACCCCTTCCGTACTTCTCCATCATTCCTTACAATATCGTTGATTGACATGTATATATTGGTGAGATATGAAAACATGTGCTTAATTATTCATTTTCATGCTCCCTTCTTTGCCATTTAGATTGCCATTTCATGATTTGAATAGGAATGATTTTGGCACAAGATTAGTCTGCATAAAGTGCGGAAACCGAAAACTGTGAAAGGGATAATCCGCGAAAGAAGGACCAATCGTGGAGAACGAGGAAGCGTAAGATTAGATATATTTAGTTTGAATTGGTCATGTGGACCATTTTGTAACTGCTTAGTAGCATATAAATAAGAGTAGGATTGTAAGACTAAGGGAAACCAAGTGATCCATAATTCCATCGATCGTTTTGATTTGTTTTGTATCCACAATATGATGTATTGACTGGTTTTGCGAAGGTCATTTCGTAGGCTTTAATGAATGCATGAAGATGTTTGATTATGGCTCTATATCTGTCTTTGTCTCTATTCGATGATGAATGTGAATGTTTGCGATATGTTTAATGCTCTGTGGGTTTATTGATTACTGTTTATGCAAATCAGTAGGTTGATTATGTTGTTGCGAATGTCTGTTATATGTTGAATTCGCGAATGGTTGAATATGCGAATGATGGATTGTTAGTATAATGCGAAGGATTTAATATCTGGTTTCCATGACAGTAATGTGTGTTTTATGAATGTGCTCAACTCCACTGCGGAAACCTGGTTCCTACAACCCCCTTATCTATTTCGGATGAGACTTCACTCGCTCTGTGAGTGTTTCTGGAAAGGGTTAAACCTTTCTGGGCCAATGTGTAAGGGAGTTTGGGTTTGTGTTTGTTGGCGATAGTGTGAAGTGAATCCCTATCAATAGACGTTTCATCAACAAATGATTACTTGGTATGGGCCGATAGTATTATCTGGAGCCATGCGCTGCCTTCTTCCTAAAACAAAGATGCCCTCAACTTTGTGATTATTCTTTCTGTAGGTGGAATAGATTTGAAAAAATATGGAAACAATGGAGTCATAGGTTACCTTTTTGTGATTAGCGTACTTGAAGTGGTGATGTGGATATTTTTTGAAGTGGTGTGCGGTTCCGTAGTTAGCTTTCTCTTGTTTATAGTTTTGGCGTTCAGTTATGTAGTAGTGAAGAATTTTGTGATAGCGATTTGGTTTCCCTTTTTATTTATAATTTGTTGGCTTGCTTGATAGTTGTTTGATGATTGGTTTGGTGCTTGCTTGATAGTTGGTAGCTGGAAATTTTATTTATGGATTCCTCGCTTGATAGTTGGTTGTTGTCTGATTTACTTCTAGCTACCTCGCTTGATAGTTGGTTGCTGGATCGCTTGATAGTTCTTTGCTAGTTAGCTTTTTTTTCTTCCCTCATTTGTTTTTTAGTGGCTGCCTGGTTGGGTAGTCTACTAGTTGTTTCCTTCTTTCTTTTTATTTTATATATAAAATAACAAATAAAGATTCTTGAAAAGGAGCATCTATGCAAATTTTTCCTCCACAACTTGGTCATGCCCCATTCACCCAACTAGTCACCAAACCCATATGTTGGTGATTTCCAGCTAAGCGCATTTTTCTCCTAGATGAAACATGAGCTTGAAATATCACAATATGCGCATATATATCATTCATAGGAATGGGTAAATGCACGATGGGTAACAATAGATGCCACACACCTAGATAAAATGATCCAAGAACATTGTACCATAACCACCGACGAGGACCCAATTCCTATCCTTGAGAAAAAAAAGCAGGAAGCCATAGAGCACATTGAAAAAACCATACAGATCACCCTTGGGGAAGTACAAGAGCTTTAAAGGGATATATGGAAAATGATTTTAGGAGACCTAAAAAAGCGAGAGCCACATTCGCCCCACAGGTTGTAAGTCGTGCTAATCAGGGAAAAGTTGTACAGAGAATATTTGATGAAGAACAAGCTCAAATGGATTTGAATGAAGCTGAGTCTATCATTCTTCATTGCCCTAATAGTTAAGGAAAACATCGATGAAGAAGAAGAAAGAAGGGCTTGGACCAAGGAAGAGCAGAGTTAAGGGTACTACTAGTAGGCAGGAGCATTTCGGGCCATTGCTTGAGACATTAGAGAAGTCGTTGAACAACGGGATAGGTTACACAAGGATGTGTAACATATTCAAGTTTAGGGGAGATGATGAGTCCACACTATAGGTATCAAGTGCATTCCTTTTTACCTTTAAGTAGCAAGAAACCAAGAAAAAATCACCCCTTTTCGTAGGATAGCATGTCATTTAATTGATTATGAAATAATGTGATTAATTGGTTATCTATTTTCATCTTTAGCATGATTTTAATAAGCTAATCAAGTGTATGAGCACTATATGTGAATAAGTGCAGGTCCAAAGATAATTATGAAGATTGGCAAAGTCAAGCTCCAGTTAAACTCTAGACAAGGACACGAAGATTATTTTTTCTCGATTTATAGGGAAGAATCTAAATAGATTGAGGTCATGATTTCAAATGTAGTGACTAGGGTTGAAACATTGTAATAAGTAGAGGCACATGGATAGCATGGGGCCTAAGGAATTTTTTGTATTATTCTCTATTTTTCATACTTTGTTACACAACACTCAAGTTTTATGATTATTATGGATTTTACAACATTATAATGAAGAAATCACGTTCTCTATCACCTTTGAGTTTATAAGTTTAAATTAGCTCATGAAATGCACATTCAGGAGGGACCCCTCATTGCGTAGAACATGAGTTATGTGTTTTATTTTCATGTTGATTTATGCATCTTATGTTTTATGATTGAAAAAGTACTTGTGGATTATTCAAGGCATTAATTTAGATATAGAAATCAATTCTTAACATGATTGTTTTTATCCGTTGTCCTATATTACAACATTTGTAGTCCTAATGTATGGTGTCTGTAGTCCTATAGCTGTGTTCCGCAAGGCCAATTTCCAGATTCACACTTTTATCTCCCAAACATCTTTTATTGACTACATTGGATTTATGCTTCTAGTTAACTGACTATTGTTAATTTCAGTAGAATAGATTCATGCTTTTAATAGATCATTGAATGCTTTTGATTTCCTTTAAAAGATTTATCCTTTAAAAAAATAGTTTTATGCTTTGAATTTCAGTATAATAGATTATGTTGGAGGAGGCTAAGTCAGCCGCCCGACTTGGTCCTCCATTCGACCACTTTGTAAAACATGTAAGACAGTTGTGTCGGTCATCACATGTCGATTCGGTTAGTTGAATTGACATGTCTTTATGTAAATGTCTGTAAATCATATACATATATAGGCTGGAGAGATAGATACATGATTATTTGTAAGATATAGTGAATCACTTATGTACATATTAAGCTTAGTAATAGAAAGACTTGTTGAATCTACATCCATTACTTATCTTTTGTTCATATCTATATAATTGCTTGTTTATTTTATAACATGTATCATTGGTAACGATGCAATCCACTCAACTACAACATTGGTTCCATTTCCGATGATACATGCATAAGACGATAATGAGCATGATCAAATGATATCAAAACACTTGATAAAGGAACGGTGGGAGAGAAAGATAGCAAACTATCTACAAAATTATGCGAGAAGAAACAAGTTGAATATCGCTCAAGCAAGGGAGAAGTTATTCTATGAAACAAATGAAAAAATTGTTGAATCTGTGTCATTTTGATTAAAGAATATCTTGGATGAAACGACGTGCATATGAAAAATATCGATAATTGCTCAAAATGCTAACCTATGGAGGCTACACAAACTATCTGTCTGAATCGTGTGAAAGAATTACTGACAAGTTTTATGAAGAATGTGCTATTGAAGAGCGAGTATCTGTCGATAACGTGAATTATAGGTTCTATAAATAACTTACAGAACAATTTTTTTGTTCTTTACCGATTCTTTTGTTCAAATTCTTGATCGACAAGGGAGCCTTTCATATTGTCGAAATGTGACCATTGTTGTTAGCACCACTCTCGAACATGAACTGGGAAGATAAATAAATAAAGTGGGAAAATTGAGTGGAAGAGCGAGAATAATTTCTAAGGAAATGAATTGCTGCATCACCCTAGTTCTCTAAAAATATTTTAGGTCATAAATGGGGGGGGTATCCGACCATGTTCCTGATGGAGTAGAAGCATGACAGTCGATATATGAAAAGACAATATGGCCAACAGTGAAAAATACCAGAAATTTGAAAGAGGTAGAGCAATGATCTATAAAATCACTCTAGATATCCAAATGATTGAACAAGAGAAAAGAAGGAAGTGTCGCGAAGAGATAAGGGATCATTCTAGTGTGCCTGATAGAAAAAGAAAGTCAAGTATTGTGACAGATGGAGTAGGGAATCCATCGGAGTCGAGTCAAGCTCGACAAAAAGAGGGAATTGATGAATCACTATCACCGATGGGCGAATACTAGTGGATAGACCATGGAAGCGCTCTCTAAGTGAGTATACCCAAATGTATAACTCCACATTCTCCATTAAATCTGACTCACATTGCCCAAGTGCAATAAATTGTCGAAGATGATTTAGGACTTCACGCTAGTCAATATGGAATTTGGAGTCAACGGAAGGATGAAGGTAATGAGGTTGATATATTATTGACTCATCAGCTGCAAGAAGGAAATTGGGTCACCTTTCAACCCAAATTTTCCAACTGTATTTTTCATCTACTCTATTGATATAGTGAGAAAGCGCCCCCCAACCAGTTCCAACATTGAGTGATTCATTGAGTCAATCAGGAACTCTGAAAAGAAGTACAATCTAGATAGAAAAAAAATTTACTTGGGTATCGACAAAATATGTAGAAGGATGTCGAAAGCCGACACCCAAAAGAAGAACTAACCAAAGCCAATCACATTTTTGTCGAAAGTAAAGAACGTGCACTAACTCCTGTTAATACACTTCAATAAATATTACTCACGGAAAACAATAGTAGGATCATTTATGTCATCATAAGTAACACACCATCACCACCATTCATCTTGGAAGTCACAATTACAGCAGATATGGAACACATAACAACACATCTTCCTTTCTATGATGGCGACGAAGATCCACGAAGACATTGATTTATTTGTAAGTCAATTTGGGAGGCCAATGCCATTTCCAGTGAAGATCAACAAATGGCACAATTCGCTGGTGCCCTTCGAAAATGAGCTCTCACATGGTACATCACTTATAAATAAAGAACACCTACTACAACAAAGGCTCATATAAAACAACACTTTTTGTCTTTCTTCAAAAATCCAGATGAATAATATCTAGCTGCTAAGAATTTGAAAACCAGAATTGAAAAACCAACAAAAAATGTCAACGACTACAACAAAATATTCAAAGACTTGCTGAGCCAGAATGAGCATGATATTTAAGAATCCTTATTGATCCAATGATTTGTGGCTATATTACTACAGAAAATTAGAATCCACATCTGATTCATTGATTTTACTACATATGAAGATGCATTGATAAAAGTATTAGAAATAAAAATGGATGATGATTATCCTATAGATCCTATCGACAGACATATCAAAGAACAAATTGAGAATATGAAAAAATCTACTCATGAAATCATGCTTAAAGGATCCGAATTATGGTGTACAAAATGCTCAACATTGGGTCATACAAAATACTATTGTCAACAAGATGGCTGTCGGCAAAACGTTTAGTTTGTAAAAACAAAATGCTTCTGTGACATCTTCCAATAGCACGAATCACATTCAACAAAATATTGTCACTATAATATGAAGAATGATCAAGATCGATGGTGTTCCATATGTGACGTAAAATCTCATTCCACAGCAGAATGTAGTTTAAATCTGAAAAATAAACAGAATTATCATGCAGTCTATCAGACCAATACGGTTGACCAAAGGAATGATAGAAATGACAGATACCAAAGAAATGAAGGCTGACTATATGATTGATGAAACGACAAATTCAACAGACGAGGAGGATTCCAAGGTCGGGGTTGAAGTAATGGAAATTGAGACCCCTGACCACGTCGACGACCTCATTGCTTTACGTGCCTCAGCGAAGAACATATATTTGCAAATTGTCCCTTCATAGATCAGATAGACCTCAAATCTCATATGAAGTGTGGAGTGGGTGATTACTTCTTGGAGGATTTCCCCACCATACTTGAAAAGATTACTAATAAAAAGAATGTTGACATCTTATCTAGTGTTCCTAAGTCTGTTATTGTGAAAACTAGGAATCTTCATATTGTAACTCGTTAGGGAACTAAAATTGGTTCTGATAATCCACAAATTAGTAAAATAAAAAGTAAACATGACTACCCTAATCCAATCGTACACAAGCACTTATATAATGATGCAGCAAATTGATTTCAAGAATTGGAATCCCAAGAAGACAATGATGAAACTCAACAAAGAAATATTGATGAAATTATCAAATTAATAACCAAATAAGAAGTAGTCTCAAAGCCAATAAATCTCATGAATAAAATTAGAAGCACATCCGTCGAAGAAAAGCAATCAAAAAATATTTTTTGACTAAATCAAAGAGATAAAAATGATGCAGACCCACTTGTCGACTTAGAAATTGAAGGATGTCATATTCGACAAGTCATGCTCGAATTCGAAATCACAAGAAAATACCATGACTCGAGATACTTGGGAACAAATTGGTCGACCACAACTACATGAGTTGGGAATCTACCTAAAACTACCCAACCAAGGATTGATTGAACCAATTGGAGTATGGAAAAATGTTGACACATCTATCAAGGGTATAACAACACAAGTCGACTTTGAAATCATCAATCCGAAGGAAGGATCCAATTCCTTACCCACCCTAGTTGGCCGACTATGGGGAATAAATATGAAAGCATCAATATCACTAGACAACAATAGGATAAAACTCAAGGGAAACAAGAAGAAAGTGATTGTGCCAACTCATCCATCACAAGGAGAGCCATGGACAAAACCTATCGATGACAATGTTGACATCCTACAATTATATCAAGTAATGAAGAATGAAGACTATACTGAGCCTAATGCACAAGAGGAAATCCATCTTTGGAACCCTTCATCAGTCGGACGGAAGTCAGATGCTAAACTCTATGAATGGAAAATGAAGAATTACAAATTGCAAGCACACAAATGTTGGACGCTTGAAGTTATAACCAAAAAGAAAATTCAATAATGTTTTTCTGTCTCTGTCATTCCGAATATTTTTTAAAGAAAAATTAGAGAATATCTGACACTGAAACTAGTGAAAAATGAGTTGTCAGGTATTCCATGGTTGAGATACAAATAATGAGAAACCCTTTCATCTCATGTCGAGGAGGTTTGAAAGAATATAGGAGAACAAGGTCAACTTCAGAGTTTGGTCGAAACTTTCACAGGTCAAGCTGCAAGATGGTGGGACACACATCAGTCGAGACTTTAGAATTGGAATACAGAGTCAACATACTTTGTCGAAATATTTGGAGGAAGAAAACTCACAACACAAGCAAATATTCCAACTTTTACACAAGGCCAAGATCCTGAAAAGCATATTAACAACTGACAAAAAGAATGGAAAAGATTAGGCTACAAAGAAGAAAAAACCCGGCCACAACTCTTTCCAGGTACAATCGACGATATACCAAACAAATGGTATAAAATGGAAGAATCAAGAGGAGAAACATTTATCTGGAAAGAACTGAGAGATAATTTCATCAAATATTCCACATTCTCTCCACATGACAACCTATTAATAGATGCAAGCAATCAATTGAAAAATTTCCTCCAGCCAACAAGCAACAAAATATCATCAAATTATCAACACCAACTTGAGCGAAAAATTGCTACCTGTAACAATATCAATTCAACCGAACTTTAACACTCAACAAGACTACAAATTGAAATAGATAAAATGGAAGGGAAAAGTTTCCAATGGAAACGAGATCATCCAGATACATCAAAATTTGTAAGAACAGTTTTTAATGTTGAATCCTTAGAGAAAAATGATCCTGAAAGGTTGAAAGAAGAAGATTTTCCCTCGACATTTACGCAGCTCAAATAAGGTGAATGACATATTAATGAAACCATAGCACCTAAATGGATGGATGCACAACTTAAGGTAAAATAAATAGATATGTCTAACGAAAACAGACCCAAGATGGAAAAATAGGTAATTATTGGAACGAAGAACAAACAATGGAAATTACAAACCTCCTAAAATAATTCCAAGATATATTTGCACGATATTATAAGCACCTAGAAGGAGTTGTCTAAGAAATGGGACAAATGAAGATTGACATCAAACCTGATGCAACAACAGTAAAGAAGAGACCATACAAACTTGTGTATAAATACAAATAAATAGTCAAGAAAGAAATAGACAACATGCTTGCTGCGGGAATTATCTATCCAGTTGATCAATCCAAGTGGGAAATCCCAATGGTCAGTCATTCAAAGAAGAATGACCTAACAAGACTACGAATTTGTTTCGACTTCAAAGAACTAAAAAAGGTAACACTTACCAACCCATTTCCGACTCCCTTTGCTGAGGAAATTATTAATGAAGTTGCAGGACATGAATGTTATTCATTCACAGACGGTTTTTCCGGATATAACCAAGTACCTATTGCTAAAGAAGATAAGAAAAAGACTATATTTATATGTGAATTTGGATCATTTGCATATAAATTAATGCCATCCGTATTGAAGAATGCACAAGCTTTGCTTTCCAGAATAGTTGTCAAAGATTTTCAAGAATATATCTACAAAACCACGGCCGTATATTTTGATGGTTGCATGATCTATTCTATGTCAAGGTACCATTGAAAGTAGCTAAGACTTATGTTGGAAAGATATCGATAGATCGAAATGTCACTGAATATAAATAAATGTATATTTGCGACTCTAATAGGAATTTTACTTGGCCATGTCATATGTAAAGAAGGTATAAAAGTCGACTTTGTAACAATTAAAGTAATTTTCGACCTGAAACCTTCAGTCAATTCCAAGTAAGTTAGATTTTTGCTAGGGAATATAGGGTATTACAGAAAATTTATCCATCACTACTACGACATTCCATACCCATTGAAAGAGTTGATGAAGGAAGACCAAGACTACCAGTGGAAAGATGAATGTGCTACATCTTTCGACATTTTAAAGAGGAAATTAGCCAAATCTCCCATATCAATAGTTCCAAACTGGTCGATCAAGTTTCATGTACATGTTGATGCTTTTGGAATAGCAGTAGACATGATCCTGACTCAAACTGGAGATGATGGAATGGATTACCGTAACGCCTACGGTAGCAGAAAATTAAATAAGGCAGAAAGGAACTATTCGACAACTGAGAGAGAAGCACTCAAAATGGTATTTACACTTCAGAAATATTGACATTATCTACTTGACAAACTATTTTTATGTTATACATATCATCAAGCCTTGCAATACTTTGTCAATAAACCCCTACATGACAGAATAATCTATCGATGGTTTCTATTATTCCAAGAATTTGAATTTGAAGTTATAGTTAGACCGAGTAAAGAAAATGTCGCACCCGACCACTTGTTAAGGATAGACACTGGAGAAGAATTAACTCGAATTGAGGATGACTTTCCTGATGCTCACCTATTCATAATTGAGGTTGTTTGATCATATTTAGCATAGATTTCTCAATTTCTAAACAATGGACCAGCTCCAGAAGGAATGTCGAAGAAGAAAAATAAGATTCTAGCAATGGAATCTGCACCCTATGCTATAATACATGGATTTATATATAATCTTGGACCAGACGATGTACTCCAACGTTGCGTTCTTGACCATGAAAGACAAAGTATAATCAATGAAGAACATAATGGACTAGCAAGTGGACATTTCCAAGCTGACATGACAGCCAGGAAAATTTAGCAATCATGATTATGGTGGCAAAAATTCATAAATATTGTCGAGTATTTGTGAATAAATGCAACAGATGCCAGCGACTTGGTCGACCATTAACAAGTACGAAAATTCCTTTAATATCAGTAAATCCAATCCTAACTTTTGAAATATGGGAAATTGACTTCATTGGTCCATTTCCAGTCCTGGTCAACTAACAAGAGCAAGATATATCATTACTGCGGTTGAGTATGTTACTAAATGGGAAGAAGAAAACCTTGTCGAAACTTGCTCCAGTGAGATAGCTACCAAATTAATCTATGAGAATATTATTACTATATTTGGATGTCCACTCACCTTGATTAGTGAACAGGGGTCCCATTTCATCAACAACAAAAAGTTTCCATATTCCCAAAAAAATTTTATCGAGCATAGAAAGAGCACAACATATCATCCTCAATCTAATAGCGCAATAGAGGCATTCAATAAAACACTCAGTACAAGATTTTCTAAAATGTACAATATCGACAAGGATGACTGGGACGACAAAATACTCACTGTACTATGGGCGTATAGAACAACATACAAAAGATTGATAGGTCAAACTCCATTTAAGATCATATATGGACCGGAAGTAGTCGTTCCCCTACATTTTCGAAAACATGTACCAGTGAGTGTATAAATACTACATATTGATATTGAATAGGATAGAAAAGAAATATTCTCCCAATTGTCGAAACTTGAAGAACATGGAGAGATAGCGATCCATCATCAACAAATCCAAAAGAAACAAAAGAAAGCTTGGCATGATGGAAATATATAGCACAAAAACATATCAGTTGGCAATCTAGCCTTGCTTTACGATTGCCGAATCGAAGGGAAGCCTAAAAATCTAAACACTACATGTCTAAGTCCCTATGTTGTCGAAGAAATACATACTAACAAAGCAGTTCGACTGAAAACAATACAAGGGAGTGTGTTCCGGATGTGAAAATGCTCATAGTAGATCCAAGAGATGATGTAAACCTCACAATGAAAGAATTTAGGAATAATAGAAGAAGAATAGAGCAGTAGAACATATATCCAAAGGAGCTCAGATAGAGGCAGAATAATTACACATCTTACATTAATCTGAATAGTAAAATAGTAATTATACAATGCTCAATATTCGAATACACTAGGTGTGATTTGAATTAGCCTGCATGGATAGATTCAAAATCAGTGGAGTGTCATCAAAGCACAACTAGAAGTCTATCTCATCATCAGCGGAGTCATCAATGCACAAGTAACTGTCAACCATCAGTCAAACTGAGTTTAACTGAGTTTGGTAGGTGTAATTGGCACATGGAGGCACTAACTAAATGAAGGAGGCTTAGTGGAGGGTTCATGAGGAGCTATCTAGAGTCAGAATTGATAGTCTAGTCTCATTGGAGGTCCATCATAGTGATAGAGTCAATTGAGAGTCAGTATAGCCTTAAATCAAGGAAAGAACTAACGATAACTCAACTAACTGAAGTACAACTGGAATGGTCGGTGAGAAAAGGTGCCCTTCTCAAGTGGTGGGTGAAAAGTGGGCACCTCCCTATCTAGGAGGGATAAAACTGATCTGAGAGAAGCTCCCATGGATAGCTAACTGAGCGATAGGTGCTGGGACTAATGACTGGGATGCATGCAGAAATGCATGCAAGATTGATAATGAAAATAATTGAAATGCTAGTAGGACTAGGATGGAGTATAGGAATATCCTAACACTGGAAGCTTGTCAATGACGCCTAACTAAAATTCTATAGAGCAAAGAAAAAAAGAGGGGAGAGAGAGAAGTTAGTTATAACTACCTTCACAAAAATAGAAATATAAATAATCATCTAGGACAAATGTATTGGACAATTCATCATGACAATAGACTAGAGAGACAATATTGACAAAGGAGATGTAAGAAACTACACAAGTAGAATATCATCTGAAACTAGACAACAGCATCTGAAGCATGGCCATCGACATGACAATTATAGACAAGGTGGAACAAGTCGATAAGAATTTCTCAAACGAGATGATCGACCAAGCGAACACAAATCTAATTGATGCAACATTCCAAAGGAGAAAGGAGTACACCAACATCGCACCGACGAAGGGAAAAAGCTAAATTCAAGTCATCGACAAACTCAACATAGGTATCAGGGAATTCGGTATGATGCAGATGAAGCCCCACCCAACAGTCATTCGAATTTATTGCCCTTGTCAATTTTGCAATTAATACAACTATCTACTACGCTTTAACTCATGCCTCACAATTCTTCTATAAATATTGAACTGGAAGAGACACGGATTCTATTCTACCAATAGGTTGAACAACAGAGCACCAAAACTTATGAAAACACAAACCAGACTTCTGAATCAGAAAACCCTGCAAGCAAGATGGCTCCCAAGAAACTTCAACCAACCACCAGATCCGCGGCTTTGAAAGTCCAACAACTAAAAGAAGAAGATACACCTTTGAAATTTTGGCTCCAAAACATCTGCAACAAGAAAGTGGTTAAACAACAATGGAAAAGAATCTATAATTATATCCTTGAATGGGGTAAAGGTTCTGACGGTCAATGGTGGGAGGAAGCATAGAAACTCCGAATAAGCACCATATTGAACTATATCAATGCACCATTGGTCGATAGTTTTGTCGGCCTAAAATAAGTGATTGCTCGGTTCATTGTGAGCCAATACCATAATAGAAAAATTTACTTAGACAAACCGGTTGAGATCAATGGAGACCTGAATAGTCACATCACTCGAATATCCAACAAAGGGGATTTAGTACCCATTTGACCAAACCTGCTTTGGTTAAATAATTCACAGGTACCCCTGCAACAAAAAACTCCGAAGGCTTTGTTGTAAATCAGATCATTTATGGTACACATAGAATAGTTGCGTCTGTCATCTTGGCCACTTTAACAAGTATTGGTCGAGGGTACAACATCAAACTCGAGATGCTTGAAGCCATGAAAAATGTGGGATCGAAAGGAAAAGTATACAAATGGACTGAAGACTTGGAAAAAGTTGTCTGATATATATGCCACAAATGCTAGGACGAGGGATCAAATATCTGTTATCCCACACTTATTATTTTGATCGAGATGTCTCACCTCCGACCAACAGGAGACAAAGAGTTCACTACACTTAAAGTACCACTGATGTGGAATTTTCATTCATTTCACAAGGTGGATGTCGACTCGGTGTGCCAACTACCAACATTTGGCTCAAAAATTGGTTCCAAGTGTAGAAGGTGCAAAAAATTAGATGGAGAGTTCTAGAGAATGTCCGACAAAGTCTACCACTGACCACACACATCTAGCTAGCACTCGACAACACATCAGTATGGTGTCTAGAAGGAGCAGTCTAAGTAGCAGAAGAGCTCGAATTTTATCCTATGGTCGATATAATATTTGAAGAACTAAGCCGACAGTCCAATAGTATCATTCAAATACCACCACAAGAAAAATTGGTATACCAACCAGTGCTCGAACCTTTGACAGATGTTGATAAAGAATGTAGTTGTTAGAAAAATAGGATCACAGAGCAATAACAATAAACATAAATGCAAATATAATCACACATACACATTACAAGAGAGACACAGATATATTGTGGTTCAGCCAACTTGGGTTACGTCCACACTGAAGTTTCCAGTCCTTATTATTATTCTGTCTAGCAAAGTGAAGGGATACAACCTGCATCACAGCCGCTGCACTTCCTCTTCACTGTCTCACTATCTCTTTTCTTGATCTCAGATATCTTTACAATTCATAATACCTAATACATCATTAACCCTAGCCGTGTTACAATGTCTTTCTTTTATAATGGAAATACAATGGAAAAATACCACGGGTTACCCAAAAACCATGGGCCTGTAAATAGCTGGAGAAAACAACCCCAAAGGTGGGGAATGAGTGTACAATCCTCTAGGTGCACGAATATCACAATATCATCTATGAGACTGGAATATTTTGCTCCACAACCAACAATCTCCCACTTGGATACTGATCACAACAACTCCACCACTATTGTACTTGCTGGACTTTGGACTTGGCAACTTTCTCCTCTTCACCTTCATGCTAGAAGGCCAACTGAAAATGAGCAAGAACTCAATTTCTCTCTGGTCACTACCTTTGTGAACATGTCTATAGGATTCTGGCTAGTGTGTATCTTATCCATCTTCAACAGTTTATCTTCTAGAACAGAGCGTATGAAATGGTAATTGAACTGTATATGTTTAGTCCTGGAATAGAATGCTGAGTTCTTTGCAATATGAATGGCACTCTAGCTATCACTATACAACCTGCTATCCTTCTGCTTCTTACCCAATTCCTCCATAAACCTCTGTAACCAAATCATCTCTTTACTAGCCTCTGTAACAATAACATACTCTGCTTCCGTTGTTGAAAGTGAAACAACCTTCTGCAGTTTCGAAATCCAACTTACTATTGTTCCACCTATAGTAAACACATATCCTGTGGTCCTCCTCCTAGTATCCTTATTGCTTGCCATATATGCATCAACATATCCTTGTAGAACAGTGTCTGAACCTCCAAAACATAATGCCTGAGTGGTAGTACCTATCAAATACCTGACAATCCACTGTACTGCCTTCCAATGTTCTTTACCTAGATTGTTCATATATCTGCTCACAAATCCCACTGTTTGTGCAATATCTTGTCTTGTGCACACCATGGTATACATCAAGCTTCCAACCGCTGATTGATATGGAATCTTGGACATGCAATCTATCTCTTCCTGTGTCTTGGGACACATTTCCTTGCTTAGACTAAAATGGCTGGCCAAAGGTGTACTAACTGGTTTTGCATTCTGCATTCTGAACCTTTCCAACACCTTTTGTATGTACTCACTTTGAAACAATGTCAATTTGTGATTTTTTTTGTCTCTCGTTATTCTCATACCAAGGATTTGCTTTGCAGCACCCAAATCCTTCATCGCAAATGAATTAACTAGCTTCCTTTTGAGTACATTTATATCTTACATGTTAGACCCTCCAACAAGCATGTCATCCACATACAATAACAAGATAATACATCTTTCATTGTCGAGCTTCTTGAATTAAACACAATGGTCAAAATGACACCTACTATAACCTTGTTCTGTCATAAACCTGTGAAATTTTAGATACCACTGCCTTGGAGCTTGCTTCAATCCATACAAAATATTTTTCAACCTACATACCAAGTTCTCTTTACCTTTGACCTCATACCCTTCTGGCTGCTGCATATATATCTCTTCCTCCAAATCCCCATGGAAAAAGGCTATTTTTACATCTAACTGTTCAAGATGCAAATCTTCTACCACCACTAGGATTAAGATAGTCCTAATTGAAGTCATCTTAACAACAAGAGAAAATATTTCATCAAAATATGTACCTTTCTTCTCTGCAAACCCCTTTACAACAAGTCTCTCCTTGTACCACTTCTTAGCTCCTTCTTCTTCCTTCAACCTGTAAATCCATTTGTTATGCAATGCTCTTTTACCAGCAAGCAACTGAACCAAATCCCAAGTCTAGTTTCCTACCAATGAGTCCATTTCCTCATTCATGCCTTGCTGCCACTTCTTTCTAGTTTCCACTTGCATTGCTTCTTCATAACATTCTGGTTCACCAGCATCAGTCATCAACAAATAATACATTGAAGGAGAGTATCATTCAGGGAGTCTACTTAACCTGGTAGATATTCTTGCAGTTGTAAGAGTTTCAGGCACTTGCTGCTGTTCTTGATTTTCTGGCACCTTTGGAACTTCATTTTATGTAATTTCATCAAGTACTGTGTACTCTGTGTTTTCCTTTTCCTATTTGTTTCCCTGCAACTGATCTTTATACATGACCTTTTCATTGAATATGACATCTCTACTTCTAATGATTTTGTGATTTTCATAATCCCATAAACGATAACCAAAATCATCAACCCCATATCCAATAAAGGTACATTTCTTGGATTTAACTTCAAGCTTTGTTCTATTTTATTTATCAATATGGATAAATGCTTCACAACCAAACATTCTCAGAAATGAGTAGTTTACTTTTCTATCTATCCATTCCTCCTTTGGAATACCACCATCCAAAGCAGTTGAAGGTCCTCTGTTTATTAAATAAACAACAGTATTTACAGCATCCACCCAAAACTGTAAGGGCAACCCTGCATGCAGTCTCATACACCTTGCACGCTCCATGATCGTTCTGTTCATCCTTTCTAACACACCATTTTCTTGTGGTGTTCCTGGGATTGTCTTCTCTCTACGAATCCCATGGTATGAACAGTAACTATCAAACTCCTTGTCGCAGTACTCACCTCCATTATCAAATCTGAGACACTTCAACCTTTTTCCTGTCTCATGCTCAACCAAAGCTTTCCACTTCTTAAAAGTAGCAAACACATCAAATTTCTATCTAATGCAATAAACCCAAGTTTTCCTAGTTCCATCATCAATAAATGTAACACAATAATGAGAACCACCAAGAGAATGTACCTAAGCCGGTCCCCATACATATGTATGCACAAGCTTTGACTTTTCATTCTTCTCCTATTTCCCAACCCTGAGAAATATGACTCTGTTCTGTTTTCCATAAACATAGTTTTCACAGAATTCCAAACTTATCTGCTTCAAATCTGGCAGCAGCTTCCTTGAGTGGAGAGTCTGCATCCCCTTCTCACTCATGTGGCCAAGCCTATGATTCCACAATGCTATATCTATTTTTGTGGAAGCTAAAAAGATAGAATGGTCAGTATTATGGGGACATAAATACAATGTACCTACCCTGTCTTCTTTTTCTATCACCATTGATCCTTTAGTGATCTTCCACCACTTTTCTCGAAATGTAGATACACAGCCGCCATCTCCCAACTCCCCTATTGAGATCAGATTTATTTTCGTAGCAGGAATATGCCTAACATCTTTCAACAACCAATTAGTTCCATTCTTAACTTTTATCCCTACCTTACCCATTCCAACAATTTTACATGGCTCATCATAACCCAATAAAACATGTCTAAAATCACCTGGAACATAATCATGAAAATATTTCTTATGGAGTGTAGCTTGACATGAAGTCCCTGAGTCTACTACCCAATAATCACTTGTATTATCTAATGCAAGAATCAAAGGATCTTGTAACACATCACCTGCTACATTTGCTTCCTGGGTAGTTTCTTTCTATGCATCTCCTTTCTTCGTTAGAGATTTGCAGTCTTTCTTTGGATGTCCTTTCTTTCCATAGTTCTAGCACTCTATTTTTCCCAGTCTGGAATTGGATCTACTCGTTTTAGACTTTCCACAATTACCTTGGCTCTTTCCTCTCTCCTTTTGTCTTCCCCTTATCTCCATGGTCAATGCATTACCTGATGTCTCACCTGTGCTTTTTCTTCGCATTTCCTCGCTAAGAATAACACCAATAACATCATCAAATTTCAAGGTGTTTGAACCCAAGACAGGGTTACTTACAGCCATGAACAAGCTATTCCAGCTTTCTAGTAATGAACACAAGATTAGAAGAGCCCTAACCTCATCATCAAAGTTCACACTTACAAAACTTAGTTGATTTGTAACTGCATTAAACTCATTTAAATGATCAGCAACATATCCACCTTTAGACATCTTCATATTAAATAAACGCTTCATTAGAAATACCTCGTTGGAGGTCGAGGGTTTTTCATATAGCTTACCCAATGCGCTCATCAAACCCTCCGTTGTCATTTATTTTGATATATTGAAAGCCACAGACGAAGCCAGGCTCAGCCATATTGTTCCCAGATCCTTTCTGTCAAGAACCTCCCATTCTTCATCCTTCATAGCTACCGGCTACTTTGCTCTTCCTCCCAACAACAGGAATAGATCCTTCTTGAACATATAGTCCTCCATTTGAATCATCCATAACTGGAATTTTTGGCCATTAAACTTCTCGGACTTAAACTTTCCTTATTCTACCATTGCTCCCACTCGAACCAAAAACCCTAGCTTCCTGCAGGTTTATCTGCCAAATAGACCTTTGGCTCTGATACAAATTGTTAGAAAAATAGGATCGCAAAGCAATAACAATAAACGAAAATGCAAATATAATCGCACATACACATTACAAGAGAGACACAGATATATTGTGGTTCACCCAACTTGGTTTACATCCACACTGAAGTTGCCAGTCCTTATTATTATTCTGTCTAGCAAAGTGAAGGGATACAACCTGCAGCACTTCCTCTTCATTGTCTCACAGCCTCTCTTCTTGATCTCAGAGATATTTACAATGCATAATACCTAATACATCATTAACCCTAGCCGCATTACAATGTCTTTCTTTTATAAGGGAAGTACAATGGGAAAATACCATGGGTTACCCAAAAACCATTGGCCCATAAATAGCTGGTGAAAACAACCGCAACGGTGGGGGAATGAGTGTGCAATCCTCTGGGTGCATAGCTATCACAATATCATCTATGAGACTAGAATATCTGGCTCCACAACAAACATGTAGCATCCTTATTTTATAAATTTGGTAAAATTGGAAAAATTGCAATTGTTGGCCAATTCGACCCTTAGACTAGTAATGACTCAAATGCGTCCAAATGGCTCCAAGTGATTTCAAATTGGGTCTGAATGTTTTTGGAAGGTATTAAGACACAAAAATTAAGCTGATGGATTCTTGGGTAGTTTCAAAATACTTCTGCAACATTCATTTACAATCAGGGAAAAATAGGGAAGTTTACTAGTCAATATGAGGTTCAAAACTCCCAAGGGTATGGGACAAAAATGGATTTTCAAATGCAGTAATACCCTCTGAAATTTCAGAACAAAGACATGTAATTCTTAAATGGAGTCAATGGGCTCCCAAATGCATCATCAATCAGTTTCTAAAGGCTTCTGGAACTCCAATAAATTAGAGGTTTGTGGACATGTCTTCACCTAGAGGGAAATGATAGGAAAACTTCACCATTTGCTATGAAGTTCAAGATTTATGTTCCAAAGAATTAGGTAATGTATATGAAACTTATTCAGCACATTAAGGAATCTCCATACATCATAAAATTTACATATATGAACTAATACAAGTCGAAATAAAGCAAGTTTAAGCTTTCATAATAAGATATGAGGAAAATGGCGTCATTTACACATTGTTTGGTATTTTGACATAGTTTCAATTGGTATTTCGACCTGAGTATATTCTGATCATAAAATATAGATTAAATGCATAATATTACAAATAAATGGGGCCAGAGGATCTCCCCCAAAGAGAACAACATCTCACCAACTGCGTCCTTCCTCCAAGAGCCAAAATATGAAGAGAAAAGTGAGAAAGGTGTGGAAGCAAGTTGAGGATTAAAATTTCATGAGAATACCTATAGCTTCAACCTGCAAAAAAAGACTCCATTGTAGATCCAAATGAAATTTCTAAATGTACTCTCCAATTTATAATTAGGATGGGAATATTTAACCCTCGAAATTGGTATTAAGGCAAGTAGAGTAAACACTCCACAAGCATGGACAAGCTATGCTCTCGAATATGAAAAATGAGAAATGATAAAAAGCCACTCTCCTTATTTGTTCTTGTCTTTCATAAACTTCTCAAGTCCTCCATGGGTCTAATTCCTTCCAAAAGACTCATGCCAACTCAATTTGGGAAGAGATTCCAATGTGTGCCACTTGTCCAACAACTCCTAGTCTCCATCTTCCCTCATTTCGAATGGGTGTCTCTTTGGCTGCCCTAAATACCTTGTGTACATTTTGGGAGGCTATTTTTAGCCCTGACATGTCATATATGTCAGATGACAACATTCAAGTCTTATTTGTGTCATAGGTGTCATATCATCTTCATCATTTTTTTCATAGAAGCTACGGAATCTATCCCAAGTGTCTCAATATCTCTCAAATGCCTCTTCCTCTTGCATGGGAGTTAATATTCCACTCCAATTCGACCTTCATTGAGTAATTCCAAGAATATTCACCTTCCATATCCCTAATATCATTAGAATCCACCTTGGATTTGAATGCGTGAGAATAGAATTCCATGTGGCATGAGGAATCTAGCCCTGTGTGGGTCCCACACCACCAATGTGTGTCCATGACCAAGTGCGACCTTATTTTCCTATCATAAATATTTATTTAATCCATTTTAATATATTTATGTGAATCTAATTTCCATTTGGGGTTTTATAGTCTCCTTATTCCAAATCTAATGTTTCCACCCCAACCTAGGAAACTAGTAGATTGGTGTAATTTCCTCTTTCTGCGATTTATTTGAATGGGGATATTATAGTCCTCCCCACCCAAGATTGTGTGCCCTCAAGAAATTTCAATTTAATATGCTGAAAAATTGTTCCTCCTCTATCAGGTGTCCTTATAGGATGAAGGTCTCCCAAAACCTTTTCATTCTTGTGTTTCATACTGTGGGAGTGTGAAAATCGTCACAGTAGATCCAAGAGATGATGTATACCTCACAATGAAAGAATTTAGGAATAAGATTAAGAGTGGTCAATGCAATAAGATGAGCAATAGAATAATAATACAGTAGAACTCAGATAGAAGCAAAAATACTTCACACAGACTAATTAATTAATCACAATATGGACAAATAGGTAGTACAATGCATGAGGATTCGAATGCCAAGGTGGAAATTCAAATTAGCCTTCATGGAGTGATCAAAAGATCACTGGAGTGTCATTAAAGCACAACTAGAAGTTTATCTCATCATCAGTGGAGTCATCAATGCTCAAGTAACTGTCAACCATCAGTCAAACTGAGTCTAACTGAGTGTGGTAGGTGTAACTGAGTGTAACTAGAATTAACTGAATGAAGGAAGCTCAGTGGAGGGTGCATGAGGAGCTAACTGGAGTCAAAATGAGCAATCTAGTCACACTGGAGGTCCATCGGAGTGGTAAGGTCAGTTAAGAGTGAGTCAAGCCTAAAATCAAGGAGAGAACTTAGTTAACTGAAGACAACTGGACTGGTAGGTGAAGAAGGGTTCCTTTTTCAAGTGGATGGTGAGATGTGGGCACATCACTGGCTAAGAGGGTTCAATCTGAGTGGAAATAAGATCCCGAATGCTCGAAGAATAGGGAATAGGTGCTGGAGGTATCAACCTGATGACTGGGCAGCATGCGGATGCATGCAATTCATGCATAATGCATGATGCATGCAAGACTGAAAATGCAAAGGATGAAAATGTTGGTAGGACTAGGATGGAGTATAGGAATATCCTAACACCCTCCCTTAATCCATCCTGGGCCCTGGTAACTAAGACCAAAGGTCACCCAATACAATGAATAATAACAGTCAATAAACCGAGGAAATGGGGAAAACCTCATGGGAAAAATACCCCCCCTCAAAATAGATTGTAAGGCACACACAAAAATAAATGCTCCAAACTAAAGTAGGTGTGATGCTTCGTCATATGTCTGGTGGTATCTTCTTCTTGGAAAGAACTGGATCATGCTCATAAAGCATGTGCTTGTACTTGCTCTTCAGATCGAATGTGATGAGAACAAATCCAAAAGTATGAGGATGATCCTTGAACCTGTGATTCGAATCAGTTGAGTTAGGATCAAATCTATGAATGCACAGATAGTCTTTTGTCTTCTCCTTCAAACCATCATGGGTGAGATTATGCCAAAAAGAACAATCACATGATTGCTTGAAATCCAAATCAGATTTAAGACTTGAAGAATAGTTTCTTGAGATATCCTTTGAACCAGCAGGGGTGAGATCAAAACCATCATATGCATGAGAAATCATCCCAAGTAGTGATTGCTTAGAATCCAAATTAGATCCAAGACTTGAATCATGGTTTCTTGAGATCTCCTTTGAACCATTAGAGGTGAGATCAAAACCAATAAGTGCATGAGAAATTATCCCAAATGAATGGAAATGGCCATTATCTTCAATAACCTTCTGAAAGCATGAAATAATGATCATATAGTAATACATAAGAGGTAAGTGACCAAGGAGAGTGAATGCATTACCTCCAATGGCTAATTTTACCTCTGAAACATTCAATAGATCATGATGCAAACCAACAGACTTTGGTGCAAGAGAGGATTTAGGAGATTCTGCAATTTCTAGACTGTGAGCTGGCACATAATTCGAAATAGAAGAAATTTGGAGCAAATGCAATAGTGGGCTTGCTCTCAAAATGGATTGGACAAATCCCTTCATTCTAATTGCCGAATATTTCATCTAGGTGGGCCCATATCTCTTTTGGAGATTCAACATCAATGTATTGGTGTACCATGCATCGAGACATAGCAAACATCATGGTTGCACAGACATTGTCACCTTTATTTAACCAATCAAATTCTTTTTCGGAGGATTCAAACTCTCTTTCAAAACAATAATCAAAGAGACCACGGCTCTTCAAATATGCTATCATTATTGGTTTCCATTCATGATAGTTGAATGGAGAAAGAGGAGGGATTTCTTATAAATACATGGAAGCTGTAGAAGACCTGCAAAAACAATAGAAAAGTCTGCAACTGCTACTGCTGCAAAAGATGTAGAAACTGTCGCACTCGAAATCTTGATAATAACCTACAAAAAACTCTCAGGAATGGAGATAAACAATACTCTCAACATGCTATGATACCATGTGAAAATACTCACAAAGATTCTAGAGATGATGTATACCTCACAATGAAAGAATTTAGGAATAAGATTAAGAGTGGTCAATGCAGTAAGATGACAAATAGAATAATAATACAGTAGAACTCGGATAGAAGCAAAAATATTTCACACACACTAATTAATTAACCACAATATGGACAAATAAGTAGTGCAATGCATGAGGATTCAAATGCCACGGTGGCAATTCGAATTAGCCTTCATGGAGTGATCAAAAGATCACTGGAGTGTCATCAGAGCACAACTAGAAGTCTATCTCATCATCAGTGGAGTCATCAATGCTCAAGTAAATGTCAACCATCAATCAAACTGAGTCTAACTGAGTGTGGTAGGTGTACCTGAGTGTAACTAGAACTAACTCAATGAATGAGGCTTAGTGGAGGGTGCATGAGGAGCTAATTGGAGTCAGAATGAGCCATCTAGTCACACTGGAGGTCCACCGGAGTGGTAAGGTTAGTTAAGAGTGAGTCAAGCCTAAAATCAAGGAGAGAACTCAGTTAACTGAAGAAAATTGGATTGGTAGGTGAAGAAGGGCACCTTTGTCAAGTGGATGGTGAGATGTGGGTGCATCACTAGCTAGGAGGACTCAATCTGAGTGGAAATAAGCTCCCGAGTGCTGGAAGACTAGGGACTCGGTGCTGGAGGTCTCAACCTGATGACTGGGAAGCATGCGGATGCATGCAATGCATGTAGAATGCATGCTACATGCAGGAATGCATGCAAGACTAAAAATGCAAAGAATGAAAATGTTGGTAGGACTAGGATGGAGTATAGGAATATCCTAACAGGGAGGAAACTACTTGATTCAGATAGGTGTGCATTCCTCTCAATACCCTTTTTTTTCCTTCTGAATCTTTCAATCTCATTTCATGGATTTTATAGTTTAGATTATGTTCCCCTATAGAGTATATGTTAAATTTTCAGAATTTACTTCAATCTGATCTGGGATCTTAACTAAGAGAACAACATGTACAGCAAATCTACAACATATCAATCATGGACACAATAACGCAAGCACACTAGAGACACATAGTTTACTTGGGGAAAACCATAAAGGTGAAAAACCCCAATAACTTCCTCAGATATAGATAGAGCAATGATACAACCAGAATACAAGAGATAGTCTTCTCCTAGCAGCAGAGCCTCCTCCTCGTAAGTGCACCACTTTCTGAATGAGAGAAGTCTATGAATGAATGATCAAATAGAGATCTCCCGATCTCTATTTATACTTGTTTTGTCCTTCCCAATAAACTAATGGGGGATACATGTCTAGCTTAGTGCATGGTTAACTTAATCCGAGATGACCCCACACTTGGTTGTCTAATAACCCTTCGACCCACATGACTTATACAGGGCCGACCCCAACAAGGTGGCCTAATAACTCATCAAGTATAAGTTACGGCACTTACAATATAAATGATGACACTTCCATATAGAGGAATAATAATATCTCTATAGGAATATAATATACATATATGAAATACATTCTGATGTTACATATACATCAACACTCCCTCTTAACTAGGAAGGTATTTCTCGACACAAGTCTACTAGTACAAGTCTTCTTCTCTGGATCATCATCAGCGAATCATCATCCTCGAATCAATCTATGAATCAATCAATATCTGAATCTACTCATCATAGGAAGTTCTACAGAGCCAGTCCTTTTTCATACGGGATGTAGTCCCACCACCTGCAGGTCTTCGTCATCACTAGCCATACTTTGGAATCCTCAGGACTTATTACGTGCATCACAAAACCTGGCTGCAACATCCCAGGCTATTATGAGCACACAGCTCTACCTGTCAGATCTCTCAAGAGCACATTACATGTGACCCATCACAAAACCTGGCTGAAGCATCCCAGTCTGTTACGAGCACACAACTCTACCTGTCAGATCTCCCAACAGCACATTACATGTGATCTCACCACAAAACTTGGCTGAAGCATCCCAGGATGTTACGAGCACGCAGCTCTATTTGTCAGATCTCCCAGGAGCACATTACATGTGGTCCACCACAAAACCTGGCTGAAGCATCTGAGGCCTTTTTCATCCTGTCCATATCTCCCAGGAGCAAATTGCATGTGGTCATGGAAAAACTTGGTTGAAGCATCTGAGGCCTTTTTCATCCTGTCCAGATCTCCTAGGAACAAATTACATGCCATAGGACAAAACCTCGCAAGAGCATCTCAGGATGTTACAGGTATATAAATCTGACCTGAAGATCTCCTAGGGCACAAATTACATGTCCTCCTAGAGCAATGTCTTGAAAGAGCATCCCAGGCTATTACTAGTACACAACTCTTACCTATAGGATCTCCCAGACATGCTCATTTGCACAACATGATCCATGGCCACAAAGTATCATCCTGATACTCACCATACATCATCCTGATGTACACATGAGCATCCTAATCATCATCACTACATTGTCCCGATGCATGTCATCTAGAGAAGCTCATCATCCACGATCATCCTAATCATACAATTCATCCACCTGATGCATACCAAGTATCTACCTGATACATATCATCATACATGATCTACCCGATCATACAATGTATCCACCTGATACATACACAGATACATGATCCACAAAATGTATCCACCTGATACATATCAACATACATGATCTCAGTATCCACCTGATACATATACAGATACATGGTCCAAGCATCCATCATGATGCATATACAAAATACATACAAATGATCCAACTGATCATATCCAGCATCCAACATGATGCATACATACATAAATGATTCAATTGATCATATCCAACATCCAACATGATGCATATATATATAAATGATCCAAATGATCATAACAAGCATCCAACATGATGCATATACATATACAGAGTAGTAACTGGAGCATCATCGTGATGCTCATCATCCATGTTTCTCCTGATCATCATAGCATCGTCCTCTTCAGATCATCTCATCGTCCATGAAGCATAGCCCATATGCACATCATCCAGCACTTACACCACTGACATGGGAGAACACATCTACCACCATTCATGGAAGGCTCTAGCCCTTACTTTTTCACCATGGGAGAACACATCTACCACCATGTGAAAAATGGCTCAACAATTACATCACGACCAAGTGAGAAGACATCAACCATGTCAAAAAAGCTCATGTGCATCTGCATCTTCCAAACTCATTGTTATACCTCCATATTCCACAGTGTCGCATCTCCACCACAAAAAGAGTTAACGACACTTCCCCTACTGCTTAAAACACCTAGAAGAAAAAAATGATGAGTGATCCTTGAAGGAAAACCTACCATATAAAGAATCAACCTAGTTGAGACTTCATTTACCCTAACTACCGCGCCTTGCTTAGTTTTAGGTGTGCGGTAGTCCGTACTACCGCGCTATGATATTTTCTGCCACGCGGTACTACTGCGTTATGCTCTGTTCTAGAGGCGCGGTACACTTTTTGTAGCCTTTTTGCCATGGCTTGTGGGATTTTGATTTTCAAGAGAGTTTTGAGGATTGGTGTCCCTAATTCGATCCTAACTCACTTTCTGTGATTAGTAGGCCTGATCCACTTAACTCTCCCAAGATCCACCCTTCTCTCTTGTTGGTTAACCCTACCACACACTATAAGAGAGAGGCATTCCATGAGCAAAAGGAGAGGACTCTTGGAGATACCAAACTTATGATCTTGCAGCTTTATGGAGATAGATAGAGGAGGAATCACTTGGAGTTGGAGAATTGGCTTGGACATCAAGCAACCTTTGTAAGTAACTTCAAGTTGATAATAGAATATAACTTGTCTTGTTTACCAAATCACATGTATTGATCTTGTTTCAATGATATGATTTGTATCTATTATAGATTTAGATCCTAACTAGTATTTCAAGTTGCTAGAGAATTGTATATGCTTGTATCTTGGTTATCAGTTTGACAGGTTCATTCGCGAGGACTTGGAGATTGGATCAACTATAAAGACAAGCGATTGGATTCAAGGTCAGTTAGATCTCTTCTACTTCTTTTAGCACTTTAATCTTGAGATGTATGTTTAAGATCTAGGAACTCAAGGTAGCATTTGTTTAGTTTTGTCTTAGTTTAGAGTTAGTAAGAGTCTACTTTAATCTAAGATAATTCTGACTTATCCGCAGGGAAGAATTCTACCAACAAGAATGGCGACTCCGCTGGTTTGAACTCCATTTGATTGATTGAGTTCACTGTCATTCATCTTTTGATTGTGACTTTTTCTTTCTCTTCAAACCAATATTGAATTTTGGTCTCTTTGACCTTCATTCAACCCCCCTCTCTGTATTTATCCTTTCTGTGTGATCAGTGAGTCCTCTGGGTCTGTAGCAACCCTGAAAATTTCATCTTTCTTTTCAAAATTTGCGCTTTTCCATACTTTGCAATAGTACTGGGCCCTCTGCATTGACCACAGCGTGGTAGTACCGCGTATCCTGCATTAGTACCAGAGCAGTAGTATAACAGTACCGTGCTATAGTCTTCTTCTTCTACGCGGTAGTGTCTGCATACTGTCAATTTTTTCTCCCCTGCTTGGTTTTCTCAGTCATTTTCATTTTCCTCTGCCTTAGTTGGTATTTTCTGCTTACTGTTACCATCCTGTTCATTACACAGTCTTTGCGGTGTGTTTATTTCTTTTTTGCGAGCTTGATTATTTTGTGAATTAGTAGCATTATTGGCACATTGGGTCACCGCTTCAGTTTGATTGCATTGGCTTGATCTTTCCATCACAAACAGACCATTACTACTATTCTTTGTTACTGAATTGTGTAGCTTTCATAGTCACATTGTTTCCATTATTATCATTAAAATCCATATTGAAAGTTATCATTGGAAAACATTTGTGTTATTTTGATTAAAATGGTTTAGCAGTATTATTGTGCATTAGGAAGAGAACCATTGAAATTTGCCACAGAAATTCTCATTTGTTGAAGCATCTTAGTTGTAAGATCAGTGAATTGGAAAGAAGTTTTATTTCAATTTGGCTCTATTTACAAAAAGAAAAGAAAATTTTTTTGTTTTAGTTTTTAATTGCTTGTGAAAGTTTCATGCATTTATGATCGAAGAACTCTCTCTCTTCCATAGCTAGTTTTCATCGAATACAAGGCTTATTTTGATTCATTCTCGCTTACATAGTTTGGGTCGTCACAACACCACCAAGTTTCACGTCCATTTACCCGATTGAGTAATACAACCACTAAAATTAATCTCCCTAACTAAACCAACATTAACCTCACTTGAGGAAATCAAAAGAACTTGGTAGTTAGGTAGTACACCGGGGATAGGCATCAAAATAATTCCCCCTTGTCATTTTCATCTAAGACAAAGTTTTTGTCCTCTAGGGAACTAAAATCCTCTAGTATTTATTGACATGGTCACATCCAGTTTGTGGAGGGGCCTCCTGACTGTTATTAACTTTTAGGGGCTAAACGACCGCGAGATTGAGAACTAGACGGACTCTGTGGAATGTCGCACTCCACTTAGCCCTAAGGCAACATCGATCATTGTCTTGTTTGTAAGCAAGAAGTGCCCAAAACATTTTCTAACGTGTCATGAATGAGGTAGCTTAGTGACTTTTCTACTAGGGCTCTTTTACCCAGGATCCCTATCGGTAGAGGGATATCCTTCTCATATTGGTATCTCACGTTGTATTGTTCGACTTGGATTTCATCACCTTGCGAAGGATACAGCTTGTTGAGGTCTCCAGCTCTTGGTTAGGAGTTTGCTTGTTATCTCAGAGGGTCATTTTTCTTTTTAGTGACTGCTTATTGGCATTCTGGCCATTCTTTTTCTCAGCTCGCTTACTGGGACACCGGTCTCAGTATAGATTTTAGAGCTTGCTTTTTTTTGGCCTGCGAGCCTTGCTTTTTCTAGCTCCTCTTCTGCACACTCGGCTGCATTAGAGTTTTTGAGTTCTTTGTTACAAAACTGCCCCCGGATTTCATTTTCCTGCCATCATGTCAGAACCACCACGGAGATCACAATGAGTACAAGGAAAAATCCCTCCACCACCACCACCTCCACGGACCTCCAGTCCACCTACATCACACATTCTCGCTCCTCCTGGCCACAATGCTGGTCAAGGGAACATTCCACCACCGATACATACTACATCTTTAGTTCTGTCTATAACCGTTACTCGCAGCACAGTCTCAGAACCTCTTGCAGCTTCTGCAACCACTAGCATATCTGATATTCCCATTGTCACTTCACCCACTATTATTCCAAATATATCTTCCACAGTGGACAACATTACAGCAGTTGAATCTAGTACAACCCAAAATACTAGACCAGAGGTCATCCTCCTACTTGATGTCAAAACCTCCCTTCCACCAAAAACTTTTCACGATGACACAGACGGATCTATTGGCACCACCGAAGGGTCCGACCAGGATATACCTGGCTTGATTTCAGTCCCAGGTGGGTACGTTGAAATTATTGAAGATACTCGACTTCCTGACACACCTTTCAAACCTGATTATGGCTTCACCACTTCCTAGGAGGAGTTACCGCCTGTTATCACCATGCCACCCAGCGTTCATCCACAAGAAACCAGTTCTTCCAGCAACGTACCTCGTACCATATCTTTCCACAAACTCCCTCCGGGACATGAGATCATGGTCTCCATTCAGTCTAGTATGGTTAGTCTAGCAAATTCCCCATTAGCATCGGCACAATTTAAACGCGACACCGAGCAAATGCTCTCGACAGCCTCTAGATATTCCCCTGTTACTCATCCTCCTGACTATCAGGATCCCAATCTCCCGTCTAGCACAGAGTTTCATCAATCCTATGCAAATGACTCTGGACCTTCAGACGTTACTATACCTAGGTTCCCGTCTGACCCCGAAAACCCTTTCCAGGACATGAACTCGGACCTAGTTTTCGATGGTCCTCCTATCATTGAACACGCTATGGACGATACACCCGATACCCCTTGGTTAAATTCCCCACATTTGTTGCCATCACCCATGTTTGGAGCACATTCTATGAGGGATAACCCAGTTTTTTCTCCATCCTCGCCTGTCAAATATGCAAGAGCCCCTCCACAAATCGGCACTTTTGGCACCGTTGGCCAATCGACACTATCATATTTGGCCAGCAGCGGAAGAACACCAAGTCATACTGTTGGATCTTCCATTTTGATCAGAGGGTCACCTTCAGCCACTATCTACACTATCTTAGGAGGTGGACAATCGACTGCAGTGGTCCCCAACTCCAACAACCAAACTCCCCCTAGTGGGATATCAACCCAACCAACTAGAGGACAACCTTTTGTTGGGAACCCCGTTCCTAGTCAAAAACCTCTTCCTATAGGGCCATCCAACCCATTTACTAGAGGACAACCCATTGGATCCATCCAACAACCCTCCCAACTAGCAACATCTGCTCAGTATGGTATGTAAAACACACCTGGCAGCGGACAACCTTATACCGGTTTTCCAACCGGACCTCATCCTCAACATCCCCCGTCAGGTATGCTTCCTTCTTGGGAACCTCAAATCCCACAGAGTGGGGGGTACTCACTATTTGGAAACTGGAACCCAGTTGGGGGGCAATCTCAGATTCCCCCCAACTTGAACTCCGGCTTCCCTTATCCTTCAGTTGCTACAACTCCATGGAACCCATCCCTTCAATTTCCACACGCTCCTCAAGGAGGAACGAACCTTCCATGGACACCATTGTCGCAACCACCCACCAACCCTGCTATGGGAAACCCTCCACTTACTCAATATAGTGGTAACATTCCTGGAACACAACAACTCCAAGGAACTTTTTTCCAACTAGGAGCAGCAACCATTCCTGGGTTTCAGCAACCCCAAGGTACCATACCTACCATCCCCACTCAGTAGAACTTCCACCAACTAGTTACCAACACTCAACTAGTTAACCAGATGGCTTACTACCCACAAAACATCTAGCAGTATCCCTGGGGAAACACATATGGGTGTAACACGCAACAGTATATTATGCAGGGCCCCCCAAGTTTCTCTACACCAAACGGTTATTACTCATACCCACAGACTAATTGTCAACTTCCCTTTTTGGCCACGCTAGACTTACCTGATTTGTCGAGGCTCATTAACGATCCCATATGGCATGAACCTCACTAGCCACCCATTCTAGCCAAACTCCCATCGGAAATTCCCAAGTTCGATGCTAAGCTCGGGGAAGACCCCAAGAACCACATAATGACCTTACATCTTTGGTGTTCATCCAGCCCCTTGATGGACGATTCCATTCGACTACGGCTCTTCCAACGTATGCTTACCGACATGGCAGCAAAATGGTACATCGAGCTACCACAAGACTCTTTCCACGATTTCAACACCTTGGCTATGTAGTTTCTGACCCATTTCCAGCTCCCCATCTGGTATGAGACAGGAACAGAATTGTTAACCTCACTACGTCAAACCACTTCTACACACATTTCGGATCACATCCATGAGTGGCGTCGAGGCCGTAGGCTAATCAAGGCACCCATTCTGGATCAGCTACTCACTGATTGGTTCACGAAATCCTTTTTTCCTCCCATAGCCAGAGATATCGCTATGCGCGGGCTTGTTACAGAAGAACAAGCCATCTCGGTAGCTCAGTACATGGATTTGGTATACACTGAATCCAACACTTTACACGAACTTCTTCCCCATGCCGCCCGCATTACAACTGATCAAACGAAACCTACCATGGAACCCCCCATTGACGGTATTATCGATTCAGTCAAGGCCCAACCTACTACCAACTCAATGGGACAACAAGCTTCTGCTTCCCCTGCTCTACCTCAGGCTGCTTCAAAAGCTACTACTTCTCCTGCCATTTCCTCCGAAGTGAACGTAGTTCAATCTACGTCACAACCATCCTGAGGAAAGAAGAAAAACAATCGTGGTAAATCTAAGAAGAACCAGCAGGAGAACCCCAAGCCACAACCTACCCACAACAACCAAAAACCAGGTCGAAAGGCTAAGTTTCCCTGCCTAATTTGTCAAGACAATCACTACACACGTGACTGTCCCTACAAGGACGAAGTCAACAAGTTCGTTAAAGGATCCTCTCACCTGATAGTATTAACTGATCCTTTCCCTCAACAACAACAGCAGATGGTCGCCCAAGAAACCCCACAAGGGGGCAACTCGACCAACCCAACTCGCGAAGAGATGTCCACAAATCATGAAATCCTAATGACGAGTAATGAGGATATTCATATAACCACTCATTCAAAGACATATGAGAACCCTCCAAGTTCAAACAAACAATAAGAGATAGCCAAAGGCAAATCTCTTGTTTAAGATCCAACTCCTATTCCCCCCCCTACCGGCCATCTCCATATCGAGAGATCGCTCATGGACACAATGCTACACCCACCCAAGGGCACCATATGAAAGGCGACATTTAATCCCAATGCGCGAGCTGCCCAAAATTACAACATTGTTGACGATTTAGTTCAAGCACCTTGCGCCATGTCGACTCTCGAGGTTCTTCAACATTGCCCCACGCAGCATAGAACCTTACTTTTAGCACTGAGGGAAATGGACCCAGATACTTCAAACTCCATTATGCTTAACTTGGAGCACACCAAACCTCGGCTTTCTCACCAGTTAGCCTTCCAGTTCATACAAAAATCCATGGAAATAGCATCCATCGCACTATTTTAGATGAAGGTGCCTCCACGTCGATCATGTCTTTGAATTGCTAGAGAGCCTTAGGCTCACCCGAAGTCACAAACTCTCCCACCACTCTCAGGGCATTTGATGGACACGATTTTCAACCTTATGGACTCATTCCCTAAATTGGTGTTGAACTGGGGGGCAAAACAGTATCCGTACACATTGAAGTCATAGATGCACCATTAGATTACAATCTTTTACTTGGTCGGAACTGGTTTTACGTCATGACCGCTATAGCATCTACAGTCTTCCAGATTGTGCAATTTCCTCATGAAGGGAAAATTTTCACCATTGATCAACTTGAATACTGTATCCTAGACTCTCATCCGAACTCTGCCAACACCGTCCTATTATTGGACCAACCTCGGTACCGGTTCCAAGACATTGGTGTTGGTCTCATGAAGGAGTCTTCCCTTATTGGAGTTTTTCCAGAGCTGGGGACCCATGTTCAACCAGTCAACATGATTTCATCAAATGTCACCCCTTCCAATGATTCATGGGTCATTCTGACTCCTGTTTAGATTGAAGACTATGGCAACTCTATGCCTTTGAATAGAAACATCGCAGCATATGAAACGATCCAATCGGCCACCGATTGGGTTGACTGCTCTACCCATCACACCGTGGCACAACTCTCGTTTGAGACTCATTCATACCCACCACTTATCGATCCTCTCAATTTGATTTTTCCCACTAACGAATCAATTATGGAGGTTATGTGCGGTGATGAGCCACCATGGGGAGATTTTCATCATCGATCTTCATTCCCCACCATTAAGACACTTAAGACCGATACAAAACCCAGTCCTTCACTTGGGATGGTTCAAACCAAGTTTCGCACTTCCCTTGATGAATTATTTTTCGAAGGAAACTTGGCTAACCTTATGGAAACCACTCCCATAGATATTTTAGTGAAGCCTGGTATCGTGGAAAACATACATATTGGAAAAACTTGTACTCCCCTCAAAATGGAGTTCTATAGTGCCTACTTCAAAACCTTCCATGATGTTTTTGCTTGGAGTTATGAAGAAATGCCAGGAATAAATCCCTCGATTGTGGTCCATGAAATTCCAACCTTCCCTGGCACCTGACCTATTCGACAGAAACTTAGGCCCATCCATCCTCGTAAGGCAGGCGCTATTAAAGCAGAAGTTGAAAAACTTTTGCGTGCTGGTTTTATCTATCCTGTCCGATTGACAGAATGGGTATCTAACATCATTCCCGTAGCCAAGAAATAGGGAACGATTAGAATCTATGTCGATTACCGTGACTTGAACAAAGCTTGTCCAAAGGACAAGTACCCAACTTCGTTCATCGACTAGATCATCGATAACTATGCCAGGAGTGTCATCTTTTCATTTATGGATGGATTTTCTGGCTATAATCAGATCGATATCCTCCCAGCCGACCAGCACAAAACAACCTTTATCTGCCCTTGGGGGATTTTCGCATATCGAAAGTTACCTTTTGGCCTTAAAAACATTGGGGCAACTTTCCAATGGATGATGTCATACGCATTTCACGACATCAAACATATTGTAGAACCATATCTTGATGATCTTCCCGCTCACTCTCAGACCCGGGATGACCATCCTGATCACTTAATTGCCATTTTAGAAAGGTTCCATCGCTACAATATACGTTTGAATCCACATAAGTGCATCTTTTGTGTAGAATCCAGAAAAATTTTGGGATTCATAATCTCCAAAATCGGGATATGCTTAGATCCTGCGAAGGTAGAAGCTATCTTAGCCCTGTCTTCCCCCACAAACATTCCAGAACTTCAAAGTTTGCAAGGGCATGCAAACTTTCTACGTCGTTTCATCTGTAATCTTTTTCGAGATAACAAAAGGCTATATGAGGCTTCTCAAGAAGAATACTCCCTTCATCTGGGACGACGAAGCCCAACGTTCCTTTGACAATCTAAAGGCATCCTTAACTAAAGATCTTGTGATCCAACCCCCCGATTACACATGGGATTACATTCTTTATCTCGTAGCTTCGACTTCCACCATCGGTATGGTGCTAGTCCAGGAAGACCACAATGGCATAAAACATGTGGTATACTATCTTAGTAAGAGTCTTCTCGACTCCGAAACTCGTTATTCACATGTTGAAAAACTGGCTCTGGCAACAGTTTTCGTTGTCCAGAGATTCCCTCATTACATTCTACTCCGTCGGACCACTGTTATAGCTGATTTCAATCCAATGTATTATATCCTCACACATCAAGTGCTTGGGGGAAAATATTCTCATTGGATCGTCATCCTTCAAGAGTTTGACTTGGAATTTGTCAAAGCCAAGTCCAAGAAATCTTTGGTCTTTGCTGAGTTGATTTGTAACTTGCCCCGTGCTACCGAGCAATCCGAGCCCATCGATTCTCTTCCTGATGAATCGTTGTTCCTCATTAGCATGTCTAATCCATGGTACGGGGATATTTTATTATTTCTCCAAACCCAATGCTTCCGCCCCGACCTCACTTGCGATGAACATCGATGCATCCGACACCACGCCAAGTACTATCTCATAGTCAACGATACTCTTTATCGACGTGGTTTCAACACCGTTCTTCGATGTTGTTTGACCCTAGATGAGGCAGAATGCGTTTTTAATGACTGCCACACTAGAGCATGTGGTGGTCATTTCTCTGGGATGGCTACAACCCAGAAAATACTGCGAGCAGGATATTTTTGGCCCTCAATTTTCAAAGGTTGCATTGAAACAGTCAAGAAATGTCCACCATGTCAATTCTTTCATAATAAAACACACCCGTACCCTACTCCACTCCATCCTGTTATTGCGGTCAGCCCTTTTTCCAAATGGGGCATAAATTTCATGCACTGTAAGCCCACTTCACCTGGGGGGCATAGCTATGTCATTGTAGCTGCTGACTATTTCACAAAATGGGCTAAAGCGATGCCTACTTATGCCGAGGATGGAAAAACAGCAACACAATTCATATTCAATCACATTATAGCTAGATTTGGTGTCCCACAATCCATTGTGACTGATCATGGCTCCCACTTCAGGAACCATATGATCGAGGAACTAAGTTCCAAATTGGGTTTTCTCGATGAAAACTCAACCCCATACTACTCACAAGCCAATGGCCAAGTTGAAGCCATTAACAAAGTCCTGAAACGAATGATTCAACATATTGTGGGTACTCAGAAATCCAACTGGCACTCAGCTCTATTTTCAGCACTATGGGCATACCGAACCTCAGTAAAAGTGCTACTGGGTTTACACCATTCCAACTGGTGTATGGGCTAGAAGCCATTTTACCAATTGAATGTGAAATTTCGTCACTTAAGATAGCCATAAAGCTACTTCCCCACACCACTTCCGAAGAGGAACAATTTCTATACCTAGCCAAGCTAGATGAAACCCACCGCGACGCTGCTTTAGCCAACAAAGCTCATAAAAAATGCATCAAAGTTCAATATGACAAATCCGTTCAACCTCGGATTTTCAATGAAGGTTACCTCATACTCACATATGATCAAATGCACGATAAACTCAGAAAAGGAAAACTAGAATCTATGTGTTATGGTCCCTTTGTTGTAAAACGTGTCTTGGAGAAAGGAGCCTATGAACTCGTCGATTGTGATGGCACGCCACTGGCACGACCCCGCAATGGGCTATACCTCAAACGCTTCTATGCGTAAGCTTACCCTATGCGGGTCACTTTTTGTACATAATGTACTTAGCTTGTTTTCACTCATCTTTTTGGTGTGCACACGGACCTCATGTATCCATTCTTACTTTGACTCGTGATTTTATGCGTAGATGTCCACCTACTTCGGATTCGCCGACGGTGCAAGCCGGCATACTCAGAATCTCGCTTCTACAGCATGGGTAATCTATTCTCCCACTAACGAGTTGATATCTTCAGGAGCCAATTGTTTGGGTCCTGCAACCAACAATATCGCAGAGTACCATGCGGCCATCGAACTCTTGATGGAGGTTGCTTCACTCGGAATTGACTCCCTATCATTCTTTTTGGACTCCCAACTCGTGGTTTCTCATCTGGATCGTGTTTACACAGTTCGCGATCCTATCCTACTTCATTTATTTCGAAGGGTACGCCTCTTGGAATGATCTTTTAATTTTATTTCATATCAACACGTACCAAGGGAATTCAATTGTATAGCTGATTCATTAGCTAATTACATTTTGGATTGGCATATTGCCCATACATAAAAACACATCACAATAAATACACAAGTCATTGTAAATAAATAGATCATAAAAATAGGTCCACATCATTGTATATAAAAGTGTTTTTTCAAATACATAAAGTTTGTGTTTTAAAGACAAAATTTGGGACCAAATCCCATACAAACATTTGGCTCTCAAAGCCTACATATCGTATACATGCCGCAAAAAGATAAAAGCTTCCATCTAGGGAGATCTAGGAGATCTATCATGTCCCTCGTCAGATTCCTCACACTACTGGTGGTAACACACTATAGCTCGAACCACCCTACAAAAGAGTCGGCCAATACGCCTAGGCACACCTACAGTATGCCGCTGGAGATGCAAAGGGATGTCATCCACCCTCATAGCAGGAATACCGTGGGTCAAACCCTGCAAATTCCTCTCTATTTCTTGGACCCCTCCCGCTTCATCTTCGTCTTCTTCCTCGTCTGGAGCAGCTTGGCGATCGACACCACCTCGGCATAACGGCAAGTACCCTGCTGGTCTCTGTGATCCACGATTTGCGACATGCACACGTACATACATTAAAGTCTTTTACACATTCTAAACAAAAATAAAAATTATATATTCAAAAAAGAAATATATGCACATGAAGGTCATACTTGAGTTGTCCCAATCCTCATCTTTCGGTAGTGCCAACTCTATGACCTCACGGAAGTCCACCCCTGCATAGGGGTAGTCATTGATCATCACTATCTGTTCCTCGAGCCACGAGAAGAAATCCTCACCAAAATCCAAACGCTGAGGTCCTGCAAGACGTCCTGCATAATCACTCCATCAAGCCATCCATGGCTCAGTAGGTGGATGGGGGGGCATAGCTACCTATGGGCGCAACAATGGCACCCTCACCAAAAAGAAGGTGACTAAGATGATCCCATAACCAAATTGGGAATTCTCTCCAAGCCTACATTTGTTCACTTGCTCTTTGAGGTTGGTCAACACTGCCTCACACCAGTTGAATACTGTTCCCGCCATACAATCCACTACAAGATTCATCTATGTACGGGACGCCTGATGGGGACCCTTACTCCCTGCTGCACATGTGATGGTGAACAACACGGTTTTTATAGGAAGTTTTATAATGTATTTGATGACCACCTTACCACTTTTCTTCCCTGAACCCTAATTGTAGTAACGAGCAATCAAAGCATCTCTGCTGACCTCCGAGGCTACGTATCTAGTGAGACTCACTCGGGCTCCTCTTTTTGAGAGGCCTGTGAGAAAGTAAATGTCCTCGAGTTGAATTTCGAGGATGTGTTCTCCTACTCGGAAATCCTGAATGTCCGGGTCCCACATTTGAATAATGTGGGTGAGAAGCTTTGCCTGCTTACGAATACCCTTGGTCTTGAAGAATTTTAACAAACCACATTCCCGCAGTGCAGTCAAAGTCTCTTGGTCATTTTCAGCCAACAAATCATCCGCTTCATGTTCTCTTTCTTTCCAATGGACCATTTTTCTCCAAACAAGTTTCGAACACCTGCAAAAGGTCATGGGAAACATTCAGTAATTATTTAACAACTTGATCTTAGCTAAAAATTTGAGAAAAAATGATTTTTTCACCTTAAATTTCGCCTCTATCGCACCTGGGAGAAACTTGACTACGTGGTACTTCATAGTACCATGCCCCTGTTTAACCTCATAGCATAGTACTATTGCATAGTACCGCGCTTCCCGATACGTCCCCCGTGCGGTACTGTGAAGGGCGAAAATTGCCCAATAGGGCTTGTCCAAAAAAATACTTTTTCCTACTGAAAACAAGTTATTCATACATGAAATGAAAGAGAGGCTTAAAATCTCTTACATAGCGTAGATGGCTGTTAAAATGGTGCCCCGAATCTCCAGATATGAACTCTTGAAGTTTTTGCTCCTCAAATGGGTAAAATCTCCTCTTTTGGTAAATGCACAAGTGAAATGGTAACTTTCTATTTTTACCCATCCTTTATATAACTTTTTTACTTACTTTTCACTCAATATTTTATCTAATTAAAATAAAACCCATTTCACATTACTAATATCTGGTTTCATGAGCACTTATTAACACGATCTCCTTTAAAGACAACATATTCACACTGGCGTTCATTTATTGTTTGACCTTCATTTTGAGCCTACTTTATCTTTTTCGTGCTCTGGATTAAAACTTGGAAAAGATTCCAAGCGCTTTTACACCCATCTCATGCTTGTCAAACTCAAGTATATGGTGTCGAGTTTGGTCAGCTTTACTCATGCTCGTTAAACGATGAGGAAAGTATTATCCTGGTTGTATTTTATTCTCTTTTCGGACCAGAATAAATAGAAATTACGAAAAAGACCATTGGAGTCCATAGTTAAGCTCTTTTCTGGCTCCCTAAAATTGAAAAGATTGCCAAGTGAGCTTGACTCTTTCACACTTGTAAAAGTATTTGAAAGGTCGTCTATTCGGTGATAGGTTACCTCTTTTTCGACCCGTCTAGACTATTTACGAGAAAGGTATACCTCGGTCAATTTTGGCTGGGAGAGTTCTCTCGGGAATTGTTTTACACTTTTTCAGGATCGAGGGACTAAATTTACAAAAAAGTACACTGTGGAGCCTCCTTTAAGTTTTTCAAGCTCTCTAAATGTGAAAAACTACCGAGTTTCCCTTCCTTGGACTCGTTAAAATTTAACATCGAAGGACCCACTTTGGGATGAACCACTCCTTTCTCAGGTTCATAAAACATGTGAGATTGGACTCATCTATGAGATGAGCTATACCGAGCATCTGTTATCCTCTTCAAGCTTGAAAAACAACAAAGAGGTACTCGTCTATCATGTCAGGGGAATATGGGGAACAGCTAAAGTTTGTTTTGGCAGCTTGTCAATCATTACCTTTGAACATGGCATGCGTCTATCTCTTGTCTATTTTGGGTATCATCACTGAGTTATGGTCATCATCATGAGTCATCTCTCTGGCCACGAGCCTACTCATTCGGTGCCTATCCTCTGCTATCAATAATCCCTGCTGCCAAGTCCTGTTACATGCCGTTATATGTTCAAAGGGTTGCATTGTTCATAGTCATTCATTGTGTCAGACCTCTGCTGTGTCAATACATACTCCATTGTTTCGTCATCTTATACTATCTTTCGCTTAGATTTCATGTCGATGATGTGGGAATCATTATGGCCCACCTTCGACGAGTCTATTCCCGTCGACACCAAATCAATATCTGGGAATTGGACTTAGGGATCAACCATTAGTACCTTGGTACCTGCATGCATCAATGGCAGGTTTCCTTGTGTTCGACAGTAGGTTTACATCACTGACCTCTGATCGAACAATCTCTCGAATGCTCGACATCAACTCATCTATTCACATTTCGTTGAGATGTACTTCGGATACCTTAGGGATCATCATCATCATTGGTGATTTCCCTCGCATTTGTTAACAGTTCACATCATTGACTGGTAATCAAATGGTTTCTACCATGTTCAACTTTAACACTTTGTAATCACATGGCTAGATTCGTATAATTTGCGATCGGGTAGAAGACCCTGGGCAGGCCTTTGTATCTTGATTGCGTCCAGGTTGCGTTGGAGATATCCTTTGTATTGTCACACAGATCCACTTTTTGTATTGGTCGTGGCTGTGTCATTACTGTCACATGGATCTACGCTTGTTCATAGAAGCCATGATTTGTCCATAGTCTATATCAACTCAGTACTCATGGATCTGCAATGTATTGGCCGGCAGCCATGCTTTGAGTCATTTGTTTCCGAGCATGGAGATGCCCGCCTCGGTGGTATATCTAACATCTTGTTTCTGTTTCATCTCCTTGTTGCTCTCCTCGATGCTATCTTTGCACAGTATTTGTAAAGTCTTTCGGCCATCAGTCCCTTCTGAACTCACACTTTAGGGGGCATCTGTTATACCTCCATATTCCATAGTGTCGCATCTCCACCACAAAAAGAGTTAACGACACTTCCCCTACTGCTTAAAACACCCAAAAGAGAAAAATGATGAGTGATCCTTGAAGGAAAACCTACCCTGTCAAGAATGAACCTAGCTGAGACTTCATTTACCCTAACTACCGCGCCTTGCTCAGTTTTAGGTGCATGGTAGTCCGTACTACCACGCTATGATATTTTCTGCCACGCGGTACTACCGCGTTATGCTCTATTCTAGAGGTGCGGTACACTTTTTTTAGCCTTTTTGCCATGGCTTGTGGGATTTTGATTTTCGAGAGATTTTTGAGGATTGGTGTCCCTGATTCGATCCTAACTCACTTTATGTGATTAGTAGGCTTGATCCACTTGACTCTCCCAAGATCCACCCTTCTCTCTTGTTGGTTAACCAATCAACATAAGATCCACCCTTTTGAATCAACATAACCTTGTAGGTTAAACTTTTGATTCGCATCATACTTGAGCCCATAATCAACTGTACCCTTTAGGTACCTTAGAATATGCTTTACAGCAACCAAGTGAACGCTCCTTGGATCTGTCAGGAACTGGCTCAATGTGTTAAAAGCAAATCAAATATCTGGTCTCGTGTTCGTCAGTTACATCAAGGAACCAATCACCTGATGATACATAGTGACATCAACTAGTTCAGATGAAGCATCACACATAAGCCTTAGTTTCGATGCCATAGGTGTGGTCATAGCCTTGCATTCCATCATCTTGAACTTCTTGAGGACCTCTACTGCATACTTCCCTTGTCCAAGGAAGATTCCATCTGCACTCTGCCACACCTCCATGCCAAAAACAAATAGTGCATCATCCCCAAGTTATTCAACTCGAACTCGGCATCAAGCTTCCGCTGCATGTCGGCAATCAATCTATCCTTACCTGTTACAAACAGGTCATCCACATACAAAAGTAGTATCACTGGATTTCCTTCCTCAACCTTGTAGTAAAGGTTGGAATCTGCTTTACTCTTGGTAAAGCCCAAACTGGATAGAAAGCTGTCTACCATACCAAGTTCTGCACATATATGACTCCCTGTAATGTGTCTTAGAGCCAAGTAGCTTCTCCACATACACTTCTTCTTCAACTACACCATTCAAGAAGGCTGTCTTGAAATCCATCTGGTGTATCTTCCACTTCATCACTGCAGCCAGAGCAAGTACTAATCTAATGGAAGTGTATCTGGCTACAGGAGCAAAAGTCTCTATTCTACTACCTGTAGCATGCTTGAGCTTGTAGATCCTCTTGGAAGTCACTACAGACTCCCCTTCAAGTCTTGGGACTACATCCCAAACATCTTCATGATCGACTGGTACTCCTCGATCATGGCATTCTTCCTAAATCCTGGGAACTTTAATATCTTAAATATTTTCAATAGATAACTTTATTGCTGAACAAATGTTGTAGTCCTTCTTTTGTAGGTGATGGTATACGATCTTTCCTATACAACAAGTTAAATTGCATGATTAGAAAACATCTCGTAGTTTTCAGAACAAATTCTTACACATAAAGAAATATGTCATACAGTCATGCAATTATCTTAGCCAATGCTTCAATACAACATTTATCCATATCCCGTAACTTTCTAGATGCCTTCCAATCTCTACCAGAACATTGTTAAGAGTGTGCACAACTCCCAACATGTCAGCAAAGAGGTTTCATTCTAGATAAGTAGCAATGGAATGTTGTACAGTGCCATAGGCCACTTACCCATGTATATTAGTAGTATACTGTTCATCAATGCTACTATTCTAATATGCATAATATACAACCTAATTCTAGGAACATCAGTATATACATTATTGAACAATATTATTTAAAGAATAAAATATGCAAGTAATGACAATTCAAATACTTATCTTTGTTTGTTTGTTGGGTTGACTCCCTCTTAGTCTTTGCTTCTTTTCTGTAACTCCATTCTGATGTGGATTGTGAGAAGTGGTCAACTCCCTCTGAATATGTGCATCCTTGCAGAAACTACTGAAGTGTGCTCCTTCTTGATCTTTGGTTCCTTGCAGGAACAACTAGAGTGTCCTCCCTCTTGATCTTTGCTTCTTGGATTTCCTGACCTTGAACTTATATCCATCCTTAATCACTATGCATGCTTATTAGTATCATCATTGTGTTATCATTGAGGTCTCATACATAATCATACATTTATTAGTATATTCTTAATACTATCAAAACATAATAATCTTAAGCATGTATAGTCATGATAATTTCAAATAAACATTAGTATTCAAGGTTTCAGGGAAGTCTTCTTTTACTCATGCATATTCTTATTTGATCATAGGACTCTTCTGATTAGTTAAATCATCAAAGCATAAACCTGTGATTACTCCAACCTATACCTTCATGATTCTTCTAGTTAGTCATATCATCAATTATGGTAGGAAACATAATATGCATACAACCATGACTATTCAAACCTATGACTTCATGAATAATCATTATCAACAACACAATAGTATAAGATCCTAACAAAAGGTAGGATTCTAGCTTGATATAGGAAAAACATACATGGATTAGCATGCTAGCTAGTTATGTCTAACATACCCACATAATGTCTTCTGGTTCTCTTCAGTGACTTGTGCTAGTAACCTGCATGTCTCATAGGTTAACCATTGTAGGACCAAGTTATACATACCTCGAAAGTAGATCTTCTATGTGATCCATGAAAATGGATGAATCTTTGTCTTCATGTCACCATGATCATATGTTCTTGAAGTAGAACATGATTTGTCTTTCTTGGTGTACCTTTTATGTTAGCGAACCACATAAACCTCATACAACATCACAATGCATTAGTACAATCATAAGTGTCAAAACCTTAATCAATGAATATCTTCTATTAAGGTGATACAACAAAAGAGTAATTAATCAAGATTGTACTATAATGATATGAAGACAAACATATTATAAACTTAACCATGAATAGAATTCAAAACATACTTGTAAGCCATACCTGCCAATATTGCTTGTAATCTTCTTATGGAAAGCCTTTGCCTCATATCCCTCTGAGACAAGTACTTCTTCACTTATGCAGGTGACCAATCAATCTTCTTCTAGGATTAACCCAATCCACTTGATTTGCAAGAACTGGACCTGGAGCAGGATTAGGGTTTGTCAAAGAAACCCAAAAAATTCAAACTTTGAATTTCAAACTTTCGAAAGGATAGAAATATGCGCCTTGATGAGCTGATCAAGCTAGTATATTCAAAATTTGAAAACTGCAAAGTTTCACTTCTCAATTTTGCCTTTGAAACTTTCGGATTCACCGGACGTGACCCCGAACTAGGGTTTGATAAATCCCACCCTTCTTCCCAATCAAAAGGTTCGATCCAAATCTCTAAGCTTCTATTTTTCTAAGGAGCTTCCACTCGTGGTCACACATTTCAAAAATTCTCATTTTTGCAGAAGCCCTAATTTTCCACTTTTTCGATCAAAGTCCCAAACTAGGGTCTAATCAAGCCCGGCCTTCTGCCCAACCAAAAATTATGATCTTGGTCTCTAAATTTCTATTTTTATGAGTCGCATTTAGCCGTAGTCTTCGATTACAAAAATTCCAACTTTCTCCGAAACCCTAAATTTCGGAAGCCATGAATGAAGGTGATCAAAAATAATTATGTTATGACACAAATATGTACCTGATTGTTTCTGGTGTAACTCCGAACTTTTCGATCCACATAGTCTGAAAAAATTTCTTGAGATAGCCCGACCTGTCATGTTTCAATCCCGATAGGTCTGACCTCAATTGGATTCTCTGAGAGAGAGTTATGCCAAGTGTCGCAACATGACCTATTTATGGGATAAAACAGGAGAGCGAACTTGTACGACATGCCACGTGTCACTAGTTCAACTTCGGCCTTTGAAAACGTTTCTTGAGATATTACATTCTGTGTACTACCTGTCATATTTTATGAAATTTTATTTGGAGCTTCCTAGCCCAAGTTATGACTTTTTTTCCAAGCTCACCCTGTTTTTGACTCAGATCTCGAAGAGGCAGAAAGCCTATATTATATAGATCATAAATCACAAAGAACAACGAGTTAGAGGTTGTCCTTTTGACACAAGGTACATGGGGATCTGAGATTCAACCTGTAAAAGTTTCAGATCCGTCAAATTCAGCAAAATGGATTTACAGTGAAAGTGCTATGATGACCGGTTTTTGCTATATCAAGCCCTAGCATCGTAAGTGCAACAAGTGTCATACATGCCATATCATGCCTTCTTTCAGGCTAGCTCTAATACCATGTTAAATTTTCAGAATTTAGTTCAATCTAATCTAGGATATTAACTGAGAGAACAACATGTACATCAAATCTACAGCATTTCAATCATGGACACAATAATGCAAGAACACTAGAGACACAGAGTTTACTTGGGGAAAACCATAAAGGTTAAAAACCCCAATAACTTACTCAGAGATAGATAGAGCAATGATACAACCAGAATACAAGAGATAGTCTTCTCCTAGCAGTAGAGCCTCCTCATCATAAGTGCACCACTTTCTGTATGAGAGAAGTGTGTGAATGAATGATCAAATAGTGATCTCCCGATCTCTATTTATACTTGTTCTGTCCTTCCCAATAAACTAATGGGGCCTACATGTGTAGCTTAACCCATGGTTAACTTAATCTGGGCCGACCCCACACTTGGTGGTCTAATAATCCTTTGACCCACATGGCCGACCCCCAATAGGGTGGTCTAATAACCCTTCGACCCACATGACTTATACAGGGCCAACCCCAACAAGGTGGTTTAATAACCCATCAAGTATAAGTTACGACACTTACAATATAAATGACGACACTTCCGTATAGAGGAATAATAACATCTCTACAGGAATATAATATACATATATGAAATACATTTTGAAGTTACATATACATGAACAGTATAACCATTTCACTCCCAATACTACATTAGTATCAGCAATATCAACCAGATAAAAGCTATAGAAAATGTGTAATTACCTATGGTGAGTTGTAGCTTTGGAATCCATGTTTTGCACTCCATAGTATGGTGACCTGGAATGATGACTGTGAAGCCATCAAATGGTTTAGCAACTACGTTTATCCTCTTTACCATGGTTGCATCAATGAATTTATGTGTGGCTCTTCCATATACCAATACCAAAACACTTTTTCCTTGTACAACTCCCTGACATCGAATAGTGTGGAAATGAGGCACTCCTAAAAGCATTGCTAGTCTCCCTTTGTCAGATAATGGATAATATTATTATATTTTCTCTTATTCTTGTGTGACATATCCCTATTATTGGTATGAAATATTTCCTCCTTCCTCCATACCCCCTTCATACTCATCATCAGAAAATACTTCAATGAATTCTGCCTTTCCCTTAGCACATTTATGCCCTGGTACCCATGGTTGGAAGCATGCGTAACATAGTTTATTTCTTCCGAGTTCTTCCCTTATTGGTCCCTCTTTCTTATCCTTTCCAAATGCATATTGTTGCCATGGCTTCTTTTCAAATCTGAATTGGGAAGGAAAGTTGGGCTTGGGAGGATACCTTGTCTTGGGTAGCACATTTTGAAGATCTCTTGCAAAGTTCATGGCATCTTTCAATGAAGTAGGTTTGTGGGCCTTAACCAAACCCTTCAAAGGTTCATCAAAACCTTCAGTAAAGAGAAATACTAATATGACCATAGATATATAAGCCACCTTAACTAATAATTTTTGAAATTCTAACATGTATTTATCCGGTGTTCCATTTTGCTTCAACTGTGCTAGTTCTTTGAAAGGCATTTATGGGTCTTTTTGCTCAAATATTTCCAATACCTTGTTAATAAATTTCTCATATGTTGCAACCTGATCATGTCCCAAGGTTTTAATTCCATGGAACCACCAATCATTGGCATCTCCCTCAAGATGCAAAATAGTCATTTTTAGAGCATCCCCTTCAACCATTGGATTCAACTGAAAATACACATCTAGTTTTTGTATCCAAGTATTTGCAGAACTTTGAGATGAGCCATCAAAAGTAGGAAGTGGCATTTTAATTATTGCATAATTCAATTCTTTATTTTGAAAGAGGATCCTACTACCTACCCTCATTTTGAGCTTGTTTGCAATAGAAAAGTATTGATCAAATGTTAGGGTTCTTCTACAATATTCACTCAACTACTGCCATTCTGTTATAACTTACTGCATATCATATTGGGTGTTAGGATCTTCTTTGGATTCAATAAATTTAGGTGTAGTAGGCCTTATTGAACTCTGAAATTCATTAGGTCGATTATGAGGCCTTGTCTTGAGAAAATATTTTCACCCATTGTCTTCTTTCCCTTGGAAAGAGAACTACTACTGCCTCCTACTGCCACTTTGCTTCCAATTTGACTAGCCAAAAGTTCAAACCCTTTTATGTCATCAAATAATGGTTTCATGAATTTACAAAATTATTCCTTCTCCTTTGAGGCTCCTTTCTCATCTTTACTCATGATTTCAAAAGAATGCACTTCTTCTCCTTCTTTTTCTCGTTCACCAAAAATACTTTCAATTTCAGTTTCTAATGGTGGGGGCTTATTTTTATGACTTCTTCTCCTTGTGAATGGTCATCCACATCAGGTGCAAGGACCATGCTCTGATACCACTTGTAGTGACCCTTTTTAATATATTTGGTAAATTTGGAAAATTTGCAACTGTTTGCCAATTCGACCCTTAAACTAGTAATGACTCAAATGCGTCCAAATGGCTCCAAATGCTTCTCAATTGGGTTTGAATGTGCATGGAAGGTATTAAAACATAAAAATGAGGTTTATGGATGCTTGGAAACTCTCAAAAGACTTCTGAAACATTCATTTATAATCAGGGAAAAATAGAGAATTTTACTAGTCAATTAGAGGTTCAAAAGCCCCAAGGGTAGGGGACAAAAATGGCTTTCCCAATGCAGTAAGACCATCCAAAATTTCAGAATAGAGACATGGAATTCTTAAAGGGATTCAATGGGCTCCCAAATGCATCATCACTCAGTTTCTAAAGGCTTATGCAACTCCCATAAATCATAGGTTTGTGGACATGTATTTACCTAGGGGAAATGATAGGAAAACATCACCATTTGCTATGAAATTCAAGATTTATGTTCCAAAGGATTAGGTAATGTATTCGAAACTTATTCAGGACATTAATGATTCTCCATACATCATAAAAATTATAGATATTAACTTATACAAGTCGAAATAAAGCAACTTCAAGCTTTCATAACAAGATATGAGGAAAATGGCACCATTTACACATTGTTTGGTATTTTGACATAGTTTCAATTGGTATTTATACCTAAGTATATTATGAGCAGAAAATATGGAGTAAATACATCATATTACAAATAAATGGGGCCACAAGAGATCCCTCTATTGTGCAGGAAAATACTTTATAGTGTGGAGACGACACTACCAACTTGAGTGGGGTGACAGGTAAATACATTCATTGTCTTGCATTAGTTACTACAAATGGAAAGAGGTTAAGATTCTGAAATCCGTACCTTTTTAACGATGGATGGTCCTAGATTTCGCTTGATCTTCCGTAATGATGAACATACAAAACAAGGTTAACCTTCCTCAGTGTAACTTGACTGTAATAAATATGATGAAATTTGAAATAAATTAGCATCAACTACAATCAGATATTTAACCAAATAAACATTCAATCCAATAGACATTCAATTTGGGACGGGAAGGGTATTTCCACCTTTTATTGTCAAAGAAATGTAGATAAGCACAGATATACCTGATCTGTCCAAACACTTCTACAACCGAGTCCCGGGCTAATGCTCTTCACAATGACTTGGGAATTCCTCCAACGTAATAACAGTTAAAGCATTCCTTCTAGGTCTCTCTCTCATGGCTCCTCCCTGTATTTATGGGACAAGGTAGGCAGTTGAATTCGAGGTGGTTGAATTGGGAGGTTGGGGAATTTGTAGAACCAACTTCAACTAATCCCAACTCATAATCTTAATATATTTTTTCATTTCATCTTAAGATGTGTGCAGGTTTCATACAACCAGACTAGCGCACAGTATGCAACTTTTGCACTTGACAACCAGCATTTGCAACATTTTAGAGGATGTATGTAGGTTGTCTTCAATAAGACTAGCATTCAGAATGTAGGATCACTATGGCAATAGTAGTGCACATGTCATGAAAATTGTAGAAAAAATATGTTTTTCAGCTGAAGAGTGTAGTCTCAAAAATAACTCATCTAGGGTCAACCTAGCTCTTCCATCCATAGTGTCATTTTGTGTGATCGACAAAGCAATGTGATCATGGATGGAGAAGTACATATTTGACCTATAATAGATGACCCCTAATGTGTTAGGTCAGAGCGAAATGATGGCCGCAATACATTATAATTCCAAGTCAGAGGAGGAGCAATAAACCATGAAACAAAGTCAGAAAAGTACCTGAAAACAACAATCAAGGTCAGGGAGCAATTACAATCTCGACATCATACAGATGTTCTGCATGATACAACATGATCTCTGATACATAACTGGGAGATGTATATACAGCATGGCTACTGAAATACAAGCGTGGATCCAAGTCAAAATGAGAGATCATAGCCATAACAACAAGCTTGATCTATGTCTCATGAAGAGCCGAAAAGGACTGAGGTTCAGTCTTGCGCAGCTTGGGGGATAACAGAAATATGGTAATGCTATCAGAGTCCCAAGATATTCATCCAAACAACCCAAGGTACAAACCATAACCATGTGAATAAATGAGTTAGAGTCAAACATGGGGGGTATCGTTTGATTATCGGTCATTGATGTATACCATCAACAAATGCAAGGACTTCCATTGATAATGATATTGGGGTCCAAGGTACCTAGTACCATTCCAATAGGTGTGAATAAATGGACTTGAAGTTGAACACCTGAGGAACCTGTTGAATAAGAGACATTGATGTATTCTCATTATTCAACAGCGAGGGAAACTGCCACTGATGATTGCAATCCCCATGGTACTAACCGAAACTCTATACTTCCTTCCTAGAGAATAATGAGTTGTAGTCGATGGGAAGAAGTCTACTGGAAGGGAGGCCTTAAGGAATCCGCCATCATCCAACACGAGGAACACTCACAAGTTTGAGTTTCTTTGGAGTAGTACAAGTAAAAAGATGAAACAAATGACATTAGGATGGCCGACACATGAAGTCAAGGTAAACTGCAGCATGGCCGACACAGGATGTATCCTTGAACAGCGATCACAACAGAAAAGTGGCTTAGGAAGTTTTTAACATAAGGGGAATGTGACAAACTTTGAATTTAGGAGATATTAGCAGATCCTCCATATGATTGGAAGAATAACCACACAAGGGAGTGAAAACTCGGAGAATAGGTTCACCCTAAGGTCAAAAACTAAAACCTAACTGAATGATGGACTCAAATAGGTGTTGTGTTCAAGGACATGATTGACTTAACTTCCTTTGAAACTGAAAAGATGTAGACATACTCTTCTCTTCTCTTATTCTTTTTGCTAAAAGAATTTCCTTCTTGTTGTTTTAATGAGTCCAAGAAAGAAAACTCAATAAGCCCAACCATGTAAAAGTTTAACGAGCCCATGGGAGGAAGAGTCAAGACCTTCTTCAATGTTTTAGAGTTCGAAGAAGAGATAGAAGATTTGTTCTTGCTCCCCGGTGTTTTCAATTTTAAGGAGTCTGAAAAACTTAAATAATAACTCCATACAACTACCCATGGATTTTATTATTGAGCCAAGGTTGGTTTATGCTCGTCGGTGTTTTCCTGTTTATAGAGTCTTCAAAACTTAAACAATCCTCTATATACCCTCTCGTGGATTTCACATCGAGCCCAGGTAGGTGAATGCTCGCTTGGTGTTTTCATGTTTCGAGAGCCTGGAAACCCTAAAGAAGGATCAAAAAGTCCTTTTTCGTACAATTAGTCTCCTCCCCAAAAAAAGTGTAAAACGATGAGAGAAGTACTCTTCTAGCCACAGATGACTAGAGTATTCCTTTTTCGTAAGTAATCCGCAAAAGTACAGAAAAGGGTTAAGCTTATACTTATGCAGATGTTCCTTCAATTCCTTTAACGAGTCTGAAGAGAACAAGTAAACTTGGCAATTTTGTTTGTTTTTGAAAAGTCAAAACAAGGGCTTAAAACAACTAAAAACAACTTTAGGGATCATAAGTTCATGACCTTCCAGAGAATGGAACCTGGACAACCAATTTTAGTAACCAGGACAAATTTTCTCAAATGACAAAACTTGAAACAATATGGTACCTATATTGATCCTGTCAATGAAGAAAAGAAGTCTTAGTAGTTCGATGTTTGAAATTACAGTGATAATTCGAAATATATGGTAGTCTAATTCATCAAAATTTGAAAAATATTAATGAATTAAAATAACAAAACTAAAACTATACGTTTTTTTGGAAAAGTGGGTAAAAATTAAAAAGTAATTTCTATAAATAGTTTCAATTTTAAAAATCAAATATCACAAATTGAAAACTAGGGAAAAAGTGGAGAAAAAACCTCAAGCTACCTTTGCTCATTGCGGTTGAACCGGGTCACCAATTCAAATTCATCTTTCACCAAGTAAGTAATCTCATCCTTAGCTTGCATTTACATACAAAGTTTTTCAATTTTGATGGTCAAAATCATTTTTTATCCAACTTTTAAAATGTTTCTGTGTGAGCACTAGTTTGCTTGCAAGAGACTAGTGAACTCGACAAATGTGTGCTAGTCTTCCTGTAAGACAATCATGTTCAGGATGCTACTGTCTATGATAGACCATAGCGTTTCCTGCAAAAACTAGGGCAAAAATTTAAAGATGACCAACGTTTAATGGTTTTAATGGTAGGATGGTATTGGTATGGCGTGAAAGGGAGCATGAAGAGATGGATCAAGTTGCTTTACAAGATCCATTAACCTTTCATGCATTAGGAAGATGTGGTTTGTTGAAATTTTATAGAATGGTCAATATGCGGGCAGAAATCCGCTTGCTTGAGAGGCTTGTACAATACTGGGATGCCGATGCATTGGTATTCAATATCTAAGGGGAAATATTGGAATTGATGGTTGACGACATCTATTTCATCATAGTACTCTCCCGAAGGGGAGATACAATGAATCTCAAAGGGTCCTCTCGCAATGTGGGTGCCCTATCTATGCAGGATTACATCAATACCTATTGTGTATTGGGTACTGAGAAAACAAGCAGTTAGGTCCTTATTTCTATGGTTGCAAGCTTTCCACTCAAGGTGATCTTTAGTATTTTCAACCGGATGGCCAGAAGTGCTACACAACATCTAGATTGACGGAATTTTATGCACATGGGTATTGAATGCATACAGGGAATAATATTTGACTGGTGTTCAAGTCTACTGGCGAACATGAAGCTTCAACTTTCCGAGTGTAAGAGCAAGAGGATGAATAATTTTAGGTACGGAAGCATACTATGCACCTTTTTCTTTGAAAGGGTGCCTGCCATGAGTGTTGGGATGGCTTTTCCCCCACTAAACCCCCGTGAGCCACTGATGGGTCGATGGGGAGAGATCTTCCTCCGTTAGGGTGGTGGAAAGAGAAACTTTTGCTATAGTGAGGATGATTTATGGGCATGGTGGGACCGAGAAGTACCATCTCTTGAGCAGCTCCCATATGGAGGAATAGACTTCCGCAACGATCTTGAGCTGGCTCTCCCTCCATGAGCAGCCTGGGGAGAGATTGGTAAGTTTGTTTTTGAAAAATTATTTAATTTTTTCAATTTTATATATATTATTTTTATGATGAGTTTGAAATACAAAATTTCATATGCAAATGTTGGACCAGTACGTCTTGAGGGACACCCCCATACCTTCATGAGACTAGTGATAGTAGGGGCAACTGATGCCATGCTGGAAAACATAGAGGGGAAGATGAGTTGGTTTACTCATGACATTCCTACATACAGGATCGAGCGGATTCCGCTCGACATGCAGGAGAATGTGGTGGGTGTGCCCCCAACATGGATTCGGCTACTTAGGAAAGTAGCTAGGCTGGTCATTTTCTATTGAGAGGCAGCAGGGGCAGATGAGGCCCCTCCTTCTCCATAGGAGAAGGATATATCTATGTATATTTTTGAGGCCATTGAGCCTAGTTTTGTATATTATTACATGACTCTGTGACAGACCTATGACTCAAACTCTTATTATTTTTTGATACGGATTATATATATACAGTATCGGTGTTATTTACATCTGTGTTATTTCCTTTTATGCATGAATTATTATGTATGTGAATGATGCAAATGCCAATCTAAAACGTAGTTTTCAAATGAATCAACTAATGAATTCAAATTTCTTGGAATATGTTGATATGTGATGTAATCAAACTGTCTCTCAAGTAACTTAATGCGCAAAAAATGACGTAGAAAAGTAGGATTTGTAACCTGATAAACACCCATTAACTGAAAAACAACTAGCTGCGAGTCAAGTCGTACCTCCAAATATGAAATGCCATGGAACAGAGCATCTCGGACTAGCTCTATGATTTCACTATATTCAACCACATTGTTCACTGTGGGACCTAAACAAGCCCGTCCCATAGAAAGCAGTTGGCTAGTTGGTGAGTAAATAACCCAAGCAACTGCGGCCAACTGATGGGTGTGGCGGCTAGCTCCATTAGCAAACCCTATAAAGTGTTCACTCGACATCTGAAACAAAAATCAATAGATGCATAAGACATAACGACAAATGTAAACAAAGCTAACTCTAGAAAATATACAGCTATAATACATGAAAAAGCACAGATGCCTAGGCGTAGTACTTCTTTAGGTAAAGCCCATTTCTAGGCTCCGACAAATTATTACCTTCATAGTATGTTAACTCATATGCACCCTTCTTTAGTACCTTATAAATTATGTAGGACCAAGCCACATGGAATTAAAATTGCCAGCTCCTAAATGTTCCTTGTCCTCATCCAAGAGCAGAACAAGGTCTCCTTCGAGAAAAACCCTAGGTCTGACAGACTTATCATACTACCCTTTGACTCGGTTCTTATGTGCTTCGTTTACTGTGAGCGCGTCATGGAGCTGCTCATCTAGATGTTCTAAATGAATTAAATGTTCTTCCAAGACTGAAGTGTCAGGTAGTAGTTGGACAACCAACTTCAATGAATGAATCTCGTACTCAGCCAGAATGATTGCTTCTATCCCATGCACTAGTTGGAAAGGAGAGAACCCGGGTAGCAGTATTAACATTGGCTCGGTAGGCCCAAAGAGAAAGATACAACATAATGTGCCAATTAGTTCTACTGGAATTAACGGTCCTTTGTAATATGGTCTTGAAAGTTTTATTGACCGCTTAAACCTAACCATTCGCCGCCAGGTAAAACGAAGATGAATGTTCCTGTCGAAAACCTAACATGGTGTATAGATCAGTCATCATGATGTTCTAAAAATGACGACCATGATCAGTGACGATCTCTTTGGGTATACCAAATCTTGCAATGATTTGGTTGAAAATGAAATAAGCGGCGGTTTCCCCATCTTCCTTAAAAGTAGGCATTGCCTCGGACCACTTGGTGAAGTAGTCAACGACAACAATGACATGATGATGACCTCCAGCCAAAACTGGATTACAATTCATAAAATCAATCCCCCACTTGGTGAAGGGGCCTACTGTGATTATAGGATGGAGAGGATCTGGGTGTACTGTCATCTTTCTAGTGAAAAAATGACATTTCTGGTAGCGTTTCACAACTTCCACACAATCTTTGAAAATTGTGGGCCAAAAATAACCGACACACATTATTTTCTGGGCTATTGCCAACCCAGAAATATGACCCCCACAGGCTCCACTATGAGCAACATTCAATATTGGTTATGCTTCCTCCAGGGTCAAACAATGACGTAAGATGGAATCTACCCCATGTCTGTACAAAGTGTCAGAAATGATGAGGTAGTTTTTCACATGAATCTTAAGTTTGCGTCGTTCCCCCCTAGAGAAAGTGGTGGGACACCTCAAAGTTTGGAGATATACCAGGATATACCCATACCATGGGTCAGAGGATGCAATGAGAATTATATGTTCATCTGGGAATGATGACTCTTCCTCAACGTGTACTATGTCACTAGGGAATTCAGAAAACAATTCGGCGAACACCAATGATTTCTTTGACTTAGCGGACTAAAAAACTAAGTCAAATTCTTGCAAGATTACAATCCATTTATTGAATTTCCCACCGATTATGCATTGAGTGAGAACATATTGAAATGGGTTGACTTTCTCAACCACTGTGGTAGTTCACAAAAATATGTAGTGACGTAGCCTCTGGACCACATAGACAGTAGGTAATGCCAACTTCTCTACATGAGAATACTTAATCTCAGGAGCTATTAGGGTGTGCGACAGATAATAAATTACATGCTCTTGGAGTGTGCCATCCTCCTGAACAAGTACTATGTCGATTGTGTATATTGATGCAGCCAGATATAAGAGGAAATCCTTTGTATAGTCTGGCGGGCTTAACAAGAGGGCTTAAATTAATGCGTTTTTCAAGGCATCAAACGATCTTTGAGTGGCCTCGTCCCAGAAAAAGTAGGTGTCTTACTTAAGTAGTCTCATGAAACCTTTTGTAATTTTGGCATAGTTAATGATAAAGCATCTCAAGAAGTTGGACATGCCCCATAGACTTTGAAGTTGTCTCAAGTTTCGAGGAGGATGCAGATTTACAATCGCCTCAACTTTCAATGGATCCACCATTATGCCATGACTGGATACTATGAAACCGAGTAATCATCTAGATTCGATGCAGAATACACATTTGTTGGGATTCAATCGAATCTTGTAGTATCTGCACCTTCCAAACAGAAGTCTTAAATGGTCAGAATGCTCTCGTCTCTTACGAGATCGCGTTGGGAGATCATCAAGGTAGGGTTCGACTACGCGCTTGATGTCATGAAAAGCAAAGTTCATTGCTCATTGAGCGGTAGCTCCAACATTCTTCAATCCAAATGGAATATTTTGATAGGAAAAGGTGCCCTAGGGACAAATGAAAGTTGTCTTGTGCTGGTCTTTAGGTTTGATTTGTATCTGATTATATCCAGAAAACGCATCCATGAAGGAGAACATTTCATGGCCCACACACACATCGATGATCTGATCTATGAATGGTGTGGAGTAATTGTCTTTTGGAAAATATTTATTTAGGTCTCGGAAGTTAGTACAAACTCTAATGGTACCTTGCTCTTTTTCTACCGGAACAGGATTTGACACCCATTCTGTCATAGCTATTGGATAGATAAATCCGACTTTGAGCAATTTCTCTACTTTTGCCTTGATGGCATCTGCTTTTTGAGGGTTAACTGGATGGAGTTTCCATCTCATAGGTTTAGTGTTGGGATATGTTGTGATGACATGCTCAATAATGGTAGGGTCAATGCCTGGCATCTCCTCATAAGACCAGGAAAAAATGTCGCAGAATTCTTTCAAGAGATTGGTATACAAAATGATCTCCTCAGGAGAACAGTCTGCTCCAATGAAAATATTTTCCATCACCCCAGGTTTGATGGAAATGTTGATCGGAATGGTTCTCGATATATTTTCCATATTCCCTTCGGCATAAACATATTTTGAAGTAGAAGGGATAGCAGAAAAATCAACATTCCCACCGGGTCTCATAGAAAACTCACCTCTCTCAATCCTGTCCAGATCAGGAAGAAAATAAGGCCTATGGTGCATGTGTTCCCAAGGATGGTCTAGGCCAATCATTTCTTCCAAGATCGCTTCATTAGAGGGAAAAATAGTATCTAAATAGTCAAAAGAGTGCATAGAGTCCATTGACCATGTAGGAGCATAGTCCATATTTGACTCAGCAGAGACCAACAGAGTCATGATATGTTATATTGCAGCATGTTGTTAGTCTAAGTAGGCCACCTCTGCAATAGATAAAGGCAGAAATGGTTCTGATTTAGTGGGGAGAATCCATGGATCTGTTGTTGGACTGACTGTGAAAATCTCAGGTCAAGAACATTCTTCAACCAATAAAATGGACAGGAGAAGGTAGGTCAAAAGTGCCTATTAATGACCCATAGAGACCTACTCCCAAACTCTTAGTAACTAGGTAGGACTGATCAACTAACAGAATCGATGAATCAGACGAAGTCTTGTTGTTTTTCCAAGTAAACGAAAGTTAATCAATTGTGATGATCCCGCCTTCGTGAGGGAACATTAAGACTCAAAAAATGGCTGATGGCACAACCTGCATGGCATATGTCTAGCTCCTACCCAACAACAAGTTGTAGTCAAGTGGAGCATCCAAAACTTCAACCTCTAAAGACACTAGTTTCCCCACAAGTTCAACATCAAATGATGGTAATATTCCATGTGGACGGAAAGATCTTCCATCAAAGGCAGTAAGTAGTGTGTTCGAGGGAGCTAACTCAGGTTCACCTAAATCCTTCCAGCAAGAAATGGACATTACGCACGTAGATGCACCCTCATCTACAACAACTCGTCCAATGGTCTTGGGACCATGGATTACCTCTATGGAGAGCGACGTGGTACGGAAATCGGGGTTTGATATTGGTCATATCAAACTGAGCAAGCATATTGGATGAATCTAGAATCACGATCGATGTGAGAAGTGCACTGGGTTGCAACGGGCAACTTTGCAGTACTTCTAAAGTGGACATGGCATAGGGAGTTTGGGATAAATCCTCCACAACATTATAGTTGGGGGAAGCCCGTGCATTGGGGTTGTGTACAACTCATTTGTAGACACCTTTCGGGATCTTTGGCAACGAATCCACCAGTTTCTCGATGTGGGCAGGGGTAGATGACTCAGGAACATCCTTCTACTATGGATCCAAGGTATAATTTATAGCTCGAGTTTGCAAAAGGGCATCTGAATTAACCATATTAATGAACGACTATTCAGTGGATGAGGCATGAGATATGCTCCCAACACTAGAGTTGCCAGAAGCTGAACTTTGTTTGTGAGGGAACAGATCTTTCAAGACAGTTGGTTTCTTCTCACGAAGAAACTTCTGGGCTTCTTCCATTAGAGTGCATTGATGGGTAAGGTGGTCCTCTTTACATAACTTGCAAGGGAACTTCACTTTCCCTTTTTCCTTTTTACCCTCCTCGGCATTTTTTGTGTTTTTGGGATTTTGGCATTTCCCCTCCGCTTTCTTGCCCTTTCTTTTGTTGTTGGGATGCCGAGGGCCCTTTTGGTTCATCTGCACTTGTTGTACAGGTTCTATTGTTGAAGGGGAGGATGCAACCGAAGTTGCTTCTACAGCATACTGTTTGAGTAATAAGGCATGAACCTGCTTTGTTAAAGCATCAAACGTTGCAGAGTCTACTGAACCCATGATGCCATCAGCATGTGGTCTAGGTTTAGGTTTACCTAATTCTGTGCTAGACCTTGGTGCATCAGGAATAATCTCATATAAGAGCCCAGACTGAGCATATACCAAGTCAAGTTGTTGGGTTCTTAAGATAGCTTCCTCTTCGTAGGACACCCCTGAAGTTGCAACTTCCTTAGAAATATAAGGAAGGGTTCATTTAAGATACCACTCTAATAAAAATTCCGAGGGAATGTTGAATTTAATAAGCCTATTTCTCCTTTGCCACTCCTAAATGTCGTTAGATAGATGTGTATTTTTTCTGTCGGAAGGTTGACAGAAGGTATGTGTTGGCATCGTACCAGACAGGAATTTGAAAGTGATTCATAAAAATAGTAGCTAGATCCCAAAAGGTGTCATAAGCAGTTGTCGACAATTCAATATACCATTTGGCTGTGACACTTGTCAAGGTTCTTTAAAAGAGACTCAACCGGATGGAATCATCATTCAATGAATTCTAGGAGCACCAGAGATGAAACATCGTGACATGGTCACCGGTATCCTCACTAGTCTTGCCTTCAAACCTTGGAATGTCTGAGGGAAACTTAGTGGGAATAGGTGGCCATGTAGGATTATGGCACACAGGGTCGTTAGTGAGTTTTGAAAGATATGGCAATTTGAAAGTTTCCATAAAAGTAAATGCGGTCGTGCCGATGGAATTTGATAGACATGAACTTGGTATTGGGAATTTCGCACTACCTGGTTCGTGTACTCTTGGTTGGGGTTTCCCCCAGCCATCGGTTGTGAGGTAAAAGCATTAAAATTGATCCACCCGAAAGAAAGCGGATTACTTCCCGGTGTAGTGGTCCATTGCGGCTGGGTGTTAACCCCAACAAAATGTGGATTAATAATATTACACCCTCCTCCAACAAACAAAGAGAAAGGGATACTCCTTGTAGGTATATTTGGTGGATTTACATTATAACCTGTGTAGAGGTTAAAGCCAGGCGTAGTTGTAACAAATGATGCTATCATCATACCTATAACAAGCATAGAGGTGGAGGGGATCGATCCTACAATAGATGTAAAACAATAGTCTGATTTACACCCTAGAACTATTGTGTAACAGGAGGCTGAGTAAAAGTTACTGTAGGTATCCCTGTCAAAGGGACATTATTTGGTCAAAAATTAGGTGTAGAAACTGAAGCAGATGTCGAAGCTTGTGAGCTCGGCATGCATAAAGTACCAACATTAAAACTAAAGGACAGAGTCGAAGTAGAAACAGTCTGCGAGGAGCTCGGTGTTGCGGTGTTTGTGAAAGAAGGATTAATAATCCTTATAGCCATAATTGTTGTGGGAGTTTGAGGAACTCCCTGTTCATCTCCTGGGTTAGTCATGGTGTAACTAGGTGTAACCAAGTACACACTCTACTCAGGCTGTCCTAGAAATACTACATGTACTAGTAGTGGATCGTTGGGTCCAGTCAAAGGAGGATTGAAAGGAGGGTTAAACTCTCGAGGAGTTAAGTATTCAACCTCAATAGTATCAAAGACCTATTGATCCTTAACTATGGGCTGTGGTTCTCCAAGTACTTATGTTTCTCCCGTAATTTTAAGTGAACCACAGGAATCCGTCCTTCGGTATCACGGCGGCGGTGGAGGCTCCACAATGAGTGGGGGAAGGTTTTGCAACCTGCGAGACCTACGAAGAGGTTGGTCCTCCACATCTATATAAAAATAAAACTAATTACAAAACCTTGTGGCCACTACGACTAAGGAGCAAACAACATTCCACTAAAAAATTCCTAAGTGATCAAACCAGGAAAACAAGGAAAATACTCTCAAAAGCAAGTATGGAATGATGAGGGCCCAGAACAAACTAATAGAGTATCGACGGTCATTTATGCAACGTCCAATCTAGGTCCTCTGGGTGCAAGTGTTTGAATCACCAAACCACCCTCTCGGGATTACTGCCAAAGGGTTAACTTCTGCGTCTGTCTGAGGTGAAGTGGAAATATCCTTCCTCTCTACCTATGTAGAGCCGTAGGGCTATGATACTAAGGATACAACCAATACGAAAAAACCTAGGCGAATATTCATTAGCCTAGCCAAGACGCATGGGAAGGGTAGCAAAGCCTGAAGTCCAAAAGCACTTGAAAGTACTAGTGAACCCTCGTATGCGAATCAGCTCTGGTTTATGGTTTAGAGGAAAGTAGGGGGGTATCCTCAACAGTTCCAATCACCCACGACCTCGTGCTTGACTTTGGCTTGAGTAGAGCCTTCCCAGTATATTTTGATAGAGGTGGATTTACCTAACAGATAATCTTACTACAATTGTTGAGTAATGAAGCCGATTTCAGGTATTTTAAGGTGATTTAAACCTGAAACCCTAGCCTAAGCTAGTTGATGATGTGTATACCTAAAAAAGAAAATTTGCTAGTTAATTTTATTAAGATTTCCTTTTAAGGGCTACTTTTTACTTAATAAGGGTAGTGAAGTGTGTGAAATGGTTTCGACAGAAAGCAAAGTGTGTATGAAATAATGCTTTTAAATTCACAAAAGACTCTTTTCTTTTCGTTTATATTCTTCAAACCTACAAATAGGTAATCCTAAGCAAACAATTTTTTTTTATTTTTCTTTTACAATTTCAAACTAAGACAAACTATGCTACTTCAAAAATAATGATAAATCTCACTACTGAACTACCAATTTCAATTTTTGTCTTTTCTAATATTTGCAAAAGAAAACGAACATGGAAAGGAGTGAGTAAGACCTAATGCAAAATCTGAGTAAGGAGAAATAACCTAATGGTTTAAAAAGACTTGAGAAAGACTCCACCTACCGAGTTGTTTCGATGAACAAATTCAAGGTTTGGAACAAAAGTGTAAAAGAAAAAGGAAAAGAGATGTTTGCAATGAAAAGACAGACCTAAAAGATTGCTCCTAAGCACCAAAACCTAAGAAAACACCCTCCAAACAAAGGAGTAGGTAATCAAACAAATAAGTAACCCTACCAACACACAGACTCAAAAGAAAATCTAACTATAAAGCTTTAACTCACTCAAACTGAACTGAACAGATGCTCAGAAGGTATCTAGACCAAACAACCCTTTAAAGACACCCTAAAACCTCAAACTTGGGTCGAAACCCTAATAAAAAGGACAAGACATAGTAAAAGTGCGTAGCTGTTGCCACAGACAACAAGCGTTGAGAATGCAGGTCTGTATGACTATAACAAGCGTCTAGGGAAAAAAGTACACAGGTCTCTCTAGCAGAGAGTAGCACACAGCATCAAAAGGTTTAAAAAGAGCAGAAAAGACACCTTAAACAAATGCTAAAGAAAGTAAAGGCAATCTATAGGACTTTAGAGAGGCAAACAAGACTCAATAAAGACAAACATCTCTCAGTTCCCAGTAGACCCATCCACTTGGAAACCAAACCCTAGTAAAAGGCTTGAAACTACAGGAAACGTGTGCTATTGTATGGTATAAGAATCAGTGCCTGTCACACGAAGTGCGCTACTGTGTTTTAGGGAAACCAACGTACAGGATAGAAAATGCGCTACTACAAGTACAACAATCTAGCGCACAGGGACTTAAATCAAACAAAAAGGATTTGATGAAGTAGATTGAGATGAATCAAGATAAAAAGAATAGGAAAAAATGACCAAGAAAACCTCTCAGAGAAAAAAAGACTGAAATAAACTAGAAGAAAACTGAGCAAGGTCCCCTAGAGAAGAAAAAAAACCGGTTACCTCCCCAGCGGAGTCGCCAGTCTGTTGTGCAGGAAAATACCTTATTACGGGGAGATGACACTACCAACTTGAGTTGGGTGATAGGTAAATATATTCATTGTATTGCATTAGTTACTACAAATGGAAAGAGGTTAAGATTCTAAAAGCCCTTCCTTTTTAACGATGGCTGGTCCTGGCTTTCGCTTGATCTTCCACAATGATGAACCTGCAAAACAAGGTTAACCTTCCTCAGCGTATCTTGACTCTAATAAATATGATGAAATTTGAAATAATTTAGCATCAACTACAATCAGATATTTAACCAAATAAACAATCAATCCAATAGATATTCAATTTGGGACGGGAAGGGTATTTCCACCTTTTATTGTTAAAGAAATGTAGATAAGTATAGATATACCTGATTTGTCCAGACACTTCTACAACCGAGTCCTGGGCTCCTGCTCTTCACAATGACTTGGGAATTCCTCTAGCATAACAACAATTAAAGCATTCCTTCTAGGTCTCTCACTCATGGCTCCTCCTTGTATTTATGGGACAAGGTAGGCAGTTGAATTCAAGAGGTGGTTCAATTGGGACGTTGGGGAAGTTGTAGAACAAACTTCAACTAATCCCAATTTGTAACCTTAATATATTTTTTCATTTCAACTTAAGATGTGCACAGGTTTCATAAAACCAGACTAGCGCACAATATGCAACTTTTGAACTTGACAACCAACATTTGCAACATTTTAGAGGATGTACGCAGGTTGTCTTCAATAAGACCAACGTTAAGAATGTAGGATCATTGTGGCAATAGTAGCACACATGTCATGAAAATTGTAGAAAAAATATGTTTTTCAAGTGAAGAGTGTAGTCTCAGCAATAACTCATCTAGGGTCAACCTAGCTCTTCCATCCATAGTGTCCTTTTGTGTGATTGACAGAGCAATGTGATAATGGATGGAGAAGTGCGGACTTGACCTATAACACCCCCAAAGAGAACAACATCTCACAAGGTGCTCCCTTCCTTCAAGAGCAAAATATGAAGAGAAAAGTGAGAAAGGTGTGGAAGCAAGTGGAGGATGAGAATATCACGACAATCCATGTAGATTAAACCTGCAACAAATGAATCCATTGTATCTCCAAAGAAAGTTTTAAATGGCCTCTCCAATTTCCAATTAGGATGGGATTCTTTCACCCTTGAAATTGGTACTAAGGCAAGTAGAGTAAACACTCCACAAACATGGACAAGCTATGCTCTCCAATATTAAAAACGAGAAATGCTCAAAAGCCACTCTCCTTATTTGTTATTGTCTTTTTTAAACTTATCAAGTCCTCCATGGGTTGACTTCCTTCCAAAATAATCATGCCAACTCAAGTTGGGAGGAGGTTCCAATATGTTCCACTTGTCCAACAATTCCTAGTCTCCATCTTCCCTTATTTCGGATGGGTGTCTCTATGGCTGCCCTAAATCCCTTGTGCGCCTTCTTGGAGGCTATTTTATCCCTAACATGTCATATATGACATATGTCAGCATTCAGGTCTAACTTTTGTCATCGGTTTCATAGCATCTTCATAATTGTTGTCATAGAAGCTAGGGAATCTAGCCTAAGTGTCTCAATATCTCTCAAATGCCTCTTCCTCCTCCATGGGAGTTACTCTTCCACTCCAATTCGAACCTCATTGATTCATGCCAAGTATATTGACCTTCCAACTCCCCAATATCATTAATCTCCACCTTGGATTCGAATGGGTGAGAATACAATGCCATGTGGCATGAGGAATCTAGCTTTGTGTGGGTCCCACACCACCAATGTGTCTCCATGACCAAGTGCCACCTTATTTTCCTATAATAAATATTTATTTAACCCATTTTAATATATTTATGTCATTCTAATGTCCATTTGGGGTTTTATAGTCTCCTTATTCCAAATCTAATGTTTCCACCCCAACCTAGGAAACTAGTAGATTGGTGGAATTTCCTCTTTTTGAGATTTATTTGAATGAGGACATTACAAATAAGAATACTATGAAGTATGAATCCACCTCAACACATTTACACTGAAGCCTAAGAAGGTTGTTGGCATCAATCCTTTAGGTATTGCAATGAATCCTCATGAGGAGCCATTGAATGCATCCAACCAATCGAATGATAGTACTTAGTCAGATCCTCCACTTTCGGAGTATTCCTTAACAAAAGAAAACATTTGTCGAGTGGCCAATGAGATATTCGGAGCACGAAAGAACATAAAAAACAAAATGCAGGGGAAAGGAAAGTGAAATCTTATCCTCTAGGAACTGACATAATAAGATAACGATGAAGTCTTTGACCATGCATATCAGGTCTTGGAAGATGTTGCTAATCACAAGGGTTATGCTACCGAGCAGCTTGCAAAATTCATTGCAGAAGAAGACCAACAACAGGCACAGACACCGCCAAGAAAGAAATTTAAATTTGCAGATAAGGCACATGCCAACCTCACTCACAGTCCACTAACTCCTTCCCGAACTACTATCATGGAAGAAGACACCATGCCAGCTTCGTCGACCGCTGTCACACCACCACTCACTTCCTCTACTCCTTCGGCTTTTATCCCCAGCATTGTACAGTAGCTCCCCGCTCCTCTAAGAGAAAAAATCCAAACTTATTTTGACCTACAAGAATTCATTAACCAACTACCCACAATTATTCTGGATTGGAAACTACTTATCATAAAGAAACCAGTTCTATCTGACCCCGCCTGACAGCCCAACTTACCTCCATCAGATGTTCATATATCCTAACAAGTGACACCACTATCAACTTCTGCTCCAAATGTTGTTGTACATACTGAAACCATCATAGAGAAAAAACATGTTCCTACAAGTGAGGTTTCATCTCTGCAAACATCCACCTTCACAACCTTACAAGTCGACCAGTCCACTGCACTTCCATCACAAAATCTTTCAGTTCAGGAAGTGATTGATCAGTTTTGCCATTGATGTGCCACTGGAAAATATGATTTGAAGCCTCTGAACCACCTGTTGAACCTGCCACAACAAATAAGCAGGAACTTTTTTCACAGGAAAATATGACCTCGATCAGTAGTTATGATATACCCCCTTATCTGTTGATAGAATTCGGCACGACCGACCTACCAACTTCACCGCCAACTACTTCCCTTCTACTGACCAGTTCCCCACCACCGACTGAACAAACTGAAGTTACCTCCCCAATTCCAATTGATGCAGTTGAGATACCATCTCTTCCTATTGTCGAGTTAACTCTTGATGCACCAGCAAAGAAGAAAAATTAAGACACACAAGCTGCACAAGATAAAGAAGTTTCCAACACATAAAAAGCAATAGGGATGCAGACAGAACTGGGAACCCATATTTCTGAAGGGAACAAAGGTGGGTTTGGAGCGTTGTTGAGTTGTGATCTTGTCCTCGGCTAGCTTATCCAACCCTAGGACTTCCATCATTGTGTTGGGACAAAGCATTTTGACCTCTGAGCGGATTTCATCCTTGAGACCACTGATAAAAAATCTCCTGTAGAATTCATCAGACAATCCTTCTATGTGATTGGCCAATTTCTCAAATTCTGTTTGATACTCTCTCACTATGCCAATTTGGTGAAGTTTAGTGAGTGCTCCTGTGAAATCATCAAAAGCACTAGGACCAAATCATTGGAAAATGAGCTGGCAAAAGTCTAGCCATTTGGGCTCTAGATGAGCCTTGATGTACCAACGGTACCATTGAAGAGCTTCCTCTTCCAAATGAAAGGATGCCAGCGGAACTTTGTTGACATCAAAAGTATTATGCAGATTGAAATATTGTTCGGCATGATAGATCCGTCCAGTTGGATCGGTACCATTGAAGCGAGGAAAATCAAGCTTCGGACCACAGAAATTGTTGTAAGAAGAGAACCCATTGTCTGATGAAGACTCGGACTATCGTTTGTTGTTCATAGCTGAATGTTCAAGATGGAGGCCGAGAAATTTTTCATCCAGATCCTAGAGTTTGGCATGGATGGCTGCAAGTGCATTCTCCATGGTTTTTTCTCCTGCATGGGTGACAACCATAACCAGGATTTTTTTTTTAGGTTGACTGGGTAGGAAAACAAAAACAGAAACTACTTCAGTAAAGGAAAATCTGGACTTGGGAAAAAATATGAAGGGTAATTGGGGTTTGACTAGGTTTTGGACATTGTCGAATAGACAGGGAAGCAAAAATGAGGATTTCAGAAGCGGGGTGAAAGAATGGGAAAATTTAGCAGACGGGAACGAAGAAGCAGAATTCAGAAAGGAACTCTATGGTAAAATTTGAAGGTGATTGGGTGAAATTTGAGGAAGTTATGGCAAACCCTAAAAATAGACAAATGTGGTATTTGGGGATTTGGGAAGGGGAATTGGGGATAGGGTCCTCAGGAATGAAATATGCAAAATGGGATGACAGGGGTTCCCCAAAAATTTCAAGGGAAACAGAGTGAAAACAAGGGAGATATGGAGAAAAAACTGAATTTTATACTCTCTTTTTTTTCCAGACTGGAACGGCTACGGCTCGGAAGGGATCTTAAACGATGCCGAATGGATTGAAAGCGGATGGATCTGGAACAACTTGCAAAATGGATCTGAACAACTGGATCTAAAATGGCACAGCAATGATCGACAACAGTTCAACTAAAAATAGATATGGACCCCAGGTATGTGCAGCTTCCTAACAGTTCAAGGGTTTCACTCGGCCACCAATGCTATCTGACGGCTTGCGTATTGGGGCAGTACCCCTCACTCCACGGCTCAGGTAAAACTGATAACCGCTTTGCCACAAACGATAGCTCTTGGTTTACCTCATGGGTGAGAACTAGTCAATCAGGTAGGGATCGTTTCCCTTTTTGCTGGCAGGTCCTCTCAATGGGCTAGCTACTTCGGGGTTCCTGTGGTACTCCTCATAATGATTTTTAGGGCTTATTCCCAAGTACTTCCCACAGTTAAGCGGATAGGGATTATTCCCAAATCCGAACCTGCAACAGATGCGAAAAAAAATTTGGCAGAAATTTCACCCAGCGAGCCCAAGAAAGTGCTCTGATACCAGATGTGATGCACCTACAACAATTAATTAATAAGAATATGCGAAATAGCAGAAATGATAGAACTCATAATCACTTTTATATTGATCACATGCCACTTCGAGGAGGAAACCTCCTATGAGCAATCTCAATACAAATATCTTCACGGTGCCTTCATAGGTCTCAACACACACTTATATACTAGGTCTAGGTGCCAATACTATGGGTCAAAACCATGGGCCACTACAAACTATGGATCAACAATACTACGGGCGACCTACAAAGCATATGTGCCAACAACAATAACATAAACTATTGATCAACAAATACTATGGGACGACTTACAAAGCATATGCGTCCAACAACAATATACTAACAAAGTAAAGACATGGGTTCCTAACAACATTCCAAGGATTAAAGATTCATTTCATATTAAATTTCACATAGATTCAACTTGAAAATATTAAAAATTTGAGTTCTCTCATGCCATGTTGGCACGGGTTCGGAGCACACAAGTGTGAAACCCCAAGCTAAGGAAGGGTTCTGTTTGTTGCAATATCTGATGTTTCCTTGAGAGTGCAATAGATGCTTTCGCGACTATGTTATGTACCGTAGATTCCTCAAACATGCTTTGTTAATTTGTCTAATTCGTTAATTATGAGATGGTAGTGTAGTTAAAATTTAATAGGATGATAATATTATGTCATGATGTGAATGCAAATCTATGGCTTGTGGTGTGTTTGAGAGTGAAATAGCGCAGGTGTTCTCACAACTATGGAAACTTGGTTGCTCATCCCCTCTTATACATCTCAGTTGAGACCTCACTCACTCTACGGGTGTTGTTGGAAAGGGTAAAACCTTTATGGGACAATGCTTAAGGGTGTCTAGTTGTTATTTGTTGACAACAATGCAAAATGAACCCCTGTCGACATAATTGTGTCAACAAATGGTTCCGTTGTCGGCATTTTAGTGCGAAAGAAGAGAGGACATGCTGTGGAATCCGACAAATACAGAGATCGAGGAATTGTTCTACAAGAAGGTAGAAGAATTTTCTAAAGAAGAAAATTGGAACCCTGGATGGTCAAAAAATGTCTGGCTACATAAGTATATCTACTCTGACGTTAACAAAATATTCTTCTTTGAATTCCCTATACTACTACATGAGTGGCTAGCACAACTGACTTTTCAAAAGAGGAATTTCCAAGAGGGTGAGCCTTAACATTGGAAACTAGAACTGATTTGGAAACTGAAGCAAGTGGAAAAAAAGCATCTAGAGTTGTTAAGGTCTTAGTAGATAGTATTATGGAAGGATACATCATTGAATTTGTTGTTGACACAATTAGGTCATATAGCGGCGTAGAAAGAATACTTTTCAAAGGACCCATAGGAAGGTTCCGACAATCGCTGAAACTGTGGATTAAAATGATCATTTGTGAAAAAGGTATACTGAAGGTGAATTCCGGCGAGAAAATCTCGGGTGTGTGGAGGTTGTGGGTACTGCGCGGATGCGGGTCTGATAGAATGATGTGGGGTATATGGATATGAGCTACAATGAAATTTTGAGGGAAGCTATGGGGGATTTTGGTATGTTGCGAAGTGGGGTGAGGTTCTGGCCGGAGAAGAAGAAGAGGATTAAGATAGACAGTGAGTCTCCTAGGGTGACCGAAATAGAGAACTATGAAACAAGACCACAAGGGACTAAGTGACCTTACTATGATGCAAAGAGAAACTAGGATACCCTTGAATAGGAGGGAGAAAAGACCCAAAGCTACAAGCTACCCATAACCACTACGCCAAAATTCAGAAGAATAAATATAAAATCTTCGTAGTATTTTCCGATGTGTCAGAAGAACAGTAGGAGTAGTTGGTCTGTGAATACTAGTAGGAAACCAAGGATGGCAGGCGATGATGTAAATATGTCGGTCTTTCAAGGTAATGCAACCGAGGATATCAAGTAGTATTGTTTTTATGTGAAGGATTATGGACAATAAATCAATTCTAAGATGATGCTATCAAGAAGGGACAACAAAAGACGACCTTTAGGGGCTGTGGACTGGATTGGTTTATGAAATTTGTATAAGTACCTATAGGGAATCCTGAGAAAAATTTGCCACAGATCAAAGTAGGATTGATTGATGAGTTTAGGAAACCAAAATTAGAGTCGCAATATATCACAGAACTTAAATAAATCAAGCAATTTCCTAATGAATTAGTATGGGAGTTCGACCAAAGATATAAAACTATGATGGTGAAAGTCAGTTTTTGAGTGAGTGATATGGAGCACAAAGAGTGGTTGATTATGGGATTAGGACCACACATTCGTATGCCACTAATGCAACATAAAGTTGCATCCCAGGTGGAGGCACTGGAAATTGCAATGAATCTTGAGGCTTCACCAGTCGGCGAAATAGGGATAGGTATGAACCATATCCAAGCGCAGCTAGGGAGCCTGACAATCCAAATATAATATATCAAGCAGGGGAAAGAATTTCATGAGGAAATATGCTGTAGATGATGCAAATATGAAGGGAACCATAAGGATTAGGGCCCAGAATTACATGAATACTTACATTTTGGTGCACCAAATCCACTCAGTCAGGGAGGAATGTCATGGTATCGAATTTGTTAGACAATAGGATAGCGATCAGAAGAATGCGCATACTTACAGAAAATTTTGTCAAAGCCGGATAACCTCTTCTACATTTTTTTTCAATCGATCGGCCATGAAGAGAAGGATTGTAGAGCATATGACTTACTCCAAGAAAGAACTGCAGATACATTTTTTATGAAGTGTGAGGAGCAACCCCCTATACAACAACAACAATAGTATAACTAGTAGTAGCCGCACTACAATCAACTACCACCATAGTATAACTAGACGCAGCCTCACTATAGTCAACCGCAACCTTTATACAACCAACCGCAGTATCAGCTGCCGCAATATACCCACCAACCGTATAGTTGGCCGTGATGAGGTTTTAGAGGGGGATTCCGTGGAGGTATCGGTGGCGTTGGTGGTGGTGGAGGAACTTTTGGACGAGGTTGAGGGCCAGTTACATGTTATAATTGCGTCCAGATTGGACATTATCAAAGGGATTGTCCGAACCCAACTCCACAGTCTTCCTATTGCAGTGCAGCAGACCACAATATTGAGGAGTGTCCCCAGTTGATTGCGAAATGGAAAACTATGAATCCACCACAACCACATCTGAATCCAAATTTGAATCAGAATTAAAATCCACCTTCGAATGTACATAAAATCTTAGCAGAGATAAGAAGTCGAACTGTGGAGGTCACAGTAGTAACCAGGGGGGACTACGACAACAGAATATAGGACACTTCTTAGTATTTGTCCTAGGGGAAGGAAACGAGTTCAATTCGATGTAGAAGTGGAAAAGGAGACCTTTTTTTGAAGCATGAGACACAATGAGAAGGACTAATTTGCCACCTTCTATCCAGAAAGAACCTGTTTATGAGATGCCACAAATATTCGATATGAAAAATTCATAAAAGCCACGAGGGAACATCAACACTCTGAAGATTTTTCTAGAAGTTGTTTGACACTGGAGAAAGATAAAGATGTAGTAGCAGAGATAGCCAACCTATTATATTGACAGGAGGATGGATGGGAGGATCGGACACTGAATCGATTGCATATGAAGTAGATGGGAAGATAAATGAGGATGACTATGCAGATTGGTGCATTCGATGCCGTGTCTATCATTTTGGACTTGGGATCAGATATAAATATCTTGACTAAACAGACATGGGAGATAATGGGAAAACTGCAGCTAGCATGGTCCACTGTACAACTTCAACTGGAAAATCAGAGTAAGGTCACACCCATTGGTCAATTATATCATCTCCCACTCAAAATAAAGGGACTAAAGAATTATGCAAATTTTGATGTTATAGGAATAGTTGATAACACAAGCCCCTATATAGTGTTGTTAGGAATATATTGGGAAATGGAGAATCAGGCTGTGATAAAATTCAAGAAAGGGACAATGTCTTTTTAAAATTGTGACATGAGGGTAGTATCCCCATTGGATCCATCAGAAGGAAAGAGGTATGTCGAGCCAATGTGGGATGAATTTATAGAAGGATGCGACAATGCCTACAATACCTCATAGGATTACATCAATCCCACCGCCGATGGGGAATTGGGGTGGTGAAGTGTTAGTTTGACATCGTCAGACTCCTATGAAGCACTTGAGAATTGGCAGAACCAATTACATGAAGTATCACTCAGAAGATGCGCACGAATCACCCAGTCTTTGAGATGGGTAGAGACGGAAGTATGTGAACTATAAACATACAAAGGATTTCCAAATGTGAATATATTTATAAATAAATTTGAAGAAAAAGTATCAGAACCACAGAGACTACTAGCATTGGAGGAAGCACTAAAGGCTACATCGGCATGGTGGTGGGAAGCAACCAAGTCGATGCTAACAAGATGGCCACTATGTCGACAACTAATGGAAGTTAGATTCGGGGAAACTGAAGGGTACTATGGGAAAAAATACAATGGAAGGGGTGATCCAATGGATCACTTGGAAGATTGTCAAAGCGCATGGGAAATGAGACCAAAATAGGAATGGGTCCATGTGTTCGTCCATACATTGGATGAGTTGCCATGGAGCTAGCATATCGCAGCAGAAATGCGACGTGGAATGACTACATGGGAAAAGTTAATCATTAGTTTTAGCCATACTTTCAGCTTCTTGGATGATAACCCCTTCATCCATAGTGCACTCTAGGAAATTCATGAGAAGGTACTCAAAGCAGTTCCGATAGAAAAACCAAAGGGATTACATTGGAATGTGACACCAGAAATGTTGATGGAGTGCTGCAATGTGACAAGAGGAACTGATGAAGAGGATGATCCACGAGTTGTTTATGTTCTAGAGTTGGAGGGAAGTTGGGATGTCGAAGCACCAAAAATTCCAATCGACAAATTCCAACAATTGCTGAGAATCAGGAAGGTTAGTATTGGGTTGGAGGAAAATCCCAAGTTCACATTTATTGTAGATTACTGGGACGATTCAACAATTGGAAAAGTTACTGATCTACTACATGAATTTCAAGATTTATTCCTAACAAAATTTTCATAAATGAAAGGAATTTCCAAGGACCTGTGTAAAATGAAGATTGCATTGAAACCTGATGCGAAGCCAGTAGAGTAGCGACTCTATAGATTGAATCCCAGGTATAAGGAGTGAGTGAAATTTTAGATAGAGTGAATTTTTTATGCATGAATCATAGATCCTATGGAAGAATCAGAATGGATCAGCCTGATGGTTGTCCAAGATAAGAATATTGGAGAAATGAGGTTTGTGTCAATCTAAAGAAACTGAACAATGCATGTCTTCACGATCCATTGCCTACACCATTCATTGACGAAGTACTAGAAGGTGTCGGAGGTCAGGAGATATATTCATTTACAGACAAATTATCAGGATAACACCAAATAAACATCTCAAAGGAGGATCGACATAAGACAACTTTCGTAACAGAATGGGGTTGCTTTCAATACACAATAATGTCATTTGGTCTTAAAAATGCCTCGACGATCTTTCAAGGCTAGTTATCGCTACATTCACGGACTTCATTCATAAGTTACTTGCAGTATATATGGACGATTGGAAAGTATATGGAATAGTTAAGGACCATGTTACGAATCTAAGGCTGATGCTGGAAGGGTGTCGACAACATCAAATTTCATTGAACTTGAAGAATTGCATCTTCTGCACTCCGTTTGGAATTCTGTTAGGACACATTGTACGCAAGGAAGGGATGTTGGTTGATCGAGCAAACATTGCAATCATCGATGAATTACCACCACCAACGAGAGTTAAGAAACTAAGGGCGACGTTGGGACATACTAGGTATTACAAGAACTTTATTAGGGGATATGCAGTGATCACAACAACGATGTAAAAGTTGTTTAAAAAGGATGCAAAGTTCCAATGGAATGACGAGTGCCAGAAGATCCTCGACATACTAAAAGCAAAGATGGTCGCAGTTCCCATATTAGTCTTTCCCGATTGGACAAAATAATTCCATGTTCATGTGGACGCATCATCAGTAGCACTAGGAGTGATATTGGCCCAGCCAGGAGAAGGATTGATTGATCATCCAATTGCATTCGCAAGTAGAAATTTTTCCACTGCAGAGAAGAATTATACGATGACAAAAACGGAAGGCCTAGCAATGGTCTATGTGTTGTGAGAATTCCAGCACTACCTACCTAAAGGACATTTCAATATGTTTACCGATCACTCTGCATTGAAATACTTAGTCAATAAGCCTGTGTTGGGGGTGTAGATCTCTTATTTCCGGTAGAGCACTAAGACAAGTTCCTATGTCAAACTCTTGGGCTAGTTTCTGTGTTTAGCTCTAATTTCTGTGTTAAGCTCATTGGGAGCATGTTTTGATAGGTTTAAATAAATCTATACTGTTTCAATCAGATTTCCGGGTTCATATTTGTTTATGCAAACATACTAATGAATAATCCAGAATATACATTTGTTCAGTTATTTTCCTATCATAAAATTTACATATTCTCATATCAGCTAGTCAATCTAACCATTTAAAGTATGCATAGAATTAGGATGTAAATTATTTACCAATAGTAAAATACTTGGATCCAGTAGGTTGTAGATTGTCCCCTTGCTCCTATAGCCTTTCCCGTCTAAGCCTTTGCTCCCGCAGACTTTGAGGTCCAAGCCTTTGATACCAAAAATGGGTGAACCACCCTGCCGACTAGCTCTTATCGTGTTGGCCCTAGGAAACCTACGGGTTTCCTAGCCCCCGATCGCACAGACCAATAATCTCAAGAGCATCTTCATTTTGTCAATATTCCTTCCCTTCCAAGAATTCTTTTCCTTCCTTGAGTTTTCCCCCTCCTCAAGTTTGCTATCCCCTTTCATAATACTACCTCTATCCTCCTCCCATCCTCCCCCCTTTTACCGTAATACCTTTCCTATATATCTAAATTTTCCTCCTCCTTCCTTCATCCTTACTCCACTTCCCTCACTTAATGTCTCGAAACCCAAAATCATTAATGTTATTCCACTCTTCAAGAATAAATAATATTTAAATATATTTACCAAATCTTTTTTTCTTCTCATGCATTTAAACAATAAAATGGTAATTATGTTGGGCCTATGAAAGTGACCCCATTTATTTATCTATTCTTGGAATCACCACTATTGGTTTTTATGAGGCTTATTTACGAATTGACAGTTCAATCCACTGCTCTTGTTTTAAATTTTTAGGATAGAATAATAATACCACACTTGACTTTTCATAATTGAGATGCTTAAGATTCAATACAAATAAGATTTCAGCATCATGTTTTAATTTACAAAATAAGTTTAATAATCATATCATTTGAATAAATTAATATTAAAATCATTCAATCATATCATATTGGGTTATTCTACTTATACCAATATTTATTCTTTTTCAATCAAGCAAGTAAACTTTCCTGATAATAGAACAATTTATTTAAACAATGAACACAAATTATGTTTGTGAAGTAATAGTCCTAATAATAATAATATTAATAATTGCTTTAAAGAAAGGAACTATGATATATCAATCCATTTTACACAAAACATTTTTAATAGTTTAATGAGAATGATACGTATGTTAAACATAATAATGTTGTTGGTGTAAACCAAGCAATAACTATGTTACTAACTACAACTATCTTAAGGCAACGATGATTAATTACCAATGCATCACTTATAAGTAGCTTACTTAAATAAAACAATTGACCTATTTATACATATCCACATGACTTAAACAGTCATTATTCGAACATGATTAATGCACGACTGAATCTTATACAAAACAACATTATGATCCTATATCATGTTTATCATTTATCATATTAATACTAGTGTAGATGTGCAAGGTGTGCATGTGTGGCCAGTGTATGCACATATCATATATGTACTATATGAAAACATTATTTCTCCTATGTGTATTTACTAGCCGATGGAATTAAATCATTCGTGCAAACATAACAAACATACATTCAACATAAGCATTTTAGTATCTTTTAACAATTAACCAATCAAATTATAACATCATTATATTTTCAGATTCTTAATAATTAATCAGTCAATTATTTTCAAGGAAGATGTACCTACTACTACTAAGTCAGGATCAAGGAATACCCAACCCTTAACAGTACTAACATATCCTCCCATCCTAACCTACGTCCACATCCTCCCTATCCTTCCTCTACTAGTACAAAAGTGGATGTCAGCTATACTGACCTGGACACATAGAACTTGACAGTGGTAGCGTCAGCTAACTAGCGGACCTAGCCTCTCCTAACAGGAATCTGACCGTCACCATCACAACAACTTGGGGAACGTGTCTCAGCACGGCCCTCCCACGACCTCATGTATTATAGAAACATAGGGTGGAACATACATCCATCCCTCTCAACATCATGGTTCTATACCCTATCAAAACATACTGTGCTGTTATCGAGATTATTGGTCTATGTCATCGTATCATCAATTTTGGTAACCAAGGCTCTCTGCAAAATAGGTACTACACCATACTTCATATCAAGTATCCGACTATTACATACCCCTGTATCCTGCAGATTAGTACTTTACAACCATACATTTATAACAATATTTCCATTCGATGATCATCTAATCCATATTATCAACACCATTTATTTCATCACATAAAATCCTTAAATCAATCACATCATATGTACCACATCATATATATCAAATTTCATCAAGGTCGATTATTACACATACACTATCATTATGAAATAAAAGAATCTCATGATAACTACGACATAGAAACCATATAAACATAATAACATCATGAGAATGGTAACATCATAACATCATAATTGTAGTATCAGTATGAGCATAGTAAACTTATAAACGTAATAGCAACATATAATCATGTCTAATCATGCCAAAATATAGTTTACTCAGTCTAGTTGAGTCCAACAAATAATAAGTAAAATAGAGTGCAATATGTAGGACAGGTAAACATGTCTAGTCAAAATATGGGACATTACAGGGGGGGAAGATATGTCGCCAGTTCTTTTTGTTCCAAGAGTTTGACTTTGAAATAATTGTGAAACCAGGGGATTGAATGCAGGACATGATCACTTATCCTGGATTGAGTTAGGTGAAGAACCAAGAATCATTGATAAGGCTTTCCTGACACCCAATTATTCAGAATTGGAATGGTCAATGATCATTATGAGAAAATCATTCACTTCTTGGCTACGGGAAGTGCACCAGAACAATTCATTACCATTCAAAAGAAGCAGCTAGTTTTTAGGGATGCCGACCTTCAACTAATTGCAAGTCAGCTCTATAAAATGGCACCGGATGAAATCCTTCATTGATGCATCCTACCACATGAATAATAAAGATTATTAGCGGAAGCTCCGGATGAGATTACAGGAGGACACAATGGAGGGCATCCTACTGCTAGAAAAATACTTAGGTTCAAACTATGGTGGCCGACAATGCATAGGGAAGCCGCAGATTATGAAAAGAGCTAGGATGTATGTCAAAGAATAGGGAAACCATCGCAAAGGGATGAGATGCCACTAGTACCTCAAATGACATTACAAGCCTTCAAAAATGGGCAGTTGAATTTGTGGGACCCATCAATTCACTAGGAAAAAGAACAGGGTAACGATACATAATTATTGTGAATCATTATTTGACGAGATGGACTGAAGCTACACTAGTAAAGGATTGCATAGCTGCAATAGCAGCAAGATTTCTCTTTGATAATGTGGTCACCGGGTTCGGGTGCCCAAAGATACTGATGAGTGATCAAGGAACTCACTTCGTCAATTAGACTATTAGGGCCATTACGGAAGAGTTTCAAATTTAGAATCGCAGGAGTACCCCATATCATCCATAGGTGAATGGTGCAGTGGAGGCACTGAACAAGGTATTGGAACATGCGCTCACCAAGGTGTGTAACAGAAACCACGAGGACTGGTATTCAAAGATTCCAACGATACTATGGGCCTACAGAACAACTTGTAAATGATTGACACACTAGACTCCATTCATGTTAGTCTATGTAAAATATGTGGTCATGTCGATGGAGTATATCATCCCAAGTCTACGCATCGTAGCAGCCACAAGAATGAGTGACGACAGAGCCATCGAAGAATGGTTGAAACAGCTGGTACAACTTGTTGAGGATAGGTTTATCACAGGATCGACATAAGGATCGACATAAGGCTTGGCATGATCGCCACGTCAAGGTGAAGCACTTCCAGTGTGGAGATATGGTCCTGATGTATGACAGTAAGTTTGCAAAGCACCTATGTAAGCTACAAATGCATTGGTTGGGTCCCTACATCATGAATTTTATTACTAACGGAGTTGCAGTGCAGCTACAAAAGCTATATGGGACACTATTGAAAAATTTAGTGAATGGAAGCCGGCTAAAGCCTTATCGCGATAGCTAGGTGCATAGCGACTGAAACAGAGATCACAACAAGATATATATATATATATATATATATATATATATATTGATTGGAGGTTGGGAATCTATCGACAACATTGGACCTGTTGATGGAACAATAAATGGATTTAGGAGTTAGCGACGATGTTTGGCACTTATCGACAGATGGAACAACGTGAATGGGTCAAATCTAGTCATAAATGTAGCAGTTAAGGCGTGGTGGATGGTGGTGCAAGTGGGTAACGATACATTTAATGACCAATGCATGTGGAGGATTCGGTAAATCGACATTGGATTTGGAAATAATTGTCCAAAATTGGCAATATGGAAAGGATGCAGGAAATCAAAACTATAAATACAGAGCAAGGGGGCAGTTTGACTCACTATGCATTGAGCGAATTAGTTAAGAAATTGCAGAACAAAGCCAAGGAGAGAGTGTGTATAGATTATTGGAATGGCGCATTTCATTTCTAGCACAAGTACCCAAGAACAACCATGGCCAATGTCAATTATTCATGAGCAACTAGAGATTGCATCAGGATGGTCACTCAGAAAGAAGAGATGTGCTAGTTGGACCGCAGATACCCTCGAAATGCCGAAGAGAGAGACCCACAGTTTAGCAAGAGTTACGATAGGATAAGCGGGCACATCAAGTGCCACTGAGGAAGAAAGGAAATTGCTAGGAGGGCACCTTGGTACAACAATAACGGACATACTGGGGTATGTTCCATCACCCAAGGAAGGGACACATGCAATCTAGCTGGGAAAGAATGGAAAGTATACAATCAAGATACTGACAATACCAAAAGGAGTTCATAGTGCTGGGAATATTGTAGAGTGACTTCAAAAACTGCAATATAGCGATCATGACATTATGGCATGTCCAGAATGCATGAACGACACTCATATCCAGGTCGTGCATGGAGAAGGAGGCCCGGTCACCAGAGAACCAACAAAGTGGGCATTGGGGTTGGAATGATCAGGATTGCTGAGCATCATTTACATGCCACATTTTGGGATATTGGTGTAGGTAAATGTGTGTGTAAATCAATTACTAGCTTGTTTTCATGGCGGGTATTTATGGTTGCACAGAAAAATCCCAGTTACAGTTGACTTGATTTCAAGGATCACTAGACTACCCAAGGATGGGGTAGATCCTTCCCAATACTTTCAAGGGAAGGATAATGAGAAAACACTTGCTCTGAAGCTAAAAACGAAGTACGGAGTGGAGAAAAATATAATAGGGTACCTAATTGACACCATTAACGACCAAGCAGGTAGGGTTGCAATGAAGATATTGGCAATCAAGTTAGTGCAGAAGAATAGACCAAACCAATGCACATTTGGCATCATTGCATCTGTGGAACAGTGCCCAGCTGTTGGCGGGAAAAACTACCATATAGTAAGGAAATGGATACTATCAACTGAAAGGGGATGACAGGTAAGCGTATTAACTGCGTTACAGAGATGTTCATGAAAATAAATAGGTTATAGGCCTTGAGAACATACCTTTCAAATGATGTTCAATCCTAGCTCTTACTCGATCTTGCGCTCGATCCTCAAGTCCACCTCTCGTTCACTCAACCTGCAATACAAGTACCTTTCTCAGCGTATCTTGGATAATATATAATGATGGTAAAATACAAAGCAATTTAAACATCCAATATTAACCGAACAGATCCAAACAAGTATATTAGTTCAATGAACACTTAATTTGGGACAAGAAAGATGCTTCAACCTTTTATTGTCAAATGCAAATTGATGTTACAAAATATACCTAACTTTGTGACATGCTCCTGCAACTTGATCCTGGGGTCCTGCTCTTCTCTAGTTTGGATATCTTCTAGCATAAACTCCTCCAGTGCAAGCTTCTCTTTAAAAGTCTCTTAATAACATTCATGTATCTAACCCCTCTCTTTATTCTTCCTTGTATTTATAGGACAAGACAAGTAGTTCAAGTCGAGAGATGGTTATGGAGGAAGTTGGGAAACCAACTGCAACTAATCCTCTTCGTGAAATTAATTTTTTTTAATCATCTTTTGAGATGTATGCTACTATTGCTCATTGAAGTAGCATTCAGGGCGGTACTATAGTGCTTGTAAACTAGCGCTCATCACTTTTTGAATGTTGAGCGCTACTCTGCTGAAGATGAGTAGCACTCATGAGGCTTGAGCATTACTATTACGCACTGGAGTAGGGTACGGACGCTAGTCTATTGAAGTAGAGTAGCGCTCATATCTTAGAATGACATTTTTAGGTTTCTTTCAATCTTGTCAGGAAGTGGAGTAAGTCAAAGTCTCATCTAGGGTCAACATGCTCCTCCATCCAAGTTGTCCTTTTGTGTGATCAACAACTCAAGGTGATCACGGATGGAGAGGTGTAGGTTTGATCTATAACAGATGCCCCCTAATGTGTGAGGTTAGAGGGAAACGATGGCCAAAATACATTATAATCCAAAGCCAGAGGAGGAGCAAAGAACGGCAGAAACAAGTCACAAGAACACTTGAAACAAAGATCAAGGTTAGCAAGCAATTACATCTTTGACATCATATAGATGTGCAGTGTGATACAACATGATCTCTGATACATAACAAGGGGATGTATATATAGCATGGCCACTTGGAATACAAGCGTGGATCCATGTCAAACTGAGAGATCATAGCCATAACAACAAACTAGATCTATGTCTCATGGAGAGCCAAATATAAGTGAGGCTCAATCTTGCACAACTTGGGTGATAACAGAATGAGGTAATGTCATCCAAAATCCCAAGGTCTTCATCCAAAAGAACTCTAGGTACAAACCCTAACCATGTGAATAGATGAGCTGACAGTCGAACATGGGGGGTATCGTTTGATTACCGGTCATTGATGTATACCGTTAACAAACGCGAGGACTTCCACCGATAATGATGATGGGGCCCAAGGTACCAAGTACGGTCCACCAAGTGTGAATAGATGGACATGTAGTCGAACACTTGGGGATCCTGTCGAAGAAGAGACATTGATGTATTCTCAACATTCAATAGCAAGGAAAATTGCCACTGGTGACTACAATTTCCAAGGTACTAACCGAAACTCTACACTTCATTCCCAGAGTAAAATGAGTTGATGTCGATGGGAAGAAGTCCATTGGAAGGGATTCCTTAAGAAATCCTCCATCATCCAACTCGAGGAACACTCAACTGGTATGAGCTGATATGGAATAATATGTAACAAGAGTGACACTAGGATGGTCGACACATGAGGTCAAGGTAAACTGCAGAATGGCCAACACAGGGTATATCCTTGAACAATGAGCACGACACAAAGTGCCTCTGGATGTTTCTGACATAATGGGGTAACTGATAATCCTGAAATGTAAGAGACATTATCAGACCCTCCATATGGTTGGAAGAATAGCACACTGGGGGAGTAAACAACTCGGAGATCAGGTTCACCCTGAGGTCAAAAACTAAACCCAACCGACAAGATAGACTCAAGTAGGTGTTGTGTTCAAGGATAGAACTGAATAAACTACCCTTGACATTGAAGATATGACACATATTTCCCATTCCTTATTCTTTTTAGATAAAAGAATACCTTTCCTGTTGTTTTAATGAGTCCAAGAAAGAATGAAAAAACTCAATAGATCCAACCATGTAAAAAGTTTAATGAGCCCATGGGAGGAAGACTCAGGACCTTCTTCATTATTTACAGAGTTCGAAGAAGAGATAGAAGATTACTCTATATTACTGATCTCTGGATTTTAATATCGACCCGAGATCTGTTCTTGCTCGTCGGTGTTTTAAATTTTAAGGAGTATAAAAAACTTAAACAACAGCTCCATATATCTGCTCGTGGATTTTAGTATCGAGCCCAAGTAGATTAATGCTCACCGGTGTTTTCCTATTTATAGACTATGAAAAACTTAAACAATCCTCTTTTCACCTATCCGTGGATTTTATATCGAGCCCGGATTGGTCTGTGCTCAGCGGTGTTTTCTTGTTTATAGAGTTGAAAAACTTAAACAGTCCTCTACTTACCCTCTCGTGGATTTCACATCGAGACCGAGTAGGTGAATACTCGCTTGGTATTTTCATGTTTAGAGAGCCTGAAAACCCTAAAGAAAGGCTCCAAAAGGTCATTTTTCATGCAGTTAGTCTCCTCCCCCGAAAAAGTATAAAACAAAGGGAAAATAACTATTCTAGTGCATACAAAAGTATACCTAGAGTATAAATTTTCCATAATTAATCCACCTAGGCCCGAAAAAGGGATAATTCTATACCTGAGTGGATGATCCTTCGATTACTTTAACGAGATCGAAGAGGACAAGCTTACTCGACAATCTTGTTTAGGTTTAAATAGTCCAAACAAGGGCTTAAAATGACTTAAAGGTCAGCTTCTGGATCATAGCTTCATAATCTGCCAAAACTAGGTCTTCAATAAAATATTAGTTAATGCGACAAAAAATCTTGAATGATATATGAATTTGAACTACTAACTAGTTGACAAGGTCTAACATCGAGAATTTTGAAACTTAGGAGATCGATCCTACAAAACTTTAAGGAAAAAATGGGAGCTGGATTAGTATTACACCATATGTATGTTTCAATTGATTAATTAGGTGATTTTGATAAAAAAAATTGAAACTATAGAGAACTAAACAATGGTGGGTAAAAATTAAAATCCAATTCATATATATAATTTCATTTTAAAATTCAATTTCCAATTTGTTTTTGTAGGGCAAAGATTTGGGGTAACCTTGGCATTTTCAAATCTCTGTGGCGATCAAATCAAGCATCCAAACACCGTTCTTCTTCCACCAAGTGAGTTAGAATCCTCCCCACTTGCATTTTTATGGTTTAGTTTTTATTTTTTGAGCCAAAAAATGCTTGCTATGCAATGCTTGCCACTCTTATTGCACGGGCGCTACTATGTAACAATAGCAGTAGCGTGTAAAGGAGATGAGCGCTACTATGCTCACACAGAGTAGCGCCCATACATTACTGTGTAGTATACATAGTAGTGCTTAAGCCTGAAACCTAAAAGCAAGCCCCGAGACTAAAAAAAATGTCACTTTTTGTGCAGGATGGTTCTTAAATGGAGGGAGAGAGAACATGAGGACATGGATAGGCTGGCCATGCAAGACCCGGCCACTCTCCATGCTCTCTGAAGATGCGGTTTATTGAAGTTTTATCGAACCATAAACATGAAGGCCTTAAACAAATTATTTCGAAGACTTATTCAGTACTGGGATGTGGATACCAATACTTTTGTCATTCGTGGGAAAACTTTGGAGCTTACAGGTGATGACATTTATTTCATTACTGGTCTCTCACGGAGGGGAGATGTAATAAATATGAAAGGGTCTTCTCGTATGGGCATAAGATCTGTGCAAGAGTACTTGAATACATATTGTGTGGCTAGAGTTGAGAAATCAGGAATCCAAATCTTGATTTCTACCATTGAAGGCCTCCCCCTTGAAGGTGATAGTGAGTATGACTAACCAAGTGGCAGGCAGTGCCTCACTACACCTAGCTTCAAGGCACTCTATGCATGTTGGTGTACAATGCTTACACGGTCATGTATATGATTGGTGTACTAGTTTATTGGCGAGCATGAAAGCTCAATTAAGAGGTTGTAAATCCGGCACAATGAAGAATTTTGGGTACGGTAGCATTTTGTGTACTTTCTTCTTTGAGAGGATGCCTGCTATTAGTTTGGGGATGCCTCTACCTCAGGTTAACCCCCGTGAGCCCAGACTAGGCCGTTTGGGTGACATATTCCTCCACTAGGGTGGGGGGGGAAAGTCACTACTGTTATCATACTGATGATTTCTAGGGGTGGTGGGAGAGGCAAGTGCCCGCTTTCGAGCAGTTTCCATATGCTGGATTGGATTTCCGTCATGATCCAGAACTGGTGCTTCCTCTAGGTGGAGCCTGGGGAGATATTGGTATGTTTAATTTTTGAGAATTATTTAATTTTTTCAAAATTTTCAAGTATTTGATTTTTATGAATGAATTTTGAAGTGCTAAACAAGTGTCATATGCAGATCTTGGGCCTGTCCGTCCCGAGGGACATCCTACCATCTTTGTGAAGCCAGCTGATATTACTGTAGCAGATGCTACGTTGGGGACCATAGAGAGAAAAGTGAGTCGGTTGATTCATGAAGTTCCTACATGCCGTATGGATCAGATACCTATTGATATGCAGGAAGATGTAGTTGGGGTGCCCCCTGCATGGCTTAGGGTGTTGCGGAAGATAGCTAGGCTAGTCATATGCTATCGCAATGTAGTAGATGATGATGAGGTTCCTCCTTATCCATAGGAGAGGGATACATTCTATGTATATATTTTTGAGGCTACTATGCCCAGTTTTGTACTTTTATGGCATGACTTGATAGACTTGTGATCCAAAACTCATATTTTTTTGATACAGTATCGGTTATTTACATATGTATGTGTTTGAATTTTATGTGTGCAATGTTGTTTATGAAAGTGTATGATACAAATGCCAGTCTAACACATAGTTTGCTAATGAATCAGCTAATGCGTTTATATTTCTTGGAATGTGTTCATATATAATAGAATCAAACTGTCTTTCCAATAGTCTAACTCATAGAAACTGATGTAGCAATCCAAGATCTCTAATCTGGTAGACACCTGTTAACTGAAATAAAATTAGATGTGAGTCAAGTCTTACATCCAAATGTGAAATTCCATGACTGAGAGCATCTCGGAGAAGTTCTATAAATGCACTGTATTCAACCACATTATTCATGGTAGGACCCAAACAACCCCCCCCTAAAGAGACAAGTTGGCCAACGGGTGAGTTAATGACCCAAGCTGCTGCTGCCAACTGACAGGTGTGGTGACTGACACCATCAGCAAATCCTAAGAAATGTTCAGTTGACATCTGGTACACGAAACGAAAAACACACATAAGATTAACTAACAAGCATAACGAAAACTAGCTTTACAAATATATACAACTATGTTACAAGAAAAAGTATGTCAGCCTAAGCATAGTACTTCTTCAAGTAGAGCCCATTTCTAGGCTCGGCCAACTTATTAACTTCATAATCTATTAGTTCATAGGCACCTTTCTTTAGTACTTTGGAAATTATATAAGGTCCGAGCCACCTGGATTTGAATTTGAAAGGTCCTAGGGGTTCTTTGTCTTGATCCCAAAGTAGGACCAAGTCTCCTTCAATGAAAACCCTAGGTTTGATGGATTTGTCATACTGTCCTTTGACTCATTTTTTGTGGACCTCATTTGTTGTGAGCGCGTCACGGCGCTATTCATCTAGATGTTCTAAGTGTAACAAACGTTCTTCTAGTATTGAAGTATCTGGTAGTAACTGAACTGCTAGTTTTAGTGAAGGAATCTCGCATTCAATCGGTACGACTGCTTCTATCCCATGCACAAGTTGGAAGGGAGAGAATCTGGTAGCAGTCTTAACGTTCGCTCAGTAAGCCCAAAGAGCCGGGTATAGCATGATGTGCCAGTTATTTCGACTGGCATTAACAGTTCTCTGCAGTATAACCCTTAAAGTTTTGTTCACTGCTTTGACTTGTCCATTCGCCTGTGAATTGTATGAAGACGAATGTTCTTGTCGAAAACCAAGTATTGTATACAACTCGGTCATCATGCTATTTTGGAAATGACTGCCATGATCAGTCACTATCTCTTTAGGTATACCAAACCGTGCAATAATCTTATTAAACACGAAATAAGCGGCAGTTTCTCCATCTGCCTTGATAGTAGGCATTGCCTCTTCCCACTTAGTAAAGTAGTCAATGGCAACGATGATGTAATGATGTCCTCCAGCCGAAACCGGATTGCAAGTCATGTAATCAACCCCCCATTTTTTGAAGGGACCTATTGTAATTACAGGATGAAGAGGAGCTGGGTGTGCCCTCATTTTCTTAGTGAAATAATGACACGGACGACAGCGTTTCACCGCTTCCACACAATCTTTAAAGATCGTGGGCCAGAAATATCCAGCATGCAATATCTTCTGAGCTATTGCCAACCCGGAAAGATGTCCCCCATAAGCTTCACTGTGGGCATCATTTAATACTGCTTCGGCTTCTTCTTGAGTTAAGCAACATCGTAAAATGGAATCTACCCCCTGTCGATACAAAGTATTTGAGATGATGAGGTAGTTATTCACATGGCTTTTGATTTTGCGTCGCTCTTCTCGAGAAAAAGTAGTAGGACACCTCAAAGTCTGGAGATATACTAAGATATCCCTGTAACATGGGTCAGAGGAAGCAATGAGGAAGATATGTTCATCTGGGAATGATGATTCTTCCTCAACGTATTCTAGGTCATTTGGGAACTCTGAGATTAACTAAGCGAACACTAGTGATTTCTTCGACTTGGCTGATTGGAAGACCAAATCGAACTCCTGTAGGCTTACAATCCATTTATTATATTTCCCACCAATGATTTGTCAGGTGAGAACGTATTGGAAAGGATTGACTTCTGCTATCACGGTAGTAGTTCGTAAAAGTATATAGTGACGAAGCCTCTGTACCACATAGACCGCGGCAAGTGCTAACTTCTCAACGTGCGAATATTTAACCTTAGGGGCTATCAATGCGCGAGAAAGATAGTAGATGACATGCTCTTGGAGCGTATCGTCTTCCTGAACTAAAACTATACCAATTGTATTAAGAGACGCTGCCAGATATAAAAGAAAATCTTTTGCGTAGTCTGGCGGGCTCAACAAGGGTGCTGAAAGAAGTTCCTTTTTTAAGGCTTCAAAGGATGCTTGAGTAGCCTCGTCCCACACAAAGTAGGAGTCTTGTTTGATTAGCCTCATAAAACCTTTAGTAATTTTAGCATAGTTTATGATGAATTGCCGTAAGAAATTAGACATGACTTGTAGACTTTGGAGTTGTCACAAGGTGTGACGAGGAGGAAAATTTATAATCGCCTCTACTTTCAGCGGGTCGACCATTATGCCATGACTAGAGACAATGAAGCCGAGTAGACATCCCGATTTGACACAGAACACACACTTATTAGGATTTAAACGAATTTTATATTGTCTACATCTTTCAAACACCTGTCTAAGATGAACTAGATGATCTTGTCTCTTTCGAGATCGTGCCGGGAGATCATCCAAGTAAGGTTCTACTATGTGTTTGATATCATGAAAAGAGAAATTCATCGCATGCTGGAAGGTAGCTCCAGCATTCTTCAAGCCAAATGGCATCTTCCGGTAAGCAAAGGTCCCCCATGGGAAAATGAAAGTTGTTTTAGGCTGATCCTCGGGTTTGATTTGTATTTGATTGTATCCCGAAAATCCATCCATGAAAGAGAACATCTCATGTCCCACACAAGCATCTTTGATTTGATCGATAAACGGTGTAGGATAGTTATCTTTCGGACAAGCTTTGTTCAAGTCCCGGAAGTTAGTATGGAATCTAATGGTACCTTACTTCTTATCAACTGGAACAGGGTTTGAAACCCATTCCGTCATGTCAATCGGATAGATGAAACCGGCTTTAAGCAACTTTTCAACCTCCACCTTGATGGCGGCCACTTTTCTAGGGTTCACAGGACGGAGCTTTTGTCTCACAGGTTTTGCGTTAGGGTATTTCGTGGTGACATGCTCCACGATGGCTAGGTCTAGACCTGGCATCTCCTCATATGACCAGGAAAAAACGTCGCGAAATTCTTTAAAAAAATTTGTATACAAAGCGATCTCTTTTGGAGAACAGTCTACACCAATAAAAATGTTTTCCACGACCTCGGGTTTGGTGGAAATGTTGATTGGAATTGTTCTCGATATGTTAGCCATATTTCCCTCAACATAAACAGCTCCCGAAGTAGAAGGAAAATATGACAAGTCAACCAATCCACCAGGTCTCACAAGGAATTCCCCTCTCTCAATCGTATCTAGATTTAGAAGCATGTAGGACTTGTGGTGCATATGTTCCCATGGTTGGTCCAGGCCCATCATGACTTCTAAGATGGCTTCATCAGATGGAAAAACCGTGTCTAAACAATCGAACTAGTGAGTGGAATTCAGTGACCACGGCGGAGCATAGTCCATATCTGACTCAGCAGACTAGCGGAGTCATGATATGTTACATTTCAACATGTTGTGTTTCCATATAGGCCACTTCTGCAATGGATGGAGGCACAAAACGTTCTGATGTAGTGGGAAGGATCCAAGGATCAGTTCTTAAACCAACCATGAATGTTTCAGTAGTAGTACCCACATCAAAATGCATAAAAAGAATAGGGGAGGGGAGGTCGAAAGTGCCTATTAACGACCCATACAGCCCTGCTCCTAAACTATCAATAACTGGGGGGGTTTGATTAGCTAAGGGAATTGTGGTCTCTGAAGAAGTCTGGTTGTTTCTCTGAGTGAAAGAAACCTGATCGACTGTAATGAACTTACCTTCAAACAAGAACATAACAACTCAAAAAATTGCCGATGCAATAGCTCGCATGGCATATGTCCAGCTCCTTCCTAATAACATATTGTAATCAAGCGGAGCATCCAGAAATTCTACTTCTACAGCAACTGTCTTACCGGCAAATGTGACATCAAATGATGGCAAAACCCATGTGGGCGGAAAGTCCTGCCATCAAATGCAGTAAGTAGTGTGTTAGAAGGGGCTAACTTGGGGGAACCCAAAGCTTTCCAACAGGAAATGGACATTACGCAGGTCGACACACCTTCATCTACTACAGATTGTCTGATGGTCATTGGGCCATGGACGACTTCAATCTGAAGAGAAACGTGGTAGGGCAACTGGTATTTGATATCAGTCATATCAAATCGCACAAACATGTTAGAGGATTCCATACTTCCAATATCTGCCAGAAGTGCATTCTATTGTAAAGGAAAACTTTGCAAGACTTCTAAGGTAGACATGGCACAAGGGGTCTGGGCGAAATCTTCAACCACATTATAGTTGGAGGTGGCCCGAGTGTTGGGATTTTGCTATGCCCATTTCAAGACACCTTTAGGGATATTGGGCATTGGGTCCACATGTATGCAGAGTGGAGTGGAGGATTTTGGAATCTCTTTATCCTTTTTTTGTGCGTCCGAGGTATAATTCTTGGCTCTCGTTTGTAAGAGTGCATCCGAATTAACTATGTTAATAAAATTTTGATCAACCGTATCATGTGTAGTGCCCCCAGTGTTGGAGGTGCCAGAAGTTGAGCTCTGCCCCTTAGGGAATGGATCTTTCAATACGACAGGCTTCTTTTCTCTTAATAGCTTCTAGGCTTCTTCAAGCAGAGGGCATTGGTGAGTAAGATGGTCCTGCTTGCAATGTTTACAAGGGAACTTAACCTTCTTTTTCTCTTTGTTACCCTCTTCGGAATTATTTTTTTTTGGGATTCTAATGGTTCCCCTCTCCTTTCTTTCCCTTCTTTTTGTTATTGGGCTGCCGAGGGCCCTTTTGATTGTTCTGAACCTGGTTGACAGGTTCAGAAGTAGAAGGAGAGGTTGTGATGGAAGAAACTTCTGCAGTCGATTGTTTGACAGATAAGGCATGAACCTGTTTGGTTAATTCTTCGAAAGCTGCAGAGTCAACTAAACCCACTATGTCGTCAGCATGTGGTCCAGGTTTAGGTCTACTCAGATCGGTATTCGATCACGGTGCATCTGGTATGATCTCATATAGTAACCCGGATTGTGCATAGATGAGATCTAACTGCTGGGTCCGTAGGATGGCTTCTTCCTCGTTAGACACTCCAGATGTAGCTACTTCCTTAGAAATGTAAGGAAGGAGTGATTTCAAATACCACTCAAGAAAGAATTATGGAGGCATGTTGGCTTTAATGAGCCTCTTCCGTCTTCGCCACTCCTGAATGTGATCAGATAAATGAGTGGCTTTATTTTTCCTAAATGTAGACAAAAGGTCCGTTCCGGCATCATACCGAACAAGAAGCTGGAAGTGATTCAAAAAGATAGTCGTGAGACCCCCAAAATTAAAGAATGTAGCTGCAGGTAACTCAATCTACCATTTGGCTACAGCATCGGTTAAAGTCCTTTGGAACAGTCTCAATCTAATGGAATCTTCATTTAATGAGTTCAAGGAACACCATAAATGGAAAGTAGTGACATGGTCACCAGGGTCTTCACCTGTTTTTCCTTCGAACTTTGGAATGTCTGAAGGTAACTTTATAGGAACTGGTGGCCATGTAGCGTTATGATACACTGGATCGTTGGTCAGTTTGGAAAGATCTGGCAAATTTAAAGTTGCTAGAAATGGTAAACAAGACCAGTAAGACAGTACTTGATAAGATGGGGTTAGAAAAGGGGAACCACTCATGGTTTGACCCGTGAACTGCTGGTAGGGGTTGCCCCCAGCCGTCTGCTGGTAGGGGTTACCCCTAACCATCTGTTGGTAAGGGTTTCCCCTAGCCATCTCCTGATAGGGGTTTCCACTTACCATCTGTTGATAGGGGTGTCCCCCAGCTACTTGTTGGTAGGGGTTTCCCCCTGCCATTTGTTGTTGCATGAAAGTATTATTGAAATTTCACCACCCATATGAAAGTGGGTTAGTACTCTGTGGGTTCATCCGCTGTGGTTGGGTGTTATCCTTGCCATATTGCTGGTTAAAAATGTTACCCCCTCCTCCTGAAAATAAGGAAAAAGGGACATTACCTGCAGGCATATTACATTGATTCATGTTGGGAACTTCAAAGGGATTGAAACCAGTGGTAGCTGACGTAGACGGTGCGGTAATGGTACTCATGACAGGCATAGTTGCAAAAGCACTTGGCCCCACAGCGGGTGTGGAAATCCAAGTACTGCGTATATGATATAACGGTTGAAACAAAGGAGGTGGCACTAAATTTGTTGTACTGCTAGGTCCAACAGTAGGTGTAGAGGTAGATGCCATAGTTGTTGAACTCGGCATACCTAACGTACCAATATTAAAACTTAAATATGGAGTGGACACAGAGGTTGTTTGTGCCAAACTCGGTGTAGTAGTAAAAGGAGGATTTACAGTGTTAGTGTTCATACCTATGGTGGGAGTTTGTGGAACTCCCTATTCACCTCCTAGAGTAGACATCAAATGTCCAAGCAAGAAATTATATGCACTGTAATCGAACTACTGGAAACCAACCGGTAACAGAAGCGGATTTCTAGGATTAGTTAGAGGAGGATTAAAGGGAGTGCTATACTCTGAAAAAGTAACATCTTCAATCTCAACTGAACTAAAATGTCGTTGATCTGGAGTACCCAGTTGTGGTTCCTCAGGAACCTATATTTCACGGTTTTCTATTATTGTTTGTTGTTCTTGAGGAAACTCAATTTCAAGTGGTAGTTCCTCAGGAATTCCTATTTCAGGATTTTCCATTGTAAAAATTTCCTCAGGAAGTTCTGTTTTAGGAATGGTTTCTAAAGAAACAATGGGGTTTACCCGCTGTTGTCTAGCTGGCGGTAAAGGTTCTGTTCTAAGTGGTGGAAGGTTTTGAAGACTTCTCGATCTATGAAGTTCTTATCTCTCCGTGATTATATATATAAATAAAAACTAGAAAACCTAGTGGCCACTAAGACTAAGGGGAAAACAACACGCCAACTAAAAATTCCTAAGTATGCAAACCAAGCAAACGAGATGTCGTCCAGAGAAGAGTCTGGGATGATGAGGTCCCAGAAAAAATCAATGAAGGATGAAGAACAGTTACCCAGGGTCCACAATACAATGAATAAGGGTGCAAGCGCTGGAATCACCCAACAGCCCTCCCAATGACCTACAAGGGATTTCCTCCCATGTCTATCCTAGGTACAGCAGATATACCCTCTGCTGTCACCTGTGTATGAACCTATGGTCAGATAGTAAGGATACCACAACACCAAAAACTCTTGGGGGGACAGTCTCTGGTCGAATCAGAAGGCGTGGGCAGGGTAACTGAGCCCGAAACTCAAAAGAGTCCCCAAACACGATCCAATCCTAGTATATGCTCGAAACTGAAAGTAGGAGGAGTATTCCCAACAATCTGATCTCACAAGACCTACTGCATAGATCCCAGGCAATCTTTGAGTGAAATGGGTTTACGTGTGATAGTCAAACTACGATTTTTGCATAATGTGTGATCTTGAGTGGTTTAAGGTGATTTAAACTCAAGATTCTAACCAAGACTAGTTGGTGTAGTGTATCCCTAAAAACGAAAAATTGTTTCTATTCAATTTTATTAAAGATTTGTAGGGATTTTATTACTCGAAAGGTAGTGCGTTTGTGTGGCGTGGTTGCAACAGAAAAGAAAAAGTGCATAAATTCTAACTTTCGACAACAAAACTTTTTTTTTTATTTTTTCATTTAAAATTCTTTTCCAAACTGAAAAAACTGAGCAAATCTACTTAAATTTCTTTTTTGTTTTCTTTTAAAATTGTACACAAAATAACCTATGCTATCTTGTAATAAATATAAGCCTTATTAATCTTAAGCTACCAAATTTTTTGCTTTTTCTGTTATTATAAACGAAAAAGAAATATAAACATGGAAAGCAAATAAGACTTGTGTGGAAAATCTAAGTATGGCTAAAAATGGTTCCTAAGCTTACAGTTGTCAAGGCACTAGCTCAACAAAGACTTTTCCTACAGGTTTTTTGCAAAAGATAAAGCCTCTATAATCAGAAACAAAGTGGGGAGAAAACAAAGGAGAAAGATACTTAAAACTGGGAATCCAACACAAGAGGACTGGCCCAAAGCATAAAACCCTAGAAAGACCACTATGTCAAGCAAAAGGTAGGCAAGCAAGATACCAACCACCCTACTAATACAAGGACTGAGAAATGAATCAGCCTAAAACACTTTAAACACACTTGAAACCAGAAAAGACAGCAAGTCACAGAACGTTGGAAATCAACAAGTTCGGAAGACACCCTAAAGGCTCCAAAAATAGAACAAACCCTAAAACAAAGGATAAGATAGGTAAAGAGCGAACAAATGTTGCTACAAACAGCGAATGCAAAAGCCTACAGGTTTTTCAATCAACAACATAAAGTCAAGGAAAGAATAAGCGGAAGTGTTCACCAAAGAACAAAACCTAGTCTTCCAAAAAAGTTATAAACAGTCCAAACATTCCACAGGTAAGCAAGCGATCTAAATATGGTAAAAAGACTCAAAGAAAGGTTCTACAACTTAAAGAAAAGTTATAAACCTCAAATACCAGTCAAGGAGATCTAAAAACAAAGTCAAATGACCACCAAAAAGGCTAGAAGCTCAAACATACCACTAACAGAAGGCTACAGGAAATATACCCTACTGTGTAGTAGAGAAACTAGTGCTCCTGAAGAGATGGGCGCTATTGTATGTATAGAAAAGTAGCGTATGGTCAATACAGTATGTATAACAAATTAGCGCTTAAGTCTTAAAAGTTAAAAACCGACTTTGAAAAGATGTAAAAAGACTAATTGAAGCAGATAAAAACAAGCAAGGGGGTACCTACAGGGTTTCTCAGCACATAAAAAGAGTTTAAATAGTCCTGGGAAGACAAACAAGAAAGGTTTCCTAGAGAAAAAACACAATTATCCCCAGTGGAGTCACCAGTCTGTTGGCGAGAAAAACTACCCTATAGCAAGGAAACGGATACTATCAACTGAAAGGGGATGACAGGTAAGTGTATTAAATACATTACAGATATGTTCATGAAAAGAAATAGGTTATAGGCCTTGAGAACATACCTTTCGAATGATGTTCAATCCTAGTTCTTATTTGATCTTGCGCTCGATCCTCAAGTCCACCTCTCGTTCACTAAACCTGCAATACAAGTACCTTTCTCAGCGTATCTTGGATAATATATAATGATGGAAAAAGACAAAGCAATTTAAACATCCAATATTAACCAAACATATCCAAACAAGTATATTACTTCAATGAACACTTAATTTGGGACAAGAAAGATGCTTCAACCTTTTATTGATAAATGAAAATTGATGTTACAAAATATACCTAACTTTGTGACATGCTCTTGCAACTTGATCCTGGGGTCCTGCTCTTCTCTGGATTGGATGTCTTCCAGCATAAACTCCTCCAATGCAAGCTTCTCTTTAAAAGTCTCTTAATAACATTCATGTTTCTAACCCCTCTCTTTATTCTTCCCTATATTTATAGGACAAGAGAAGCAGTTCAAGTCGAGAGATGGTTATGGAGGAAGTTGGGGATGTTGGGAAACCAACTACAACTAATCCTCTTCATGAAATTAATTATTTTTTAATCATCTTTTGAGATGTACGCTACTATTGCTCAGTGAAGTAGCGTTCAGGGCACTACTATAGTGCTTGTAAACTAGCGCTCATCACTTTTTGAATGTTGAGCGCTACTTTGCTGAAGAGGAGTAGCGCTCATGAGGCTTGAGCGCTACTATTACACACTGGAGTAGGGTATAGGCATTAGTCTATTGAAGTAGAGTAGCGCTCATATATCAGAATGACATTTTTAGGGTTTTTTTAGTGTTGTTAGGAAGTGAAGTAAGTCAAAGTCTCATCTAGGTTCAACATGCCCCTCCATCCAAGTTGTCCTTTTGTGTGATCAATAGCTTAAGGTGATCACGAACAGAGAGGTGCAGGTTTGATCTATAACACTAGCAGGAGTGCAAATGAACTAGTCGCTCTTCTTGTGAAATGATTTGATGGAGGATGTCATCGCAACATAGGAAAAAGTAAATACATTCATGTATTCATGGCTATTGATATTGATCGCGCTAGTTGAATGGAGGGAACCATCACACTCCAAAGGAATGGAAACATAAATTTCCAAGGTGTACCAAGGAGCGCGATACCGAAACTTGTGGGAAATAAAAAACAACAAACGCCAAACAAATAACAATATTCAATTCTATATTTTCCTAGATATGATGCGAATATATGTATAAGCAATACCACGATTAACAGAGCAGGCAGTGAAAAAATATCGGTGGATCGCAAGGATGTCGGTAGAGTATCAAACAATATACATCCAGGTGTGGGCATATCCACAGAGGGAGTGGCTACCGATACAATACAAGCTCAGCGATGATGAACTATACTCCATCATTGAAGGGTGGGTAGGGGAATGGAAGGTTCCAACAATAGAAGATCAACTGTCTAATCTGGAGAATGGGAAATCAAAAACTGGACCAAAGGAACTGGAAGAGGTGAAGGAATCAGAAATTCAGGAAGAATGTGCAGGAGAAGGAGACCCTATGGAAGAACAGTCGCGTACATTAAGTCACAATGGGGCGTCGTCAGTAACCCCCACATATTCATAATTAGAATCAAAATGAGAGGAAACAACAACGAAGCACACAATGGAGCATGGCAAACTGAGTACAAATGATGGCCTTCCTGATGAGAAAATTAACAAACTCGTGGAGAAAATAACGACAGTGGTGGAATATAACCAGGGGAAAGTCATTGAGCATGCGATTGATTTTTTCCATTAGGTATCATAGTTGTTACACACATGGACAAATGCAGTGACCAAGACAAGGCTTCCGAAAGGAGAAGCGTGACCAAGTGCATCAATACACAGATTCAAGGTGGAAATTGACACAAGGTCGAAAATAGTGCAGATATTACCCAATTCCATCACTACCAGTGATGATTACCTGGATGCCACACTGCGAGGGCACGACCTAATCAGTATCGATTTCAAAATGTTCCCAATTGTTATGTTGGATAAAGATCATCCCAAGGCTAGTGATGAAATAACCAAACGAGAAGCCACAGCACATGACCAAATGGTTGAGTTTAAACAACAAGTACAAAGCATCGAGGCAGAGATTCAATGCCTCTAAGAGGAGAAATAAATGAGTATGAAGGACACAATGAAGACCATTGAATACTGAAAGAGATTGGAGCATGCCATCTCCATCGCATGCAGAAAAGCACTCTGGTTAGGCGCGGTCATTGCACACCTGCGAAAAGAGAATGAATACCTACAAGCTAGGACACTGTCAAGCACACCATCAGAACAAATTGAGGAAAGGAAGAACGCAATTGAAGAAGCTTTGATAGAGATTAGAGCACTAGAAAAATTGGTGCAAAAAATCATGGAACATGTCAGACAATTTTGGGGAAGCTTGGTATGGGATGAGCACTTGCATCAGTTAAAGTTGCAACACAGAGAAACAGAAGTGAAACTGGAGGAATCAAGGGGATCACTTAAGGAAATTCCCCTATTGGTGCAGATGTCAAAGGAAACCAAGTTGAAAGAGCTACAAAATCTGTTCAACAAAGGCCATACAAGACATAAAAGAAGAACATCGCAACTAGATAAGCTACAGATGAAATTTGAGCATTTGGCAGTTAAAACAAATGGACGGAATGCACAAGATCAAAGAAGAGTTGCAGAAATCGCACTAGATGAATGGCGAACATCCAACAGACTAGGAAGTAGAAGATTGTGTAGCTCTCAAGGAATCAACAAAAGAAGTTGTTGATTAACTCATGAGATATTATGATGAATTCAAGATGCACGTAAACACACCAAGATTTTCCAGCTCAAGTGTCTTGAGGGCGAGCCATAATTTTGTGTTGGGGGCCTGTTGGCACGGGTTCGGAGTGCACAAGTGCAGAACCCAAAGCAGGGGAAGGGTCAAAGGAAAGAATAAAGGACTGGTCGCAAAGTTGAGATATGCGGAATTAATTGGTTAAGTTAGTTAGCGATGGGTCATAAGGATCATTTGTAATGGCTAAGTGCGCCTATAAGTAGAAGTAAGATTGTAATCCTAAGGAAGGATTGAATTGAGCTTACAGGCATCTAAAGAGAATAATTTGTTTTGTGATTGTAAGCTTAAGGGAACCTTCTTTGGGACTGAGTTATGCATTATGAGATGATACCTTCGCACACGCCTCTGTTTTTGTCTTTTGGATCTTTATATGGAAGTATTTATCTAGTTTTGGTCTCTTAGATAGTGGTTCTGGAATGTTGGGAATGATGACTATGCATCTCTTTCTTTTGTTTGTCGCAATATATGATTTTTTCTTGAGATCACAATAGATACCTCCGCGACTATGTTATGTACTGTAGATTCCTCAAACATGCTTTGCTAATTTTTTTAATTCATTAATTATGTGATGGTAGCACAGTTAAGGGTTAATAGGATGATAATATGATTTCATGATGCGAATGAAAATCTATGTCTTGTGTTGCGATTGAGAGTAAAATAGTGTATGTCTTCTCAAAACTGCAGAAACTTGGTTCCTATAGCCCCCCTTAGACATCTTGGGTGAGACCTCACTCACTCTGCAGGTGTTACTAGAAAGGGTAACACCTTTCTGGGTCGATGCTTAAGGTTGTCTGATAGATCTTTGTTGACAGCAATGTGAAGTGAAGCTCTGTTGATAGAGCTGTGTCAACATGCCATGGATAGTACTATTTCTATCCAATATTATTCAGGGATCAACATGCGACAGTAATAATTTCCTTTTGTCTAATAATATCAGGTTGACTATTGTGGAAAAAACTACACAAGTGCACTCTTCCACCTTGTAAGGGGCTAGGACTTGTAGGCTATAACAAGGCCTCAGTCCTTGGATCCCCTATGGGTTTGTTGGTTGGTTTTCCTCCAAGTGATCATGCAAGAGATTGTTAGTGTCATTCACATACAAACAAAGAAACATCGAAAAATACAAAATAAAAGATATGGGGGGGGAGAATGCAAACTCCAATAACAATCGAAGATATGTTAAACCACTTTTATATTTCCCAGTGGTATAGTTGTAGAACACCTAGGAGGTGTGCGATTCAAGGGAATCCAAAAATATCTGTTAGGGAGGACTTTGTTTTCCAAAATAAATGCTAATTCAATGGTGAAACAATGGAGAGAAACTCTTTCCCCTTGATGGGAGTTGGAAAGGGAGCTTGGGAATGCTCACAATGGCATGAACTGGTGGGCTATGAGGAAGATCCAACTCAAATTGATAAGCATAACCTTGTTATTGGTTTCTCTCTACCAAATGCATGCCAATGGCTTCCTTTTATGTGCCAAGAGGTGGCCAACAAACAACTAGATGTAAATGTGAACTAATCTTCTCCATGAACTAGTTCCAAGGTACATATGGGGGGCTAGTTAATGACACCAAGCACTGTGTGAGGAGACAAATTTGTATCCTTGGAGAGGATTGAGTCTTCAATGTGTCACGGAAATTTAGGGGTCCCGCCATTGTATAGTAGCATGACTATCAAATGAATATATGTGCGGGTGTAGCGCGGACATTGTTCTGGTAACCTATGCTATAGTGCAAGTTGATTGTGTATTACCCATGCCACCCCTTCTTGTTTTTTGGAACTTTTGAACACATGTTGTCTTTTGGATTTGTTGAGGATGCCTTTGGTGAATTCCATTCTTTATATTTATGACACCTTACTAGAAGAATCACAAAATGGTCGCATGTGTGTGAATTTTAGGTGTTAACAGATGACCCTTGATGTATGAGGTTCATAGGGTACTGTAGAGCCGATAATGCATCATGTTTTCTTATATTTTTCTCATGTTTTGTAGGACAAATCATATGTGGAATATATGTTCCTCCCATGGGGAAAGGTTGTTGGTGATGACCACTGGGATGTAGTAACTAATAATTTTTATACAAACGAGGTGGGCATACCGATGCTTGTGAAAAGATGTCAATATGATTATAATAATAGAGGACAAAAAGGGTGTCATTCGAATATACTGTTGGGACATGGATTAAGTTGGCATCAAGTCATGTGAGAGTAAAGAACACAAGAACTGCTGTGGAGTGTTGAATAAGTGTAACTGTTGATGATCATGATAATCCCATGGGGGTGGGGGACCGTTATGGTGTGTGAAGCTATCTGAGAGGTTTAGTTTTCCAGATGGAATGTGGCCATGATTTGAAAATGTTAACACAACTACCTTCCAAAGTATGTCTCCCCCTTATTAAATAATGTTTTGACATCGAGCATAGGGGAAACCACTTAGTTAGGGAGCACTAATGACTCTCCCTAGTAAGTTTGAGGTGATCCCTTATGGTGATTGAAAGGGAACCCAAGGTACAACCTCAACTACTCCAAATATCAGAATATAGTCTCTTGATATCGACGAGAGATGACACACATGATAATATGAGAGTCTTACCCTAAGGACCAAGAGAATATTGTAACCAACTGGTGGACGAACAAGACTGAGAAAAGACTGGGTTGATAAGTGTGGGTCTCAAAAATTCCTTTGATGGATGTAAACATGGGGAGTGGGGACAGTATCTTTCCTTTCAGAACGACATGGATTGAAATGGAATGAGACAAATTGCAAATGAAAGGAATTTGATGGAGATGCAAAACGAAGGGTGATGGTAACGGGAAAAAGAATACTGCTGAGAAGATGGATACTCAAATACATCGATCAAAGGTGACCATGGGTTTTTCCCAAATGAATATGGTGTTTCCTCCATGTGAGGTGAATGGGGGAACTTTTTGTACATAAATAATAATGGTGGGGTCCCCACAGTTTTGGGTGTGTTCGGGGACCGATTTGACTATGAACTGATCCCCCACGGTTTATAGTGGTGTTGGGTGTGTGAGTTATCTCAAAGAAAACACCTAATATTTAATTATCGACCGAGGTTGGTAATCTTAGAGTTGAGTAAAAATATATGCTAAGGTAGAATGACACCTAAGATTTCGGTTTGTCAGACCTTAAAAATATTTAATAAAGAAAAGATCGAAAGAAATTTCAAAATGAAACATTGAGTCAAACTTCAAAAAAACAGTAAAAGAATTAAGTCAAACTTAGTTAAACAGATAAACTAGAATAGTATCAAATCATACGACTCTACTTTATAATTGAACAATGGAAACTGATTGAAAAAGCAAACTATGAACTATGAAAATGGAAACTATACAATTTCCTATTCTAATCTAAGAATTAGAAAAGCAATTGTAGATAAATTAGAGACCTATCTATGAAATGGATTAATTTAATGATAAATTAGAAAGCTATGATAATCAAAGCAAATTACAAACTGTTTAATAATTCCAAAAACTAATTCAAGAAAAACATTTATTCCCATTGTAGCTAGGGTTTTACCCCTAGCTTGTGCAAATGAGCACCTACTAAGGAGAATGGTCTCCTTAGTAGCAGTTCAGTAAGTGTAAACAATTAAGCTAAAACAACAATTAAATTACTTCTAAAATATTGCATGAAACATAAAGAAAAGATATAAAAAAGTAGTTTTGTATTGATATTACCTCCAATGTGGAGGTTGATGAAGCCCTTTGCAGTGTCCAAGAGGATGCTCCAAGCTTCAGTATGCTCCTTCTCCTTCTCCAATGGTGGGGATGGGCCAAAAGTGGCTCTCAAGGTGAAAATAGTTCAATGATGAACTAGGGTTTCGAGAGAGATTTTGGCAGAGTAAGGGTGCTTGTGATTGTGGATCTGGAATAAGGGATCTCCATCACCTATTTATAGTTTTTTGGTGGTGGAGTGCTGACCCATGGTTTTGGGAAACACATGGTTTTGTGCAGTTGTATAGGGTTTTTTCCTCCTTTTCCTCATTATTTTATATTTTTTATTCCTTTTTAGGGGATTTTTGCTATTTTTGGAGGAAAAGGGGGTTTTTTAGCCTTTTTTAGGCTATTTTGATGGTTTTGTGGCCTTTTGGAGGCATTTTAGGCCTTTTGGAGGCTTTTTAATGGGATTTTTTGGGATTTTAAGGGAAAAATGGTAGGAAAATGGACAAATGAGCCATATAATGTGGTAGATGAGGTAGTCAACACTTTTTGGGTGTTAACAGATTGCCCCCTGATGTGCGAGGGCAGGAGCTCATCGTATGGCCGATGGACATCATAAGTCATGAATGGTTTTCCTGGGATGTGGAGAGAAGAGAAGAAACAAACTGAAGCCCGGAACAATGATCCCGAACAACTGCAAGAACTTAAAAGTACATAACCTCAATAATGGATGAGGAATCATCTGATCATATGGACGAGGCGGGCATTCCCATGCTCGTATCAGGATATAACATAACAATAACAATGGGGTCCAAAAAATGGGGACCTAAAATATACATGACCTCAAATACTGACTGAGGTATAATCTCAATATATGGACAAGGCGGGCATACCCATGTTCGTATCAAGATACATAAACATAACTGTGAGGCCCGAAAAAGGGGGACCTGTAAGATACATGATCACTGTGTACATCATAAGAGTCCAGAGGGGACACAAATCTGGGACATACTGCTGAGCTGATCATGTGTGAACTGAAAAACTGGTGCACTGGAACAATCAACAGTGCTACTGAGTGTGATACCAAAGGAACTGATGAGCTGCTGGATCATAGTGACTGGGAGCAACAACCTCGATGGTACACTAAACTGGAATAAACCTGGGTACTCAAGGAAGCATAGAACTGGATGGCTTCCGAATACGATCGCCAACGCAGCCCGGACATCCATGGGAACATACAACTGGGCGTTCCGAAGTGACTCACCAATGTGCTAGAGTCAAGGGAAATCCGGGGTCTTCGACTAAAAACTGATGGGATATAATCCTACGCGATCCTCCACGATGCGATCAAGGTGCTGAAGTCGAGCATGGGAGGAACAACCACTCAGAGAGGCAATGATGATTCCTCTCGGAATGATCCGTAGGCACTTACCACAGATGGTGATAAGTCCAAGGCGTAGGGACCTCTGGGCCTATCCTCTGGAATAGAGGAGCTGTCGTCGACAGAGGGAGACCTGCAACTATCAAGGCAATGATGTTTCCTTGACAGGAGCGCGAGGTACAAGACCGAAATGTGATAGTGCTGATGGCAGGACTGATAAACTGTGGAGGGACTACTGGGCAAGTAGAGTGCAGGGACTCAAACTTCCTTTGTTCAGAGTATGATAATGGGAATGATCTGGCAGCATATGAAACTGACTGAGGGGAAAGGGATCATAGCTGTAATGGATCTGGGAGGATAACTGGCTGAGGGAGACTCAAGCTGGTGCAAAATGGCAGAAGACTGCTGAATACTCTGAACAAAGGCGACCTGATTGGGGGTGTTGCCGAGATGATCAATCATAGTGCCAGGAGGCACAGGGGAAAAATTCTTCATGGGTTAAGGAACTAGAAGAAGTGTGTGTAAAAATGGTACTGTCGTGTGGATTTTACGAGCCCAGGACAGTTCATGCTCGTGGTTGCTTTCAATTTTAAGGAGTCTGAAAGCGATAAGAAGACTCTGAAGTAATGGAATGGCACTGTCGTGTGGATTTTCCGAGCCCAGGACAGTGCATGCTCGTGGTTGCTTTCAATTGTAGAGAGTCTGAAAGCAAGTAAGAAGACTCCAGGGGGTTGCTTTTTCGTAGATTTAGTCTCCAAAGCCCAAAGAAGCATAAAAGGATGCAATGAAGAACTCTTCTAGCCGGTGTGACTAGAGTATTCCTTTTTCGTAATTAGTCTACCAGGTCCGGAAAAGGGTTAAACTTATACCAGATAGATGCCCTTTCAGGTACTTTAACGAGCATGAAAGGAAGCAAGATTGCTCGGCGATCTTTTCATTCTTTTAGGAGTCAGAAAAGAGCTTAACAGAAACTCCCGAAGTGCCTTTTTCGTAAAGGAGTTGTCCGGCCCGAAAAAGGGGTAAAATTATACCGAACAAAAGGAATGGCCAGGCAAGGAGGAAGTGTTCGATCAAGGCAGATGTTATGGTGACCAAGAATGAGGGTGTTGGGGAACACTGATGGGCCTCCTTGCGGGGGAGATGAAATGGTGGCAAAATAACGAAACATTTGCAGTATGACAGGAGTGAATGGCTCATGTAAAAAAGTGGAACAATCCGATAGCAGCCGATGTGGCACGCAAACCGAGGCAGCAAGGTGTCGGGACACAATGTTGAAATTGTACCAAGTGAGAGCGAGAAATGATCTCAAGCATCATCACGAGCTTGGAAAAATGAATCCGGCGATATAAAGGATGTCAAAAACGGGTAACGACCGATGTGGCACGCAAACCGAGGTGACAAGGGCATTTTGAAAAAGGCCTAGAAAATATGGGGGTGAGAGCGAGAAATGATCTCAAGCATCATCACCAGCTTGGAAAAATGAATCCGATGATATAAAACATGTGAAAAACGGAGAACGGCCGATGTGGCACGCAAACCGAGGCGACTAGTGGCGTCGGAAAAATGGGCAAAAAATGACGGAATAGAAATAATGCAACGAGGTGACCATCATGACGGTCTGGTCGTGCTGATTCCAGTGGTGGAAACGGTTTGAAAAATGGACAAAAACAAAATGAAAGTATTGTACAACGCAGACCAATGAGGCCGCGGGTTTCTTTTATGGGTAAAAACGCTTGAGATACAACCCATTACGAGGGTTGCGCAAAGGACGGCCTTCGGAGTCAGCTAAGATGTATGCCCCCTTGCCGAGGCAGGTCTGCATGATGTAAGGGCCTTGCCACATAGATTCAAACTTCCCTTTACCGGTTTTGTCATGGGCTTGGTCATAGGCGAGGACGAGGTCCCCTTCGTGGAAAGTTCGAGGGTGAACATGTTTATCATAACCGGCTTTGGAGCGGTTTTTGGCAGCTTCGATGTTCTGGAGAGTGGCCCGACGGTCTTCATCGGCTTGTTCTAGTTGTAGCAAACGCTGCTCGATGGGGGAGGTGTCAGGGAGAAGCTCAACGGTGATCTGTAAGGTAGGAATCTGACACTCGATGGGGAGGACAGACTCTACACCGTGAACTAGATGAAATGGTGTAAAACCAGTGGCGGTCTTAGTGGAGGTGCGGTAAGCCCACAAGGCAGGGAACAACATGTGGTGCCAATTGGACTTATGCTTGTCAACCGTTCGTTGGAGGATGGTTTTGAGGATTTTATTGATGGCCTCTACTTGGCCGTTCCCTTGGGGGTAGTAAGCAGAGGAAAATTGGTGTTCATACTTAAGGAGGGTGGATAGTTCACGCCAGATGACATCTTCGAAGTGTGAACCATGGTCAGAGACTAACTGCTTAGGAACCCCGAATCGAGCGATGACATGGTTGAAGAAGAAGCGGGCAGCAGTGTCGGCGGTACAATTGAAGGTAGGCATGGCTTCCGCCCATTTGGTGAAGTAATCAACAGCGACAACAATATATTTGTGGCCGTTGGAAGACTGGGGTCTACATTCCATGAAGTCTATGGCCCACTTACAAAAGGGACCAACGGTGACGACTGGGTGTAACGGAGCAAGAGGTGTCCGGGCCTTGGGGGCAAAAAGTTGACAGTTATGGCAGTGTTTGACCGCAGTGATGCAGTCGGTGAAAAGTGTGGGCCAGAAGTATCCGGCGCGGACGACCTTTTGGGCAGTGGCCATCCCTGAGAAATGGCCTCCGCAGGCACCGCTATGACAGTCATTAAGGACGTGTTCAGCTTCCTCGTGTGTAAGGCAACGACGAAGAATTGTGTCAACTCCGCGCCGGTAAAGGACATCGCCTAAGAGGAGATATCGAGAGGCCTGGTGACGGATGCGACGACATCCATTACGGGTAACTTTGGGTCTGAACTTTTGCATGCGCAGGTATAACAAGATATCACCGTACCATGGGTCATCGGACGAGATAGTAAACAGGTGATTGTCGGGTAACTCATCAGAGATTGGCTTGGCCGGGAGAAGGGAAGGGAGATCAGTAATGAGCTGGGAAAGCGCGAGGGCTTTAGTGCTCTTAGGTGTTTTGAAGGTAAGGTCATATTCCTGGAGGATAATGACCCATTTAGCAACAAGACCTTGCAGTAGTCGCCGGTTTAGAAGATATACCATGGGGTTAGAGTCGGCAACGACGGTGGTATGACTCATTAAGATATAGTGTCGCAATTTTTGTACGGAAAAGACTACGGCGAGGGCAAGTCTCTCCTCATAGGGGTAACGGAGGGGTGGACCAGACAAGGTCTGGCTGACGTAGTAAATGACGTGTTCCTGGTGGGAAGCATCTTCTTGAACCAAGACTCCAGACACGGCATGCTCGGAGGCCGAGACGTATAGGATGAAGTCCTGGGAGAAATCCGGAGGGGAGATCAGAGGGGCTTGTGTGAGAGCCTTCTTGAGGGCTTCGAATGCAGCTTCTGCTTGCTTATCCCAGATGAAGGGTATGTGGGTACGGAGCAGGCGCAAGAAACCGTGAACGGTAGTGGCGTAATCAGGAATGAAGCATCGAAGGAAGTTGGATCGCCCCTGCAGACTTTGGAGTTGTCGGAGCGTGCGAGGAGAGGGAAGGTCTAAGATGGCTTGGACTTTTAGAGGGTCAACAGTAATTCCTTTCTGGGAAACAATGAAACCTAACAACCGACCTGCCGGAATGCAAAAGACACACTTGTGTGGGTTCAAGAGGATCTGGTATTTGCGACAACGCAGAAAAACTTGCCGAAGGTCGTTAAGGTGGTCTGATCGTTTCCGGGAACGAGCTGTGAGGTCATCAAGGTAGACTAACAGGATATGGACCAAGTCGTGAAAGCAATAGGTCATGGCCCGCTGGAAAGTGGCACCAGCATTTTTGAGGCCGAAAGGCATGACGCGATAGGAAAAGGTGCCCCATGGGGTAGTAAAGGCCGTTTTGTACTGGTCTTCTTTACGGATCTGAATCTGGTTGTAGCTGGAAAAACCGTCCATGAAGGAGAGGACTTCATGCCCCGCACACGCATCAATGAGCTGGTCAATAAATGGCGTGGGGAAATTGTCCTTGGGACAAGCGTGGTTTAAATCGCGGAAGTCAGTGCATACTCGAAGGGTGCCTTGTTTTTTGTTAACGGGAACGGGGTTTGAAACCCAAGTGGTATAGGCAATAGGATAAATGAACCCTGCCTTGCGCAGCTTCTCAATCTCGGCTTTAACAGCTGGGAGTTTGGAAGGATGAATGGGACGTTGCTTCTGACGAACGGGGGGTACGTCAGGCCATGTGTCGATGTGGTGCTCTATAATTGCGGGGTCAAGACCAGGCATTTCAGTATAGGACCAGGCAAAGACATCACGGAATTCTTTGAAAAGGTTTGTGTAGTCCTCAATCTCTTGTTGACTGCAGAATGCTCCTAAGGTGATGAGTTCAGGGGCACGTCCTGGGGCAGCGATATCAACTTGGATGACAGGTGAGATGTTGGCCATGTTACCTTCCTCGAAGGCATCAGGAGCAAGAATAGGGTCCTTGAACCAGTCGACCTTAGTGGGGAGGAAGTCTTTGGATTCAACCGCATATTGGGTAGCGGAGCTAGAGGAAAACGCTTCTGGGATGAAGTAGGAACGATGATGCATATCATCCCAGGGATAATCCGGGGCAGTAAGGGCCTCAAGAATCTCCTCATCGGTACGGAAAGTTTGCGTCGTCAAATCGGTTGACGAGGGGGTAGTGGTGGAAGAGATCATATAGATGGTATTAACCTCTCCGGAAGGTGAAGAGTCTGGGGGGTAGATCTCCTCAATGGTAGGTGGTGCCGTCTCAAGATCCAGATTGTTCATCTCATAGAGAGCTGCTCTGTAATCCGGGAGATCGGGACAATGATGTGAATAATGCCCGTAAATACCGCATATGGCGCAGGAGTGGTTGGTACGTAGGGACTTATCCTTAGGCTTGGGAGTGGGGTTTAGTTCGACAGTTGGGATGTTGGGGTCATCATCGAGCGTCTGCATATGCTTCTGCAATGCTGGTAATTGTGGGCATTGGTGGGTCGCATGGCCCAACTCGTCGCACAGCGAGCATTTGGGAGGACCACGGAATACTGGAGGGTTTTTAACTGTCTTGGGAGGTGGGACAGCAGTGTAAGGTTGTGGGCCTCTGCCCCCAGTGGGTTTGGGAGGAGGAGGGGGAGTCGTGGAGGACGAAGGGGTAGAGACACCAGGAGGTGGCTGAGAGGTGGTAGCCATGGGTTGCACCAGTTGGAGGACGACATCTGGTGTCGGCGGGCGAACGGGAGGCGAAAGATACCAGACAGGTAATCCCAAAGTTAACCCAGGGAGGCTAAGGGTAGCCATGACCGGGGCGCTTACTACTCCTGATGGAGGAACTAGGAAGGGTATCGTATGGATAGGTGTAACACCAATGTGGCTAGGTACCAATGGAGGTTTAGGCAACAAGGGTGGTTGATTGTTAGGTGGTAGGTTGTCGTGGGACAAGGTACATAAATCAGACATTTCGGGCGTAGATGACGGCGGAGGAATGGATTGAAAGGTGGAGGTCATCGGCGCGTCCGAGTAGACTCCAGGCCCCGTAGAGGAAACAAACGAGGTAGTGGCAGGAGAAACAGGTTGTTCAACCATGGGGAGAACATTTTTCGGTGCCGCTGGAGCACTGGGGTCATAGTAGGTGAGCTGGTCGATCTTAACCACGCGTCCCTCATGGGGGAACATCATGGTGCGAAAGACAGAAGAGCCAACCGCCCGCATGGCATACATGTAGCTGCGGCCAAGTAAAAGGTTATAATCCAATTGGGCATTGATTACCTCAATGTCAATGAGTATAGTTTTACCACCTAACTGGACGGGGACATTGGCTAGGAGGCCTTGGGGCTGAGCCGAACGACCGTCGTAGGCGCGTAATGCAGTGGTGGACTGCTGGAGAGGAGGGGATCCTAGCTTCTGCCATAGAAATGTAGACATGACGCATGTGGAGGCACCCTCATCGATGATGCACCGATGGATGACAAGATTCCTAACGGAGACAGTAACTTGGAATGCTAAGCTGGAAGGTAGGCGTGGTTCAGACTGGTCTAAATCAAATGCCATCAAATGCGAATCAGTTGGGTCAATCCCCCCAATGGCGGAAAGTAAAGTCTTGTGCTGGGAAGGGCAGGTCTTCAAGACTTCTAACGCAGACATGGCTGCGGGAGATTGGGCTAGGTCATCTACAATGTTGTAGTTTGACGCAGCACGCGCATTAGGGTTATTGTTGAGACGACGAAGTGGGAAACGAGGGGCTTTCGCAGCGCTGTCGATGGGAGGCGGAGGTATACGTAATGCCTGATCAGTGGTATGGGCGTTAGTAGTTTTATCCGTGGGAGTGGCTTCAGAGGTGGAGCCGTATTGGTTCCGACGGGTCTGTAGGTTGACATCAGCAGATGACATCATCAGTAAGTGGTGGGTACCTGAGTCAAACATGGGTTGATCAGGAGCAGCGTAAGTGATCTGTTGTTGTTGGGGTTGCACGTTAGCTTGAGGGGCCAACGGCTGAGTGTTCACCACGCCTTGGGTTGGTAAGGGGTTTTGCAGCACCAAAGGGGGTTGCTGAGGTTGGGGGGGGTTGGGCGGTGCTTGGGGAGCCGCATGCCCTTGGCGATGGGCCTCGTCAACCCAGAGCTGCCGAGCTCGCTCCAAGTGGGGACAAGCATGTGTGTAATGTCCATAGACCCCGCAAATAGAACAAGGGTGGTTTGTTCGTAGATTGGGGTTTTTGGCCTGCTTAGGTGGGTGATCAGGGTTTTGATTAGCGGGGGCCGCATTGTTGTTGTCGGGGGAATTAGCCTGTTGGCCAGCTTGGTCGGCAGGTTGGTTGTTCCCACGATTACGGCCCTTTCCGCGGTTCTGTTGGCCCTGGTTACGTTGGTTGTTCTGGTTTTGCTACGGGTTTTGTTGGGCGTAGACTTGCCCTTGGGCAGCAGGTGGATTTTGAGGTTGCGCAGGTGCGGGAGCAGGCTGCGGAGGATGATATGTAGGTTGAGGCTGAGCAGGTGCAGCAACTTGAGGAGGTTGCTGATATGGCTGCGGAGCAGGTTGTGGGTGTGCCGCAGGGGCTGCCTGGGGCGGATAATAAGCGGGTTGGGCTTGTGAAGGCGCAGGGGCTGGGGCAGCCTGCGGATGGTAGTAAGACGGAGGTGCGACTGGGGGAGCATAAGCAGGAGTCGCATAACCGAAGCATTGAGGTGGACATGAGGGTCCATGGGAATGGTGGTGTGTCATGGGAGCATATGAGTTGGTTTCTCCAGACTGTGAGGTAGCCCGCGACAGGTCGGGGCCAGGGGTAGGTTGTGCTATAGAAAATGGTTGAGGATGCAAAGAAACACGACCGATGATGCCGTCTGCAGCGTGGGATGCCCCCGGCGCATCGTGCTAGGAGGAATCGCCACGAGGGGCGTTAGGTATAATGGTATAAAGGTAACCCGACTGGGCGTAAATGAGGTCGAACTGCTGTGCCTTAAGGATGGCCTCTTCTTCAGACTGGGGTCTTTCTGAAGCTACATCCTTAGCGATAACAGGAAGCAGGGACTTCAGGAACCAATCTAGGAAGATACGGTCGTCTAGTTTGATCTTGCATAAGCTACGGCGTCGACGCCACTCATGGATGTGGTCCGTGATATGGGTAGCCGTGTTTTGTCTGCAGGATAGGAGGATCTCAACGCCTGCGTCATAGCGGACAGGCAGCTGGAAGAACTGCAGGAAGGTAGAGGCAAGGGAGGCAAAGGTGGCGTGGGTCCCATGTGGTTGATCAATATACCATTTGGCTGCAGAGCCAGTAAAGGTGCGTTGTAAGAGACGGAGGCGAACAAAGTCATCCACGATGGAGTTAGAGGAACACCATAGGTGGAAAGACATGATGTGGTTTTGTGGGTCCTCACCGGCCTTGCCCTCGAACTTAGGGATGTCCGAGGGGAGCTTGGTAGGCATATGAGGCCACGTGGGGTCGTGTCGAATAGGATCGTTGGTCAATCTGGCCAGGTCAGGTAGGTTGAGGCTAGCCATGAATGGCAAACTGGAAGAAGACTGTGACACAGTAATGCTTTGGACCAAGTTGGGGCCAGTGCCCCCAAGTGGAGGGACAAGATTTAGGGTGGTGCCCCCAAGTGGGGGAACTGAGGTAGTGGAGGATGGTCCAGCACCACTATGGGTAGTGTGAGCCACTGATGTAGTGGGGATAGGTATTCCCGCTGCGGGAATAGGTACTGTGAGGGGAACAGTAGATGAGGGTCCCATGGAGGGCATGCCCAAAATAGGTGTAGTAACTGGTGTGGTGGTGGAGGTGCCACCAATGGTCCCTATGACAAACGGAGTGGAAGTCATGCCAGCCATGGGGCTAGAAGGGGCAGTGTAAATAGGGTTCTCAGACTCTTCGTCAGAATCCGAGGTAAAGTAAGGGGCGTCACTATGTGGTGACAGAGTCCTATGTCGCTGACGAGTGGAGTCAAGTGACAAGGCTCTAGATCTGTGATGAGTGGTATCAACGGATAATGATCGGAATCTATGACGGGTGGTGTCGAGAGAACCGTGCTGTGGGGGCTCGCCCCTGAGGCGCCGAGAATGTCTCGGGGACTCAATGGTGACAGATGGTGTCTAATCTCTGTGGGTTGAGGTGAGTAAAAACAGCTCAAAAAGGGCCTAATGCAACCGAGTGTGCAGAAGGAGAGCTAAAAAGCAAGGCACTCAGGCCAACAACCAACTCAAAACACCCACTGCAGCAGCTGTGCTACAATAGGTGGAGTAACAACAAAGATGGTCAGAATACCAACAAGCAACAGGTTTCCTAAAAAGAGAAAATGGTGGACTCACTAGACCAAAGGGAGGTAAAGGAGCATGCAAACACCTAGCTAAAAGTATTCTGACTCAACTAAACATATCCTCTGCAAGGTGATGAAATCCAAGTCAGACAATATGAGTAGGAAAGCCAAGTGGCTATGATATCCCCCTACCGGGAGGGACACCGGGTAGTCAATCCTAGAAGAATGGAAAATAAGATACCCCGTTCATGACACGTCCAGAAAGGTGAATCTGCCGTTTAGTTCATTGACCGCAATACCCCTATACAGGGATATCCCGCGAACCGCGAAAGGTAGCCCTTCGGTTACTGAATGGAGTGCGGTATTCCACTCAGGCCTCCGGAACCAGTCTCCCGATTTCAACCCTCCTAAGGGAGAGGCCCTCTGATAAACTGGTCGTGACCGTGCCAAAAAGTACTAGGGGATTTTGGTTCCCTATTTGGACAACAACTATGTCTCAAGTGAAATAACCAAGGGGTGTTATTGGAAGCCTATCCCCCTGATCCTACCTAACTACAATGATTCTTTTGTGTTCCCCAAGTGGGGTTAGAATGTTGGTTTAGTTAGGTACTTTTTAAGGCTCACTTGAATTATGTGACAGAGTGTGTGCTCGTGAGGTAATGATCCCAAAAATAGAAGTGCCACAAGGGGGGGCAACTTCCAATCTATCAATAATACTGAAATTGAAAGTTTTAACTTGCAAAATTTTCTGAATTAAAAATACTGAAATTTTAAAAGAATTCTGTAAAGGGAACAAAAATTATGTTGCAGAACGGATGTAAGGAAGTGAGGCTCCGGGTAGGACAGAGGGCTGTTCAGATGCAGAAAATATTGCAGCAAACGGGGCTGGGCTCAAAACAGGAAAAGAGTAGAAATCAGACCGCGGGTCTGTGGCGAATCAGAACAGGCCGACCGCGGGTTTGAGGGAAACAGCGGCGGTCAGGTCGTGGCTATCGGGCCAACAGTTGCAGTCGGGACGCAGGAAATAGGGAAAAAGACGCAGTCGGGTCGCGGCAAAAGGGCCAACAGACGCAGTCGGGACGCCCGAAAGAGGCAGATAGCCGCAGTCCGGACGCGGGAAAATGGCCGACAGGCGCAGTCAGATCGCGGCAAAAAGGCTGATTAGCCACGGTCGGATCGTAGGTAACAGACTTGAATCCGCCGGCAGGGCGTCGGAAGCAGTCTGAGAGCCGCGGTCGAATCGCAGGTAAAGGCCTGAAAGGCGCGGTCAGGACGCGACTGCAGAGGGAAAAGACGCGGTATGTAGAGTCCGAAAGGGACAGCCGAAAAGATTCTGGGTTCGATCCCAGTGGAGTCGCCAAAACTGTAGCTAGGGTTTTACCCCTAGCTTGTGCAAATGAGCACCTACTAAGGAGAATGGTCTCCTTAGTAGCAGTTCAGTAAGTGTAAACAATTAAGCTAAAACAACAATTAAATTACTTCTAAAATATTGCATGAAACATAAAGAAAAGATATAAAAAAGTAGTTTTGTATTGATATTACCTCCAATGTGGAGGTTGATGAAGCCCTTTGCAGTGTCCAAGAGGATGCTCCAAGCTTCAGTATGCTCCTTCTCCTTCTCCAATGGTGGGGATGGGCCAAAAGTGGCTCTCAAGGTGAAAATAGTTCAATGATGAACTAGGGTTTCGAGAGAGATTTTGGCAGAGTAAGGGTGCTTGTGATTGTGGATCTGGAATAAGGGATCTCCATCACCTATTTATAGTTTTTTGGTGGTGGAGTGCTGACCCATGGTTTTGGGAAACACATGGTTTTGTGCAGCTGTATAGGGTTTTTTCCTCCTTTTCCTCATTATTTTATATTTTTTATTCCTTTTTAGGGGATTTTTGCTATTTTTGGAGGAAAAGGGGGTTTTTTAGCCTTTTTTAGGCTATTTTGATGGTTTTGTGGCCTTTTGGAGGCATTTTAGGCCTTTTGGAGGCTTTTTAATGGGATTTTTTGGGATTTTAAGGGAAAAATGGTAGGAAAACGGACAAATGAGCCATATAATGTGGTAGATGAGGTAGTGAACACTTTTTGGGTGTTAACACCCATGCAACAGGAACTGGAGTGAATGTATCATAATGGCTTTCAAATGTAATAGAAAAACTAAATGGAAGTAAATCTAATCTAACTTCAATAAAGAGATGTAAACTACAAAGAGACAAATTACAGTTAACTTTAAACATTTTGATCTATCTACTATCCATGAGAAAAATAATAATATAAAACTAATTGAAACTAGAAGCAAGTAGAAAACTTAATAAAGATACTTCTAAACTTGATTTGGAAGCAAGTAGAAAACTTGATAAAGATATTACTTTCTCAATCCAAATCTTATTCCATGAACATCTTCATTATTTATCTAAAAAGAAATAAGAAACTGATCCTAATCTTAATGAAGGAAATTATCAAAACTACACTACTTGAAGAATTAAATTATTAACTCTAACCTAACTAAGTCTTGAGAGCATGAAGTAAACTAGACTAGGAATAAGACTGATAATTTCTGAAACAACAACATGTTAGCAAATTAAGTACAAAAGACATAATTTAAAAGACAATTAAAGAAAACTAAGAGTAATAACAAGACTTGAATTAGAACTTTATGGAATGTAAAACAAGATCCTAAATATGGTTAACAATACCAATTAAGGGCAAGAAATATTATAGTAAAGAAAACTAATAAACTGAATTCAAACTAGCATAAAACAGTATAGAAAGAGTAAAAGTACGAACGACAATCCGAATTCCAATCCGAACAACAGTCCGAATGGAGGAAAAACGAATTAAACTAAGGAAAGAGGTAGTTTTGATGATATTGACATCAATTGGTGAATGTAGATGAACCTACAATGCAAAGAATCAGTGAGAAGACTTGTTGAGAAGCTAAGATAATAAAAAACAACCTATTCTAATCATTGTTAGAGAGATAAACTATTCCTATTCTATACTAAAGCAAGATTGAGATGAGAGAAGAGAATTAACCTATAGCTACAAAGGAGAAGCTAACTAAACTAATTCTAAGTTTTAACAGAGCTTAAAACAGAGGCTAACTAAGTTCTATTTAATTATAGGAAACAAACTAGCTAATTATAAAAGACTGAAATCAAACTATCAAAACTATACTATTGGTTGACCATTTACTAATCCTGTAAACACAAGTTATGTTAGAAGCACAATATAAATTACAGAAAAGAAAGAAATAGCATATACAGGAAAACGAAATTAATTACAGATACAGGAAAATAAACTAACTAGTTGCAGAAAAGAAAATACAGAAAACAAAGACAAAACCTTCAGTTGATGAGGGGCCCTTCCCAACAATAAAAGATGGAAAACGAAACTGGGTTAGCAAGTCAGATATCAACAAACTGGAACTTCCATTAATCTTAAGAAAATTACAAACTGTCTGCTATCTGCTTGCAAATCCTACGAACTATTTGCTAATCTGATGATCTTCTCCAACTATAAGCTAACTAGACTAACTCTGTTTCTATCTATAGGCGTCTATTTATACATTTACAATGGGTGAGAGGATCAACCTCTCTAGTAATAGAGGCAGTTAATGGCTATAGTTGGTTGCTTTAAGAGATGGGTGCCAGCGCAGGGAGCATACACCAGGCTGAACGGAGTCGATTCCTTCACGAGGCAGCTATAGCGTTGGTTTTCCTTGGACGTGGGCAAAGAGGTAATACATTGGCGAGCTAAACGAATGGATGAACAGGATGCTAGAGTATTGACATGGTAGAGAATTGTGTTGGTAGGCTGAGTGTGAGTGACCTGGACTTCTTCGAGAACACCAACATGAACAACTAGCATGATTCTAGGTTGAATGCATAGGAGAATCGGCGTATTGGAGTGTTGACACGGATGTGGAATGTGTTGTCGAGCTTGGTAGTAATAGGGATTAATATTCCAGAACAACGGCTCATTAACCATGCCCATCACATGGCAAACCGAACCCACATGCCCGATCTTGTCTTTAATGGCCCGAAACATGCCAACCGTGGATTTTGCGGGCTGAATGCGAGGCTGAACAACTAGATGAACACGGTTGAACATTGGAAATATAAACATGTAGTATGAATGAAGGGTTATTTGAAAAACTGCAGCCTATAAATCAAAACTAGATGCCATGCATGACTGGAAATGTCACTTTAATCATTGATAAATCATAATATAACAAGACTTAATCAAAATTCATATGATAAACAAATACATGCATACTTGGTCTGTTTGATGGGATGAATGGTTAAAAGAATAATTTATTATATCAAAAATAATGAAATTAATGCCATTCAGAGTAGATTTGATGATAAAAAATAGTGACAAAAGGGACACCAACACTCGCCCAAACCGGAGATATGTCAGGTCCCACTGAGCAAAACAAAGAGAAAATAAGAAGAAGGTTGAGCTGTGGTAGCAGCTGCCTTCAACTGGTTTGATGAAGATATAGATTTGGCCTCGAGATTCTTGAATTGGTCCTTTAAGTAATTATATCTCATCCTCGGGGCAGTATGGGATGTTCTTTTGGCATTAACCAAACATTCAATGTCTTTTACTTGTGTACGCGGTGCCTTGTTTTCGTCATGGAGCTCAGAAATTGTTTCCAAATAACTTTGATTCTGGTCTGTCAACCGTGCTATTACTTGGATCAACTTATCCATCTCCTGCCGATTCAGAATGAGCTATTCTTTGTAATGTGCAGGGCTCTATGGGGGGCTCAACTCTTTTGAAAATGTTTCACACTCAATAGTATGACCTTCAAGAATTGTATCTTGGTTGTGTGCAGGAGGACATTCAGTAGCAGAGGATTCACTCATTTGAGCAGACACGTTGGCTAATATGAGGAGGGGTGATGCAAACGTATGAGCATTCGACTATATATTTGAACATGAAGACTGAACGATAGTCTGAATGACAGACTAGTTGACGGATTGGTCATAATTTGTTCTCATGGATTTAGTGGGCTCTGAGAAGAGTGGAGGTTTTGAAGTATGGTCACCAAGAGTAAGTTCAGGAGAAGGTGATGACTAGGCATGGTGCTCGTCACCTGAGGGATTTTCATTAAATCGTACACGTTTAGCATTTGGTTCTATTTGGGTATAATGATGTTCTTGAGAAGAGAAAGGTTTGATAGTAGATAAATGAGGGTTCGGTATCTCAAAAACAAAATGGTCCCAAGTTTTTCCTCTCTTTTCTAACTGGCGAATGATTAGAAGCTTAATAAGACAATGTTGATACAAGATGCCAGAAGGGTTGACTGTATTTTTCCTGACTTGGATAGACATCTTCTCCAAACTCTTCAGGAAATAAAATGGGAAGTTAAGGGTTTGATTGTTGACAAAAGGATCTAACAACCTGAATGGCAAGCTTTAAAGATAGTGAACTTACCCTCACAAGTGATTAAGTGGATGATAACGATCAGAAGATCTAAGTACTCCAGCTTGATCCATTCTCTGTGAAAACCTTTGATACCAGCAATGTGTTGAAAATCATTCTTTAGGGAAAATTCATGATCCTTCCGTGGGAGGAAGAGATGCTTGTGCTATCGGGCACCTTCCCTCGGGGGCTTGGTAGTTAATGCTATTAACTCTTCTGTCACGGAGAAAATAAGATGACCAACCTTGGCCATCTTGCCATCAAAACTTTTAGTGAACAGTAATGAAATCTTGTGGTCGTGGCCTTGGAGAAGGAAGAGAAATGGTTCTCAATCTGCTCACAAAAAACACTTCATGCAGGCTTTAAACTCAGAAATGTGAAGGAGGTCCTGGTAGCTACCAGGATCATAACGAATGGGCATTGTTGACAGAGGACGGGGAATGCAAAATGGATATGAGGGGTGCAAGAATTTGCAGAGGACGAGGCTCAGATGGAAAGAAAACAAACTGAGGCGGAATTCATGCAATCACTAGTTTAAACTAAGGTCTATTTGATTGTTTGAATGACAGTCAACAGGGGCTTGGCATGCTTTAAAAGATTGCACATGTCATTCAAATATTTAATTTAAGTGCCAGCGTGAATCAAGTGGATACGTCTGGTTTAAAGAATATTCAACCATGTCCAAATCTGAGCTTTGGATAGGTTGAATGTAATTCACGTAATGAAAATAGATTACACATGAGAGATCATGATTCGATTGATATGATGGCAGGTTGTACAACAGGATAAGTAAGATCGAATGGCGGTCATACAATGATTCACAATGATGCATAATCCATTTGTTTAATGGACACGAGATGGATAAGAGAATGAAGCCACATGTGAAATTGACATTTGATTGATCCTTGTCATGATTAGCCAATAAAACTTATCAAAAATATTCAAATTTGAACATCTTGGCATATTAAATAAAGTTGTTATAGGCTATGGTTTCATTCAGCACTCCATTCAGAACATTGTTTATTTGCCTCATTTGGATTGACATTCAAACTGTCATTCAGTCCTTCGTATAGGATTTTGTTTATACAAGATCTTATTTTTTATGCATACCAAAGCTGATTTTGCAGAGAATTTCTGAAGCTGTTAGTGCACAAAAGATGTTGTAAACTTTGCTTTTCTGGATCTTTAGTTAGGTTCCTCTTTTTGTTCTTGATTAGATCAATTTCCTTCTGCTTTTGCATTAACCTGAAAACACCTGTCATTGTATCAGAGATAAATAAAATTTTCATAAAAATTCAGAGAGTAAGAATAGTTCTAATCCTCCCCCCCAAACAAAAAATATGGCATGTCCTCAAGCCATCAAAGAGAAAATGATTAAAATTAAAAATTTCAATTGAAAGTCTTACAGATAGCTTTTAAAATATTGTGATAATTTTCATAAGGAAATGAAGTATTAACTAACAAATGTAGATGATACAGATATGTACCTTCATCAAAAAGAATACAACAGTGCTTGAAAGACCATATGAAGAATAATAGTGTAAGAGATGTAAAAAATGCCATAGGAAAACTAGTCGTCCATGACTCATTGTAAAGATTTGTTGTCATCCAAAGAATATAGATAAGGTTCACCGTAAAATTTGTGAAATCTACAATAATTATGTGTCCCATTTCTAGGATAGTTATATCCTAGGTATTGTTTGGATTAGATGACGGGGTCCAAGTCCAACCTACAGCCATTATCTAATGAAAGTATACATAATTGGCCTAAACATGTGTTTGTATACTCAGGTTTTTATGAGTTATGTGAATAGAAATGCATTAACCAAACCTCTTTTACCTGATATTCACCCGCTGCTAGTAGGCATGTTCAGTACCCCGACAGGTTTATCTTGATACCATGCAAGCATAGTCTCGCTGCCAGTGAGCCTGTTCAGTACCCCGACCGGTTCACTTGCATTTACCAAGCTTCCTTATTTAATATTTTACTTAGAATGGACCCGTTGCCAGGGAGCCTATTCGCTACCCCAGTGGGTTTGCTTCATATAATGATATATATATATATATATATTGTAAGGAAGCAGGTTGGCACTAGAGTGTGCTAATCCTGTTAAACACATAATTCAAAAAAACATTTAGCACAAAACTTATGAGTAACTTTATTTATAATGGCCTAAATTACAGATCATGCCAAAAGATAATAACCTAAAGCTGTTCTTTGACTTCACAATCTATCTTGTTCATAAAAGGTCAGTAATGTTCCCCACAAAATATAAAATATCACCCATTTTTAGGCTACCTTTTAAAGGTGCTTTAGAGACAAGTTTTGATAACGAGTCTAGGATGAACTAGCAATCCATAGGTGTAAGATAGAGTTTTTGTGGAGATCATAATAATTAAAGTAGGTCTTTTAAACAATTGTTCTAATGATAAATCAGAAGTGTGCATGTCTGAATCAAATACCATATACAAAATCATAAAAGAAAGTGGTTATAAATGATATCAAGAACGCTTTATCTTTTCAGTAATTTTTTTTTTCAAATTTAACAGTAGCCGAAAGAGAGGGAGAGTTATAAATATTTCTTTCTATAGCACTTCCCTTTTTGCAATATCACATAAGCTGATTAAAAAGATAGGGTTCTTGTGATTAAGCTGCAAAACCACTTGTCAAATCATTCAAATTTTATTTGAAACAAAAACATTTGTACAAAACAAGTTGTGTAAAATTTTCAAAATTAACGAAAGGAAAAAGAGTCTTCCTGTTTTATTGACAATATTTTACAAACTGATCATAATAGATTTCCTATAATAAGGCAATCAGTTGTTAGAAATGACTCATTATTATTGAAAATCAAAAACATATTTACATATATACAAAAGAAGATAACCCAAAATAATTCAAGGACTAGGAGGAGGAGGAATGACTTCCTCTTCTACCAATTCCATTTCCTCTTGTTGTAAGGCATCCTGCACAAAATCTTGTTTAGATATTGGTTGATGATAAATTCTAAGTCTATGTCCATTTACAACAAAAGAAACTTGTGAATCATCAATTGTCTTAATTTTAACGGATCCATTATCAAAGGCTTTGACAATTTCATATGGACCCATCCAATGAGTAGTTAATTAACCTTTAAAATTTTTGTATCTTGAATCAAAAAGTAGTGCCCAGTCTCCAATTTTGAATTTTTTTTGTTTAATGTGTCTATCATGCCACTTTTTGTGTTGGTTTTGTATTAAGATTGTGTGTTGAATAGCATCTTGCCTAATCTCGTCTAATTCATTTATCTACAGGATTTGTTGTCTCTGTGCTTCTTCCAAGTTCATCCCTAATTGTGCAGCCATAGGAAAAGTTTTGACTTGAAATTCAATGGGTAGAAGAACTTGTTTACCATAAGCAAGTTCATAACGTGTGTGGCCAGTATTGTTTCTCCATGTTATTCTATAAGACCAAAAAGCTTCAGGAAGCCTATCTGCCCAGTCCTTATGGTGTAACTGGGTAGTCTTAGTCAGGATGACTTCTAATACTTTGTTGGTGGATTCTACATGACCATTGGCTTGCAGGTGATATGGTGAAGATTTACAATGTCTAATACCATATTTCTCAGTAAGCTCTTTCATTAATTTGGAGGTAAACTGAGACCCTTGGTCAGTTACAATTTCCCTAGGTACACTGAATCAGGTAAATATTTCTTCATAAATGAATTCCACCACAAATTTCTTTGTGGCTCGAAATAAAGCTTTGGCTTCTACCCATTTGGTGACATAATCTATACAGACTAGGTTGTACTTCTTCTTGCGAGACATAGGGGAAATTGGTCCAACAAAATATAGAGCCCATTTTTCAAATGGCTCAATCATAACTTGGGGTTGCAAAGGCATCTCATCGAATGGTGTAGGTCTACCCATTCTTTGGCAACTGCCACATCCCTTGACATATTTGGTAGCATCTTTGAAGATGCTTGGCCAATTGCACCCAGAGTGCAAAACTTTGGATGTTGTTCTCTTATCATAAAAATGCCCACCTTAAGGTCCACCATGACATGCATATAGGATCTCTGCCATCTCATCCTCCCATAGGAATCGTCTAATAATAAGGTCAAGGCTAGTATGAAAGAGATCATTATCTACCCAAGAATAATTGGAACTTTGAACTATGATCCTACGTTTCTCAGGTGGGGAGAGATGGTTAGGTAGCTTTCCAGTTGCTAAATAATTAACTATGTCTACAAACCATGGGGTTTGAACAGATATAGCAAACAAATGTTTATCTGGGAAGCTATCATCGACAGGGATGGCATTATCGTCAATTTGACTTAGAGAGAGGAAATCAGCTACTACATTCTCTTTACTAGGACGATCAACAATGATGATGTTGAATTCTTGTAACAAAAGAAGCCACCGAGTCACTCTGCCATTGGTGATAGGTTTATTCACTAAAAACCTAATGGCAGAGTGGTCAATGTGTATAAAAATCTCATATCATGTGATACAATGATGAAACTTGTTGATGGAGTAGACTACTACTAGAAACTCTTTTTCAATAATAGTGTACCTCGATTCTACAAGAGTCAAATTTTTACTAGAAAAGTAGATGGCATGTGATATATTTCCCTATTTTTGACCTAAAATTGCCCCTATGGCTATGTCGAAAGCATCAATGGATATATGGAAAGGAAGGAACCAATTTGGGCCCCTATGTATTGGTTCCACTGATAGCTTGGCCTTTAGAGTCTCGAAGGCTTATTGACATGATTCAGTCCATTGAAATTTTGTGTCTTTCATAAGTAGTTTGAACATAGGTGCGGCTATTTTAGTGAATTTTTCAATGAAACATCTATAATAGCCGGCATGGCCAAGAAAAATTCTTACTTTCTTCAGAGTTTTTGGAGGAGGAAGATTAACAATTATTTCGATCTTGGAGGGATCCACCTTGATACCTTGAAGAGAGACATGATGTCCCAAAACTATGCCCTCAGTTAGTATCATTTTACATTTTTCATGACTAAGAGCTATGTTCGTTTCTTGGCACCGAATAAGAACTGTTTACAGGTTATCAAGGGATTCCTGGAAGGTGTTACCATAAACTGTAAAATCATTCATATAAAATTCTACACAATTGTGTATGAGGTCAGCAAAGATTCCTAGAACTACACACTGGAAAGTGGCAGGTGCATTACATAGGCCAAATGGTAGCACTCGGTAGGCATACATCCCCCAAGAGCAAGTAAAGGTTGTCTTGTCTTGAGCCTCAAGTGCTATCAATATTTCATTGTATCCACTATACCCATCAAGGAATGAGAAATATTGTTTCCCTGATAAGGTGTCTAACACCCGATCGATGAAAGGAAAAGGGAAGTAGTCCTTAAGAGTGGCCTTGTTCAGTTCTCAAAATTCAACACAGATACACCATTTCCCAATGAATTTCTTTGGAACTACCACCAGAAGAGAAACCCATTTACTGTTGGAAATTGGGTAAATGAATCCAGTGTTAAGGAGTTTTTGTAATTCATCCTTTACTATATCCTTTAGTGCTGCGTTCATTCTTCTCTAGGGATGCTTAACAGGAGGTATGTTCGAGTCTATGTAAATGTGATGGATATAGGGGTATGGGTGTATACCTTTCATATTGGTATACTCCCATGCAAATCCTCCAGTTTGACTCTTGAGAACTTTTAGTAATTTTTTTTGCTGACTCTCATCTAAACCTGCATTTATATGCAGAAATTTGTCGGTACTAACCTCACATGGTATGGTATAGGATCCTAGGTGTTCTTCGATTGCAAAGACATAGGGTGTACTTGTAAATGTTGAGAGGCTCATGTTTTCTTGGAATTCATCTCCAAACATCTGGTCAAATTGGGAAAAAGATTGAGGAAAATCTACACATGTTGTGGAAGAGATAAATTGGTTCAACATGTTCTCGGTATTTTTCTCTTCAAGTGCCCGAGAAAAATCAATAACCAGGGAAATTTCTTCCAAGTTTTCATCTCCAAAAGGACAATCTAACCAAAAGAGGTTTTCAACTATTGGCTGAGATGGTGGGTATAAAGCTAGTTTTCTTGTAGATAACCCACTAGAGATAATCATCTCTCCATCCCTACATCCTATAAATGCATTGGCAGTAGCCAACCAAGGTCTTCCCAAAATAATGGGGTGACCTTTGGAAGCGTCTTTTGATTCAATGACCATGAATTCCATGGGATATTCCCATGACGCTACTGATACAGTGATGTCATCTAAAATACCAGTAGGTTGAACCATAGTACGATCTGCTAACTCTAGCATCGCTGGGGTAGGGTGAAGGAATAGTCCTAAATTGAGAGTTTCTAAGCCTGTGGTAGTCATCAAATTGATAGCAGCTCCTAGATCAATAAGTGTGTTCCCTATGGCGGTGTTATTGATGATAACAGTCACCACAGGGTTTCCTGGGTTTGAATACTTTGGTATTCTAGGTTGGTTCGCTATGCAATCTAAAATTTCTCCGATTACATGAATCGTTAGAGGGTCTTTTTGTTTCCTCCCCGGTCTCTTAATACAGAGTTCCTTTATTACCTTACTATAGATTGGGATATCCTTAATTGCTTGTAACAAAGGGATCTTAATGCAAATATTTTTCAATTCGTTAATGATATCGTACTCTGGATAAGTTACAGTTTTTTCTATTACTAGACGCTCTGGATATGGAGGTGATTTTTCCCTTGGAATTACTTCTTTGCGTGGATGGTTGTGTGTTGAAGATTTATAAATAACCACATCTTCAAGAATGGAATCATTCAAAACTTCAGTAGGTATGTCTTCTTCATTCTCTTCTTGCATAACAACTGATGACTTGGGCTTATCTTGCAAAACTTTTCTAGACCGCAGTTGTATCTCATGTATTGGTGCGGTCAAAATGACATATGATGGAAGAGGTAACAACCAAATGTTGTTAAGGGCCCAGGTTGGTTTGTTGTTAGGATTTGGTATCAGTTGTGTAGGTAATATTGTGGGTCTTGCAGGATTCATGTTCTAGAAATGGTGAGGTTGATTTGGGATAGGGGGTAGTGAAGGAGGTACAAATCCAGGTGGAAGTTGTTGGATATTAGGTGGGTAAGGATAGTTAGGCATAGGAGGAGGTGTTTGAGCATAAGCTTTCCCTCTCCATCCATGTGACCATTGCTGCTGTTGAACATTCTGAGGAGGGTATTGTGGGGGCCAATTCTTCCAACCTAAAGTATTCCATTGTTGAGGAGGTTGATAAGGATAGTAATAAGGTGGAATTTGTGATGAATCTTGGTATGATGGTTGATCTCTAGGTTTCCAAGGCCTCCTAGGTATTTCACCAAAATTTCCACTCTTGTATACAGCTTGTAATCCAGGAAATGATGGACAATCATTGGTTGGATGTTCTTCTGTACATAGGTGATAGACTGAAACATTATTTAATGGACATTCTCATTGAGTATGTTTAGTTCTACACCTAGGATAGAAAACACTCATTACTGCATGATCTTCATCTTGTCTCTTTTTAGCTTGTAGTGCATCTATTTGAGAACCCATGGCTCCTAAGATATCTGTTTTGAAATTTTCCAATAGGTTTCCCAACTCTACCCTTGTAACTCCACCAGGACCAGATGTATTTCCTTTAGGAATCCTAGCATAAGATTCTCTAAAGTGTCTTCCACCTTTCCCTCTTCTCCTAGAGTAATTCTTACATAGGTCACAAATATTTGTAAAAGACTTATGAGAAATGTCTCTTGCTTCCATAAGATTAAGGTTATCTAAGAATTCTTCTGAGATTCCCTTGAGGAAGAGTGTTCTTACTGCATCTTCTTGAAGATCATTATACTTGTATTTGTGTAACACATAGTTAAATCTATCGAGATAGTCTTCTAAGCTCTCGTCTTCAAGTTTTTGAATCTTAAAAACATCAGTGCGAGAGTCCTTAGGTATATAGTAATCCTGATATTTTCAAAGAAATGCATTCTTCATGTCTTCCCAAGTTCTAATACTAGATTCTCCTAATCTTATGAACCATCGAAGAGAAGAATCTTTTAATGTGGCAAGAAAGAGTTTTAGTTTTTGGCCATCTTGTAGGTAATTATAACTCCTACACAAAATGTCAAACTCGAATAAAAATATGTCTGGATCCTCACTACTCTTCTCATAAAAGGTTGGTAGTGAGGAGGGAGGGATGTTTTTTATAGTAACATCTTGTGCAGTGTCTAAGATAGGGAACCTAAAGGTACCTTCAATTCTAACTTCTCCATCCTTTTCATCTTGTCGGACATGATCTTCATTTTCATCCCCCGTGAATATTATATTGCCAAAGAGAGAAAATATAGGTGGCTCCTTTCTTGGTGAATATGGGATGTCCCAACATTCCATTTGAGGACGTGGATTCTTCTTTTTAGGAGGAGAATTACCAACTATGTGGGAATCTAGATTTGGAGTTCCTACTATTGTTGTATCAATCTGTGAAATAACTATGTTCACAAAACTCTCAAAAAGAGCATCTACTTGTGTAAGATCGATAAAATCTACTGAATTTGGACCACCTACTATTAAAAAAGTAGTGTCTTTGGGTTTTTGAACTAATGGAGAGTTAAGAGGTCCTAAAGTTTTATCCTTTTGAGTTTCCTCTTGTCGAATTTCAGTCTCAATATGAGCTTGAGGTTCTTCTAGTAGAATTTCTTTATGAATAGACTATTCTAATGTCCCTATCTTTTCCCTTAATTGATTTCTAGAAAGGATTTCCTTTGCTTTCCAAGTAGGACTATACCCTTTAGGTGTCCTCCGATACCTTTCTGTTGAGTTAGTAGTTGGGGTAGCACGCCCCCCATATAGGTTAGTAGGAATTCTAGTAGGGATTTTAGTAAGATAGCTAGTTTTAATAAATCTACCTTGTGAATCTCTAGACCTATTCATGTAAACAAATTATAACTGAAACAAATTCTAAAGGCATAACTACTACTGCCGGGTTTTGGGGATGCCTGTTATAACATATGCGTAGGTTCTTACCTCTCATCTTACCACTCACCCACCACCATCCTATTTTCAAAAGAATATAACTAAATTTCAAAAAGAGAGTTCAACTTATCTCTGACTGAATTATACCTATCTTCTATAACTCCCCGGCAATGGCACCAAAATGTTGGGTTTGTGAGCTATCTCAAAGAAAACACCTAATATTTAATTATCTACCGGGGTTGGTAATCTTAGATTTGAGTAATTTGAATATATGCTAAAGTAGAATGGCACCTAAGAGTTTGGCTTGTCAGACCTTAAAAATATTTAATAAAGAAAAGATCGAAAGATCTTTCAAAATGAAAAAACCGAGTGAAACTTCAGAAAAATAGTAAAAAGAATTAAATCAAACTTAGTTAAATAGATAAACTATAATAGTATCGAATCATACTACTCTACTTTATAATTGAACAATGGAAACTGATTGAAAAAGAAAACTATGAACTATGAAAATAGAAACTATACAATTTTGTTAGAACAGTAACCACACTTAGTACCATAATCCATAAATTTTTAATTGCCCATGTGCTTAATTAAACCATGTTTTGGATTAAGTGACTATAGTTGGTCAAAAACCCACTTTGAGAGTGTTCACACCCACTTCCAAGCAAACCAGTTCACCCAGCCTCCAGTTTTGTCCACAAGTGCGCCCTCATTTATTGCTGGTGCGCCCTCTCTCCTTGTTTTGGGGAATTTTAGTTGACCAAGGGCGCTAGGGTGGATTTTTGCCCTTTTTGGCTAGATTTGGAGCATTTAATGCTCCCTTGGGCCCCCAAACCTCCTCTACTTACTCACCCATGCCTGCCTTGAGCTCATTAATGACCCAGCATGCTTCAGCCACCTCCACACCAGAATTCGTGGCTGTTTGGGGTGATTGGGATTGAGTTGGACCCACCTAGGGGGGATTGAGGCCAATTTGGCATTGATGACTTGTACACTCAGCTTGAGCCACCTAATGCTCTTGATTTTCTCATGGATGTAATAAAAACCTGTTACTAACATTTTCACAGGTTAGACAGTCAGTTAATCAAAGTTTTCAGCATACATTGTGTGTAAAATTATCATCTTTTTCAAGTTTTTCCACAGTTTTTGCAAATAAATTCGATTTTGTGAGGTTCTCCATAGCTCCTATATCTTCTGTGATCAAAATAATCACATGGTATCAGAGCCATCGTGGATTTAGTGAGTTGCAGGTCAATATTGAGCGTTGAACTGCATTCTAGAGAGGATTTCCAGATAAAAATTGAGTGTTTTTTGCAGGTGTTTCAGTAGTTTTCTCACCATTAACGCAGCAGTCATGGAAGCAAACCAAATTTTGCTCACACCCTTCAATTTTTTCGATTGGAAGGCTGAGATGGTCATCAAGCTGAGATCTAAGGGTCTCTATAGAGTGACCATGGGCACAGAAGTGGAGCCAAATTCTGCTGTGGAGAAAGCAAAGTACTACAATCGACTTGATGAAGCTTATGGATTGCTATGCCTGAGCATTTCAAGGGAACTCTTGTTTCATACAGACAGTTTGACAACTCCCAATGAAGTATGGGTGAAGCTAGAATCACTCTTTGGGAAAACTGATGAACTGAGAGGCCACCAGCTTGAAAACGAGCTCATTAGCTTGAGCCCAGCGCATTTTGAAACCATCCAGGAGTTCTTCACGAAATTCAAGTCACTGGTGCTTCAAGTGCAACAATGTGGAATTGTTAAGGAGGAGGAACAACTGATTCTGTCCATCCTTTCGAAGCTAGGCCCAGAGTTTTCAGTATTTGTTAGCACATTTCACTCAGCCAAAATGACCCTTCGAAATTGGCAAATGCCATCACTAGCTACCTTCATGGAGTGTCTCACTCAGGAGCAGGATAAACTAGTTCAGATGGGCACCATAAAATCAAAGGACCAAGCATTGGCAATGGGTGTTTCAAATGCAAGAAAAGGAAAGCAGAAAGCCAAGAATTCGAAGCAGCAAGAGAAGAGGAAGTTTGACAAGACCAAGTCTGCAGATGGGGGTTCGAATCTGTCAAAGGAGAAGGACAAGAAGGGAAAGGAAAAGACCAAATGCACCTATTGTCATAGGGGATGGCATCCAGAGAGCTCATGTATGAAGAAAACCATTGACTCAATGGCGCAGCTGCTGGAGAAGAACAACATCCCAGTCCCTGAGGGCGCAAGGAAGAAGGAGAGCACCTCAAACCCTGACAATAAGGAGAAGTGTCATGCCTTGGTAGCAGGTACTTCGAATCCCTCATCCTTTATCATTGATTCAGGAGCTTCCAGACATATGGTTTCATCCAGAGAGCTCTTCTCCTCTATGCATTCGAATGGTGGCCCAACAGTTCGAATGGGAGATGATTCAGAAATCCAGACCAAAGGGATTGGTAGGATTGACATGGAGCATGGCTATTTCAGTGATGTGCTCTATGTACCTTCATTGGCTGCAAATTTGCTATCAGTTTATCAAATGACCCATACAGGAGAAGCCAAGAGAGTGACATTCACTCCGGATTTGGTAGAAATCTCAGAAATCTCTTCAAATCAAGTTGTGGCAGTAGGGTATGCAGATCATGATGAGAGAATGTATAAATTCTCAAATTTTATTCCAAATTCTAGTGACCATGCTCTTGTCTCTCATGCCAACGAGACCTCCAAGTTGTGGCATGAAAGATTTGGCCACATGAACTACAAATATCTCCAGCAATTGCACAAGGACGAGATGGTGGAAGGGCTTCCAAAAATCAGATCATCAAATGGTGCATGCATTGGGTGTGTAGTTGGAAAGCATCCTGAGCGCAGCTATGAGAAGGGAATGGCAAGGAGAGCCACTCAACCACTTGGATTGGTACATTCAGACCTCATTGGTCCTCTTCCCACTCCATCATATGGTGGATCAAGGTATGTACTTACATTCATAGATGACTACTCTCGATTCTGCTGGGTTTACTTCCTTAAATTGAAGTCAGAAGTGTTTGAGAAATTGAAGTTTTGGAAAGCCCTAGTGGAGAACCATAGTGGTCATAAGATAAAGATCCTTAGGACTGATAATGGAAAGGAATATGTGAATAACAACATTCAGCACCTTTGTGAGGAATGTGGCATCCAAATGCAACATTCAATCCCCTACACACCTCAGCAAAATGGTGTGGCAGAGAGGAAAAATAGATCTCTCAAGGAGATGGCTACTTGCATGATTGAAGCTAGGGATCTAAGACCTAAGCTATGGGCTGAAGCCATCAATTGTGCTGCTCATATTCAGAACAGAGCCTTTCACAAATCAGTCAAAGGAAAAACCCCCTATGAGGCATGGTTTGGCCAAAAACCAAATGTGTCAAATTTCAGGATTTTTGGGTCTAGAGCATGGGCTCGAATTCCATCAGAAAAGAGGAAGGCTTTGGAGCCACAGAGCAGGGAATGTATCATGGTTGGATATGGTGAGGACACAAAGGGCTACAAGCTCTTTGACACATCCACACTTAAAACTTTCATTGAGAGAAGTGTGCAATTCGAAGAAGAACCAATTCCAGATTTTGAGCTTGCACCGGGGGAAAGCTCCTCTACTCCACACCTTAATGAGATTAGTGATGATTCCACCTCTGATTTTTCTGATATTGCTGAAGATGACATGGATGAAGATGAAATTGCTGTACATGAGTCACCATCAAGGCCCAAGTGGGCTGAAAAAATCATAGAAGCTGCAGGTGAATTGGCAGGCAATCCCCAAGAGCCTAGGAAGACTAGATCCCAAACAATCAATGCTTCCTTTGCAAATGAGAGTGAGCTTTCTGATCACTGTTATATGATGATTGGATCTGATCCAACATCATATCAGGAAGCTCATCATGATCCAAGGTGGAGGGCAGCAATGCAAGAAGAATTCCAATCTCTCCAAGAGAACAAAACATGGGATTTGGTGCCTCTTCCTCCCAAGAGGAAACTTGTGCAATGTAAGTGGATTTTTCGAACCAAACCTGTTGCTGATGGTTCTGATCTGAAGTATAAGGCTAGGTTAGTGGCTAAGGGCTACTCACAAATCCATGGTGTGGATTATACAGAGACCTTTGCACCGGTTGCAAAGATGGACTCAATTAGACTAGCTCTAGCCATGGCAGCTAGTAAAGGTTGGGAAGTTCACCACATGGATGTCAAAAGTGCATTCTTGCATGGTGAGCTACATGAAGAGATATATATGCAGTAGCCTGAAGGATTCCAAGAGGATCCCACACTTGTATGCAGGTTGAAGAAGTCACTCTATGGACTCAAGCAAGCCCCCAGGGCTTGGTATGCCAAAATGGATGCTTTTTTGCTCTCAATTGGTTTCTGTCGATGCAAGTCTGATCCAAATGTTTATTTGCAGCATTGTGATGATAATTTGCAGGTCATTGTACTGTATGTTGATGATCTCTTAATTACAGGGAGCTGCACCAAACAAATTGGCTCAATTAAAGCTTCTTTGCACAGTGAATTTGCCATGAGCGACCTAGGATTGCTAAGGCAATTTTTGGGCTTGGAAATTGAGCAATCTGAGAGAGGTATATTGCTGAGTCAATCTAAGTATGCTTCATACTTGTTACTCAAGTTCAAAATGGCTGAATGTAAAGCAGCCAAGTGCCCATTCCTTTCAGGCATAAAACTAGGTGAATTTGAAGACTCTCCGGTGGTGGATTGCACTCTCTATAGGCAGCTAGTTGGAAGTTTGCTGTACCTTACACATACAAGACCTGATTTGTCTTATGCTGTAAGTGCTGTAGCAAGGTATATGCATCAGCCACATGAGATCCATTGGAAGGCAGCCAAAAGGATCCTTCATTATGTCCAAGGAACAAAGAGCTTTGGGGTACACTATGCAGCTGGTTCTTCACTTCAACTAGCTGGATTTTCTGATTCCGATTGGGCGGGAGATCCCATCGATAGAAAGTCCACTTCAGGTTTTGTGTTTATGTTTGCTGAAGGTCCCATTTGCTGGTCAAGCAAGAAACAACATACAATTTCTCTTTCATCAGCAGAGGCCGAGTACAGGGCAGCAGTGAATGCATCCACACAGTGTGTTTGGTTGCAGGGCATTCTTCGGGAGTTTGGTGTTGCTATTGATTCTCCAACCAATATTTGGGTGGATAATCAAAGTGCCATCAAGATATCTACTGATCCAGTACAGAGGCAAAGAACAAAGCACATTGAGATCCACATGCATTACATTCGGGGCTTGGTGCATGACAGGGTAATTTCACTGCAGTATTGTCCATCCACCGAGCAAACTGCAGACATTTTACCAAGTGCTTTACTGAGAAGACCTTCACTCACTTGAGAGCTTTGCTTGGAGTGAGTGATGGATGGTGATTTCTGCAATTTAATTGCAGGTTCATCCCCATGTCCATTTTTTAGGGAAGTTTTTATCCCATGAGGTTTTACTTCTTTTCCTCGGTTCATATGGACAAATAAAATTTCTGTTTGTATTGAGGTGACTTGAGCCTTTGTTGCCAAGGCCTCCCACTTATCTTTCATGAGATGTACCAAGTTATGGTTAAGGGGGGGTGTTAGAACAGTAACCACACTTAGTACCATAATCCATAAATTTTTAATTGCCCATGTGCTTAATTAAACCATGTTTTGGATTAAGTGACTATAGTTGGTCAAAAACCCACTTTGAGAGTGTTCACACCCACTTCCAAGCAAACCAGTTCACCCAGCCTCCAGTTTTGTCCACAAGTGCGCCCTCATTTATTGCTGGTGCGCCCTCTCTCCTTGTTTTGGGGAATTTTAGTTGACCAAGGGCGCTAGGGTGGATTTTTGCCCTTTTTGGCTAGATTTGGAGCATTTAATGCTCCCTTGGGCCCCCAAACCTCCTCTACTTGCTCACCCACGCCTGCCTTGAGCTCATTAATGACCCATCATGCTTCATCCACCTCCACACCAAAATTCGTGGCTGTTTGGGGTGATTGGGATTGAGTTGGACCCACCTAGGGGGGATTGAGGCCAATTTGGCATTGATGACTTGTACACTCAGCTTGAGCCACCTAATGCTCTCGATTTTCTCATGGATGTAATAAAAACCTGTTACTAACATTTTCACAGGTTAGACAGTCAGTTAATCAAAGTTTTCAGCATACATTGTGTGTAAAATTATCATCTTTTTGAAGTTTTTCCACAGTTTTTGCAAATTAATTCGATTTTGTGAGGTTCTCCATAGCTCCTAGATCTTCTGTGATCAAAATACTCACAAATTTCAAATTCTAATCTAAGAATTAGAAAAACAATTGTAAATAAATTAGAGACCTATCTATGAAATGGATTAATTTAATGATAAATTAGAAAGCTATGATAATCAAAGCAAATTACAAACTGTTTAATAATTCCAACAACTAATTCAAGAAAAAGATCTATTCCCATGCAACAGGAACTAGAGTGAATGTATCGTAATGGCTTTCAAATGTAATAGCAAAACTAAATGGAAGTAAATCTAATCTACCTTCAATAAAGAGATGTAAACTACAACGAGACAAATTACAGTTAACTTTAAACATTCTGATCTATCTACTATCCATGAACAGAATAATAATATAAAACTAATGGAAACTAGAAGCAAGTAGAAAAATTAATAAAGATATTTACTTCTGAACTTGATTTGGAAGCAAGTAGAAAACTTGATAAAGACGTTAATATAGAAGCAAGTAGAAAACTTGATAAAGATATTACTTTCTGAATCAAAATTCTATTCCATGAACATCTTCATTATTTATCTAAAAAGAAATAAGAAATTGATCCTAATCTTAATGAAGGAAATTATCAAAACTAGAATACTTGAAGAATGAAATTATTAACTCTAACCTAACTAAGATTTGAGAGCATGAATTAAACTAGACTAGGAATAAGAATGGTAATTTCTTAAACAAAAACATGCTAGCAAATTAAGTACAAAAGACATAATTTAAAAGACAATTAAAGCAAACTAAGAATAATTACAAGACTTGAATTAAAACTTTATGGAATGTAAAACAACAGCCTAAATATGGTTAAGAATACTAATTAAGGGCATGAAAGATTATAGTAAAGAAAACTAATAAATTGAATTCAAACTAGCATAAAACAGTACAAAAGGAGTAAAAGTCCGAACGACGATCCGAATGCTAGTCCGAGCGACAGACCGAATGGAATAAAATGAATTAAACTAGGGAAAGAGATAGTTTTGATGATCTTGATGTCAGTTGGCGAATGCAGATGGACCTACAATGCAAAGAATCAATGAGAAAACTTGTTGAGAAGCTAAGATAATAGAAAGCAACCTATTCTAATAATTGTTGGAGAGATAAACTATTCCTATTCTATACTAAAGAAAGATTGAGATGAGAGAAGAGACTTAACCTACAGCTACAAAGGAGAAGCTAACTAAACTAATTCTAACTATTAATATAGCTTAGAATAGAGGCTAACTAAGTTCTATTTAATTGTAGCAAACAAACTAGCTAATTATAAAAGACTGGAATTAAACTATCAAAACTATACTGTTGGTCGACCATTTACTAATCCTGTAAACACAAGTTATGTGAGCAGCACAATATAAATTACATAAAATAAAGAAATAGCATATACAGGAAAACTAAATTAATTACAGATACATGAAAATAAACTAACTAGTTGCAGAAAAGAAAATACAGAAAACAAAGACAAAACCTCCAGTTGATGAGGGGCCCTTCCCAACAATCAGAGATAGAAAATGAAACTGGTTTAGCTACTTAGAATATCAACAAACTAGAACTTCCATTAATCTTAAGAAAATTACAAATTGTCTGCTATCTTCTTGCAAATCCTACGAACTATCTGCTAATCTGATGATCTTCTCAAACTATAAGCTAAGTAGACTAACTCTCTTTCTGTCTACAGGCGTCTATTTATACCTTTACAATGGGTGAGAGGGTCGACAGAGTCGACCTCTCTAAAAATAGAGGCATTTAATGGTTGTAACTGGATACTTTAAGAGATGGATGCCAACGCAAGGAGCATACACCAGGCTAAACATAGTCGATTCCTTCATGAGGCAGCTGTAGCTCTGGTTTTCCTTGGACGTGGGCAGAGAGGTAATAGACTGGAGAGCTAAATGAACGGATGAAGGGGCTGCTGCAGTATTGATGTGGCAGAGCGTTGTGTTGGCAGGCTGAGCGTAAGTGACCTAGACATCTTCCAGAACACCGGTGTGAACAAGTAGCATGATTCCAGGCTGAATGTACAGGAGAATCGGCGTGTTGGAGTGTTGATGTGGACGTGGAATGTGCTGTCGAGTTTGGTAGTCATAGGGACAAATCTTCCAGAACAACAGCTCATTAACCATTCCCATCATGTGGCAAACATAATCCACATGCCCGATCTTGTCTTTAATGGCCCGAAACATGCCAACGATGGATTTCGCAGGCTGAATGACGAGTTGAATGCAGTTGAACATTGGCAATATAAACACGCAGTCTGAATGAAGGGTCATTTTAAAAACCGCAGCCTGTAAATCAAAACTATATATCATGCATGACTGGAAATCTTACTTTAATCATTGATAAATCATAATATAACAAGATTTAATCAAAATTCATATGATAAATGAATACATGCATACCTGGTCTATTTGATGGGCTGAATGGCTAAAAGAATAACTTATTATATGAGAAATAATGAAATTAACGCCATTCAAAGTAGATTTGATGATAAAAAATAGTGCTAAAATGGACACCAACAAGTGGATCGGGGGACACTTTCAAATGATGAAGTGGGGATTAGGTTGCAAATGTGAAGACGGGTGCCCCATGAATCAATGTTATGCAGTATATTCCTCCAGGATAATTGAAATAGTACTAGTTTCTTTTGAGGGTGGGGGCCCCATCGGTGTCTTCACGGGGGTGCTAATATGAAGAAGATTGTTGCAGATGAAGTGCTCACGGAGGTATGAGTGGGATTTGTGAATATTTAATGTAATGTGAGCTGAGGAAGCTTATGGTGCTTACTGAGTGGAGTAAATGCACAATTACACAATGATAATCTAAAGGAGCTCTTTTCAAGTTATATCAGGTTACCCGAACTTGTGGGCTGTCGACATCATGGGTGTTAATTGATGACTGGGATGAAAATGGTGCACACACCCATGGGGGGACATGCTATTATTCGTAATGATGTTGATGGCACATGAAGATCAGGGATAAGGTCCCTATGGTTATTACCAGGAGTACTGGTAGATGCATTATAAACGAAGGGTAAACAATATCTATATGTCAATTTATGAATTATGCCTATGTAGGGACTTTTGTGCCATTTGATGAAGCATGGAACCTTGTTATTATAAAAACAAGGGTTGCGAACTCATCTTAGTCGAGATCCTACACACATGGTGCACCTAGACAAGTGTAGTAAAAATCATGACCAAGGTATTGACAATGCATAAATCATATAACCAAAACAAAGTGTACCTATGGGGTAAAAATAGTGTCCCGATGAAACTAGTGGGAATGCAGATTGGTTGCATTCATGTCAAATATCTCGAAGCGTTGATCACAATGGTGCGAAAGGTTTTTAAAATGGTGTTATGGTTTGTCCATGGGGATAGTTAGAAGTTTGTGTCAAATGACTATAAATAGGGGTGGGGACCACTTTTCGAAATCATTTGTACTTCTTGCCAATGACCTCCTAAAGCTCATTTTGAGTAGTTATGGGAGATTTAGGGTTCCTTTCGACGAGCTACAAGATTCAGGTATGCCTTAACCTTATACTTGTTATTTTTTCCTAGGTAGAATTAGGGTTAGGGGTCCCCTGGATGGACAGGGGTCCGTTTAGATGTTTTGGGGCTACCGCGGGGAAATTTTGAGAAATTGTTGCACTGTAGCATGAGATTTTTGGAAAATCGTGCACTATGATAGCGTGGGATTTTCTGGAAATCACTCATGTCATAGTGTCCCTATGTAGTGTGATTAAAATGTATTGTACCACACATAGCATAGTACAATAATGCTTCGATCACGCACTAGTTTAGAGCGAATGAATGTTGGTCAGTCATGCTACGAGCGTGACTAAGTGGTGCATGTCCCACATGTTGGTTCTGCTTGGTCAAATAGAAGTTCATATGTGTTATGCGTGGATATCTTGGTGATAGTCACGCTATGCACAGACCTTCTTAGGGAAGGTCGTGCTGATATTTTTTACAGATTTACATGTCTAATGGGTGGGAATTGTCCTTGTGTAGGTTATTGGTTTTGACTCATGGATCAAGTGGGAGTTTTTGAGTGGAGGGAGAGGGTGTATGTTTCTCTTCGTGAATTAGTGTTGGCGGATTTGCAGGATACATAGATCCTATGAGATGCAGGGCTCTTGAAATTCTTCAAGTACCCCTTGATGTGATCATTGGAGTATCTACTATGGAGGTCTCTTGATATGTGGGTCCCAGGCCGAGGGGTATTCTAGGTTCGAGAATATGACTTGAACATCATTGCTCAAGACATATATTTTTTGACAAGGCTAACACATCCAGGGGTGAGATATCCCTTCCCTCCACAAATGGTGGGAGAGAGGATCCACACTCTAGTGGATCTCTTTTTTTATGGTGACCAGAGCGCTCCCAAATTTGGTGTCATTTTGATGAGCCCTCCGAGGGCTCCTCTAGTTCAAGATGTGGCAACACCTATGGTGCAAGTACTGGGGGTGATGTCCCCCAACTAGATTATGGGAGGTTAGCTCTAGCTTGTTGTGAGAGTCTTGGTGGTCGACTGGTAGCGTAGGGTCCGCTACTATTGCAATATATGATCCAGAAGATGTCGGATCTACATTGGGGTGGGGATCATTCCAACTTTTGTTACAGTAGCATTTCATGCTCTTATCTTTTTGAGTGCTTCTTGTCTTTGAGGCCGCATGTCATAGTGTCGCGGATGGGGGTGCACAAGCCTCAGATGTCTTACTGGGGTCAGATTAGGCCTCGTAGTGGTGGTGGTCCCATGGGGGATTATTTTATGCCCAAGGTGTTCAATGTCTAGGAGGTCCACATTGTCCAGATGGAGAGGTATCCATAGATTTGTATGGCCTATCGAGGAGATTTTGAGTTTCCTTCCCCCTGAGGGTTTCGATGCTACAAGTATGTTTTATGGTTTTGTACTTTTTGATAGTTGCATATATATTTGTCCACACTTTCATTTCTTCAGATTTATACATGTTTATCTAGTAATTATGATGGGTTCCTACTTTGTGATGTAGATGCAAGTCCTATACATCCACCTTGGGGAAACTGTCCGAGAAGAGATTGTACTGCTACTGGGGAGGTTATTGGGGGAGCTACTGCGGCTGGGGTTGCAGCTACCGAAGGGGATTGTACTAGAGGAGAGGGATGAAAGGGAGCTACTACAGGCATAGCAGCCGCTAGGGATCAGATGGAAGCTATATTGGATGACTTGGAGTAGAGGTTTGGTGCTTTATCTGCTAGGGTCGACAACCGAGGTGTTGTTGATCTCGAGGATGAGGAGATGGCCCTCACACTTAAATTGCTAGATGAGTGTGGGCCAGCTTGGACAAATATTATCTGACGGGTATGAGTGGTGTGCCATGTGGCATGCAAGGTTCAGGGAGGTGCAACCCCTCATACACGATAGAGACCAGGAAAGGGACCAGAGTTGGCATGAGGAGAGGTTGTACGACCACTTGGCATTATGGGACCCTAGGATCCACCAGATGGCTAGGAAGCTTGATTTTTCATAGGGCTATGAGTTCCATTTTGTATACTATTTTGATGAGCCTATGGGAGGCGGGTTGTATTTGATGTATCTCCCATAAGGATATTTTGTATATGCTCGAGGAGGACCATTTTTTGTACATGACATACATTTTTTGGGCAAGATACACACACACGCACATAGAAATACACACATATAAATATACCATTTTGCATCACATGATGTATGCATGGATGGATTTTTAGTCTATGTTGCCTATGTTGATGTGATGTATATTTAGTAGTGGATACTAGAATATATATTTGGTCATGGCTTATCGACTTAGGATTTATGATGATGATTATACATATATGTGTTAACCATAGGTGTGATACATAGACATATTTATGGATGTCTGATGTGCAGGACTATGTAGTCAGAGTATGTAGCAGGTGCCAATTCAAAACCTCATTGGCATTTCTTGGTATATGTGTGAAAGTGATGGTTTCAAACTATGGAATGAGAAGGAGCACACATAGAAATGTTTGTAAGAGTAGTGGATTACAGACATGAAATACATTTTTCAATTGTGATATAGCGAGTTGTGAGTCAAGATGCACTTGTAGATGATGAATTCCTAAGTGCAGGGAATCACTTAATAAACCTATTACGACATTATATTCTATTTGGTTGTTTGTAAGTGCCCCAACCAAACTCCACCTCTGTGGTGGAGTATATGGAAGGGGGAATATATAGCTTAGGAAGCAGATGTCAGATGTCTGGACCATTGACTTGAATCGTTTGCATAACCTATGTAGATGTCTGACTGGGAGGCTATTTGCATTAAGAAGAGTTGGATTTTACTTTCTAGTTCAAGATAGTGTATTTAGAAAAAAAATAAAGTACAATATGACAAAAATAAGAAATTCAAAAGATGGTTTAGGATGTCTTTCTTGTGCTATGGGGGAGGATCCCCTACTGATTTTAATTATTGGGAAATCTTTCCAGGTGGCCTACATCTTCATCGAAAGATGAGGAATCACTCCAAGTGAGGACACTGGCTAAAGGAGATTCAACATCGATGGTATCTGGTAAGGTAGTTATTACTTCCTTGGTTTGTGACCTTTGTAGGGTTACATGGAGGGGTTGTAATTGACCTTTGTAGTATCATTAGTTTGAGATGAGATTCTCATTCAGAGTGCAAAATGGGGCACTAAAAGTACAAGTGGGTGGTCTCTCCACAAGACCGGAAAGGTCTTGGTACCCATGGACATAAGCATTTTTGGACTTCCTGGGTATTGATTTTCTCCATAATGAAAGCGATGGAACTAGTAGTAAGCACTTGTGTGGAATTCCCATATGAAGTGCATTCATCATGTGGTGGCGTTGTCATAAGATTAAACGGGTCTTGTGACGTTGTAGGCTCTACCACAGTTTTTGTAGTTGGTGAAACTTCTATGGGAGGGGTGACTGATGGTGTCCTTGATGTGGTGAACACATTAATATATGTCAATTCCTGGGTTGAGGATGGACATTCATAGATCATCATTTGAGTGATATGAACTGTTTCCAACGCCTCCTGATATCGAGGGATTTCGTGGAAATGGTGCATATAGTGCCCATACTAAGCACATATGGAACATCCATGATTCGTACATAGTGTCTTGGACTTGAATGTGGGTGATCGATATGTGCTCCTTTTTATTGTTGGTGGTGCATGTGTTATACTCATCAAGTTGTTGAGAAAATTCCTTAGCTTCGAGAAAGTCGGACAAAAGTTGGTTGCGTGTCCTTGCTGTTTGCAAAAAGAACATGACAGTGTAAGCCTTTGATTGGGAGTATTGATCATAAATAGGATTTTTAACTCTTGTTGGTTGATGCCTCCGGCTTTAGGTTTAGCGGTTTCCATTGGATTGGATGGTGGGTTGGGTAATAGGGGACCTTTCATCCTTGGTTGTTTGTTTCCCCCCTTGGTGGTATTTGTGAAGACCGATTGTGGTTTAATTGTGGATGTCATAGGATGGACTTGTGTTTCAAAATGTGTTACAGGCCTTGTAGGTGTGGTAGCTTAAACAGGGACAAAATCCTAATGGGTGACTAGTTTGGAATCCATCTCTAGGTAGGATAGTGCAAGGTACCATATCGGGATGCCTAGAGTGAGCCCGGGTAGAGTTAACTGAGCCATAACCAGCGTCCCTTATACCCCCATGGGAGGGTACAAGAATGGGATTTAAAATATTGGTGGGACCAATAGACTCAACATTTGTTCAATGCCATGACTTAGCAATGGTGTTGATGATGGTGTTAAGGTGGAGGTGGAACCATATTCAATGGTGAAAATTGTGCACATGGGCCATCGTTTTCTATGGGGATAATTAGTGGTGGTCCCAAATATACTCCTAACAATTTGGAGTCCTTGTACATGCTGGGGGAAATGCCAACATATGGTTTATTATCCCCTAGTACATTCGGTATGACATTGTCAAGATTGGTCGTAGTGTTGGGATCATATTAGTTGAGGTGGTCGAGGGTAACTACCTTCCCGTTTAAGGGAAAACTCATGATACAAAAGATCAAGGAGACTACCACCTTCATGGTGTACATATAAATACACCCCAAGAAGATGTTGTAATTGAGTTCATCATGGACTACTTCGATATCGATCATAACCATATTTCCCCCCATCTCTATTGGGACAGTTTGGTACAATCCTCTTAGTTGGGATGTGTAAAATTAGTCACAACAGATCTAATGAACAAGTAAATCAATCACAACAGATGAACATAGAAAATATGGTGTAAAACTATGCAAAACATGCAGCAGTGCTCAATATCCCAATAAGAGTGAATAATTACAATACAATAATCTAACAATGAGTGAGCAATTCAAATTGACTAAGTAGGCCATTCAAATTACTAAATGGTGTAGATTGGCTCCAACTAGGAGTCCTCATCATCAATCAGTGGTGGTCATCAATGCACAAGAACCAATCATCTAGGTGTCAATCTGAGTCTAACTGAGTGTAACATGTGTAATTGAAGTGTGTAGCACTAATATAGGGAAGGAGACTCAGTGGAGGGTGCATGGGAGGCTTAATTGAAGTCAGAACAAGTCATCTAGTCAATCTAGAGGTCCAACCGAGTGAAACAGTCAGTCGGGAGTGAAACTAGCCTCAAATCAGGAAGAATCAAAGCTAACTGAGTGTAAACTGAGGTAGTAGGTGAAGAAGTGCACCCTTCTATGGAAGTAGGTGAGAAGTGGGCGCCTTCAGGACTAGGAGGGATAAAGAACTGATGTAAGAAGCTCCTGGGTGCTAGAATAAGGTGGGTAAGGTGCTGGAGGCATCAACCTGGTGACTGGGATGCATGCAAAATGCATGCAAACCCTAGAATTTGCATGCAAACCCTAATTGCATGCAAGGTCCTGAAAATGATGATGTAGATATCCGAACAGGATGGTCTCCCATCATATGCGTGAAGAGAAATATATGAGGGGACCAACTTAGGAGACCCTAGTAATTTCCATACTTTTGCAAACATAATAAAAGAGGATGCTCCTTCATCGATGATACAACGATGAATCATGATGTTCTTTACAGTGACTGGAAATGGTAGTCACGTATCACCTTTGTCGAGATCAAAGGTCATGAGGTGCGAGTTAGAAGGATCGATGACACGTATTGCATTGAGTAATTCCTTGCTCTATGTTGGGAAATAATGTAAAATTGGTAATGTGGACATGGCTGCAAGGGATTGAGCAAACTCATCCACAATACTGTAATTGTGGGAAACTTTCATGTGAGGTTTATTAGGGGTATGTTGAACTAAAACTTTCAGAATCCATGGTATTTTTTCATTATTCAGTCAAGTTATTTGTAGAGGGCCCCCCGAGGGGATAGAAACATATTCCACTTGAGGGGTGGAAGGCCCATCATAACCCTTGTCTCATGTCTGAATATTTATATCCAATGTGTAGATATTTTGGAAATAAATGTCGCTAGGTGGGAAAATATCTTGTTTCTGTGTAACTACCCCTTTATTCGCAAAGGGTTGTTGTAACACGACGGTTTGTGGTTGGGAAGGGTTCACTTCTTGAGTAGGTTTTGTCACTGTATTGTTTTTATCTTCCACTAAGTATTGGCAGTCAAGAATAAGAGGACAATATGCATATAGTGACCATAATCTCCTCAAATGGAGCAACAATAATTGGTCCTTAGGGTGGGATTCTTCCTTTGTTTGGGGGGAATTTATAGTCCCTAGATTTTGGTTACCGATATTCTGGTTTTTCTAGGGAGGGGGGTTTCCCCTTTCCCCAACTACTAATTTTTTTATTTCTTAGCTTTCTTCTTCCCTTGAGTCTATGGATTCTGGGGGTTTGTGGTGTTCAATTGCTCAAATTGTTGAGATTGTTGAACATAAGAAGGTTGGACCAATTTTACCCCCATGTGGGCAGTAAGTTGTTGTCTAATGGGGCATGGGAAAGGATAATATAGATTATACCCTAGGGGAGGGACAAATGCAGTTTGCATTCCATAAGAGGCAGATGTTGGAATGGCATGCGCCATTGGCAGTGTAGGAATTGTTGTTTCCTGGATAACGTTTGGGCAAGTAGGACTATACAGTTCGTACTGTAATTAACCAACTAGTGGGGTTGGTACTGGTGTAGGGGGGTACCAACACAGGTGGAATGGATGGGTATTGTGGAGCCATGTTAAATGGTTCGAAAGTGGTGGGAGGAACCTTTCCTGAATGGGAAATGGACCCAATAATCCCATCTTTCGAATGTTACAATCCCAAAGGTGTATGAGCCAATGGCCGATGCCGAGGGGCATGAGGGACGATGGTGTAAAGATAGCTGGATTGTGCATAAATGAGATTGAAATGTTGGGCTTTTAGAATATTCTCCTCCTTGCTTTGCGGCATGGAGGTGGCGACATATTTGGATATGGAGGGTTTAATTGATTTGATGAAACAATCCAACAAAAAGGGTGGTTATATTTCGATTTTACATAATGTGTGGTGCCTACGCCACTCATGTATGTGATCCTCAATGTGGGTAGAAGTATTTTTTTGAAACTCAATGAGAATTTCGAGACCCAAGTCATGCCGAATCAGAAGATGGAAGTCAATGAGAAATGCAGTGGCCAATGTTGTGAATGTGGCATGGGTTTCACTTGCTAAATTTACATACCATTTGGTTTCCATGTTGAGAGTACACTAGAAGAGGTGAAGTCTCATGGGATCATCCACTATGTTGTTAGATGAACACCATAAGTGGAAATACATGACATGGTTTGTGGGATCATCCCCTTGCTTTCTTTCAAATTTGTGTACATCAAAGGGAAGTTTATCTGGCATTTTCGGTCATGTTGTATCATGAGCTATGGGATCATTGGTCAGTTTGGCCAACTCTAGGAGATTTAAACTAGCCCTGAATGGTAGGGTAGGGGGGATTAGTCTTGCCATTGTGTGTGAGATGTGATTTCCATGAGGGGGAGACCCCGGTAGCGTTGTAAACAATGGTTTACCTGGTACAAGAGAGGGTGGATCAAAGGGAACTGAGGGATCTACAAGGGGAGAATCCAACAAGGTACCTCTTCCGATGGGGGAAGAAGTGGTGTATTTAATAGTTTCTCTGAGAGGATAAAATGCACCTCGAAAGGATTGGCCTTGACCAGATGATCCTATCAATGTGGCCTAGGAATATCCTTGGTTGGAGTACCTCCCGTGTGTACCACAAAGGGGAAGGTGAAAAAACACCCCTCGAGAGACAAGATAGGACTTGCAATCTAGGAGACTATATCAGGATTTTGTTTTGTTCCTCAATGGTGAAGGCTTTGAGTCAAATGAGAATGATAGTGGAATTTAAACATAATTGAAAAATGCAAAAATATGCCAACCACAACAGATGCAAATATGGTTCAAAAAGTGAGTGATATGCACAACGTCAGTTTTAGTGCATGAGTTCCCACATGTATGTTCTTTTTAGTTATCAGTTTAGTGAAATTGTAGTTAAAAAAGAAAGAAATGTAAATTCCTTAACCAGACCTAACATCCTTCCTTTCAAATGTAACTAGTCCTCCCAAAAGAACAATTGATGGTGATAATGGTATCCACTCACCAATTGACTAGTGGAGGTAACAAAGAGCTAGCTCTATCAACAATGGGGCCAATGTTCTAGTCAATAAGACTTGGGAACACATCCCAAAAGCAATAGCTAACTTCAGGATTCAATTGCACTCACAATTGCTCCTTGCAAATATCCTAAGTTGGGCCACTAAGATACCTTGCATCAAGTGTGGATCAGTTGTTCGCCCTACATGGTATAGTGTCGTCTCCCTACAAAAAGATGAGTGGCTTGTAGGAGAGAGAATGGAAACTATACCTCGACTTTCACCTCCTTGGTCACGGTGCACTTCTGATCTGGGTTTTCTTCTAACACCTGCTGATAGAAGGATTTTGTAAGTACCATATGAGACAACAATGCTATATTTCAAAATATTGCTAATGAGACTAGATTGGTGGGAATTAATGGATGCTTAGCCCAATCAACCCTACCTAACTAAAATGTTGTTTTGTAACCTCCTGTGGAGGATTTTAGTTGGTTTAGATAATTACAATGTTGACTTTAAGGGGTTTTGATTTTTCACTTATGGAGTGTAAGAGAAGTATTTCACAATCCCTACTTTTTTTATTCACCAAGCTCACATGAAGTGCAACATGAAGAGCATACTAGGATTGGTGGAGTCTTTAGATCTCTTAGTGTGTTCCAGTGCTGCAAAAACATGTGATGAAAGAAAATAGGTTATTGACAAATTAGCTAGAAGAGTATATCAACTAATATGTACTTTTAACTCTAATAGATTGTCTTGGTCCTTTGCAAATAAAAAATAATAACTAATAGATAAGTGTGCAATGGAGGTATTCACACTTCGCACCCTTTTCTGATTCACAAAGCTCACATGAAGTGCGAGGTGAAGAGCATACTTTGGGAGACAAGAGTCTTTAGGTGCTTGCTTGTGTGCAAAAAGTGTATTCTACACTAGCATTAATACTAAGAACATGTCAATTGTGCATAAACAAGAAAGGGTATTGAATACTAATGAAAACAATGAGGCATGTTGAAATCCTCAAGGTTGGTTACCTAGGTAAGTTTCAAGAGAGATGAACTCTTTACTTCCTAATCTTGTTAGGTGAACTAATTACTAAAAAATTACGTAATTATTTGAATTGTCCTTAACTCAAGTTCACTCGTACGCAGTAATTGGACTTCGAAACTAAAATATGAAGGTAAAAGGAAAATAAACTACGGTAGCATGGCTAAACCACACTCTTCCACGTGGAGTGTGCGGGTAAATTCAAAACAGGTATGTTGAACAGTGTGGGTGGTACATTAACCAACCGTGTGGGTCACCCTATAGGGTAGCGTGGGTCAAACACTGATTACATGTGCTAACCATGTGACTGGCAGAGTCATTTCCATGCTGGTAGCATGACCGAGAGGCCGAGATCCGCGCTACTATATAAAAATAATTTTGGGACAACTTCGGGCCAAATTGTGGAAGAAATAGGTCGAATACCTAATATCCTACAAGTAACACATACCCATAATTAATTGCTTAGCATAAAACAACCTAGTTAAATAAGAAATGAACAAAAATAAGTATGGTAGCCATTAAACTGTTGTGGAAAAAACTGCACAATCGCACTCTTCCACTTACTAAGTGGCTAGGCCTTGTAGGCTATACCAAGGCCTCAGTCCTTGGATCCCTTATGGGTTTGTTGGTTGGTATTCCTCCAAGTGATCCTGCAATAAAGTGTTAGTGTAATTCACATACAAACAAAAAATTATTGAAAAATACAAAAAAAAAGAGACGGGGGGGAGAATGAAAACTCCAATAAGAATCCAAGATATGCTAAACCACTTTTGTATTACCCAATGGTATAGTTGTACAACACCGAGGATGTGTGATATTCAAGGGAAGTCAACAATATCCCTTAGGGAGGCATTTTTTTCCCAAACTAAAAGCTAAGCCAATGGTGAAACAATGGAGAGAAACTTTTTCCCCTTGATGGAAAGTAGCAATGGATCTTGGGAATGCTCACAATGGTAGGAAGTGGTGAGCTATGAGGAAGCTCCAACTCAAATCCGACAACATAACCTTTCTCTTGATTTCTCTCTACCAAATGCATGCTGATGGATTCCTTTTATAGGACAAGAGGTGGCCAACAAACAACTAGATCAAAATGTGAAGTCATATTTTCCATGAACTAGTTCCAATGTACATAAGGGGGGCTAGTTAATTCCACTAGGTGTGTGAGGAGCCGAATTTGGATCCTTGGAGAGGATTGATCCTTCAATCCACCGCAGGAAGTTAGTGGTCCCTCCGTTCTGATAGTAGGGATACTATTGAAGGAATAGCCGTGCGGGTGTAGTGTAGGAATTGTTCTGGTAACTGGTTTTATAGCATGAGTTGACTATGTATTACTCATGCTACCCCTTCTTTTGACTAGTTTTTGGCACTTTTTAATTCATGCTTTCTTTTTTATTTATTGAGGATGCCTTTGGTGAATTGCATTCTTTATGTTGTTGATACCTTACTAGAAGCATCACCAAAATTTCATATGTGTGCGAATTTTAGGTGTTAACGCTAACCATAAGACTTCCGACTTGACATGCCCGAAAGAGGAAAATGCATAATTGATGAGGAAAAAATATTTAATTGGGCCAAGCATGTTGTTTATATAGTAAAACATAATTGCGCTAGATGCAAGGAATTAGGTCCGACTATACACTTCCTATCATTTTTCATTGGGATAGCCATGTTGCATATCAACCCAGTTGGAAAAGCAACCTTCAGGGGTCCATAAATAGCATTGATGAATAATTATAAAACATTCCCAACTAAAAATAATCTAAAAGACAAAAATTCCAGATTCTACTTATAATATTGGTTTCAAGTGATAAATAATACATGTCATCTATGGCGAGTTCCATAGCAGGTTTGACATGGTATTCCACCGAAATCCCACATCAACTTAGCACTTAGCACTTGACAAGAAAGGTCAGAAACGAATTGAACCTGATGAGCTTGATTATTAACCCAACACCCAACAACTATTTTTTGACTTATCCAGGAAGTCCAATATTACATTCAACATTTCATCCATAGCATATTTATCTCTAATGTCCACATTCAAATAATTGCATAGCAGGACAATCCCATCAATCCCACCAGTTCCCTAGGTTGAATGGGTACATTTGGAATTATAATAACGGAGCAAATGAATAATGCTTAGACATTATAACATTTCAAGTATTTAATAAAGAGGTTGAATAAATAAATTCAAGAGAAACTCTAGGTGGCAAATGGTTTTGAAGACATATGGAGAATGTGGGACCCACATTAGCTTGATTACTTACTGCCACATGTCACATCTCTCTTTCCATTTCGAACCCATGAGAAGGAAAACCTTATTGGGTGAGTTGGTAAGTCATACACATGGCATTGAGCATCTTAGGTCGAATTGGGATGGAATGGTAACCTCCATGGAAGAGGAAGAGTCAAATTGGAAGCTTGTGGATACTTCGGCTAGATTTCTGAGCCCCTATGAAAACAATGATGAAGCATCTATGACATATATGAAAAAATTCAGATCTGACTTCTGACATCTGACCATTATGAAATATTACCCGCCAAAAAGGCTCCAATAAGGTGCTAATGGGAGTTGGAGATGCCAAGGAGGTCCCTACTTGAATTGGGAGAAGATGGAAGGTTGGGAACTAGGGAGACAAGTGGCAAATGTGGAATATTTCCTAAGTGGAAATATCTAGAAGCTAGTGGGAGGAATTTTAACCATAGGAGTATAAGGTTGGTTATAAAATGCAGAAATAAAGCATGAGAATGGCTTTTGATGATTTGAGAAAAATTGCATTTGTGAAGAGAGAGCTAGTGGATGACTAGTTTCTTGCCTTAGCCAATTTCGAGGGTGAAAGATTCCCATCCAAGTTGGTGTTTGGAGAGGCCACTTAGGTATTTCATGGATCTTTAATGGATTTTTCTTTGTACATGTAAGATATAGGGAAGCTTGTGGTTTCTTCTAATGTAGCACTTTCCGTCAACCATTTCCAGTTTTGATGGCATATTCTTTCTCCTTGAGGGGGTGTGTTTTTGGTGAGCTCTTGTCATCTTTGGGAGAGATTCTCATGATCCATTTCTTATTGTAATAAGCTTAATATACTATATTTATGATATTCATAAAGTATCAGGTCGAAATACCAAGTGGTTATATGTAAAAATGATTATTAATGAGCAAACCATGACAATTTCTCCACTACATTGATGTATGCCATTGTAATGTTGATGATTCCGAATGAAAGAATATTTATATGATATATTTATGATGAATGGAAATCCATTGATTATTTTTACAACTTTCATGTTCAGCACTTAAGTATTTGAAGTCATTTTGCTCACTTTATTTGCATTTGGAAGAAATTTGATGCCATTTCCCCAAGGATCGAATTAGGGATTTTTGATGTTGTTTGGGAGAAGGTTAGATCAGATTTAATAACTGATTAATGGTTCATATGAGACCTTATTAAGTCCCTCAGACATCCCGTACCTTTATTCTGAATTTTGAATGGGTTTGGAGGCATTTGAAGAGCCATTTTCAGTACTTACCCTGGGGGGATTTGATCCCCAAATTGCTACTTGAATTCCATAGTTTGTCTAGAATCTTAAACAAGTTTGCAGAAGTATTTGGAGGGTTATAAATAATCCTTGAACCTCACATTGAATTCTTAATATAATTCATACACCATCACAGAATATTTGGGAGCATTTGGATCAATTTGGAGACCTAGACATCAAAACTAGTCAAAGGTCTAAATTGGGGAAAAAGTGAAAAATTGGGAATTTTAATAAAAATTTAAAAAAGGGACATTACAGGTGGTATCAGAGCATGGTATTGGAACGTGATGGTAGTAAAAAGAAGTGAAAAAAATAGACCACCACTCTTAGAACCATAATTTGAAGGTGTTGTTGTTGAAGAAGAAACAATAGGAGAAGAAGAGTCTTTTGTAAAAACCATAAGTAGAGAGGAGGATGAAACAACGAAACGAAAGGGGGAATTTGTTTCAACCCTAATACCTTTCTTTGAAGACATGAACAAAAATATTATGAAAGGATTTGAATTAATGGCTAGTGAAATGACTAGTCAAATAGTAGGCCTTAAATGAGTAATAGGAGGTAGCAACAATTCCCATGGGGAGGAAAAGAAGCCTATGGGAGAGCATATTTTCTCAAGCATAGGACCCCATAATAGAGAAAATGGATTTCATATCACACCAAGGCCTACTTCACCTAAATTTATTATACCCAAAGAAGAGCTTGACATTCAAGTGCATCTTAGTACAATAGCAAACAAATGGAATGATGTGAGTGAAGATTGTAAGAGAAGTCTACTATTTGATCAGTACTTTACTGCTGCAAATAAATTAAAAAGGAAGGAGAACAATGAGGATCTAACCCAAAACAAAGAATTAAATTGTGCTATTGGTAAAATGTCACTTCCTACTTTTGATTGTTCCTCCCAAAATTCTACTAACACTTCGGTGCAAAAACTAAATGTATATTTTTAGTTGAATCCTATGGTGGAGGAGGATGCATTAAAAATGGCCATTTTTCACTTGGAAGGAGATGCCAATGAATGGTGGTTTCATGGCCTGAAAACCTTGGGTCATGATTAGGTTAAAACATATGGGGAATTTGTTGACAGTGTACTAGAGAGATTTGAACAAAAAGATCCAGAATTTCCTTTCAAGAAACTAGCTCAATTGAAGCAAACTGGGACCCCTATTGATTATATGATGGACTATAAAAAATTATCAGTAAAGGTGGCTGATGTGTCTATGGGAAGGTTGGTATTGATATTCACTGAAGGTTTGGCTGAACCCTTAAAAGGTTTGGTCAAATCACACAAGCCAACTACATTAAAAGATGCAATGAACTTGACTAGGGATCTCCAAAATGTGCTTCCTAGAACAAGATTTCCTCCCAAGCCTAACTTCAAATTTGAAAAGAAACCTTGGAAAAGAGATGCATATGATAAGAAAACCTGGTAAAGAGATTCATTTGAAAAGAATAAAAAAGAAGGACTAAATAGGGATGAACTTCAAAAAAAGAAGTTGCGCTTCACATGCTTTCAACCATGGACATCGGGGCACAAATGTACTAAAGGAAAGGCTCAATACATAGAAGTATTTTATGATAATGATGAATATTATGGGGGCATAGATGAAGATGGAAATATTTCAGATAAATAGGAGGAATATGAGACAACAGTAGAAGAGGAAAGACAAGAAGAAAATCATCCTTCACCGGATAAAGCAAGAATGACAATACTTTCAGCAGTACCTCGCTATCATAACTATCCGATGCAGGGGTGTGGTACTAAGACAAAGAGCTTCAGTTTTGGTAGATGGAGGAGCCACACATAACTTCATTGATGCAGAGATGGTGGAGGAAATGAAGATACCTATTGAACCATTCGATGGCTTCGCAGTTCTCATTCCCAGTCACAACATAATGGAGTGCAAAACATGGGTTCCAAAGCTGCAAGTAACCGTAGGTAACTATAATTTTGTTGATAGTTTTTATGTGGTTGATGTTGTTGATACTAATGTGGTTTTGGGAGTGCAATGGCTATATTCTATAGGAGAGCATACAGTAAATTATCAAATTCTTGAAATGAAATTCCAAGATTCAAAAGGAGTACTAAGGGTTGTGAGAGGGCAACACACTTATCCAAATCAAGTAGTGACTTGCAATAGTATGAGATCTATATTGAGGCATGGGGACATAGAATGAGATGCTGAATGTCATATTACATCTCCCAAGCTAAACATAAAGGTTTTCGAACACCCAAAGGAGATAGAGAGACTCTTTCAAAAATATGAAAACTTGGTAGACCACCAGATAGGGGGGTTGAACACAACATTGTTTTGGAGGAGGGTTCTTCACCCATTCAGATACCACCTTATAGACATCCTAAAAACTTCAGAGATAAGATTGAAAAAGCCATCCAATAAATCCTAGATTTGGGACTCATTAGTGTTGAATATTGTAACTTCTAAGAATATTATATTTATACATTATTTATTCCAGAGATGTTCCATCCCTCCGAGGTGATTTTATTATGTATTCGGAGATTTTTATTTCTCCTAGAAGTTGTGGTAACTAGGGTTATTAGACCCACCATGTGGGGGTCGGCCCAGTCAGTTATAATAGGGTATTTAACCTAATGGTTAAATACGAGCCTACATGTACTTGTGTAAAATATATGTCGGAGTATTGTATAAATAGAGGAGGTGTATTCCTCATTTGATACACTCACTCACTTATGAAAAGAGGCGCACTTGTCTAGGATATTTGCTAAGGAGGATTATAAGGAGGGAGCGCATCTTGTATTTTTGGTTTATCATCTTATTGAGGAAAGCTTTGCTGGGTTTTCTACCCCATGAGGGTTTCCCAGGGTAAATACTATGTCTATCTTCTGATTATGCTTCTTTCAGTGATCTTGCTAGTCTATTTGGTTTAAACGTATCATGGTATCAGAGCTAGACTGAATAGGACATCTTTCACAAGGTAAGAATCTCTCTCTCTCTTTCCAGTGAAGATTAGGGTTTCAGCAGAAAGTTGATATTATTGAAATCTGATTACATGGCTGGATAGCCCTTCTCAAGACCTTTCTTTTCAACCCTAGATCAAACTTTTTGGTTCGGTAGAACTCTGGGAAAGTCAAACCCTAATTCTACCAAAAGTGTGATAAGTGAGAAATTGGTTTCAGCAGAAATTTGGTATTATTGAAATCTGATTGCATGGCTGGATAGCCCTTCTCAAGACCTTTCTTTTGAACCCTAGATCGAACTTTTTGGTTGGGTAGAACTCTGGGAAAGTCAAACCCTAATTCTACCAAAAGTGCAATAAGTGAGAAATTGGTTTCAGCAGAAATTTGGTATTGTTAAAATATGATTACATGGCTGGATATCCCTTCTCAAGACCATTCTTTTGAGCCCTATATCGAACTTTTTGGTTGGGTAGAACTCCGGGAAAGTCAAACCCTAATTCTACCAAAAGTGTGATAAATTTCTGTCTCAAGTTCCGGAAAAGTAAAAGGTAACTTTTCAGGTAAGTACTACTCTGTCTCTTGGACTCCCCTAAGAGAAGATGGCTCCAAACACTAAGCTTGAATACAAGCTAGAAGGTATAGAGAATTTTCGGGCATGGAAATCTAGAATTGGTCTCATTCTTGAAGAGAATGATCTTGCTCATTATATCAAAGAAGAAGTTGCAGAACCAGAAGGAGATGAAGCCAAAGAAAAACACAGAAAGGATTTGATTAGGGCAAAGAGAATCATAGTTGATTCTATTAAAGACCACTTGATTCCCCAAGTGGCCTCCAAGAAGACTCCAAAGTAAATGTATGATGCCCTAGGAAGAATGTATGAAGGAAAGAACATCAATAGGAAGATGAACCTAAGGACTCAATTGAAGAGTACCAAGATGCACAAAGAAGAATCCATTCAAAACTACTTCTCAAGGGTTTCACAAATCAAGGAAAAACTAGATGCAATTGGTGATACTCTCGATGAAGACGAACTTGTAATGACTGCCGTCAATGGTCTCACTAGACCTTGGGAATCATTCATACAAACCATGTGTGCCATGAAAGAGAGTATGAAGTTTGATATAGTATGGGAGGATTGTGTTCAAGAAGAAGCTAGGGTAGCCAACAGAGAAGCTCTTCTCAAAGAGGATGACCAAGCTTTGGCCACCCATACCAAAAGAAAAAGAATGAGTCATTTCAAGAAAGTTGATCACAAAGGATCTCAACACTTCTCTAGATCTAACAAGAGAAAAGGACCCAATCCAGCAAGAGATCTCTCCACAGTCGAATGCTACAATTGTCATAAATTAGGACACATCTCCAGATTTTGTCCTTCTCAAAAGAAGAATTTTTTCCACAAAAGACATCATGCACATATGGCAAAAAATGACAATGAAGAAGAAGAAGAAGAAGAAGAAGAGGTAGAGGTAAGACCTAGAAAGAAAAGATCTAAAGTAAAGAAAGAAGATCTAGAAGAATATGTTATATTCTCTGCACTCTTTGGATCCGTATCTCCGGGAGAAGATACATGGCTCATTGACAGTGGTGCTTCTAAGCACATGACAGGTCAAAGAAAGACTTTCTCAAATCTTGAAGAAAAGTCTTCCTCACAAAAGGTATCTCTAGGAGATGACTACCAATACCCCATCAAAGGAATTGGTGAAGCTAGCTACAAGCTAGATTTTGGAACACCTTTGAAGATGAAAGACATCTTATATGTACTAGGTTTAAAGAAGAACCTTCTCTCTATCTCAGCACTAGATAAGAAAGGTTTTAGAGTGGCTTTCATAGATGGACAAGTACTCATGTGGTCCAAAGGAAAGACAATTAAAGATGCATGTTGGTTTTCTCTCTTTCAGACCCGGGATGCGGTAATCCCTTAGACCAACAGAACCCTTAGCTCACTGGCCCTTTCGGCAACAGGTCGCGGAGGCAACCTGAAGTCTCACCTGAAGTGATTCTAATGGGAGGCAGAAGACTCAAGTGTCCTCAGCCAAGTTCCGAGGCATCCAGGGTACTAAAATCCACCTTGATCCCTTTGACTGGAGCTGTCTGTCTCATTCCATTACTCCGGCTACGCCTCCGTCTTATCGCATTACGCAGGGGATGCGATAAGTCTTCCCCTATGTAAAACCGTCTAGCGATACCTAAGATATCGTAGGCGCGATATCTTCCCCTTCTAGTTCCTGCGGTAAGTGAATCTCGACCGCTTCCTGGATTAGTAAGTGGTCTCCGCTATCCTTATCCTGGTACTGCAGTTAGCTACAACATTCAGTCTCCAAACCTAACCCTCGCTAATGGACTTGACCCTTGATATCTCGCAACAACGTAACTAAGTAGAATATCACTTTGAGCAGTGTCTAAGTAGACCATTCATGACTTACATTCGGTTCCTACTCGCACATTATCCTCTGTTAACAATTATCTAGTTGCTATGCGGGTAGCTATGATTATTGCAATTATTATACATCATTCAGAAGTTAAACTGACGACCATGTACATTACTTATAACAGACTGAAGCATTCATATATAACACAGACAAGTGAATGAGAGCAGTATCTACACAAATACAATAGTGCTACTTAAATAAGCATGTTGTTACTCCCAGGGCGAGAACTACGCCCAGGGGAACTACGGTTCTTGTTACAACTCTGAAGAATAAACACAGTTCCGTTCCACTCTTTACAACAAGGGTCTTCTGGGAAACTCCACCTCAGTGGGAGCCCTTCTCTATAGACCTCTTTCTCTCACAATCCCTGCGGATCGCACTATCTCTCAACAGGTCAGCCCTATGTTCTCTCAGGGATGTCCAGACTCTGCAACAACAAACTTGGCTAGCCTCTACCTGATGTCTCTATCACTATGTGGCCAACCCCTTATCATATAAAATGACTACTATATATAGATGGCCCGAAGGTCTCATCGCAGTTACAAAACTGTGGGCCTTATCCCAACAGTGACTCAACCCTAACCACTTACAGTCAACTGGCTGTACTTCCATGGCCGCCTTCTGTCTCGTCGCCGCTTCCTGCAGTCCTTAGTCTTTAATGCATCGGCCCGTCGCTTCTTCTTGGTTCAAGCAACGCTGACTGTAGTCCTTCTTCTTTAATGAGGGTAGCTGAACCCTCTCTTCATCTCCGGCGCCTTTATTGCGGTGGTTGAGCTCTTCCTTCGGCCTCTTCTTTGTACCACATGCTTGACTTTTCTGTACCTATCGCCGTGATTCCCGCCGGGATTTGCGCTACGGCGATATCTTTGTCTTACCGCCAAAATTGGTACTTTCTCTCCCAAATTAGTTATCCTTCCCAAAATTAGCAGCTTCCTAAGTGCTGCGGAAGTTCTCTCCAACAACTCCCCTAACACTTACTTGTGGCTCGTCCCTGAGCCACTCGCAACAACAGCCTGATTCATCTGCCTAAGCTTATCCTTTGCTGCTCGTGAGATTGCTGCGAACTGTGCCTTAAGCGCTTTAATACTTTCATCCATGTGTGTTACTTCTTCCTGCGCTGCGCTGAGCAGCTCAGCAGTTACCAAGGAGTCCTCTGTGCCCTCAATGACTCCTTTACTTGAGGTGAAGCTTTTCACCTTTTGCTCCAGTTCATCAACCAGATGTGCGACTTTGCTTTCGTGCGGGCTAACTTCGTTAGCCAGGTTGATCTGCTGTGCTCTGTATTTCTGCACCTGCTGCTGAATTTGTGTGATTTCTCCTTTCTTTCTTATCTTCGCAAGAGCACTCGAGCCCTTGTACTCTTCTTCAGCTCTTGCTATCGCATCTTCACAGTGCTTAATGTGCTGATCGAGCTCGGCTTTCTGTGGGAGCTCCTCTAGCTCCAGCCATGTTTTTGATGCATCTTCCAGGATAGCCTCTGCTGCCTCCACCCGACAGTGCATCTGTGTCTGTACAATTCTGAAAGCTTGCACTCGTGCTTCTTGGATTTCCTCTGGAGTAGGTGGCTTATTTGCTTCAAGTGCAGCAATCCTTGCTTCGTATTCTTCCTCCATCTTTTTCTTCTCTTCATCTAGAGCCTTTGCTCTTTCCGCTATTTTTCTGATCTTCTGAGTTATTTCTAACTCAGGCCTGATATCGCACTGCGGAAGTTCTGCTGCAATATTCTTTAAAACAAGAGAGACATCCTGCTCTCGCTGAACATATTGCGTCAACTGGGCACTCTCTGCCTCATGCTGTGCAATGAGCTGCACATTGTCGTTAGATAGAAAAACATTTTGCTCATATGTAACTTGTTCTCTGTGCCTCAGCTCTGTGCCTATCTGCTGGAAAATTTCGTACAACTGATCCACAGGTACCTCTGGTAGGTTCACCTCAAGAGGATGAACCATCTGCACTTCCATAGGTACAGGGAACTTAATACTTCCTGGCGGTATACGAACAATGTTCGTGCGGTCCCTTGCAATGCTTTCTTCTCTGCTCTGTGAAGGGGGCTGCGAACTTTCTGCGACTGTAGTTGGGGCTGGCTGAATCTGCATGGAAGCAGTCTTCTCAGTGATTGCCTTCAATTCTCGCAATTTGTTGTCAAGGCTGATGCGCATACGATCCTGCGATGACTGAATCGCAGCGAATTTATCCCGCATCTTCTCCTGTATTCGGCTGGCGATGAGATCATACTCATCCTCTGTCATGATTGGTGCCTGCGGTTCGTCGGAAGTAACCGCCTTTGTTCTCTTCTTCTTTGCTCGCACCGGAGAAGGGCCTTCAATAGCCTTTCTCTTAGAACCTATTGGTTCCTTCTCTTTGTCTTTAGGATCTACCTCCACAACATCTTCTGGATCCTCAGCTGGGGGATCAACTGGAACTAGGCCAGAGGATAGATCATCATACATTTGTTTCATGTCCTCATCAAAACAATTCTTAATGGTATCTTCAACCTGCTGGATTTCCATGCGATATGGGCCGGGGGCCCATTCGTTATGTTTCCTGAATCCTTTGGGTCTGATGTAGGTTTTATCCCTGTCGACTTTAAATTCCAGCTTGGACTGATAAAGATCAACGACCGGCGAGTCGACACGCGGGATCGTTGCGACGGATTCAAGCAATAGCATATAATATTCATGGAATACCATTGCGTTATTCTTGTGCTTCTCGGGGTGACTACTCGCCCAAAGATTTGAGTACCTCGACCCTCTGCACGCCCCTGGCGGCAGTTGTGGAAACTGCGAATTGGGCGGCTCTTTCCATCCAATGAAAGCCATAAGGATCAGCAGCCACGAGAAGTGGAAGCTGTGAAGTGGATCCTGCTGCGCCTGCGCACAGTCTTGAAAGAAACTATTTAACAAAAATAAGCTCCAGTTGTAAGGTTTACCTTTTATGACTTCAATGGCGAGGCGGACAACTGAGCCTGTGACCTCCTTCGGCCTCACCTTGAGGAGGAGTTTTCCGGCCAACAGACTAACAGTAAACCGCAAGGCGTCATCCTGTATTGAATTGACATCGTAGGCGCGACCTCCTCTTTGCAGCTTATACTCCGCAACCTGCTTGGTTGAGAGCCTGGTATCCTTTGTGGCGCCATCAATATTTATCTGTGGGTCGAAACCAGTCTTCGACAGACCGGTGATGCGGTGAATGAGGTCAACATTGACATCAATTCGGTTACCCAACCATAAGTAACCACCATGCACACATGACAGTAGCGTCCGCACCACAGCATTGACCTCCGGGCCCCGTCCAAAGTGTGGAATCTCCAGGAGATTGAGCAGTCCCGACGGTGCTAAATGGCTTACATGGTCCATGGGGACGAACTCATCGTGCTGTGTCCTTGGGTTCCTCTGAATCGTCATATAACGATCGCGGCGGAATTGTGGGTACAGCGTATAATCTCTCAGATTATAATCAGTAAACTTAACAGCATGCATATTCCCCCACAAGTTACCTTCTTCCTTCACTCGGTTATCCAGCGGTGGGAGTATGAGTTCATATTTAAAGTCTCGTGGAAGAACAATGGCTGGCGCATTCTCTATTCTTGGTGGGAAGTATATGGTAGTGACTGTAACTTCTTCCGGAAGTTCCTGCGCCGGTTCTTCTGAGTCTGTGCTATTCGGGGTCTCGCTACGCTCCATATTAGCTAAGGTTCCTGGTGACTGGCGTGTAGACGGAGAACCAGCAGCAATTTTCTTCCCTTTCTTCGCCACAACCGAAGTCATAGCGCACTCGATTCCACCCCTTTGGAATCTCTGCAACACGTCTTCGAGAGGCTCGTCTGGCGCGAGGGACCTTCCCCTGCGATACTCTGGACTTCCTATGATTGCTAATCTTAATGCAAATCAGAGTCTGCAACTGTTTTTTGGTTTCCCTGCTCAGAACTTTGCTAAGAATACGCTTGGCTCGGCTCAACTGCGCTCAACTCTTTTAGTGAAAATGACCAAGTAGCCCCGTGCTTTGAATAGAACGTGTATTTATCATAAGGCGGAATTTCAAATGGCAACGGACCAGTGACTGGACCCGTTGGCGGCATTTAATGCATAGACAAGACAGCACCCCGCGCCTATTTATTGCAAATGCCGTTTGAAATTTTGCTGGGAAACTGTGCGCCGGAGTGATGTCGCATCGGATTTTCCAAATCTAGAAGAATCGTCGTACTGCTGCCAAATCTTAGTACTACAGATACTTGTCAGCCGTGCAGTTAATGCTTGTCAGATGGCGAAGTGACTAGCCCTTTGATGAATTCAAAATTTGGTAGCGCATCCATCTGTTTTCTGTCCTCTGCGATAAGATATCGCATCGTCTGGAGATGGAAAGTGCCACAAACTCGCCTCATATCAAAATTATCGCAACCACCAGGAAAGCTGGCTGCGAATTCTTACCTAAAGTATTTCCCGGTGTAGACTCCTTAGGGTGCGATGCTTCATTTCAACTACACTGAACATCTGCACCATTAACTTCCTTTCTGGGCTAGGGCTGGGAGGTGGCATGGCCGTCGCGATACAGCTTAAGCCGACTACCATTGATCAGGGTCGGAAGAAACTCCCCACTCATAGTACGAAGCTGTATAGCACCTCCATCTGTTATTTGCTGAATTTGATATGGCCCTAACCAATGAGTTTTGAATTTTCCAGGGAACTTTATAAACTTACTGTCATAAAGGAGTACCAAGTCTCCAAGCTGAAAGATTTTGTTCTTGATATGCCTATCATGCCAAGCTTTTTCTCGTGCTTTCTGCACTTTTTGATGGAATCCTGCGATAAATCTGTCTTCCTCCAGATTGAGCAGCTGCGCCAATCTCTCCTCTAAAGTATCAGAATCAGCCATCTCTGTAAGCTGAGCAATCCTTAGACTGGGTAAGATGTATTCCATAGGCATAACAGCCTCTTGTCCATATACCAGGCTGAAAGGTGTGTGCCCTGTTAGTTTCTTACACGTGGTCCTGTAAGCCCATAATACAGCATTAACTCTGAGGTCCCAATCATCCCTTTGACTGTTACAAATCTTTGTAAGAGCCTGTTCTAATATCTTATTGAAAGCCTCCACCGTACCATTAGCTTGAGGGTGGTAAGGTGTACTCTTATGGTGCTGTATTTCAAATTCCTCTGTCAAGGCTTCTATGGTGCTATTCAAAAAGTGTGTGCCTTGATCACTCATCAAAGTCACTGGGCATCCAAATCTAGTGATGATGTTTTCAAAAATAAATTGTGCTGCTGTAGCAGCATCACAATTCCTGACTGCTTTCGCCTCAGCCCACCTGGTGAGGTATTCTGTTGCTGTAATAATATATCTCGCACCAGTTCGTTTTCCTGGGGGGTTAATAGGACCCACGAAGTCTATGGCCCACTTATCGAATGCGCGTAGCGTTATCTGTGGTCGCAACGGCATTTCATCTCTTCTGGAGGGCTTTCCTGTCCTTTGGCAGATATCGCATGATCTGCAAAACTCTTTACTGTCTTTATGTAATGTAGGCCACCATAATCCGGCTGCTAGGATCTTCTGAGCGGTAGGCTTCCCTGCGAAATGGCCTCCTGCGATGCCCGAATGTGCTTCCTTAAGAATGGTCTGTTTCTCGTGGGGCATAACGCATCTGCGCAAGATTTCATCTGGTCCTAGCTTATAGAGGTGTCCTGCAATCAGGGTGAAGTCTGCTGCTTTCACCACTAATTGTTTCTTTTGCTGCTTGGTAAACTCAGGTGGTGCCCACCCTGTAGTAAGGAATTGAATTATGTCTCCATAATATTCATCTGCGACCTGAATGGAGAACAATTGCGCATCAGGCAAGTTGTCCTCTAAATTACTTGGTTCTTCACCTGAGTCTAGCCTTGACAGGTGATCAGGTCCTGCGTTTAGTCTTCCTGGCTTAACAATGATTTCGAAATCATATTCCTGGAACAACAATAGCCATCTGCATATTCTTCCCCCTAACACTGGCTTATTGACCAAGTACTTTAATGCAGAATGGTCGGTGAACATCTTGAACGGGGCACCCAACAGATAGTGCCGAAATTTCTGTAAAGCATACACCATTGCTAACCCTTCTCTCTTTGTGGTGGTGTAATTCTTCTCAGCTGTCGATAGTCTCCTGCTCGAATATGCGATAGGGTGGTCAATACCCCCTTCGCCTGGTTGCGTGAGAATAATGCCCAGTGCGATGCCAGATGCATCCACATGAACATGAAAAGGCTTGTTCCAATCTGGAAAGACCAGAATAGGTGCTGTAACCATTTTTTCTTTTAGAGCGTCAAGACTCTTCTGACATTCCTCATTCCAGTGAAATTTGATATCCTTCTTCAATAATTTCTCCATTGGTGCGGTAATCTTGGCATAACCTTTGATAAACTTTCTGTAATACCCGGTATGACCAAGTGTAGTTCTCAGCTGCTTTACTGAGTTAGGTGCTGGTAAATTGACAATGATGGCGATCTTCGCGGGATCTACCATCAAGCCTTGTCTGCACACAATGTGACCCAACAACGTACCAAAAGGCGCACAAAATATACATTTTTTTAAGTTAAGGGAAATCTGGTGCTGTCTACATTTTTCAAACATTAATCGCAGGTTTCCTATGTGCTTCTTGACTAGTCCAAATACAGTCCAATCATCAAAATAAACTTCTAAAAATTGATGGATGTATTCCTTAAAGACAGCAACAACTACTCTAGAAAAAATTGCTGGGGCGTTCTTAAGACCAAAGGGCATTACCGTATACTGAAAGGAGCCCCATTCTGTCGCAAATGTGGTCTTGTGCCTGTCGTCTGGATGGATTCTTATCTGGTGATAGCCTGAAAAGCCATCAGTAAATGAATAGATTTCTTGTCCTCCAACATTGTCTAAGACTTCATCAGTGAATGGTGTCGGAAATGGGTCATGCAGCGATGCATCATTCAGTTTGCGCAAGTCGACACAGATCCTGATGTCTCCTTTTGTTTTCTTTTCTTGTACTACCATGGGACTAACCCACTCACTTTCTTCAACAGGTTCAATGATGCCTGCTGCTAGCATCTTATCTATTTCATCTTTTACTTTTGCTTTATACCGCGGATTCAACCTGTATGGGCGTTGCTTAACTGGCTTAGCGTCCTCCTTAAGCGGTATTCTCATGACTCCGAGGTCACCCACTATTCCCTTCATTTCTGTAAAGTTGGTAGGAAATAGGTCCTGATACTCATGTAATAGGTCTGTGATTTGGCCAATTGTCTCATCATCCCAATAATCTCCAATAGAGGCAAACTTAGGATCTGTTTCTGTTCCAATATTGCTCTTTCTAATCTTGATTGGTTCTGTTACAGCTGGAATTTCTAAGTGTGGGCCTTCAACTTCACGCGTACCTTCTGTTTCTGCGATATTGATACTGCGAGGATCTTCATCCTCATCGCTTGAGTCTTGTGCGCAGTTGTAACATTCTAGTGCATGTTCCATCTGAATAGCCCACTCGGGTTGCGAATCCGCTGGTAATGGGCAATCCTCAAATATTTTAGTCTTTATGATCTTCAAGGCCCGATCAATGCTGGGATGCTCAGATTCGAAACTGAATGTGACCAAAAAGTTTTCAATCATAATAGGCCATGAGATAGTTCCTTTTCTTAGCTCTGCTTCTGTATACCAATTCCGTGGAACCGTATCCAGTGTATGGATAAACAAATGAACCCATTCTTCTGCTGGAATTTCTAGCCAACTCTGTTCACAGTTCATAATGTGTGTTCTGGGATCACTCTCCCCTGTGTATTTCCACTGTGTACAGTCTCTTTCTTTATAGAATCTAATGCGCATCAATCTCTTACAATCATACCATGATGCGATATGTTCCTTGTGTGTGTACCACCATCTTGCAGGTGTGGCTCGAACTGCGAGGTCAAAAACCTCCATCCTCTGCTCTTGAGGAATCTCTTGTTCAAACTGCTGCAAAAAATCATTGACGTCTGCTAATCCATCAAAAGTTGGAGTATACCTGTTTTCAGTCCCAATCCATCGCAGTGATTTAGTCATGAATGCGCATCTGCGAATAGAGACTTCGTGGAGTCTATTTTGCCAATTCTCCAAGCCAACATCTGAATCTGATGTGCAGGAGCTATCACATCTCCAGCTGATATGTCCATCAGCTGTAGGGTCAATGTAATCTGTCTGATTAGAAGTCATTTGGTACAAATTTTCCATGTTATGCACCTCCTCTTCTGCTTTGATTGGCTCAATGTAGCGAGGACCCTGTAAAGGGTCTAATGGTGCGATAACCCGGACTTGAGCATCTTCAAATGTCATCTGCCTTTTCTTTAAGTTGATAACAGCCTTGTTATCAAAAGCCCAATCAATACCTAATAGAGCTGGATAGGGTTTGGTGTCACCAATAATTTCTATGATCTCAAAATCGGCATATGTGTGAACTCCGTCGATGTCCACTGGGACATGCGATAAGCGACCCATCGGTGATATTCTCTGCTGATTAGCTAGTCTAAGATGGATAGGGGACCTGCTTAGTTTTGGACTTCCCATCTGTTCCCATGTCTGCTTAGTCAAGACATTTACTTCTGAACCTAAGTCTAGGATAACCTCATCCATTTCAAATAGTCCGATCTGCGCTGTGAGCCTCATCTCTCTTCCTGTCCTTGTATGGCCCATTATATGGTGAATGGTGCGCTGTGTATTGCTCACAGAAGGGCTCTGTTGACATTGGTCAATAACTTTCTGAAGTTCCTCTACAGCTTTCCCATTTCTTAGAAGTTTCAAACAACTCTGCAAGAAGGACTGTACACTCCCGGTCAATTCCTCTTCGTCGCATCTGCCAGATGTGCTAGCCTGTGGTATCTGCGCAGTACTAACATCCTGTGGTGGTTTCCGTGGTATACCCTGAGATGGCAATAATAGTGATCTGGGCGGTGTCTGTTCAGCAAAGGAAGTCTTAGTTTGTTGAAATGCCTCCTTATTCTTCTGTAGATCAAGTGGGATAGGTTTTCCTGGAGCTTTGCGCACCCACTGCGTTCCTGTCGTTTTTGCCACGTCCTGTGATATGTTGCTTGTGGAGAGACCACTGCGAGTTACAATATTGACCCGTGGTTCGGTTTCGTTCTGCTCAACAGCGATAAACTGGATAGTCTGATTGGTTGCTGGCTTGGCGTCCTTGATCTTAGCTATCAGTATGGGACATTCCTCTATTGTGTGATCATAAGATTTACAATACTTGCACGTTGTAGTAGGGTTCTGACAGTCTCTAGCGTAATGTCCTGTGCCTCCACAGTTATAACAGGTGATAGTTCCATGGCCACGGCCAGATTCATAGCCTCCTCCGCATCCTAGGCCTCTGAAATTTCCTCCACGGCCTCCTTGATTCGGATCAGCTTGTGCACGTACTGCTGGTCCGGATGCTTCTGACTGAACTCTGTAAAGGTCATGCTTCCTTTCTATCATTAGCTCATAATCTCTACAGTTGTTTTCGTCATGTCCCACAGATTTACAGAAGTTGCAATATAGGTTCTTTGGTGTCTGCACATATTTCTGAAGGAGAGGGCATTCCTGAGGACTGTGTCCTCTGGTTCTACAAATCTCGCACCATGGTCCCTGGTTCTGCATCAACGGGTTAGGAGCTCCACTGGCGATATAGTCAGCAAAGACAGGGCAGTTATCCTTACTGTGTCCCTGCGCTTTACACTTAGTACACCAAATTTCATGCACAACCTCCTTTCCTTTCTTAATTTCATGCAGCTGCAAGGTGAGGTTAGCTAGCTGATTTTGCAGATTAGTGATGCCGGTGCTAGTTTCTGCTAGAGGTGAAGCCTCTAGTTTCATTGCCATTTCTAATGCTTCATCTTGTGTATTTAATTTCTGTTGCATTAGCGGAAGTCTGATGTGTGGTAACATTGCTGCGATAAACCATTCTTTATGCTGTTGAGGCGCAAGCTCAAAGCTTACCTGATCAATGAGGGTCTTGAACCTCTGGTCAAAATCCCAAACCGTCTCCGTAGGCAATTGTTTAATATCTTTAAGTTCTGCTATGCACTGTGACTCGGATTTAGGTTTTTTAAACTCTTTAATCATAGCAGTTCTAACCTGTGCAAGCGTTCTGTTATGGCCAGTGTTATACTTCATATACCAAGTTAATGCTCTTTCTCTAAATGTGGTGGCCAGCTGGACAAGCTTGACATTATCATCTTGTATTTGCTTAATGGTCCATATGGCTTCGCATAAGAACCAGTGTTGCTCAGGGTCCTCCGACCCTGTACCTTTAAATGTTGGTAGCTTCATATCATCTCCCATTCTGTTTCTAGATGGTGGGTTCTGGTTTGCTGTATGATTACCACTCGGTTGTGTAGATGTGGAGGGTGTGGCGGCAATATTCGCTGTGTAAGAGCTACTGGACGGGGTTCCTGCGGGATTATTCTGAGTTCCGACTGGCTTTTGAGGAGTCCTAGGGTTCTGACTCTGCTGTCTCGGGTGGTCTGAGCTGTCTTCTTCAGAAGAAGATGAATCGTTGACTCTATATCTTTTACCACTACGTGTATGTCCAAGATACTCGTAATCGCTTTCAGAGTCTACTGACATTACAATATCATGCTACTATTCATCTGGGAGTATATCCAGTACTCCTTTTTCATATAGTAATTGCTTAATGGACAGGCTTAGATAATTTAGGTACTTACCGCGATAACCCTTGAAGAAGTACCGTTCTGCTGCGCTGAAACTCTTTCTCTGATCAACCGCGAACTCTGTGATGAAGCCTTCCAGCAGACTCGCAAGCCAGAAGTCTACTGCGCGTGAGATGGGGTTATCGACACCTTTCAAGGTCTGAATCAGCTCTGCTGTCCAGACAACTTCTCGATTCTTCTTGACACCGCTGTGGTCAACAAGCTTTGATAACCAACCATATAACTCAATAGCATAAGTTACGAAGAATATCTCATGGAGATCTGTAAAAATGTGCTTCTGTAGCCAAGCCTCAGTGCTCAGTCTAGGATTCTTGTTTTCTTTTGCAGCAAACTCTCTTTCTTTTGACTCAACCCACTGGTTAAGTTCTTGCTTGGTAGGATGCCAACAGAACATCAGCTCAATGTGTTCAAACCGGCAACGGAACCATTTGTTGGTTTTCTCTTCTTCTGACCCGGGCTGCGGTAATCCCTTAGACCAACAGAACCCTTAGCTCACTGGCCCTTTCGGCAACAGGTCGCGGAGGCAACCTAAAGTCTCACCCGAAGTGATTCTAATGGGAGGCAGAAGACTCAAGTGTCCTCAGCCAAGTTCCGAGGCATCGAGGGTACTAAAATCCACCTTGATCCCTTTGACTGGAGCTGTCTGTCTCATTCCATTACTCCGGCTACGCCTCCGTCTTATCGCATTACGCAGGGGATGCGATAAGTCTTCCCCTATGTAAAACCGTCTAGCGATACCTAAGATATCGTAGGCGCGATATCTTCCCCTTCTAGTTCCTGCGGTAAGTGAATCTCGACCGCTTCCTGGATTAGTAAGTGGTCTCCGCTATCCTTATCCTGGTACTGCAGTTAGCTACAACATTCAGTCTCCAAACCTAACCCTCGCTAATGGACTTGACCCTTGATATCTCGCAACAACGTAACTAAGTAGAATATCACTTTGAGCAGTGTCTAAGTAGACCATTCATGACTTACATTCGGTTCCTACTCGCACATTATCCTCTGTTAACAATTATCTAGTTGCTATGCGGGTAGCTATGATTATCGCAATTATTATACATCATTCAGAAGTTAAACTGACGACCATGTACATTACTTATAACAGACTGAAGCATTCATATATAACACAGACAAGTGAATGAGAGCAGTATCTACACAAATACAATAGTGCTACTTAAATAAGCATGTTGTTACTCCCAGGGCGAGAACTACGCCCAGGGGAACTACGGTTCTTGTTACAACTCTGAAGAATAAACACAGTTCCGTTCCACTCTTTACAACAAGGGTCTTCTGGGAAACTCCACCTCAGTGGGAGCCCTTCTCTATAGACCTCTTTCTCTCACAATCCCTGCGGATCGCACTATCTCTCAACAGGTCAGCCCTATGTTCTCTCAGGGATGTCCAGACTCTGCAACAACAAACTTGGCTAGCCTCTACCTGATGTCTCTATCACTATGTGGCCAACCCCTTATCATATAAAAAGACTACTATATATAGATGGCCCGAAGGTCTCATCGCAGTTACAAAACTGTGGGCCTTATCCCAACAGTGACTCAACCCTAACCACTTACAGTCAACTGGCTGTACTTCCATGGCCGCCTTCTGTCTCGTCGCCGCTTCCTGCAGTCCTTAGTCTTTAATGCATCGGCCCGTCGCTTCTTCTTGGTTCAAGCAACGCTGACTGTAGTCCTTCTTCTTTAATGAGGGTAGCTGAACCCTCTCTTCATCTCCGGCGCCTTTATTGCGGTGGTTGAGCTCTTCCTTCGGCCTCTTCTTTGTACCACATGCTTGACTTTTCTGTACCTATCGCCGTGATTCCCGCCGGGATTTGCGCTACGGTGATATCTTTGTCTTACCGCCAAAATTGGTACTTTCTCTCCCAAATTAGTTATCCTTCCCAAAATTAGCAGCTTCCTAAGTGCTGCGGAAGTTCTCTCCAACAATGCAGTTGTCATTGGTGAAGAAGAAGGAGGTCTCTATAAGCTCAAGGTTCATCCAGAAGCTTCCCTTGCTCATTAGATCTCTAGCCCCAGTGAGCTATGGCATAGAAGATTAGCTCATATCAACTATAAAGCCTTACCCTATGTAAGGAAGGTAGTCATAGGACTACCAGATTTGAAATCTGATCATGATGGATCATGTAAAGGATGTAAGAAAGGGAAAAATATCAAGAACCCCTTTCCAAAGAGTGAAACAAAGACTAAGAACATTTTGGAGCTAATACACTCAAATGTATGTGGACCAATGCCCGCCACTTCTCTAAGTGCATTTGAATACTATCTCTCATTCATTGATGACCACTCAAGGAAAACTTGGATATACTTCTTGAAAGGTAAGAATGAATTTTTTGGAAAATTCAAAGAGTTCAAGGCTCTAATAGAAAATATATCAGAGAAGAGAATCAAAATTCTCAGAATAGATAATGGAGGAGAATTTACCTCAAAGGAATTTGAGGACTTCTGTAAAGAAGCTGGAATTAGAAGGGAACTAACTACTCCCTATAATCCTCAACAAAACAGGGTGGCTGAAAGGAAAAATAGAACAATCATGGAAGCTGTAAAGACTATGATACATGACCAAGATCTCCCCATGTATCTATGGGCTGAAGTAGCCAAGACAGTAGTATATGTGCAAAACAGATTATCCCATACTGCTCTTGATTTCAAAACTCCAGAAGAAATGTTTACAGGAAAGAAGCCTGAGGTAAGTCATCTTAAAATATTTGGGTGTCCTGTGTACATCCATATTCCAAAAGAAAAAAGAACCAAGTTGGACCCTTCTAGTAAGAAGAGGATATTTGTTGGTTATTATGAATCATCCACGGCCTTTAGAATTTACATTCCAGGTTTTCATCACATAGAAATAAGTAGAGATGTAACATTTGATGAAGAAGCATCACTCAAGAAATCCAGAAAGTGCCAAATTGAAGAATTCTATGAAGAAGACACTTCTCCCAAAATCACAGAGGCTGTGCCCATTCCTGAAAATGCTTCTCCAGAGGATCATGACATGTTGGAACCACAAGAGCCTCCTATTTCAGACTTATCTAAGAAAAGAAGGCCAACATGGGCTAGAGATATTATTCAAGGAGCTGAGAGATATGGAGCTCCTGAAGGCTCCACTAGAGAAAGAAAGAAACCAAAACTAGTGTGCAACTATATGGCCTTGATGTGTGATCTTGTGGATCAACTACCTACTAGCTATGAAGAAGCAGCCTAGAAGAAAGAATGGGTATAAGCAATGACAGAAGAATATCAGTCTATAATGAAAAATGATGTTTGGGATATAGTTCCCAAACCAAAAGATAAAAGTGTGGTTTCTTCCAAATGGATCTTCAAAATAAAACATGCTGCGGATGGAAGCATTGAAAAATACAAGGCAAGATTTGTAGCCAGAGGATTCTCTCAGAAAGAGGGAATTGACTATGAAGAAACATTTGCACCAGTTGCTAGGTATACTTCAATTAGAACTATCATGGCACTTGCATCCATGATGAAGTGGAAATCACACCAAATGGATGTTAAGACAACTTTTCTAAATGGTGTAATTGAAGAAGAAGTATACATAGAACAACCACAAGGATTTGAGATCAAGGACGGAAGGACCCATGTATGCAAACTGAAAAAGGCATTATATGGATTGAAGCAAGTCCCCAGGGCTTGGTATGGAAGGATTGACAATTTCTTAACAAGCATGGGCTTTACCAAAAGTAAAGTTGATCCCAATCTTTATCTCAAAGTAATGGATGATGAACCAGTTATTTTATTGTTATATGTAGATGATCTATTCATAACTGGAAATGAGAAACAAATTATTGAAAGCAAGAAGAATCTTTCTTCAGAATTTGAGATGAAAGATCTCGGATTAATGCACTACTTCCTAGGCTTATAAGTATGGCAAGAACCAAAAGGAATATTTCTAAATCAAGGTAAGTATACTGTGGAGATTCTCAAAAGATTTGATATGTTGGAGTGTAAAGCCATGGCCACTCCCATGGACTCCAACTTGAAGTTATTAGTTAATGATTCATCAGAATTAGTGGACATAACTCTATATAGACAAATCATTAGATCATTGATGTGTTTAACAAACACTAGGCCTGATATATGCTTGGCTGTAAATACCCTAAGTCACTATCTAGTAGAACCTAGAAAGGTTCACTTAATAGCTGCAAAGCATGTAATGAGGTACCTAAAAGGTACATTAGATTTTGGCCTATATTATCTTGGAGGTCATGAACTCAGATTACATGGTTACTCAGATTTCGACTGGGCAGGTAGTGTCTCAGATAGAAAAAGTACTTCAGGTGGATGTTATGGTCTTGGATCTTCCATGATCTCTTGGTTCAACAAGAAACAATCTAGTGTGGCCCTCAGTACTGCTGAAGCAGAATATATAGCTTCCTGCTCTGCCAGTTGTGAAGCAGTATGGCTTCGGAAAATTTTATCTGAAGTGTTTGACTTAGAAATGGATCCCACTGTGATTATGTGTGATAATCAAAGCTGCATCAAGATGACTTAAAATCCCGTGTTTCACGATAAGTCAAAACAAATAGAGATCCGATACTTTTTTATACGAGATATGGTGCAAAGAGGAGCTATCAAGCTCGAGTATATAAGCACTGAGGATCATATTGCTGATATCTTGACCAAACCTCTGTCTCGAGTAAAGTTTGAACACTTCCGAGACAAGCTTGGTGTAGTTCAAAAGGACCCTCCTCGAAAGAGGGAGTAGCACAGTATTTGATAACAAGTCCATCTCATCAATGATGAGGTTACGTATTTACTACATTTAGTTACCTAGAATTATTTAGATTTAGGACTCTTATATTTTACTTTTGATACTAGATATACATGCTTTTGATGTTAGATATACAAGCTTTTGATGATAGATGTATATATGTTTTGATGATGATGATACATGTTTTGGTTATACATGTTTTGATGATGATGATACATGTTTTGGTTATACATGTTTTGATGATGAGGATACATGTTTTGTTATACATGTTGTGAGGGGATTGGATCATCCCTGGACTTCAGTCCTAAAGAAGAGTCATAGACGTATGTCTTCGAGAATGAAGTTCTTGGTGAACATTTGAGGGGATTGGATCATCCCTGGACTTCAGTCCTAAAGAAGAGCAGTAGATGTATGTCTTCGAGAATGAAGTTCTTGGTGAACATGTGAGGGGATTGGATCATCCCTCGACTTCAGTCCTAAAGAAGAGCCATAGACGTATGTCTTCGAGAATGAAGTTCTTGGTGAACATGTGAGGGGATTGGATCATCCCTGGACTTCAGTCCTAAAGAAGAGCTGTAGACGAATGTCTTCGAGAATGAAGTTCTTGGTGAACATGTGAGGGGATTGGATCATCCCTGGACTTCAGTCCTAAAGAAGAGCTGTAGACGAATGTCTTCGAGAATGAAGTTCTTGGTGAACATGTGAGGGGATTGAATCATCCATGGACTTCAGTCCTAAAGAAGAGTCGTAGACGTATGTCTTCGAGAATGAAGTCCTTGGTGGACGGTTGAGGATTAAGTCATCCTTGGACGTGATCTTAAATGTACGGTGGAGGATTAAGTCATCCTTGGATGTGGTACTAAATGTACGGTGGAGGATTAAGTCATCCTTGGACGTGGTCCTAAATGTATGGTGGAGGATTAAGTCGTCCTTGGATGTGGTCCTAAATGTACGGTGAAGGATTAATTCGTCCTTGGACGTGGTCCTAAATGTACGGTGGAGGATTAAGTCATCCTTGGACGTGGTCCTAAATGTACGGTGGAGGATTAAGTAATCCTTGGATGTGGTCCTAAATGTATGGTGGAGGATTAAGTCATCCTTGGACGTGGTCCTAAATGTACGGTGGAGGATTAAGTTACACTTGGACGTGGTCCTAAATGTATGGTGGAGGATTAAGTCATCCTTGGACGTCGTCCTAAATGTACGGTTGAGGATTAAGTCATCCTTGGACATGGTCCTAAATGTACGGTTGAGGATTAAGTCATCCTTGGACGCGGTCCTAAATGTACAGTAAGGATTGGATCATCCTTGGACTTTGGTCCTGTGAACTGAGCCATAGACATGAGGTCTCTGAGAATTGATAGGACTGGATCGTCCCTGGATTTCGGTTCAAAAGGTACATGTTAGGACTAGATCGTCCCTGGACTTTGGTTCAAAAGGCACATGATAGGACTAGATCATCCCTGGACTTCGGTTCAAAAGGTACATGTTAGGACTGGATCGTCCCTGGACTTCGGTTGAAAAGGTACATGATAGGACTGGATCGTCCCTAGACTTCGGTTCAAAAGGTACATGATAGGACTGGATCGTCCCTAGACTTCAGTTCAAAAGGTACATGATAGGACTGGATCGTCCCTGGACTTTGGTTCAAAAGGTACATGACTGGATTGCATCATCCTTGGACATAGGTCCTAAAGAGAACTCAATTGATCGTGTGATGATGATGCTGCGATCATGTGATAACGATGTTGCTGATCATATGATGATGATGCTGATGATCATGTGATGACGATGTTGTTGATCGTATGATGGCGATGTTGATGGTCTTGTGATGACAATGCTGCTAATCATATGATGACGATGCTGATTATGATGCTGATGATCGTGTGATGACGATGCTGATGATCGTATGATGACGATGCTATTGATCGTGTGATGACGATGCTGATGATTGAGTACTATCAACTCTGATGATGTTGATGTTCCAGTAACTAGTCAAGTTACTGATGATGATGAATTGAAGAAAGCTTCCGATGATATATAGATGATGTAATGAATGACTCCTTGCTCCTGCAGATGTTGTATAATATCCTTCTCGTTAAGGGGGAGTGTTGAATATTGTAACTTCTATGAATATTATATTTATACATTATTTATTCTAGAGATGTTCCATCCCTCCGAGGTGATTTTATTATGTATCCTGAGATGTTTATTCCTCCAAGAAGTTGTGGTAACTAGGGTTATTAGATCCACCATGTGGGGGTCGGCCCAGTCAGTTATAATAGGGTATTTAACCTAATGGTTAAATACGAGCCTACATGTACTTGTGTAAAATATATGTCAGAGTAGTGTATAAATAGAGGAGGTGTGTTCCTCATTTGATACACTCACTCACTTATGAAAAGAGGCACACTTGTCTGGGAGATTTGCTAAGGAGGAATAGAAGGAGGGAGCACATCTTGTATTTTTGGTTTATCATCTTATTGAGGAAAGATTTGCAGGGTTTTCTACCCCATGAGGGTTTCCCATGGTAAATACTGTGTCTATCTTGTGATTATGATTCTTTCAGTGATCTTGCTAGTCTATTTGGTTTAAACTTATCAATTAGACCAATATCTATCCCTTATGCTTCTGCAGTAGTGCTAGTGAAGAAAAAAGATGGAACATTGAGAATGTGCATAGACTTTAGAGCCTTGAACAAAAAGACTATCAAGAATAGGTATTCCATTCCTAGGATTTATGAGCTCATGGATGAGCTACATGGGGCCAAATACTTCTCCAAAATTGAACTTAGATCAGGATATCATCAAATTCGAATGAAAGATGAAGATGTGCAAAAGACCGTTTTTCGATGTCATTATGGCCACTTTGAATTTCTTGTCATGCCTCTTGGTTTACCTAATGATCCAGCCACATTTCAAGCATGCATGAATATGATCTTTTGCAAGAAACTAAGAAGGTTTGTTTTGGTTTTCTTTGATGACATTCTCATCTATAGTAAAACATGGGAAGAGCATTTGCGGCAATTAGAGATTGTGTTAAAATTTTTGCAAGAAGTGTCCTTATTTGCCAAGTTATCAAAATGTAAATTTGGGATGAAAGAACTATTGTATATTGGGAACATTATTGGGAAAGGAGTGAAGGTACAGATGGAAAAAACTAGGGTTGTCTTAGAATGTCCATCACCAAAAAATATTACAGAATTAAGAGGCTTCATTGGGATATGCACCTATTATAGAAAATTTGTGAAAGGGTTCTCCAAGTTGACTTCTCCACTCACTGATTTGACTAAGAAGGATGCTTTCAAGTGGGATGAAGAGGCTGAAAAGGCCTTCCAAACAATGAAAGAGGGAATGAGTAGCTGTCCCAAACTTGTACTTCCTGATTTTACTAAACCTTTTGTTGTGGAATGTGATGCTTCAGGTGGAGGAATAGGGGCTCTCCTAAAGTAAGGCCAACACCCCATAGCCTTTGAGAAAAGAAAGTTGCAGTCTCATGAAAAAATTTACTCCATCTATGAAAAATAAATTTTGGCCATATTGCATGCATTGGCCAAATTCAGACAATACTTGGTGGGCAGCAAGTTTGTGGTGAAAACTGACCACAATAGTCTAAGACGCTTTCTCACTCAAAAAGATCTAAATGAAAGGAAACAAAAGTGGGTAAGGAAGATTCAAGCTTATGATTTTGATATTGAGTATGTCAAATGAAAGAATAATATAGTAGTAGATGCTTTATCTAGAAGACTTTGTTTTTCTCTCGTGGACATTGCCAAGGATTGGAAAACATGCTACTAGTTGAATATGCCAAAGACAAATTTGCTTGTGATGTGTTGGATGAAATCAAAGGGGATGATAACTATAGGATTTTGAATGGGATGATATATTATAAGGGCATAATTTATTTGGTTCAAGATTCAAAACTCAAGTACAAAATTTTGCAAGAAGCACATGATTCCCCACTAGCGGGCCATCCGGGGATCTTAAAAAATTATAGGCAATTGAACAAAATATTTTTTTGGAAGGGGATGAAGGAAGATGTTTAGAAATATGTGAATGAATCTAAAGTATTTCAGTAAAACAAATCAGAACTTACATGCCCAGCTGGCCTATTGCAACCATTTCCTATTCTGGAGCAAAAATATTGAAAATCCTCACAGCAGATCTAAGAGCTAATGTATACCTCACAAGAAATATTATGATTAAGAAGGAAGATAGAAGAATAGTGGTCAATGCAGTGTAAATGAGAAATAGAATAATAATACAGTAGAACTCAGATAGAAGCAAAATAAATTCACACACACTAATTCATTAGTCACAAATATGAACAATAAATAGTACAATGGTGGAGAGGATTCGAATGCCAAGGTGGCAATTCGAATTAGCCTCTCATGGAGTGATCATCAGATCAATAGAGTGTCATCGAAGCACAACTAGGAGTCCTCATCATCATTAGTGGAGTCATCAATGCACAAGTAACTATCAACTAGATGTCAAACTGAGTCTAACTGAGTATGGTAGGTGTAACTGGCACATGGAGGCACTAACTCAATGAAGGAGGCTCAGTGGAGGGTGCATGAGGAGCTAACTGGAGTCAGAATGGGAAGTCTAGTCTCACTGGAGGTCTATCAAAGTGATACAGTGAGTTGAGAGTCAGTATAGCCTTAAATCAAGGAAATAATTGAAGATAACTGAAGTACAACAGAATGGTAGGTGAGAGAGGGCGCATGAGATGCATGCAACTGCTTGTAGGGTGCACTAAGCACTAGGAGGGCTAAAACTGATCAGTGAGAAGCTCCCGAGGCTAGCTAACTGAGGGCTAGGTGTTGGGACTGATGAATGGGATGCATCCAATTGCATGCATCCATGCATAATGCATGTTGCATGCAAAAATGCATGCAAGACTGAAAATGGAAATAATGAAAATGCTGGTAGGACTAGGATGGAGTATAAGAATATCCTAACAAAAATGGGATAGTATATCAATGGAATTCATCACCACTTTGACCAAATCTTTGGGTAAGGATTGCATATATGTGGTAGTGGATAGGTTGAAAAAATTTGTTCATTTCTTTGTTGTTACATCATCTTTTAGTTCTGCACAAGTGGCCGATATTTTTTCAAAGAAATCTTCAGATTACATGGGCTCCCCAAGAGCATTGTTAGTGATAGAGATAGTAGACTCATGGGTTCTTTTTTGAAAGAAATATTTAGATTGGTAGGAACTCAATTGACTCCAAGTACCATATATCATCCACAAACTGATGGGAAAATAGAGAGGGTGAATCAATGGTTTGAAGGGTACCTAAGAAACTATGTGGGAGAGCAACAAAAAGCATGGGCAAAATGGCTACACTTGGGTGAGTTTTGCTACAACACCACTTATCATATGTTAATCGGGATGTCTCCTTTCAAATACTTATATGGTTATGATGCACTTACATTTGATGAAATTATCTTTGATGATAGTATAGCCCCAAATGCTAAAGATTGGGTGGAAGAGAGGCAAGAAATTTTAAATCTTTTGAAAGACAATTTGCAAGTTGCTCAAAATCAGCAAAACCAATATGTTGATAGACATAGAGAAGAAAGGAACTTTCAAGTTAATGATTTAGTATATTTGAGGTTGCATCCATATAAACAAACATCTCTCAAAAAGAATGGAGCAAAAAAGCTAAAACCAAGGTACTATGGGCCATACAGGGTAGTTCGGAAGGTTGGAAAAGTAGCATATGAATTAGAACTTCCGGAAGGGAGTAAAATCCATAATGTATTTCATGTTTCTTGTCTCAAGAAGGCTCTTGGTCAGCAAATTATCACTTCAGAAATACTTCCTCCTTTGGATGATGAAGGTTGGCTCACACTTATTCCGGATAAGATTTTGAAGACACAAGAAAAGAGATTGGGGAGTAGAATTATCAAAGAATATTTAGTGCAATGGAAGGACTTACCAAATGAAGATGCCACATGGGAAGAGGAGAATATTTTGCAGCATCCAAATTGAAATTGCTCGAGGACGAGAAATCTTGGGTGGGGAGGACTGTAATGTCCCCATTCAAATAATTGCATAGAAGGACAATCCCATCAATCCTACCAGTTCCTTAGGTTGAATGGGTACATTTGGAATTATAATAAGGGAGAAAATGAATAATGTTTATACATTATAATAGTTCAAGTATTTAATAAAGAGGTTGAATAAATAAATTCAAGAGAAACTCTAGGTGACAAATGGTTTTGAAGACATATGGAGAATGTAGGACCCACACTAGCTTGATTTCTCACTGCCACATGGCACATCTCTCTTGCCATTTCAAATCCATGAGAAAAAAAACATTATTGGGTGAGTTGGTAAGTCATAGACATGTAATTGAGCATCTTAGGTCGAATTGGGATGGAATGGTAACCTCCATGGAAGAGTAAGAGTCAAATTGGAAGCTTGTAGACACTTGGGCTAGATTCCCTAGCCCCTATAACAACAATGATGAAGCATCTATGACATCTATGAAAAAATTCAGATCTGAATTTTGACATCTGACCATTATGACATGTAATCCACAAAACTAGGCTCCAAGAAGGCGGTCATGGGAGTTGAAGAAGCCAAAGAGGTCCCTACTCGAATTGGGAGAAGATTGAAGGTTCAGAACTAGGGAGACAAGTGGCAAATGTGGAATATTTCCTAAGTGGAAATATCTAGAAGCTAATGGGAGGAATTCAAACCATAGGAGTCTTATTTTGGTTATAAAATGTAGAAATAAAGCATGATAATGGATTTTGATGATTTGAGAAGAATTGCATTTGTGAAGAGAGAGCTAGTGGATGACTAGTTTCTTGCCTTAGCCAATTTTGAGGGTGAAAGATTCCCATCCAAGTTGGTGTTTGAAGAGGCCACTCAGGTGTTTCATGGATATTTAATGGATTTTTTATTTGTAGGTGTAATCTATAGGGAATCTCGTGGTTTCTTCTAGTGCAACACTTTCCCTCAACCATTTCCAGTTTTGATGGAATATTCTTGCTCCTTGAGGGAGGGCATTTTTGGTGAGCTATTATACTCTTTGAGAGAGCTTATCATGATCCATTTATTATTTCAATAATCTTAATATACTATTTTATTCATCTTTATAAAGTATCAGGTCGAAACACCAAGTGGTTTTATGTAAAAGTGATGATTAATGAGCAAACCCTGACCATTTCCCCACTACATTGATGTATGCCATTGTAATGTTGATGAATTGGAATGAAATAATATTTATCTAATATATTTATGATGAATGGAAATCCATTGATGAGTGTTACAAGTTTCATGTTCAGCACTTAAGTATTTGAAGTCATTTTGCTCACTTTATTTGCATTTGGAAGAGATTTGGTTCCATTTCCCCAAGGATTGAATTAGGGATTTTTGCTGTTGTTTGGGAGAAGGTTAGATCAGATTTAATAACTGATTAATGGTGCATATGGGACCTTATTAATGTCCCTTAGACATCCCCTACCTTTGTTTTGAATTTTGAATGGGTTTGGAGGCATTTGGAGAGCCATTTTCAGTACTTACCCTCGGAGGATTTGATCCCCAAATTGCTAGTTAAATTACATACTTTCTCTATAATCTTAAACAAGTTTGCAGAATTATTTGGAGGGTTATAAATCATCCCTGAACCTCATATTCAAGTCTTAATATTATTCATACACCCTCAAAGAATATTTGGGAGCATTTGGATCAATTTGGAGACCTAGACATCAAAACTAGTCAAAGGTCGAAATTGGGGGAAAAAATGAAAAATTGGGCATTTTAAAAAAAAAAAAAAAAAGGACAATAAAGTATCCGTCTAGTGTTGATGTATATGTAACTTCGAAATGTATTTCACATATATGTATATTTTATTCCTATATATATGTTATTATTCCTCTATACGGAAGTGGTTGTATTTCTATAGAGATGTTATTATTCCTCTATATGGAAGTGTCGTCATTTATATTGTAAGAGTCATAACTTATACTTGATGGGTTATTAGACCACCCTAGTGGGGGTCGGCTCAATCAGCATTATGTTAAGTGGTTAAGTTGAGGCTGACCTAGTTGAGTAAATGTCAAGTCAAGTTAGTGTATAAATAAAGAGCATGTCTCTCTCATTTTACACATTCTATTCTCTCACTCACACTTGGGAGAGTGGTGCACTTGTTGAGGAGGAGGTGCTGCTGCTAAGAGAAGACTATCTCTTGTATTCTAGTTGTATCATTGCTCTATCTATCTCTGAGGAAGTTATTGGGGTTTTTCACCTTTATGGTTTTTCCGAAGTAAACTCTGTGTCTCTTGTGTGCTTGCATTATTGTGTCCATGATTGTTATGTTGTAGATTTGCTGTACATGTTGTTCTCTCAGTTAAGATCCTAGATCAGATTGAAGTAAATTCTGATATGGCATGATATGGCATGAATGACACTTGTTGCACTTATGATGCTAGGGCTTGATATAGCAAAAACTAGTCATTGTAGCACTTTCGCTATAAATCTATTTTGGCAAAGTTTTCATATCTAAAACTTTTACAGGTTGAAGATCAGATCCCCATGTACCTTGTGTCCAAAGGACACTTCTAATTCATTGTAATTTGTGATTTATGATCTGTACAATATAGGGTTTTTACCTCTTCCAGATCTGAGTCAAAATCAGGTGACCTTGGGAAAAAGGTCATAACTTGGGCTAGGAAGATCCAAATGAAATTTCGTAAAAAGTAACAGGTCGCGCTATCTCAAGAACATTTTTCAGAGGTCGCGTTGTGACACTTGGCATAACTCTCTCTTAGAGAATCCAATTGAGGTCAGACCTATCGAGATAGAAAGATAACAGTTCGGGCTATCTCAAAAAAACTTTTCAGACCCTATGGATCGAAAAGTTTGGAGTTACACTAGAAACAATCAGGTACATATTTTTGTCAAAACAGAATTACTTTTTAGCACATTCATTCATGGCTTCCAGAATTTAGGGCTTCGGAGAAAGTTGGAATTTTTGTAATCGGAGACCACGGCTGGATGCTACCCATCAAAATCGAAATTTAGAGACCATGATCAGAATTTTTGGTTGGGTAGAAGGTCGGGCTTGATCAAACCCCAGTTCGGGACTTTGATCGGAAAGATGGAAAATTAGGGCTTCTGCAAAAAAAATTGGAATTTTGGAAATCTGTGACCACAGCTGGAAGCTCCTCAGAAAAATCAAAGCTTAGAGCTTTGAGTCAAATCTTTTGGTTGGGTGAAGCTCCGGGAAACTCAAACCCTAATTCAGGGTCCTCCCTAGTGAATCTAGAAATCTAAAAGGCAATTTCGAGGGGTGAAACTTTGCAGTTTTCAAATTCTAAATATACCAACTTAATCATCTCATCAAGGCACATATTTATATCCTTTCGGAAGTTTGAATTTTTGGGGTTTCTTTGACAAACCCTAATCCAGCTCAAGGTCCAGTTCCTGCAAATCAAGTGGATTGGGTTAATCCTAGAAGAGGATGGATTGGTCACCTACATAAGTGAAGAAGTTCATGTTTCAGAGGGAGATGAGGCTAAGGCCTCCCATAAGAAGATTACAAGCAATATTGACAGGTATGGCTTACAGGTATGTTTTGAATTCTATTCATGGTTAAGTTTATGATATGTTTGTCTTCATTTCATTACAATACAATCTTGATTAATTACTAGACTTGTCATATTACCTTAATAGAATATATTCATTGATTAAAGTTTTGACACTTATGATTGCACTAATGCATTGTGATGTTGTATGAGGTTTATGTTATTCGCTAACATAAAAGGTACACCAAGAAAGACAAATCATGTTCTACTTCAAGAACATATAATCATGGTGACATGAAGACAAAGATTCATCCATTGTCATGGATCACATAGAAGATCTACTTACGAGGTATGTATAACTTGGTTCTACAATGGCTAACTTATGAGACAGGTAGGTTACTAGCACAAGTCACTGAAGAGAACCAAAAGACATTATGCAGGTATGTTAGACATAACCAGCTAGCATGCTAATCCAGGTATGTTTTCCTATATCAAGCTAGAATCCTACCTTGTGTTAGGATCTTATACTGTTGTGTTGTGGATAATGATTATTCATGAAGTCATAGGTTTGGATAGTCATGGTTGTATGGATATTATGTTTCTTACCATAATTGATGATATGACTAACCAGAAGAATCATGAAGGTATAGGTTTGAGTAATCATGGGTTTATGCATTGATGATTTAACTAATTAGAAGATTCCTATGATCAAATAAGAATATGCATGAGTAAAAGAATACTTACCTGAAACCTTGAATACTAATGTTTATTATCTATGAATGATCATGACTATACATGTTTAAGATTATTGTGTTTTGATAGTATTAAGATTATAATAATAAATGTGTGATTATGTATGAGACCTCAAGGATAACACAATGATGATACTAATATGCATGCATAGTGATTAAGGATGGATGTAAGTTCAAGGACAGGTAATCCAGGAAGCAAAGATCAAGAGGGAGCACACTCCAGTTGTTCCTGCAAGAAAGCAAAGGAGCACACTTCAGTAGTTTCTGCAAGGATGCAAATATTCAGATGGAGTTGACCACTTCTCACAATCCACATCAAAATGGAGTTACAAAGATTTAGAGGGAGTCCACCTAGCATCCATACAAAGATAAGTATTTGGATTGTCATTTATTACATAATGTTATTCAATGATGTATATGCTTATGTTCCTAGAATTAGGTTGTGTATTATGCATATTAGAATAGTTGCATTGATCAATAGTATACTACTAATATACATGGGTAAGTGGCATATGGCACTGTACAACATTCCATTTCTACTTATCTAGAATGAAACCTCTTTGCTGACATGTTAGGAGTTGTGCACACTCTTAACAATGTTCTGGTAGAGATTGGAAGGCATCTAGAAAGTTACGGAATATGGATAAATGTTGTATTGAAGCATTGGCTAAGATAATTGCATGACTGTATGACATATTTATTTATGTGTAATAATTTGTTCTGAAAACTATGAGATGTTTTCTAATCATGCAATTTAACTTGTTGTGTAGGAAAGATCGTATACCATCACCCACGAAAGAATTACTACAACATTTGTTCAGCAACAAAGTTATCTATTGAAAATATTGAAGATATTGAAGTTCCCAGGATCTAGGAAGAATGCCATGATCGAGGAGTACCAGTCGATCATGAAGATGTTTGGGATGCAATCCCAAAGGGTAGTCTGTAGTGACTTCCAAGAGGATCTACAAGATCAAGAATGCTGCAGGTGATAGCATAGAGACTTTTGCTCCTGTAGCCAGATACACGTCCATTAGATCCGTACTTGCTCTGGCTACAGTGATGAAGAGGAAGATACACCAGATGGATTTCAAGAAAGCCTTCTTGAATGGTGCAGTTGAAGAAGAAGTGTATGTGGAGAAGCCACTTGGTTCTAAGACACATGACAGGGAGTCATATATGTGCAGAACTTGGTATGGTAGGATAGACAGCTTTCTATCTAGTTTGGGATTTACCAAGAATAAAGCGGATTCCAACCTTTACTACAAGGTTGAGGAAGGCAATCCAGTGATACTACTATGTGGATGAATTGTTTGTAATAGGTGAGGATAGATTGATTGCCAACATGCAGTGGAAGCTTGCTTCCGAGTTCGAGTTGAAGAACTTGGGGATGATGCACTATTTGTTTCTGTAATGGAGGTGTGGCAGAGTGATGGAATATTCCTTGGACAAGGGAAGTATGCAGTAGAGATCCTGAAGAGGTTCAGGATGATAGACTGCAAGGCTATGGCCACACCTATGGAATTGATCCTGAAGCTTCTATGTGATGCTTCATCTAAGCCGATTGATATCACTATGTATCGTCAGATGATTGGATCCTTGATGTACTTGACGAACACGAGACCAGATATTTGCTTTACAGTGAACACATTGAGCCAGTTCCTGACAAATCCGAGGAGGGTTCACCTGGTTGCTGTAAAGCATATTCTGAGGTACCTGAAGGGTACAGTTGATTATGGGCTCAAGTATGGTGCGAATCAAAAGTTTAACCTATAGGGTTATGTTGATTCATATTGGGTAGGCAGTGCTGCAGATAGGAAGAGCACTTCTAGGTGCTATCTCAGTATGGGATCAGGTGTGATATCTTGGTTTAGCAGGAAGCAGTCTTGCGTAGCACTGAGTATAGCCGAAGTAGAGTATGTTGCGATGGATGAGCAGGTTGCAGATGTATTGACCAAGCCATTGGACAGAGTGTAGTTTGAGTACTTCAGAGAGAGGCTTGGTGCACTTCAGATCGAGGTTCCTTCCAAAGGGAAGTGATGAGTTCGGAAGATGCAAATGCACATGATATTTCCTTACATGGTTGATGTGTTCTCCCCTAGTCATGATGTAATTGCTGAGCCATTTTTCACATGGTGGTAGATGTGTTCTCCCATGGTGAAAAAGTAAGGGCTGGAGCCTTCCCCAAATGGCGGTAGATGTGTTCTCCCATGTCGGTGGTGTAAGTGTTGGATGATGTGCATCTGGGTTGTGCTTCGTGGATGATGAGATGATCTGAAGAGGACGATGCTATGATGATCAGGAGGATCATGGATGATGAGAATCAGGACGATGCTCTAGTTAATGCTCTGTATATGCATCATGTTGGATGCTAGATATGATCAGTTGGATCATTTATATGTATATGTATGTATGCATCATGTTGGATGTTGGATATGATCAGTTGGATCATTTATATGTATATGTATGTACGCATCATGTTGGATGTTGGATATGATCAGCTGGATCACTTGTATGTATTTTTGTATATGCATCATGTTGGATGCTTGGACCATGTATCTGTATATGTATCAGGTGGATACATTGTATGATCAGGTGGATCATGTATGGTGATATGTATCATGTATTTGTATTTGTATCAGGTGGATCATGTATGATTATATGTATCAACTAGATACTTGGTATGCATCAGGTAGATGCATTGTATGATCAGGATGATCATGGATGGCGAGCTTCAAGATGTTGCAATGATGATGATCAGGATGATCATGTGTACATCAGGATGATGTATGGTGAGTATCAGGTTGATACTCTGTGGCCGTGGAATAGGTTGTGCAGATAAGCATGTAATTTGTGCCCTGGGATATTTGCAGATAGTCTTTCGAGGTTTTTCCTATGGCATGTAATTTGTACCCTAGGATATATAGCAAATGCTATTTCGAGGTTTTTCTTGGGAGGACATATAATTTGTGCCCTAGGAGATCTGCAGATAGTCTTTCAAGGTGTTTCCTATGGAATGTAATTTGTGCCCTGGGATATCTGGCAGATGCTCTTTCGAGGTTTTGTCCTATGGCATGTAATTTGTTCCCTGAGAGATCCGATAGGTTGAGCCGTGTGCCCATAATCAATCCTAGTATGCTCTTTCGAGGTTTCTCCATGACCACATGTAACTTGTGCCCTGGGAGATCCGATAGGTTGAGCCTTGTGCTCGTAATCAGTCCTGGGATGCTCTTTCGAGGTTTTGTGGTGACCACATGTAATTTGTGCCCTGGGAGATCTGATAGGTTGAGCCTTGTGCTCATAATCAGTCCTAGGATTCTCTTTCGAGGTTTTGTGGTGGGGTCACATGTAATAAGTCCTGGAGATCTAGACAGGATGAAGAAGGCCTCAGATGCTCTTTAGGGTTGTTTCTAGTCAAGAGACTCTTTTAAGGTTTTGTGACGCATGTAATAAGTCCTAAGATTTCCACAGTATGGCCAGTGATGACGAAGACCTGCAGGTGGTGGGCCTACATCCAGTATAAAAAAGTACTGGCTCTGTAGAACTTCCTATGACAACTAGATTCAGAGATTGATTGAGCTAGTAGCAGCAGTGACGATGATGATGACTCGATGACGATTATCCAGTGACAATGATCCAAAGAAGATGACTTGTGTTAGAAGACATGTGTCGAGAAATACCTTCCTAGTAAAGAGGGAGTGTTGATGTATATGTAACTTCACAATGTATTTCACATATATGTATATTGTATTCCTATAGAGATGTTATTATTCCTCTATACATAAGTGGTTGTATTCCTATAGAGATGTTATTATTCCTCTATACGGAAGTGTCGTCATTTATATTGTAAGTGTCGTAACTTATACTTGATGGGTTATTAGACCACCTTGTTGGGGTCGTCCCTGTATATGTCATGTGGGTCAAAGGGTTATGAGACCACCCTATTGGGGGTTGGCCATGTGGGTCAAAGGGTTATTAGACCACCCTAGTGGGGGTCGGTCCAGTCAGCATTATGTTAAGTGGTTAAGTTGAGGCCCACCTAGTTGAGTAAAGGTCAAGTCAAGTTAGTGTATAAATAGAGAGTGTCTCTCTCTCATTTTACACATTCTATTCTCTCACTCACACTTGGGAGAGTGGCACACTTGTGGAGGAGGAGGCTCTGTTTCTAGGAGAAGACTATCTCTTGTATTATGGTTTTATCATTGCTCTATCTATCTCTGAGAAAGTTATTGGGGTTTTTCACCTTTATGGTTTTCCCCAAGTAAACTCTGTGTCTCTTGTGTGCTTGCATTATTGTGTCCATGATTGTGATGTTGTGGATTTGTTGTACATGTTGTTCTCTCAGTTAAGATCCTAGATCAGATTGAAGTAAATTCTGAAAATTTAACATCTGGAAGATTCAACAACTATTAGTCGATGGGGAAATCCAAGACCAAAGGGAAACAACTCTGTACATTACTAATTTTGAGCCAAATGATCAACTAGAAAATCCTTTTTCTATAGTACAAATTGTTGGCCAATATAGTAACACTACAAATGAAGCGATTGGAGAAACAAATGAAGATGACGATGAAGAACTTTTTTTCAAGACAGGATTTGAAACTAATCTTGAAATTCCCTAGATCAAGAGAAAAACAAACGAAATATCTCACATGATACTTGAATTTCAGAAGCATGAGAAAGGTAAAGAAGCAAGAATGTAGGTAAAGAAGTAAAATCAGCTCCATTTGGAAACATTATAAGACAAATTAGCATAAATGATTGAACAAGGAAAACACGTTATTTTGGAAGCAATAGAGAACAATGTGCCATTGCAAGTAGATATCTAGAAGGAGTTTGGACATAAGCAGTCCGTGCAATTGGTTATGCAAAAATATAAAGATACTTTACCTCCTTTTCTACTTAAGAATCTAAAAATATCATAACCTTAGAAGCCCCACTGTCAAAAAGAACCCATTGACATGTCCAAGGATTGACCTCCTCCGACCCTAACCCAAGTCGAACTGGAAAACACAGAAGTGCCAGGTATGAATGACAGTATTACCTCTTATGTTCAAGGCATTCAAAATTATTTAGGAAAAATATAGCAAATTCAACATGACTAGTTATCTCCCCAAGCCTTGAAATCGCCACTTGGCGCAACCAAAAAAAAAAAGTTAAGCTCTCATGTTTTAAATATCTTTTATCTTCCTCTTTCCACAAATCTTTCGCATCTGGACCTGTTATGACCACTCCTGTAGAAAACCTTCCTTCACTGTCGATTCCAACCCTGACCCAAACTTCCCAACCACATATGACTCAAATTATTGTGCACGTGATCCAATCTCATGCTATTATCCATGTTCCCATATCATTGTTGCATCCATTAAATAGAACAGTCCCCCTAATTGTTTCATTGCTAATACCTAAATTCGTCAGTTCAACCATTGTTACAACTTTACCCCTATTGATATCCCTAACACTACCCAGGAGTAATGAAAAGTGATCCTCAAGAAACCATGGAATATATCTCTAATGGAATCTCACAAACAATGCCAATATAATGTTGAGTATGTTATATCTCTTCACATGGTCGCTGCGTGTACAACACGATCCCCTCCCCACTAATGGTCGCTAGGTATGTTATAATGTTGGTTGTTTTTGCTTTTTCGCAATTTCAACCCATTGTACTCTATCTAATCCCGATAAAAGGGATTAGGGTTGTAACCTAATTTCGGGTAAATGAATTAGGGTTTTAGATGCTGCGGAATACCATATATTGTATTGTAAATGGTTGAATAGATATATAATGAAAAGGAGTAGTGCGGCTCTAAGTTTTGCTGGTTTTTTCCGAGTTAAGGGTTTCCAGGTGAAAATATATGTGTTATGTGCGTGCCATTGTGTATTTTCTGTTAATGCTTAATAATTAATATAAGTTTGCACTTCACTGTTAAGGTTTAAAACTTACATTTGGTATCAGAGCATTTTTGGATTCATAGGGATGCCTTTGTTTCCAAGGGTTTGGCTCGATCTTGGATTTGTGATAAACCTAGTTTCAGTGGGAGCTTTGCAATGGTGATTTATTTTAAAGAATGGAAAACAGTTCTAGATTCGAGATTGAGAAATTTAATGGCCAGAGCTTTGAGCTATGGAAGCTCCAGATGGAAGATCTTCTGGTAGATAGAGAACAATGGATCGTAGTAGATCCAAGTACCATGTCCACTGGTGCGGTAAAAGACGAATGGGATAAGCTGGAAAGAAAATCAAGGAGCACCATTTGTCTTTGCCTCGCAGATTCGGTATTGGTGAACGTATCTGGAGAAGACAGTGCAAAGAAGCTATGGGATAAACTGGTAAATCTGTATCAGTCAAAGTCCCTAGTAAATAAGTTATTTCTGCGAAAGAAATTGTACCTTCTAAGGATGACTGATGGAGACTCTGTGTCAGAGCATCTAAACGCCTTCAATACTCTGGTAAGTCAGTTGACATCTTTTGGTATTATGATTACTGATGATGAAAAATGTATTAGTCTATTGTGCTCTTTGCCAGATTCATGGGATAATCTGGTTATAGCTATTCGGAGTAATGCAACCACGCTAAACTTTGATGATGTGGTTGCATCCCTGCTATCGGAGGAAATGAGGGGGAGATCCATGGATAGTTCAACCAATGATGTCTTATTTGTAAGAGGTCTCCCTAGAGACAGATCTAAAAATAATTCTTCAGGTGGTAGATCTAAATCTAGAGGGAGATCTAAATCTCCAGGACCTTCTGTAAGAAAATGCTGGAAGTGCAGTAAAACTGGGCATTACAAGAAGGATTGTAATTCCAAAAATACTGATAAAAGCAGAGGACCTAATGATGCTCCATACGTAGATGGAAAAGAATCTACAGAGGAAGGAGGAGATGTGTATCTGGAATCTTCAAGTACACATGTAGAGCATGATTCGTGGTTGATTGACTCAGGTGCGTCTTATCATATGCCTCCTCATAGGGAGTGGTTTTCTGAATACGAAAAGTATGATGGAGGAGATGTATTTCTGGGAGACAACTCGGTGGCAAAAATCATAGGTCGAGGGAAGATCAAGCTACTGCTCAAATATGGAAGGGTTAAAACTCTTCCTGGGGTTCTGCACATTCCAAAGCTGGCTAGAAACCTTATATCTGTAAGTAAAATGGATGATGCAGGTGTGAAAACTTTATTTGAAAAGAACACAGGCAAGATGGTTTGAGAATCACCGGTGCTGATGAGGAGAGTTTGGATTGGAACTCTATACAAGTTGTTGGGAAGCACTGTCACATACCCCAATTTTGTAAAAAATTATGTAATTTTTTTTATTATATTCCTAAGAAATTATGTTAAAATTAATGCTAAGTAGGAATTGATGACTCAGCAGAGTCACTATAAATGGAATGTAATTCTGAATATTTTATTATTAATAAATAAATTATGGAGACAACAGCATGGGAGAGCTATTAAAAAGAGGTTATTGGTCAAATTGGTGGATGGAACTAGGTGGAAAGGAAAATGACAAGTGGCAGCATCCTCAAACACTTCCTAAGTTGCAGGTGGCAACTTCCCTATATTTGGGGTCATGATTCCCCAAGAAAGTGGAATCTGAGCAGGTGGCTCATTAATGACAGTTAACCCAACAAAGACCTAGGCAATATTTTAAATAGTACTCAATGAGCTGAGCTGGGGGTTCGAATTGTTCTAAAGGGAGAATACATTTAGGTGAATGTTATTCAGGAGTCCCATTGAGGAAGAGGGAAATATGCAATAAGGAAGTTGTTTGAGAGGAAGGTTGTAGTAACTTGGTTCCATTGTAGTTGTTTGGGCTGAGAGAATTATTTGTTGCACCAAGTTCTGACCAGGGAGACCAGAGCAAGCTCGGGGGTCCTGAGAAGTGCTGTCTGGGCACTCTCCAGGAGTTAGTAGGGAGGAACAACCTCCCATTGTTGTTGTTGTCCTCAGTTTTAAACAGGTTCTGCTATTTATTGCTTTATGTTTATTAAGGATAAATGAATGTCTGTTATGATTACCATCTATTTGTCTGAATAGTATCAATTTAGTAAAAGATAATATCCCAGAATATCAGTAGTAAGATTCTAAATAATTACTGTGTTTTCAACATCCCTTAATAGCATTAATTCAGTACTGATAAGGTAGTTTTATGCATTCCATACAATAGTAATATCGCAAGCAATAGTTTATTATTGTAATTTTTTTTGCCTAGTTTAATTGTAATAGTTAAATAGATAAGTAGGGTTTATGTATACAGTAATTATTTTCTGGAACATAACTTGTTTAAACAATCATAGGAACAGGAATAAATATAACCATATATATTACAGTATCGATAGCATTATCAATATCGTTGCATAACATTTGTAGCCACAGTTAGATTATGTATGTCAGGGTATAAACCCTAGTCAAGGTTTGATTAGTTTTAAATCCATTATATAAATCAAACCCAAACCCTAGCTAAAGATTATCCATACATTATCTTTCAAACAAAACGACTGTGCATAAAACCTAACAGAACTACATCACATAGAATTTATTAACAGATAAATAAACTAGTTATTTTTTAAGGAATAATAGAATTAACAAAACCATAGCTAGCTCAATATCGAGCTTAAGCATTATAGTATTATCCTCCCTTAAAAATTTCTTGTACCAGAAGAATCATAATCGATATCACAGAACAGTATAATAGCTCATTATCGAGCTCAGAACTTTTAGTTATATCCTTCACTTGACTCACAGTATCGACAGAGTCATTTTCCTAATAACATAATAATCATCTAACAAAATCACCACTGTAATTTTATATTAGAATTCTATCTTTCCAGTTTATCCAGTAAATTTAATTACTAAGTTCTCAAGCCACGATTCCACCACAGTTGCAGCCCAGAGTTCACAACGTTGGTAATCTTAAAAAAAACATGGAGTTAAAAATACATGCCGCACACACCAGCTCAAAACATACTGGAGACTTTTAACAAATCATATTATCCAAACTTGGGTGAAAATCCCGATTAAATTAAGAGTTTAACAACAAAACAAAAATTAAGTACGTAAACCCTACAGTATTTTATCAACAAGGGTTTATTAGCAGTAGAAATAACCTAGTTCATAATTTTACAACAAGAAACAAACAGAACGACATTCTAGCTTCTTGTCGAACTTCGGTATCGTGATAATATATTTCACTTGGCTCTCCAATTTACTGACAAAGTTAGCATCATAATAACAGAATAATCTTTTAAAAACAATTCACAGCTGTAAGATTCAGTTGAACCCTACCCTATCGCTATAACTTAACACACAAAAACAGAACGCTGAGAGTTAAGACCATGCCTTCACCTACAGCCGCGTCACCAATTCATTCAGTAAGTGTTTTAAAAACTTAAACATTCCTACTACTATACATAGCATCGAATTAAAGGAAAACGCAGACATTAAACAAGCCATTATACAGACAACATTTTATATTATGTTAATTTCCAAAACTATGGGTAAAACCCCTGAGCAAGTACGGGTATAGTATTAAAACCTTGAGGCCATAACCTCACCATTCTGAGCAGTCTCACAGCCTTTCTTTTACACATTAATTCATTTATAAAATCTAAATATCTCAAGCAAGACGATTAAATTACATATGACTGTAGCCATAACCTTTCATACACAGCACAGGGTTAAACATGTCCATGAACGTTGGTAACCAACATCCACAAGACCAAACAGCACGGAGCTAGCCACAAAGGTGGTCTTTCAAGACCAAACCCTAACCATCCTAACCACCAACAAGGAGGAAAATTCCATGGTGAAAACCAAGCTTACCCGGCTAAGCCTTTCGTAGAAGCCTTGTACCATCCACGCCTTCAGGAAGGGCCAAGAACTGCAACAATAGTGTAGTATCAGTTACGGACTTAAATTTTGATAAACCATTTTCTTTTAAACTGAAAAACGAAGGAATAACTGTAAATTACCAGTGAACTTGAATGGAGTTCCAAACTCAGTAATCATCCCATAAACCATGAGCAGAGAAGGTGTAAACCCTTCCTCGTCACCGAATGAGCAACTCACAGAAGCAAAAGATTTATTCCACGATGGAAGCCATGACCAAAAACCAGTCCAACGATAATCTCATGCCAGGACCAGTCCGGTAAAGGAAGTCAATAGATAAAACCCTAGGTATTTAAACACACTCATAGCTGCAAACAGCCAAATCTAAAGACTCCCAAACGATACAAAGAATAAGCAGAATAACTGTAGCAACTTGGAAGTTGTTACCAACAGCGCCACAACAAAACTCAGACCTGGAGAATTTGCAGAACGACCCGAGCCCGAGGGTGAAGGAAAAATGACAAGGTAGGGTTAGATCAACTGTTTTATATCACCCAACACTTGGCTCTGGTTTAACCATGTAGCAGTTTAATTTTTCAATGCAGTGGGTCGATACTCCATAGTTCCACGATGACCTACCAATTATTGTTAATCAATTAAAAATCATAGCAGGGATGTCCAATTATGGTTATGAACCATAGTTCAAACTTGCCAAATATTCCATGTTAACACATGCTTTTGATTTTCACGTTGGAGAACAATAACACTTGGTCCTACAATTATTACAATCATGTTAATGACAATAAAGTTCAAAATCTCGATGAGATTCTTATCATTTTCTTTTGCTAAACAAAAACTCATAACATGTGTAAATAAAATTATTGTATGATTCTTCATATTGGATAGTTCACTTGTCATCCTATAATAATAAAAACATTAGAATGAAGTCTTAAATATCTTGCCTTGTATTCAATAAAAACTTGCTTGGTCAATAGCATTCGAGATTAAGACTTGGAGTCTGTTTCAAACATAAAGCATATGTTAAATTATTATAAAAATCACCAAGGAGGTAGTTTTCAAGTGAAACAAATGCTAATTGTAAAACCTATCTCCAATTTGTATACCCTAGTGTGAAAGAACAAGAGATATTATATCTCTTTCAATTTTCTAAGTTATAGTAGAGATGTAAGGCTTAAATGAATGACAATTCTATATGGAGATAGCGTTGCACAGATGAGTTAATACTTGTCATTTCTTCATTATGGAACTTTAACTAATGAAAATTAAGTTATGCAACTCATAATAATTGGCTTAAGGACAAAGGACCTTTTCTATCCTTAATACACAACGAGTTCAATCAATTATGATAATGAAGGACTACTTTCATACATGCTTATGGATTTTGTTCAAGTATCATTTATGGAAACAAAAAGTAGATACCAAACAAGGCAAATCCTTAAATTTAATAATAGAAAACATGTACTGACAGGTAAACCTTGCAATTGCTGAAGGTAAGAGAAATACAATTAAAGTGATAATTTTAACTCCAAATCCTTTGCAATTAAAAGTATAAATCCAAACATATTCAGAAGTTAAACTTGGCAAGATGTAGGAAGATTTTCTACCTTTAAGATGGCTTGATAAAAACTAGTTAGCATGTTATACTTTTTACTGAATGAATTGGTACTGCTAATTGATATTTATTACTTGAAAGATTTAAAAGTAGCAACCTCCTATTACCTATATATCTGTAAGAGAAAGAAAATCGATTGCGTTAGCTCGTAAGCTAAGTAAGCCCAGTTTGACATGGCAAACTCCCCCTTGTGGTTACAAAACAGTAAAACAATCAGTAGCAGAAAAGAGAAACCGATAACAACATTTAAGTATAAAAAAAGATCATTCAGACACATTTACGATCACGTAAGCTAAACAAATAGTTATGTGACTGCATTTAATATCATTATTTGCTATTTTTAAAAATTTTAAATTTTTCGAAATTTTGGGATTTGACAAGCACCTTTAAAAATGGATGTAACAGCACTATTGTTCCTGAGGGTAAAAATGAAGGAGACAGAGTCCTTATTGTCTCTAGTGAGAAGACATCGCTATGGCATCAAAGGCTAGGACATATTGGAGAGAAGGGTCTTCGACTATTACAAGATGATTTCTCAAGGAAAACTTGGATTTATTTCCTGTGTAAGAAATCTGAGGTTTTTAAAAGATTCAAAGAATTTAAGGCTCTTGTAGAGAATCAAACAGAAAAGAAAATAAAAGTACTCAGAACAGATAACGGTGGAGAATTCTTTGAAAGTGAATTTGAGGAGTTCTGTAAAATGTGTGGAATAGCAAGGAAAAAGACTACTCCATACACACCTCAACAGAATGGGGTTGCAGAAAGGATGAACATGACATTGATGGAAAAGGCAAGGAGTATGCTCAGTGATGCAGGGCTAACACAACAATTCTGGGCAGAAGCTATTGACACTGCGTGTTACTTAGTGAATAAGACACCCACATCAGCGTTGGTTGACAAGACACCTCATGAGGTTTGGACCGGTAAGAAACCCTCTCTCTCTCATCTCGGAGTGTTTGGGTGTGATGCTTTTGTACATGTTCCAAAGGAGAAAAGGAGCAAGTTGGATAATAAAGCGGAAAAATGTATCTTCATTGGTTACAAGGATGGAGTGAAAGATTAGAAGCTGTGGAACCCAGTAAAAAGGAAAATAGTTTACAGTCGAGATGTGATCTTCAGAGAAGTTGAAAACACTTCCAAGATTGAGGATGTACCAAAGGAAAAGGATTTAGAGAAGCTACACTTTGATATCAAGGATGAAAGAGGTGATTCTTTTGAGGAACCAGATTCGTTTGAATCAGATCAGGAGGCAGAATCGTCTGAATCAGATGAAGAGGCACATCCACAGACTCCGGTATTGAGGAGATCTGACTGAGTAAGAAGGCATGTTGAAAGGTACAGTCCCCCTGATTTTCATTCTAATTTTGTGTTATCTATTACTGATGATGATCCTAGAACTGCTAAAGAGGCAATGGATTCAGAAGATAGTAAACTATGGAAGAAGGCCATGATAGAGGAAATGGATGCCTTGGACAAAAATGAGGCATGGGATTTGGTTGAGTTTCCAGAAGGAAGAAATCATGTTGGAAGCAAATGGGTATTCAAGAAGAAGTTAAATGCAGCAGGTAAAGTGGATAAGTACAAGGCTCGACTAGTAGCGAAAGGTTATTCCCAAATTGAGGGCATCGATTTTGGTGAGATTTTTTCACCTGTTGCAAAATTGACTTCTATTAGATTTCTTCTATCTATTTCTGTTGCTTTTGACCTTGAAGTAGAACAGATGGATGTAAAAATGGCTTTCCTACGTGGAAATATTAATGAAGAGATATATATGAAGCAACTAGAATGGTTTGTGGTGAAGGGAAGAAAGGAGCTTGTCTGTAAGCTGAAAAATCTCTCTATGGATTGAAACAATCTCCAAGAATGTGGTATCAAAAATTTAATGCTTATATACTGGGACTTGGTTTCTCAAGAAGCAAAGCTGATCACTGTGTTTATTTTAATCTATCTGGTGATCATTTTATTTATGTAATATTGTATGTTGATGATATGTTGCTAATTGGAAACAATACGGAAATCATCAAGGATGTCAAAAATCAGCTGTCATCTGAATTTGACATGAAAGATCTTGGTGCTGTAAATTTTATTTTGGGCATGGAAATAAAAAGAGATCGTGAAAACAAGAAACTCTGGTTAAATCAGAGGAAATATGTTGAAACGATATTGAAGATATTTAATATGCGGGAAAGAAAACCAATGAAGGTTCCCATTCCTATAGGTGTAAGGTTATCTACAGAACAGTGTCCCACGACACAAGAAGAGGTAGAGGACATGTCTCATGTTCCCTATGCTAGTGCAATTGGCAGTTTGATGTATGCCATGGTCTGTACTAGACCAGATATAGCCCATGCAGTGGTATTTTTGAGAAGATACATGTCAAAACTAGGAAAGGAACATTGGACTGCAGTAAAGAGGGTCTTCAGGTATTTGCGTGGCACTACAGATTTTGCAATCTGCTACCAAGGAAGACCCGGTCTAAACAGAGAGATAGATATACAAGGATTTGCTGATGCTGACTGGGACAGAGATCTTAATCATAGAAGATATACAAGTGGCTATGTTTTTAATCTATTTGGAGGAGCAATCAGTTGGATGAGTAGAAGACAAGCTGTAGTTGCACTCTCAACTACAGAAGTTTAATACATGGCAGCTACCCATGCAAGTAAGGAAGTTGTATGGTTGCAAAGATTGTGTTTAGGTATTGGTTTTGTTCAGAATGCAGTAAAGATTGGTTGTGATAGCTCAAGTGCAATATTTCTAGCAAAGAACCCTGCTTATCACTCGAGGACAAAGCACATTGATGTGCAGTACCATTTCGTCAGAGACATGGTTGAACAAAACAAAGTGTTGTTGGAGAAGGTTGACACTTTGGTAAATGTTGCAGACTCTTTGACAAAGTCTGTGAGTACTCAAAAGTTCTCTTGGTGTAAAGAGAACATGGGCATGGTTGCCCTGAATTGTTGAAGTCATAATTTTCTATTGTATGTGAAGAGAACAACAAGTGGGAGAATGTTGGGTATGTTATATCTCTTCACATGGTCGCTGCATGTACAACACAATCCCCTTGTTGAATTTTCAGAATTTACTTCAATCTGATCTAGGATCTTAACTGAGAGAACAATATGTACAACATATCTACAGCATATCAATCATGGAGACAATAATGCAAGCACACAAGAGACACAAAGATTTACTTGGGGAAAACCATAAAGGTGAAAAACCCCAATAACTTCCTCAGAGATAGATAGAGCAATGATACAACCAACCAAGAGAGATAGCCATAACCTAGCAGCAGATCCTCCTCCTCCATAAGTGCGCCACTCCTCCTTGAGTGCATGTGTGAGAAGTGAGTGAGTAAATAGAGTTCCTCCTGCACTCTATTTATACTTGACTTGACTTTCCTTTTTACCTAACTCATGTACGCTCAAACTTAACCACATAACATAATGCTGACTGGGTCGACCCCCAATAGGGTGGTCTAATAACCCTTTGACCCACATGACTTATACAGGGCCAACCCCAAACAAGGTGGTCTAATAACCCATCAAGTATAAATTAGGACACTTACAATATAAATGACGACACTTCCGTATAGAGGAATAATAACATCTCTATAGGAATACAATATACATATATGTGAAATACATTCCGAAGTTACATATACATCAACACTCCCTCTTAACTAGGAAGGTATTTCCCAGCACAGTTCTTCTAGCACAAGTCATCTTCTCGGGATCATCGTCACTGGATAATCGTCATCGAGTCATCATCGTCGTCACTACTGCTGCTATCTCAATCAATCTCTGAATCTACTCATCATGAAGTTCTACAGAGCCATTCCTTTTTCATACTGGATGTAGGCCCACCACCTGCAGGTCTTCATCATCACTGGCCATACTGTGGAATCCTCAGGACTTATTACGTGCGTCACAAAACCTCGAAAGAGCATCCCGGGATGTTTACGGGTACACAACTCGGACCTGTAGGATATCCCAGGGCGCTATTACATGTGACCCCACCACAAAACCTCGAAAGAGCATCTCAGGATGTTACGGGTACACAACTCCGACCTGAAATCTCCCAGGGCACAAATTACATATGGTCCACCACAAAACCTAGAAAGAGCATCTCAGGATGTTACGGGTACACAACTCCGACCTGAAATCTCCCAGGGCACAAATTACATGTGGTCATGGCAAAACCTCAAAATAGCATCTTAGGATGTTACGGGTACACAACTCCGACCTGAAATCTCCCAGGGCCCAAATTACATGCCATAGGACAAAACCTCGCAAGAGCATCTCAGGATGTTACGAGTACACAACTCTGACTTGAAATCTCCTAGGGCACAAATTACATGTCCTCTTAGAGCAATTTCTCGAAAGAGCATCCCAGGCTGTTACGGGTACACAACTCCGACCTATAGGATCTCCCATACATGCTCATCTGCACAACCTGATCTACGGCCACAGAGTATCAACCTGATACTCACCATACATCATCCTGATGTACTCATGATCGTCCCGATCATCATCACTGCAACGTCCTGCTGCATGTCATCTGGAGCAACATCCTGAAGCTCATCATCCATGATCATCCTAATCATCACTGCAACATCCTGCTGCATGATCCACCTGATCATCAATGCATCCACCTGATGCATACCAAGTATCTACCTGATACATATCATCATACATGATCCTCCTGATCATACAATGTATCCACCTGATACATGATACATATCACCATACATGATCCACCTGATCATACAATGTATCTACCTGATACATATACAGATACATGGTCCAAGCATCCAACATGATGCATATACAAAATACATACACATGATCCAACTGATCATATCCAACATCCAACATGATGCATACATACATAAATGATCCAACTGATCATATACAGCATCCAACATGATGCATACATACATAAATGATCCAATTGATCATATCCAGCATCCAACATGATGCGTACATACATAAATGATCCAACTGATCATATCCAAGCAGAAACGAGAACATCATCCTGATGCTCATCATCCAGTGTTTACATCCACAGCCATGTGAAGGACCCCTCTTCCAACATGCTTGGAATGGCTTCAGCAAATGTGTCCATCATTTCTTCCTCGAAGTATCCTCGATCTGAAGCACACCAAGCCTCTCTCTGAAGTACTCGAACTTCACCCTGGCTAGTGGCTTCGTCAGCACATCTGCAATCTGCTCGTCCGTCGCAACATATAGGAGCTTCTCAGCTCCTCTCTGCACCATATCCCTGATATAGTGATATTTGATCTCTATGTGTTTCGACCTGTCATGAAACATTGGGTTCTCGGACAGCTTCACACAACTCTGGTTATCACAGAAGATACCAGTAGCCTCAAATAACTCAGACAGTAGCTTCCGTAGCCATACTGCCTCACAACTAGCTAAGTAGGCTGCAACATACTCTGCCTCAGCTGTACTCAGTGCTACGTAGGACTTATTCCTGCTAAACCAAGAGATCACACCTGATCCCATACTGAAGCAACACCTAGATGTGCTCTTCCTATCTACAGTACTGCCAGCCCAATCTGAATCAACATAACCCTGCAGGTTAAACTTTTGATTCGCCTCATACCTGAACCCATAATCCACTGTACCCTTCAGGTACCTCAGAATATGCTTTACAGCAACCAGGTGAACACTCCTCGGATCCGTTAGGAACTGGCTCAATGTGTTCACAGCAAAGCAAATGTCTGGTCTCGTGTTCGTCAGGTACATCAAGGACCCAATCATCTGGCGATACATAGAGACATCAATCGGCTTAGATGAAGCATCACATAGAAGCTTCAGATTTGATGCCATAGGTGTGGCCATGGCCTTGCAATCCATCATCCCGAACCTCTTTGGGATCTCTACTGCATACTTCCCTTGTTCAAGGAAGATTCTATCTGCACTCTGCCACACCTCCATGCCAAAAACAAATAGTGCATCATCCCCAAGTTCTTCATCTCGAACTCGGTAGTAAGCTTCCGCTGCATGTTGGTAATCAATCTATCTTCACCATACCAAGTTCTGCACATATATGATTTCCTATCATGTGTCTCAGAACCAAGTGGCTGCTCTACATACACTTCTTCTTCAACTACACCATTCAAGGAAGTTGTCTTGAATCCATCTGGTGTATCTTCTATTTCATCACTTTTATATTTCTCAATGCTGCCATCTGCAACATGCTTGATCTGATAGTTCCATTTGGAATTCATAGCAAACTTCCCTTCATGTCTTGGGATTACATCCCAAACATCATTCTTCATGATCGACGGATCATGGCATTTCATTTCTTCATCCCAGATCTTGGGAACTTCAATATCTTCAATAGATATCTTTGTTGCTGGAACAAATGTTGTAGTTCTTCTTTTGTAGGAGATGGCATACGATCTTTCCTACACAACAAGTTAAATTGCATGATTAGAAAACATCTCATAGTTTTCAGAAAAAATTCTTACACATAAAGAAATATGCCATACAGTCATGCAATTATCTTAGCCAATGCTTCAATACAACATTTATCCATATTCCGTAACTTTCTAGATGCCTTCCAATCTCTACCAGAACATTGTTAAGAGTGTGCACAACTCCCAACATGTCAGCAAAGAGGTTTCATTCTAGATAAGTAGCAATGGAATGTTGTACAGTGCCATAGGCCACTTACCCATGCATATTAGGAGTATACTGTTCATCAATGCAATTATTCTAATATGCATAATACACAACCTAATTCTAGGAACATCCGTATATACATTATTGAACAGTATTATTTAAGAAATGACAATTCAAATACTTATCTTTGTTTGTTCGTTGGGTGGACTCCCTCTGAGTCTTCGCTTCCTTGCAGGAGCTGCTGGAGTCCTAATCTGAAGTAGCTTCTTCTGCACCTTTCTATTTGTGGGATGTAGAGAGATGGTCAACTCCCTCTGAATATCTGCATCCTTGCATAAACCACTGGAGTGTACTCCCTCTTGATCTTTGCTTCCTGGATTACCTGTTCTTGAATCTCATATTCATCCTTGGTCCCTATGCATGCTTATTAGTATCATGAATGTGTTATCCTTGTGATCTCATATAAAATCATACATTCATTAGTATACTATTAAAACACAATAATCTCAAGCATGTATAGTCATGATCATTTCAAACAGAAATAATAAGCATTAGCATTCAAGGTTTATGTAGGATTCTTATGGTTAGTCAAATCATAAGAAACATAACATGTCTAAACCTATAATTACTCAAACCTATGACTCTTCAGGTTAGTTGAATCATCAATCAAGATAAGAGATATAAAATGCATAAAACCTGTGATTATTCAAACCTATACCATCATGATTCTTCTGGTTAGTCATATCATCAATTATGGTAAGAAACATAATATGCATACAATCATGATTATTCAAACCTATGACTTCATGAATAATCATTATCAACAACAGTATAAGATCCTAACACAAGGTAGGATTCTATCTTGATATACGAAAAACATACCTGGATTAGCATGCTAGCTATTTATGTCTAACATACTCACATGATGTCTTCTTGTTCTTCTTCAATGACTTGTGCTAGTAACCTGTATATCTCATAGGTTAATTATTACAAAACCAAGTTATACATACCTCGTAAATGGATCTTCTATGAGATCCATGACAATGGATGAATCTTTGTCCTCATGTTATCATGATCATATGTTCTTGGACCAGAACATGATTTGTCTTTCTTGGTGTACCTTTCATGTTAGTAGACAACATAAACCTCATACAACACCATAAAGCATTAGTACAATCATAAGGGTCAACACCCTAACCAATGAATATCTTCTATCATGCATTCATAATTTTGTTAAGGTGATACGACAAATCTAAAATCAAAATTGTACTAGCCGTAATAACATGAAGACAAAAATACCATAAACTTAATCATGGACAAATATTGAAACATACCTCGATGAGTCATACCTGTCGAGATCGCTTCTAATCTTCTTATGTAAGGCCTTAGCCTCATTTCCCTCTTAAATAGGAACTTCTTCACTTATGCAGATGATCAATCCATCTTCTTCTAGGATTAACCCAATCCACTTGATTTGCAAGAATTGGACCTGGAGTTGGATATGGGTTTGTCAGAGAAACCCCAAAAATTCAAACTTTGAATTTCAAACTTCCGAAAGGATAGAAATATGCGCCTTGATGAGCTGATCAAACTGGTATATTCAGAATTGAAAACTGCAAAGTTTCACTCCTCAATTTTGCCTTTGAAACTTCCGAATTCACTGGACGTGACCCTGAACTGGGATTTGATGAAGCCCACTCTTTTGCCGCATCAAAAGGTTTGATCCAAAGCTCTAAGCTTCTATTTTTCTGAGAAGCTTCCAGCTGTGGTCACAGATTGCAAAAATTCCCATTTTTACAGAAGCCCTAGTTTTCCACTTTTCTGATCAAAGTCCCGAAATAGGGTTTGATCAAGCCCGGCCTTTTTCCCAACCAAAAATTATGATCTTGGTCTCTAAATTTCTATTTTGATGAGTAGCATTCATCCGTGGTCTCCGATTACAAAAATTCCAACTTTCTTCAAAGCCCTAAATTCCGGAAGCCATGAATGAAGGTACTAAAAAATAATTCTGTTTTGACAGAAATATGTACCTGATTGTTTCTGGTGTACCTCCAAAGTTTTCAATCCACAGGGTCTGAAAAAGTTTTTTTGAGATAGCCTGACCTGTTATCTTTCCATCCTGACAGGTCTGAACTCAATTGGATTCTCTGAGAGAGAGTTATGTCAAATGCCGCAACGTGACCTGTTTTGGGATAAAAGAGAAGAGTGAACTTGTACGGCGTGCCACATGTCACTGTTTGAACTTCGGCCTCTGAAAACATTTCCTGAGATATTTCGGCCTATTATCTTTCCATCCTGATAGGTATGACCTCAATTGGACTCTCTGAGAGAGAGTTATTCCAAGTGTCGCAACATGACCTGTTTATGGGATAATACAGGAGAGCAAACCTGTACGGCGTGCCACGTGCCACTGGTTCAACTTCGGCCTCCGAAAAAGTTTTCTGAGATAGTAAAAACTGTGCAATACCTGTCACTTTTTACGAAATTTCATTTGGAGCTTCCTAGCCCAGGTTATGACCTTTTTCCCAAGGTCACCTGATTTTGACTCAGATCTGGAAGAGGCAGAAACCCTATATTGTACAGATCATAAATCACAAAGTACAACGAATTAGAGGTTGTCCTTTGGACACAAGGTACCTGGAGATTTATTCTTCGTCCTATAACAATTTCAGATCCGAAAACGTTGCCAAAACGGATTTATAGGGAAAGTGCTACGATGACTGGTTTTTGCTATATCAAGCCCTAGCATCGTAAGTGCAACAAGTGTCATACATGCCATATCATGCCTTCTTTCAGGCTAGCTCTGATACCATGTTAAATTTTCAGAATTTACTTCAATATGATCTAGGATCTTAACTGAGAGAACAACATGTACAGCATATCTACAGCATATCAATCATGGAGACAATAATGCAAGCACATAAGAGACACAAAGATTTACTTGGGGAAAACCGTAAAGGTGAAAAACCCCAATAACTTCCTCAAAGATAGATAGAGCAATGATACAACCAACCAAGAGAGATAGCCATAACCTAGCAGCAGATCCTCCTCCTCCATAAGTGCGCCACTCCTCCTTGAGTGCATGTGTGAGAAGTGAGTGAGTAAATAGAGTGCCTCCCGCACTCTATTTATACTTGACTTGACTTGCCTTTTTACCTAACTCATGTAGGCTCAAACTTAACCACATAACATAATGCTGACTGGGCCGACCCCCAATAGGGTGGTCTAATAACTCTTTGACCCACATGGCCGACCCCCAATAGGGTGGTCTAATAACCCTTTGACCCAGATGACTTATACAGGGCCGACCCCAAACAAGGTGGTCTAATAACCCATAAAGTATAAGTTACGACACTTACAATATAAATGACGAGATTTCCGTATAGAGGAATAATAACATCTCTACAGGAATACAATATACATATATGTGAAATACATTCCGAAGTTACATATACATCAACACCCCTCCCCAATAATGGTCGTTGGGTATGTTATAATGTTGGTTGTTTTTGCTTTTTCACGATTTTGACCCATTGTACTCTATCTAATCTCGGTAAAAGGGATTAGAGTTGTAACCTAATTTCAGGTAAACGAATTAGGGTTTTAGATGCTGCGGAATACCATATATTGTATTGTAAATGGTTGAATATACATATAATGAAAAGGAGCAGTGCGGCTCTAAGTTTTGTTGGTTTTTTCCCGGTTAAGGGTTTCCAGGTGAAAATATTTGTGTTATGTGCGTGCCATTGTGTATTTTCTATTAGTGCTTAAGAATCAATATAAGTTTGTACTTCACTGTTAAGGTTTGAAACTTACATATAAATGCCACTTGATTCATCATTGCTGACTTCGACAACGACACTTTCTCCTTCTGCCTTTTTTCTCTCGTCATCATCGCTACCACCTGTATCACTTCGGACTTCTGTCATTTTGACCACCTGATATACACCGATTGAACCTAGTGTAACAATGACTACAGCATAACTAGTAGCGATAACACCTACAGGACAAGAGACCGCACAAGAATCACCATCCAAGAAATCTAACAAGAAAAATAAAAATAAGTCCCAATACCCACTCATGTTAACAATCTGGTAGAATCAACATCAGGTTACCCATCACCAAAAGCAGTATTTGAACTTGCAAAAGAATTTCACCAAAAATTGGAAGATATTATCATATTAGCACTAAAAGAAAGAACCAAGATATTGACAGAGGATGATTAAGAGACTAAGAGTAATGAAGGATGCATAAGAACACACATGGAAAGTCTCCAAGAAAAATAAGTATATATCATTGGACCTGTATCTGAGCTCCAATATGATGACCATCTAGAAATGATGCAACATCTTGTTATTTTAGTTTTACAAAAATACCAAGAGCAATTCACAAGCATACAAGAGGATGAGACTGGCCTAATCATTGTTGACCGGTTCGACAATTTTGAAAAATTAGACACACGACTACAACAAACAATAGTAAAGTAAAGTAAGGCATCCATAGTACTCAAATATTGGTACTCATACGATGGGAAAATATGCTTAGAGATCAAGCAAAGTCAAACACTTTTAGTAGGATTATATAGAGCCCAAAGTTTAACCGGCCCTAGAGCATCTCAAACCATACAAAGGACATATTGTCGAGGAGCATAACAAACAGGAAGACATTAAAAAGAATGAACTTGAATGGGTAAATGAATAAACTTGAGCTCAAGAAGAAGTCCGATGATTTTCTACTGCAATATATCAATGCATGTGGTGTGCCCATAAATAACACAACAACTTTTTCCCGTAACTCCAAAATGTAGTATGACAGCACATAAAAGAAAATATTTTACGATTACTAGAACTTATGACTACTATTGAAAGAATTAGATCCATTTTCCAAGAATTGGATCCCTTCCATGAATGAATCAACTTGACTTCCCTATCCATCATCCAAGCTTGTGAATAATTTGTTCCACCTGACACAGTTCCATATCCGCTGCAGTATTAAGATTGCATGTTTGCATAAATTTTTGCAAGTAATTTTGAATGGAAAACATCTCCCTATTCTCTTAAGGATTAAGAAGATTTTTGGGCTGGGGAAGATGTTGGAGGAGCCTAGTCGGCCAGTCGACTAGGTCCTCTCGACCATATAGTTAGTTCAAATGGTCGGGTTGGTATGAAAACTGACCAGATAGTTAGCAATAGATAAATAAATAGCTATTTGTAAATGTATATATAAGGATAGAAATCCATAGTGAAGATATATACTCTCTTTTGTACATATATGGCTATTTGATAATGTAATACTTGTTGATGTTGTCTCCATTACTTCATGATCCTTCCTTATGATTCAAATTCGATGCATGTTCTTAATTGTTATTATGTATTAGACTGCTGATGGTAACCTAATGTAATCCCTTGGATTACAACATTGGATAATAACCATATGTTGGTTCAAATGGGGAGTACATTGTAACTTGATATATCCCATACATTATTATGCTCTTTTTGTAGTACATGTAAATATGTATCTCTCTTTTTTATTGTTGGTGTAATACATATAGAGTGCATGTACTAAATTGTGGTTCACCACTTTAGTATGTCCATTTGTTTGACGTTGGAAGGATATACAAAGATGTAGTCAACATTGCAATAATATCCATAGTGTTTTCCAAAAGTCATTATGAAAGAAAGAGTTACAATAAGAGATCATGATAATAGGTAGTCCAAAATGATACCAAATATGAACGTAGAATATATTCATTGCTTGTCGTGAAACAAAGGTTTTTGTGCATGGCATAAAGAGTGAGATTTTTTGGAAACAATATACCACAAAAAATATAGTCATGATTTCTAAATTTCATAGGTAATCCAATAGAAAAAATCATGGATACAGGTTCCCAAGGATTAGCCTCGGATTGGAGTAGGTTGATACAAACCCATTTTTTTGTTAGATGGATTGATCTTTCTATAAAGAGACCATTATGAGATTAAAGATTCCACTTTGTTGTGCATACAACACTAGAAGAAGTGATACTACATATGTTCGAAGCCCGGATCTCATAAAAATGGCAGCCATATAAACACGCATGTTGCTCTGATCATATAATCAAGTGATATAGTGTGTTGGGTACAAAAAACTATTTAAGTTTATAGAGTCAATATTCATGATATGAATAGTTTAAATATGGGGTTTATTTGACCTCTATGGGATGATAAATGGCCTTCTACGTAGGACCAAAAAACAATAAATCTCATGAAGCTCGTTCAAGTATACATATGATCATAGCACACATTCATAATGTCAAAAACGTGAACTAGGGGGTGGCTCAACATATATGCTACCTTACTAGAACACCTTTTCATGCATTTAATGGCTAGATCAAACAGTTGCATGCAAGCTACCCACATTGAATGGCATTATTCTTGTATTTTTATTGAAAGTTAAGAGAAATTAATGGATGGTGGCTACTGTAATAAATGGTAACCTTACACAATATGTAATTATGACAATGCTTAAGCACCTACACCATTGCATAAAACCCTTTTTATGTGTTGTAGTTGATTTTTAGTTCGCTCAATGCTTTTGAATCATAAAACATTGAGTGACCTCATCTGTTATGTACCGTACCTCTTCCCTATTGAGAAGCATTTGTTTTAATAATAAACCATTGCTCAAAACTAAGGAAAATTTTAAGGTTCCATAATTTCTTTAAAGCACAGAAACATTGGTGAATCTTACTAATTCTCAGATCTCCAACCATCAAATATTTGGTAATATTTTTGCAAAAATATTTAAATTTCTAATATTTTTAGATAGTTTCCAGACAATTTTGGCAATGCTTAGAGTAAAATATTTTATCCTACGGAATTTAGGCAAATCTTTTAGAAAAAAATGAAAATTCACAATTTTGTTTTGGGGAAAAAACATGGAAAATTATCCCATGGGCTAAATTTTGCCTCTAAACTTGTCCCTTGTAAAAATATGAAAACTACACGATGAGAGAAAATTGGTTCTTTTAATTTCTGAAAATTTTCCTTATCATTCTTTGTCAAGTTGAGTGAATGATGATGAGAGAGCTTATGCAAATGGTGAAGAATTTGAGAAAAGTGTGAAATGAAATTCCTATAGTAACTAAATCCTCCAAGAATTCTCTATAATGTGATGGTTGTAGAAAGAGCCACCCATGTAGAAATTTCCTATAACTTAGTAGGGTTAGGTTGTATACCTTGTTATCCAAACAAAATATCAGGATAGTCGATTTATGATTGTCAAAATAATGAATTCTTGTGTTTGACATATAGTTTGTGAGTACAAAATAGTTCCATCATCATTTGCACATGCTGAATATGGTCGCCCCATGTGCAACTAAAAAAGAAGAAGGCCATCTAAATATATAACAACAATAAACCGAAATCGGGACAAAATATCATTTATCAATTTCAGAAAGGTAGCAGGGGAATTGGTAAGGCCAAACAACATCAACAATCATTTAGATAGAACAAATCTAGTTTTCAAGGATGTCTTCCATGTATCCCTTGAAGCCATGCAAATAAAATGTTATCTTATGGTTAAATACAACATAGTAAAGTGATTGATTCCATTAAGATGGTCCACTCGATCATTAATTCATGGTAAAGGATTGCATTATTTTATAGTGGATTTATTGAGACCATAATAATTGGTTACTGGGTTCCATTCCTATTTTTTTTCCTATGGATGATGATATTTGTGAATATTTGAGCTGAGGAGATATATTTTATGTGGTCATTTTTCAATTAGATGTTGGATTTGACATTTTAATTCTATGGATACAAATGGAGATAACTGGTTAGAATGGGCATTGTGGAAATATGCACTAGGTAGAAGGACACTATTTTGTACAGTTGTGCGAGTAGGAGATAGCTTAGTGGGATGTTAAAAAATGACTAAGAAATACTCTATGCGGTGTTGTATTGAAGGTATAATTTGTTGTCGTACATTAACATGCTTTGGAGGATGGATATTACAAACACAAATCCTACTTATTAGGATCAAGTTAGTGCATGGTATAACTATTGAATATGAGGGATGTGATGTTTTCAATAGTAGATTTGAGCTAAATTTTGTTAGATTTTGAAGCTCAACTATGTGTCTCATTTTGCATCATAGATGGAATTTCATTGTTGTTCATATCGTAGGCCTAATATAGTATCAAACAATATAGTGATGAGAAATTATACTTTACAGTATCTCAAAAAAGGGAAATTGTAAGTAAAGGGATGGTTGGCTATTGGGAGCTAGAGAAGATGAGAAATATCCTAGGAAGGTACTTTTGGCTATCATTATAAAAAATAAGAGTGGCCAAGTGATATTTAATATGGAAATTATGGGTGAAAAGACGATCCACATATTAGAAGGAAATATATTACATATTTAGTATCAGGGATGGGTAAGAAATAATGAGGTTTTCAAGATGAACTACTTCAAGGTTATAAGAAGTGGTTGTAGAATTGGATTTTTTTATATGTGTTACAGGCTTCTCATCAATGCATAATGTTTTGATATTGGAATAGTGCTATAGGGATTGCCATTAAGAAAAATTATTATAATCAGATTTGTTGAAATGAGATTACTACTAAGTTTGTGGAGATATATCAAATATAGTGTTAGGGATAGATGTTGATTTTGTCAATGTATTGTGTACGACTAGGAAAAAGGGGAACAATGCGATGTTGGGGGTGTCTATAATTTTTTGATTCCACTGTTAGGAAATATAGGAAGCATTGGTTCGATTTAGTAATTTTAAATAAATCTACTTCATGTCGTAAAAGCATTAACAAATTGGAATTTAGTTTGAGAATAAATACCTATTTAGAATCTATGGTTTCAAGTTAGATAAAATTTTTGGTAATAATCTCAATATATCATATTCTTTGACTTGGGATTTTCCTTAGTCACAACAACATACACATGAAAGTATTTTGGTATCCTATAGGAAAAGAACAATGTATTCAGTTATGGTATAAGGCATCACAATTATTGATGTGTCTAGACTTGGAGCTAGTTGCAATGTCCTCAAGTGATTCAATGTAAATTTATGTATTTTCTATATGAGGGTGTGACCATGATTCTGCCACACCTTCTAAATGATTATTTTTTAGCATAATGCATTGTTCTTCATTCCTTTGTAGTCTTGAAAAATTTTGTTCATTAGGTTGTGGATCTAGGATTCTAACAATTCACCTTACAATTTCCATCCATATCTATGTAATGATTTGAAGGAATAAAGTTGCAATGTAGAGGTGGGAACTATATAATGGTGTCATAGGACATCTATGAGAGTGCTACATATTTTTTTAGTTAGTTTGGATATGGGATCTATGTATTTGAATTTATACATCTTCCTATGTGGATCTAGTTGTGTAGAGCACGAACTGGAAAGATCATGCCCTATTGGATGCGAGGATATGAGGTGGGATAGGGGATTCCTCAAACATAGAAATTGTTTAAAGTGTATTCATTGGGAAGAATTTAGAAACCTAGAAATCTTGATACTAAGTTAGATACACCATTGTTAATAATACATCTAGAGTTTGCATGGAAAAGGGATCTAGGTGGGACAAGGTTCTCTAGAATATAACCAAATTTGAAAAGAGATGAACTAAAAATATTGAAAGAAACCCTATAAATGATGATGCCTAGAATTTACACTAAACTAAGATCTCAGTGGGATTGATGAGGAGGAAACAAACCTCTATGATGTCTAACACCCTGATAGATGTTAAAAGGTATGAAAATCCACAAAAAAAGTAATATATTTGTTGTCACCTCCAAAATTGAAAGCAATTTGGTAAAATAAAATAATATAGTTATTAGAAGTCTTCAATACATATTAACCATTATTATAATGTCTTTTAAATCATAGAATTTAATGGAGGTTGTTGTGTCATAAAAAGACAACTTAAAAAGAGAATATGGTTTCGATTTTTTCGAAATGTTAACAGAAAAACAATCAATTTTAGCTTTGTAATTATGTTCTGATTTATTGCATTGAGAGTAGTAGGGTAATGGAACATGATATGGAGGAGATGTTACCACATCTATAATATTGACATCACTTTATGATAGGATTAAAAACAAAGCTATAATACTTAAAAAAAAAGAGCGATATACTATAATATGTTCAAGAAATGTAAAATATCAATATAAAAATAAAAATATCTTTGTATGTATGAAAAAGTGATACGAGATTTACGTGTAAATATCCTATACAGATAGAATTACGTACCTAGGTTTTAGATCCATCTATATTCTTCTTAAATTTAGCATAACATCATGTCCTTGATTACCATGTGAATCACATATCTATTTTTTCATCTCTCTTGGTTCTTATTAGATATAGGTTTAAGATGGATCTATATTGGTTAATATAATAAATAGAGAATTTTTGACATTGTACATGGGTTATCATTGTGGCAAGGAGGAAATAATGTGGAGTTCTAGCATTGGAATTGAATCTATTTAATCTTCAAATAATATATGCATTCAATGCAAGCTATATCGTTTCACATTAATATAGTAGAAAAGAGTGCTTGTCACATCCTTTGTATAGCGAATATAACTATGTTTTTTTGCAACACTATCATGAGGGAGAGGGACTATAGCAAGCTAGAAATTTATTTAATTTTAGTTTTGCAACAAACTGAAAATGATTGTCTCATTGACTCATTGGTTCTTTTGTCAGAAAATAAAAATGTCATCCTTACCTAAATTTGATTGGTTATGTTTTCATCCATGATTAATCATATTGGTACAACAAAATTTCTCAGTTTTTCTTGGGTACATGAAGTTGTGTGGAGATGAAATTTCCTTTATTATTATATGTAGTGTGAAAGGGTTTTTTATGTGTAGATGTTAGCATGCAATGTTGAAGTCTACTATGTCATTTTCATATATTTTCTAATATTATTTCAGACTACACATTTGTTGAAATGTGTGGGTTCTTTTTTATCAAAGAATGATCTTAGTCATTGATGACACAAACTTGTTGATTGCTTAAGAGTTTGGGGATAAGATGTGTAGGTCAGTGGATAGATAAGTAGATTGGTGGATGGATGGATTGGTCCTTTTTGACAATTATCACAAATTGTTGAAATATATTGTTTATGTTAAAATAGACTAATTACATAAGTCTTCACCATAATTCAAACATATGATAAAAAATAAAGTAAACATATACATTTTAAATTGCACACTTCACCCACCTTGAATGTCATTGTCAAGACCCCACCTTCACCCCAACCTTCATGACCTTTTACTATAAGCTCTATGAATTACATCATCTCATACACAACCATGATAACTACCCTCCAATAGAAATATCCACTATCATGACAAAGTTAACCTCCATGTGATACATTAATGAAACATAACATTCAATCCCTTACATAGAATTAATAATTACTAAAATCCTTTCCTTCCCTATCATAAAAGATCCAATGAAGTCCATCAATTACCTAACATTACTTATCACTAAAGTTCTTAAACAATCCAATAATGTCCATCCATTGCCTAACATTACTGATCACTAAAATTCTTTGCCTCCATGACATAAAAGGACCCAATGAAGTAATAGTATTTGGATTCTTTGCCTCCATGACATAATAAGACCAAATAAGTACATGAAGAATGAGTGCATAATATCCCTATATCTTCCTTGGAGTTTGATAAGACGTTGCTCTCTATAACTGCTTCGGATAAGATGTTGCTTTCTCCAACGGCTTTTTTATTTCTATGATAGAATCCTTCCAAATAAATCCAAACACAAGTTCACTGTGGGCCATTCTACACCAAGGCAAAGCAATTTATATCGTTGCCTAAAATAACGAAGAAACCATAGATTTATATTCTTCTACTTTTTGGAAAGGAAGAAAACACCGTTTCTAAATTTGAAAAAAGCCGAATCATTGGGAGGCCCGGCCTAAGGACAGCCTATCATTTAAATGCAATCTTTAAAAAGTTCACATTATACAAAGTCTAAGTGATGCTGAAATTTTTGTAATTTCTAGTGCTTTCGGAATGGTTGGTTTACCTATAAAATTTTCTTTCCCATTTTTCCTTCTTATCCACACATCCCTCTCATTCAACCCCACACTTTGGTCTCGTTCAACTCTAACGTCGCTAACTCCTTTTTTATCGTGATCATGGGGTTTAGGAATAAATGGGGAAATTGTTTCCTTCTCCTCATTTCTCTTTATTTCCAACATAACCCGTCCAATACGGAGCTAATTACGTCGGGGAGATGAACTTTGGGATTTCAAAATAAAATGTAAGAGTCTACCAAATTAGGGTTCTATGTTTGATATTTTTGTATTTCATATATATATATATATAATTCTTATATTTAAAAAAATCATTGTCTCAGAGAAAAAACAATATACATTAAAGGAGGGTATGTATAAAGGTATTTATGTCTTTTTATAGTAAAGTTAGAATAGGCAGTTGTGTTCAATTCCTTGGCATATTTGATTAACATAATGTTTTGAAATAACAATTGTATATATACCTATTCTTTCCGTGGTAGAAAAAACGTAGCCAAATGCCTAACATCTCATCTAAAACATAATTGCATCGAAGTTTCGAAAAAATAAACAATGTTGAGACACTTAAGCAATGTCACACAGGTTTAATTGAAGAGTGGTGTTTCAGTGATTTCAAATAATTGGTACACTCCTCTCTTACTAATTGAGAGTGGTGTTATAGGGTGATTTCATATTGATTAACATAATGTCCTGAACTAACAATTGTATATGTACCTTTTCTTTCCTTAATAGAAAAAATGTAGCCAAATGCCTAACATCTCCTCTAAAACATAATTGTGTCGAAGTTTCCAAAGAATAAACAACGTTGAAACACTTATGCAATGTCACATAGGTGTTAGTGAAGTGTGGTGTTTTAGTGACTTCAAATCATTGGTCCACTCCTCTCTTAGTGTTTGAGAGTGGTGTTATACTGTGCTTTCATATTGTTGGTCCACTCCTCTATAAATGACATGAAACTAAGAGAGGAGTGGACCAACAATTTGAAGTCACCCAATAACATTACTCTTCATTACACTTATGACACTAAGAGAGGAGTGAACCAACAATTTGAAGTCACCCTATAAAATTACTCTTCAATGCACTTATGACACTAAGAGAAGATTAGACCAAAGATATGAAATTACCCAATACCACCTCTCTTCAATGCACCCTCATTCGTAAAATCACTTGTCATGCTTAGATTGAACAAAGTCCCAATAGGATCTGGAAAAAAACATCCCACAAAAGGTGATTGATTGTTTCAATGTTGAGGCAAGAAAGGTGAATCCCATTTGAGAGGACCCTTTTGAATAGTCATGTCCTAGTAGGAAGGCCTTGCTACACCAAAATCTATGCAAGAACTTCAAGTATGTAGTTGACTTGAACTGATCACACACTATGCAATCTACATATCTACCATCTCTCCACATCAACAGAATCCCATCATGCATTAAGAACATGGTTGTGTGCATGTATGTTATGAAGAAGAGAATACAACCTCTGAACCATACTAGAGAAAGGAGTTCCTAAATCTCTAGTCCCAATCACACAAGAAGGAGTCAAGGATGTCTATATTCATTTTTGATAGGTCCTTCAATTAGATCAAACCAACAATTTTCATAATAGTATGTTGGTTAAATAAGATAATATAAACTCATGGGCACTGGAACATCAATCCTTCAGAGCAAGCACTTCAAGTATGTAGTTGACTTGAACTGATCACACAATATGCTATCTACATATCTACCATATCTCCACATCAAAAGACTCCCATCATGCATTAAGAACATGTTTGCATGCATGTCACTTATGAAGAAGAGAATACAACCTCTGGGAATCATACTAGAGAAAGGAGTTCCTAAATCTCTAGTCCCAATCACACAAGAAGGGATCACATAAGTCTATATTCATTTTCGATAGGTCCTTCAATTAGATCAGACCAACAATTTTCATAATAGTATGTTGGTTAAATAAGATAATATAAATTCATGGGAACTAGATCAGCAATCGTTTAGAGTTAAGGCATTGTCATCCAACCATTCCCTCCAGTAAGAAAAAATCCTCTTACTCAATCACATCCTTGAAAATCGAGATGTTTGCATCACACATGCACTTCACTTTCCAACTACAAATTAATATTCTATCCAAATCCCATCCCACTTTCACTACAAATGAAGCAACTCGTAGTAGAGGTTGTAGCATAGGTTTTCAATATTATAAGAGAAACAAAAAATTGTCCCAAAAAACCTCTACTACATTCTTTGTTATTGGTAGTAGAGGTTATGTGAAAGTTATAAAAGGTATTTAGTAGTGTTAAAGAATTTGGGAAACCAGAGGTTATAGCATAGGTTTTGTTTTTCGATTCTCTACAGTATATAGTGTGCACCAATGTGTGTGTTTAATCCTAGAATCATCGATGCTCTAAGGCCATTTTGAGCACCAGTACGCTAATTTCTAAAACATAAACATGGGTGCGCCTATTTCGAAAACATAAGCACAGGTGCACTGATATCTAAGGAAAAGAATTGGTGCACCGATTTCTATATAAAAGCACTTGTGTGTTCCTATTCCTTAAAAAAACATTGGTGCACCCATACCTAAAATATGAGCACTAATGTATCCACACCAATGTGAAGCACTTATGTTAGTGCACAAGCATAAAAGAGGAGCACTAGTGCAGCTAAACGCAAGTGAAGCATTGATGTCAACACTCCAAGATTAAAATGAACATGATGCTACAATTATTAAATATAGCACTGGTTATCACATAAATATTTAGGGGCGAAATTTCGCCAATTGGCTATTTTTTGGGATTTTTTTTCAAAAAATAAATTCGTTATTTGGTCATTTTTAGGCTCTAATATTGCCTTTATTTACATAAAATATGTTTTTTCATCATAATATTCGCCAAAATTTACAAATTTCAGTAGTAGATTGTATGTTTCATATTTAATATTCGCCTACGTGTCTATATATATGTTTTTTTCAATCCAAAATAATCACCTAAAATACTACACTTAAGTATAATATTAGAATCCTTAAAAAATATCATGTTGGTTATATCAAATAAAAAATCAATAATTTATTATAAAAATAATATTTGTAATTAATAGTTTATTAATATTTTTAGTCATTTTTACAATTAAATTGTTTTGTATACAATTATTTTCATGTGCTGAATATTTATCAATTGAATTTAATTAGTAAATACATGATTATTAAAATTTGGTAATAGCATAACTTTAATTATAAATACGTAATATTTCTTATCCTCTTTTTATTAATGAACCTCTTATTGACATTTAAGAAATTAAAATACTTACAAAATATTTTTAAAAATTATAATTTTGATTATTTCAAATAAAAACTTATTATTGGAAGCATATCAAATATCTTATTAGAAATAAAAAAGGAATAATATTATGAAAGTGTACACTAACTAATATTGAAATTTTAAGAATTACAATTGGTAGTGAAACCACCCATACAAAACCATAGTGAGTGTCAAACCACTCACTCCACTTAATAAGTGGATTTGTTGTGATTACAAAACCATTCAATATTTACATGGAAAATGTTTGATGAAAATCGTCCAAAATCACTCATCCACTAGAAGTACTATGCCCAAAGTGGAGAATCGATGCTTGCAAACAAAGGAAGAGCGCTAGTAGCTTTGGTGCTCCTACACAAAAATAAGCATTGGTGCTCTTGGACAAAAGGGTAGGATCGATGCTAAACACCAAGAATAAAATGATTTAGGTCAAAAAAAATAATGAACTTCCATGGAAAATAATGAACTTCCACATAAAAGGATGTGAAAACCCTTTTGGGGATACACCCGTGTTGCAAAAATTCGTGCCCATTTTTTGATTGAGCTTGCCCCTCATTTTCTATCCATATTAATTGATGTAAACAATTAAAACAAATTCAGAATTAACCTTCAAATAAAAAGAAAACCCTCAAATGAATAAAAAATTAAAAAAAAAAAGAAAGTAAAGAACAAATTATATTGAAAATTGAAAAAGACATGTAGAAAATCACTAATGGGGATATGTAGCCATGTTGCACAAAAATTTACCCATTTTTTGTTTAAATTTTCCCCTCATTTTCTAGCAATTTATGTTGATGTGAAACCCTAAAAAAATGTTGAATTTTGGTTTTCATTAATGTCAACTAATGTCAAAGAGGATGTCAACTAATTCAGTTTGAGTCATTGATGTCAAATGAAGTCAAAGTGGATACACCATTCCTATGACAACTTAAAGACGTATATCGAAGCCACTTTGAAGAAGTATATGTGCAAGATGGTGAAGAACATGGATGTCAGTGTGAAGAAGTTGTGAAAATCCTCACAGCAAATCTAAGAGATGATGTGTACCTCACAAGAGTAATTATGATTAAGCAGGAAAATAGAAGAAGAGTGAATAATACAGTATAATGAGCAACATAATAATATGGTACAGTAGAACTCAGATAGAAGCAATAATACTTCAGACACACTAATTAATTAATCATAGTATGGACAAATAAATAGTACAATGGTAGAGAGGATTCGAATGCCTAAGGTGGCAATTCGAATTAGCCTCTCAGAGTGATCATAAGATCAATAGAGTGTCATCGGAGCACAACTAGAAGTCTTCATCAACATCAGTGGAGTCATCAATGCTTAAGTAACTGTCAAGCATCAATCAAACTAACTCTGGTAGGTGTAACTGAGTGTAACTGAGTGTAACGCAGTGTAACTAAGTGTAACTGAGTGTAACTGAGTGTAACTGAGTGTAACTGAGTGTAACTGAGTGTAATTGAGTATAACTGATTGTAACCGATTGTAACTGAGTGTAACTGAGTGTAACTGAGTATAAACTGAAGAAGACTGGACTGGTAGGTGAAGAAGGGCGAGTTGCTCCCTAAAATCAAGGAAGAAGGGCGCATTAAGCAGTTGGAGGGCTAAAACTGAATAGTGAGAAGCTCCTGGGGGCTAGCTAACTGAGGGCTAGGTGCTGGACTGATGACTGGGATGCATGCAAACCCTAAAATTGCATGCATGACTGAAAATGTAAATGATCAAAATACTGGTGGGACTAGGATGGAGTATAGGAATATCCTAACACCCCCCCTTAATCCATCCTGGGCCTTGTAACTAAGACCAAAGGTGACCCAATAAAATGAATAATAACAATCAATAAACCAAGGAAGCGGGAAAATTTCATGGGAAACATACCCCCTCCTCAAAAAACAGACTGTAAGGCACACACAAAAATTAAATGCTCCAAACTCAAGCAGGTGTGATGCTTGGTCATATGTCTGGAGGTATCCTCTTCTTGGGAAGAAGTGGATCATGCTCAAAAAGCATGTGCTTGTACTTGCTCTTCAGATCGAATGTGATGAGAACAAATCCAACAGTATGAGAATGATCCTTGAACCTGCGATTCGAATTAGCTGAGGTAGGATCAAATCTGTGAAAGTGCATATAGTCTTTTGTCTTCTCCTTCGAACCACCATGGGTGAGATTATGCCAAAAATAACTATTACATGTTTGCTTGAAATCAAAATCAGATTTAAGACTTTCAAAATAGTTTCTTGAGATCTCCTTTGAACTAGCAGGGGTGAGATCAAAACTATCATATGCATGAGAAATTTTCCCAACCAGTAATTGCTTAGAACCCAAATTAGATACAAGACTTGAATCATGGTTTCTTGAGATCTCCTTTGAACCATGAGAGGTGAGATCAAAACCAGTAGATGCATGAGAAATTATCCCAAACAAATGGCTATGGTTTCTTGAGATCTCCTTTGAACCAACAGGGGTGAGATCAAAACCATGACATGCATGAGAAATCTTCCCAAGCAAATGGCAATTGCCGTATTCTTCAATGACCTTCTGAAAGCATGGAATTATGATCATATAGTAGTATAAAATAGGAGATAGCTGGAGAGGAGCGAATGCATTACCTTCAATAGCTGTTTTGACCTTTGAAATAATCATGTGATCATGATGCAAACCAACAGACTCTGGTGCAAGAGAGGATTTAGGACCTTTTGCAATATCTAGAGTGTGAGCTGGCACAGAAAGAGAAGAAAGTTTCAGCATGAGTGGGGAATCTGCAAGTTCTTTTTCAACACCTTCAATATGAGATGATACTGGTTCATGATCGGAGAGGCCATCAAGAGGAGTGAATGCATCACTTTGCTTGCTTTCGAATGGGTTAGGACCAAGTCCTTCATTCTTTCTGCCAAATTTTTCATCCAGGTGAGCCCATAACTCGTTTGGAGTCCATAACTCCTTTGGAGTTTCAAAACCATCACAGTATTTGAATTGGAATCTCTGGTATGCACACAAAGAAAGCATCATTACTCCAAAGGCATCATCACCATTATTTAACCAATCAATCTTTTCTTCAGGGGATTTGAACTCTCTTTCAAAATGAAAATAAAAAAGATCATGGATCTTGAAGTGTGCTATCATTCTTGGTTTCCATTCATCATAGTTGAATGGAGAAAGAAAAGGGATTCCTTCTGAGTCATACATTGAAGCTGTAGAAGATCTGCAAAAACAATACAGAATAACTACAACTACTACCGCTGCAAAAATGCAGAAACTACTGCACTCGAAATCTTGGTAATAACCTAGAAAAAATTCTCAAGAATGGAGACAAGCAATACTCTCAACATGCTCTGATACCATGTGAAAATCCTCATAGTAGATCTAAGATATGATGTGTACCTCACAAGAGTAATTATGATTAAGCAGGAAAATAGAAGAAGAGTGAACAATACAGTATAATGAGCAACATAATAATATGGTATAGTAGAACTCAGATAGAAGCAATAATACTTCACACACACTAATTAATTAATCATAGTATGGACAAATAAATAGTACAATGGTAGAGAGGTTCCGAATGCCTAAGGTGGCAATTCGAATTAGCCTCTTAGAGTGATCATAAGATCAATAGAGTGTCATCGGAGCACAACTAGGTGTCCTCATGATCATCGGAGCACAACTAGGTGTCCTCATGATCATCGGAGCACAACTAGAAATCTTCATCATCATCAGTGGAGTCATCAATTCTCAAGTAACTGTCAACCATCAGTCAAACTAAATCTGGTAGGTGTAACTCAGTGTAACTTAGTGTAACTGAGTGTAACTCAGTGTAACTGAGTGTAGCTGAGTGTAGCTGAGTGTAGCTGACTGTAACCGACTGTAACTGAGTGTAAAATGAAGACAACTGGACTGGTAGGTGAAGAAGGGCGAGTTGCTCCCTAAAATCAAGGAAGAAGGGTGCATTAAGCAGCTGGAGGGCTAAAACTGAATAGTGAGAAGCTCTTGGGGGATGGCTAACTAAGGGCTAGGTGCTGGACTGATGACTGGGATGCATGCAAACCCTAAAAGTGTATGCATGATTGGAAATGTAAATGATCAAAATACTAGTGGGACTAGGATGGAGTATAGCAATATCCTAACATAAGTATATCTAGAAGTTGCATCTAGTCTAAAGATGTCTATAGCAGGATACATCATGCATGATCAATATGAAGAAGAACATAAGAAAGGAACATCATGCAGATCCAGTTCAAAGAAGCACATAAGCAATGTATCCTACCACATGTTGTACCAACGCAGATGTCAAGTACAGCAATTCATACTCATTCAAGGTAGAAACAAAATAATTGGATGAAAAAAGGTACATGTGCACAAGCATCCAAGGAGTTGGTTATGAAAAGATACAAGTGTGCAAGAATGTTAAAAGAAGACTCTGGAATGTGCAAGCATTGCATAGTCAAAGATCAGAAGTGCGCAAGTTATAAGAAATGGAATATGGTCAAGATATCTTGAAAGCACGCAAATATTTCCAATCATAAGATGCTTTAAGTTAGTAAAGGGCCCACACGTCCCACACATGATGATATAGAAGGGTCGAAATCCCACCAAGTAGAATTTTTTTCATGCACAATTCTGCAAAGCATTGATATAGCAGTGCACATTACCCAAAAGAATGGTATAGAAAAGGTCAAAGACTTATCAAGTTGAAGAGCAAGGATGAACACATACCTCAAAGCAATGGTACATCAAAAGTGCAAGAAGTTGTACACCACTAAGGTGTAAGTCCCACCAAGTCATGGATCATGAATGCACAAGACGCACAAAGGATGACACATCAGCAACACATATGATTACATGTGGCAAAATCACAATCCATTAAGTATGAAAGAAGGGATTGCACAAACAACTTGTGGACGTACAATCCATTCAGGACATGTATAAATGGAGATGCAAGTTGGAGATTGGTAGTAATCTCAATGGCGATATTGTAGAGATTCAGTTCGAAAAATACAAATTTATATTTGGGGCATCAAGGGATCAAGGAAGGCACAACATGATCTAGCAAATATTCGAGTACGCACATGCAGAGGAATGATGCAGTTGATGGTGCAAAAAATGATGATGTAGATTTGTGAAAATTGCGCAAACATCGAAAGGCCAAAATACTAAAGTATGTGCAACTGTGTCAATATTGAATGATCGAATTATAGACAAACATGCTGACAGTCACAGATGTTGTAAGTAAGACAGAAGCACAAAAATGGAACCAAAGTATATCAGGTGATGCAAAGATGTCAAGCTGATGCATGAAAAATGAAGTGAAGTGTGCGAAGTTGAGAATTCCATCTGATGTGCAGTTACAGAGAAACAACAATATCCACTAAGAACGTTGAAATGGGAGGATGAATAATTTATGCACAACATGTCGGATATTGTCTAAAATACTGTGGCACTTAAACAGACCAGACACATTAGTAAGCACACAGTTCCATCTATTAATGATGCTTTATCTCAAAAAAATTAACTATTAATTGAAAGCACAATATTTGTTGGTAAGTGCATTTGTGCAGTAGCAGATGGATAGAGCATATATTGGTGCAAACTGCAGAATCAGAAAGCACGTGGTACATGATGTAAGACATCAACATAAGTGTATAGTTGAGAGGAATGAGAAGTGAAGTGATGTATGAAGCATAGTAACAATAATTTGTGTTATGAAGACATCACACAATAGAACTAATATTAGAATATCAGAAGTGTGCGCAGGTTAGAAGTTCAACAAGTTAGATATACATATTGGATATCTGGGCGGCAGGACAGGGCAAGGATAAAGGGGGTTGTAGTGTCCTTCTAGTTGGTGCTAGAGAAACATCAAGAGTTGAAGCTTACTCCATGTCGGTGCCTATAAAACCAAGGTGTCGATGCTTCCTTCCAGTTGGTGCTGGTAAATATCAGACGTTGGTGCTTCCTTGAATGTTTCTTTTTCCACTATAAAAGAAGCATTCCATGTTTTTCTCCCGATTGATTTTCCACATCAAAATTATTGTGTTATGTGTTCTTTTTCTTGGTGCATATATGGATGAATGATTTTTTTTTATATTGGATGCATAATTAATCATCAATATTAATTTAATACTAATATGCTAAAGAAGGTAAAAACTGATGATAACTACACTAATATTGATTCACACCCCCTCTCGGTATTAAATCGATTCCAACAAATAAATCCACCATTAACCTGCAAAATAAAGACAAAATACTCAAACCTACAAAAAACATATTGAACAAAACTAACTAAAAACTTAGGAACAATAGTGATAAATGGAACAAAATAGAAAAAAAAATCAATAAGAAATAAAATAACGAAGAGGAAAATAAATTGTTGCTTGGAGGCAATACTCTTTATCCTTCCTTGCATTCATTTCTATTTGTATTGTATTGTAATTTACAAACATCTATTCTTCCTCTTCTGTCACGTGAGATGAAGAAATGAAACAAAGCCTCATGTTTTACTCTTTTCAAGAGTCTTCTTTAGATTTTTCCCACTTCTTTTATGAATTAAAAAAAATATGAATTATTATTTGGTGCTTCAACATATTATGAGCTTTAGTCCACTCCAAAACCTAAAGAAATTTCATTGATGCGCTGAAACCTTGAAAAGAAGCATTGGTGCACAAAAACCTCAAAGAGGAGGTGACTAGTGCGCATATATCTCCAAAAGGAGCACTAATGTGCATATATCTCCAAAAGGAGCACTAATGTGCATATATCTAGTTATATGATGGCCTCAATTAATACAATCATAATTAAATACCATACAATGATTCACATAATGAACTTATCTTAAATATATCCAATTGACCTCAAACTAAGGATGTTCCTCCTAGTTGTAGGCTCTGTCAAGCCATATATTTCTTTGAAAGAGCCACCCCTAAGTTGGGGATACCCATCCATAAGAAGATTATGAGTTTTTGTAATAGATACCCAATCCTCTATTCTCGGTCTAGCTCTAATTCCTTGTTCTGGTGATGGTGGTACACCTATTGGTGGTCTAGGTCTGACAACAATGATGACTCAGGCATGGAAGAATGATGAAACAATGGTCTAGCAGCCAAAATGGGTTTCCCTGACATGAACAAATGATTGGAATGATGGGATATCTCTCTCTATATTTATATGCATGGTTAAGACTAGCCAAGTGGAATCAAGGTTGATAGGAACTAGCTACTTGGAATCCATGTAGTTGGACACTTTTCCCAAGGGTAATAGGAATTAGTCACTTGGCATCCATGCTTTGGACACTTTCCATCTTTTTCTATGAAAAGTTGAATAAGTTGCATACATGGGATTGGGACATATTTCCCTCCTCCAATCCTAGGATTAGGATGATACTCTCCCCCTTGTGGAAGGATATCCCCACTTCTCTTCTTCATCCTTATTGGTATGTAGTAGCCATCTGTTATATTAAATATATAAAATGTGTATAATGACATGATTTTGGTCATAGTGGACCATTCATGTTTTGTTTCTATCCATTTCCATCATAAATAGATAATTACATTATGGGGTAAAAAACGGGGTTTTACATTCCCTTCCCCCTTAATTTATGCACCATCCTCTGTCCATCATCAACACTATATATATAATGAAAGAGTTCAACACGTCTTTAGACATGTACAATATCCTGCTACAAGGCATCTTTTAGTTCTCAAGTTTCTTCCTCGGGAACATTTTTCGTAGTGCTTTTGGTCCTTTTACTTTAGTATAGTCGGTGGCCATGTCATATAGAATCCATCAACATTGATCGTTCACTACCTTAGTTTCCTTTCCATCCTCGACACATCCACAAGTACCTATTTCATTCATTAAGATGAAGTATGCATATTATAATCATTCTTATTAGATAGTCCTAAAGTTCATAGTCATTTTCCAATAAAATAGTGTAAGAACATATATTCATTTCATTAAATAAGTATGGAAATCTGTATCCCAAATTATGCTTATATGCATGCATATTTATTTTATTTCACAAGGTTTCCATGAGAGATAATTTAGCTCATTTCACCTCTTGACACAAACTCTGTAATCATCCCAATCCATAGTGCACCTTCCCTATCAGCCTCCACAACAAAAGAAATGCCCCCGCTTCTCTAACTTAAGAGTACCTCAAGATCCCTTCTTTGAGTTAACAATAACTTGGTTTTGTTACCCCGATTCCCTTCCATTGCTCTAGCTCCTAGAATATTTTGATGCATTTAAGAGTTAGTTATATGTCATGATGGGAATGGTTAATAGCTAATAAAAATTGAAAATTAGTATTACACTCATGCATAGGGAAATAAATGCAATGTGAAATAACCATGTGTGAGGCCATATGTTGTTGAAATTGGAAACACTCACTAGTACAAAATGAGAGATAAATGACCAAAAAAGGACCAAAATCCGCATATAAATCACCACTTTTGAGTTGGTGACCACTGGTAGCAAATTAGCGGTCATTTATCACGTGAAACAAAATGTGGTCATATTTAGCTTTGTCATTTATAGCTTATCTTGTGGTCATATATTTGGTCATATATTTGGTCATTAATTTGGTCATATATTTGGTCATTAATTGTCACAATTAATGACCACATTTTTTGTCACGTGATAAATAACCGCTAATTTGCTACCAGCGATCACCAACTCAAAAGTGGTAATTTATATGCATATTTTGGTCACTTATCTCTCATGTTGTACCGGTGGTCGTTTATATGCAAATTTTGGTCATTTTTTTAGTCATTTATCTCTTTTTAGTGGTTTCAGAATATATATAGGGCACGAAGGAATCGAACCACCAACCTCTTCAAGATTCGATTCGTTTATAGAATTGCTTATGGATTACTATGAGAATAAAATTTCCAACAGTTAACACCATCTTGCTAAATTCTGGAAAAAGGTCACATACCTAGGTAAGAAACAAAGATTACCCAATAGTCACCAAAAAGGGTCATGTTAATGATAACCTTCTTTTTCCAAAATCTCTCAAAAATCAAGAATGCAATTCTATTGTCAATTTTTTCTCTGATTGGTACCAAATCAAGAATCACAATTGTCTTTTCCTATCATTTTTTAGTTTATATCTATATATGAATGGACATTGAATAAATATTTTTATATTTATAATTTATTTTTCTATATGCTTTATTAGCATACCCTTATCAATTTGTTGAGGTTCATACCAAGCACGCCATACCTGTAGCAGAGACTCTTGACAACCTTGAGTAATATCTTGTACTTTCTTACAATAGTCCTTGGTTCATATTCAATTGCACACCAAAACATCTCTAATTTTCCCACTTTGCAATTACAAATCCTAATAGTCCTCTAATATCTAATAAAGTTTCCTAAAAATTGAATTTGGCTAGAATTGAGTATAAATTAACATTTAGGGAATTTAAGAGGAAATTTTGTCATTGTGATGTGGCTAAGGTATTCCAAAAAAACATGATCCTTTGTATGCACTTGCACACAAATATGAAATATCACCAAAAGAAGTCTCTTCTTATACTATAATTTTAATAAATACTAAATTGTAATTGATCAAGTACTATTATACCTCCAATCATGTAATATCTCTCATGAAATGCTATATAAAGAGTGCAAGCATGCTTCAAATGATGACTTTCTTTGTTACTAGGGTTTAACGTTAACCTTAAAGCAAGCACCTAAAGAGTTTTATCAAGGTATAAAAATGTTGAGATAAGGGTTCCAAAGGTTACGCCCCTCCTCAATAGACACAAAAATGAGCTTCATGGTGGTCCGATCTAACACTTCTCTACTTCCTTGTTCACGGCCAGAATTAGAAGAGAGTTGTTTACACAACTGTTTTTGTGCACATGAGCTGATTTTAGGGTTGAAACCTTAAGAATTTGCTTCAAACTATGCACATAATTGAAATTGATGCCTACTGCTCTTGATTTATGGTCAAAACAGAGCTTAGAATTGATCCAAAACACCCAAAATTGGAATGGATATCCATAGGATGTGCCAAGAAATGTGTTTTACTATTGTTAGGAGGTTGAAATCTATTCAGGTTTCCCTCTATGATTGTCAAATGGGTCTTTTCATGCCCAAGTTTAACAAAAATGCACCGAGAACTCTGGTTTTCCACCCCGAATTGATGAAAAAGACTAGGTTGTTGTTGGTTTTATATAATTTTATTATTTTTTATAAAGTACATGTGTTAGCTCCAAGATGAGCATGGAATGGGTTATGCATCCCCCTATTGGGTTGTAGAATGCACCTCTCGGCGCAACCAGATTTGGATGGAAGTGCATATTAAAACCTTACTTTCAAGCTCATGATTTATATATTCAATAGAAATAAGGTGTGGCAGTTTATCCAAAAGTTAAAACTTGGCCATCAAGATGAAGAATTGAAATAACATTGATATAAATTATCTTTCTCCATATAATGTTCCCTAACATTTTCCGTGGCTTTTACACATTCCACAGTAAATCCTTTAGCTAGTCCAATCTTACAACATCCCAAACAAATACTGAATATTAGACAGAAAATCACCAGTCAAGTTTTAGTTCTTTTGCAAACATGAATCAATACAAAGTTAAGTTGAAACAATAAAAAACGAACTGCCCTAATAGGAAAATGCTCCAGATTTTCCTTGCGACATTGGACATTGTTTAAATCACATTTTTGTTTCCACGTTTTCACCAAAATATCTCTGCTCTAAACCCTATTGCCTAAATTTACATGGAAGTTCATGTTAAAACTCATTTTCAACTTCATTATTAATATTTTCAATAGAAATAAGATGTTGTAGTTTATCCAAAAGTTAAAATTGAGCCATCAAGTTGAAGAATTGAAAGAACGTCAACATAATTATCTGTCTCCGGATAATGGTCCACAACATTTTTCGTGGAATTCACACCCTTCACATTGAATCCTTTAGCTAGTTCATAAACTCATATTTAACTATTCAAGTTATGCTAAACATTTATATAATATATTGTTCTTTATAATGGCATACTCACCAATCTCACTTGCCACTTTAAATTAATTTTGAAATATTACAATGATTTCATTTTCCCTTCTATTACATGGAACTCTTACAGTATCCCTTAAGGACCTACTTGCTAGTCAATAAATGTGCAAGAGAAGGACCCACACAAAAGAAAAGCAATCATGCTTTCCTAGAACCAATGGTTCATTCGATGTTGCTTGATCGACTACAAAAAAACCACTTTCAAAAGAAATTTGGGCCATCAATGCTAAGGTATTTTGCATAATTAACTATCTTAGGGATGCTCTCAACTTTCAAGCCTTGACCCTGTAAAAGACATTATTTTTACCAAATAGCAATAATTGATTGAGGACCTACTGCTAGTCAATAATGGTGCAAGAGAATGACCTGGAAAAAAAGCAAGAAGGTTTACGAAAAACCAATGATTCATTAAATGTTCCTTCATCATGATGACAAATTAGCATTGCATGTGATCCTCTTAGTGCATACATTGCACCACTACATATTTCTTTTCAAGACAATAGTGATTGCATACTATATCCCAATGTAGTACATACTAAGCTGACAACTTATAAATGCTATTTTTGGTTGTTGACTTTTATCCTATAGGGATTTGTTTGATTTTCATCATTTAATTCAATATGATCTAGGATCTTAATTGAGAGAACAACATGTACAACATATCAAACACAAGAGACAAGAAACAAAAAGCATTTCACCAGGGAAAACCAAGAAGGTGAAAAACCCCGCGACTCCCTCAAAGATAGAATAAGCACTGATAAAAAGATCACAAAAATCAAACCCCAAAACAAGAGATAGTCTCCTAGTAGCTTCTACTCCTCCACTTGTGCACACTCCTCCTCTCTCTCACTAATGCGAAGTGAGTGAGTGTGTGAATGGATAAATAGAGAGGTGCTCCTCTCTATTTATACTTTACCTTTACTTTCCTTTTACTCTAACTGGGTCGACCTCCCTTAGGAGAGTCTAATAACCCATTACCACTTGTCATTGGGCCGACCCCACTAGGGTGGTCTAATAACCCTTTAACTCATACAGGGATGACCCCACCAAGGTGGTCTAATAACCCATCAAGTATAAGTTACGACACTTACAATGTAACTTGCGACACTTGCAAATACAAATGACGACACTTCCAATCGGAGGAATAATACATCTCCATTGTGGATACAATAAAGTACAAATGTAATATACAAGTGAATATCTTCTGAAGTTAAAAATAAATCAACAGAATTTGATCTAGATTTTTTCACACCCAAAAGAAAATAATATTGTTCTTTCTCTGATCTCATTACTAATTTCCCCTCTATCGCCATGAGACCCCTGTAAATGATCAGTTTCTTGATGAAATTATATTCATGTTAACTAGAAAATGTCCATGATAGATATATGTACTCACATATACGTTCACACAAAAACTCGCCTTCTAACTCTCACATGGTGATCATCTCTGCATTCATCACCAAGCCCCTTGTTATTTCCTCCTCAAAGAAATTCTCTATCGGCATGGGAGTAACAGAATCTTGCAAATATTATTTTCTCATGATGAGGATGAAAAGGTCCTCAATGATTTCCATAGTGGAGCATGTGGTGTTCAATTATCATGACTGGCCACAAGCCAGAAAATTATCCACACCGGTTACTTTTTTCCTCCACTATTCAAAGATTGTATTCATGATGTCAGGCAATGTGAAAACTGTCAAATATTCTCATGAAAAACTAGGGCCCCTCCCACCCCTTTTCTTCCATTCATCATGTGTATCCAATTATGTAAGTGGGGAATCAATTTCATGGAATGTTATCCCACCTCACCACAAGGCCACATGTATATCATTGTCACCATCGATTGATTTAACAAATGGGAGTATGCAATGCCTACTTTAAACTACAGTTGCACCACAACATCCAAGCCTCTCTTTAACCACATCACATCATGATTTGGTGTACCCAAATTTTTTGTTTTATGATAATGGAAATCATTTTCAAAATGATATCTTGCAAGAGTTATCATTCTTGCTAGGGTCTAAACATGAATTTTCTACCCACTACTATCTGCAATCCAATGGGTAGGTTGATGCAATCAACAAAGTATTCAAAACCATGCTCCAACAAATAGTTAGAAAGAACAAAACCAATTGGAATCACATGTTATTTATGTCACTATGGGCATATAAAACTTCCATTAAGACTTCCTTGGGATTTACTCCCTTTCATCTCATTCACAGAGTAGAAGCAATATTAACCCCGAGTGCCAAAAACCTACACTTCAATTAGTTGTATAGATACTAGCAAATACACCAACATTAGAACAATGATTGTTAACTTTGGAACACCTCCATCAGGAGATGTTAAATTTTGAGCATTAATTCACAATACTCTAGGATCTTCACTGAGAGAATAACATATACAGTATATCAATGCATAATAATCACAATAAGCATGACAAGCATCATAAGAATCAAAAGCATGAGAGACAAGAGACACAGAGTTTCCGTGGGGAAAACCCTAATGTGAAAAACCCCACAACTTCCCCAGAGATAGAGAGAGCAATGGCTCAACCAAAGTACAACCAAAATACACTTGAGATAGTCTCCTAGAAGCAGATGATCGTCCTCCTCACTAGTGCACCACTTTCTGAGTGAGAGAGAGATGACTTTCCGAATGATCTAAATAGAGATCTCCTGATCTCTATTTATACTAACCTGTTTCCCCAGTGACCTTATGGGGCCGACTTGTCTAGGTAGGTACATCCACAGTATAATATATATTTAAAGGCCGACCCCACACATGGTTGTCTAATAACCCAGTGGAAAGTACACACACTTGCGACACTTGTCAATCCACATGACGACACCTCCTTATAGAGGAATAACGCATCTCTAATAAGGGTACAATATATATATATATGAAATACATTACAAAGTTACATATACATCAACACTCCCTCTTAACTAGGAAGGTATTTCTCGACACAGATCTGCTAGACAAGTCTTCTTCTTGCGATCATCATCATCGATGCATCGTCATCATCACTGTCACTACTGCTGCTATCTCAACCAATCTCTGACTCTACTCGTCATAAGAAGTTGTACATAGCCAGTCCTTTTTCATACTGGATGTAGGCCCACCACCTGTAGGTCTTCATCATCACTAGCCATACTGTGGAAATCTCAGGACTTATTACGTGCGTCACAAAACCTTAAAAGAGTCTCTTGACTAGCAAGAACCCTAAAGAGCTTCTGAGTCCTTTTTCATCCTATCCAGATCTCCAGGACTTATTACATGTGACCCCACCACAAAACCTCGAAAGAGAATCCCAGGACTGATTATGAGCACAAGGCTCAACCTATCGGATCTCCTAGGGCACAAATTACATGTGGTCACCACAAAACCTCGAAAGAGCATCCCAGGACTGATTATGATCACAAGGCTCAACCTATCAGATCTCCCAGGGCACAAATTACATGTGGTCATGGCAAAACCTTGAAAGAGCATCCCAGGACTGATTACGAGCACACGGGTCAACCTATCGGATCTCCCAGGGAACAAATTACATGCCATAGGACAAAACCTTAAAAGAGCATCTGCCAAATATCCCAGGGCACAAATTACATGCCATAGGAAAAACCTCGAAAGACTATTTGCAGATCTCCCAGGGCACAAATTCAATGTCCTCCCAAGAAAAGCCTTGAAAGAGCATTTGCCAGATATCCCAGGGTACAAATTACATGCCATAGGCAAAACCTCAAAAGACTATCTGCAAATCTCCTAGGGCACAAATTACATGCTTATCTGCATAACTTGTTCCACGGCCATAGAGTATCAACCTGATATTCACCATACATCAACCTGATGTACACATGATCATCCTGATCATCATCACTGCAACATCCTGCTGCATGTCATCTGGAGCAACATCCTGAAGCTCGTCATCCATGATCATCCTGATCATACAATGCATCTACCTGATGCATACCAAGTATCTACCTGATACATATAATCGTACATGATCCACCTGATCATACAGTGTATCCACCTGATACAAATACAAATACATGATACATATCAACATACATGATCTACCTAATCATATAATGTATCCACCTGATACATATACAGATACATGGTCCAAGCATCCAACATGATCTACCTAATCATATAATGTATCCACCTGACACATATACAGATACATGGTCCAAGCATCCAACATGATGCTTATACAAAATACATACACATGATCCAACCGATCATATCCAGCATCCAACATGATGCGTACATACGTATAAATATAAATGATCAACTGATCATATCCAGGATCCAACATGATGCATACATACATACATATAAAAATGTTCCAACTAATCATACAAAGCAGAAACCAGAACATCATCCTGATGCTCATCATCTAGCGCTTACATCCACAGCCATGTGAAGGATCCTCCTTCCAACATGCTTGGAATGGCTTCAGCAAATGTGTCCATCACTTCTTCCTCAAAGTGTCATCAATCCGAAGAACACCAAGCCTCTCTCTGAAGTACTCGAACTTCACCCTAGCTAGTGGCTTCGTCAACACATTTGCAATCTGCTCGTCTGTCGCAACATACAGGAGCTTCATCGCTCCTCTCTGTACCATATCCCTGATATAGTGATATTTGATCTCTATGTGTTTCGACCTGTCATGAAACACTAGGTTCTCGGATAGCTTCACACAACTCTGGTTATCACAGAAGATACCAGTAGCATCCAACAGGAGTTCAAATAATTCAAATAGTAGCTTCCATAGCCATACTGCCTCACAACTAGTTGAATAGGCTGCAACATACTCTACCTCAGCTATACTCAGTGCTACACATGACTGCTTCCTGCTAAACCAAGAGATCACACCTGATCCCATACTGAAGCAGCACCCAGATGTGATCTTCCTATCTGCAGCACTGCCAGCCCAATCTGAATAAACATAACCCTACAGGTTAAACTTTTGATTTGCCTCATACTTGAGCCCATAATCCACTATACCCTTCAGGTACCTCAGAACATGCTTTACAGCAACCAGATGAACACTCCTCGGATCTATCAAGAACTGACTCAATGTGTTCACCGCAAAGCAAATATCTGGTCTCGTGTTCGTCAAGTACATCAAGGACCCAATCATCTGACGATACATAGAGACATCGACCGGCTCAGATGAAGCATCACATAGAAGCTTCAGATTTGATGTCATAGGTGTGGCCATGGCCTTGCAATCCATCATCCCGAATCTCTTCAGGATATCTACTGTGTACTTCCCTTGACCAAGGAAGATCCCACATGTACTCTGCCACACCTCCATACCTAGGAAATAATGCATCATTCCCAAATCTTTCATATCGAACTCGGCAGCAAGCTTTCTCTTAGTATCTGCAATCAATCTGTCATCTCCTGCTACAAATAAGTCATCCACATACAGGAGTAGAATCACACGATTCCCTTCCTCAACCTTGTAATAAAGGTTGGAATCCGCTTTACTCTTGGTAAATCCCAAACTAGATAGGAAACTATCCATCCTACCATACCAAGTTATGGGAGCTTGTTTCAAGCCATACAATGTTTTCTTCAATCTGCACACATATGACTCCCTGTCATGTATTTCAAAACCGAGTAGCTGCTCCACATATACTTCCTCTTCAACTACACCATTCAAGAAAGCAGTCTTGACATCCATCTGGTGTATTTTCCATTTCATCGCTGCAGCTAGGGCAAGTACTGTTCTGATGGAAGTATACCTGGCTACAGGTGAAAAATTTTCTTCATAATCTATTCCCTCTTTCTGAGAGAAGCCACGAGCTACGAATCTTGCTTTGTATTTCTCTACACTACTATCTGCAGCATGCTTGATTTTGTAGATCCATTTAGAAGTCACAACAGACTTCTCTTTAGGTCTTGGTACAACATCCCAAACATCATTCTTCATTACTGATTGGTATTCCTCAACCATGGCATCCTTCCATTCTTTCTTTTCCGCTGCTTATTCATAACTGGAAGGCTCTTTGTTCATAATGTCACGGAGTAAAGCAACATAGCTGGTATGTGATCTAGTTCTCTTCTTTGTTCTGTGTTTTTCTTCTGGAATGCCAAATGTTTCTGCATCTTGAATGAGCTCTCTAGCTCATGCAGGTTTCCTCTTGTGAGAGTTATCCTCACAGGGTGGATCTACAGGTTCTTGCGGATCTTCAAACTCATGAACAACTTCTGGAACTGCTTCAGTCATGGTAGTGTCTTGAAATCTAGTTTCCTTAGGTTCTTCATAAACTTCGATAGGTGCCTTCCTTGATTTGATGAAGGTTGAGTTTTCATCAAATGTTACATCCTTGTTGACATCAATCTTCTTGAACCCTGGAAAGTATATTCTATAAGCCTTCTAGCTTTCACTGTAACCCACAAAGATACCCTTCTTTCCTAAATGATCTAGTTTAGTCCTCTTTTCCTTTGGGACATGAGTGTATACTGGACAACCAAATATTCTGAGATGGTCTCCAATCACTACTGCATCATCTATGTTCTTTCCCTTTGGCCACATTAGGACTTGGACATCCACTAATGCAACCCTCATACCTTTTGCATCTAATGCAGAGATGGAGAGTAAGTTCTTCTTGAGCCCAGGTACATAAAGGACTTCTTTCATCTTCAAAGATTTTCTAGAATCTAGGTTGTAGGAGGCTTCACCACTTCCTTTGATTGGGTATTGATAATCATCCCCAAGTTTCACCTTATGGGGTGATTCATGTTTAGATAGATTCACAAAATATTCCTTAAACCCAGTCATGTGTTTGGAAGCCCCACTATCAATCAACCAATCATTACAACCATGGGAGATAGTACCTATGAGAGCAGAAATTAGAACATATTCTTCTTCACTTGAATAGTCATCATCACTATCACTTTCTTCCCTAGCCTTCTTCTTTGGGGGTTCATCATCTTCGGAAGCATGAGCATGATATCTTCTTTTGTTATTCTTCTTCTTCTGACTGAAGTTGTTGTTGTTGTCTTTCTTCTTCTTGGAACAATCTAAAGCAAAGTGTCCCTTCTCATTGCAATTGAAGCATCTGAGATCTTTCTTATCTTTATGATAATGGTGGTGTGAGAATCTTCTGTTATGAGATGATTCCTTCTTGGACTTGCCTTTCCTGGCATGTGCTGTGAGAGCTTGATCTTCATTTCCCATCTTTTCTTCTCAGGCCACAAGCCTAGCTTCTTCTTGAGAGCATTCTTCCCGCAATCTATTGAAGGAGATCAACTTCTTCCTTGCACAAATTCGTTGAATAAAGGAATCCCATGACCTGGGTAGGCCATTTAGAGTGGTCATCACTACTTCACCATTCTCCACCATTTCATCCACTGCTTCTAGTTGTTCCTTGATCTGGGATACCCTCAAAAAATAAGATTGAATGGTTTCTCCATTCTGAAACTTTACTCCTTTCAATTGGTTCCGTAGGGTCATCTTCCGATTTATGTTCTTCCCTTCAAATAGCTTGGTCAAAGAGTCAAACATCTCCTTGGGTATCTTTAGAGAAGACACATGGGGTATGAGATGGTCTTTGATAGAATCAGAAATAATTCTCTTTTCCTTGACCAAGTTTTTCTTATGCAATACCTTAGCCTCTTCATCGTCTGGGATAGGGATGTCTTCTTTTACATATGAGTCCAACTCATTCTCTTCCAGGATTAACCCAATCCTATACTTCCAAGCTCGGAAGTTATCAGCTCCTTCAAGCTTATCCTCAAGCTTGGTGTGGTGAGACATCTTAAAGAGTGCTTCAAATGGAAATAGAAAAGATTTAGGTCTTACCACTTGAAATGCTGAAAACTGGATCTCGTCTCGAATTAGGGTTTGTCGAAAAAAACGCTAAAAATTTAAAATGTGAATTTCAATTTTCTGAAAGGATAGAAAGATGCGCTTTGATGAGCTGATCAGCCTGGTGTATTCAGAATTTGAGATCAACAAAGCTTTACCCTTCAGATTTTCCTTTTTGTCCTCTCGGGTTCACTAGGGAGAGCCCTGAATTAGGGTTTGAGTTTCCCAGAGATCTACCCAGCCAAAAATCTCGGTCCAAAGCTCTAAACCTCTATTTTTGCAAGGAGATTCCAGCTATGTCTTCAGATTTTAGAAATTCCTATTTTTGTGGAAACCCTAATTTTTAGGGCCAAATCTGAAAATGCTCAGAATTGAATTCTGATTAGATAGATAGATTCTCCTTGATGAGTAGAGTCAATCTACTATACTTCTTTTCCAGAATCTGTGGAGAGAAACCCAATAAACAAGAAACTCAAGTTTCTGTCACTACAAAATGTCTTCTTCTCATGTTAGCTCTGATATCATGTTAAATTTTGAGCATTAATTCACAATACTCTAGGATCTTCACTGAGAGAATAACATATACAGTGTATCAATGCATAACAATCACAATAAGCATCACAAGCATCACAAGAATCAAAAGCATGAGAGACAAGAGACACAGAGTTTCCGTGGGGAAAACCCTAAGGTGAAAAATCCCACAACTTCCTCAGAGATAGAGAGAGCAATGGCTCAACCAAAGTACAACCAAAATACACTTGAGATAGTCTCCTAGAAGCAGATGATCCTCCTCCTCACTAGTGCACCACTTTCTGAGTGAGAGAGAGATGACTTTCCGAATGATCTAAATAGAGATCTCCTGATCTCTAGTTATACTAACCTGTTTTCCCAATGACCTTATGGGGCCGACTTGTCTAGCTAGGTACATCCACAATATAATATATATTTCAGGGCCGACCCCACACATGGTGGTCTAATAACCCATCGGCAAGTACACACACTTGCAACACTTGTCAATCCACATGACGACACTTCCTTATAGAGGAATAACACATCTCTAATAAGGGTACAATAAATATATATATGAAATACATAGATGAAATACATTTCGAAGTTACATATACATCAACAGGAGATTCATGACTCATTACAAAAAAATTGAATCCATGAAACTATGCACCAAATCCCATTATAATTTTCATGTTCTCTCTAACACCCTTTCTAAGGGCGATCTTTTCCTTGTTTCTGGATGCTTTTTCACAAAACCATCACATATTGGGTGACACCTATGCTCACCCTCTACATTGTCTCTTCAACTAAAAACACTGTATACATCATAATTTCATTTAGGCAAGTTAAAATATATGTCTAAATTACACATGATGTATGACCAAACTTTTATTTTCCATACAGATGACTACCAATACAAAATGTTACATTAGGTTCGCTGACGATGCGAGCCGTTGGTCAAAGAATCTAGCATCAACTTCTTTGTCCATCTACACCCCAATTCATGTCCTATACCACACTGGTGGAGCATCCGTCAAATCAGGAACTAATAACCATGTGAAATGTGATGTAGTCATTAGAATATTGGATGACACCACGCATGTTGATATACGACATCTTCACATCCATTTAGATTCCCAACTCCTAGTCACGCAATTTAACAATGTTTTTCATGTATGTAATCCATGCCTCTTTCGCAAGTTATTGAAAGTGAAGCTCCTAGTTGGAAATTTTGAAACCATCACATTCATACATGTCCCTAGGTGTGCTAATGCATTTGTGGATCACATTGGATAATAAAGTCCTATATTGGCACTTATTACTTTCATAGTCTACCTGATCAATCATAGAAAATAAAAATATGTTTTTACAATACAAGTTATGTTATAATCGTCAACTATACATCAACTAACATCATCTATAACTGCATCCATCATCATACATAGAATGACATACATCATCATGTATGCATCAAATAGAAACACATGAGCTGAGAATGCCACAAAAATGCTCTCTCTCTCTCTCTCTCTCTCTCTCTCTCTCTCTGTATATATATATATATATATATATCATTGAATATACAATGTACATCATGGGCCTTATATGCCATATACAAAAAATCATGATGGTGGTACATAAAAAAAACGGCCTCCCATAGGCTACATTAGAACATATACATAATGGGCTCCTTAGCCCATACAAAGAGGATCTAATTAGCTCAAATGCCTCATGGCACATTGCCAAGCAATGAAGGAGGTGCCCCCCAGATAACCAAATGGGACACAACCTCTACATGTGGTGCTACTAGTGCTAGTCCTAGTGACAGTGTTGACGTTTCCAGTGGTGGTGGCGGTCCTATCTATGTTTCTCTAGGTACATTCCCTATAATGACAACCGAATGCATCAAAATGCGGAAACCCAGTTCCAAACTTCTTGATATCGTAAGGAAGCTCTCCATATTCTCCTCATCCACATCGATGAATTCTTGCTCATTGATTCCCTTAGCAAAGGAGATTAATCACTAGTCAACATCAACCACAGTGGTGGTCATATCCATTCTTTCTAGACTGGAACCACCTTCTAGTCTACTCCCACCTACTGCTCCTCCATCCCTGGTTGGTAGCTCTCCCTCGTGTTCATGTTGTCGACGATCCCTCACAGAAGGGGACATGTTGGCCTCAATGGAATCCTTGCAGGCTGCACAGGTCCGAGATTTTCACCAAACACAACTTAGAGTGAGTACTAGATATATATACATAACCATAAAAGCATACATATGTGAAAATGGATGGAAAATTGTATATAAAAAACTATCATATTCACCTCTATCATCCCATCCATGAATTGATGGGTGTAACCAATAATGCCCATGATAGTCCATGCCACTCCATGGGTACCACTCAATTGCCCCAAAATTTTGCCACCAAAATTATAGATAGCGAAGCATAAATACCTGCCTCACCTCCCCACCACCTTCCTTGGGCATCATTTCACCCTAGAAATCCATCTGAGGGTCCCTTAGATTCCTTGAAGGGACTATTATAGCAGATCGAAAAAAAGGGATTCACTTGAAGAAGTAGGAAGATAATATGTTTCCATAAGTAAAAAACCCATGTCCCTCCACCACCACCCTAGTCATCATGGAGCGCATGTTGTGCAACAACATGTGTGCATATGCAACTCGAGTGTCGTCCAACACATGCTCCACTAGTAGGAGCTACTCACCCAAAATAGTATGAGGGATAGATACCCCCAATAACCTCACCATGATGGCCTCCATCACCCCAAGTATTTAGATAATGATATAACGATCTACCCAACATTCTTGGTATTCTGCTAACCACCAAAAAGGAGTTTGTTCAATTACCTGCCCTTGAATTAAAATCTATATTGGTGAAATGGGTCACTATTGCAAGTGTTTATTAAGGAACACATGACCAACATAGATCATGACTGTATAGCCAATTCATCCTTGGAAAAACACTCTCAAAATACCACTCATCACATCTATATGGAGAGAGAAAAGTTGAAAACCAGAGAAGAGCACCCCATAAAAAGAAAACTGAGAGAGGACATGGAGATTGAAAAAATAAACAATTCAATAAACATTTGTGAAGGTTGCAAGCTGAGTAACACAAGGAGGCCCATCATAAACCGACTCAAATCCAAAAAATTTGCAATTTAATTTTAGTTAAAGGCAGAAAACAAAGCTTCAATATTGAGATAACCTCAATCTTCTTTCATACTTTACTTCCTTCTAATATTTATATACTCATTGCTCCCTTAGTCATCGTCATCCAAATATTGTATTGAGATCTTGTGCCCTCATGATGGACACACTTTGAGGAAGTCCAAAACGACCTGATATTTATATATTCATTGCTCCCTTTTTCATCGTCATCCAAATATTTGTATTGAGATCTTGTGCCCTCGTGATGGACACACTTTGAGGTAGCCCAAAACGTCGGTTTCAAAAAATTTACACAGTTTTATTGAGATCTTGTGCCCTCATTCACCTATGAACATGATTCTATGATTTCTGCCACTCAATCCCACCACGGAAGGGATACGGTGGGACACTCAATCGGTTTTTGGAATCTTAGGATGGCGTGGATGAAAATAATATCTGATATGGAATATCTCAAAAATTGTAGAGATAATAATATCACGCTAAACTTCTCCAGGTGTCGACATAGAAATAGAGCCTCCTTCAACAAACTAAGTGTGTCTTTGGTGAGAAACAACATTAAGAGTGTTTGCTGCAATCTTGATAAGAAAGACGATAAATGGCTGAGATTCCACCTGAAACTTGCATCCTCTGTTTGCATCGATTCATGGATCACGTTTGACGCTGCATCAGCTATAAAACTAGAGAGGCTATTGCATTCTGCCACTGTGAAGAAGCGGAGAAAAATTGAACAACTCTTACGTAGTCATGGGGGTGAAAGAGACGAGACAACCCTAAATGTTGAACGTCGGTTGGTAGTCAATCTTTCTAGTCTTGACCTAGATGCTCCTTCCCTACGAATTCTGGAGAAAGGTTTGAATTTCACCACTGCTCCTAAATAAATTACATTAGAAGATGTTGTGTGCAACATTGAAAAAGCAATTAAGGATGATACTAAAGAAAGAGATGAATAGATTAGATAGCAGTATGCCATAATTTAAGAAGATCTAAGCTACCTAAATGCAATTTGAGAAGATTAGAAATCAACGCCCTTAGATCCTTAACAAGAGATAAAGATCTATCAAAATCTTGAAAGCTGATAAGGGAAATGCCATAGTCATGTTGAATATAGAAGACTACCATGAAAAAATGGTTCAACACCTTGCATGTGGTAGTTATAGAATCATTTGAGACGTGGCAAAGGAAAATAAGAATTCATCCAGTAATATATTAAAAATAAGTTAATGCTAAAAAATACAATAATGCCTCGCATTTATGGATTTCCCAAATACATAAAGAGGGGACTCCATTGAGGTATATTGTTAATACCATCGGTTCACCAGACTATTTCTTGGTAAAATTCTTAGCAAAGAAGCAATTCCTCTGGTTTTAAATGAATCATCTTACATTAAAAACTTTGCTTCTTTGGTGGAATGGGTTAGAATCGTAAAGGTTGAAAAAGAGGACATTTTAGTTAGTTTTGATATTGTCTCTCTATATACCAAGATTCCAATATTTTAGTGGATGATTCCATTGGCATCATCAAAAGAATCACTGACACAGAGATTACTAAGCTTGTAAGGATTTGTCGGAAGTTAACATACTTGTCATATAATAGTAGAATCAATGAACATATTCAAGTTGTTTCTAAGTTAACATACTTTTCATATAATGGTAGAATCAATGAACATATTCAAGGTGTTGCTATGGGCTCTCCACTTTCACCTATAGTGGCAAATATTTATATGAAGCACTTTGAAGAAATGGCCATAAATTCTTTCCCTCACACCCTATATGTATGGAAAATATATGTAGATGACATATTGTCTAAATAAAGAAATAGAAGGAGGAAACTTAATTACTTTTTAACACACATAAATAACCTTTCACAACACATTAAATTCACCATTGAAGTGGAGGAGGATGGTAAGATTCCCTTCCTAGAGGTACTACTCACCAAGAAAGAGAACAAAAGGATTGGTTATAAAGTGTTTAGAAAGAATATCCACATAGATAGATACTTGCATGTGGATTCACAGCACCACTCTTCCCCAAAATTTGGCATGATCCAAACTCTTGTAACTAGAGAAACAAGAATCTCGGATGTAGATCACCTCGAACAAGAATTTGATCACCTCAAGAAAGTCTTCAAAAACAATGGATACCATGAGGATCAAATCAAGAAGGCAGTGCAAAGAACACAAACTAGAAAATATAAGCAAGATTTGATTGTTCTAAAGGAAACTCTTGCCTATATTAAAGGAACAAGAGATAGAATTGCAAAAATATTAAATAGAAGAAACATCTATGTGGCCTTTTCTCCGCCAAACACTATTAGGGGTTTTGTTGATTATTCCAAAGACTCTCTAGATCCTAGACAACAAAAAGGAGTTTATTCAATTCCTTGCTATTGTGGTAAAATCTATATTGGTGAAACTAGTCACTCATTGCAAGTTTTTATTAAGAAACACATGGACGATATAGCTCATGACCATATAGCCAAGTCAACCTTAGCGAAAAACTCTTTGAATACCACTCATCACATTTTTCTAGAGAAGGAAATGCTAATTACTAGAGAAGAGCACCACATTAAGAGAAAAATGAGAGAGGCCTTGGAGATTAAAAAAAGCAACACTACGCTAAACAAAGATGAGGTTTGGAAGATGAGTAACACATGGAGTCCCATCATAAAGTAGCTCAAATATAATCCCAATTGGAGGTAGAAAATCAAGCTTCAATAGTGAGTTGACTTGACTCTTCTTTTGTATTTTCCTTCCTTCTAATATTTATATACTTATTTCTCCCCTATTCATCCTCATCCCAATCTTTGTCTTGAGATCTTATGCCCTAATGATCAATTCACTTTGATCTTGTGCCCTAATGATCGATTCACTTTGAGGAAGTCTGAAACATTGGATTCAAAAATTTTATGCAATTCACTCTTCTTTTGTATTTTCCTTCCTTCTAATATTTATATACTTATTTCTCCCCTATTCATCCTCATCCCAATCTTTGTCTTGAGATCTTATGCCCTAATGATCAATTCACTTTGATCTTGTGCCCTAATGATCGATTCACTTTGAGGAAGTCTGAAACATTGGATTCAAAAATTAACATGGATTCTATGATTTCTGTGATTAGGTAACTAGCTGATTCTAGCTGATCGATTGTCTATTGACTAGCCAATGACCCATCGATTAACGAATATGCTGCCTGGGTAACCGAGCCAAGAAATATATATCTTGATTGTCTAATGTTAGGACCTCCTCCCAAATTAATAAGCACCCCCGTTCGTCATCCCACGTCCCCAATCGCTCTCGCATGAGGTTCTCAGTCGATCTCATCATCAAACATGAAAAGAATTAGAGAAACCCTACATCTCACAATGCCTTCTCACCAGCAAGATCACCCCAAAAATCTGCAGCCAACCCATCGTAGTGGCTCTCATGCCACTCGATTAGATCCATATTTACTGGTAAAGTACCCTACAACAACAAAGATAAGCAATGAAATATGTTATTTCTCATATCCAAAGTCACAGAAAAGGACAAAAATCATGCATATTTTCCATAGAAAGTCTCTTTCCCACCTTGGATAGCATACCTCTTGCCATGCAACTGTGCAGTTCCAGCCCATACATCTGTGCATGCAAGTTGCGTAGGAGATATGCCACTCGGATGCGCTACTATGCAACTATCTACTGAATAGTCATGCAGATGAATTTTGAGGACAAGCAGAGAATCTCTCACGCAATGCGTGACTGTCAAGGGAACCCATGTGCAATCCCATCTAGTTATTCCCTCGAAACATGTGTGGTTGGCAAAAAAAAGTATTTTGACTTGCATAACGGTTCAATAGGCCACCAAATTCATAAATTAAATACAACAAAAAGGATGAGAATGAGATGTTGGATTACCTAGATCTCACAAAATCGAAATCCAGTGATTCAATCTCCCAAAAAGTGCAAAAGAGATCCTAGGGAATCAACAAATCAAACGGTACAAATGACCTTCAAAAGTAGGGCCCACCCCTATTTATAAGTATTTGGTCCAATTTTTGACAGCCCTCTTCAGGAGATATGTACCTCTATTTGGTGAACCATCATCACTAGTGCAATCAGCATCGTGATATCTTAAGCATGGTGACATATATTTTTTTTCCCCTCAAACTTTATCTTCAACCTATTTTTCGGCCATTTCTCCAAGTACATTCATTTTCTTGTTAATTATTCTTGCATTGCCAAATTTCTTATCATGAACATTGTTATGCTTTGGTATGTGCACCATGTATGTAAGATTTTTTCTAGAAAGTATGTTCCTCATCATCCAAAGAGTGCATGGGCTCGACTCATAAGTATATCATCTTGACTTTGCATATAGGAAACACATCTCCTTTGTTTACATTGCACTTAGTCAATGATATCGTTGATAACACTAAGGCTTTTATCCCTGGTAAAAAACAATAACCAATGTTATTATTAGGAAGTAGCATGACTCTCTGATGGGTGTGTGAAGCATTACAAATCCGTCACACTTTAGCACCCATGATGTTGAGCCACCAATTCTGTGGAATGTGATAATTAACCAAGTTTTCTAAGTTAAAACCATTGTCCATCACCTTGCATCCTATCAATCACACCCCCAAGATTCCTTGGCACAAAGTTATATTTTATTATCCGTAGATAACCTATCATCGTCCTCATAAGCAATATATAATATCAGTTTCTCTCCATATCCTCAAACCCTGATAAAACCATAAAGGTGCCCCACACTCTAAATACACCAATATCATTCAATTATTCTCGTAGTGATGATCTGCATGGCATATGTTCACTAGGAACCTATCTTCTCATGTGTACAAAACAACCACATAATTCTTTATGTATAAATTGGTTCCCCAACTCACTCAAAACTGTGGGGACCACATCACATCATTCTTTTGGAAGCACCCCATGGCCGCCTTTGATCAATGTATTTGACTCCATACAACATCAAACCCTTAGTTTCTGTCATCTAGATCCCATACTAGTACATGTAAAAGTGTTGGTGTTTTCATACTAGCCTATTCCCCCTCATTATTGTTGGTGGTGTTTTCATACTAGTACATGCACAAGTGCACCTACTAGGTGTTGTGTTGATCCGAGTAAAATTTCAATGTAAAATATAAAAACAAACATAGATTAAATAACTGGTTTGAAGGAAAAGCTAAAATAAACATAATTAATACAAATCTAATTTAATAATTTTTCCACATTCTCTCAGAAGCAACATTTCAAAGAATCCAATAATCTCTTTTATTAATAATGAAAGTACATAGGATAAAGTGTCACCTTTGAATTGCAGAAGAAGGGACCCATGTAGTTATTCGAGTGTGGGTTTGGATGGTCTCCTACCAGTCCACGGTTCTCTAACCATGCGTAACATATACGATGTTTGGCAATGTGAGAAAGGGACATGAAAGGGAGTTCATATCTCGAGGAGATTTTTGTCGAGTAGCGTCTTGAGCTATGAATGGAGAATTGGTGTTGAATGAAGGACCTTGAGCGTTCATTTATAGGAACAATGGTTGGCTCTAGGATAAGGATCAAGCTTTGATTTTTGATTTTTGATTTTTGGTTTTTGGTTTTTGGTTTTTGTTTATTCACTTTTGCATTTTTCTTTGTGCCTTTCACTTTTTTTATCCTTTTATCCAATTTGGGCTATCATGAAAAACATTCTAAGTTTCTTCTTTTCAATGAGGGTAAAAAAGATAGAAACATCCAAAAATCAAGTTAGGTCAAAGGTTGCTCATTTATGTAATTTCCAAAGTTGTACCCTTATTGGATAAGTGAGGAGGGCTTGAACATGTTTTTATATAAGTCAGCGGGACTTGGTTATATTTTGAATAAGTTAGGAGGACTTGAACCTATATTTGATGCTAGAGTTGTAACTCTAGGCACCATGAATACAAGAAAATTTATTTGATTGAAGTGATATTACATTTATATTGTTGACATCCAACTTGTTATGGGACAACTTGTTAAATGAGGGACCATCTTTACTAGGGGATATGACTTGAAGATTAAATAACATTTAAAAAGAAAAATTAAAGCTTAGTTTAACAAAAAAAAAATTATGAATTAAAAAATGTGATAAATTAAAAAGTGAACCCCAACTACTTTCTCCAAATCAAGAAAAGATAAAAGAAAAGAAAGGGAGGAAAGAGTGGCTCAGTATTTTTCTAAAAAAAATTCTAATTATGCTAAGAGAGAATATAGCCAAAAATGGAGGAAGCCATCATGTAAAATGGTTAAGGAAATAATGAATGAACAATAGATAAGGGATATTGCATGAGGTAAGTCTTCCCATTCCCATGTTATAGGTCCATCCCGACTATCCTCTTCAGTGTTCAATATTAAGTGCAAATGTCTTTTGAGGCTTTGTATTTTATATCTTGTTTTTGTTGAAGGAAGAATTGCATAGGAGCCACATAGATAAGTAAAGAGGTCCTATTGCCAAGTCTACTTAAACAATAATTCACACATTCAAATAGTCCTAAAGTCATTATCTATTAGTAAGCTTGGTCTGGATCAGGGATGATCTCTACAATTGAGAGGTTATGAATTCTTGTGGAATCTAAGGTTGCGTGGAATGATATTGTTCCATAACATGTTGTTTTTTCTAGTAAGACACACATTCTATTTTTTGTTGTTATTGGAAGTTATTTTTCATATAAATGTTAGCATGAATAACATATTGGTGTTTGTACAATATTTGTGATAAGAAAGATCAGCATATTCTTAATTTGTGGTATTTTACCAATCTTGGTAAAAGTATCCTAATTCTCTAGCTACATTTTATTTTTATTAATTTTAAAGTTTTGGTTGTAAGTTAATGTCTTATTGGTTATGTAAATATGTAATGGAATTAATACTAGCCATAATCTGATCTACTGTCGTATTCTAGGATTATTGGCTCATATTTAAATAGGCTGAAAGTAAAAATAAAAAAGTAGGTTATTATAAATATTTCTTTATTTCAGTACTATAATTAATATGGTTTGTACAATAAATCTAATAAAATAAGTTTGTTTATTATGTTTTGTAAATAAAATTATTTATTTATTAACTTTTGTTATTATTTTCCTAGTGTAAGATAAATTAACTCTAGCTTTTAAATAGAAAGTATTTATACATTCTTCCCTAACTATATTCTAATCTTGTTCACAAGCAGAAATTAATATTTTATTATATTTGCTAAATTAAAACAATGTTGAACCAATAAACAATACACATACCAGAATTTATTATTACTATCATATTTATTTATCTATAATGGGATTATGATGGGAGAAGGGATTTGACCGCAGGAAAGCCCTTAGCTCCCATGTGCATATGAATGCACTATTATTAAACAGTACTATATATAAATCGTATCAAAGACATTATTAATATAACCCATATGCAAGGTTGATGACTTAGGGTTTGAAGCCTTCTATTCCATACAATAATTAAACCAAAACATAAAAGATGAATTTCATATGCATATGTAGTCAAAGGGTCGATCCCTGTAGACTTACCTTGGGCAATGAATAATATATAAATACATTGAAAATATTGGAAAGAAGTTATACATCACAGATCACAGGTCGAACCTGTTAGGGTTGTGCCTGATTCACATCATTATACATGCAATGGAAACTACAGAATCGATGCTTTAACACAGATATCACATGGAAATACATCTATTTAAGTCTATGGCAAGCCGAAAGGCTCATCCCATGAAAATGATAATGCTAAAATATTAAATATATAAACACTGCCAATACATTTCTTAAGATGCCGAATGGCTTAGTTTAAACCACATTAACCATGATTACAGTATACAAACTGTAAAGAAATCAATATTTATAGATAACAGAACTATGACCGGACTTGGGGTCGAACTTGGGCTATGCCCTTCACAAAATATAGAATTAAACATACAAACATATATAGAAAGGCCACAAGCTTGTGGCATTGGCTTCCCAAGAACCATCGAGTGAAGGACACAACGTTCAAGAAAAACCCCAAACAACAATACATCTGGGATGGAGCTCTTTGAGCTACCCCATAACATTGTTAACAAGCCTTAAATCCATGAAGGGCCACGACCAAAACTCGCATAAAGGTATCCATGAACGTAGAGCAGGGGTCGAGCTCATAGCTTGTAAAGAGCAGAGCATATATTTTCTTCCTCATGGGGAAAACATGAAAATGAAAGACACCCTTCAAAACTTAACCGATCAGTGCAAAATCGAAGTACAATACTATGCATTTATGGTTTACAGAATAAGGCCAGGTATTGGATAGCTACAATGCATGCCCCACACCTCAACTAGCAGAACACTTATGAAGTTCTTGTCACATTTATTCTGGTGGTTGATTCACATGGAGGGAGAGTGGAGACCGTTGGATTGGCACCAATGTCCTGTTTAAACCATTCCATCAAGTTTTTACCAAAGGATCGATAGAGAGTTCTCTATGGGGAATACCACGACACTCTTTGTATCCCTCATACCAGCGTTCACGAGGGGTATTAACTTGTCAATTCAATGCATATGTTGGTATCCCATTGCTTGTTTACAATTATATATTATGTTAAGTATTATACAATAAGCTTGGTAGGGGGCGATGGAGGTAGGGTTTGGTGTGGGGGCAGGTAGCTGTGAGCTACCGGCCACTGTACTGTGGAGATGACGAACTCAAACCTGTCCCTGTCGACCAGCCGGTTCTTCTCAGTTTTTGATGGACGTGGGAGATTACTTGGGGACGGTTTTTTTTCGATATTCGCTGTAGCTTTCTGATGAAGCGTCAGGGTTCTGAGGTTTGTGCCGGCGCTGTGGGGTTTTGAGGGTTTTTGTTGGATCTTGGGTCTTGTTTTCGGTGTAGGTTTGGACATGGATACTTTCGACGGTGGACAGATGGAGGCATCTGTTGACAGGGGGCGCCAGGTGGAGGGCTGAGGGGGGGCCTGGATGGCTACCCTCTGATGGGGCCTGGCGACACTGCAGCGACCGGGATGGGGCAGGTGAGCCCGGATATTGGCGTATTGTCATCGGAATATTCACCATGCGTCCCTGGGTTTCTACTGCCGGATTGTTTGGAACCTGAAGGTTTACCTGAGGCTCTCTTGGGGAGCCCGGACTGGAGAGCGGCGGATGCTTTTTTTGCTGAGAACCTGGGATATCAGGTGTCAGGGTTTCAGGAGGGTTTTGAAGCTGTGGAAGGTTTTAATGAGATTGCTGATGCTGGTGTTGCTCGTCAAGTTGAGCAACTGGCTGGGACGTTTGTTGGTGAAACTGCAGGGGATTTACGTGTGCCTCTGGCTCTTCACGAACTCCGGGGGTGTGGTAGTCCTGTGACGGGTGCTGGGTTTCAGCAGGATTGTGCTGGGAACGTGCTGGGGACTGGGGCTGCTAGAAAAGGTTCAAGCCGGCGAAGGAAGAGGAGTTGGGTCAGAACCCGAATGGTGGGAAGCTATGCTGTAGGCGAGGACATTGCGTGGGAACGTGTCCTTGAGATGTCTTGTTTGACGCTGGTTGGTAGGGTTATGGGCAGGATTTTTGCTCGGCCCACGGTGATGGCTTGGGTGGATTCACAGTGGCACGAGGTTTTGGGATACACTCCTGAGGTGGATATGCTGCTCCGTGGATGGTTTGCGGTGGTACTCCGCGATAAGGATGATATGCACAAAATTCTGAACAAGAATTGGCACCTTAAGCAGAAGCCGGTTCTGTTGAAGCCTTGGCATCCCCTGTTCGATGCGAGCCGGGAGAGAATCGATTTGTCACCGGTATGGGTACGATTACCGGGACTTCCGCTACATTTCTGGGATATTCGTCATTTTCGTCAGATTGGGGATATTTTGGGAAATTTTTTGGAAGCCGATCTCTCCTACATGAAGACGCACTACAAGCAGGTTGCTCGTATACTGGTCAATTTAAATGTGCGTGAGGGGCTACCGGAGCATATCAATCTGGAATGGGGGCTTGTTGTTATCACCCAAATGCTGGATTATGAGAATATACCCTTCCGGTGTCAACGGTGTCATGTTTATGGACACCCGGAGTCTGAATGTCAGCTATCGGCCCGCTCCAAGATTGGGGGGATGAGTAACCCTTCGGGTTTGGAGACTAGGGATGAACCTTCGGATATGCTGCACAATGAGATGGTGTCTGAGCAGATGGAGGTGGATGGGGACTTGAATTTGGGTGTGTCGGATATTGCTGGACCGGACTTGGTTGCGGCACGGGACTTTCTTGCTGGAGACCTTAGTGATACATTTGAGGATTTTAATGGCCCTGTTTCGTCAGATGTGGTTGCAGTGCCGGGACCTATCTTGCCGGGTTTTCCTTCTTTCTCTTTTACATCCTCTGTACATCTTTTTATCAATCGGTGTTCTGTGGTCGGTTTTGATTGGGTTGATGGTTTGAAGAACTTATCTTTGTCGGGTCTTTCTGAGACTGCTCCTCTTTCTTTTGTTGCGCCCTCTTTTGGGAGTTGTATCTGTCCGGTGGTCGAACCTGATGTACCCCACACTACATTGACAACTACTCCTCTGGAGAACATTTTGACTTCTTTGGGGCCGGACCCTGGATATTTATCCCCCGAGCCCTCTTCACCAGAATGTTCTGCATCTGGGTACAATCTCCGCTCCTGCACTAAAATTTCTGGGGGGGGTTTGGGTAAGACGGTGGTGATGGCCCGGAGGGGCAGAGGCCGGAGGTCCCACTTATCTAAGGCTCAGAGCAGGGCCCGTTTGGATCTTAGGGATGGGAAACAAGTTTCAATTGAAAGGGCACTTAGAGCAGTGAATGCCCGGACGAAAGTGCGGTTATGAAGATCATGTCCTTCAATTGCCGGGGTCTGGCTGGGCCTAAAAAGAAATCAGCCTTCATGAGGGTGCTTACTCTTGAACATCTTGATGTGATTCTGCTACAAGAGACTTTAGGTTTAGGTACTATCATCAAGGAGAAATTGGAACTTTGGTTGGCAGGATGGACTTTCTTGACCCTGGATGCGAGGGGTCGCTCTGGGGGGTTAGCAGTGGGTTGGAGAAATTGTGCGATTAAACTGGTTAATGCTTGGGGAAGGGCTTCTGTGCTAGGAGCTGAATTCCTCTCTGTTGACCTGGGCACCTGCTTCAATGTGGTTAATATCTACGGGCCTTATGTTAATAGGGCCCCTTTTTGGGATTCTTTGCTGCAGGATCCCTTATTTGAAGGTGAATCGGTTGTGGTGGGAGGTGACCTAAACTTCACTTTGGGAAATTCAGAAGTTTGGGGACCTAGGGCACTTGTGGATCCTTTGGCAGGGTACTTTCAACAGAAATTGGTTCTTAAAAATTTGCTGGATATTGAACCTATCAAGCTGAAACCCTCTTGGAGGAACAACAGGAGTGGTGAGGCTCGGGTGGCAAAACGACTAGATCGTTTCCTAGTGGCTGAACAGATGGTGGACAGATTTCTACAAATTAGACAGTGGGTAGGGAACGGTGGGGACTCTGACCATTTCCCTATCTTTATTGAGATCAGGCATGGACCTGATAATCCACCTAGCTCACTTAAATTTAACAAGAATTGGCTTAGAGATGATTCATTTAAAGAGCTCTTTCAGGACATCTGGCGGGCGTATGATGTGGAACATGCTCGTACTGGGGCTTTCCAGTTCGCTGAGAATATTCAAAGGTTAAAAGGAGTTGTTAAAAAGTGGGCCTTTGATAAGAAAATTAGAGATGATGCTGCTCTGAAATCTATCGAGGATGAACTTATACTAATTTATGAGGGGGATGGAGGGGGACTTCTGACCGAGGAAACTAAGGCTGAAATGGCCAGGATGGAAGGTCTCAGAAATAAACTTTTGATGGAAAAGGAGGAAACCTAGAGACTCAAGAGCAGGGCGGTCTGGCTGGAATGTGGGGATGAGAATACTAAGTTCTTTCATGCATATGCCAGGGGGAGGAAGGCGGTCAATACTATATGGAGCCTGAAAGATGCAGATGGTAATGAACATTTTGACTTTGAAGGCAAAGCTAGATGTGGGGTGGGTCATTTCCAGCAACTGTTTAAGGCTCCAGCACAGGCCTCCATTGCAGAAGTTATTAGGATTGCCCAATTGTTCCCACGTTTTGCTGAGGAGGAGGACAATAGGCGATTGATGAGACCTGTTACTGAGGAGGAGCTGAAGGAGGTTCTTGGCAGCTTTCAGAAAGACAAGAGCCCTGGGCCGGATGGCTGGACTGTGGAATTTTTTATTGAGCTGTATGAGATTGTGGGACTGGATCTCCTGCAGGTGGTTGAGGATTCACGGTTGAATGGGAGGCTTCCTGCCTGTTTCAATTCTACCTTTATAGCCCTCATACCTAAGATCGATAATCCGGTTACCCTCTCAGAATTCAGACCTATTTCTTTGTGCAATTGTATTTACAAGATTGTGTCGAAGGTCATTGCTCGGAGACTCAAGGTTTCACTTTCAGAACATATCTCTGCTGAACAGTTTGGCTTTCTTGAGGGTCGTCAGATACATGAGGCTATAGGGGTGGCACAGGAAGGACTGCACAGCATGAAGACTCGGCACACCAAAGGTGTTATTCTTAAAATCGATCTGTCCAAAGCATACGATAAGGTGAGTTGGATTTATATCCGGCTCCTCCTAACTCACTTGGGATATGGTATTGATTTTATAAATGGATCATGTCATGCATAACTACTGTTTCTTTTTCTGTGTTACTGAATGGTGCTGCCACCCCTTTTTTTCATGCGGAAAGAGGCCTTAGGAAAGGCTGTCCGCTCTCCCCACTTCTCTTTCTGCTGGTGGCTGAAGGTTTGAGCAGGGCTATTATTGATGCTAAATTACAGGGGAGGTTTCGGGGCATTAACATTGGGGATCGGTTATTTGTTACTCATCTTTTATTTGTGGACGATATCATCATCTTCTGTTCAGGAGATCGAAGGGATACTCGGACTTTGAAGGAGATCCTGGATTTGTACTCTTTGGCGACGGGGATGGACATTAATGCTGATAAGTCCACCCTTACTACTCATTTGCTTCGACAGGAGGAGGAACAGGCACTTGTTGAATACTTTCCTTTTAAAGTATCTACTCTTGATGAGGGTTTAAAATACCTGGGATTCTCACTTAAAGCAAATACTTATCTTAAGACGGATTGGCGATGGTTAATTGGCAAGGTGGAAAAAAGATTGAATGTTTGGAGTCATAAGTGGATGTCGCGTGCTGGTAGGCTGGTTCTGGTTAAGGCTGTTTTAGAAGCCATCCCTGTATATTGGATGTCCTTGTCATGGATACCCAAAGGAATCCTGGAACAGATCAGGCGGTTATGCTTTAGATTCTTGTGGAGTGGTAAGAAGGAAGGTCAGGTCACACCCTGGGTCAATTGGAAGAGGATTGCTGTTCCTAAAGGTCTTGGGGGCTGGGGATTAAAGAATATTTTTCTGTTTTCCCAGGCGTTGGCAGCTAAGGGAGGCTGGCGACTTATCAAGACTAATAGTCTTTGGACCAGGGTTATTATTTGTAAGTATCTATCAGATACTAGTCTGGAGGATTGGATTAGGTGCCCTCGGAAATCACATGCTGGGGGATCGGTGATATGGAAGGCTGTGGTTAAATCTTTCACATTGGTGGAAAATTTTCTGGCTTGGGATGTTGGCAATGGAGAAAAGGTGAGAATTGGCAGAGATCCATGGATTGGGAGTGAACAATTTCATATTTTGCCTGCACATGTTATCCATACGCTGGAAAATCGGGGTATTTACACTCTTAATCATTTGGCTGAACAGCGTCCTGATGAACCGTGGATTCAAAACTGGAAAACTGCGGAGTTGTTGGGCTTGGGGGAACCGGAGGCTGTTTTCCTGGGTAATTACATTCATGGCTTGAATCGGGCAGGTATTCAACTCACGGAGGTGGAGGATGTATTGACCTGGGAACTTGATCCGGCGGGGATTTATACACCTAAGACGGGCTATAATGTACTTAGTGCTGGTGAAGCTATTCGGGATGAGATCTGGTGGTGGAGATCTTTATGGAAAATAAAATGCCCATCGAAAAACAGACTCTTTATGTGGTGTGCATTGGAAAATCGGGTTCCGACATGGGATATTTTGCAGAAGAGAAGCTTCCAGGGCCCGGGGTGGTGTGCCTTGTGTAAGATGGATATGGAAACCATTACACATCTCTTCATCAAGTGTCCATTCACGGTTGCTGTCTGGCATGAATGTTCAAGATTGCTGGGCTTTGTTTGTCGTTGGGAGGGAACCACTGTTAGCGAAGCATGGGAGTGCTGGTGGAGCTGGGCGCGCACTAAGAAACAGAAGGTCCTACCATTACTAATCATTTGGGGGATATGGTTGGCTAGGAATGGGGTAATATTTCAGGATAAACCCTGCATACCTGAGATTATTGGTACTATGACGGTGGGTCTCTACATGTCTTACCCCGAACATGTAAGGGTTTCACAGCAGAGACGCACTATGGAAGTGGAGATTGACAGAACTTACCCGTGGGGGTTTTTTGACGGAGCTGCTAGCAATGAGATCTGTGGTGGGGGAGCTGTCCTATATTTAACCGATTCACACTTTTATATTATCACTATGGGACTGGGTATGGGTACAAACAATTATGATGAAGTTATGAGTTTGAAACTGCTACTCATCTTTGCAGCTGAGAGGGGCATTAATAGACTGGCGGTATTTGGAGACTCCATGAATACTATAAACTGGACCAATCAAACTCAAGCATGCAGAGTTATTAGACTTGCAAATATTCTTCACACTGTTCAGAGGCTCAAACAATCTTTTGACATTTTCATATGCCGGCATGTATACAGGGAAAATAACCAAAAAGCAGACCAGGCATCCAAAGAAGGGCAGAACATGGACTTTGGCACTTGGAAAGTAGTAGAAGAACTGGAAGGACAGAGAACTGAGAGCATGCTCAGACCTTTCATTGCATAAAACCGCTGCTGTTTATGACACCAAGGTTGAAAAATGTTATTTCTGTTTTAAGTTTTCTCTTAAATCAGCAGAAAGAATGGCTTATTATTTAAGAACTGTAAATGTTTTAGAAAGACAGTCCGCTGGGACAGCTCCATAATTTATTTTTGGAAAACAGGGAAGCGGCATTTATATTGTTTTTTTGAAAGAAGACGTTATAGTCTCATCACAAGAACCATTACTTTGGATATGGCCAATTCACTAGTACAGTGAATACTGAATGTAATTCTGATCTCTTTGGATGAATGGAATTATGCTTTTTTTCTTATGAAAAAAAAAAAAAAAACAATAAGCTTGGTAGGTCATGACTATATATGGTTGGAATAATTAAGTAGGAATATTATAACTCTAATGTGGGCAAGTTAATATATTTCTAATATATTGTTGTTATATACTAGATATTGTTTATATTACATTATAATTTGAATTGAATTAAATGGATTATTAAATAATTATAATCTATGGGTAGTTTAACTCTCTCTCTATATATAATATGGAAAAAGAGGTTAAATGATTATATGGTTTGTGTATTAATTTATATAGTTAATAAGCAATTAGGAAACTCTTCAAACTTGTTAAAAATTCTATTGATGTTGTATGAATTCTAAAAGATGTGCACTTGGCTAAGTGTCCGATAACATAAACATTATCAAGTTAGAAGTGGAATTTCTTTAAGAAGTATTAGAGTCTTACCCTTATCGTGGTACATGTTGAACATGTATATTTGATAATCGTCTTTTTACAACATTATAAAATAATAATAATAATAAATGGGTGTGGTTTTTGAGTTGTTACAATTTATTTCGAGATAATTAACCAATTTAATTTTGAAAATAGCCATTTTTCATATGCAACTTTGATTTTGTTTTATTCAAGGTCCAAGGGGTGGAAATCAAGTGTTGTAATGTTGTATATGTGTGATGGGGATAATGACATGGTAGGTGGACAAAATTTAGGTGTTAACATATTCCCCCCTAATGTGTGAGGTCATGAGCTCATTGTGTGACCAGCATACATCATAGGATATTCTTTTCTAGGAGATAAGTGTGACAATCGCGTAGAGAATGGAGAGTGCTTTGTAGGTATATTGCCCTTTGATGGGGATATAGATGCCCTTACCTACAAATAACATAGTCAATAGGAATGAAGTGCATCTAATATGAAATATCCGCAAGGTGGGCATTCCCATGCTTGTATCAATGTCCTAGAAACAAAATATTGGTCGAGGCCCATACGGGACCTTATTAATACATGGATAACTACTTTGTAGATAATAAGTGTCGAAGATGGACTCAAATCTGGACTATAATCATGGTCAAACCATGGCTAATCTGAAGAACTAGTACTAGAATAATGGACTTCGCATACAATGTTCAATCACAATAATTAATGCATTATTGGATCGGAAGGGGTCCAACATCTATAATATATGAAACAAATGAGAGTCTATATCTAACAAGTACAATGTACTGAATCGAGAATGGATACAATAGGAATCATCTACTGAAGGGATTCCAAACATGATCACCAACTCATCCCAAATATCACTGAAAACATAAAATCACGGGGTTTCCATAGAGACTGATCAATGTACTAGATTGAAGGGATATCTAGCATCTTCAACAAAATAGTGAGAGAACCATCACCCTGTATGAATCTCATTGGTGTGATAATGTAGCTGATGTCAAACACGTGATAACCAACCATTCTAAGCGGTACTAATGTATCTCCTTAGGTTTTCCAATAGGCTCATCAATGGTGGTTATGAGGCCAAGCTATAGGGTGCCTCTAGGCTAATCTTATCAAATAAATGTGTTGAGGTCAATAGAGGGAGACCAGTTTCCAACAAGGAAATGAAGTTTCCTTGATGGAACCGCAAGGGATACAAGCTAGGGGTGAATAGAATTGGACAAGGGAATGAGACACCATTGGGGGAAATGAGGGAAAATGAGTAATATTGACTCAAAATTACTTTGTTCAAGGTATGATGGAATGGATAACTTGGCCGCATATGTGAAATTGATCTTAGCGAGGGACACAATCGGGATATCGGTAATTATGTCTACAAGGGCGGGAAAGCAGGGGGGTTTTAATATATGACCGTGGGAAAACATAATATAAAAAAGAATAAAATGGTTACTCATCATAGAATAATTTGAAAAAAGGTGACCATGGATGCTCCCATGCAAAATGGACTAAAGTGGTGTGCAGGGATGCTGAGGAGCACCATTTGTAAATGGTTTCTTCGATGCATGGGTCACTGAAGAGAGGTTGTAATGTCCCCATTTTTTATAGCACCATGGACCTACCACTATACCTTTAGATCCTCATGGGTCCTGGTGGAAAATTAAATTATTTAGGGAACTAATTTTGACTATGGTTTTTTTTTGAATAATTAAATTAGATATTGAAGAAGTGATGTAGTCCATAGCTTTAAATATTTAATTATTAATAAATTGTTTAGTGAGTTAGAAATGCCTATGTCTCTCAAGAGACAACATAGGATGAGGATAAGGTAGATGATTTGTCTCCCTCAGAAAAAAAATCTAGAAAGAAAGCATCTAAAGCAATAAGAATAGCCTAAAGCGGAAAATGCATGAAAAGCAGCAAAAAATCAAGAAGGAAGAATGTTTCCATATTTTTGAAGATAAGGCTCAAGCAGGAATAGTAAAAGCAGAAATCAAGAAAAATTCCTTAGGAAAGACACAGAGGCTAATTTTAGCCAATGAGGGTGCATTCATCAAGGCAAGTGGGTCCAATGCAAAAGCAACTTGACAAAGAAACATCCAATACACATATGGTTCAAATTTCCTAGATGGAAAGCTCTAGAAGGAAGGAAGAAAAGATGGAAGAGGTTAATAAAAGAAGGATGAACACACCCATTCACATATTTTTGGTCATTTTTCATTTGTATTAGAGAGATTCATGACTCTCACAACCTGGTGGATGTGCCCCTTTGCATACAGTAACTAATTGGAGTGTTTTCTATCATTCCAATTTCTTATTGAGGAGAAGGACATCGATTCCTTTTCATAGAGATTCATGTGCAACAGATAATATATTTTTGCAAGTTTGATTTTAGCTTCATAATGGAGTGTTCAAGTTCTAATTTGATGAGGAATTATACTAGTAGCAGTAGTATTCCAATGTAGACTATCCAAATGAAGATAAGTATTGGTATAATTCCCTTACACATCGTAGAAATGACATGGATGATTAGTCAGTAGTTTGGAATTTTTGGCCTTTTTAGGATGCTTGTTAGGGTCTTGATCTACATTATTTTATCTAGTGCTATCGAGTGGGTTATAGGGTTTGTTTCCACCTCACCCTCGTTGGTTATTTCATTTATTGTTTCCCTAGTTCTTTTTACTAGGTTGTGCTTGTTGGTTATTGGGTGTAGGTTGGGCAGGCATGTTTTGTTAGGTGAAAAATTTCCTCTTAGGGAAAGAAGGTCAACAAGATGTGGTTGCACTGTAGTGGTTGGAAGAGAGCTAGGAAAGGGATAGTACAGGTGCATTTCCAGAGGATCCATAAAGCTATTAGAAGCACTACTACACATGGTGCCACTATAGGATGGCCCATGAACACGGGGAGACAAAGTAGGAGATGAATATGAGGTATTTTCTCCTAAATGGGATGAAGTGCATGATAAATCAAGGTCGTAGCTTGGGTTGGAAACATGGTCCTGATTGGGATGCAGAATGTTGGGGGCAAGTCCATATGCATAACCACTTTCTTGGGGAGGGTATGGTACATACAGATTGGGTTGTGATGTGACAATGCTAATGAAACCATCCACAACATGGGATTCCCATGGTGGGTCTCTATGTAAAGAGTCTCCATGAGGGGCATTGGGGATGATGGTATACAAATAATCAAACTATGGATATTCAATCCATATTGTTTGTCTTTAAGGATAGCCTATTCCTTTGTTTAGGTTCTTTTAGAAGCCACATCCTTGGAAATGATTGGGAGCATGGATTTTACAAACCAATCTAAAAATATCATGTTGCCAAGTTTGATCTTACACAAACTCTAACACCTACACCACTCATGGATATGGTCGGTGATGTGTGTAGGGGAGTTCTACTGACAAGAAAGAATAATTTCTACTTTTTCATCATATCGGATGGGAAAATGGAAGAAATGCAAGAAAGTGGAAGCTAAGGACAAAACATTAGGATGCATCCCATGAGATTGGTCAATATACCACTTGGCAGCAGCACTACTAAGGGTTCTCTGAAAGAGGAAAAGCATGATAGAATTTTCTATGATTTTGTTTTAAGAGAACCATAGGTGAAATGCCATGATGTGGTTTTGGGGGTCTTCCCCAAACTTTCCATCAAATTTTGGAATGTATGATGAAAATTTGGTTTCCATAGGGAACTAGTTAGGATCATGGCAAATCGAATCATTAGTCAACCTCATAAAATAAAGGAAGTGGAGGCTAGCCATTAATGGAAAGTTACCAGTTGTGGGGCCTCCTGGGAGGGTTTCATGGAAGAGGGAAACCTGGATGAGGATTCCCTGGAGGAGGGTTCCCTCGAGGGGGGTTCCCTGGAAGAATATTCCTTGGTGGAGGGATTTCAGGAGGAGGGTTCCCTAGAGGGGGTTCTTTGCTAGAGGATTCCCTGGAGGTGGGATGCTAGCAGCCATGGGGCTGCTCATATGTGGGTCTGTTGATGATCCTAACTATAAGGAATCAAAATCAAGAGATTATGCAATGTGTTGAATGTGATATTTTCAATGGCTTGGATCTAGATTCAATAAGACAAGTTCACATGGAATATTTCTGAGAATGAGAGAAGAATAATAAATAAGATAATTTGTGGAAAACACTCTGTATATTATTAATCAATATGATTACAATATATGATACATATTCCATGGAGAAAATCGAATGCCTTAGAGGCAAGTTGAAAAGCACACCCCCTAGGTGTCAAAAAACACTTTCCTAAATAGTCTAAAGGCTCACGAATTGGCTGAATATGGTATGGTAGATCATGAGTGAGGTAAATGTAATGTAATTATGGATTTAGGAGATAAGAAAATATGTGGAGGATGAATTTCCCAAGTGGTAAGAGTTTCCAAGTCAACTAGCTTTTCCTTATCCACTAGAAAGTAGAAAAAATAGGATAAAGCTGTCTAAATCAGGAAACTGTCTTTCTAATTTGGGAATAGAATAAAATCAGACAGAATCAAATGAAATCTTATCCAGAATCTATCCAAATTCTTTTTGGTGAATTAGGATAGCATGTGGTCCACTAAAAGGCAAAATTGACCTATTTACCTAGTCAAATCATAGGAAATTAATCGTAAATGATTAATCAATTATATCTTAAGTCTAAAATGGTATAAGTAGGTTTTTTAATAATCCAACACCCCCCCGTCCCCTTAAGCCTAAATTTATGTGGTGGAAATCAGAAAAATATTAGAAATATAGGGCCCAAGAAACAATGCTTATGGCCACCCCAACACAAAAAAAAACTAGTCCATGTAAAATGAGGAAACATGGAAAACCTCATGGGAAAAAAACCCTCCCTCAAAAATGGACATGCTTGGAATTCTTCATACTATCTTGTTCCTCATTTGGAGGAGCTTAATGAGCTGAATGGGATGCTTCTAAGTAATAGACTCGATGAAGAGATTGTGAATGTCATGATCATGCATCAGTGCATCAATGTGGTGTGGGAAAGAATCATGTGTATAGGCTCCATGAAGATCATCTTCTGATGATGGAGGAGAATCATATGAATTCTTCCTCCTGTTATAACATATATAATATTATATGGAAACATAATCAATGACGGAAAGAAGATCTGTGCAAACTCCTTCCCAAAGAGAATCAATGGAATCAACAAGATCAACATCTTGTGGAGCTGCAATGTGGTGCACTAGTTCTTGTACCTTCTTCTCAAAGTGATATAGAAACTTTATGATATTGTAAAGGAGATCACAAAGCTATGAAATATCAAAATTTGATTCATATGGAGCAAAAAACAACAAGGGTGGAGAGTCTCCATGATCAAATATAGTTTCAGTAGGGAAAAAGTGAACAACTAGGTCACCCTGACAACTGAGCGATCCTGGAGAGTTTGAGGATTTGAATTTTGAACCATGAGTGATGGGGTCAGGTCTAGATGTGTTAAATATCATTCCAATGATGGCCAAGGACATGGATGTCCAACCAATGAAATATATGGCAGACATAAGAACAACAAAGACAAGTGGCACACTGTAGGAAACCATGGAATTGTGTGCTTTCTTAACTGGAGAACTTGGGGGTTGTAGGGTCTTTTGTGCATCCAATGGTTTGAAAAATGGCGTGGGAGGTGTAATGACCTATATATCATCAAAATCAAAATCTAAAATATTTGAATGGAGGTGGAAAGACGTTTCAGAAGACAAGTAAGAAACTAGTGAAAACTAGGATGGGAATCTTTCACCCTCGAAATTTGCTAAGGCAAGTAGAGAAGCAATCCACTAGTTCTCTTCACAAATGCAAATTCTAAAAATGATCAAAATATCCTCTCTTACTTGATCCTTGGATTTTATAAACATACTTAGCCTTCTAAGGTTCCAATTCCATCCAAATACTCCAAGCCAATTCGAATTAGGGAGAGGTTCATGATTTTCCATGTGCCCTCCACTTCCTAGTCTTCCACCTTCCACCAATTCGAGTAGGAACCCTTTGAGATTCTCTAACTCCCATGAGCACTCTCTTGGCTGCTATTTTAGGCCTGACATCTCATAATGGTCAGATGTTAGCAATCAGGTCTGCAATTTGTCATGGATGTCATAGCATCTTCATCATTGTTGTCATATAGGTTAGGGAATCTAGTCCAAGTGTCCAATAACTCCTCATTTGACTCTTCCTCTTCTATGGGAGTTACACTTCCATACCAATTCAACCTATGATACATATTTCCAAGTGTATGAGCCTTCCAACTCCTCCCAAGAACCTTAATATTCCCATGGATTCAAAATTACAAGAGGAGGATGCCATGTGGCACAAAATTTCTAGCTTGTGTGGGTCCCACACCGTCCATGTGTCTCCATGATCAATTGCCACTTTGATTTTCTCTTGTATTTATTTATTTATATCCTTTATTAAATATTTATTCCATTCTAATGTCTAAACATCATTTATTAGCTCCCTTATTGCAAATCCCAATGTCTCCATCCAACCTAGGGAACTAGTAGGATTTATGGGATTTTCCCATCATGAATTTATTGGAATGGGGACATTACAATGGCACTAGGATGACCACTGCCATAAAAAATCATGGCTAGCCAAAGACTCACCTTCTCCCCCTAGTGGATTCCCCGTCCCTTTCATTTCATTGCATCAATCCTTTCAGTCCCTAAGTCTACAAATTCATTCTACAACTTAGGAAAGCATAACCATAGTTACAAAGTTTTACCTGTTGAGCTTATGCCTTGGGATCCTTGACATCAGTAGGTACACAATTGCTCCTTTTGTTGTAAAATATTACAGGATCAAGCATTGATAATAATTCCAACAAAGAATGATGATCCATATTAATTTTTGATGTTGATGCAAGTTGTCGTAAATTAATTTTGAAATAATTGTCTATGATAATGAGACATTTTGTATAATGTACTAGACATAGTGTATGAATTGAAAGGAAATGAGTAACCAATAAGTGTTACAATTACATACATGTTGACGTGTTGATTATTGTTGTCATATTTTGTATGACAAAGGCCTTCTTATTGATATATAATGAAATAAACTTTTTTATTCTATTGCATTCTCCAATGTTACATGTGAAATGGTACAATATATTGGTAATTAAATGTATGGATGCTTAAATATTACAATAGATGCTAGAATCTATAATATAAGAAATTAATACAAACAAACGCAATAATTAAAATTGAAATGAATAGTACTATAAAAACATATTTCAATTTCTAATGAATAATGGAATTAAATATATATAGATATAGATATAGATATAGATATTTCACTACAATTTCAGCAGTCACTCTTGAAATAATCATATAAGGTTCTTTTGGTACTTTTTGTCACACTAGTGCACTTACTCGAATTATACGCATTGACACATTTAAATAATATATACGCATGCCCCAGTACTCCAATGTAAATTAAATCCATCTTTAAATTAAAAAAATAAAATGTCCACATTCCATTCGCATATACCGGTGCGTTTTTTATTTTTAATTGCACCGGTGTGTTTTAATTGTTAATCTGCATTGGGATATTTGAAGCACGTATGCATCGGTGCTTTGTTTAGTATATCGCGTCAGGGCACTTTAATTGTTGAAAAGCACCATGCATTGAAATAGTTTGTATGCATAGATTCATATTATTATGAAATGCACTAGGGTGCTATTATAAATAGAAAACACCGTCAAAGTTTTAAAATATTAAAAATTATGGTGTGTATGATGTAAAATTTCACATTGGTGTGGTTAGGTTGTAAGTAATCACTGGTGTGTAGAAGCAATACATAATTATTGATGTAGCATTACAACTTGGTGCTTTATGGTGCTCTATCTTTTTAAGTGCACTGATGTGGATGATTCGTATTGTTTGGCACCAACGTGTTTTATTCAGGTATGCACTGGTGCACAGTTTTCCAACAAAGTGCACTGGAAGAAAAAACATCCACTAAAACCTCCGGCCACTGATTTATTTTAGTTATAGAATATATCCATAATAATCTTCGTTAAGACATCTGCTACCATTGGCAGAGGTTGTGGTGGAGGGTTTTTTGAATTTTTTTTACCAATCTTGTAACAATAAAAACCTCCGCTACAAGCTCTTTTCCTTGTACTAAATTTATCATTTTTATATTGGGTCATTTTGGTTTTGACAACAATATAAAATCTCCCAAGGCCTATGAATTTGATAGGAAAAACATGTTTTACAGTATTGTCTCTGATTTATTTTATTGTCCTAAGGTTTGGATGGTTGAAAACCTTTACTTTAAAAAACAAAAAACTAACTTCATCTTGATTTATTTTATTTTATTGTCTTGAGGTTTGGATGGTTGAAAACCTTTACATTAAAAAACAAAAAACTAACTTCATCTTGATTTATTTTATTGTCCTAAGGTTTGGATGGTTGAAAAACTTTAATTTAAAAAAAAAAATACCTTCATATATCATGATGATATTACACATACAAAATTACTATTTTGAAGAATTGTTACCACCATTCAATATCGTTGTCTTTGGTGAAGATGTTGAAGCCAAAGTCCACAAGCTTGATGAAAGAGGGATTTTACCAATTACTAGGGAAAAATGTAGATTACATGGAGTAAGTTTCATTTGTATATATATTAATGATTAGTCATGCACGAATTCATTAGGGAAAAATGTAGATTACATCGAGTAAGTTTCATTTGTATATATATCAATGATTAGTCATGCACGAATTGTCATAATATTTTTTCAATAATTATCCAACACTATTAAAGTGGACATTTGTTTTGGATTTATATTCTTCCTATATTGATAGACATCCTCTCTTAATCATGATTTAATTAAATTTGCTATGTTTTCTATGAACACAAATTTGTGTAAAACATATAAATCCTAATTAAGGTGTAAACCATATAATTTCTATGAAGTGGCATCATACAAAAATTCCTTGATACAAGATATTTTAAAAGGTAAAATAGCATGTAGCCTTTTCTATAGGTTGTTATGGAAAGTTCAAGTTTGAAATGTTAAAAAAAAAGTTTCAGTTAAGTTAAGTCAACCTAAAATTCATATATAATTTAACCGGACAAGAGTTCAAAGTTTACAAATTTCTTTTTTTTAATAACTCTAATTTTTTTGAATTTGTACATAATTTTATTTAGAAAAATTACCAAGAAAATAGAAAAATTACCAAGAAAATATGCATATTTTCATGCATTTTACCATTCAACACTTTCAAATTGACCTTCAATATCTAGATTTAGTCTTTAGAAAGAAAACTCATATTGCATATATGGGAGAACATACCGCTACATGGTGAAATGGAAAAATGATATCTATAACTCATGTGTATCTTATATAAGCGCAGTAGAGCAAGTTATATGATATATTCTTATGTAATGTGATATACAACCTCAAAGCAATAAACCAAAGTAAGTTTTTACACAATTGAGATATTTTTATTATTCCTAATGTCTCTTACAATCCGATTGCATAGGGTTATGTATCAAAGATTTGATATCCATACTTTTGTATTTTTGATATTAGAGTCACTTGGCAATGGTGGATACATTATCTCGTACTCAATCAATACTTCTTTAAATTATCTACAACTTTATAATGACAATGTCAAAGTATATATGTTTTTAAGAAAGATAGCATTTTTTATAATGACAATGTCAAAGCATATGTCTTTTTAAGACGGTTCGTATTTTTTTTAAGTATCTCATGTTTTCTTATACTTTTCTTAATGTAGTTTTATACTTCAAGAAAATTGCAAGATTTCATTTCATTCGACTAAAGTATACAGATTCGTAAATATATAATCCAATTTTGTAAACTTAAGATCGAGACAATTATGCCAACATGAAATTATTAGATAAGTTTTTGTCAGAAATTTTTAAAGAAGGTCATGTTCAGTGACATTTTCCATTTTAATAGTATATGAACTAATTTAATAATTGCATTATATAGGACATATATAGTCTATTTTTTTACTCAAACGAGGTTTGGATGCAATAAGATAGACCTGCCTTATTTATGAATGTATTCATCTTGTACATGTGGGTCTTTCAAATCCTTATTGAAATATTCATCCCTAATGTCAAATAGGATTATTCTCCATTGTGAGTTAGAGCTAAGTGTCAACATATAGGAACGGTATTAGGAAATTTTATGGATTTTCAAAAGGATATTTTTTTGTGGAGGCCTTGTAGCCACTTGAAAGATAGATCGTATTTTCATTATGTATTTTCTCATATATAATAATGAATTGGTCCTTCCAAGATTATTATAACCATTCTTTAGAAATATGATATAATGGATTAGTCAATTATTAGAAATATGATATAATGGATTAGTCAATTATTATAATTGGGTTTGATAACCAATAGTAATTTGTGACAACACTTAACATGGCTATGTCAAACATGGTTTTTTGCATTTTCAATGGCCCTTAATATATGTACCCTCTATTTCTAAGTGTCTTATTCAACAACTTTACCATGAGATAATGTTACTTCTTCATGGATTGTGATGTCAATTATGTTATAATGATTCCCATAGATCATTGTTTATGATTGTAATGTAGCTACATTTTTATCGATTACTATAATTTTAAATGTTGTTAAACGCTATTGCTATCAAAATTTATTTTATTTTTGCATGTTGAAACGACATGTAGGAAATCAAAGGAAAAACTCATGTAATCATAGCAAAAAAAAATAATAAGATTAACAATGATGTTGAAATTGACAGTTCCAGTCAATTTTTTTTTTTTACAGAAACGGATAAATATTTATATTAAAAGAAAAGAGGGGCTACATCATAGTGGGGAGATTGTACCCACAAAATGAGGTAATATGCACCTCCAAACAGTCTTCTTCAGATAAAAAATTAATAGTATTTCTTAAGTTGATAGGATTGAACAAAAATGAACTACATAGAGCTTTACATGCCACTACATAAAATAAAGACTTAACAACAGGAGTGAAAAAAATTTGTAGATTGACCAATGCTTAGAGAATTATGTGTGTTGTATCTTCTTCTTGCTGCCAGCTTCAGAGTCTTCCTTGTCTTTCACCCCTGTAATCGCAGCTGGACTATTTTCTTTGCTGCTCCTGATGCAATCTACCTTTGCTTCCACGATTCTTAGGCAACTGTACAGAGAGTCAATCTTTCCCCCTAGCTTCTCATAGATTTCTTTGTTCTTGCTGTTGGTGTTGCTAGCTTCCAAGCTTGTGATCTGAGAGAGGTGAGAAAGAGCTTTCTTAAGCTCTAAATTTCGCCCCCGGAGCCAATTAACTTGCGCTTCAATGTCCTGGAGATGAGAAAGAACCCCCGGGGATGGACCTTCTCTGTCAACCAGGGAGTCCAGGTGAACAAGCCCCAAACTGTCGCCAACCACCTTCCACGCTTTCCCTGCTTCACTAGTATTGGTTCTCTGGCTACTATATTGCTGCATCCCGTCCTGTGGGGAGTTATGAAGATGGAGGCCCCCGGGATTCTGGAGTTTTTCAACTTCAATTGGATTCCAAAAGCACCCACCATCGAACATGAAACCATTCTGTAATGGAATAGCATTTTGTCCATGCATACCCATCGCCTGATGATTCCAGGATTGTCCATTCTCTTCGTTCCAACGAACATGTTTCATAGGAGCTCGAGAGGGATGGAGGACATCCGTATCACTGCTCCCTGGACTCTGCATTTCCTCGACGACCGAAGGGTATCTCTTCTACCCAATATTTACCTTGCAACACTTGCACTTCAACCCCGGAGGGCAAGTCCCAGTATTCATCCCGTTGTTACCGCAGTCCATTCTTAGCTTTGGTTGCCAGGAGTAGAGTGAAAACCTATGCCAGGAGCGAATGAAGATGGTGGTGCTTTGTTTGCCACCTCTGAGGTTCAAATATCCCAAGACACATCTAGAACCTGCTCGCCATAATACCTCGCATGCAAGCCAGGTGGGTACAGACTGCAAGCGTCATCGAAGGAGCAAGGTAAGCAGGGGAATGATTTGGTGGAGATTTCTCCTCTGAGCGAGGTTGAAATGTCTAGGTGGGCGACGGTTCACATTTAGTGCCATAGACAAGACATGCACTATGGTATCCAAGTCTATAGGAGATTGCCATTACGGCTTAGAGTTCCACAATTTAAGTTGGCTCCAAGATTAGCCAACGAGTCTGCCATATGGTTGTTGCACCTCAGAATGTGGTGGAGGGAGATGGAGGTCAAGCTCTTTACCAACATGAGGAAGAGAGAGTGGAATTTAGAATTTGGAGTGTGGTACTTCTTGAGGAGAGCTCGGGCTTTTTTGATAACTAACATGGAGTCCCCTATAACTAGAACACTCTAGATCTTATTTTCCTTGATGATAGTTAGGCCTTGGATCAAACCGAGCCACTCCGCCTCATTGTTCATTTGTCTGCCTAGACCCCATGCATACTCAGTCGTTTTGTTTCCTTTGGGGTCTAGTAGGACCCCCCCCGCACCTGCAAATCCTGCAGTTCTAGTCAATTTAAACATTAGGAAAATGTTAAATTTCAAATGTTGACTTGGTGATTGCATTCAATTTATTCCAATATTATATATACAATCTAATTGTAGATGTAGCATTTTTCTAACATCTATATATGTTTTTTTCTTGTTTTTGTAGAAAGTTCAACATAAACTCCAACAATGTTATAATGTAAAAGTGTTAGATCAATAGGATCGTGCTATTGCTAGCATTGGATGGATTAACTCACCTTCTATAATACATAGACTGAAATTAGGTCATGAAGATAGAAATGTCAATGTTCTTAAGGTCACAAGTAACATAACCCTTTTGTATGAGGATAAACAATATGGATGTAGTTGTTTCAAAGAGAATTTTGCCACCTTTAAAATATTTGGAAAAGATGATGCAACTGATAATTTTCATATATTTGAAATATGGTTGGAGATTCCATTCCTTCATGTTTAAATGAATGTATGAATTAGGGATAGTTTATCTTAAACTCATGGTATCTGACTTTTTTTGAGTTTCTGACAACAAACACATACACACACTTGAACTTCTTCAAGTTATCTGTATGTTTGTATTTATATATGTTTGTATCTAATTTTATGTTTTAATGCAAATTTTATTATTTTCATTATAAGTATGTTTCATTGGCATTTGATGAATATCAATATTTTATAGTGACATTACATAGGTTCACGGTATTTAATACATTATTCACATCATATTAATGGTTATCAAACTACTAAGAGTAATAAATATAATGAGTATGAAACTAATAAATAGTATATCAATTAATGGATATACAAACGATAAATAAGTAATAGATATAATAATTATGCAACTAATGTATAGCAATAATAATTATCATGACTAAATATACTAAAAATTGATGACAATTAATGACTTAAAATGAATAAATATTCAGCAGTTTGTAATTAATGAATAAAAGAATTAAGTATTTTACAAGTTGATGGAAAGTAATGAATAGATATACTACAAGTTGACAAAATTTAATGACTAAACATACAACAAACTAACAACAATTAATAACAAATTAAGCTACCAAATATACTACAAGTTGATGAATTAGAGAAACAAATAAATGACAAAACTAAATATGACTAAAATTTAGTTATGTTATAAAGGATTGCAAATATAACACTATTAGTCATCTCCCCATAAATAGTAATTTAAATACATGTTTTAGTTTTTTTTCCTAGTCACAAATTTGTCATTTTTAATAGTGATTGATGAGTTAGGGACTTGAATCTATAATGTACATCCCCATAGAATTATCTACACCAAACATATGATCCATTAATGCACCCACAAGACATACTTCACCTGTTTGGCACAATTTGCATGAGTATCGAAGGGTATCCCACACAAGCCTTGCATGTATGAAGTGTGAAAATCATCCAATTGAATAAAATTGATATTTACAAGGTTCTTTTTTTTCCCAATTAAGGTAAGTGTAGTAGCAAAGACATATTTTTATTATACTACTTTTTTCTGACTAGTGATGCTTATGCATAATTCTTTTTAAAATGGTGCTTGTGAGAAATATTAAGGTGATAACATCTATCTTAAGAGCCACTACAAGATACACGAATTTTAGTGTCAATTTTTTCCAACATCTAAGACAAGAAATATTATCTTCATTCTATCAACAGACAACATACAACCAAGGCTATTTGTTTCTCATATAAGATGTTGACCATTTTTTTCTAACAAACCATTCTAGTTATTTATCTAAGTAGATGTTAAGCCTCGAGGCTTTAACATACTCAAAACGAACACCAAATTATTAGGATGTAGCCTAAATACAATCTTCTACATGGAATATAGAAACCCAACATATTGTCTTGAAATCATGTTCATTTTTAACAAGGAGATATGAACCATGTCCACATCCATCATCCATTAATGTTTTAACCCCACCAAGGTTTGAACCTGGGTGTTTTTCACGGCGATGCTCTGAAAACACAACTTGGAAAATACAACACACACACACACACACACACACACACACACACACACACACACACATGCCTTGACAATTAACTCAAACATTGTGTGCCATAGTTTCAAGGATTCCTCAATAGAACCAACAACAACCCCCCCCACCCCCCCGCCACCCTCTTCCATGGAATATCCATATGCATGATGACTCAACCAATAGCCAAGATATCAACTAGTAATTTAACATAATACAACGAGGCTTAAACCTCCATTAAACCAGAAATGGAGACCCTAAGTTCATCCCCACCTAACAACTATATGTTCAAACCAATTGAGATAAGACACTAGGATATAGATAGATATATGGGTAGATAGATATCATAATTACTAAGAAAAACAATATTTTTTATATCTCCTGTAGAAACATTAATGAAACTACATCGAGTAAGTGTTGGTTATGCATAAAATCATTCTAACCATGGCTATATATCAACTTAAAATTAACAATCCTTATTTAGAGAGAGATCATATCTATTCTAATTTTAGAATAAAAAAGTAATTTGTCAGAGATGACTACAACATCACATTATAAGATGAGTACTATAATCCCAAACCTTAATGGACACGCATACACACCAATGGACAAGTTTCAATTCTCATGGGATATTTCCCTAAAGCCATGTATCTACCTTGAGGTAGTGGTTGAATGTGAAATTTATACTAGAGGGATTGTATTAAATAATAAGATGTCTTATGCACACATAAGTGGATCAAATCCCACCCCCATATCCTTCAAATAATTTTTTCACCATTGGGCAAGTTTTAATTCCCATGAGGGCTTTTCATAGACCGACATGTTCATCTTGAGAGAGTGTTCAAATCTGTGGCTTCACCCATAGCGACTATATTAAGTGATCATATTATCCATGCACACATGAGTGAACAAAATCCCACCCCCATTTCCTTCAAATTTTATACCCAGATGGGTTAAATCTAATGGTGAGAAAGGATTTTTTTCCCTATTTTCCAAGGTTCAATTTCTATGAAGTATTTTCTTGGATCTATGCGGTCACCTTAAGCTACTTGTTGAACTGTGGTTTCCCATATAGGGATGATATTAAATGATCTCATGACATGTCCATGCACAAATTAATCTAATACTACCTCCGTGCCATTCAAAATTATTATTTTTCACCATTGGCCAATATTCAATTCTAGTGAGGGTTTCCTAGAGCCATAATGTAATCCTCAGATAGTGTTCTAATGTAAATACATAATCTAGTGTGTGGTTTCAAATATAGGGATTATACTAGATGATTTCATGACTCATGCAGACATAAGTAGATAAAAACCAATCCCATGTTTCTCCTTCTCCAAAGTTTTAGCTTTAATAAATGTATCGGTGTACTTGTGGTTTAGAAGGGAATTTATTATTGTAGTATTGATTGAATTTTATTTGTATTCTAGCAATATAGTATATACAAATTTCCATTGAGAGGTTCTTGAACTTGTTTAGGACATTTATTGGTGCACTTTCACTTTGACTAGGGTTCAACACTTAACATTTCACCAACAAACACCCCATCCACAGACACTGGCCTGAAAGGGAGTGAATCCCTTTCGGAAACACCTGCAAAGTAGATGAATTCTCACCTGAAGTACCTATGGGGACTAAAAGAACTAGACTTCATGCAATATAGAAGGGGAATACTCAATGCACAATGCATTCATTAACATATTCTACTTCATAACATCGACATAAACATAGATTCAACACATATATTACTTCAAGAGAACCCTTAACTTTGCTAGATTAATGTACTTAGATTCTATTTGCATTCATAGAAATTTACTAATCATACATTCACTTAGATATTCAACAGAGGAAAGAAACAAATATCAAATCACATCACATCACAACATGCAAAAAACCCATGTTTAACGTGGAAACCCATCTAGGAAAAACCATGGAAGCACTTGTCTCTTATTATGAGTCGCAACCAAATAAGCACTCCAGGTAAGAATTACAGATTTCTCCATGAATTACAATGGATATACACACACAACCTATAGATCAACGACTCAAATTCCCCAGGAATATCTTCGATATAAATAGCATATAGTTTCATTACAGAGAAAATAACTCGAATTATAATGACCATCAGAGCATAACCATAAAAAACCCAAAACTTCTCTCTTATTACATATATATAGTGCGCACTTAAATTGCCCCGCTCCCACTAACTCACTAACTTCCTAACCAACCGATTAATTTAATGTGGACCAATCCTGACTAACTAACTCAACTCTGACCATTGACTCGATCAATATGAATTTTTTCCCTGTTTTCTTGGCCACTTCATCAAGGTTGACCACTTCGCCGAACCGCTCCAACTTTGTCTTTTCCCGCACCAAAATTTTTTCTTCAAATATTGGTACTCCCCAAAAATCTAGGCCCAATAGGTCCCCAACACTCACATGTGGCTTTTCCCAAGCCACTTCAAGGATGTGAGTCATGTTCATGTAGCTTCCACAAAAACTCTTTACAGATGTTCCTACTCACTTTGACCAGCTGCTGGACTTCATCTTTTTTATGGCCAACAAATTCTAATATCTCTGCAGTAATATGTGAATCGATCGCCTCGAAAACCTGGACGAATATTGACTAGATGGAATTATGCTTGCTTCCAATGTCCTATGAGACATGCTGGCCCTCACACTAGAGCATCTGGACTCTTTCTATTCATTTCCTATGTTGCATTCTCAGTTGATTAATCTCTTGTTGTAGCTCTTTACCTTTTGTGTCTCTTCCCATGCGCTATACTGGAGGTAGAGTATTCAACTACTCACGTAGAGTGTTTATCTTTACTTCAGTAGCCCCAAGCCATGTTTAAACCTCTTGTAACATAGCATCTTCGAATAACACATCCCAAGACTATGACACTTCTTCATACATCTTCATTTACTGAGATCCCGCTGCTTGAAGGCTCTAAACAACCTCTTGAAATTATTCTTGTCATTTCTCAGTCATTGTATGTGAGCTGCTCAACCCAAACTTAACCTCTGAGTCTTGCACTTTCATTTAATATCCTAAAATGATCGTTTCTAAGTGTTGTACATTTTCTTCCGTTGTTAGTTCTTTAATGATTTCGGCCTCAGGTACTGCTTGACACATAACTTCAACTGCTTGCTCAACCTTGTCCTTTTCCTTTCGTAGGAGGTCCTTGTTCTGTTGAAGCTCAGCATTCAACTCTTTCAATGTAGCTTCCTGATTCTCGTATCCCTCCATCAGTTCCAACAGAGAAGTTTATCTTGACTTGATTTCATTTGCAATGCTTTCCTGTAACCAGTGCAACATATAGACAAGTAATGCAAGTAATTTAATGTCTCCATACCCAGACTTTGGAACTTCCACACTAGTCCCTGGGTCATCAAAATTTATTTACCATGGAAAAATTTTAACCACCCCTTCCACATGGGGAAGTGGCGCTCCTTGTTCTTGTGTCTCCTCTTCTTTCATGGCTTCAATCGATAGTGGTGTGACCTGTAATGGAGCTGAAATACATATTTTATTTACTTCTTGACACAACATATCCAAGACGTCGGTGTCGTTGCTAAACAACTATATGGTTTTATCCTCTGCCTTGCTTCAGTTTTCCTCAGCAAATTCTGTCATCTTGTCAAACATGATGTTAATATCGTCATTTGTTAAGGCTTGTACATTTTCATGTTGTTGTATTAATGCGGATTTCCATATCCTAGGTTCACCCCCTTGGAAATTTGTCTTATGGTCGGTCAATCTTGCTAACCATTCATATAGTATCAATGGGAACTCACCAAAAAGACCTCATGAATATCAGTAAAAATATACTTATTTAACCAGTCTTCATTTTCCAACCTAGGGTTGCTATTCTACTCCCTTGCAAATTCGTCTAGCTGTAGATCTACCCAATACTAAATCTATGTTTTAGTCGGATGCCACAACAATGCCCTTCACTCAAAGTTCCAATCCTGACAACATAACCATTTGTTGGCACATTTTTATTTCGACTAGGGTTCAACACTTAACATTTCACCAACAAGCACCATATCCATGGACACCGTCCAGAAAGGGAGTGAATCCCTTTCCGCAACACCTACAGAGAAGATGAAGTCTCACCCGAAGTATCTATGGGGACTGTAGGAACCAAACTTCATGTAGTATAGAAGCAGAATACTCGACACACAATGCATTCATCAACATATTCTACTTCATAACATCGACAGAAACATAGCTTCGACATATATATTACTTCAATAAAAACAAAGCTTTGACATATATATTACTTCGACATAACACTTAACTTCGCAAAATTAACGTACTTAGATTATATAAATGCATTCATAAAACTTTATTGATTATACATTCACTTATATATTCAACAGAGGAAAGAAACACATATCAAATCACATCACATCACAAAATGAAAAAACACCATGTTTAACATGGAAACCCATCTAGGAAAAACCACAGAAGCACTTGTCTTTTATTATGAGTTGCAGCCAAATAAGCACTTTAGATAAGACTTACATATTTCTCCATGAATTACAATGGATCTCCACACACATCCTGTAGATTAGTGACTCGACTCCGACAGGAACATCTTCGACAACATAACATATAGCTTCATTACAGAGCAAATAACCCGAATTACAATGACCATTAGAGCTTAACCATAACCAACCCAAAAATTCTCTCTTATTACATGTTTATAGGGCACACTTAGCTTTCCCTACTCCCATTAACTCACTAACTTCCTAACCAAATCATTAATGTAATGTCGACCAATCATAAATAATTGACTCAACTTCGGCCTTTGACTTGATCAATACGACTGTTTTTCCCATTTTCTTGGCCGCTTTGTAAGATTTGACCACTTCGCCGAACTGCTTCCACTTTGTCTTTGTCCACACGAAAACCATTCCTTCAAAAATAGGTACTTCCCAAAAAGTTGGGCCCAACAAGATCACTCTACCAATAGAGAAGCCTTTTGGTGATGCTTTTCACTACACTTTGATGGTGAATTTGAAGGCACTTATAGAGAAGTAGAATCACCAATTGGAAGAGGATGAAAAGAATGATGAACACAAGTGAGTGGATGGAATTAGTCCTAAGGTTGAACTAGTTTGAGAGAATAAGACGATATTTTGAAGATGATGTAAGTGCTCTCGATGGACAACTTGACAGCTTGTTGTGAAGAAAAGAATCCTAAGAACCCCAACTGAGATGGAGAGAGGCAAGAATATGCGTTCAAATAGATCCTCTCACTAAAAATTAGATAAAGATATTATTTGATTCATTTATTAGCCAAAGACAATTGCATTCGAATGCTTATATGAGTATACTTGTGTCACGTCCCCTCCCATCCTACCAGCTAGGTGGAGAGGATCGTGACGTTAAACCGAGCAATTAGCCCCATATCCATTAAATTAAACTCATTGATACAAATACATGTATAAGGGCATGCAATAGAAACACAACAGAAATTAAGAAAATGTTGTTGATATCTAATCATACACTCAAGATTTCTGTGACAGCCAAATAAAGACCTTTGCAGAATTATAAAAGATCATATGGACATGCATAACTTGTAAAAGCTCAGCGGAAGTAAATTCAATAGCACATCCAATGATAATTGCCAATTTAACACACAAGAGAATACTTATCTTATACAGAAGTAGTCCCCACACAACTGGCTATGCAACTGCAACGTTCCACCCAACCGTAGGCCAGTGTGCTCCTCAATCTCTCAACACCACTGCCACCCCCGAGCTGGGCACGATCTCCACAAGGTAAAGGGGAAACAGGCGCTCACATAGCCAAAGGTATGCCAGAATCAGCCAAGCCAACTAGAAGTTGGGTTTCTCAGGCTGCTAAGAGGTGGGCAGAGGTGAGTTACTAGGCTAGTGGCTCAACCATGGAGCTAGGGATACACCATTGGGCTCATCAAGCCAAACCTGTCCTCTTCCACTCTTGAAGCCCCTGCTCACAGGTCCAAATCTAAAACGGGATGCACTAAACAAACTCACAGGTCCTCTCCCAGGCTACCGCATATGCAAAAATGAACTCCCAAGCATGGAGAAATGCAGGATTTGGATGAAAAATGTGTAGGGAAAGACCCAGCTAGATCCAACTGCGTGAATGAGTGAAGACTGCCCATTCCCCCTGGCTTTGGGCACCATTTCGTGGGTGTTTTCTTGCCCCACAAGCAAAAAACACGAATTTCCAGGTTGATGGCTTGCCCATGCACGAAAATGGCTTGCCCATACTTCTTCATTTCCAAGGCATTAACTGCCTTAACCAATTTCTTGGGAAGAATTAAATGATTGGGTACATGAGACAAAATGGGTAGTTGGTGGTTTATGGGTTTCCTCATTGACACATGGATTAATACCATTGGCTCAAGGGTTTGAATAATTTCCCTCCCTCTTCCTCGTAAAGATCGTGCCCCCGTCTCTTTCGTTGCATTGCGTAGCCGGTCGTGGGTTCTTATTCATTAAATTCGTATTTACATGATGTCTTATTTACATCATGCCCTTCTAGCACAAGAACCATAGGCATCTATCTCTTAATTTTCGGTACATAAAATGACAAATCAATGGCGGGGCCTTGGCCTTGAGCTCCTCACCATGATTAAGTTACAATAATTACATCATTTACAATTTAGTGAAAAAGGGGGGTCAAAATGAGGACGTGACATACCCCTCCCCTTGGAATAACACCGTCCTCGGTGTTCCAACACTTTGGAAAATAAATACCCACTTACATATCTCCAAAATTCACAAAAACTTTGCAGATCTGCCCTGCATTCTGTTCTTTACATTGAAATTTCAGGACCAAGTCCTTTGATCTTCACGAGCTGCTCCTGCTGATTCGGATCTTCTAGCTCATCCACAAGTCTGAAAACTTTATGGCTGCTACCCTCTTGAGGTTCTCTTGTTGGGCAGTTGCGGAGGTAATGATCCCCCTCACAATTCCAACACTTCACGGGTTGCTTCATCTTTATCTGCTCAACTTCCTTTGAGTCTTCCCACCTGGAGCGTTTCTTAATCGGACGATTGGATGAATGCTTCTTCACTGATACACTTTTCTTTCCCTTGCTGATTGCTTTCATAATGCTCTTTACCTCTTTCTGCAGACGAATAGAGTCCTGCAAGACCTTGTGGTTCATCTTGTTCTGCTGCTTTTGCATCTTGAGCATCTCTCCAAGATTTTCTTGGGTCTTGGCAATTGTTTGAAGAAGACTTCCAGCCAATCCTAATAGCCCTTGGTCTGCCGCCATGGTCAATGGAAACAACTGACCACACTTTGCTCACTAGCACACCTACCTGTACCGACTGCAACCAATTGATTCAATTTCACCTGTGAAATTCATCATTACAATTCTCGTTAGGTCAAGCATAACCCAAAACATTAAAAATCAGTCAATGGTTTTTCCCCAGTTGCCATGGATAGTCCATGCTTTACTCATGAGACCCCCACACTTTTTATGTTTGCCCAACATACACATGAATTCCTTCATGTTTATCCATTCACAGGGAATTCATTACTTAGCATTCACAATTCACTTTAATCAAATAAACACATTTTTACTTTCAGTCATGCATGCATTCAACATTTTTCTAATTCTATAATTGCATCAATAAAAAGGGAAAGAGAGAGAGAGCAGTAAGAGTTTCTCCTCTTAGTCTTGTTCCATTCTGGAACCCACACCACCACTGTGGTTTTCCTGCTCCTGTCCTCTTTCACTTCAACGTGAATGCTTGACCTTCTCTTTTGGCTATGACACGTAGTGTCTATGGTTTATTCTAGACCTCTCAACCATGGAGTTCCTCCACTTGGTTGGTCTAACTCTTGGCCGCTAGGACTCACACAGCTCCACTAGCCCCATCTTTCATTACTACTCATGCTGAGCTCTTTAGGGTGGTTACATGTCCACAGGCATCCTTAAGATGCTTCAAGGTTCTTGCTTCCAACAATACCTGCGTTGGATGTCTTCGCTTTATTCCATAGGACCCTTCTTTGCTCTATAGGCCTTGGATCTCCTATGGGTACAATAACGAATGTTGGGATAGCACGCAGGCTACTTCTCAACATCAATTAATCAATGCTCAACCAGCCACTTTCTGGATTTACCAAGCAGCTTTCAGTTCTTTCAGGGTCCCTGCTTCCTGCATTGACCAAGGTTTCCAACAGAGAAACAATAATGCATCAGCTCACTGTTGCAATATTTATGCTTGAAACTTTCAGTTTTTCAAATAAGAAATGAATGAAATTGAATACTTATCTGTATTGGGCATTTCCTCGTTACTCCACAGGTTTCCTTCTCTGCTTTACAAGCCTTGGATCACCTGTGGCGTGGATGCTTGGCCAGCACACATGCTGCTCCATAACATCATCCGAATAGGCAATGCCAAGCCAGTACGCCGACTGGGTTTATCAGGCATCCCTAAAATCAGTATGCTAAGCCAGTACGCTGACTGGGTTTATCAAGCATTTCAAAATCCGTATGCTAAGCCAGTACGCCGACTGGGTTTATCAAGCATTTCAAAATCAGTATGCTAAGCCAGTATGCCGACTGGGTTTATCAAGCATTTCAAAATCAGTATGCTAAGCCAGTACGCCGACTGGGTTTATCAAGCATTTCAAAATCAGTATGCTAAGCCAGTACACCGACTGGGTTTATCAAGCATTTCAAAATCAGTATGCTAAGCCAGTACGCCGACTGGGTTTATCAAGCATTTCAAAATCAGTATGCTAAGCCAGTACGCCGACTGGGTTTATCAAGCATTTCAAAATCAGTATGCTAAGCCAGTATGCCGACTGGGTTTATCAAGCATTTCAAAATCAATATGCTAAGCCAGTATGCCGACTGGGTTTATCAAGCATTCAAGAACCATTTCCAATCCAGTTCTCCGACTGGGTTTGTCAGGAAATAACACCCTTCACCAATACTTCCACATCATGCAAGTAACCGATGCCAAGCCAGTACACCGACTGGGTTTATCAGGCATCCAGCAACCTTTCGCCACAACTCCCCAAATAACCAATGCCAAGCCAGTACGCCGACTGGGTTTATCAGGCATACAACAACCATTCGTCACAACTCCCAAATAACCAATGCCAAGCCAGTACGCCGACTGGGTTTATCAGGCATACAACAACCATTGCCAAGCCAGTACATCGACTGGGTTTATCAGGCAATATGAACAACATAATATGATTACGTGGCTCCTTCTCTTGTGCAACCAGCGGTTCCCTCCAGGAACTCCATAGGTGACTCACTTGACTGCAGGCTAGCATGGCCCCACAATACCCACTCACACTACACAAGGATGATACCCCTTTTCTGCAACACAGCTCCTCGGGCCTATCCATCCCTTCTAGTGTCCTTTAGTGTGAGCGTAGAAAGGTTACCACTGCCCATACAGTCATCTTTGAGCACCCTTCTTCACTTTGCCCCTTACGTGCAACACCAAGTTGCATTTGTGTAAGCTGTTAGCACAAGAAGGATAAGCAGGCTCATCAGTATTACTGCCCAAAAATTGTAATCATATTTCATATCATTCACTATCAAGTATTGAAACACCAGGAATGCGTCCATTCCCTTAGGGTGTAGTCAATATTGAAAACCCTACCATGACCCAGCACCAGAAAAGGTTTGCACCCCCTTTTTGATGTGCGCCATGTAGGCCCTAATCATACTCAAGCAGTCTGGAACAATAATGAAATAATAAAACATGCTCTGCATATTAAATCTAATAATTTAGACATGCATGTTCTTGTCTAGGGTCACAGAATACTCATTCATTTTGCATATGTGTCTCACATGCCTTCTGGGCATAGCTTTACCATCTCACTTTCATGGTTTACCGACATGCTGTTTGGTTGAGACAATGGCGTTTCACCCGAAACCCATTTCCAAAGCATGGAATCCTTCCTATCTAGTTTGGCTTCTGCAGGCCATCACACATGATCTTCCTGCAATGTGTCATCCTGGCACACTTTATCAAATAGCCAAACAGTCAGCAACATTTAGCAATAAACTTCAAATATGATTGTTCCATAACCAATCAATAGCATTAATAATTAAATTCAATATGAATTTACAATTCTGTCTACTACAGAAATTGGTTTTCTTATCCATGAGGCTATCCTCATATTGTTTGGCTCCTGTAAGTGACACCACTCTGCCTGTTATGGCCTTATGCCCGCTGCCATACAGGAGCATCCCCTTACAGCATGTCCTCCTGACACATTTTCATATAAGCCAAATAGTCATTAGCAATTATTAGCAAAATTTCAAATCCGAAACAATTACAAATCTGATATTTACAACTGTTCTTACTAACAGAACTTAGAGCTCTCAACCATGAGATTCCTTCTCATAAGCTCTAGATCAAATTTCACAGTCATATCATTCGTACAACTCTATCCTTCCACAGAGCATTCTAGCAGCCCATCGATCATGATTGGGATCTTCATGCACTTACTATTCTGCATTCATAACAGCCCATAAAATGGTCCTAGATTTATCATCAATTCATCATTTCATTCATTATTTATTTTGCAATGACATATGCATCATCCCTATGCATTCATACAATGCATCATAAGATTTATAAAATCTCTTAATGCACATCTACTCAATGCTACCTTGCATTGTTTCATGAGTGCTATGCATTCAAGCATATTATGATCGAAACATGACTATCTCATATAACCTGCATTACCATAATTAGGACCACCAGTCCTCACTTGCTTGGGTTATTAAGCACATAACCAATCATACGCATGGCATGATATAAATTCACATGGATGCATTGAGATTTCTAAACAGTCCTAGGGTGTAAGGGTGATCATCTTCACTTACCCACACCTCACCAAGCTTGGTAGGTTAACAGCCCCAGTCGATATTCAATATTACATGCAAATTAGCTCAACATAGCTCAAACATAGTTGAAGAGATCTTACCAAATCCCCTTTCAACATTCATGCAATTTATGCACCAATAACCATTACATGTATGGCTGTCGTTTACACCACTTGATGTTACCTGACCAATTGGCCTCTTAACAATGCTACGCAGTCCTTTTGCCAACCTAGTGATCATAGGTTTGTTGCGCCATCATTTCCGCATAAGGTTGTTGGCTTCATGCAACAATATCCTCAGAACGTTTAGCCATGCTCTTTGTTATCTTTGGTCCTACAACCAATACCAACATCAATAGTGATTATCAACCACAATATTCTCCATTAGTGGTTTATTGCATATGCCGACTTCATTATTCTACCAATGTGCAATATCCCATTTATGCACAAGTATTTCTATATGCACTATGCAATTTGTTAAGATGCCATCTAGTGCATATACATCTATGTAATCCTTTACATTTTTAACATTTTTATGCCATATGACAATTTCATAATTATAAGTATGATAACAAACAGAGGTTTAAGAAATTCTTCCCTTTTCGACCTCTCATCGTGACATGGAATTCCTCTTCCATATCCTGCAATTGTAGAAATTGCCCATATGGACAACAAAATTTGTTAGTCAAACAGCCGCTGGCACTCTTCTGCACTAAATATCTATGATATATATAGACCTCCTTCAATCTTTGGTCATGCATCATTGTTACCTGCTGGACAAGCTTTCCAATGCCTGTCTTCATGCTCCATTCTAACATCAGGTGCAGGAACTGCATCCTTTCAAAAATGACAACTTTCACTCCCATTTTGCACATTTTACACAGCTGCATTATATTCTCAGAAATTCACAAATTACTTCATGCACGTGGGAAGAATGCCATACTGACAATTCGTCAAATCACAATCAAAGACACAGGAGGGGGAAAAAGAAAGGGGGTCAAGGGGGCTTGCCCCCTTATGGCTTCCCTGCGCCACTGCAGGGCGGGTCGAAGGCAGCGCCCTCGTTTTTTTTTTTTTTTTTTTTTTAGGAATCACGCCTCATCGGGCGGTTCGCGAAATCCTGCCGCAACGGGCAGTTCGCTGAATCCTGCCGCGATGGGCGGTTCATGGATTGCTTCCGCAACTGCGGGGCGGTTCACGGTAAGCTTCCGCAATAAGCGGGTCGGTTGACTGAAGCCCTCCGCAATTGCGGGGTGTTTGGATGAACCCTTCCGCAATTGCAGGGTGGTTCGGCAACGGCTTCCGCGCGACGCGGTTCGGCAACGGCTTCCGCAACTGCGGAGCAGTTCGCCGAACGCTTCTGCAATTGCGGAGCAGTTCGCTGAATGCTTCCGCAATGGCGGAGCGAATCGCCGAACGCTCGCGCAATTGCGGAGCCATTTGGCGAAGGCTTCCGCAGCTTCGGAGCCATTCGCGGAATGCTCCCGCCATTGCGCGGAATGCTTCCGGGGGTTTCGGGCAATTTTTTTGCGAAATGCTTTTGTGGAAAGACTTGCGGAATGCTTCCACAATTTCAGAACGATTCGCCGAAGTCTTTCGTAATTGCGGAACGATTCGGCGAAGTCTTCCGCAACTTCGGAACGACTCGCCAAACTTCTTCCGCGTTTGCGGAACGATTCACGGAATCCTTCCGAAATTTCGGAAGAGAATTCCTTCTGCAATTTCGGAAGAGAATTCTTTCCGAAATTTCCGATACTTAGAAAATTTTTCACTTAAAAACATTTTTCTCCGCTGTTTCGGAGCAGTTGGCTGAATTCTTCCGCAATTGCGAGAAGGTTCGCCGAACGCTTCCGCAATTGCGGGAAGGTTCGCGGAACTCTTCCGCAATTGCGAGAAGGTTCACGGAACTCTTCCGCAATTGCGGGAAGGTTCGCGGAACCTTTCCGCAGTTTCGGGAGGACTCCCCGAAACAGACTCAAAAGCAAAATTTCCAGAAATAGGCTTAAACCAAAATTTTTCAAAACTCTTAAGGAAAAATTTAAAAATCTTCCTTTCTAATTGCTATCAGATTTCGCCCATAGAGGCCCAATGCTGCAACGCAGCTCTGGTACCATTCTGTCACGTCCCCTCCCATCCTACCAGCTAGGTGGAGAGGATCGTGACGTTAAACCGAGCAATTAGCCCCATATCCATTAAATTAAACTCATTGATACAAATACATGTATAAGGGCATGCAATAGAAACACAACAGAAATTAAGAAAATGTTGTTGATATCTAATCATACACTCAAGATTTCTGTGACAGCCAAATAAAGACCTTTGCAGAATTATAAAAGATCATATGGACATGCATAACTTGTAAAAGCTCAGCGGAAGTAAATTCAATAGCACATCCAATGATAATTGCCAATTTAACACACAAGAGAATACTTATCTTATACAGAAGTAGTCCAACACAACTGGCTATGCAACTGCAACATTCCACCCAACCGTAGGCCAGTGTGCTCCTCAATCTCTCAGCACCACTGCCACCCCCGAGCTGGGCACGATCTCCACAAGGTAAAGGGGAAACAGGCTCTCACATAGCCAAAGGTATGCCAGAATCAGCCAAGCCAACTAGCAGTTGGGTTTCTCAGGCTGCTAAGAGGTGGGCAGAGGTGAGTTACTAGGCTAGTGGCTCAACCATGGAGCTAGGGATACACCATTGGGCTCATCAAGCCAAACCTGTCCTCTTCCACTCTTGAAGCCCCTGCTCATAGGTCCAAATCTAAAATGGGATGCACTGAACAACAAAACCACAATTACTAGGCATGAGGAAAACGATTTCCACAGTGGGATGCATGAGATGGGGTTTCAACTCACTCAGAAAAACGTGGGAACCCACAAAAACAAAATGGGAAGATGGGGAACAACCCTGGGAAGCCAATCCGTTTTTAGAAAAATGTCCTTGGACATTCGGGGGCAAAAACGACCTCCATACAGTCCCCAAATCGTGGCTCTCCTCTCCCAGGCTACCGCATATGCAAAAACGAACTCCCAAGCATGGAGAAATGCAGGATTTGGATGAAAAATGTGTAGGGAAAGACCCAGCTAGCTCCAACTGCGTGAATGAGTGAAGACTGCCCATTCCCCCTGGCTTTGGGCACCATTTCGTGGGTGTTTTCTTGCCCCACAAGCAAAAAACACGAATTTCCAGGTTGATGGCTTGCCCATGCACGAAAATGGCTTGCCCATACTTCTTCATTTCCAAGGCATTAACTGCCTTAACCAATTTCTTGGGAAGAATTAAATGATTGGGTACATGAGACAAAATGGGTAGTTGGTGGTTTATGGGTTTCCTCATTGACACATGGATTAATACCATTGGCTCAAGGGTTTGAATAATTTCCATCCCTCTTCCTCGTAAAGATCGTGCCCCCGTCTCTTTCGTTGCATTGCGTAGCCGGTCGTGGGTTCTTATTCATTAAATTCATATTTACATGATGTCTTATTTACATCGTGCCCTTCTAGCACAAGAACCATAGGCATCTATCTCTTAATTTTCGGTACATAAAATGACAAATCAATGGCGGGGCCTTGGCCTTGAGCTCCTCACCATGATTAAGTTACAATAATTACATCATTTACGATTTAGTGAAAAAGGGGGGTCAAAATGGGGACGTGACAACTTGGAATGAGTTGGAGGAACTTAACAAAATTTAGTATAGAGAGGTTTAAAACCGGTTTTAAATCTATATATCTTGATAAACTAATAGAAACCTTCGACAACCCTAGATTCTACCTCCAAAACTTATATTGAAAATGTCCATCCTCATCTTGAAAATAGTTTGTAACTTTTTATATTATTAATATAAATATCTATCTTAATTACCAAAATAAAACATTATTATGTAAAGTAAATCAAAATGCAATGGCATTCTTTTCTTTAATGGTCTATAGCAAGTCATTGTGCTTAGTTTAATGTAAGGATAGTATTACATTACTCTCTTCTCCATAACACAATAAATTAAATCGGGTTAATGTAAGGATAGTATTACATTACTCTCTTCTCCACAACACAATCAATTAAATCTAATATTGTAGCGTAGATATCTCACATGGCAATTCTTAAATATTACGTTCTATTTGAATGTAAATGGAAGACATTGGTTTAAAAAAAAACAAATAAGACTTTCATATATTATTAAAGTTCCATTATGATTCAAGTTTTATCTTTATACTCGATCTAATTTAGACTCAACTATCATGATTTTTTTTATAATGAACTTTAAATTTTATAAATGCTTCACATAAACTATTATTAATTGCTTTACATATTTTTCAAAAAAAATTTAAAAAAAATACATCTCATAATTTCATTCCTTCATTTATTATCAAATATATAGAATGATAAATATTTTATAAAATTAAAAAAAAATTAACCCATCATTTATAAACTAATGAAGACCTGAACAACTCCACATTTGACCTATAGAAGATTTCAATCCTTATCTTTGAAATAATTTTTGAAACTGATATTGAAGATTTCAATCTTTATTTTCTAAATAATTTGTAACTTTTTTGTATTATTAATATAAAGTTCATCTTAATTATCAAAATAAAACAATAGTATGTAGAATAAATCAAATATAATAGCACTATTTTTGTTAATGTAATATAACATGACATTATGTTTAATATAAAATTCATCTTAATTATCAAAATATAACAATAATATGTAGAATAAATCCAATATAATAGCACTATTTTCATTAATATATATGACATGACATTATGTTTAATATAAAGTTCATCTTAATTATCAAAATATAACAATAATATGTAGAATAAATCAAATATAATAGCTCTATTTTCGTTAATGTATATGACATGATATTATGTTTAGTTTATTGTAAAGATATTATTAAATTACTTTTTTTCTCTTTAACATAATAAATTAAATCTAATATAACAAATTAAATATTTGAAATGTTAATATTTAAATATTATGTTATATTTGAATGTAAATAAAAGATGACAATTTTGAAAGAAAAAAATCAAATAAAATTTTGACCATAATCTAAGTTTCTAAGTTCCATCTATTTGACCAATTCAATTCAAACATATGATCTTTTTTACTAATTCAATTCAAACACAACGACCATGATTCTTCTGAACTTTAAATTTGATCAAATGCTTCACATTTTTTTCAAAAATTTAAAGAAACATATGTACCTTATTATTCGAATCCTCTAATGTGTTATATTCAAATATATGGAATTTTAAACATTTAAAAAAAAAAAAAATTAGACTCAACTATCATAATTTTTAATCATGAACTTTAAATTCTATGAAATGCTTGACATGTGTTTTCAAATATAAAAAAGTTAGACTCAACCATTATAATTTTTTAGAAATGAACTTTAAATTCTATGGAATGCTTCACATGTGTTTCCAAATTTTTGAAGAAACATATGTACATGATGATGTGATCCCTCGATGTGTCAAATATATAGAGCTGTAAACATTTTTAAGAATGTAAAAACGTAAGGAAAGTGTTGTAATTCATAGTTTTGATTAGAGATTAAGATGACTTTAATCATTAATTACTTAAACCAACGAGCTAAACATTAAATTAATTAAGATGTACTTTTTTATTTAAAGCTTGCTAGCTAAATATTGAACTTATTAAAATGTATTTTTTTTAATGGTTCAGAACTTTTCCAAATAAAGTGAGGTAAGCGTTATACATTCACTTGACAGCTGTCTACACATTGTAGAATATGCCTCATGACAGAATAACAATTAACATGATACAATGACACAATAACAATTAATCTGACACCGATTCACTTGTATTTTGTATTGTTTAAATATAACTATCTTTACAATTAAAAATGATTATGGTAAATTTAAAACTTAAACTTGAATATATTAACCGAGAGAGTTATCAAATTTTTTAAGTGTAAAATTAAATAAAATTATATTTCAAGAAATGGGATCCATCTCCAAGTTTAAAATATATAGATCTATGCTGATATTTAGAAAATAAATGAAATGAAATTGTCTGACATCCGAAATTTCAGGGTACTTTAAATATTAGGTTGAAATGTTAAAACTGCTGCTTTACATCGTTATCACAGTAAAGGCCTGTGTCTTTATCTTTAGGAAGAAGGACGTTTATAGGCCTGTCTCTTTATCTTTAGGAAGAAGGAAGTTCAACAGAGCATAAGTAGTGCTTTCCTGCCCATTTCCACTCTCTGAGACTTCACTTTACATGTCATTTGTGACCAATACAGATTTTGTCTCTCTAAATGTATAGTTTCCCACCGGCATCTGCAACGTTGCAAGAACCAGCCCATACGGGTCAAATCATGTTAAACTTTTTGATGAAACTATTATTCCAGCCAACATTCATTTGTTCAATGATCTGTTCCATAAATTCTAATAGTTTCACGAGGGATCCTAATTATTCGTTGTGATGTGCGAATAGGAAGCTGGGTGTGGGCAGTCGGATATTGGTGACAAAGAGGCTATAAGACCAGTCTTCGTTCATTAGTGTGAAGGAGCGTTAAATGATCCAGAGAGCTGGATCAGCATAATTGGCATAATGGTTTCTTTCAAGCGATTCAAGGAATACGAACACCAAGTTACTCAGATTCTAGTTCAGGTAGCGTTTGCGGGCATGTACATCATCACCAGGGTGTCCTTGATAGATGGAATGAATCACTTTGTTTTTGTGACATACAGACAGTTCGTTGCAACAATATCTATCGCTCCTTTCGCTTACTTTCTTGAAAGGTGTGGACTCAAGGTCACTTAGCTCTGTGCTTTTATGTACATATTATTTTATAAATGATATTATTCATATTCATTTCCTCACAAAATAAACAGTTCACTGCAGCTCGCTGTTGAATTGAAGGCCAAGTGAGCAGTAGCCATTATTTAATCCATATTGCAACTATAGACACAGAGAGAACTGATAAAATCCAATAAAAATATCAATGGATACAGCCCACTGAAATTGAAAACCGACACACAGAGTCTCTGCACTGATATATATATTCTTAACATTACATATTGCATCTATGTTATTGCAGAAAGAAGCGACCGCAATTGACATGGCTTCTCTTAGTTCAGATATTCTTGATTGCTAGTGGGTAAGCATTTGCTACCTATAGAAGATTTGTTATTCACTATAGACTTTCATATTTTTTGAATCAGACTGACATCTAATCTAGTATTTTATTGATATGGTGTTACAGGCTGACTATATCTCAGAACTGCTATTTACAAGGAATGTTCTACACTTCTTCTACGTTTGCATCAGCAGCCCTAAATCTGGTACCCGTGTTAACATTTGCAATGGCCACACTGCTCAGGTAGGGACCCAAAAATTAATATTACTATGCCATCGGAAACCATTTTATGGCAATGATAGCAATTTATTTTGGTTTTCTATACGGATGTAATGATTGACTATTGCAGTCCAATGCATCTAACTAGCACAGCTACATAACTTGTTGAGTTCAATACCCATATACTATAACTTAAGTGAACAAGTTATCTTTTACACTTTGTATACACCTTAGCTACATGTTATGACTCTTCTTTAGTTAAACCTGTTGTGTGTCATTGACAGTTATTACCTATCTTCTTCTAGGTAAACTGATTGCCTGATACTGCCCTTCCAGCTATTTTTTATATTTGTTTTTTATAAATTTTTATTTTAAATTTGGAACTACCCTGGATATACACTTGTCTCATCCTCTCTAAATGATCTTCTTACAATACACTTGTTTGGCCCTCTTGCAATTATCCTCCTTCAATCTAGAAAAAGCATAATTCTACTTCACCCCAAAATCTAAAATATAAGGACATATAGATATAAATATATGAATGTTAGATACATAATTTATTCATGATGCTTCTTCATCTTGGTCTTTTCTGCTACACTGGAGAAAGTTGAATTTGATTTTAGAGAGTGATTATCTTGATTGTTATTGAAATACTATGTATGTCAAGATATGAAGGGTGGACAGACAATTTATTCATGATGCTCGTTCAACTTGGTTTTTTGTGTTAGACTGGAGCAAGTTAATATAAGAAGTTTAGGAGGACAAGCAAAGGTTGTTGGCACAGCTATCTGTGTCAGTGGTGCTATGATCATGACCATATACAAAGGTCCTGCCATTAAATTTTTCTCACCTGGTGCAAAAGCACATGATATTACAAACAATTCCCAGGCTAATAACGTTGTTCTGGGCTCCATATTGGTCTTTGGGAGCGTCGTGATTATGGCAGGATGTCTTGCTTTTCAGGTTCTATATATTGACCGTTATCATTTACATCGTCAATTATATCTGATTATTTTATTTGGACGCTCTTATTAACGATGTTCTCCATTGATACGAGGAAGCAATTAGACGAACTGTCAATTACATCTCTTTGTTTATATTGGTGGACTTGCTAAGTATCCTATTCAGGAATATGAAGAAGCAAATTAGTTTATTTGAACAGTTTTACTAAAGATGGGTTATTTTGAGCAATGTTTTCTTTCCCAAAAAGAACTCCCAACTTTATTTATTCCAACCGCTGATAACAATCTAGTTATAATTCATTAAGAGTTGTGGTGAAATTGAATACAGGCGCCTGTTCTGAAAAGGTATCCGGCTCAGTTATCATTAACAGCACTCTTGTGTCTCATTGGATCAGTACAATCTGGTCTAATTGCTGTAATCTGCGAGCATAAGAAATCCAAAGTCTGGGCCATAGGATGGAATATTGAGCTTCTGAGTGTTGTCTACTCGGTAAGAATCTGAACCTTGAACAAAAAATCAGTGTGCAGAAAAACATTTGATTGATTACAACAAACACAAACATTTTGATTACTGAACATGGATAAATATATTGAATGTTCCAGGGAATAATATGTTCAGCGGTGGGAATGTTTTTGCAAGCGTGGTCTATAAGCAAAAAAGGGCCTGTATTCGTGGCGATTTTCAATCCAGTGGGCACGATTGCCACAGCAATTTTTGAGCTTATCATTCTTCATGTTTATCTTCATGTTGGGAGGTAAGTAAAAGCCCACCTGTATAGACAACTACCATCCATAGTTTCGTCTTTTGGCGATAATATCCCGTAAATAATTGGTCTCAGAAGGGACAAGCCGCTGTACATTTCACACTTTGAGAATATAAAATTTGGCCACTGGTTTTCAATAATAAAAAACGCAAGTGTATTGCAACATGCAGTTAGCTGATTCTTTTGATATTAAAAACGTGTAGTGTGGTCGGAGCAACTTTGATCGCTGTGGGCCTGTATTCTGCGCTGTGGGGCAAATCAAATGACATGCCAGTAGAAGATGCCGAGGAATCCCACCATAATAGCATTCAACTTTTTGAAAAAGAGGAGGCGATTGCTTGAAAATAAAGAAAAAGTGACCAGAATGTCAAGTTCAAAGGATATAATTATCATTTTATGTAACAGTGGTTCCATTTATATTCTTGTTTATTTCTTAGTACAACATCAGAGTTATAGGTGTGATGTTTATTGTTAATGGGATGTCCAGGCATCAGCACAATTTGTCAATAAAAAATCTAGGGCATCTCGAAGAAGCACGAGTGTCCAAGTTGACTTTCTTCTATGATGTTAAAAGTTGCCTAACCTACCCACTCACCTTTCTCACGCATGCATGCACACGTTAGCGGCACCCAGCTGTGCCACATGCACACGTATTCATAGTGTTTTACTTTTTTGGTCTTTTTTAAATTCATTGATGTTAAAATCTTACCGAACCCCATTGAATGAATATCTTTTGAATTTTTTTATTATTATTCACACAAGGATTTTGTGAATGATTGTCTACATTTGCATAATTTGATTTTAATAAAAATTGATCTTTTAAAAAATTTAATCCCTCTAAAATGACTTATATTAATATTTAATTATAATAATTTTTATGTTTTTAGTCTTGGTAAAATGAATTTATCTTAATATTTAATTACAATCACTTTTACTTTTTCAAGTTTTTCAAAACACACTATGAGGCTTCTTTCATAATTGAATTACAATCACTTTTACTTTTTAAAGTTTTTCAAAACACAATATGAGGCTTCTTTGATATTTGAATATACAATATGAGTTCATCTGCCGTATTGTAATACACGTGTAATACGAATATGGATTATTAGTGGAGAATTAAATTTTGAAAACCAATTTAAAGAAAGAAAGAAAAAATATTAATTATTTAAACACTATAAAATAAAAATACCATTCAATTACATGCTTACTTTTTTCCAAGAAAAAAAGCTACTATTGATATTCATGTGAATCAAATAGTACAATGAGATAGCTAGATACAGCCTGGAGAATCAAATATTTTCTCGCTATGTAGAACTGAGCATCATATAGTTTCATCCCTAAACAGATCTGTAGTCATCCAACTCCCTGATGGCTTAATAAGCACAAATAAAAAAAAAACTGAAAAAAGTAGCAACTATAACAAAAAAAGCTACATGTCTAACAACAGCTCATTCAAAAAAAGTACATAGAACCACAATCTAGAAGGCTGCTGTCAAACTACTCCTCCCAGATCAAATGACCTTCAATACCATCAAGAGCACGCTTGGAAAGCTTGTCAGCCAGAGAATTATGTTCACGAAAAATGTGCACAAAATTGATATTCTGCTACTTGTTGATTTCACAGAGTGTTCTGTTTTCCCAATGTGACAGATTCAACACCTTTAACTTGTAGTCGCCTGTCGCCCATTTGATGGTGACCCTAGAATCACCAAATACCTTGATATTTGTCAAGCCAAAAATGTTCGCAACCTTAATGACACACCAAAGCGCCAATAATTATGCCTTCATGTTTGTTCCGTTGCCACAATTGAGCATGATAGAAAAATAATGTGTATCATTAAGATAAATGACACCACCGACTGCACAAAGTCCTGCTTGCGATGCTCCATCAAAAAAAAGGACAGGCTGATCAACTCTAAGTTTAAAGTGACTAATCCTGTCAGTCCTCAGCTTCTGCAAGTCCATCTTACAGTTCTTAAACATTTTGAGCGCTATCAAGCTGCAATGGAAAGGATTGGGAGTTGTGTTGCAAAAAATAGCATTGTTTCTCATAAACCATATAGCCCATGGAATGCATACTGCAATGTATAAAAATTGCTTGCTGTATCTAAACCAATTTAAAAGGCACAAATTAAAATCACCCACATCCCAACACTGAGTGATATTTAGGTTGTAAGATACCAGATCCCAGATTTTGCGAGAAAAGGTGCAATGAACAAAAAGATGTTGCTTAGATTCAGCTGCAGATTTGCACAGAACACAGAAGCTAGGTCCAATCCAGCCCCTCTTGGATAAATTTTCTCAAGTCTTTAATTTATTCTGCAATAATTACCAAGTGAAACACTTCAACTTCAAGGGAATGTCCCACTGCCAAATCCTCTTATACCACCAATCCTGTGGAAAATGAACTTTTCTTGAATAATTCTATTGTAAGCAGTTTGGGCCGTGACAACACCCGAAGCTGGATTGCCACCCCAAACCAATTTATCTGCATCCTCGGTTAAGCAAACACCAGCTGTATTCAGTTTCTGAATGTAATCATCCCATATACGGGCAAGGTAACCCTGAAGGCCAAGATCATGTGCAGAAAACCACTTTGGAGAGTCCCTAGAACCATGCCTTAGATGTTGAATTTTATTCAAAGTAGAGAGACCTAAGACCTGTAAAAATTGAGGGATGACAGGTGGAAGACAATAATCATGTTCCAGACCTAAAATATGATCAATCCCCACGCGAATTTGCTTACCAGAACCAGCTTGCCATTGAAGATCATTTTTAATCCAGTGGAAAATTTTCATAAATCCTCTCCACATAGGTGAAAAGTTCCAGCTCACTAATTTTGGTTTTCTTATCCATCCACTGACCTCCATCTTGATATATTTGTTATGAATGAGAATAGACCACAGGGTTTTGCCAAAGATACCCCTCCAAAGACTTTTAAGTCTAAGAGCAGTATTGAAAAACTCCAGATTTTTAATTCCCCACCCTCCAAATCTGTATGGTCTGGAAAGTGTATCAGCAGCAACCATAGGGATCTTAACATTGGCAATTTTCCCAGACCAGAGGAAGTTGAAGAAGTACCTTTTAATGGTCTTAATGATGAATGCTGGAACTTCCAACAAAGAGAACCAATATACTGGTATACTTGAGAGAACGGACTTAATTAAGATAAGCTTTCCTCCAAAAGATAGCAGCCGAAATGACCACTGTGCAATACGGGCTTCGATCTTTCTCAATAGCCAGAACCAATCCCTAATTTGATAATTGTTCGGTTTAAGGAAGAATCCCAGGTATTTAAATCCATGATCTATATGATAGCAATTGTATGGCAAGATTGCTTGAATGTTCTTGAGATGATCTTTATTTAGTGCGAAATGATATAAATTTGACTTTTCAGAACTGACAAGCATACCCGATGCTCTACAGAAGGTCTGAATGACCTGATTATAATGAGACCACTCCTCCAATGTGTCCACCCCCGCCACCAGGGCATCATCAGCGAACAATACATGAGAGATCACGCAATCCTTTGTAATTTTAACACCTTTAAACTGACCACAATGAACTGCCTTATTTATCAATCGACTAAAGCCATCCATAATCAAAACAAAAAGCAGTGGAGAGAGGGGACAACCCTGTCTGATCCCCCTGGAACAAGAGAAAAATTCCGAAGGACTGCCATTACAAGAACAGATATATTCATTGAAGTAATGCAAGCCATGATCCATTTAATAACCATAGAGGGAATCCCAATTCGAATGAGGATCAATCTGAGAAAAGACCAGTTAACCCTATCATATGCTTTCACCAAATCTATTTTGAGAATCAAGGCTTTTATCTTGTGTATCTTAATGCTATGCATCAGCTCCTGAGTAATGCCTATGGCATCATGGATCTACCTTCCCTCTAAAAAACCAAATTGTTCTGTAGAGATATGAGCAGAGAGGGCAGATTTTAGTCTATCTGCTATGATTTTTGAGATAAGCTTGTATAGAAGATTGCATAGAGCAATCGGTCTGAACTCCCCAAAAGATACAGGCTTATCTTTCTTCGGAATAAGCGTAACAAAAGTTGAATTTAATCCACCAGGCACATAACCATTTATTCTGGAGAAGTTCACTAATTCATGTAACTCAGAGCCCATCAAATCAAAAAAGTGTAGATAGAGCTCCACTGGCCACCCATCAGGCCCTGGGCTTTTATCTTTTGCAAAAATTTTCAAAGTTTGCTCAATTTCCTCCATTGACACGTCTGCTTGTAAAGCTTCAGCTTCCTGTTCATTGAAGAATCGAGTATATAGTTATTAAAATAACTATAAATAAGTTAGATATTTTCATTAAGCATTTTTTTATTCATACTAGAATGATGCTACTATGATTTAAACATGGATGACTGGAAATAAAATTCACAGCTTCACAAATTAGAAAGTGGAATGAAATATCTTTCCAGATTTTAATCATGAGTTATTCACCACTTCAATAGGAGGTAATTTTCTATGAGATTTAAATATGGTAATTTTCAATGGGATTTAGACATGCATGATACTAAATAAAATTAGCATTTTCACAAATTAAAAATATTTTTAAAGACATTTTTTTAATGAAAAATGATGATTTCAATTATGAGTTATTTAACATTTCAAATGATTTCGATAAATAATTAATAATTGTCAAAGATTTATGCTCTAACATGGGTATGACTATTAACACCAACAAGACAAAAGTTATGATTATAAAATCTAAGAAAGACACCTACTCAATTTTATTTATGATAAAAATAAACTGGAGGAAGTGACTTACAAATATCTTGGAATTGATATTCACTAGTTGAGCACCTAAGTTTACAAGTGTTATTAATGGTTAGTATTAAATGTCGAAGATACTAGTGTAGCAATGCAATAACATACCTAAAAAAAACCTAATTGTTAGGATCAAGTTATTTATTACTAAGTGCACTTACTCTAAAATTAAGCAAACTCTTTGGATAGGGTTCATACCTTAGTCTTGACAAGAGATAATAGGATTCTATATATTTCTAAATGAAGAGAAAAAATTCTATTTCGAAAAGGATTAAAATCTCCCCATTTTTACCTTGAGTACAAGGTAGAAATAAGAAGAAAGAATAGCTATATGAAAGCTATTATTATTTAAGTTGTTTATATAAGTTTAATACAAATAAATATAACCATAATTAGATATGTTAAATGACCCTATTACTTAAAGGTAAACAAATATTATGTTACCATTACCATGATAAGTACATATTTATTAGATGCTTATGAATTTTATATATATATATATATGAGAAATATATATATATATATATATATAATTACAATTATATACATTCAAACATATGCTTAAGCAAAGGAGTTATGCTTAAATATTTGATTGACGTGAGCATACAAACTAAACAGTATTATATATGTAATGAATCACTAAATACACTTAATTCCCTTCAGCATAAAACCATGCGAGAGTTTAGTAGATATTTAAGTAGAGAGGAAAACATTATAACATATACATAGATTTAAGTATACCTCAATATTTTTTTAGGATGTGAATCCTTTTGGAATGGACTTTATCTACAAGTACACGATCTTGTGCCTTTTTCTCGAGTTGTCCCATAGTTGGAGTGGAGCGCCAACTATCACTATCTACTTGTCTTCTTGCTATAGATCAGCGTCAATTTCAAATTGTTTGGAGCGACATTTGGCACCTATATCCGATGCCCCATCTCTCAGGGCATATTTCCCTAGGTGAGAGAGTAAACTTCGATTAACTATTTATATAGTCTCAGCGAAAAGAAGAGGGGGACGTTCCCACCGGTGAGTGGGGCTGCGCAGAGTATAGTTTATGGTCGCTTTGGGCTATTCTGGAAGGGGAGCAAATTTTACAGGAAAGATAGCCTTTATATGATAAACAATCTCTGCATTTAGGAGACATTTTGTATTCCCCATCGTTTTGGCTTTGGCCTAGCTCGGCCACCGTTAAGGAGGTGTAATATTCTATTTTCCATGAAAATATTTTCTTTCTGTTAAGATCCGGTGATATATGATCCGCGTAAAATCCTTCTTATTCTTTGGAGACAGTGAAAACATGGAGTGTTATTTATCAAGAAGGGGAGTATTGTGGAATGCAGTCGCTGTAGCATATTCTTTTTGCTGAAGAACATTTTATGTTGGAAAAACATTATGTTAACTTTTATTATAAAGTTTTATGTTGGACAGGTGTCTAAGGATGACTGTAATTTGCACAATATTTTATTATTTAATAAATAAAATAGGAGACAAACACCTAAGAGGACTGTTGAAAGAGTGGTTACTGACCCACTAGGTGGAATGGAATCTGGGGTAGAAGGAAATGGACAAGTGGCAGCATTATGATGCAACTAACTAGATGTTGGTATGGGACAACTCTCTTGAAATGTGGTCATAGTGCCCTGAAAAATGGGAATGGAGCTTGAGGCTCATTTATCCCAAACTGACCACTAAAGACCTAGGCAGTCTATATAATAGCCATCAAATTATGAACTGAGGTTGATCACTTTTCCTGACAAGGAAATTTACCTTGGGGTTTTGCTGTGTTTGCACCCAAGAGATTTGATGAGGGGATATGCTAAGTTGTTGATCATGTTGTGAGTTTGCCAAACTCTATTGAGTTCAGGGGTCTAATGTTGAGTGCTAAAGGCATTTTTGAGTGCCTTGCTTTTACACAGATTCCATCTACTTAGTGGCTCAGTAAGCAGGTTTGGGGGTTTACAAGAAGCCAACAGTTTGCTGCTTCTTCTGAAATAGGTCAGGAGGAATAGGCCTTGTTGGGTGTTTGTCAGCTCTATCTTCATTTACAGGTTTTACTTATCTTTCTAATTTCATGCAGTTAAAATTTATCTCTGTTATCATTAATTTACTGTTTCCAAAGATATGACTTAACACACACATTTATTTTTATTTCTAAGTTAAATAGGATTCTGAATAGTACTGATTTTTATGACGAATTGAATAAAATGTTATCTGCATTTTTCCCCATGCTAATGAATCGGCACCGTACTATAATACATAGAATAAATTAATTGTAAGTAGATTTGATAGGTAGATTGCTAGATGAATGAGAAGATTAATTTTGTATATTTCGTCAGTTTTCTTACCATTAATATTCAGTATCAATTATTGTAACCCCATGTCTTTTTTCTCTCCTCATGTTTATTGAAAATTTACAGGTTTACTATATTCTCTACAGTAGATTATTTTGAATCTACAGTTGTAAATATTTACTTTCCAAGTATACTGTACATTAATATTCTGTCAAGTTAAAAGTTAAGCTAAGGTTTATGTTTTCTTCTCAAAGCTTACTTTAGTTTGAAATTCTATCTCTAGCTACACTTTCATGTGTTAGGATAAAAATAGTATAATTTGCTAAAAGAAAAACTGGAACTTCATACCATCAATATCTTCATGCATGGCAGTACACACATCTATCTTAAAAATAGAGACGGCTAGGTGAAGCGTATAACATTTTCTTGAAGTACTTGAATTATTTTACTACCTTACCTGCAGATCTGCAAAAGAAAAGGATCCAATGCTTTAGCTATCAAAGCTAAGTAAACCCAAGGGCACCCTGTAGGAACCCCTTCAAAAATATGCAAACAAAGTCGTCAGTATTAATACTAGAACCATAACACATAAGAAGTTAAACATTGTTTTATCACAATTTATTTATAATCTGCTATCATTTTATGTTTAGGAATAACAATGGTAATTATGTGAAGCTGCCATTAGTTAATTAGATAAATATCTTTTATTCCGTAGTTAGCAATTCTTCGTGATTTTGCTATTTCGAAAATTTAAAATTTTTAGCAATTTTTGGGATGTTACATGTGGTATCAGAGCGCGAGTTCAAACTTTAGGCCTGAATTAGGCTTACGCGTGCAAAACAGAAAACAAATCAGAAAGTTTATGTTACTAACTTTTAATTCAATTTTATTTTTGCACAGAACAAAATGACCTTTAAATTGCAGGTATGGAAATACCAGAAGAATCAGCATAGGATAGATTTCCTCGTAATGAACATATTAATAATAATAATTTCGAAGGAATTTATGTTGAATTAAATAGCTAGTCTTCCGAAATTTTACGCACTGTACAGGATTTAAAATCTGAATTAAGAGTTGTTAAAGAAGAGAATGAACGGATCCTAAAAGTATAGGAGGAGCTACAACAGAATTTGAGGGAGAATTGTCATAATGATGAAAAAGGAAGAAAATCAGAAATGAAGGCTGATTCTGAAACAATGTCCCACAAACATAAGCATAAGAAAGCAAGAAATGATAAAAGGAATAGTTACTCATCCTCTAAATCTGATCCAAGTAATAATGACTTTAATTATGACAGCAGTAACATTGAATCCTGCTCTAAAAAGAGAAAACATAAACATCATGAACAGATTACTGGAGAATTTAAAAAGATTAAGCCAACCACCTTTAATGGCAAAAGTGAGAAGGGTGAGACAACTGAAGCATGGCTGTCTGGAATGAAGAAGTACTTTAATATTTACGACTACTTTTCTCAACTAAAAGCCAAGATGGCTATTTACAATCTGACTGGAAAAGAAGATATTTGGTGGCAGGATTTTAAAAGAATTAAGAGTATAAAAGAAAAAGAAGTAACATGGAAGACGTTTAAAGGTTTGTTTAAAAAGAAGTTTTTGTCGGAATAATATTTTGAAGATAAGTCAAAGGAGTTTTATGATTTGAAGTTGGGTATAATGACCATGAAAGAATTGTGCAACCAGTTCCTTAGCTTGTTGAAGTATGTGCCTTACATGGTCGAGGAAAAGCCTAAAGTGCAATGGTATCTCAGTTGTCTACCTTTCAATATAAAGGACCGTATAGAGTATGATAACCCTTCCACTTTGGAAGAGGCTATGAGAAAAGCCAATTTCTGTTTTGATCAAAATAGAAAAATAGAAGGAACAACTAGCTGGAAGAGCAATAAGACTAATCAATTTGATTATAAAAAGAAGAATTTTAATCATAATTCTGGATGTTTTAAGAAAAGTTTTAATAACATAAATTTTCCTAGTCATAATAATTATAGAAATAATGCATCTCAGAACTTTATTGCTGCAAGAAACGTACCTAACAATAATAATCACAGCAATAACAATAATAACAACAACAGGTTTGCCGAACAGAAAGGACCTATGAAGTGCTATGACTGTGGCAGACCACATAAGAGAGCAGATTTCCCACGCAACAAGAGGACAACCAACAATATTCACACTATGCAAGTAGAACCTACAGTTGGAGATATCGCAAGAGAAATGCCTAGGATAAATGCAGCCTGGAAAATCGTCAAGCTGACCATCAAACATCTATGGTCAAAATTGAAGATATGATACAAAATGAGTCGATTTCTATTCTGATAGATCCAGGTGCAAATCTGAGTTATATTTCACCTAATTTGGTAAACCGTTGAAAGTTAAAAGTAGAGAAATTTGATAATGCATGGTTAGTTCAGCTTGCAACAGGTATAAAAAGAAAAATTACAGATTTTGTCAAGGATTGTGAAGTATTTATAAGTCAGTTAAAAATGCAAATTAATCTGAATGTTTTACCCTTAGGATCATATGACTTGTTGATTAGTATGGACTAGCTTGAACAGCCTAGAGTTTTACTGAATTGTTATGAAAAATCTTTTACCTGTTTAAATAATGAAGGTAACATAAAAACAGTAAAAGGAATTCATAGGAATATTTTAGTAAGACAGATTTCTACTTTACAAGTAAAGAGAGCTGCCAGAAAAGGCTGTAAAATGTTTGATGTTAATGTTATTAATGAAGAGTGTTCATCTAAAGAAGAAAAGTTAAAACTAGAGGATATTCCCATCCTTAGGGACTTTTCTGACGTATTTCCAGAAGAAATTCCAGAATTACCTCTGAAAAGGGAACTTGATTTCACCATTGTGCTAATAGCCAGTGCAGTACTAAACTCGAAGGCTCCCTACAGGATGAACATTTTAGAGTTAAATCAGTTAAAATCTAAGCTGAAAGAATTAATAGATAAAAACTACATAAGGCCTAGTGTGTCTCCTTTGGGAGCACCAGTAATTTTTGTCAAAACAAAGGACAGTACCATGTGATTGTGCATCGATTACCGTCAGCTTAATAAAATGACAATTAAGAACCGATACCCCTTACCCCGCATAGATGATCTATTTGATCAAGTACGCGGAGCAGAGACATTCACTAAAATTGATTTAAGGTCGGGATATTATCAGATCAGAATAAAGGATGAGGACATATTCAAAACTGCATTTAAAACGCATTATGGACACTACGAGTTCGTAGTTATGTCCTTTGGGCTAACCCACACACGGGAAATGTTCATGTGTTTAATGAACAATGTTCTGCATAAATATTTGGATAAGTTTGTAGTGGTATTCATTGATGATATTCTGATTTACTCAAAAACTAAAGAAAAGAAGAGCATGACGAACATTTGAAAATAATTTTGCAAGTACTAAGAGAACATCATCTTTATGTTAAGTTCAGTAAATGTGACTTTTATAAAGATAAAATACAGTGTTTAGGTCATATAATTTCTAAAGACAAAATTTTTGTTGACCCTGATAACATAAAAGCAATTAATGAATGGCCTGTCCCCAAAGATGTAACAAATGTACAGTCATTCATGGGAATAACAGGTTATTATAGAAAGTTTATTGAAGGGTTCTCTAGAATTGCTAACCCTATCACTTCTTTGCAGAAGAAAGGGAAGAAATTCGTATGGGATCAAAAGTGTCAAGAAAGCTTTAATAAGTTAAAAGAATTATTAACTATTGCACCCATCTTAAAAATTGTAGATCCTAATAAGGATTTTGTCGTATGCATTGATGCATACAACGATGGACTTGGAGGGGTCTTAAGTGAGGAAGGTCATGCCATTGCTTTTGAGTCAAGAAAATTAAAAATTCATGAAAATAATTATGCGACTTATGATCTTGAGTTGGCAGCCGTGATACATGCACTGAAAATGTGGCGCCATCACTTGATTGGAAGAAAATTTATTTTAATGACAGATAATAAAGGCCTAAAGTATTTATTGGATCAAATGAATCTTAATGTAAGGCAAGCTAGATGGTTAGCTTTCCTTAGTGAGTATGATTTCGAGATTCAACACATTAAAGGGAAGGAAAACAAAGTTGTTGATGCCTTGAGCAGAAATGCCAAATTAAACTTTGTGGCAGCAATCAGCATGTTTAAGACAGATCTGGAAAATCAAATCAAAGAAGGAATTAAGTAAGACGAAAATTACGAAAACTTACATGATAAAGTGGATGAAAATTCATCTGAAAAATTAATAACAGATTACTGTATTAATGGAAAAAGGCTTCTTAACTTATAAAAACAGAATTTATGTGCCTAATATGTCAAAAGTTAAGTTGCTGATTTTTGATGAAATTCATAAAAGTCCTTATTCAGGACATCCTGGTTATCAGAAAATGAAAACTATGTTAAGAAAAGATTATTTTTGGCCCAACATGGAGAATGAAGTAGCTGAATACATAGTTAGATGTTTTGAGTGTCAGACTATTAAGGCTGAACATCAACATCCAGCTGGACTATTGCAACCTTTACCAATTCCAGAATGGAAATGGGAGATTATAAGTATTGACTTTATTATAGGTTTGCCTAAAAATCAGAAACAGAATGATTCCATAATGGTGGTGGTGGACAAGTCAAGTAAGGCTGCTCATTTTATTCCTGTCAAAACCACTTTTAAAGCTTCTAACATTGCAGATGTATTCATGAAGCAATTTTTTTGCTTGCACGGAATTCCAAAGGTAATTATTTCTAACCGAGACTCTAAGTTCACCAGAAATTTTTGGACAACACTATTTAAAGGATTAAATACTAAACTAAATTTTAGCACTTCTTTCCACCCACAAATTGATGGTCAAACAGAAAGGGTAAATCAGATTTTAGAAAACATGTTAAGGTTGTATGTTAAAGATCAACCATCTAAGTGGGAAGATTACTTACATTTAGCAGAATTTGCATACAATAATCATTATCAAGTATCTGCTAAGTTAAGTCTATTTGAGATTTTGTATGAAAGAAAATGTTATACTCCTATTTCTTGGGATAATCCTGTAGACAAATTAATGTTAGGTCCATATTTATTGAAAGTGATGGAGCTAACCATGAAACAGGTTTAAGGTAACTTAAAGGTTGCCCAAGATCAGCAGAAAAGCTATGCAGATTTGAAACGCACTGAAAAAGAATTTCAGGTAGGAGACCATGTTTTTATAAAGGTAAAACCCAAGAAAAGTTCTTTGAAGCATGGAAGTTGTGCTAAACTAGCACCAAGGTATTGTGGAGCATTCGAAATCCTATCAAGGATAGGAGATGTTGCATATCAATTGGCATTGCCATATAATTTAAAAATCCATAATGTTTTTCACATTTCTGTTTTAAAGAAGTATGTGCATGATGCTACTCATGTGTTGAATTGGAATGACATACAAGTGGAACTCGAAAGAGATTTTTAGGTAGAACCGGACTATATTCTCAACTGGAGGAAAATTATGCTTTGGAATCGCACCATAGGGCATGCAAAGGTGCAATGGAAACACCTTAGCCCTGATGAAGCTACTTGGGAACTGGAAAGTAATATGCATGTAACATACCTAGTTCTATTCCATGAGGAACCTGATAAAGAATAAGCAACATCGAGGACGATGTTGAGCTTAAGTGGGGGTGTTTGTAACATACTCTTTTTGTTGAAGAACATTTTATGTTGAAAAAAACATTATGTTAACTTTTATTGTAAAGTTTTATGTTGGACAGGTGTCCAAGGATGACCATAATTTGCACAATTATTTATTATTTAATAAATAAAATAAGAGACAAACACCTAAAAGAACTGTTGAAAGAGTGGTTACTGACCCACTAGGTGGAATGGAATCTGGGGTAGAAGGCAATGGACAAGTGACAGCATCATGATGCAACTAACTAGCTGTTGGTATGGGACAACTCCCTTGAAATGTGGTCATAGTGCCCTGAAAGATGGGACTGGATCTTGAGGCTCATTTATTCCAAATTGACTACTAAAGACTTAGGCAGTTTATATAATAGCCATCAAATTATGAACTGAGGTTCATCACTTTTCCTGACGAGAAAATTTACCTTGGGGTTTTGCTGTATTTGCACCCAAGAAATTTGATGAGAGGATATGCTAAGTTGTTGATCATGTTGTGAGTCTGCCAAACTCTATTGAGTTCAGGGGTTTGATGTTGAGTGCTGAAGGCATTTTTGAGTGCCTTGCTTCTACACAAATTCCATCTACTTAGTGGCTCAGTAAGTAGGCTCGGGGGTTCATAAGAATCCAGCAGTTTGCTGCTTCTTCTGAAATAGGTCGGGAGGAACAGGCCTCCTTGGGTGTTTGTTAGCCCTATCTTTATTTACAGGTTTTACTTATCTTTCTAATTTCATGCAATTAAAATTTCTATCTATTATAGTTAATTTACTGTTTCCAAATATATGATTGAACACACACATTTATTTTTATTTCTAAGTTAAATGGGATTTTGAATAGTACTAGTTTCTATGACGAATTGAATAAAATGTTCTCTGCATTTTTTCCCATGCCAATGAATCGACATCGTACTTAAGTACAGAGAATAAATTAATTGTAAGTAGATTTGATAGGCAGATTGCCAGATGAATGAGAAGATTAATTTTGTACATTTCCTCAATTTTCTTACTATTAATATTCAGTATCAATTATCATAACCCCATGTCTTTTTTCTCTCCTCATGTTCATTAAAAATTTATAGGTTTACTGTATTCTCTACAGTAGGTTATTTTGAATCTATAGTTGTAAATGTTTACTTTCCAAGTATACTGTACATTAATATTATGTCAAGTTAAAAGTTAAGCTAAGGTTTATGTTTCATGTTTTCTTCTCAAAGCTTACTTTAGTTTGAAATTCTATCTCTAGCTACACTTTCACGTGTTTGGATAAAAATAGTATAAGTTGATAAAAGAAAAACTAGAACTTCATATCATCGATACCTTCATGCATGGCAATACACACATCTATCTTAAAAACAGAGATGGCTAGCTGAAGCATATAACATTTTCTTGAAGTACTTGAATTATTTTACTACCTTACCTATAGATCTACGAAAGAAAAGGATCCAATGCTTTAGATATCAAAGCTAAGTAAACCCAAGGGCACCCTGTAGGAACCCCTTCAGAAATATGCAAACAGATTCGTCAATATTAATACTAGAACCATAACACATGAGAAGTTAAACATGGTTTTATCACAATTTATTTATAATCTGCTGTCTTTTTATGTTTAGGAATAACAATGGTAATTATGTGAAGCTGCCATTAGTTAATTAGATAAATATCTTTCATTCCATAGTTAGCAATTCTTCGTGATTTTGCTATTTCAAAAATTTAAAATTTTTAGCGATTTTTGGGATGTTACAGTGGCTTAAGCAAGAAAAAAGGAAATTATTACCCAGGCTTCTCCTGGTAAGCAAATGTACCCTATCCTTGTTGACCCTCAGGTTGATGGATTGTACTACGACGACAGGTGTAAAACTTGTATGATTCGTGATCTTGGATAAGAGATGGATGGAAATATCCGCATTTAGCGATCTTGGATAAACAATAATCTCTGTATCTAGCGATCTTGGATAGAGCTTGTTGGAACATTGGTCAATACTAAGAGCGGGGGTGAATCAATATTGTTTATCTTTTTAAAAGTTTAAACCACTTTTTAATATTAATTAAAATATGGAATCAACAAGATACACAAAACATAGATTTTTATCGTGAAAACCCAATTGGGAAAACCACAAACTCTTTCTATACTGGAAAATTATATTTATAATAGTTTTTGCAAGATACAACTTACTGGAGACTTCAATCCCTAATTTCTCAGCTACAACTAAAGGATGCTACAACACCCTCGTTTATGCCTGTTGCAACAGACCAGGATGCTACTACACCCTATTTACCAACTACTACTGGAAGGAGGCTACAACCCCCTTGTTTATCAGCTACTACTGAAAGGATGCTTCGACACCCTATTTACTAGCTACTACTCGAAGGAGGCTACACCCCCCTTGCAGGCTTGTAGCATGTCCTAACACCACCCTACCTCCCTATTTTGATTTCATAACTTCAATGGGATATACATAAGTTTATAATTTCTATGTTCTATGTTTTTTATCTTCAATCCAAGCTCCAGAGACTGCCCCTGTTCCTTTTATTGTTTCTCTGATATCTGTACTACATCAAATATTTATCTAAGCACATAAAAGACACTCTCATCTTCTTCAATTTGTCCCTAGCATCACCCAGCTACCCTTTTTCTATCTTCTTCAAATTTCCAGAACTTCTTTTCTTTAATTATGTTTCTTCATTTCATTGGCCTCTGACTGATCTTTCTTTCTCTTTGATCTAAGCTGCTGAGACATCTTCCTTCCATGTCAAATGCTGGTTTATATATTATCTATCTCATTTTTAATCATTACATCTCTTCAAAATGGCTCGTGTCTTTTCATATTCACGCCTCTTAAAAAAGAATCAATTTTTTGTGTAGTAAATAGTAAACCTTGTTTTTTAATTAAAGATCAATTATGTTTTTAATTAAAAATCAATTCTATTTTTTAATTAAAAATCAATTTTGTTTTATTTAATAAACTATGCCTCTTTTAGTTTATTCATGTAGCTTATCATCGTGTCTTTTCAGCATCACGCCCTTTCCATAATTGCGTCCTTCAAATTTGGAAATTGCCCTTTTATCAAACACGCCACTTCAAAAAAAATACTTCTTGGTTTAATTAATTTGCTTTGATAAATCAATGTTAGTTAATTTCCTTTGTTTCATAACATCTTAATTATTCCTTATTAAATTACCTTAGTTGAGAAATTTAAATAAAGAACTTGCTAACATATATTTTCAGGTTTATTGCTGGCATATTCACATCATGTGTAACAATCGTTTTTCCTCAACTTGAAAACTTAATTTTTCAAACGTGTGACTACCAAAGAGGAATCTGACACCATGGCTAGATGGTGAGTTCATCATGGAACATACCCATTCCAACTAGAGAATTTTTCAGCACAAGGACACTTTATGGCAGGCATTTAGAAATGGCCCTTCAAACTATATTTAGACAGAAAGACATATTTTTTCTCAATTTGGCAGGCTTGTATTTCGCACGTCTAACCTCCAGAGAGAAATCTGAGCCCATGAATAGATGACCATATCATCAAAGAAAAATCCCATGCCAACTGATGAATTTATCACCACAACGACAATTTATGGATGACATTTCCAAATGCCTCTCAACCTTCACTTTTGAATACTTGGACAAATTTCATTTCTTCTTAATATGCAAAACAAGATTTTTCTCACTTTGGAAGATTGATTTCTTGCACATGTGACCATCATAAGAAAAATTGAAAATATGACTGGATAACCACTTTAACAAGGAACAGATCCATGTCACCTTTTGAATTTTTTGATACACACACATCATTTGTTGGACATTTGAAAATAGTCCTTTAAATTGTTGATTTGACACTTAGTCAAAATTATCAAACCCTAGGTTAACATGAGAAGATTTTTATTTTCATCAATTTGGAAGTATGAGACATCCAATGGATAGAGGTCATTAAGGTGATTCCATCCTGACCAATTTCATCCTTTGAAACCTCTTTCTCTCTCCTCGGCGGACATTTTTCTAGAACAGTGCAAATCGATCTAGCTGGCACTTTTGGCAAGTCAATATATTCACCTATAAAGACTTTTTGGACAAACCGATGACATGTTTGGATGCACCAATCAACAATATAGAGACCCATTGATACAAGCAATCCCAGGAGCATGAGGGGGATAACATTTCGACTGAATGAGTCAGCTCTATTATGGCGGAAGCATAAGAATAATAAGCAAAGCAACAACTACACTACACACAGAAACATATACACACAGACAATATGCGAGAATGTGAAATGATATTTTCTATTACTTGATGTCTACTTTCTGAACATGTATATTACAATCTGTTACATGTTTATAGAGAATGCTAAAATGCTTGGGTGTCTTCCTATTACGTTCAGTTACAAGAGAAGTTAGAGAACGCTTACAGAATTTCAACCATTATGGTCGACTGGAAGACAGAGAGACAATCTGTCGTGGTTCATCAGTTGCAAGGTGCTGACGATGTATGTCAAGGTTGCAGAACTTGTCGAAGTTGTGTCGACGTTGATTACTAGTCGCAGTCATGTCGACGTTGATTACTGGTCGTAGTCGTCTCGAAGTCGATGTTGAAGATCCTGAACTTGTCGATGTTGACATCCGACAATAATGCCAAGTGCTGAGTGGATCATACCTAATTCCTTAAGAAACAATGGTCTCCATTTTTGCTCGTACAGATGAGGAAACTTGTCGGTTAGTTCAGTAGCATAGTACCATTTTCCTTATTTTGGGATCTATCCGGATTTGGCCACCTGAAACAAGGGAATTGTGTTTGTCCTGGTATGGTGTACTCGTCATCCCATAATGGTGTTGCAAGGAAGAGGCTCCTGAACATCTGGATGGATGTCGTCGGGTTCTATGATTTGCAAGTCATTTTGTTCCAACAATGGTGCATGATATGGTCGAAGTAGATCCACATTAAATATTGGATGCAGACCCAAGCATGAAGGAATGTCGAACTGGAAATTGTTTTCTCCAATCTAGTGAAGAATACTGTACGGACCATATTGCAAAGGTTTAATATTCTTATATGGATCAGTGAAGCGCTCCTTATTAATATGCAACCAGACCTTATCCCCAATTTGGAATGAATGAGGGATATGATGCTTATCGTGTAGGGCCTTCGATTTCGCATTAGCTCGTTGCAACATTTCCTGTGCTTGTTTCTGGATGTCGCAAATTTGATCTCAAAACTTCAATGCTTTGTTGACTTCTCCTAGGTTATAGTCAGTGTCATGGTTCAACTGTGTTGAAGAAATGATCAAGTGAATAGGTGCTGAGGGTTGAAATCCATAACAGATCTCAAATGGACTCTTGCCTCTAGAGCTGTGTTGAGCACGATTATAGTTGTGATGTATGTATGGAAGGTTGTCATCCCATGTTAGTCGATGCTTGTGGTTGTACATGCGAAGCAGTTGTACTACCAAAAGATCCACAACTACCGTCTGTCCATCTATCTGAGGATGGAAAGTTGTCGATAGGGAAAGTCTTGTGTCAAGCTACTGCACAGGGGTCTTCCAAAATATGATGAGAAATATGGCATCTCAGTCAGAAATAATGGTTGTCGGTAAACCGTAATGTTTCCATACATGTTCAAAGAAGAGCTAAGCGGTCTGTTGCATCGTCGTAGTCTTATTGCATGGAATGAGAATGGCCATCTTGGAAAATCTGTCAACTACTACTAAAACCGTATCATGCTGATGTTTGGTAGTAGGATATCCTATCATGTAGTCCATAGAAGTAAATTCCCATGGTCGACTAGGAACTGTCAAAGGTGTGTACAATCCCTGTCGTCGATTAGGCAGTTTAAAAATGGCACAAACCACGCATGATTAAATGTACTTGTTGACGTCAGTTTTAAGTGAAGGACAAAAGAAACAATTATGGAGAATAGCAAGGGAATTTGCTACTCTAAAGTGTCCTGCAGTCTTTTCGTAGTGCGCGTCCCAAATGAGCTGTTGTCAATGTTCACCTGTCGGTACACAAAGCTAGCCAAGCTTGTATAGCAAGTTGTCTTTAAGGAAATAGTCTGAGGTCAACGACTTGTCAGTCTGAAGTTGTCGATAGACTATTGAGAAGTTGTTGTCTTCCTGATACAATTGAGGGCAAGTGGTGGTGTCATAACCTTGTATACTCATCACTATAAGGAGGAGAATAATGGGTGGTTGACTGAGACAATCAGAGGCAGCATTGGATTTACCTTTCCCATACTTAATTACTAACTGAAATTCTTGCAGGTAATTAATCCACTTGAGTTGTTGAGTTGTCTATAAATTTGACTAGGACGGGGCGAACTGTAAAGGCTTGTGGTTAGTGAGAATGACCATCTCCTTACCAAGGATATAATTTATCCATTCCTTAAGAGCTTGCACAATGGAGTACAGATCTTTCTCATACATCGAATATCTTCTAACAGTTTCGTTAGAAGTTTCGGAATGAAAAGCAACTGGGTGACTAGACGGAGTAATCACTGCGCCCAAGGCATAGTCCGATGCGTCCATATCAATCTCAAAGGGCTGATGCAAATCAGATAACACAAGTATTGGTGCATTGCATAGCTTGTGTTTGAGCCGTTCAAAAGCTTCTTGTTGTGTCGATGTCCATCTGAAGAAATTTTTTCCATTTCTCTTCATCAACTGATTCAAGGGCTAGGCTATGTGACTGAAGCCGAGTATGAATCATCGATAGAAATTCGCCAAACCAAGAAAACTTCGTAGTTCATGAATGTTTCGAGGAATGGGACAATATCTGATGATTTGTACTTTGTCTGGATCGACGTGAATGACTGCAGAGTCAATTACATACCCCAAATATTTGATGTTGTTCATAAAAAAGGAACATTTGTACAGGTTCAGGTAGAGTCGATGTTGCTCGAGAGTGTTGAGGACTTGTCGAAGTTGTCCAACATGTTCTTCCCATGATCGACTGAAAATCAATATATCGTCGAGATAGAGAATGACCCATTTGTCGATGAAGAGTTGAAGAATGTTATTCGTATACCACATGAAGGTCGCAGGTGCGTTGGTTAAGCCGAAAGGCATGACTAACCATTCAAACAATCCTTGCTTGGTCTTGAAAGCAGTTTTCCATACATCTGTGGGATCGATTGGAATCTGATGATATCCCGACTTGAGGTCGAGCTTAGTAAAGAATTTAGCACCTTTCAGATATTCGATGAGCTCATCTATCTGTGACAGAGAGTAGTGATCAGGGATAATTTTAAGGACCCATACTTATTTAAAAGTGTATAAACCTTGGCGAATCTTACCAATTTTTAAAATGTCAACTATAAAATATTTTGAGATATTTTCCTAAAATTATTTCAATTTATAAGGATTTTATATACTTTATATAATAATTTGGCGATTTTTAGAGTGAAAAAAGTCTACCCCATCAAAATTGGGCGAAATGGGGCTTCAAAAAATGCAAATTGGAAAATCGTTTTTAGGAAAAAAACATGGAAAAATAGCCCATGGGCTAAATTTCGCCCCTAAAATTATCCTTGGTAGCGATTCTTTACTGAAATTTTGTTGAGGGCCCGATAGTCAATGCACATGACCAAGTCCCATCTTTCTTTGGAGCGAGGATGACTGGACTTCCACAAGGAGAGTAGCTGGGTCGAATATGACCTTTGTCGATCAAATCTTGGATCTGTCTGTGAATCTATTCATTTTCGAGAATGAATCTTCTGTAAACAGATGCATTAGGTAATGAAGAACAGTGAGATGAGCAATTTCAATAGAGTGTTTTACCTAACAATGCAGAGGTACTCATCAAAAATCTTGTCGATATGCTGCTTCTTTTGAGAGTTGCACTGGTCGGTGACTCGACTGGTTGCTGCAGTCTTCCTATAATGTTGCAGCTTTATCATTATCAATGCGAACTTCTGAGAATGGTTGATGAGATTCTTCGTCTATTTAGAAGATATCATTTCAACCGTTGGTGTAGGTCATCACTCTGTTATGTCGTACCATCAGTTCCAAATTCTGGCAATCACCTTCTGAGGTTGTGATTGATAACTTCCATGTCGATCCCATAGGTAAGCTTTCCCAAACAAGGCGTCGGCTATGGAGAGTGGTGCCATGTGGTAGAGTACTTCATCTTCAAAAGGATTAATGAAGTAGGTGAGTTTTCATTGTTGGGTGATCCTTAGTTCTTGTCCATCGTTCATCTAACCAATGTTGTAAGGCTAAGGATGTGGAGTGGTAACAAGACCTAGTTTCTTCATGAGATCTTTAGAAAGAAAGTTCTTCTGGCTACCATTATCCACAATCAAATGAAATGGATTGTTTTGAACCCATATATGAGTATGGAATAGGCACTCTCGTTCCTCCTCATTGACAATAGTCGAGGATGCTGGAGTGGTCGATTTCGATGTCAAAAGAGTCGTTGCTTCTGGGTCAATTTCTACTAGAGTTTTGTTGAATGAGTCGAATGTTGACACTTTTGAAAAAAATGTATTTTGAGCTTTGCATTCAGACGTATCATGCCACGATAAATTGTGGTAATTGTACCATTTCCCGGTAGGGTTTTTTTCTACATTCCCTTTTGTCTTTCTGAAAAGTATTTTTGCCATGATCTTGCTTTGTCGGATTTGGCTAAGAAGGTCTCGACTTGTCGAAGTCAATTGGTCCCTTCTTGTTGAGTGGTCATCCTGATGTCGACTTAGTCGCAAAGCATGATTTTTCCTTTTGTTTGGTTTCAAGATTACTCGCATAATGGAATGCATCCATGAGTTGATTGACAATCAGAAATTCCTTCTCCTTGTAAATGTACCAGGACAATCCGTTGATGTACTTCAAAACAAGCAATTTCTCTTCTTCTTGAGAACCAAGTCTAGCCATGAGTCGATAGAACTCATCGATGTAACTTTTTACGGACTGGTCTTTCCATTGCCTTAGCTGGTGCCACTTCTTATACTGTTATTTGACATACTTCGGCGAATAAAACTCCTTTCAAATGTATTCGACAAATTTCTCCCATGTCTCTATGGGGTCTCCTCTTTTCTCCGTCTTTGTCGATAGGTTCTCCCACCAACAATGTACAGATTTTGACATCTTTAAGGATGCAATGGTGATCTTTTCAGTTTCTGAGAGTTGATTCACAGAGTAATAGGATTCCGATTGTTGTACCCAATTATCGACGGATTCTGCGTCAGTCTTTCCTTCTAGTTTCAGTATGTCCAAATTCATTTTCACCTTGACTGGACTGAGTTTGTCGGAGTTAGATCTTGTCATAAATATTCCTAATGTCGAAGCAAATCATGTGAGAATATCATTGAACTGGGCGAACATTTCAGTTCATTACCGAGCCAGTGCTTGCTCTATAAGTTTTGTTTTCTTGTCGATTGCATGTCTATCATTTGTTTCTCCTACCATCTCTGGAGGTAGTGTCTTCTTGGATTGTTGATCTTCCGAGCATGTTTGAAAAGGAGTATGTCAGGTAACTTTGAGGGATGTGTCTACGCAAAACTTAAGCACGAGCAAAGATGATGCTACTGCTCTGATACCAATGATCCACACGCGCCCAGGAGCACGAGGGGTACAATAGTTTGACTGAATGAGTCGGCTATGTTATGGACAAAGCATAAGAATAATAAGCAAAGAAGGAAATACAATACACATAAAAAAATATACACACAGACAATATGTAGGAATGCAAACTAATCTTTTCTATTACTTGATGTGTACTTGCTAAACATGTATATTACAATATCTTACATGTTTAAATAGAATGCTGAGATGCTTGGGTGTCTACCCGTTATGTTTAGTTACAAGAGAAGTTAGAGAACGGTTACAGAATTTCAACCATTATGGTCAACTAGAAGACAAAGTGACAATATGCTGTGGTTCGTCAGTTGCAAGGTGTTGACGATGTATGTCGAGGTTGCAGAACTTGTCAAAGTCATGTCGACATCGATTACTGGTCACAGTCATGTTGAAGTCGATGTTGAAGATGTTGAACCTGTCAATGTTGACATCCAACAATAATTCCAAGTGTTGAGTGGATCACACATACCCTTAAAATACTTTAAGACATCAACCATAGGAAATGGCAAACATTTTACTAAGGTCACTCAGGCATTTTTACCATCATTTTTATACTTAGACAATTTGTGCAATCTCCAAGGTGGATTTTTTATTTCACCAAAATCCTAAACCAATGGTACCAGGTGATGTATTACACCTCACTTAGCACAACCAAAGTGATTTCACCTTCAAACTCATCTTCCTCTGACGTAGGTGGACATTTTACTGGACTGGTGCAAAACTGCCTAAAACCCAGTTTTGGCAGTCCTATAACTTCCTCCTAAGACACTCTCAAGACAAACTAAGACCATTGTCAGGTAGGTAGATCAACAAGCTAAAACTTGGTGAGATGGGGTAGACATTTACCTTAACCTATGATGTATGATAGACATTTTTCCAAGGCTGCTTGGACCAAATTTCCAACACTTTGTCAATTTCTTGAATTTCTCCAAACTGACAAATCTCTATATAACTAGGTCAAATTATAATAATGACATCATGAAGGTACTAGAGCACCATTAGGCATATTTGCATATTCATCAACCATGCCACATCATCATACATGCCATTTCATCACTTCCTTTGTTATTCTTTTGTCTTCCATTGAGTTTTCCCTACCATTTGTCCTTGGTTATTCCTTTGTCATTACTGACCTCCTTTGACATCAATGACAACCACTTTCAACAGAGGTACGATAACCAATCTCAGGCATTTGGATTGAAACTAAATATATATATTTACCGCATTATGAATTGTTTGAGCATATACGGTCCATAGGATCCGATCTCATGCAATTGGGATGAAACAAATAAATAATTATATATATTTACTGCATTATGAATCGATTGAGCATAGACAGTCCATAGTATCCAATATCATGCAATTGGGATGAAACAAATAAATAAATATATGTATTTTTTGCATGATGATTCGATTGAACAGAGACGGTCCGGATGATCCTATCTCATGCAATTGGGATGAAACAAACAAATAAATATATATATTTACTTGCATTATGAATCGATTGAGTAGAGATGGTCCATAGAATCGGATCTCATATTGTAATTGGGATGAAACAAATATATATATATATATATTTCTTTTTTTTTCAATGGAACACATTATGGAATACCCTCAGGTACTTCCCGTCATTTCGAGGATGGTACCTAAGGTAAAACATAGACCTTGATTATGGGGCCTAGCCCAGTGGGGACATCAAGTGAGGCCCTGCATAGCCACCCGAGGATTTGACCCCGAGACCTTCTGCTTGCGATTATAGCACTCAACCACTTGAGCTAACCCAACGAATTGTATATATATATATATATTTACTGCATTATGATTTGATTGAGTAGAAACGGTCAATAGGATCCAATCTCATATATTTGGGATGAATTATATATATATATATTATGGGTACATATGTAGAATGGGAGTAACCCCAATATCTTATGCCCTGCCATAAACCAACTGTAGAGTAAGTATAGGTTGGTTGTGTGAGTAAGGATTGTTGGTTGTCGAGCTTGATCTTGTAGATTTTGAGATGTTATTCAATCGTGTTTGTACCCCAGGCTTATTGTACACTCGTTCCCCCACTTTGGGGTTCAGGGGAAGCATCCCCGAGAAATTTTTTTTGGGTTGTTTTTCCCAACAATTTACGAGCCCATGGTTTTGGATAACCCGTGGTATTTTCCCATTATATTTCCCCTATAAAAGAAAGACATTGTAACACGGCTAGGGTTGAAATATTAGGTATTATGCATTGTAAATATCTTTGTGATCGTGAAGAGAGACTGTGAGACAATGAAGAGGAAGTGCAATGGATGTGCTGCAGGTTGTATCCCTTCATTTGCTGGATGGTATAATAATAAGGACTGGTAATTTCAGTGTGGACGTAGCCCATCTTGGGTGAACCACGATATATTGGTGTCTCTCTTGTAATGTGTTTGTGTGATTATATTTTCATTTCTATTTATTATTATTGCTCTGTGATCGTGTTTTTCTAACAACTGGTATCCGAGCCAAAGGTCTATTTGGTAGATAAACCCACAGGAAACTAGGGTTTTTGGTTCGAGTGGGAGCAATGGAGGAATAAGGAAAGTTTAAGGTCGAGATTTTTAATGGCCAAAACTACTAGTTATGGAAGATGCAAATGGAGGACTATCTGTATCAGAAGGATTTATTCCTATCATTGGGAGGAAGAGCAAAGCAGTCAGCGACTATGAAGGATGAAGAATGGGAGGTTCTTAACAAAAAGGAACTGGGAACAATACAACTGTCCTTGGCTTCGGTGGTGACTTTCAATATCTCAAAAGAAAAGACAACGGAGGGTTTGATGAATGCATTGGGTAAGCTATATGAAAAACCATCGACCTCCAACAAGGTAATTCTAATGAAGTGTTTATTTAATATGAAAATGTTTGAAGGTGGATCTGTTGCTAGTCATTTAAATGAATTTAATACGGTTACAAATCAACTAGGTTATTTAAGTGTGAAATTTGATGATGAGGTTAGTGCTCTTCTAATATTGTGTTCATTGCCAGAAAGCTGGAATGGCTTGGTCATGGTTGTAAGTAACTCTGTCTCTGGTTCAAACACCTTGATATTTGATGATGTTGTTAGTGTTACTCTTAGCGAGGAAATGCGAAGAAAAAACACAGGTGAGACATCAGGCAATGCGTTAACCATGGAGAGTAGGGGAAGACAAATGGAGAAAGGAAGGAGCCAACGTAATCATGGAAAGTCTAGAATGGGCATATCCAAGTCCAGACTGGGGAAAATAGAGTGTTGGAACTGTGGAAGGAAATGACGTCTGAAGAAAGATTGGAGATCTCTAAAGAAGAAAGGAGATGGATAGCAGGAAACTACCTAGGAAGCAAATGTAGCAGGTGATGTGTTACAAGATGCTTTGATTCTTGCATTAGCTAATACTATTGATTATTGGGTAGTAGATTCAGGGGCTTCATTTGATGCTACACCCCATAGGAAATATTTTCATGATTATGTTCTAGGTGATTTTGGACATGTTTTATTGGGTGATGATGAGCCATGTAAAATTGTTGGAATGGGTAAGGTATGGATAAAATTTAAGAATGGAACTGATTTGCTACTAAAAGATGAAAGGCATATTCCTGCTATGAAAATAAATCTGATCTCAACAGGGCAGTTGGGAGATGGCAGTTGTCTATCTATGTTTGGAGAAACGTGGTTGAAGATCACTAAAGGATCAATGGTGATAGAAAAAGGAGACACGGTAGGTATGTTGTATTTATGTCCTCATAATGCTGACCATTCTATCTCTTTAGCTTCCACAGGAATAGATACAGCATTGTGTCATCATAGGCTTAGCCACATGAGTGAGAAGGGGATGCAGATTCTCCACTCAAGGAAGTTGCTGCCAGATTTGAAGCAGGTAAGTTTGGAATTATGTGAGAGCTGTGTTTATGGAAAACATAAGAGAGTCATATTTCTCAGGGTTGGGAAACAAAAGAAGAATGAAAATTTAGAGCTTATGCATACAGATGTATGGGGATTGGCTCATGTACAATCTATTGGTGGCTCTCATTATTATGTTACATTTATTAATGATGCGACTAGAAAAAATTGGGTCTACTGCATTAGACATAAATCTGATGTGCTTGCTACCTTTAAGAAATGGAAATCTTTGGTTGAGAATGAGACATGAAAAAGGTTGAAGTGTCTCAGATCTGATATTTGAGGTGAGTATTCTGGCAATGAGTTTGATAGTTACTATTCATACCATGGGATTCATAGAGAGAAGATAGTCCCAGGAACACCACAAGAAAATGGTGTGTCAAAAAGAATGAATAGAACGATCATGGAGTGTGCAAGGTGTATGAAATTGCATGCAGGGTTTCCCTTACAATTTTGGGTAGATGTTGTAAATACTGTTGTTTATTTAATAAACATAGGGCCTTCTAGTGCTTTGGATGGTGGTATTCCAGAGGAGGCATGGATAGGTAAAAATTTAAACTACTCATTTCTAAGAACGTTTGGTTTGGAAGCATTTGTCCATATTAATAAAGAAAATAGAACAAAGATTGAATCTAAATCCAAGAAATGTACCTTTATTGGATATGGGTTTGATGGTTTTGGTTATTGCTTATGGGATTATGAAAATAAAAAAATCATTACGAGTAGAGATGTGATATTCAATGAAAAGGTCAGGTATATAGATCAGTTGCAGAGAAAGAAATAGGAAAAGGAAAACATAGAGTACACAGTACTTGATGAAATTGAAGAAAATGAAGTTCCAAAGGTGCCAGAAAATCAAGAACAACAAGTACCTGAAACTCCTGCAAGTGTAAGAAGGTCTACTAGGTTAAGTAGAATCCCTAAACGATACTCTCCCACGACAAAGGAAGAGACAGGTTACATGTCCAAGATTCCCTATCAATCAACAGTTGGTAGCTTGATGTAGGCCATGGTGTGCACAAGACCATATATTGCACGTGCAGTGGGAGCTATGAGTAGATATATGAATAATCTAGGTAAAGAACATTGGAAGGAAGTATAGAGGATTATCAGGTATTTGAGAGGTACTATCACTCATGCATTATGTTTTGGAGGTTCAGACACTATTTTACAGGGATATGTTGATGCAGATATGGTAGGTCATAAGGATAGCAGGAGGAGCACCATGGGGTGTGTGTTTATTGTAGGTGGATCCGCAATAAGTTGGATTTCAAGATTGCAAAATGTTGTTGCACTTTCAACAATGGAAGCAGAGTATGTTGTTGTTATAGAGGCTAGTAAAGAGATGATTTGGTTTCAAGGTTGATGGAGGAATTGGGTAAGAAGCAGAAAGATAGCAGGGTGTGTAGTGACAGCTAGAGTGCCATTCATCTTGCAAAGAAATCAACATTTCATTCCAAGACTAAACATATACAACTCAAGTACCATTTCATATGCTCTGTTTGGACGATGAACTGTTGAAGCTAGAAAATATACACACTAGCCAGAACCCTGCAGACATGTTCACAAAGGTAGTGGCTAGAGAGAAATTGAGTTCTTTCTTGGTTTCAGTTGGCCTTCTAGCATGAAGGTGAAGATGAGAATTTTTCCAACTCCAAGTCCAACAAGTACAACAGTAATGGAGTTGTTGTGATCAGTCTCCAAGTGGGAGATTGTTGGTTGTGGAGCCTGATCTTCTAGATTCGGAGATATTATTTAGTCTTGTTTGTACCCAAGGCTTACTGTACACTCATTCCCCCACTTTGGGTTGTTTTCGCCAACAGTTTACGGGCCCATGGTTTTGGGTAACCCAAGGTGTTTTCCCATTGTATTTCCCTTATAAAAGAAATACATTATAACATGGCTAGGGTTGAAGTATTAGGTATTATGCATTGTAAATATCTCTGAGATCGTAAACAGAGACTGTGAGATAGTGAAGAGGAAGTGCAACGGATGTGCTGCAGGTTGTATCCATTCATTTGATGGATGGTATAATAATGAGGACTGGCAATTTCGGTGTGGACGCAGCCCATCTTGGGTGAACCATGATATGTTGGCGTCTCTCTTGTAATGTGTTTGTGTGATTATATTTGCATTTATGTTTATTGTTATTGCTCTACGATCTTGTTTTTCTAACAAGGACTAGACTTAGTCCATTGAGAAATGAGTAAGTAGGAGAATTCATAAAGAGATTCTCTATGTAGTGGATTTGTCGCCCAGCTCGAGGATGGTCTCTTGGCTGGAAAACACATGCCAGATAGAGAACCTATCGTTGAGTGGAAAGTTGGAATCATACCTTCAGTTTCCTTCAGTCATACATTTAGTTGGATCATACTTTGAGCTAAGTACTATGTGTATGCTCTTCTTTTTAATTGATTATGTTCAAATGTCATTTAATTTATGATGATGAGGATGCTTACTGTAGATAGATATTGAATAAATTGTATAAGTATGTCATTGAATTACTTTTGTAGATGTAAACAAATGGTTATGTGGTATAGGGAATGATTATTGGTTTAAATGCAATACATTTAAAAATATTGGATATGTCTGAATAAGTTTGTCATACAAATGCTAGGATGACTCAAGTGTTTACTCTCATATGGACTAAGTGATGATCATTAATTATTAGGAGGATTGTTATCTTATATGTTTACTTGGTAAGTATTTATATACTATGTTGTTCATTGTTTTCGTCCATGTTTAAAGGCATATGAATGTGGTTAAACTTCATATTGATCGCTACTAACGATCACAGAAAGGTGATGGGTAATGTAATAAATATTATGCACCTACACTTAGATAGTTGCTATATATCATTCATGATAATAGGTTATGGATATTATTGACAAGATAATAGTACATGCATTATAAATGAATGAGGAAATCAAAGGAAGGAAATTGTGAATCTTTAAAATGAATTAGTACTCTACATGATTATGTGTGGAACCATCATATACAAGTTAGATCATGTTGACAATGTTATGTTGTTTTTATAATAAAACCTTAGATTCATAGTTAACCCTGCATGGTATGTAAGAAGGATGCACTGAGGAATGATAAGTTATTAAGAAGGTCAAGATAAGTGATTTATGAATCTGTAAATATGAATGTTGATGTTCATGATGGTGTAGCTTCTATACTCTCTGAGAATTGATTTTGGTGAAACTTTAGAGTATCAATATTGGATAAATTATATGATCTTACAATTTTAGAAAAGATGTATGTAGGGAGAATAACCATTAGTTAATCATTCTCAACTATGTTTAACTATGGTGATTAACTAACATATTGTGTTGTTGGACGACATAAAGGAAAAAAAATTACACCCCATTTCCTCAAAACGGCAACGAGGATATTGGGTACGTTACCAAGATCAATTGGAACCATATCATTGAGAAAAGGATTAATGGAGGATGGAAATATTATTTTGGCCTTGAAAATAATTGTAAATAATCCAACCTGGTCATGTGGGATAAAACAAATTTCCTCTTGGAAAATCTTGTCATCCTTGTTATCTTATATGGTTGTGAAGTATGGGGGTGCAAGAATTCTAGAGAATCTTGGAGAAAGATTGAGCAAATCCAAAAATGGTTTATAACTTATAACCTCAAAATTAAAAGCAATATGCCTTATCGTATTCTCCTTATAGAAGTGGGTCTTTCCCCCATCGATAGCATGGCTATGACTAGGTACCTGATGTACAAGCACACGATAAATAACATGGGGAACGAGAGACTTCCTAAAATTGCTTTAAATTCAATTCAAAACCAACTTCGCCTCAAGCAGAGTTGGTGTAAAGATATGATAGCTTGGTTAGACCATTGGGGCATTGATGAAAATGACACTTTACAGAATATCGATAATGTCAAAAATATTATTACCTTTAAGGTTAAAGAGAAATTGTGGTGCGAGGAAAATTTAGCGGTTAAGAGAAAACTACGATACTATAAGGAGGTCATTAACCCTAATTTGGAAGATCAGAAATATATCTCTCGATAGTAACTAGCTCAAAGAATAAAATTAATATAGCCAAGATTAGAACGAACTCCCATGAGCTTCATAGAGAAATAGGGCATTGGTCTATTCCCAAAACTCTGTGGGCGAAAAGGGTTTTCCATCTTCGTGAGTCTATGGGCGTTGATGATGAAAATCACTTTCTCTTAAAGTACCATGCTTACCCCTACATTAGATATGAGTTTCATAGTATTTTCTACAATACAAACCTTGCTAACCTCCTAACTTGCCAAAACTATAGTGAGCTTTCAAAGCTTCTTACCAAGATTTTTGAGCATAGGAACAAACGTTTAAAGCAAACCAAGTAATAACCTTCTTAAGGTCTGATAGACCAAAGTTGGTCTCAATGGACATTAATCATGATCATTATCAACACCATCATCATAAACAATACAAAGTAACTTTCATAGTTAAAAAATATATATAAATATAAAAATTAATAATATGATTATTAGTGAGAAGGACATAGAATTTAAACTACATTAACATTTAAAAAATTGTATACATAATTTTTTAAATTTTTAAAAATTTGGAAAAGACCAATTTCAAATTTATTTATCTAATATATATATATATATATTATTTTGAAAGTGAAAACACGATCCATTTCTAAAGGTTTCGCTTATAAACCACAATTTTTCCTTCAAATCAAACCACAACCACACCTTATAAACAACAATTGAGCCTTCAAATCAAACCACAACCACACCTCCAAATCACAATGACTAGTGCTATTGTATAGTGTTAGTGTTAGTTAATGCATTGTAGTGAATTTTATGTTACAATTAAGTGAAACCCTATAATCATAGAAAGTAATGGGATTAAATGGGCAATGAGAGAGTGTGTTTGAAATGGTAATTAAGAAGTGAGACTGCCATAGTTAATTCCAAGTGGATTTTTGTAATGGTGGTGTTGGTTTTAAAACAACATTATCATTGGTGGAAAATCAATACCATTACTTTTCTATTGATATTAACTAGTCAGATCAATATTTATATAAGGGCTTAAGTTATATGGTTTATTGTTTTTAACATAAGGTTATTTTCTAAGGATTTAGATAGTATAGTTATGTAAGTATTAGAAGTCATTATTTCAATTGCAAATATCACACATAAATATGGATACAATATTTAAAGTTGTAGGTTTTGGCATATTTTATCAATTTAATGATATCAGATGTCAAAAGTAGGTGAATATCTTAAATTAGATGGTGCTTTATCACAAGATCTAAGGGAAAAATAGCTAAGGAGGATAGCCATTTTGTTTGACAATAACCATACTAAGGATCTCCATAAGGAGTTAGAGAGAGGATTAGTCAATATAAGAATACGGATATAAAGGATTATCAAAGGTAAGATAGATTTAATTATAGGTATAATCTATTTCTTTGTTGTTTCCCCTTGTGGTATGTTGGTAAGTATTAGAATAAAATAGAGACTGGTCAGAGATGGAATGGAATTCCATGTTTGGGACATCAACCTACTATGCATCATAATAGGGGTCATATCTGCGATATGAAGCTAGGGGTTAGAGCAAAAAATTAATAAGGGTCTAGTTCAATTAGGTGTTTTTTTAGATTATTACATCAAACATTAGCTTGTTAGGTGATCTAGACATATTAGAATAAATAGATAGGAGAATATATGAACTATTTGACAATGAATATAAACCGTTGATTAAGAATTTTGGCATGTCATATCGGGTTGGAACTTGTTTAGGGAAATTAGTGGGGAGACAACGCCCTACTCTTGAAGAAGTGCTAACAGTATGGAAGTATTGTTTTCAAAAACCTAAACTATTGTAGTGGAATCTAATGAAAATATAAAACCGTAAATTAATTCAAGCATGGAGCAAGGGAAATAGGATTGACTACCCTAAAAAACTAATAAATTACACTAACGGGATGGTTGAGTTAGAAGGGCATATTCATCAAAGTCATAATTTATAGGTTGAGACATACGGGTAAGTAAAAGTTAATGAACTTAAAAACTAATGTAGGTGAACCCAATGCATCTCAAATTTATCCTATGAGTAGTTAACATGGGCACTAGTTAGTAGGATCATCATTGGAGTGAGCCAATAATAGACAATGCATGAGTAAAGGTTGATGAAATTTAAAACTTATCATAAAAATGATAAAATATAGTGTTGAAGTCTATGGTTCTTTATGTACATGAACACCTTCTCAAAATATGGGTTTAGCCTATGATACAAAGTGAACTATTGAGGGAGTTCACCAGGTTGGAGAGTTAACCAACCAAATTGTCTAGGTGCTTTGGAGTTGAGGGATTATACATTAACCGGGCATATCCTTATTATGTGGACAATAATGGGGTATGGTTGCATGCCTGGAAGGTTTTGATTACATATATAATCCTATATTTGGATGATCATATGGATCACTTCATCATCAACTATATTAGAGTTATGCCCACATTGATGAAGTGTTAAATGGTGTCTTTTAAAACCTTCATTTCCTATTGTCTCCATTGTTCTCACTTATGCTCTCTTTTTACTATTCAAAAATGGTTTCGTAGCTTTAAGGTACCGGATTACAAGGTTTTAACTTTTGTAGAATGTAAGAAAATTTCCGTGGAGCGAGTGGTTCTAATGAAGTTATGGTGATCTTGATATGGTGCATTGAGTATTATGGCTATATGTGCAAAACTTAAAGGTGGTGTCTTGACTCTTGAATCTAAACATTGTTGTGTTTACTCATATCTCTACATGTATAGTCACTTGAAGACTATCACATACATATATTTTATTGTTCTATGAGCAATATTTTGTTGCAGTGTGGTATAGGTTCATGGAGTATAAGTGGATATTTTCTTGAGTTGTTTAAATTGCTTGCTCATTAAGGTTAGCTAGAATATTAGAATATTCTTTGTCAACATGATTCCTTGAATCATTGAAATGTTTTATTAATTGATTAACTAAACTATCCCTTAGATAATTGACTAGCCCATATTCATTGCCTCTTATGAAAGCATCATACCTTGAGAATCCTAGAGAATGCTTATCTTACATTAGTAAAGTATTGGCTAGAGTATCAAAGGCTCGATTGATTGACGGGTGACAAATATTAAACTAGAGATTGTTTGAAGTTGTTTGGTGCATCTTGTGTAGAGACTGATAGGAGTGGGTTGATTCTTGGTTAAATATTAAAATTAGACATAAGATAAATTAATTGGTTAATATAGTTGAATGTTGAACTTATATATTCAAATATATTCAACTATGATTGATTGAATTGTTAACCTATTTGTTATTGACAGTGATTCTTGCTACTATGCGGTGGATTGTTTAGAGTATAGATGATATTAACCAATGTGGGTTGACTATCATCCATATGTATAAAATATGTTTTGTCATTTTTTAACTATTCATTGATTTTGGAAAATATATATATATATATTAATTAGTTATTTAATGCTTCGGAGGAAAAAATCCATTTGTATATTGTTATGTATATCCATGAACTCTATTGTTGCAAGGAATGGCCATTTAAAGGTTCATTCAACATAACCTAATAGCTATGTAGGGTTAAATTTAAGGTTTTGGCATGCCTTGATTCTCGATTAGGGTTGTGGTTTCGGACCTTATGGTTTTTGGAAATTCTAGAAGGTCCAAAACCATAAGGTTATTCTAAGTACTATGGTGTTCAATTAGATAGGTCAACTTGTGAGAAGCATAATTTCTTCATACAAATTTTGTTTGAGGTGATTCTTAATCCGTTGGAAATTTCTTGGAGTGTAGAACCACATGAATGGCCATGGAGAATAAATGGAAGTTTTGAACCCAAAAAACATCATTTAGACCTTCAAACAAGCCCTAAAAGTTTCTAGACACAAAATATGCAAAGTGAGATATGCCCCTAGAATGGGCCCTACAAGCTAATTAATCAAATGTCTCCTTATAGGAAGCACCAAAATAGATGACAAATTATATATTAATCCATTTTCAATCACTTGAATTGCGAATAAAATTCTACATTTAATCAATATTTCCTTAGATATTTTTCAATAGACTTTGCAACTTATTTATTAGAGATCTTAATGTAAAGGAGACAAAGTTTAAATTTTACTTATGTACATTGTATTCTTTTAGTTGGAATGTTTGGGAAATTTGTACATTTTGGAGAGAACATATTGTGATTTGATTAATCATTCAAGGTTTTTTTAACCATAATGAGAGTCAGGCAATGAATTGATACAACTGACTTGTCTTAACTGTATAAATATTTAAATTCTCTCTCAACATGGCTTATTTTCACCTAGTTTTGAATAAATTATCTAGAGTTCTTATGATTGATTTTGTGAATAATTTTTACCTAATAAACTACTATTATAAAATAGATCTTGGAAATAGAGGCCTTAAGCAAAGGGTTTATGAATTGAAGGAAGAAAACACCGAATTGGAAAAATACGTTGCTTTCTTGTATGTCTTGGTCTATTTAAGACTTTTGAGGAAGTTGTGCCCCTCAATGAATCTCAATGAATCTTTGATGAGTAATATGATATGATATTTTCTTGAAATACAACAATATTCAAGGATTGCAATATTATCTACACGACCTTGAACTTGATGGAAGTAACTTGCATATTATTGTTAACAAGTAATATATGGATATTGATGAAAGGTTACATGGTGTTGAACTTGATGGCAGTAAATTACATATTATTGTTAAAAAATAAGATATGAATATTGATGAGAGGTTTGATGGTGCTATTGAGAATTCTTCTTAGACTTCTCATATTGATGTTTATGATGCTTTCTTCCATGATATCATTGTTCTCCTTGATTTTAATAACTTAATTTGGCTTACCTAATTTGTCATGAGTGTCATCACATGTATACGTCATTTCTATAAGTAAGAGCCCTCGTTTCCATCATCTCCATCATCATATCACCTAAGTATTGTGGCTAAAAATCGATCTCAAACAAAAGGGTGACCAAACAATGTTATTTCATAAGATTTCCCCAAAAATACACATAATTGTGTCACACTAAAATCCTTAAAAGACATCAAGTAGCCCTAAAAATAGAATTTGATTGCTCATAAATATTACTTTCCTTCCAAAAAGGTGTATCCCTTGAATGGGGTATCCCCATGATGTTATTTTAAACAATATTATTTCATATAGTCTCCAATACATGTCATCATCGCACTAAGTCATCAATTGAAAGGGATCATTTGCATCGGATCTAATTGTAATATATGTTCGCATCCTTTCCTTTAAATAAATCCATCAAGGTTATTCCATGAGGATACATCCATCATTGGTAATATTATACAATTGGACTACCGACATTAGGAGAGGGAGCCATTTACAACATTTTCTTTCCACATTCAGAGTCCATATCATATCATGTATAGATAGGAGTGGGGCACTAGACTAGAAGAAGAACCCTCCCTTGTGATGGATGTGGAAGACCACATCGATTACATCTAATACCAAGGTGTGTATCATCATCCTAATTCTTTTGTTAATATAAAAAAAATCTTTATATCATGATTTATTAAGTTTCGTTTATGTTACATTACATGAATATTTGAGAGTGTCATTGAGTTATTTTCGTTTTCCATCAAAACCCTTGTTATGGAACTAAGGATTGTAGAACCCATGTGTTGACCATATTTTTTGTCAACGACACTTAGGTGTTAAAGTGTTTCCAGGAACCCTTCTGATTCCAAAACGATATAGCCTATGCTCCTCTTATTTCCTATCATTTGTGCAAGCTTGTAATCCTAGACTAGGTATCTAGCAAGCTCGATGTCATCTTTGTTAGAATTTTGATAATTTCATTCAAATATTATCTAGGATCCTACTAAGAGAATAACATGCATAGCATAACAATCATAAACACAAGAGACACAGAGTTTTCTTGCAGGAAAATAAGAAGGTGAAAAACCCCACAACTTCATCAGAGATAGAATGAGCACCAATACAAAGATCACAAAGATCAAACCCCAAAATATAGATGTCTCCATCATCTAGTCCTCCTCCACTTGTGCACACTCCTCTCTCTCAACTATGCGAGTTGGATGAGTAAGTGAATGAATAGAATGAGAGAGTCACACTCTCTATTTATACATTAACTTAACCTTCCTTTAACCCTAACTAGGCCGACTTCCTAAGGAATCCTAATAACCCATCCACATGACTCATACAGGGCCGACCCCACCAAGGTGTTCTAATAACCCATCAAATATAAGTTACGACACTTACAATGTAACTTGTGACACTTGCAAATACAAATGACGACACTTCCAATTGGACAAATAATACATCTCTGTTGGGGATACAATAAAGTACAAATGTAATGCATATAATATACAAGCGAATATCTTCCAAATTTACAAATACATCAACACTCCCTCTTAACTAGGAAGGTATTCTCTTGACACAGGTCATCAATATGTATAGGAACAAGTCTTCAATACTGGAGCTGGATCATCGTCACTAGATCATGGAGCATCATCATCACTACTGCTGTACTCGTCATCTCAATCACTAGTGTTATCTCTCAATTATTCTCGTCATATGAAGTTATACAGACACAACCCTTTTTCATGATGGATGTAAGCCGAGCCTCCATGTAGGTATTCATCATATCTGCAAGGGCCTGACAGAGGTGGAATCTTAGGACAGATTATGTGCCTTTACAAAACCTTGAAAGAGCATCACAGGATTGATCATGAGCTTATTGATCAACCTATAAGATCTCCTAAGACTACATTACATGCAGACCTTGCAAAACCTTGAAAAACAATCTCAGGACTGATTATGAGCTTACTATTCAACCTATAATATTTCCCAAGACTAAATTACATGCAACCAAGCAAAACCTCGAAAGAGCATCCCAGGACTGATTACGAGCTTCCTGCTCAACCTATAGGATCTCCCAAGACTACATTACATGCTTACCAAGCAAAAACTTGAAAAAGCATCCCAGGACCAATTACGAGCTTACTACTCAACGTATCGGATCTCCCAGGAATACATTACATGCTACTAGGAAAAACCTCGAAAGAGCATCCCAGGACTGATTACGAGATTACTTCTCAACCTATCAGATCTCCCAGGAATACATTACATGCCACTGCACAACCTGCCACATATCCACGGCCTCATAGTATCGTCATGATACTCATGATCAACCTGATCATCCTCTCACGGAGCATCATACTGATGCTCATGATTACACTGATCATTATCATATAGAACATCATCTGGAGCATCATCCTAATTCTCATCACACAGCACTTACATCCACATCCATGGGAACGATCTTCCTACCACCATGCTTGGAATGGCTCTAGCATATGTGTCCCGTCACTTCCTCCTGGAAGTATCTTCAAGCTGAAGAACACCAAGCCTCTCTCTAAAGTACTCGAACTTCACCCTGGCTAGTGGTTTGGTCAACACATCTGCTATCTGCTCATTCGTCGCAACATACAAGAGATTCAATGCTCCTCTCTGCACCATATCCATGATATAGTGATACTTGATCTCGATGTGCTTCGACTTATCATGGAGCACCGGGTTCTCAGACAACTTCACACAACTCTGGTTGTCACAGAAGATACAAGTAGTATCCAACTGGAGATCAAACAAATCAGACAATAGCTTCCTTAGCCATACTACCTCACAACTAGCCAAACAAGCTGTGACATACTCTGCTTCGGTTGTACTCATTTCTACGTAGGATTGCCTCCTGCTAAACCAAGAGATCACACCTGATCCCATACTGAAGCAGCACCCCGAAGTGCTCTTCCTATCTGTAGCACTTCCTTCCCAATCTGAACCAACATAACCCTCTAGGTTAAAATTTTGTTTTGTATCATACTTGAGCCCATAATCAACCATACCCTTTAGGTACCTCAGAATATGCTTTACAACAATCAGGTGAACATGTCTAGGATCCGTCAAGAACTGGCTCAATGTGTTCACCGCAAAGCAAATATCTGGTCTCCTGTTCATCAGGTACATCAAGGATCCAATCATCTGACGATACATCGTGGCATCAACTGATTCATTAGCTTCAGGTTCGATGCCATACGTGTGGCCATGGCCTTGTAGTCCATCATCCCGAACTGCTTCAGGATCTCTACTACATACTTCCCTTGTCCAAGGAAGATTCCATCTACACTCTGCCACACCTCCATACCTAGAAAGTAATGCATCATACCCAAGTCCTTCATCTTGAACTCGGTAGCAAGCTTCCTCTTTGTATCGGCAATCAACCCAATCTCACCTATCATAAATAGGTCATCTACATATAGTAGGAGTATCATTGGATTGCCTTCGTCAACCTTGAGGTAAAGGTTGGAATCTGCTTTACTCTTGGTAAATCCTAAACTAGTCAAGAAGCTGTCAATCCCGCTGTACCATGTCCTGGGTACTTGTTTCAAACCATACAAGGATTTCTTTAATTTGCACACATGTGACTCCCTGTCATGTATCTCAAATCCGAGTGGCTGCTCCACATACACTTCCTCTTCGACTACACCATTCAAGAAAGCTATCTTGACATCCATCTAGTGTATATTCCACTTTATCACTACAGCTAGAGCAAGTACTGTTTTGATGGAAGTGTAACTGGCTACAGGTGCAAAAGTCTCTTCATAATCTATGCCTTCTTTCTGGGAGAATCCACGAGCTACAAACCTTGCCTTGTATTTCTCTATGCTACCATCTGCAGCATGCTTGATCTTGTGGATCCACTTGGAAGTCACAACAGACTTCCCTTCTAGCCTTGGGACCACATCCCAAACATCATTCTTCATGATCGACTGGTATTCCTCGACCATGGCCTCCTTCCATTCTTTCTTTTATGTCGCTTCTTCATAACTGGAAGGTTCTTTGTCCATTATATCACATAGTAAGGGTACATAGCCTCTGTGTGACCTTGTTCTTTTTCTTTCTCCGTGTTCCTTTTCTGGAACACCATAGCTCTCTACATCTTGGATGACCTCTCTTGCCCATGATGGTTTCCTCTTGTGAGAGTTCTTCTCATGAGGTGGATCTACAGGCTCTTGTGGATCTTCTATTTCATGATCCTCTTCTGGAATTGTTTCGTTCATGGTGGTGTGTTGTATTCTGGGTACTCTTGGTTCTTTATTGTCTTCAACGGGTGGCTTCCTCAATTTGATGTATGCTGAGATTTCATCAAAAGTCACATCCCTGCTAATGTCAATTGTCTTGAACCCTGGAAATTAGATTCTGTATGCTTTCGAATTTTCATTGTAACCCACAAATATACCCTTCTTTCCTGAAAGATCTAGCTTTGTTCTCTTCTCTCTTGGAACATGTGTATATACTGGACAACCAAATATCCTGAGATGGCTCACTTCTAGTTTCTTACCGGAGAAAGCTTCTTCTGGTGTCTTGTTGTCAAGTATCCTGTGTGGTGTTCTGTTTTGTACATGTACAGTTGTCCTTGCTGCTTCTTCCCATAGATGCATAGGCAAACCTTAGTGATGAATCATTTCCCGTGCTGCTTCAATGATATTTCTATTCTTCCTTTTTGCAACTCCATTTTGTTGTCGATTGTATGGAGTGGTCAACTCCCTCTTAATCCCTAAATCACTGCATAAATTCTTGAAGTCCCGTGAAGTAAATTCTCTGCCATTGTCGGATCTAAGAGTCTTTCTCTTCTTATCAGTTTGGTTTTCTATCAATGCTTTGAATTCCTTGAACTTATCAAACACTTCATCTTTGTTCTTCAAGAAATAAACCCAAGTCTTCCTAGAGAAATCATCAATGAAGGAAACATAATATACATACCCACTCAGAGAACTGAATGACATTGGACCACATACATCAGAGTGGATAATTTCCAAAATTCCTTTTGCCTTGCTTTCACTTCTTGGAAATGCCTTCTTTGTGTTCTTTCCTTTTGCACATCCTTTGCAAACACCTTCATGCTTTGACTGGGTTTCAGGAAGACCTTCTACTGCTTTGCTTGCAATTGGTAGTGCTCTATAGTGCACATGTGAAAGATTTATGTGCCAAAGTTCACTTGGCTCCATGGTTTCATGTACCATGGCTTGTTCAGGTTGTCCCTTCAATTTGTACAATCCCCCCTCTTGCTCTCGAATCACTACTGCATCATCTATGGTCTTACTTGGCCATCCACAAATACAACTATCATCCCTTTTGCATCCAAAGATGATATGGAGAGAAGATTCTTCTTGAGTCCAGGTACATATAGAACATCTTGCATCTTTAAAGACTTTCCAGAGTCTAACTTGTAGGAGGCTTCACCACTTCCTTTTATTAGGTATTGATAGTCATCCCCAAGTTTCACCTTATGAGGTGACTCATGTTCACATAGGTCCATAAGAGATTCTCTAAATCCCATCAAATTTTTGGAAGCCCCACTATCAATAACCCAATCATTACACCCATGTGTAATAGTACCTGTGAGAGCAGAGATTAGAACATATTCTTCGTCACTTGAAGAGTCTCCACTTTCTTCCTTAGTCTTCTTTCTAGGAGGTTCATCATCCTCAGTAGCATGAGCATGATATCTCTTCTTGTTGTTATTCATCTTGTTTTTGTTGAAGCCTTTTCTATTCCTGGGACATTCTGAGGCATAGAGTCCCTTCTCATCACATGAGTAGCATCTAATGTGAGAGATATCTTTATTATTTTGATGATGGTGAAAAGGTTTCTTGTGATGAGGTTGCTCCCTCTTAAAATTACTTCTTCTGGCGTGAGCTGTGAGATCATGGTCTTCATTTCCAATCTTTTCTTCACGGGCCACAATCCTAGCTTCTTCTTGTGAGCATTCCTCCCACAATCTACTGAAGGAAATCAATTTCCTTCTTGCATAGATTCCTTGGATGAAGGAGTCCCATGACCTAGGTAGGCCATTCAAAGTGGTCATCACAATTTCGCCATTCTCCACCACTTCATCCACAGCTTCAAGTTGTTATTTGATTTGAGAGACCTTAATAAAGTAGGATTGGATGGTCTCTCCATTCTGGATATTTACACTCTTCAATTGGTTCCGCAATGTCATCTTCCAATTTATATTCTTTCCTTCAAACATCTTGGTCAAGGAATCAAACATCTCCTTGGGTGTATTTAGGGAAGACACATTTGGTATGAGATGGTATTTGATAGAATTTGCAATGATTCTCTTGGCTTTGACCAAGTTCTTCTTGTGTAAGGACTTAACCTCATCTCCCTCTGGAACTGGAACCTCTTCACTTATGTAGGTGTCCAATTCATTCTCTTCTAGGATTAACCAAATCCTATACTTCCATGCTCGGAAGTTATCATCCCCTTCAAGATTATCCTCAAGCTTGGTGTGGTGAGACATCTTAATGAAAAACTCAAATGAAAATAAAAAATTTAGGTCTTACCACTTGAATTGCTCAATCTGGATCTGGAGTTGGCTAGGGTTTGACAGAGAAACCCTAAAAATCCAAACTTGAAATTTCAAACTTCTGTCTGGATAGGGAGATGCAATTGACTGAGGAAAGCAATCTGGTGTGCTCATATTTTGAAAAATCCAAAAATTAACCCCTCAAAATTGACCTACAAAATTTGGATCTGCAATTTCTGTCAAAATATGGTTTTCTGGTTTTCTTGTCAAAATTCCAAACTAGGGTTTGATAGAGATCGGGGTTCTGCCCAACTAAAAAGTTTGATCTTGGTCTCTAAACTTCAATTTTTCTGAGGAGCATCCATTCGTGGTCTCAGATTCCAAAAATTCCAACTTTTGTAGAAACCCTCATTTCCCGCAACAGTGATAGGCCAAAAACAGAAAGTGCTCAAAATTGAATTCCGTTTCGACAGAAAGATGCGCCTTCCTTAGGAGAGTTAGCCTAGCCTCTTGCCTTTGATTATCTGTGGAGGGAAACCCAAAAATTAAGAAGCCCTAGCTTCCGCAGTTGCATAGTGCCTTCTTCTTAGTCCCGCTCTGATACCATGTTAGAATTTTGATAGTTTCATTCAAACATTATCTAGGATACTACTAAAAGAATAACATGCACAACATAACAATCATAAACACAAGAGACATCAAGTTTCCTTGAGGAAAACCAAGAAGGTGAAAAATATCGCAACTTCCTCAGAGATATAATGAGCACCAATATGAAGATAACAAAGATCAAACCCCAAAAGATAGATGTCTTTAGCAGCTACTCGTTCTCCACTTGTGTGCACTACTCTCTCTCAACTATGCGAGTTGGATGAGTGAGTGAATCAATAGAATGAAAGAGTCACACTCTGTATTTATACATTAACTTAACCTGCATTTAACCCTAACTGGGCCAACTTCCTAAGGAAGCCTAATAACCCATCCACATGACTCATACATGGCCGACCCCACCAAGGTGGTCTAATAACCCATCAAATATAAGTTACGGCACTTACAATGTAACTTGCGACACTTGCAAATACAAATGGCAACACTTCCAATCAGAGGAATAATACATCTCCATTGGGGATACAATAAAGTACAAATTTAATGCATACAATAGACACGTGAATATCTTCCGAAGTTACAAATACATCAACAATCTTAGGGTTTTCATTGTTAGGAAGTCTTTGAGATGTTTAATGAAATGTTGAACTAACCATACATGTACTCAAGGATTTATTGTTCGATTGTGCATGGTGATGCATAGGTGGAAGGTACAGGTTCTCTCTGAGTAAAGCACCAACTATTTTAAAATCGAGAAAAAACATCAACAACCAGTGCAAAAGTACAGTTATTGGATAGCTTGTTTATTTAACATTTCAGACATGGATTAAGTCGACGTACTATACATGAAACTCTCATACTAGAAATTGAGGTAGCCTTAATCTTAGTTCCTTTAAAGGTAGATCAATAATAAAGGTTCTATAGTGAAGTGAGCTGATTGAGCTCATTGATAATCAGATGGATTAAAACTGATGTCACCTTTCCCAGTGTTTTCATGTATAATTGGACTATCTTTTGTTTGAGCACCATTTCCATTAGTTCCAACTATCAATTCCTTCATGATGGTTTTGTTCCTCGCTAGTTTAGTTTCAATGATCATGAACACTTTGAGTAACAACTATGCAAAATATCTACATGAAAATGAAGATATAGAGACCCCTAAAAGAGATGACAGATAAAAGAGAAAATAAATGAACCAAAATAGTTTTGAGTAGGATGCATATTCCATAATATGAATCATATGTGCTTAATGTCTTATACTTCCAGTGAAAGTTGTTAAGATTCAATATGCTAAGACAGAAAATATCAGCATTACATTCCATTTCACAACAATAGCATATACAGGATCACTGAAAAAACAACCAGCACATCATAAACACAAGAGACACAAATTTATCCTAGGAAACCCAGCAAAGCTTCCTCAATATAGATGACCGGCAAATGCAAAGATGTAATTCACAACCATGAGCTCCTTCTCCTCCATAGCAAATCTGTTGATGTATATGTAACTTCAGAATGTATTTCATATATGTATATTGTATTCCTATAGAGATGTTATTATTCCGCTATACAGAAGTGTTTGTATTCCTATAAAGATGTTATTATTCCTCTATACGGAAGTGTCGTCATTTATATTGTAAGTGTCATAACTTATACTTGAGGGGTTATTAGACCACCTTGTTGGGGTCGGCCCTGTATAAGTCGTGTGGGTCGAAGGGTTATTAGACCACCCTATTGGGGGTGGGCCATGTGGGTCAAAGGGTTATTAGACCACCAAGTGTGGGGTTGGCCCGTATTAAGTTAACCATGGGTTAAGCTAGACATGTAGGCCCCTGTTGGCTGCTTTTTGGACAGACCCGGGTTTTAATGAAGCGCAGCAACAAAACCCCTTGGCGCACTGGCCCTCTCGGCAACGAGCTGCGCAGCAGCTCGAGGTCCCACCCGAAGTGGCTATGGGGGGGCTAAGGAATCAGATTTCCTTAACCCGGGCGACGCAGAGACTGTTCTTTCCTCCTTGGCGATTCCTCAAAGGTGAATGTCTGACCCTTCCAGACTTCCGAGCGCAACAGCGCTCAGGCTCCTGCTTGGTAGCTGAACTGCGCGGTACTTCCACTCCTGCGCTAGGACCTATTATCCTCTGTGCCGATATTCTAAGAGTCGTCTCGCTAGCGCGTCCGTCGCAGCAACAAGTTCTCCTATCGCTGCGGTGACGTTATCTACCGAGTCCTTCGACCCTTAACAATTATAATTCCCAAGAAAGCTTTAAGAACTTACTCAATACACTCCTAAAGATAATGCAATATTTCTGTAATTTGCTGTTAGCAAACTAAAACAGGTAATCACCTCAATCACAACATCACAATAGCGAGAAATATGAATTCCACCTCCACGGGGAAAAACCACGTCCACGGGAGTATCTTATATTAACCAGAAAATGATAGATTTATACAATATGCTGCGCACACAGCTGCAGCCTTAGATCTTTCCAGGAAACTCCACGCACACAGCTGGGAGCCCTTCTCTCGATCTATTCTCTTCCTCTTCGAAGATTACAATAGTTCAGACGTCGACTCCGACTGTCTGCAACTCAAGGATTAGCCTCACTGCTAACCAGTTCTAACTCCTGTTTTCTAGCAACACGGTAGAAAACCATCAACAAGATCGTAACAGAGGATGATCAGCACGATCGATCCTTCTTACATCTAGCCTCTACTATCGTAGCTAGCTCCCTCACAGGCTTAGATAACTAACTCACTACTCAACTAACTAACCAACTAACTGACTCTCTAACCTCTACCCATTACAATTATTCATATATATAGGTGGCCATGGCGGTCACACCTTTACAAAATTGTGGGCCTTTCCCAGCAGTAATCCCCAAAAACCCTAACCACACACATGGCTAGGTGTACTGTAGGCGCAGCTTGCAGTCATGTCGCCGCTTCCTGCAGGCTCCATGAATTCCGGCGCAGCTTATGGGTATGGGTGCCTCGTCCTTCGCCTTCAATGCTTTGGTCCGTTGCTCCTCCTTGATCCGAGCAACCATAACTTCTGTACTTAGCTTTAAATGAGGGTAGCTGAGCCCTCTACTCCATTGCTTCATTGATTGTGGTAGCTGAGCTTTCTATTCAGCCTTCATTCTCTTCTGACGTGCGCGCGAGCTCCGCGATTTCCGGTCCGTGATCCGCGCTGAGCTCCTCCATCTGGCACCGTACTGCGCACCGTCTTCTTCTGTCCCCAAAATTGGTGCTTATTCAAAACTTAGCACTTTCTCTTCCATACTTGTGCTTTTTCCTCAAAATTCGCAGCTTTTACCATAGCTGCGGCCTTGGCTCCAACAGGCCCCTAACACTTACTTGTGGCTCGCCCTCGAGCCACTCGCACTAGCGTGTGGTCGCCTTACTTGCGCATCTGCTTTTGCTTGGGTCTGCGCGAATGTTTTCTTCCACTGCGCAATAGCGGAGTCCAATTCATCGACACACTCCACAGCAGTCTGCACCGTTTCTGCAGTGGCTTCTTCTTTAGTGATGGCATCAATCACCTCTTGAGATTCAGCAATCTCTTTGATTTTTGCCTCGACTTGGCCAACGATATCATCATACTCATCCATGAATGGCTGAATGCTGTTGGTGAGCTTCTCATCTTCAGTTCTGAGCTTGTGGAGTTGCTGTTGCATTCTGCGCACTTCACTCATTTTCTTCATTTTTGGTAAGCCTGTTAAGGCCTTAGCTTCTTCAGTCAGAACAGTTAGGAACTGTTCTGCGGCTTGCACCTGTTCCAAAAGACCAACATTAAAAGGGAGCTTCTCAAGCTCCGTCCAAGCTTCCATAGCTTGGCTCATCAAGTTCTCGGCTTCCTCTATTTTGTCCTTCATTTGTGTGGAAGCTCTGCTCAGCGCATCAAATTGTTCCTGTGCATCATCTGTAAATTGCGCGGCAACACGAGCTTCCAGCTCGGCAATCTGGGTTCTATGGCCCTCAGCCATAGCAACTATTTCATGCTCCAGGGTTTTCACCCTTTCTCCAATAATTTGAACTTTCTCAACCAGAGGGAGGTCTGGTTGAATATCGCAAGTTGGCAATTCCTGGGCAATCTCATCCACTGCGTTTCTGATGCCGATGTCTTGCGCCTCATAAAGTGCAAGTTTCTCGGAGATATTCTGATGGCTTGCCTTGAGCGCTATCTCCTGTGATTGCAGTCGTTGATTTTCCTGGAAGGTAGAGAGCTCTCTAGCTCTCAACTCAAGAGAAACTTTCTCATGCACCAGCTGTAGGGTCTCTATAGGAATTAGAGACAAATTTATTTCAACAGGTCCAACGGCGCTTACCTGTAGTGAAGCTAGCGGATCTGGAAGTGTCATGCTCGTAGGCGGAATATGCATGACAGTATGCCTTTCTATGAGTTCTTCAACTCGCTCAGTACTTGGAATTGCTTGTGGCACCTGCGAAGTAGATGCTGGCGCATGAGTCTGCGCAATACTTCCTGCGAGACCCTTTATTTCCACAAATTGCAGGTCTAGAGCACTTCTGATGTGAGCGTGCGTGTTCCGCAGCTCGCGAAATTGCTCTTTCAAATACTGGTCGATCCCCAAGGGAATGGCCTCAGAGGGATGCGACACCTTTTGTTTCTTGGTTGCTGGCTCTGTCGAGCCTTCATCACTTCTTTGCTCAGGGGCTTCCTTGCCCTTATCTTTCTCGTGCGCAGCGGCGGGTGGCATCGCGGATGCGATGTCGGCGGCTTCTCTCCATTCGTCTGACCAAGACTTGATAGTTTCTTCGACATCTTCGGTGGTCATCCTGTAAAGGCCTACGGCCCATTCCTCTTGAATGCCGCAGGGACGAAGGTAAAGTTGATGTAAATCGGCAGTAAAGGCCAACTTTCCTTCATATATCTTCGCTGTCTCCTCACTCAGCCTTTGCATTTCCTGAATGGTATCTCTGAGGAGATAGTAGTATTCACAAAATACAGCGCGGTTCATCTTGCGCTTCGCGGGATTAGGAGATTCCCAAAGGTTAACATAGCGGATTCCGGCAGGTTCTCCTGCGCGGCGCGGAAGGAACTGAGTGTTCGGGGGCTCCTTCCACCCGACGAGAGCACATAAAATTAAAAGCCAAGAAAAATGGAACGACTGACCGGGGTTATCTTGAACGTTCCGGCAGTCTTCCAAAAAAGAATTGAGGAGGAAGAGGCACCAGTTGTACTGCTCCCCCTCCGCAGCTGCGATGGCGAGTTCCACGACAGCTCCAGTAACTTCCTTCGGTCTGCACTTCGTGAGAAGTCTGCCTACGAGCAAACTTCCTGTAAATCTAAGTGCTTCGTCTTCTACTATAGTGAGGTCATAATCCCGACCTCCTCTTGTAAGGTTATATTTTTGGACCAACTTTGCAGCCAATTTTCTATCCTTCTCCTTTCCCATAAAATGGATATTGGGATCCTTACGAACCTTAGATAGGCCAGTAATGCGATGAATCAAATCGACATTTAAATCAATTGGCCTCCCTAGCCAAAGGTAACCTCCATGAACACAGGATAGCAGTGTCTTGACGACTACGTTCACCTCATTGCTACGCCCAAAATGCGGTAGCTTTAACAGATTCAGGAGTCCAGGGCGCTCAAGATTTGCTGCAAATCCCTTCGGGATGAATTTGTCAACCTGTCTGGTGGGATTATGCACTACCGTCAGATATCGATCTAGCTGGAACTGAGGATATGTCTTATAGTCTCCCAGGTTGAAATTAGAGAACTTAACCAGTGGAAGGTGTCCGAGCAGGGACCCTTCTATTCGCACGCCAACCGGTAGTGGAGGTAACAGAAGCGGGTACTTTGCATTCTTCGGAATATGCACCTCTGGTGCATCGTCTGGACGCGGCGGAATATAATTCACCATAGTGGCCAATGGCTCTGGAACGGGCTCTTCTGGCTGTGGTTGAGACGCTCTTGTCGCCGGAGATTGTCTGGGATCCTAATAACCAGGATGTACATAAGTTGAAGCCGTCACGAGGGTAGTCATGCCGAAATCTAGGCCTCGGTGCAGGAATTGACGAACAACTTCTTCAGTCAATAGGTTCTCCGTCGTGAACGGGTATAGGTAACAAGAACTTGGACGGAAACAGCGGACTGGCGTGGGATATGAACACTGACAACAAGGGAAGCACTCTGCACAACTCGTCTCTGAAAACAATGGCTTAGATTCTGAAGCAAGACTCTGCAGTTCGAGAAAAGTAACCCGAAATTATACAAGTGTGGAGTATTTATAGCCAAAGGTGATAGTAAATGCGGGCAAGTGGGGTTACAAGCTATAGGCAGCTATGCATGAGTTGACAACCCTACGATTCGCTTCGCATTTGCGGTGCATTTATTGTGATGGACGGGCTCTGACAGGCTTCCGGGAGAGGCTAAGGCTTTCGGCTCATGAGTTAAATGCAAATCTTACGGAGATCAAGCCAAATCTTGTCAGAGTGGCTATACTTAAATGGCGGGCTTATCCTTCAGTTATTTCTCGGACGCGGCTTCATAACTGCTGTAATTCAAATTTTTCGGCGGGTCATTTCAGCTTCGGAAACTGTGCCTATAGGGGTCCACAACAAAAACTTCAAGCGGCAAATTGACACAGGGACTTCGCAAGAGTGATGGTTAGACCATCCAGATAACTTCGCAAGAGCGCAATTAGGTTCGCTCCAACCAAACTTTATAGACATGCGCGGATGTTTCAAAGAACTGCGCGGGAAGCCAGAGACTGAGGGTCTCGCGACTTCCGTGTAGACTGAATGTGATGCCTCTTTCAACTACACTGGGCATCTACATATCTTTGAGCAGCTATTTAAGTCGACAGGGCGGAGTGGCCGTCGCGGTAAAGCTTAAGCCGACTCCCGTTGATCTTTGTAGGCAGTACTTCTCCATTCAGCTTCACAAGTTGAACTGCTCCTCCTTCTGTTATTTTTATCACCTGAAAAGGGCCTAACCAGTGTACACGAAACTTGCCTGGAAACTTGATGAATTTACTATCATAGAGGAGTACCAAGTCTCCTTCTGCAAAGTGTTTTTTCTTAATGTGCCTGTCATGCCAAGCTTTCTGTCTTTCCTTCTGTACCTGTTGATGAAATCCGACTAAAAGTCGGTCTTCTTCTAGGGCAAGCAGTTGTGAAAGTCTTGCGGTCATAGTATCAGGATCCGTCATTTCTGTAATTTGCGCAATTCTGAGACTGGGAATAATGTATTCCATAGGCATAACTGCTTCTTGTCCATACACCAAACTGAAAGGTGTGTGGCCTGTTAGTTTCTTGCAGGTGGTTCTGTAAGCCCATAATACAGCTGTGACTCTAAGGTCCCAATCATCTCTTTGTTGATTACAGATCTTTGTCAGGGCATTCTCAAGAATTTTATTGAATGCCTCCACCGTACCATTAGCCTGAGGGTGGTAGGGTGTACTCTTAAAGTGACTAATTTGGAATTCTTTAGTAAGGGCTTGTATAGTCTCATTGAGGAAATGTGTACCCTGATCACTCATTAGAATCAATGGACATCCAAATCTAGTGATAATATTCTCAAAAATGAACTGCGCGGCCGTAGCAGCGTCGCAATTCTTAACTGGCTTAGCCTCAGCCCATCTGGTGAGGTATTCAGTAGCTGTGATGATGTATCTTGCGCCGGTTCTCTTTCCTGGTGGGTTGATAGGACCTACAAAATCAATGGCCCGTTTATCAAAAGCGCGCAGTGTTATCTGAGGTCTTAGTGGCATCTCATCTCTTCTTGAAGGTTTTCCTATTCGCTGGCACACATCGCAACATCTGTAGAATTCCTTAGTATCCTTATGCAATGTTGGCCACCAAAGACCTGCGGCTAAGATCTTCTGAGCAGTCGGCTTTCCTGCGAAATGGCATCCTGCGGTACCTGAGTGCGCTTCTGCGATGATAGAGTTCTTTTCATGCGGTAGGATACATCTGCGCAAGACTTCATCGGGGCCCAGCTTATAAAGCTGGCCTGCTATCAAAGTGAAGTCTGCGGCTTTGACGACGAGCTGTTTCTTCTGCTGGATTGTAAACTGAACTGGCGCTTGTCCAGTAGTGAGAAACTCAAGGATATCAGAATAATATTCATCTACTGCTTGAACAAAAAATAGCTATGCATCAGGCAGATTGTCCTCCAGACTTGTAGGTTCTTCTCCTGACTCAATCCTAGATAAGTGGTCAGGTCCTGCATTCAATCTACCTGGCTTTACACTTACCTCAAAATCATATTCTTGAAAGAGCAGTAGCCATCTGCAAATTCTTCCCCCTAACACTGGCTTATTGACCAAGTATTTCAAAGCAGAATGGTCAGTATACATTTTAAAATGTGCGCCCAGTAAGTAGTGTCTGAACTTCTGTAGGGCGTACACCATAGCTAGTCCTTCTCTCTCTGTAGTAGTGTAGTTCTTCTCGGCTGTGGACAACTTCCGGCTAGAGTAAGCAATGCGGTGATCGATACCTCCTTCTCCTGGTTGTGTAAGTACGATCCCCAATGCTATGGAAGAAGCATCAACATGAACATGAAAGGGTTTATTCCAGTCTGGGAAAACTAGAATTGGCGCAGTGATCATCTTGTCTTTAAGTGTGTCCAAGCTCTGTTGGCATTCTTCTGTCCATTGGAATTTCGAATCCTTTCTCAGCAGTCTTTCCATAGGTGTTGTGATCTTTGCATAACCTTTGATAAATTTTCTGTAGTATCCAGTATGTCCCAATGTAGTGCGCAATTGTTTGACTGAGTTGGGCGCAGGTAAATTAGCAATGATGGAAACCTTTGCAGGATCCATCAGGAGTCCTTGTCTGCATACAATATGACCCAACAAAATACCAAAAGGAGCACAGAAGATACATTTTTTCAAGTTAAGGGAAATTTGGTGTTGTCTACATTTTTCTAACATCATTCGCAGGTTCGCTATATGATTCTTTAGTAAGCCAAATACAGTCCAATCATCAAAATAGACTTCTAAAAACTTATGGATGAATTCTTTGAAAACAGCAACAACGACTCTAGAGAAGATAGCAGGAGCGTTTTTAAGACCAAAGGGCATTACCGTATACTAGAATGAGCCCCATTCAGTCACAAAAGTAGTCTTATGGCGGTCGTCTGGATGGATTCTGATCTGATGGTATCCCGAAAATCCGTCAGTGAAGGAGTAAGCCTCTTGTCCTCCAACATTATCAAGCACTTCATCTGTAAAGGGAGTAGGAAATGGATCATGCGCTGATGCGTCATTGAGTTTGCGCAAATCCATGCAAATTCTTATTTCACCTTTTGTCTTCTTTTCTTGTACAACCATAGGGCTAATCCAATCGCTCTCTTCTACTGGCTCAATAATACCTGCTGCGAGCATCTTGTCAATTTCTTCTTTGACTTTTTCTTTATAGCGTGGGTTCAACCTGTATGGGCGCTGCTTTACTGGCTTGGCATCTGGTTTCAGAGTTATGCGCATCACTCCTAAGTCTCCTAGGATGCCTTTCATTTCTGTGAACTTGGTAGGAAAGATATCCCGGTAGTCACATAATAAATCTGAAATATGCCCAACAGTTTCATCATCCCAATAGTCTCCAATAGAAGCAAACTTGGGTTCGGCTTCTGTACCAATGTTAACCTTTTTGAGCTTGATGTGCTCTGTAATGGCAGGGATATCAAGCTGAGGACCTTCAACATTGCCTGTCCCTTCTGATTCTGGAATATTGATGTTGCGAGGATCATCCTCCTCTTCTCTAGTGGTGAAATTATAGCATTCGAGGGCATGTTCTATCTGAACAGCCCAATCCGGCTGGGAATATTCTGGTAATAGACATGGTTCAAATACCTTCTTTTTAATACACTTCAGAGCCTGATTAATACTTGGATGCTCTGACTCAAAGCTGAAGGTAAGTTGAAAACTTTCTATCATTAGAGGCCATGTAAGAGTGCCTCTGCGCAATTCTGTTTCAGTGTACCAGTTCCTTGGAACTGTGTCCAATGTGTGGATGAATAGGTGAACCCACTCATCATCCGGAATATCCGACCATTGCTGAATGCATGCTTCAATGTGTGACCTAGGGTCACTCTGTCCCTCATATTTGCGCGACACTTCTGCTGTAGTGTCCTGGAATCTGCGCAGTATCAGTCTGCGACAGTCTTGCCATGTGTGAATATTCTCTTTATGCGCACCCCACCATCTTGCGGGTGTAGCGCGCAGTGATACATCTAATGCCTGTATGCGCTGTTGTTCTGGAAGCTGTTGTTCATATGCCTTTAGGAATTCACTTAGGTTAGTTAAACCATCAAAAATTGGAGTGTCAGTCAATTCTGTGCCAATCCATCGAATGGATTTAGTCATCATGGCGCAACGTCTTGTAGAAACCTCATGTAAGCGATTCTGCCAGTTTTCCAATCCTGCATCTGAGTCTGATGTGCATGAACTATCGCATCGCCAGCTGATATGGCCATCTGCTGTAGGATTGACATAGTCACTCTGACTAGCAGTCATCTGATACAAACTTTCCATTTGGCGCACTTCTTCTTCTGCGAGAATGGGTTCTATATACCTTGGTCCTTGAATAGGATCAAGCGGTGCAATGACCCTAATCTGGTCGTCCTCGAAGGTCATCTGTCTTTTCTTCAAATTGATGACAGCCAAATTATCAAATGCCCAGTTTATACCTAAAAGTGCTGGGTAAGGTCTACTATCATCCAGGATTTTGATTACTTCAAAGTCTGCAGAACTTCTTACTCCCTCGATATCAATAGGTACATTGGGTAATCTGCCCAATGGAGAGACTCGTTGCTGGTTCGCGAGTCTTAGCTGGATGGGGGATCTTGAAAGTTTAGGACTTCCCATCTGTTCCCATGTCTGCATGGTGAGAACATTAACTTCTGAGCCCAAATCTAGAATGACTTCGTCCATCTCAAATGCTCCAATCTGCGCTGTGAGCCTCATCTCTTTTCCAGTTCTAATGTGACTCCCAATCTGGTGAATAGCACGCTGCGGCGTGTTGGTCGAAGCAAATTGTTGACATTTGTCCAATAGGTGTTGAAGTTCCATAGTTGCTTTTTCATTGCGCAACAACTTTAAGCAGTTCCTTAGAAAATTATCGATAGTACCTAGTGCATTTTCTTCATCAGGCCTTCCGGATGTAATGGCCTGTTCTTGTACCAGGTTGTCTTGTCTTAGCACTTGCGATCTAATATCATTATGCGGGGTTGCGACAGAACTTGAAGCTCTGGGATCTAAGAAATACTCTTGGGCTTGCTTGAATGCTTCTTTTTGCTTCTGCAGATTAAGTGGGGCTGGTTTAATATTAGCGCGGCGCACCCATTGCGTCGCTTGCTTTCCAGTTCCCGACTCTGGCGCATCAGTGGTTGCTCCACTGCGCGTCACGATATGAACTGTACGGTCTGCTTCCATTTTTTCTGCTCCAATCAATTGAATATTCTGGTTGACCTGTGGCGTCTTTGCTTGCATTTTAGTCAGCAATTGAGGGCATTCTTCAATGATATGATCATAAGATTTACAATATCTGCAAAGGGTTGTAGGGTTTTGGCAATCCCTTGCAAAATGACCTTGCGCTCAACAATTATAACAAGTGATCTGGCCTCTTCCGCGGCCAAAATTTGTTGTACGTCCGCGGCCTCTGTAATTTCCTGTGCGGCCGTCGCGAGTTTGGTCATACTGTGGACCTGTTGTGGGTCCTTGTACTTCTGACTGTACTCTATAAACATCGTGTTTCCTTTCCATCATAAGGTCATATGCTCTGCAATTGTTTTCATCATGGCCTACTGATTTACAGAAATTACAATATAGATTCTTTGGAGTTTGTACATATTTCTGCAGTAAGTGACATTCTTGTGGTCTATGACCTCTAGTTCTACAGATTTCACACCAAGGCCCCTGTGGCTGTGGTACAAGATTAGGTGTTCCAGTTGCAATATACTCTATGAAAACAGGGCAATGGTCCTTTGAATGACCTTGTGCTTTACATTTTGTACACCATATCTCCTCCTTATCATCCTTGCCTTTCTTAATATCATGCACTTGCAAGGTTAAGTTTGCTAATTGGTTCTGCAACTGCGCAACATCGTTGCTTGTTCCAGCAATTGGTGAAGCTTCTAGTTTCATAGCCATCTCTAGAGCTTGTTCCTGAGTAGTGAGATTCTGTTGCATAAGAGGAAGTCTAATGTGTGGAAGCAGCGCAGCAATGAACCATTCCTTATGCTGTTGTGGTGCAAACTCAAAGCTTACTTGATCTATCAGGGCTTTGAACTTTTGGTCAAAGTTCCATACTGACTCTATAGGTAACTACTTGATGTCTTTGAGCTCCGTTATGCACTGTGATTCTGATTTAGGTTTCTTAAATTCTCTAAACATTGCATTTCTTACATCAGCAAGCGTCCTATTCTGTGCTGCTGAGTATTTCATGAACCAAGTTAAGGCTCTTTCTCTTAGTGTGGTTGCTAACTGAACCAGTTTAACAACATCATCATTGATTTGCTTAATTGTCCAAATGGCTTCACATAGGAACCAGTGTTGCTCAGGGTCTTCTATCCCTGTTCCTCTAAAAGTTGGTAGTTTCATGTCATCACCCATCTTTCTTGTGCGAGGTTGAGATGGAGGTGCTGTAGCAGTTCCTCTGGGCTGTTTAAACAAAGGTGGTACAGAGGTACTAGAAGTATCGTGTGGGCTACTAGAAGGTGTTTCTGCGGAATTATACTGAGCTTCGTCTGGCTTTTGCGGTGTAAAAGGGTGGTAAGGGATATGAACACTCCCTTGTCTTTCTATGTGACTTGCTCTAGGAACTTGACTGTCTTCTAGGCTTGACTCAAAAGAATGTTGGTCAAGGCCTACTTTATATCGTTTTCCACTACGAGTGCAACCAATAACTTCAGGGTCACTATCAGAGTCTACGGACATTACTTGTCTATGCTATTCATCTGAAGCTATACATAGTTTTGCTTTTTCGTACAGAAGCATTTTAATCGATAAGTTCAAAGAATTCAGGAACTTACCTCTATGTGCTTGAAAGAAACTCCTCTCAGCTTCACTGAAACTCTTTCTTGTATCCACTGCAAACTCAGTGATGAAACCTTCCAGCAGACTATTCAACCAAAAGTCTACTGCGCGGGACACAGAATTGTCTACCCGCTTCAGAATACTGACTAGCTCAGGCGTCCAAGCGACTGGTCGATCAATATACGCAGTGGGTCTAGTATGTGCTAACTTGGCTATCCAAGCATGTAACTCAAGTGCAAATGTGACAAAGAAAATTTTGTGAAGGTCAGTATAGATATACTTCTGCAACCATTCTTCTGGCTGCAGTCTAGAGCTTCTATTTTCTTGTTCAACGAACTCTTTAGCCTTTAAATCGAACCACTCCTGAATTTCTGTAGCTGTAGGATTCCAGTAACACATTTGTGAGCTGAGCAAGTCTCAAGGAAACAGAACCATTTGTTGGCTCAACAACAGGGTTTAAAGCAACGGAACCATTTGTTGGCTTCAGGAACAATTTTCTACGTCGCAAAAATAGCAAGTCTCACAGTAACAAGTGACGAGGTAACGGAACCATTTGTTGGCTCCTTCTTTCTGGGTTTCGCCTCAATCTCACGGGTCGCTGAAATAACAAGTCTCATTCACGCGGCAACGGAACCATTTGTTGGCTGCTTTTTGGACAGACCCGGGTTTTAATGAAGCGCAGCAACAAAACCCCTTGGCGCACTGGCCCTCTCAGCAACGAGCTGCGCAGCAGCTCGAGGTCTCACCCGAAGTGGCTATGGGGGGGCTAAGGAATCAGATTTCCTTAACCCGGGTGACGCAGAGACTGTTCTTTCCTCCTTGGCGATTCCTCAAAGGTGAATGTCTGACCCTTCCAGACTTCCGAGCGCAACAGCGCTCAGGCTCCTGCTTGGCAGCGGAACTGCGCGGTACTTCCACTCCTGCGCTAGGACCTATTTTCCTCTGCGCCGATATTCTAAGTGTCGTCTCGCTAGCGCATCCGTCACAACAACAATTTCTCCTATCGCTGCGGCGACGTTATCTATCGAGTCCTTCGACCCTTAACGATTATAATTCCCAAGAAAGATTTAAGAACTTACTCAATACACTCCTAAAGATAATGCAATATTTCTGTAATTTGCTGTTAGCAAACTAAAACAGGTAATCACCTCAATCACAACATAACAATAGCGAGAAATATGAATTCCACCTCCATGGGGAAAAACCACGTCCACGGGAGTATCTTATATTAACCAGAAAATGATAGATTTATACAATATGCTGCGCACACAGCTGCAGCCTTAGATCTTTCCAGGAAACTCCACGCACACAGCTGGGAGCCCTTCTCTCGATCTATTCTCTTCCTCTTCGGAGATTACAATAGTTCAGACGTCGACTCCGACTGTCTGCAACTCAAGGATTAGCCTCACTGCTAACTAGTTCTAACTCCTGTTTTCTAGCAACACGGTAGAAAACCATCAACAAGATCGTAACAGAGGATGATCAGCACGATCGATCCTTCTTACATCTAGCCTCTACTATCGTAGCTAGCTCCCTCATAGTCTTAGCTAACTGACTCACTACTCAACTGACTAACCAACTAACTGACTCTCTAACCTCTACCCATTACAATTATTCATATATATAGGTGGCCATGGCGGTCGCACCTTTACAAAACTGTGGGCCTTTCCCAGTAGTAATCCCCAAAAATCCTAACCACGCACATGGCTCGGTGTACTGTAGGCGCCACTTGCAGTCATGTCGCCGCTTCCTGCAGGCTCCATGAATTTCGGCGCAGCTTATGGGTATGGGTGCCTCGTCCTTCGCCTTCAATGCTTTGGTCCATTGCTCCTCCTTGATCCGAGCAACCATAACTTCTGTACTTAGCTTTAAATGAGGGTAGCTGAGCCCTCTACTCCATTGCTTCATTGATTGTGGTAGCTGAGCTTTCTATTCAGCCTTCATTCTCTTCTGACATGCGCGCAAGCTCCATGATTTCCGGTCCGTGATCCGCGCTGAGCTCCTCCATCTGGCACCGTACTGCGCACTGTCTTCTTCTGTCCCCAAAATTGGTGCTTATTCAAAACTTAGCACTTTCTCTTCCATACTTGTGCTTTTTCCTCAAAATTCGCAGCTTTTACCATAGCTACGGCCTTGGCTCCAACAGCCCCATTAGTTTATTGGGTAGGACAGAACAAGTATAAATAGGGATCGAGAGATCTCTATTTGATCATTCACTCACACACTTCTCTCATTCCGAAAGTGGCGCACTTATGAGGAGGAGGCTCTGCTGCTAGGAGAAGACTATGTCTTGTATTCTAGTTGTATCATTGCTCTATCTATCTCTGAGGAAGTTATTGGGGTTTTTCACCTTTATAGTTTTCCCCAAGTAAACTCTGTGTCTCTTGTGTGTTTGCATTATTGTGTCCATGATTGATATGCTGTAGATTTGTTGTACATGTTGTTCTCTCAGTTAAGATCCTAGATCATATTGAAGTAAATTCTGAAAATTTAACATGGTATCAGAGCTAGCCTGAAAGAAGGCATGATATGCTATGTATGACACTTGTTGCACTTACGATGCTAGGGCTTGATATAGCAAAAACCAGTCATTATAGAAATTTCACTATAAATCCATTTTGGCAAAGTTTTCAGATCTGAAACTTTTACAGGACGAATATTAGATCCCCATGTACCTTGTGTCCAAAGGAAAACTTTTAATTCGTTGTACTTTGTGATTTATGATCTGTACAATATAGGGTTTCTACCTCTTCCAGATCTCAGTCATAAACAGGTGACCTTGGAAAAAAGGTCATAACTTGGGCTAGGAAGCTCCAAATGAAATTTTGTAAAAAGTGGCAAGTAGTAAATAGACTTTACTATCTCAAAAAAAGGTTTCAGAGGCCGAAGTTGAACCAGTGACATGTGGAATGTTGTACAAGTTCACTCTCTTGTTTTATCCCATAAACAGGTCACATTGCGACACTTGGCATAAATCTCTCTAAGAGAATCCAATTGAGGTCAGACCTGTTGGGATGGAAATATGACAGTTCAGGTTATCTCAAGAAAATGTTTCAGACTCTGTGGATTGAAAATTTTGGAGATACACAAGAAACAATCAGGTACATATTTCTGTCATAACATAATTATTTTTGAGCACCTTCATTCATGGCTTCCGGAATTTAGGGTTTTGAAGAAAGTTGGAATTTTTGTAATTGGAGACTACGGCTGAATGCCACTCATCAAAATAGAAATTTAGAGACCAAGTTCAGAATTTTTGGTTCGGCAGAAGACCGAGCTTGATTAGATCCTAGTTCGGGACTTTGATTGGAAAAGTGGAAAATTAGGGCTTCTACAAAAATGGGAATTTTTGAAATATGTGACCACGGCTGGAAGCTCCTCAGAAAAATAGAAGCTTAGAGCTTTGGATCAAACCTTTTAATTGGGTAGAAGAGTGGACTTCATCAAACCCTAGTTTGGGGTCATGTCTAGTGAATCTGAAAGTTTCAAAGGAAAAATTGAGGAATGAAACTTTGCAGTTTTCAAATTCTGAATATACAAGCTTGATCAGCTCATCAAGGCGCATATTTCTATCCTTTTGGAAGTTTGAAATTCAAAGTTTGAATTTTTGGGGTTTCTCTGACAAACCCTAATCCAGCTCCAGGTCTAGTTCTTGCAAATCAAGTGGATTGGGTTAATCCTAGAAGAAGATGGATTGGTCACCTGCATAAGTGAAGAAGTTCTTGTTTCATAGGGAGATGATGCTAAGGCCTTACATAAGAAGATTACAAGCGATCTCAACAGGTATGACTCATCGAGGTATGTTTCGAGATTTGTTCATGATTAAGTTTATGGTATATTTGTCTTCATGTTATTATGGTTAGTACAATTTTGGTTTTAGATTTGTCGTATCACCTTAACAAAATTATGAATGCTTGATAGAAGATATTCATTGATTAGGTTGTTGACACTTATGATTCTACTAATGCATTATGGTGTTGTATGAGGTTTATGTTTTCTGCTAACATAAAAGGTACACCAAAAAAGACAAATCATGTTCTACTTCAAGAACATATGATCATGGTGACATGAAGACAAAGATTCATCCATTGTCATGGATCACATAGAAGATCTACTTACGAGGTATGTATAACTTGGTTCTACAATGGTTAACTTATGAGACATGTAGGTTACTAGCACAAGTCACTGAAGAGAACCAGAACACATTATGCGGGTATGTTAGACATAACTAGCTAGCATGCTAATCCAGGTGTGTTTTTCCTATATCAAGCTAGAATCCTACCTTGTGTTAGGATCTTATACTGTTGTGTTGTTGATAATGATTATTCATGAAGTCATAGGTTTGAATAGTCATGGTTATATGCATATTATGTTTCTTACCATAATTGATGATATGAATAACCAGAAGAATCATGAAGGTATTGGTTTGAGTAATCATGGGTTTATGCATTGATGATTTAACTAATCAGAAGAGACCTATGATCAAATAAGAATATGCATGAGTAAAAGAAGACTTCCCTGAAACCTTGAATACTAATGTTTATTATCTCTGAATGATCATGACTATACATGTTTAAGATTATTGTGTTTTGATAGTATTAAGATTATACTAATAAATGTGTGATTATGTATAAGACCTCAAGGATAACATAATGATGATAATAATAAGCATGCATAGTGATTAAGGATGGATATAAGTTCAAGGACAGGTAATCCAATAAGCAAAGATCAAGAGGGAGCACACTCCAGTTGCTCGTACAAGAAAGCAAAGGAGCACACTTCAGTAGTTTTTGCAAGGATGCAGATATTCAGAGGGAGTCCACCTAGCAACCAAACAAAGATAAGTATTTGAATTGCCATTTATTACATAATGTTATTCAATGATGTATATGCTTATGTTCCTAGAATTAGGTTGTGTATTATGCATATTAGAATAGTTGCATTGATGAACAATATACTATTAATATACATGGGTAAGTGGCCTATGGCACTGTACAACATTCCATTGCTACTTATCTAGAATGAAACCTCTTTGCTGACATGTTAGGAGTTGTGTACACTCTTAGCAATGTTCTGGTTGAGATTGGAAGGCATCTAGAAAGTTACAGAATATGGATAAATATTGTATTGAAGCATTGGCTAAGATAATTACATGACTATATGACATATTTCTTTATGTGTAAGAATTTGTTCTGAAAAATATGAGATGTTTTCTAATCATGCAATTTAACATGTTGTGTAGGAAATATCGTATACCATCACCTACAAAAGAAGGACTACAACATTTGTTCAGCAACAAAGTTATCTATTGAAAATATTGAAGTTCCTAGGATCTAGGAAGAATTCCATGATTGAGGAGTACCAGTCAATCATGAAGATGTCTGGGATGCAGTCCCAAGACCTGAAGGGGAGTCTGTAGTGACTTCCAAGAGGATTTACAAGATCAACCATGTTGCAGGTGGTAGCATAGACACTTTTGCTCCTGTATCCAGATACACTTCCCTTAAATCAGTACTTGCTCTAGCTGTAGTGATGAAGAGGAAGATACACTTTCTTGAATGGTGCAACTACTTGGTTCTGAGACACATGACAGGGAGTCATATATGTGCAGAACTTGGTATGGTAGGATAGACAGCTTTCTATCCAGTTTGGGCTTTACCAAGAGTAAATCGGATTCCAACCTTTACTACAAGGTTGAGGAAAGCAATCCAGTGATACTACTTTTGTATATGGATGACCTGTTTGTAACAGGCGAGGATAGATTGATTGCCAACATGCAGGGAAAGCTTGCTGCCGAGTTCGAGTAGAAGAACTTGGGGATGATGCACTATTTTTTTTTGGTATGAAGGTGTGGCAGAGTGCAGATGGAATCTTCCTTGGACAAGGGAAGTATGCAGTAGAGATCCTGAAGAGGTTCGGGATGATGGACTGCAAGGCTATGGCCACACCTATGGCATCAAACCTAAAGCTGTTGTGTGATGCTTCATCTGAGCCGGTTGATATCACTATGTATTATGAGATGATTGGGTCCTTGATGTACCTGACGAACACGAGACCAGATATTTGCTTTGCGGTAAACACATTGAGCCAGTTCCTGATGGATCCGAGGAGTGTTCACCTGGTTGTTGTAAAGCATATTCTAAGGTACCTGAAGGGTACAGTTGATTATCAGCTCAAGTATGATGCGAATCAAAAGTTTAACCTGCAGGGTTATGTTGATTTAGATTGGGCAGGCAGTGCTGCAGATAGGGATCAGGTGTGATCTCTTGGTTTAGCAGGAAGCAGTCCTGCGTAGCACTGAGTATAGCCGAAGCAGAGTATGTTGCGATGGATGAGCAGGTTGTAGATGTATTGACCAAGCCATTGGCCAGAGTGCAGTTTGAGTATTTCAGAGAGAGGCTTGGTGCACTTCAGATCGAGGTTCCTTCCAAAGGGAAGTGATGAGTCCGGAAGATGCAGATGCACATGAGCTTTTCTGACATGGTTGATGTGTTCTCCCTTGGTCGTGATGTAATTTCTGAGCCATTTTTGACATGGTGGTAGATGTGTTCTCCCATGGTGAAAAAGTAAGGGTTGGAGCCTTCCCCGAATGGTAGTAGATGTGTTCTCCCATGTCGGTGGTGTAAGTGCTGGATGATGTGCATCTGGGATGTGATTCGTGGACGATGAGATGATCTGAAGAGGACCATGCTATGATGATCAGGAGGATCATGGATGATGAGCATCAGGACGATGCTCCAGTTACTACTCTGTATATGTATATGCATCATGTTGGATGCTTGTTATGATCAGCTGGATCATTTATGTATATATGCATCATGTTGGATGCTGGATATGATCAGTTGAATCATTTATGTATGTATGCATCATGTTGGAAGCTGGATATGATCAGTTGGATCATTTGTATGTATTTTGTATATGCATCATGTTGGATGCTTGGACCATGTATCTATATATGTATCAAGTGGATACTGAGATCATGTATGTTGATATGTATCAGGTGGATACATTGTGTGGATCATGTATCTGTGTATGTATCAGTTGGATACATTGTATGATCAGGTAGATCATGTATGATGATATGTATCAGGTAGATACTTGGTATGCATCAGGTGGATGCAATGTATGATCAGGATGATCATAGATGACAAGCTTGAAGATGTTGCTCCAGATGACATGCAGCAGGATGTTGCAGTGATGATGATCAGGATGATCATGTGTACATTAGGATGATGTATGGTGAGTATCAGGATGATACTTTATGGCCGTGGATCAGGTTGTGCAGATGAGCATGTTTGGGAGATCCTATAGGTCGGAGTTGTGTACCCGTAACAGCCTGGGATGCTCTTTCGAGACATTGCTCTGGGAGGAGATGTAATTTGTGCCCTGGGAGATTTCAGGTCGGAGTTGTGTACCCATAACATCCTGAGATGCTCTTGCGAGGTTTTGTCCTATGGCATGTAATTTGTGCCCTGGGAGATTTCAGGTCGGAGTTGTGTACCCATAACATCCTGAGATGCTCTTTCGAGGTTTTGCCATGACCACATGTTATTTGTGCCCTGGGGAGATTTCAGGTTGGATTTGTGTACCCGTAACATCCTGGGATGCTCTTGCTAGGTTTTGTGGTGACCATATGTAATTTGTGCCTTGGGGAGATTTTAGGTTGGAGTTGTGTACCCGTAACATCTTGAGATTCTCTTACTAGGTTTTGTGGTGGGGTCACATGTAATAAGTCCTGGAGATCCAAACAGGATGAAAAAGGCCTCAGATGCTCTTTCGGGTTCTTGCTAGGAAAGATAATCTTTAAAGGTTTTGTGATGCATGTAATAAGTCCTGAGGATTCCACAGTATGGCCAGTGATGACGAAGACCTGCAGGTGGTGGGCCTACATCCAGTATGAAAAAGGACTGGCTCTGTAGAACTTCCTATGACGAGTAGATTCAGAGATTGATTGAGATAGTAGTAGCAGTGACGATGACGATGATTCCAGGATGATGATTCGTTGATCATGATCCAGAGAAAAAGACTTGTGCTACTAAACTTGTGTCTAGAAATACCTTCCTAGTTAAGAGGGAGTGTTGATGTATATGTAACCTCAGAATGTATTTCATATATGTATATTGTATTCCTATAGAGATGTTATTATTCCTCTATACGGAAGTGTTGTCATTTATATTGTAAGTGTCGTAACTTATACTTGATGGGTTATTAGACCACCTTTTTGGGGTCAGCCCTGTATAAGTCATGTGGATCGAAGGGTTATTAGACCACCCTATTGGGGGTCCGCCATGTGGGTCAAATGGTTATTATACCACCAAGTGTGGGGTCATCCCGGATTAAGTTAAACATGGGTTAAGCTAGACATGTAGGCCCCATTAGTTTATTGGGCAGGACAAAACAAGTATAAATAGAGATCGGGAGATCTCTATTTGATCATTCACTCACACACTTCTCTCATTCCGAAAGTGGCGCACTTATGAGGAGGAGGCTCTACTGCTAGGAGAAGACTATGTCTTGTATTCTGGTTGTATCATTGCTCTATGTATCTCTGAGGAAGTTATTGGGGTTTTTCACCCTGATGGTTTTCCCCAAGTAAACTTTGTGTCTCTTGTGTGCTTGCATTATTGTGTCCATGATTGATATGCTGTAGATTTGCTATACATGTTGTTCTCTCAGTTAATATCCTAGATCAGATTGAAGTAAATTCTGAAAATTTAACAAAATCTCTCTCTCACTTATGCGCTAATCACAAGTGAGTGCAATGTGTGTTAAATGAGGAACACACCTCCTCTATTTACACACAAGTCTTACATCACTTTACACTAATTAGGTCGGCCCCAACTTTAACCACTGGGTTAAACACCCCATTACAACTGACTGGGCCGACCCCTCTAGGGTGGTCTAATAACCCTTTGACCCACATAACACATACAGGGCCGACCCCCACTAGGGAAGTCTAATAACCCAAGTTACCACATTCTGACGGAGGAATAAACATCTCCGGATATACAATAAGGTCTTCACAGAGGAATGAAACATCTCCAGAAGAATAAAGTACAAATATAATATTCTTAGAAGTTACAATATTTCAACACTCCCCCTTAATGAGAAGGATATTATAACAACATCTGCAAGAGCAAGGAGTCATCAACATCATACATGATACATCTATAAATCATTAGAAGCTTTCTTTATACATCATCAGTAACTCAAGAAGTTACTGGAACATCAACATCTTCAGTACTGAATCTTCATCTTCTGTAGCACTCGAACAACTATAGTAGCATCATCATCATATGGATCACTCGATCAACAGCCTCATCGTCTGCATCAACCGATCAACATCATCATCTGGATCACTCAATCAACAGCCTTATCATCTTGATCAACCGATCAACATCATCATCTGGAGCCTCACGATCAGCAACATCATCATCTATACCATCATGATCAGCAACATCATCATCTAGACCATCACGATCAACAACATCGTCATCTAGATCATCACGATCAGCAACATCATCATCTAGACCATCACGATCAATAGCATCGTCATCTAGATCATCATGATCAACAACATCATCATCTAGATCATCATGATCCATAGCATCGTCATCTAGATCATCACAATCAACAACATTGTCATCTAAATCATCACAATAAACAGCATCGTCATCTAGATCATCACGATCAATATCTGGATCCTCTCGATCAACAGCATCGGCATAGCAGCATACTCTACAATGTACAAGATCCTATTATGGGATGATCAATCCCTCTCACTTTAGGGCACCTATCCAAGGATGATGCAATTCTGATCCACTTACAGGATGATCAATCCCTCTCAATTTAAGACATCTCTCATGTCTATGGACGATGCAATCTAGATCAACTTACAAGATGATCAATCCTTATCACTTTAAGACATCTCACCATGTCTAGGGACGATGCAATCTCGAATCAACTTATAGGATGATTAGTCCTTATCACTTTGAGACATCTCACCATGTTTAGGGATGATGCAGTCCCGAATCAACTTACAGGATGATTAATCCTCATCACTTTAAGACATCGCACCATGTCTAGGGACGATGCAATCCCAAATCAACTTACAGGATGATTAATCCTTATCACTTTAAGACATCTCACCATGTCTAGGGATGATGCAATCCTGAATCAACTTATAGGATGATTAATCCTTATCACTTTAAGACATCTCACCATGTCTAGGGACGATGCAATCCCGAATCAACTTACAAGATGATTAGTCCTTATCACTTTAAGACATCTCACATGTCTAGGGACAATGCAATCTTGAATCAACTTATAGGATGATTAATCCTTATCACTTTAGGACATGAGTCCAAAGATGATGCAATCCTGTCACGTACCTTTTGAACCAAACGCTCAGGGACGATGCAGTCCTATCATGTACATTTTGAACCAAACACTCAGGGACGATGCAGTCCTATCATGTCCACTATGGACCACTTTCTCGGAGACATATGTCTACGGATCTCTTTTAGGAAATGTTTCTAGGGATGATACAATCCCACCTCGTCCACTTAGACAAAGTATAAGGACCATATATCGATCTTATCGTCAGAACCGGTGACCTCATCATCGACCTCATCGTTGGAACAAGTAACCTCATCATCGATACAAGTATCCTCATCATCAATACAAGTATCCTTGTCATCAATACAAGTATCCTCATCATTGATACAAGTATCCACATCATCAATACAAGTATCCTCGTCATCGATACAAGTATCCACATCATCAATACAAGTATCCTCATCATTGATACAAGTATTCATATAAATACAGTATCCACATCATTGAAACAATATCCTCATCAATAGAGTATCCATATCAACGATACAGTATCCACAAAATATCATTATCGACCATATAACTCCCCCTTTTGAGGAGTGTCCTTCTGAACCACACCAAGATTGTCTCGGAAATACTCAAACTCTTCTCAAGATAGAGGTTTGGTCAATACATCAGCAACTTGTTCGTCAGTGCTCACATACTTGAGCTTGATAGCTCCTTTCTGCACCATACCCTATATATAGAAATATCGAATCTCTATGTGCTTTGACTTATCATGGAACATTGGATTCTCTATCATCTTTATACAACTCTAGTTCTCACATGGGATCACAGTGGGGTCCATCTCTAAGTCAAACAACCCTGATAACTATTTCTAAATCCATACCGCTTCACATCTAGCAAAGTAAGTAGCTATATATATATTCCACTTCAGCTGTGCTAAGAGCCACACTTAACTGCTTCCTGATAAACCACGAGATCATGGCAGATCCCAAAAAATAACATCCACCTGATGTGCTCTTCCTGTCTGATACAGTTCCTTCCTGGTCAGCATCTGTGTAGCCATACAATATGAAGTCATGATATCCAAGACAACATAGACCAAAGTCTATTGTACCCTTTAGGTAGCTCATCACATGCCTAGGTTCCACTAGATAATGTCTCAAGGTGTTTCACAGCAAAGCATATATCCGGCCTTGTATTCTTCAGATACATCAATGACCCAATAATCTGTCTGTACAGAGTCAGATCCACTAACTCTGATGAGTCATCAGTTAACAGCTTCAAATTGGAATCCATGGGAGTGGCCATGGCTTTATATTCCAACATATCAAATCTTCTCAAGATTTCCACAACATACTTTCCCTAGTTGAGAAAGATTCCTTTTGGGCCTTGCCATACTTCCAGACCTAGGAAGTAATGCATCAATCTGAGATCTTTCATCTCAAATTCTATAGCTAGCTTCTTCTTACTTTCCATGATTTGTTTCTCATTCCCTGTCAGAAAGAGATCATCCACATACAGTAATAGTATGACAGGTTCATCATCCATAACCTTAAGGTAAAAGTTAGGATCAGCGTTACTTTTGGTAAAGCCCAATCTTGTCAAGAAGCTATCAATTCTCCCTCTGTGACTGAACATCATTCACACTCTGTAATGAGTGATCTTCAGCATATCTATCCGTGCCATCTCTCATCAGATGGGTCTACTGATATGGGCCTCAAGATCATTCGAAATCTATGGTGAGTTCCTTCTTGCATCCATGTCATCTGTATATAGAAACCATCTTCAACCTTGTAGTAAAGGTTGAAATCCGCAACACCCATGGTGATCATTAAGCTCATCAAATGACTATCGATCGTGGGTACCCGTACAGAGATTTCTTCAATTGAATCCTAGGAGTTTTCTTGATTCACACTTCTTCTTTAATTACACCCTTAAGAGAATGGTCTTATCTAGCAACTTGGAGAAAACATCTTGTCATGATCCTCTTTCTCTTTCTAAGAGAATCTTCTAGCCACGAGCCTTCTATAGTATGTTTGATTTGTAAATCTTCTTGTTTGAACATGCATCACTTGTTCAGTGTTCATCATTCTTCATGATCTTTCCTACAAATCAAAATTAAGTATATGATTAGTAATACTCCATAATCATCAAATCATGTTGACATGATAACCTATTATGCATACAGATATGATTTACATAGTTATGTAACTATCTTGACCAATACTTTAGCACAACACTTTTCCATATCCTATATGCATACAGTGGCTATCAAGATGCCTTCCATCTCTACCAGAGCATACTATCAAGAGCGTGCATAGCTCTCAGCATGTCAGCAAAGAGGTTTCATTCTAGACAAGCAACAATGGAATGTTTGTCCAACTTACCAATCATATGCATATTGGTAGTATATTGTTTAATGCTGTATGAATTTTTACACTCAGCAAGATATATTCTAGGAATACAAATATGCACACAACTATTACAAGCAATATCATTTACTATTTCAGAGATTCAAATAACAACTCAAATACTTATCTTTTATGTTTGTGTGGTTGCCTCCCGCTTAATCTTCTATTCATTCTATACCACTATGCATGCTCAAGTGTGCACTACTGTCATCCTCATGATCTCATACACAAACATACATTCATTAGTATAATCTCAATATTATCAAAACATTATAATTCTAAATAATCTTAAGTATGTATGGTCATGATTATTTCATACACAGGTATAATTACCTAAGATCCTAACAATGTAGGATTCTAACTTGATATAGGAAAACATACTTGGATTATCTTGGTTATGTCTTAACATACCCAAACAATATCTTCTTTGTTCTCTTCAATGATTTAGAGACCTTGTGCTAGAACCTGCATATCTCATAGGTTAAGCATAATAGAACAAAGTCATACATACCTCGTAAGTGGAGCTTCTATGTGATCAAAGATTATGAATGAATTTTTGTCTTTATGTCATCATGGTCATATAACTTGGTTTCTCTTTCTTGATGTACCTATATCTTGTTAGTAGACAACATCATCCTCATACAACACCACGGGTGCATTAGCACAGTCATATAACCTTGATCAAAGAATGTCTTCTATTATTCACATGCATTCATACTTTTACTAGGGTGATAAGACAAATCAAGATTGTACTAACCTCAATAATATGAAGACAAGCATATCATAAACTTAATCATGAACAAATTTCAACACATACCTGTATCTTCTCAAGTCATACCTGTCAAGATTGCTTTTAACCCAATCCACTTTGATTTGTTGAAACTGGATCTGGAGCTGGATTAGGGTTTGTCAGAGAAACCCTAAAAATTCAAACATTGAATTTCAAACTTCTGAATGGATGGAAATATGCGCCTTGCTGAGCTGATCAAGCTAACATACTTCAATTTTGAAATCTCCAAAATTTGACCCCTCGAAATTGCCTTTGAAACTTTTGGATCTTCTGAACAGGATCCCGAACTAGGGTTTGATGAAGCCCACCCTTCTGACCAGTCAAAAGGTTCGATCCAAAGCTCTAAACTTTGATTTTTCTGAGGAGCTTCCAGGCGTGGTCACAGACTTAAAAATTTTCAACTTTTGCATAAGCCCTAATTTTCCACCTTTGCGATCAAAATCCCGAACTAGGGTTTGATCAATCCCACCCTTCTAACCAACCAAAAATTTCGATCTTGGTTTCTAAATTTTGATTTTGATGAGGAGCATTCAACTGTGGACTCTGATTCCAAAAATTCCAACTTTCTCTGAAATCCTAATTTCCCACAGCAGTGATGATTAAAGAATGAAGGTGCTCAAAATCCAAATCTATTTTGACATAAATATGCACCTGATTGTTTCTGGTGTAACTCCGAAATTCTGAATCCACAGGTTTTGAAACTTCTTTCTATGGTATCCCAACTTTTCCTCTTTCCAACTTCATAGGTCTGACCTCAATTGGATTCTCTGAGAGAGATTTATGCCAAGTGTAGCAAAGTGACCTGTTTATGGGATAAAACAGGAGAGCGAACTTGTATGACGTGCCACTTGTCACTGGTTCAACTTCGGCCATTGAAAAAGTTACCTGAGAAAGTACAGTCCATTCACTACTTGCAACTTTTTACGAAATTTCATTTGGATCTTCCTAGCCCAAGTTATGACCTTTTTTCCTAGGTCACCTGATTATGACTAAGATATGGAAGAGGTAGAAACCCTAACTTGTTTTGATCATAACTCACAAAGTGCAGCGAATTTGAGGTTTTCCTTTGGACAAAAGGTACATGGGGCTGTTCTCCACAACTTGTAAAGGCTTCAAATCCTGAAACTTCTCCAAAATGGATTTATAGCGAAAGTTCCACGATCACTGTTGTTTGCTATATAAAACCCTAACCTTCAAATTGTCGCAAGTGAAGCAAGTGTCTTAAGTGCCATACATTTCCTTCCTTCAGGTTAGCTCTGATACCATGTTAAGATTCAATATGCTAAGACAGAAAATATCAGCATTGCATTCCATTTCACAACAATAGCATATACATGATCACTAAAAGAACAACAAGCATAACATAAACACAAGAGACACAGATTTTTCCTGGGAAACCCTCATGGGGTAGAAAACCCAGCAAAGCTTCCTCAATATAGATGACCAACAAATACAAAGATGTAATCCACAACCATGATCTCCTTCTCCTCCATAGCAGATCTGTCTCTCACTTATGCGCTAATCACAAGTGAGTGCAATGTGTGTTAAATGAGGAACACACCTCCTCTATTTATACACAACTCCAACATGACTTTACACTATCTAGGTCGGCCCCAACTTTAACCACTAGGTTAAACACCCCATTACAACTGACTGGGCTGACCCCTCTAGGGTGGTCTAATAACCCTTTGACCCACATAACACATACAGGGCCGACCCCCACTAGGGAAGTCTAATAACCCAAGTTACCACATTCCGATGGAGGAATAAACATCTCTGGATATACAATAAGGTCTTCATGGAGGAATGAAACATCTCCGGAATAATAAAGTACAAATATAATATTCTTAGAAGTTACAATATTTCAACAAAAGTCTTCTTAATGGGTGTCCTTATAATAAAAATGTTGTTCGAGGAGGAATCTCTCTTTGCAATATAGCAGCACATAGATTTTTCCAGGATCACAAGTTTATACTTCAACAAACAATTTATCATTCTAGATAATACATTAAGCAAAATGAAATATCAGATGGAAACAAACACATGGAAAACTAAAAAAACAAGAAATATTTCCCAGTTATCTCGTAAATCTTATCTTTTATTAAATATTTCATGGATTCTTTTAACTTTTGGTCACCCGAGTCAGCTAAGAGTTAACTTGAGTATAGGTTTAGGTTTTCCCGCTTATTGAAGCTTCCTTTCTTAACCGAATCACTGCCACAAGAAATAAAAAGAGAGGGGTGCAGTGACTCATTAGGGGTTAGGACTTGGAGTTTTTCTCCAATTTTTACCTAGGAAGGGTAGCTCTTAGAGGCACGTAGAGGAAGTAGAAGGAAAATGTTTGCAAGTTAGATGCACTCACTATGTAATACAACTCAACTTCAACCTCACTGAATCCTTTCAAGCTTAGCATTTTCTACCTGCATCTTCTTTGTTTGTGTCGATTTTACTGCGTCTTTTTCTAACTAACCTTATGATATTTGAGCTAAAACATTGTCCATGCTTTGTAGAGACGTCAAGCATTAAAAAAACATTAGTTGGTTGCACATCAATGTTGATTCATTCAAAAATATGTTTGGCTCATTATTTTCTTTGTTTAGTTAATATTCATGATTTTGTATCTTTTCCCAAGTTATATATGTCCATAGACGTTTTTATTTTAGAATTTGGGGTGGAGTACGAACTATGCTTTTCTAGGATTGTATGAGGATGAGACAAGTGTACTGTCCATATTGATTCTATCGCAGTCTTTCAAAATTTGAAATAAACAATTAAAAATAGAAATAATAAGTGGTAGCTAATGGATGAATAACTAGTAGCAGATGCATGGATAACTCGTAGCTCATGAATGAATAACCAATCATCCATGGCATATAACTAGAAGAACATGAGAGATTATATATATATATAATGGTTGATGCATGAATGAATGGATAACTATTAAGAGATAACTTATGGTGGCACTTAAGTGGTTGTTCTAGTATTATAACAAAGGCATAAATCTTGATTTACATTTGTCTTCAGGTTAATGATCTCACTTTCATTTATATGCAATTGTTTTATTCCTATTTATCTTAAGTTATATATTATTCGTATTTCATTTCTCAACAACAAATGTTATATATTATTTGTGTTTCATTTCTCAACATCAAATGTATATAAGCATAGGGTATCAATCCCATCTCTTCCCTCCTAGATGCACGGGAGTTCAAAATTCCGGTGTGGAAATGTACCATTCTCCACAACAACATTTTGGGAGACCATACTAGGAAACAATCGTTCAATGGTTTGTTGCCTAGCCTTGTCTAGTTTTTATTTTTATTTTTATTTGGTATGCATTATGATTTCATTCATTTTTGCATGTCATCATGGCCAAAATTAAACCCATGATTAATTGATTTTCCTTCCATTTCATTTCGATGGCTTCGCCATATAACCTAGATAATCTCATCCATCATTATGGAATCTTTTCCATGGAAGGAGATAAGTCTACCCTTGGTTTATACCTTCACCATTGAATCTCACTCACGTAGTCAAACGTTTACTTTCCAAATTCAAATGTCGTTTCCATATTTTTCAGGGTGATGGGACTATTTTAGGAGATGAATAGCTTCGCACATTCTCAAATGTTTGCACCACCTTAGACTCAATGATAATGGGAACTGCATGTTATTATTTAAGAAATTCCTTCATGGTCATGCCATGTATTTATTTTCCTCGTACCTACTTGACGAATGCATTTCCACCTAATGCAATATTTCATATTGATTCACCTCGAGTTTTGACCATATAGATAATCCTTATGATCACCTTAAAAGATATAATCTATTATGCATGAAAAAAAGGAAACCATTAGGGATTTCAACCTTAATTTTATCAAGCTCTATAACTACATTCCTAAATTTATTTGCCTAACCAACCTAGCTTCTATATTACATATTATTATCTCCTATATCATATTTACCGATGGTGATTGGAAGTCTAGAAACATGTTAAAACTTTAGAGGTTGGTTTGTTTACATGTCTAGATTTTCAAGAGCAATGTCTTAGAACATGCTACTTTCTTGAAGGTTTTCACTCGCATGAAGATGTGCCATTTGTCATGCATGTCATTCAATACTTTTAGGCCCGCATGCTCTCCCTTGAGTAAAGAATGTGAGAAAATGCTCATTCTAATAATGTCTTAGAAGTCATTTCCCTAAAACCTCATCAGGACCACAATCCTTAGAATTTAACCATGCCTTTCATTCAACTAATAGGGGCCTCTATGAGGGAAATAATAATAAGAAATAATCTAATTTATTTTCTACTCTTCGCTTTCCTTTAATAATTGACAAGAATCCGCAAGTTAACCATTTAAAAATTTAAACTGGTCTCTATCCTTCTATCTCCTTTAATAATGAGTTTTTCCATGAAAATACTATTGGCGATAAAGTGATGATGTGAATAAGGATTTATCTTCTCTTGATGACTCCTATGCACTTGATTTCGATAATACTCTCCATAATCCTTTCCTTCGCTCAAGTGATGTTGAAGATATTGATAGTAATACTCATGCTCCAATTGATATTTGTTTAATTTCCTTTTATAACTGAGGCCTTCCCATATTCACAAATCCCTTGTTTCAAGATCAAATCTATTCTTTGGATGATCCTATGATGAATGAGGTGGAGTTAATTCCAATGCATAATGAATGTCCTATGAATAATTTTATGTTATCATTAAATATTTTAGTAAAGCAGTAAATTATGATGTATTTCACTGCAATTTTTTATTTTATAATCAAGGAATTATTGGAAATAAATGCATTGAAACTTTGATTTTTGTAGATCATGATGCACATGTGCATGTAAATAATTTAGTTTTGAAATGCATTTCCAATGTAAAAGATCGTCAAATTTTGCAATATGGCATCCAATGTTTCTAGAGCTTGAAAGGCCTCTTTCTTACCTATCATAGTCTTGTTGGTTGGCAGGTCAAATTCTTATCCTTGCATGATATTTTCCATGTTTATAACCTTTCATGTAAGATGAAATATGCATTTCTTTCTTCTAAATTTCATCCTACTTGAAGAGACACATCCTCTTTAATCATTTATACCAGGGTATTTTTTAAGGATTCTAATAATATACTTAAGTATAGTATTCTAGGCGATTGTTTTGGATTGGAAAACACATATATATAGATAGGTAGGATAATATTAAATATAAAACATATAATTTACTACAAAAACTTGTAAATTTTGGCGAATATTATATATATATATATATATATATATATAATATTCGCCAAAATTTACAAGTTTCAATAGTAAATTATATGTTATATAGGCGATATTAGAGACTAAAAATGACCAAATAGAGAATTTATTTATTGAAAAAAAAAACTCCAAAAAAATAGCCAATTGGCGAAATTTTGCCCCTAAAAATTTCCCTGAATTTTATACATAAATAAAACTTAAAAAATAAAACATATTTATCTTATTTTGAACATTTGTGTTTTTCTTTTATTTCCTTTTATGTTTTTGAGCTTTTTTATTTTGAAATTTAGTTGGTTTATCCACATGAGTGTAGTACTCGCCATTTCTTTGATCTTTTCCTTCGATTTGTTTTCAATCATGTTTTACTTTCTTTGGCATAAATGTTATCGCCACCCAACAGTTTTCAACCTTAGTTTGGGATTGAACGAAATCGATGGTAAGAAGGCTATCTTGTATTTGCATATTAATAATTTTGATTTCCAACATTGTGATGAGTACACGTAAACAAAATCACTAAATATCGCAATATTGTTAGGATAATTAATATTCTAATCCTTGTCCACCTTAGTATTATTTTCCAATTCCTAGTATCGTATGATGTATTCCGCCCTAGTGGTGTACATATGTGTTGGCACCTATAATTTTTTTGCACAAAGCCGAAGGGAAGGACTGACTCCACTGGTGAATTCCATGAAGAGATGGTTAAACCCCCCTCCATAGTCATGTCCAGGTTGCTAAGGCCAAAAAGCAGCTTAGCTGGAAAGGAAATAATGAGAAAAAATAAAGGGTTTGGGCACTTTAGGCATAACGAGCTAGCCCAAATAATAAAAAATGGGTAAAAAAGCCAATAATCTATAGTTCGAAAGAAAATAAAGTGAAAGTTAAAGCTTAGACAAGTCCCAGCTGTTGATTGGGTGCGCGAAAGAGATCCACGACCCCCAATCACCATCACATCGTGAAGTTGCACGGAAAAGAGAACAGGAAGGTGGTCGTGAGGGATAAACCACCCGAAAAAATGGCAGTCGGAGGAGCCCTCGCATGAGCATTTCAGCGGTAAGTCAAAACTGCCAGAAGGCTTGCGATACCATCGGATCGGAAAAGCAAGGTAGAAGATCAACGGAGCAAGTTGCATGGTCAGAGATCCGATGGTGTGAAGGACAAGTTGTCACATCAGCATGGAAGTCAAGGTAGATCAACGGCTCGTGACAGAAGGGGGTCAAATCTATGGCTAGCAGATATAGGAGATGCAAGGTTGATAACATAGTGGGCTCTACCGGCGAGAATGCTGAAAACTAGACACTTGGATAGCTCCCCACCATACATACATTAAAGGACAAGATCAACTCTCCTCGACGATTTTCGCAGGGTGAAAGAACACCCCAAATAAGCAGAGAAGGTGGTTGCGAGGGTGCATACCATCTGCCAGGTGTCACCACCTAAGCACCTCGCGAAGAAGATTAAGTGGTAACCCAAAACCAGAGCTCGGGTAGCGATACCACCATACCCTTATAAGATGTTAGATATGATGGATGGCTAAGTTTTAAAGACAATAGAGGATCCTACGGTGGAGATGAAAAGATGTCAAATCAGAAAAAGTTAAATGAGAGATCGGATCAATGGACTATAAGCAATGCCCAACAGTTCGACAGACGGAAAAGAGGGACAGCTGGCGAAGGTGAGTGGAAGTTATTCAGAAAAGTTATATATATATATATATATAACGTGGCATGTGTAAAATAGACATTTCTTTCTTGGACCTGTCGGAGTTGGAAGCTTCCGGAAGCGCAGAAGCTGAAAAGGACGACAGGGAGAATGTCTCTCTCAAGCTTCCCGTGATAGGTAGGGTTCCAAAACCCTTTTGTTTGCAACGTGCAATCTGTTTTATAGTTGTAGAATGGAAAACGAACAAGTTTCTACTAGTTCTAAGGTCAGAACGACTCTAGAAGATAGAGACTGTGATGTGTTTTACCCATACCTTCGGCTCCCTATACCAAAAGTTAAAAGAAGGATGAAAGCTCTGCATGAACAAGGGATAGATGTCCATAGGGTCCATCGGTCCTTTTTCATCTTCTTTTGCTTGGAACAGATAATGCCTTTCCCGGAGTTTGTGTCATGGTGTTCATTGAATTACTTAGAACCCCAACAAGTAATAATGAATGCAAGGAGGTCTAAAATCATCTGTTGTGTTGATGGTGTCATCATCCGAAGTACCCTTGCCGTGCCCAACTTACCAGCCCTAATTTTGAAAGTTTGTCTGAAGAAACAATCCTTACTCTATATAGGCAGATTTCCCCTGAAATCCGTAAAGCTTTCCTTGCCACTTGTTTAAACCTTGATGTAGAGATTACAGATACCCCTTACCCGCTAGACATTAGCCTTTTTAATGACCACACCCAGTTGGTTTTTTCTTTGATAGCACAATTTTTAGGTTTAGACTCAGACTTATGGATAACTGAAGTACATCTGAGCCTATTATTCAGGATTAGTGTTAGTTCCCTGGAGGCAGGAAGTGAGTCAGTACCATCCCTCAAGTTTGAGGAATTTTTGGTAGAAAAAATCCATGCACAGTTGAGTTGTTTTGAAAATACCTGATTCTTTTGCTTTCAGGCATATTTGACTAAGATGATTTTGCATAGCAGTGAAGACGAGTTATGTTTCTCTCAGATACGCTTTATAGGGAATTTGGAGGATAATGTTTTCAATTACATGAACTATATTCTATCTGCTGTGTACAAAGTTATGTTTGAAGAGGAACTACCTAGAGTGCTACAAGAAATGCAAACTATGATGCAGTTGAAAGATGAACTAGCCGTGGGTGACTGTTCTTGTTGAAAGATGCCACAATGATAAGGGTGTATGGTTTTGTACATGAACCATACTTTTTGCCAGCATTTTTAACCTCGAGGGTTTTTTCCCTTGAATTCGTTCGGCAAAGGCTAATTGCAGAAGAGGAATAGTTTGGGCAATATAAGAAAGGTTCTGATATAAAGCTTCCTTGGCAAGTTGGCCCTTTTATTGTAAAGTTTAAAGAAGTTGTTAGTGCAGTGGAGAAATTGTTGAGAAATATGGGGTTCAGAAAAGATGTAGCAATCGCATATGATCCTCTACATATCATAGCCGAAAGGAAGAAGAAAAATTGTTTGAAGGCATTTGAACACCAAGAAGCTGAAGGATTGTCGAAGGGGTGAAATTTATTGCAATATGAGCCCGAAGAGGAAGATGAACAAGATTTACAAGTCCAAGATTTGATCGTGACTGATGATCCTATGGAAACAGACAAGCTACTTAACACTCTGGAGGTAGGCAGGAAGAGAGAATTACAAGAAGTCATTGAAACAGAAGAAGAAGAAGAAAGTGAAAAGAAAAGACTAAGATTTGAAACACTAGAAGAATCAGCTGTCCTGATAGGTAGTATAGAGGAGTAGAAAGAGGGGTTATCAACCCCAGTTATCCAAGTCCAAGAATATAAATTCCAAGATGCAGTAGGAGGGAGTGAGGACAGTAAATTTCCATCCCAAGAAGATATGTTTAAGTGTCATGGGAAAAATAAACTGGCATCTGCACAGAAACTTTTTGAACTAATTCCCACAGTAAGGAGTTTGTATAAAACAGAGGCGTCTTTGATGACGAGCAGGGATATCAAGACACACACTTTCAATCTAATGATATCCAATAAAGAAAAAATGACAGAAGCAAGAATAAACTGGAAGAAGATACCCTTGCCAGACAGGATTCAATTTCACAGGAAAATTGGAGAAGGTCTATATGATGACTTAGTGGAAGCGGCCTTGAAGATCTCTAATTTGGAAGTCACTGTAAATAAAATGGATGCCCAGTTAAAACATGAAAGGTCAGAGAATAAAGAACTTCAACAGCATGTCAAGAAACTGCAATTGATTTAATTGAAAATGATGGCGGGGGGCAAAGCAAGCTAGAAACTGTTAAAAGAGATAGATAATTTGATTCAAAACCTACATAAGAGAATGAAAATTCCCAACACCCAGTTGATACAAGCTCCTGAAGAGACAAAGTTAATACAAGAAAAAGAAGATTTAAGCAGGGAGATCAGCAATAATAAAGTGGAATTGCTAAGGTTTGCAGAGAAAGAGGGATGCTGGGAGAAAGAGAAGATGAGTTTGAAGAGTCGAATTGAAGAATTGAAGAGCAGTTTGTCAAATATATGTTCACAGCAGGGAAGCGAATGCTCGAATAAGGAGAAGGATGGTACTGACAACGTTGTATAGGCCATGTCCCAGAATCAACCTAAAGGAGGTTGAAATACGAGAACTAAAGGACGAGAATCAAAGATTGAAGGAAGAAAATAACGAAAGGGAAAAAGGGACAAATGCCCTACAGGAAAAATATAAGGAATTGGTAGCGATTAACAACAGGTTTTCTCAGTAGATTACAGGGAGAACAACTATGCAGGGGTGCAAGCATTTGATTTGGGATTTAATTATATAGGAAGCTGAGAGGTTCAGACCTTATCTAGATCTCATGAGGACAAAGGAGAAGATAGTCACTGATGTCTTTAAGAGCTGCACTACCATGAAGGAAAAGCTGCACAAAAGGCCAAAGGAGACTGCATATAATGCTACAAACTTTTTAAATAGTTTGACAAATAAGGATGTCATAGATTTGAGCATCAAGGACAGGGTCACATCCATTGCGGAAGCAAAGTGAATCCTAGGGAAGTATGTGTTAGTCGAAGCTGTAGATGCCAAAGCAAATGAAATGAATGAACAGTTAACAGAGTTCAAATGATAGTTTGGCGGACTAGTAGAAAAAGGATTTCTTGCATTTTGGGATGAAAAGCAAAAATGGATTCCCCAAAGTGAACATAAAAAGTTGATGATTAATATATGGATGGATCATTCCAAGTTTAAACATCTGAGCTAGCCACTTTCAGGGAAAATCCTGATGGACAAGATGGACAAAGAGTTTGAGATGTTGTACAGATTGATCTCTATTGGTGAAGGACTTCCACCCATCTCTTCTGTCGATCACCTTGACATAAGGGTCCTGGAGAAAGAGATGACAAGTTATGACATCCCTACACCTGAACTTTGGGTACCTATAGAGAAATACAGAAAGATGAAATATACCTATCACGCTCCACTGGAAGCTGCTACCTCTTAAATTTTGGATCTATGCATTTTTTAAATATCATTCTATTTTTTGATATGAAAGTTTGTAATATATTTAGGATTTTGATTTTCCAAGATGTGGCAGTGGGTTGCCCATTATGTAATGAAGTTTCACCATTAGACAGATACTTTAAATATCTTTTATTGCTTAACAGCATACCGGCAAATGCAAGAAATGTTGAATATTGTAACTTCTAAGAATATTATATTTGTATATTATTTATTCCGGAGATGTTCCATACCTCCGATGTGATTATACTATGAATCCGGAGATGTTTATTCCTCCGAATTGGTTGTGGTAACTAGGGTTATTAGACCCACCATGTGGGGGTCGGCCCAGTCAGTTATAATAGGGTATTTAACCTAATGGTTAAATACGAGCCTACATGTACTTGTGTAAAATACATGTCAGTGTAGTGTATAAATAGAGGAGGTATGTTCCTCATTTGATACACTCACTCACTTGAGAGAGGCGCACTTGTTTGGGAGATCTGCTAAGGAGACAAAGAAGGAAGGAGCACATCTTGTAATTTGGTTGATCATCTTATTGAGGAAAGCTTTGCTGGGTTTTCTACCCCATGAGGGTTTCCCAGGGTATATTCTGTGTCTATCTTGTGATTATGTTTCTTTCAGTGATCTTGCTAGTCTATTTGGTTTAAAATTAACATGGTATCAGAGCTAGACTGAATAGGACATCTTTCACAAGGTAAGAATACCTCTCTCTCTCTCTCCGGTGAAGTTAGGGTTTCAGCCCAAAGTTGGTATTATTGATTTTTGGTTGCATGGCTGGATATCCCTTTTCAATGCCTTTCTTTTAAGCCCTAGATCGAACTTTTTGGTTCGGTAGAACTCCAGGAATTCCAAACCCTAATTCTACCAAAAGTGCGATACGTCAGAATTTGGTTTCAGAAAAAAGTTGGGATTTTTGAATTCTGATTACATGGCTGGATAGCCCTTCTCAAGAGCATTCTTTTGAGCTATAGATCGAACTTTTTGGTTGAGTAGACCTCCGGGAAAGTCAAACCTTAATTCTACCAAAAGTGCGATAAAATTCTATTCCAGATTCTGGAAAAGTGAAAAGTAACTTTCCAGGTAAGTCTACTTTGTCTCTTGGACTCCCCCAAGAGAAGATGGCTCCAAACACTAAGTTTGAAGACAAGCTAGAAGGTATAGAAAATTTTCGGGCATGGAAATACAGAATTGGTCTCATTCTTGAGGAGAATGATCTTGCTCATTATATCAAGGAGGAAGTTACAGAACCAGAAGGAGATGAAGCCAAAGAAAAACACAGGAAGGATTTAATTAGGGCAAAGAGAATCATAGCTGATTCTATTAAATACCACTTGATTCCCCAAGTGGCTTCCAAGAAGACTCCAAAGGAAATGTATGATGCCCTAGGAAGAATGTATGAAGGAAAGAACATCAATAGGAAGATGAATCTAAGGACTCAGTTGAAGAGTACCAATATGCACAAAGGAGAATCCATTCAAGACTACTTCTCAAGAGTATCTCTAATCAAGGAGCAACTAAATGCCATTGGTGATACTCTTGATGAAGATGAACTTGTGCTGACAGCTCTAAATGGTCTCACTAGATCATGGGAATCTTTCATACAAACCATGTGTGCCAGAAAAGAAGGCATGAAGTTTGATATAGTATGGGAGGATTGTGTTCAAGAAGAAGCTAGGGTTGCCAATAGAGAAGCATTGCTCAAGGAAGATGACCAAGCCTTGGCCACCCATACCAAGAGAAGAAAGAATCGATCGTACCTTAAGAAGGATAGTCAAAAGGAGTCCCATCCTCCACAAAGATTTCAAAAGAAAAGGGGATCCTTCCAAGGAAGAGATTACTCCTCATTCCAATGTTTCATTTGTCACAAATTAGGACACATTGCCAAAGACTGTCCTAACAAAAAGAAAAAGGGTACTTACCACAGAAGACATCATGCACATCTTGCAGAAGATGAGAGTGAAGAAGAAGTTGAAGAGGAAGAAAGGCCTCTCAAGAAAAGATCTAGAAGAGAAGAAGAAGATGAAGAAAGGACCTTCTCCAAAAGAAGACCTAGAATAAATGAAGAGGAAGATGCAGAAGAGTATGTTCTTTTCTCTGCACTCCCTGGATCTATAACACCCAGAGAAGATACATGGGTCATTGATAGTGGTGCCTCAAAGCACACGACAGGACAAAAGAAGACTCATCAAATCTTGAAGAAAAGACCTCTCCACTAAAGGTATCTCTTGGAGATAACTATCAATATACCATTAAGGGAATTGGTGAAGCAAACTACAAACTTGATTCTGGAACCCCCATGAAGATGAAGGAAGTTTTGTATGTTCCAGGATTGAAGAAGAATTTGCTTTCAATCTCAACATTGGACAAGAAAGGTTATAGAGTTGCATTCATTGATGGACAACTGTTAATGTGGTCCAAAGGCAAATCTATTAAGGATGCAATTGTCATTGGTGAAGAGGAAGGAGGTTTGTATAAACTCAAGGGTCATCCAGAAGCTGCCCTTGTTCATGAAACCTCTAGTCCCAGTGAGCTATGGCATAGAAGACTAGCTCACATTAACTACAAAGCCTTACCCTATGTAAGCAAGGTGGTCATAGGACTACCAGATTTGAAGGTTGATCATGATGGCTCATGTAAAGGATGTAAGAAAGGGAAGAATTTCAAGAACCCCTTTCCAAAGAGTGAAACAAAGACTAAGAGTATCTTGGAGCTAATACACTCAGATGTATGTGGTCCAATGCCCACCACCTCTCTAAGTGGATTTGAATACTATCTTTTATTCATTGATGATCATTCAAGGAAAACTTGGATATACTTTCTAAAAGGTAAGAATGAAGTTTTTGGAAAGTTCAAAGAGTTCAAGGCTCTAATAGAAAATCTCTCAGAACAGACAATGGTGGAGAATATACTTCAAAAGAGTTTGAAGAATTTTGTAAAGAAGTCAGAATCAAGAGAGAACTAACCACTCCCTACAATCCCCAACAAAATGGGGTTGCAGAAAGGAAAAATAGAACCATCATGGAAGCTGTGAAGACTATGATACATGGCCAGGATCTTCCCATGTATCTATGGGCTGAAGCAGCCAAGACAGCAGTATATGTTCAAAACAGATTATCTCATAGTGCTCTTGATTTCAAAACTCCAGAAGAAGTGTTTACTGGAAAGAAGCCCGAGGTAAGCCATCTTAAAATATTTGGGTGTCCTGTGTACATCCACATTCCAAAAGAAAAGAGAACCAAGTTGGATCCTTCTGGTAAGAAAGGAATATTTGTTGGTTATTGTGAATCATCCAAAGCCTTCAGGATTTACATACCAGGCTTTCATCATATAGAAATCAGTAGAGATGTAACTTTTGATGAAGAAGCAGCTCTCAAGAAATCAAGAAAATGCCAACTTGAAGAAATCTATGAACAAGATCCTTCTTCTAGAAACTCAGAGGTTGTTCACATCCCTGAAGATAATCCACCAGAGGATCATGATATGTTGGAACCACAAGAACCTCCTATCTCAGATTTATCAAAGAAAAGAAGGCCAGCATGGGCTAGAGATATTATCCAAGGGGCTGAAAAATATGGTGCTCCTGAAGGCTCCATTAGAGAAAGAAAGAAACCAAAGCTAGTGTCCAACTATATGGCCTTGATGTGTGATCTTGTGGATCAACTACCTACTAGCTATGAAGAGGCAGCTCAAAAGAAAGAATGGGTAGAAGCAATGACAGAAGAATATCAGTCGATAATGAAAAATGATGTTTGGGATATAGTTCCCAAACCAAGACATAAAGTGTGGTTTCTTCCAAATGGATTTTCAAGACAAAACATGCTGCAGATGGTAGCATTGAAAAATACAAGGCAAGGTTTGTAGCCAGAGGATTCTCTCAAAAGGAGGGAATTGACTATGAAGAAACATTCGCACCTGTTGATAGGTATACTTCAATTAGAACCATCATGGCACTTGCATCCATGATGAAATGGAAATTGCATCAAATGGATGTTAAGACAGTTTTTTTGAATGGTGTAATTGAAGAAGAAGTATACATAGAACAACCTCAAGGTTTTGAGGTCAAAGACAGAAGGACCCATGTATGCAAACTGAAAAAGGCATTATATCGATTGAAGCAAGCTCCCAGGGCTTGGTACGGAAGGATTGACAGTTTCTTAACAAGCATGGGCTTTACCAAAAGTAAAGCTGACCCCAATCTTTATCTTAAAGTGGTGGATGATGAACCTGTTATATTGCTATTATATGTAGATGATCTATTTCTAACCGGAAATGAGAAACAAATTATTGAAAGCAAGAAGAAGCTTTCTTCAGAATTCGAAATGAAAGATCTCAGATTAATGCACTACTTCTTAGGCCTAGAAGTGTGGCAAGAGCCAAAAGGAATCTTTCTAAATCAAGGTAAGTATACTGTGGAGATTCTCAAAAGATTTAATATGTTGGAGTGTAAAGCCATGGCCACTCCCATGGACTCCAACCTAAAACTATTAGTTAATGATTCATCAGAACTAGTGGACATAACCCTATATAGACAAATCATTGGATCATTGATGTATTTGACAAATACTAGGCCGGATATATGCTTTGCCGTAAATACCCTAAGTCAGTATCTAGTAGAACCTAGAAAGGTTCACCTTATAGCTGCAAAGCATATAATGAGGTACCTAAAAGGTACAGTGGACTTTGGACTATACTATCTTGGAGGTAATGAACTCAAGTTACATGGTTACTCAGATTCTGATTGGGCAGGTAGTGTCTCAGACAGAAAAAGTACTTCAGGTGGATGTTATGGTCTTGGATCTGCCATAATCTCCTGGTTCAGCAAGAAACAATCCAGTGTGGCCCTCAGTACTACTGAAGCAGAATATATAGCCGCTTGCTCTGCCAGCTGTGAAGCAGTGTGGATTCGGAAACTTTTATCTGGAATTTTTGACTTAGAAATGGATCCCACTGTGATTATGTGTGATAATCGAAGCTGCATTAAGATGACTGAAAATCCTGTGTTCCATGATAAGTCAAAACACATTGAGATCCGTTACTTCTATATACGAGACATGGTGCAGAGAGGAGCTATCAAGCTCGAGTATATAAGCACTGAGGATCAGATTGCCGATATCCTAACTAAACCTTTGTCTCGAGTAAAGTTTGAATACTTTCGAGACAAGCTTGGTATAGTCCAGAAGGACCCTCCTCGAAAGGGGGAGTAGTATAGTATTTGATAACAATTCTGTCCCTTAAATTTTGTTTTGTTGCACTTAGCTACTTAGAATTATTTAGATTTAGAACTCTTATATATCTTTTATTTTAGATGTATACATGTTTTTGATGTGATGTATACATGTTTTGATGTTAGATGTATTAGTGAGAATACATGCTAGATGTATACATGTTTTTGATGTGATGTATACATGTTTTGATGTTAGATGTATTAGTGAGAATACATGCTAGATGTATACATGTTTTTGATGTGATGTATACATGTTTTGATGTTAGATGTATTAGTGAGAATACATGCTAAGATGTATACATGTTTTTGATGTGATGTATACATGTTTTGATTAGTGATGTACACATGTTTTGATGTGATACATGCTCTTGGATATTTGTACCTGTATAGATGAGAATACAGATGAGGATTGGATCATCCCTGGACTTTCAGTCCTAAAGAGAGCCGTAGACGTGAGGTCTCCGAGAATGAAGTCCTTAGTGGACAGTTGAGGGGATTGGATCATCCCTGGACTTTCAGTCCTAAAGAGAGTCGTAGACGTGAGGTCTCCGAGAATGAAGTCCTTGGTGGACTTGAGGGTATTGGATCATCCCTGGACTCTCAGTCCTAAAGAGAGCCGTAGACGTGAGGTATCCGAGAATGAAGTCCTTGGTGGACTTGAGGGGATTGGATCATCCCTGGACTTTCAGTCCTAAAGAGAGCCGTAAACGTCAGGTCTCCGAGAATGAAGTCCTTGGTGGACTTGAGGGGATTGGATCATCCCTGGACTTTCAGTCCTAAAGAGAGCCGTAGACATGAGGTCTCCGAGAATGAAGTCCTTGGTGGACTTGAGGGGATTGGATCATCCCTAGAATTTCAGTTCTAAAGTGAGCCGTAGACAAGTGTCTCCGAGAATAGAGGATAGGACTGCATCGTCCCTGGACCTTGGTTCAAAATGCACATGATTGGATTAATCATCCTTAGACAGTAAATCCAAGAAGGATAGTCTTAAATGTGATTGTGATTGGATTAATCATCCTTAGACAGTAAATCCAGGAAGGATAGTCTTAAATGTGATTGTGATTGGATTAATCATCCTTAGACAGTAAATCCAGGAAGGATAGTCTTAAATGTGATTGTGATTGGATTAATCATCCTTAGACAGTAAATCCAGTAATTCCGAAAGGAAGGATAGTCTTAAATATGATTGTGGTTGGACTAATCATCCTTAGACAGTAAATCCAGGAAGGATAGTCTTAAATGTGATTGTGGTAGGATTAATCATCCTTAGATAGTAAATCCAGTAATTCCGAAAGGAAGGATAATCTTAAATATGATTGTGGTTGGACTAATCATCCTTAGACAGTAAATCCAGTAATTCCGAAAGGAAGGATAGTCTTAAATATGATTGTGATGAAATTGATCCAGTAAATCTGAAAGGAAGGATCATGTGTATTGATGACAATGCTACTGATCATGTGATGACGATGCTGCTGATCGTGTGATGACGATGCCGCTGATCGTGTGATGACGATGTTGCTGATCGTGTGATGACGATGCTGATGATCGTGTGATGACGATGCTGCTGATCGTGTGATGACGATGCTGATGATTGTGTGATGACGATGCCGATGATCGTGATGTCGATGTTGATGTTGACATTGATATACCAGTAACTGTTTGAGTTACTGATGAAGACAAATTGAAGAAAGCTTCCGATGATATATAGATGTATCATGTATGATGTATGACTCGTTGCTCCTGCAGATGTTGCTATAATATCCTTCTCGTTAAGGGGGAGTGTTCAATATTGTAACTTCTAAGAATATTATATTTGTATATTATTTATTCCGGAGATGTTCCATACCTCCGATGTGATTATACTATGAATCCGGAGATGTTTATTCCTCCGAATTGGTTGTGGTAACTAGGGTTATTAGACCCACCATGTGGGGGTTGGCCCAGTCAGTTATAATAGGGTATTTAACCTAATGGTTAAATACGAGCCTACATGTACTTGTGTAAAATACATGTCAGTGTAGTGTATAAATAGAGGAGGTATGTTCCTCATTTGATACACTCACTCACTTGAGAGAGGCGCACTTGTCTGGGAGATCTGCTAAGGAGACAAAGAAGGAAGGAGCACATCTTGTATTTTGGTTGATCATCTTATTGAGGAAAGATTTGCTGGGTTTTCTACCCCATGAGGGTTTCCCAGGGTATATTCTGTGTCTATCTTGTGATTATGTTTCTTTTAGTGATCTTGCTAGTCTATTTGGTTTAAAATTAACAAGAAAGTAGTTAGGCTTATCTTGTTATATTTTCTATTTTATGATAATGACATCTGAACTATGATGAGGTGTCCCTATATTGTAACTAATTTATGTTTAAAATGGGCCGAGTATGAGACTCCGGGCCACTATAAGTTCCATGTATTTTCAAATGGAAGAGGTTGAGAACTTTTTGGAGCTCTACATATTTTGTCCACTGTTGTTATTCAGAGATATTTTTTGAATAAAGTTGTTAGAATCTTACATGCATTTTTCAGGGATTCCTGTGTAATCGGTCTGGTAGTCTGTTTTTTCTTTTCCTATGTGATATGTGTTTCTTTCCTTTGTTAATCCATATTGTTAATATTCCTTCATACTTGGTTCAGTGTGGTATCTGAATGAGATTCATAGAAATTATGCCTTGTTCATTTATTACCAAGTATTTCACAAAATATTTCTTCTAAAGTTGGTATAGGATTCATCTATGTATGCCTTATTTCAATGGATTGTTCATCTTTCTTCTGCTTCACCAATTAAATCACTTAGACTACCAGCTGGTTTCTACCTTGCCTCTGTGTGAATGTATCTTCTAAGCATTTGATAATAATGTTTATGTCATACTTGAATTGACTCCATTGCCCAATATAGATCCCTGTTGTTCTCCAACCAATGGTTTACATGAGTTTATTTTGTCCTATAGAAATCTGACCTTTTGTGTGTGTTTTAATAGAACATCTTGAAGAATGAGTGCTGGTGTTCCTTTTTCATGGTTGAAGCCCTTGATTATTTCCAGTTTTTCATTATTTTATTGAGAGGGCCCTCTCAGACTGTGTTGGGTCAATAACATCAATCCAAATATTGGTTAGTGGTTACCCCAAATTACCCTTCTTACAACCTGGGTGTCAATTTGGGTGATAACAAATTGACGCCGTTGCCTAGGAGCCACAATTTTTCTTGTCTTCCTTGCAAGAATGACAAAGAATTCCGAAGATTCAAAGAAAAGAGAGATCCCTGTGGGAAAACAGAGATTTCCATGTTTTTGAAGGTTGTACAATTTTTCCCTGGCGACTCCACTCGTAAAGACTTATATTCAAGAAAGCACTCCACTGGGGAAGATCGCCGAAGCTGAATTCTAGTTTTGAAGGGGATCTCGACAAGGAATCATGGCCTCAAGAAAGATCCATACCAGAGGTAATCCTATTTCTGATATTCTGCTAGTTGTTGATAATCCGGAAAGTGTGCTTAGGCGTAAAGCTAAAAAATGATAAACCTAGTACTTCAAACAGTGAAAGAATTGTGTCTGAAGAAAGATTACCGATTTTTCAAGAATTAAATATAGAGATTGACATTGGGAAACCTTTACCAAGATTAAGATCTGAATCCTATCTAACCCTAGGTGAAGGAGTTCTTAATAATCCTAAATCCTACTTGTTAGATCCTATCTGGCGTGATTTACTAGATACTATCAAAGCTAAAAAAGCTAAATCCTGTTCCCAGAATATCCCACCCCTTTCACAAAATTCACCTGTAACCATGGCTACTAGATTTGCACCTTTATCCTTACCAACTGTTTTACATGATCTACCTCAAAACTATGCACAAAGGATCATCTCCTATCATGGAGAGGGAAATTTTTTTGCCAAATAGCATGTAGACAAGTTTGAAGATTTTATTGATTTGGAGGAAGTAGATTATGATGATGCAAAGATGAGGTTATTTGCCCAAAGTTTGTTTGAAGAACCTAAGAAATGGTACAGGTTGTTACCAAATGCTTCCATCAATGATTTCGCATCGTTTAAGACACTGTTCTTAGAGAGATGGGAAATGATAGGAAGTCCCGCCCTATTCTTGTCCCAGTACAATAACCTCAAGAAAGGAGGTTTCGAGTCTGTGCATGAATTTTCTACTAGATTTATGAGGGCATACAATTCTATTCCAGACGACCTAAGGCCCTCGGCAGGCACTGCAAAACTCCATTTTGCAGACTCCTTTGATGGAGATTTCTCATGTATGTTAAGGGAAAGAAAATCTGCCTCCCTACCTGCTCTGCTAAAATATGCCCTAGAGGTAGAGGCAAACATGATGGCCTCAGGAAAAATAAAGGGTAAAACAGAGGCTAAGAGAAAGAAGCAAGATACCCAAGCTTCTACCTCATCTGCTTCTAACGATGCAAAATTTGATACCATGATGAAATCCATGGAAAAGTTGATGGATAGGTTGATGGTAGGTACCAAGCCTCCTCCCCGAGAGAATCCTGAAAACCATATCTAAAACCCAAACTTCAGAAGACCACCACCTCCTGTGAGAAATCAAAGAAATCCTGAAGAATAGCCAATGCATCCTCCTTTTGCTGAAAATATGGTGGATGATGAAGTACTTGAAGGTCCCACTGATGCCCATATTCATTTTGTTGACTCCCTAGACCATGAAATATAATTGAATGAAAGGGAACATGACTTTTTTAACAAAGAAAGTACTAGTAACAAACCTGAATTAGAATCTGAGCAATACCTAATGGGTTATCAAAATGCTATGGATGATCTTCAAAGAAAGTTGAAATTGAGAAATAGAGAAGTTACCATGAATAAAGGAAAGCTTCCTTTGAACCAACCTCCAGTCACCCAACAGGCTGTAAAAGAGCCGAAAGAGAAACATCAAGGAGCTGTTGCAAATAAGAGACCTGAAAATAAAGAAGAAGATGGTCAACCTTCAAAGGAGGTTAAACCACTAGAAGTCACAGAGATAGTCAAACCTACCCCCACTTTTAGTCCTAGAGATGAACTGTCAAAAGTAAAGATCTCCATCCTTCTTAATGAGCTACTGAAAAATAATGAGTATAGGGAAGAGATAACAAAGATGGTTAAAGGGAAAAATGAATACCAACATGATATTCTGGAGCTATCTGATGAAGCTCCTACCATAATCTTTGGATCTAAGTTGGAAGAACCAAGTGATGAAGAAGCCCCTCCTTTCTACTTAAGCCTAAATGTCCATGATCAAATCTTGCACAATGCCTTAATAGACTCTGGGGCATCTCATAACCTGATGTCAAAATCTGTGTTGAAAGAGCTAGGATTAGAAGTGACTAGGCCATACCAAGACCTTTTCTCCTTTGATTCTAGAAAAGTGCTATGTTTGGGACTAATTAAGAACATGGTAATGACTCTAACCCAGCTCCCTGCTAAAAGTGTAATGATGGATGTGGTGGTGGTTGATGTGCCTAAGAAGTTTGGGATGGTTTTGTTAAGATCCTGGGTTCAAAGTTGAAAGGAACTATGCATATGGACTTATCTTATGCCACAATTCCCGTTTTTGGAGCCAATAGGAGATTATATAGGGAAAGCAGGATGGAATATGTTGTTAGCAGCAAAAGCGAGCATGAAAATCACCCTATATATGCCATTGATACAGACATGGGATGTTCCATTTTTTTTTATTGATGGGCCTCGTTGTGATCCTAACCCTCCCCCATATATGGAAGTTGATGAAGATAATTAATTTCCAGCCAGGTATGAAGCTTCTGAGCGGGAAAAAAATGAAGAAGGCTAGTGGAAAATGTATTTTGATGGTTCTGTGAGCAAAAATGGTGCTGGAGCAGGGGTTTGGATCATTCCTCCCAACAGGGAGTCTAGGGCACTTTCATATAAGCTGACATTTGAATGCACTAATAATTTTTCCGAATACGAAGCATTGTTGTTGGGATGATGGGCTCTAAAAATTTGGAAGCTAAGAAGATAGAAGTGTTTGGGGACTCTGATCTAGTAGTGAACCAAGTAAATGATAGTTACGAAGCCAAACACCCAAGAATGAGAGCATATAGAAATTAAGTTTGGGATTTCTTTGGGAACTTTTTCACAGAACATAAGATTAGAGTAATCCCCAAGCATGAAAATGAGGTAGTGGATTCCTTGGCAACTACTGTTGGGGGTTTTAAGACCCCAATCTTATCCCAAACTAAATATGAGGTTGAAATAATAAACAAGCCTTCTATTCCTAATAATTCTAAGTATTGGTAGGTATTTGAGGACGACTTAAAGCTCAAGATATTTTTAGAACTTTCTAATGAGTTTGCAAATGTGCATATTGATACTGAAAATGAGAACCTGGAAAAGCTTGTAGAGGGAGAGAATGTTGAAGAAGAAGATGAAAACCAAGGGTGGAAAAACAGGATGGGTGGTAAGGATATTATCCAATTGAAAAATAATTACATCCCTAAAGGCCTGATACCCTTAGAAAAGCTATTTGATCAAGATGGTGCAGCTAAAAATCCAAAATTTGAACCTGCCCACGAATCAGTAGAAGATCAAAACTTGGGTACAGAGAAAGACCCTCGGATGGTAAAATTGTCTAAAAGGTTACATACTGACAAAAAAGGACGCTATGTAGAATTGATGAAAAGACACATTGATGCTTTCTCCTGGACCTATGAAAACTTAAAGGAGTATGATACCTCAATCATACAACATGCCATTCCCCTCAAGCCAGGTGAGAAACCTTTTAAGCAAAAATTAAGGAGAATCAATCCTAAGTTAACATATATCATAGAGAAAGAAGTCAAAAAAAATTTCAATGCAAAGATAATTGTTACCTTAAGGTTCTCAGAATGGATAGCAAATCTGGTCCCTGTCAGAAAGAAAAGTGGAGAAATCAAAATCTGTATTGATTTCAGGAACCCCAACAGAGCGTCAATGAAAGACAATTACCCTCTACCTAAAATGGAGCATATCTTATAGCAGGTGGTAGGGGCCGAAAGAATTTCCACCATGGATGGTTTCTTAGGGTATAATCAGATTAAAGTGTGCCCAGAAGACCAGGAGAAAACCACTTTTACAACTCCTTGGGGAACTTTCATGTACGCTAAGATGCCATTTGGTCTAATGAACACTGGAGCCACTTTCCAAAGAGCTATGGATATTGCATTTGCTGAAGAAAAAGATAAATTTGTGGTGGTACATATGGACGATATAACAGTTTGTTCAAAATCGGATGAAGAACATCTCAAGCATTTGGAGAGGGTTTTCATAAAATGTAGGAAATATGGCATTTCCTTGAATCCCAAGAAATCCTTTTTCACTCTGGATGAGGCTAAGATTTTAGGGCATATCATCACCAAATATGGGATAAGAATTTATCTTGAGAGGGTCAGTGCTATTAAGAAAGTGGGCGAGCCGAGAAGCAAAAAGGAAATACAATCTTTCATTGGCCAAGTGGGTTTTTTAAGGAGATTCATACCAAGTTTTGCTGAAATAATGAGAAGTATTACAAATATGTTAAGAAAGGAGAATCAAATAAAGTGGAATGAGGAAGCCAGAGATTCCTTCAAAGGAATCAAGACAGCCATCACTGAAGCTCCGGTGTTGGCAAGCCCAAACTTTACTAAAGATTTCCTAATTTTTTCATATGATTCTGAACATACAATAGCTGGAGTGCTATTGCAAAAAAATGACCAAAATGCTGAGCAACCTATTGCTTTTTTCAGCAAAGTGCTAAGAGAAGGGGAACTGAAATATGATATCATGGAGAAACAGGCTTATGCTCTTATAAAATGTTTGAAAGATTTCAAGGTCTATATTATACACTCGCACATCATTGCTTATGTCCCAAATAGTGCTATGAAAAGCATTTTGACCCAGTTTGATCCTGAAGGAAGAAGGGCCAAATGGAATGCAGTATTACTGGAAAATGATTTAGAGATAAAACCCATTAAAATGGTGAAAGGTCAAGGGTTATCAAAATTAATGACTAAAGAAAATTGTGACTCTTTGCAGCTAAATTTTTTGGAAGACCATCCAAACCAGCTGGATGCAAACATACAGGTGAAGCCTGAATACTCTGAGTCTCCTTGGTATACTGACATTGCTTTTGTACTACAGAATCTACAAGCACTTGCAGGGTTAAGTAAAAGCAGGACCAGTTCTGTAAAACTAAAAGCCGCCAAATACTGTATCATGAACCAATACCTGTATTGGAAAGACCCTGGAGGGGTGCTGCTAAACTGTTTGATTGAAGAAGAGGCTAAACACATAAAAGAAGAATTCCACAAAGGGGACTGTGGAGGACACCATTCCTGGAAGGAGACACTAAACAAAATCCTGAGGGCAGGGTTTTACTGGTCCACAATGTTTACTGATGTTTACAAAGAGACTGTGGTTTGTCACTAATGTCAGATTTTTTATGAAAAAAGAAAGGTTGTTTCCCTCCCTCTACATCCTCTCATAGTGGAAGTACCTTTTCAACAATGGGGTTTAGATTTCATTGGGGAAATAAACCCAAACTCCTCTGGACAACATAGATGGATCCTGATGGATACTGATTATTTTACCAAATGGATAGAAGCCATACCTACCAGAAGAGCGACTGAAGAAGTAATCATGGATTTTCTGGAAGATAACATCCTGTCTAGATTTGGATGCCCCAAAAGAATTGCGACTGATAATTCTCTAGCTTTTTATTCCAAAAAGATGATTAATTTCTTCCATAAATACCATATCAGCTTAAATCATTCCACGACCTATTACCCTCAAGGAAACGGACTAGTAGAATCTTCAAATAAGAGCCTGGTAAGAATCATTAAAAAACTGTTAGAAGATAACAAGAGGTCTTGGCATACAAAGCTAAAATATGCACTGTGGGACGACAGAATCAGCACGAAAAGAGCCATTGGAATGTCACCATTTCAGTTGGTGTATGGAGCCGAAGTGATTTTTCCAGCATCCCTAGGTCTGCCTGTCATGAGGTTATTGTAGGGAATAGAAGAAGAACCAAATCACATGCAAAGAAGAGTAAATCAGATAGTTGAGCTAAATGAGCTAAGGAGTAAGGCATATGACAAAGTAGAAAGCCATCAAGAAAAAATGAAGGAAGCCTTCGACAAAAAAGCCAAGGAAGATTATTTTCAGGTTAATGACCTATTTTTGAAATGGAACGCTCCTAAAGAAGAAAAACATGGAAAATTTGACCATATGTGGATGGGACCATATATTATTGAAGCAATCTGAGGAATAAATTCTTTTGTCTTAGAACATCAAGACGGATATGCCTCGTCAGGAGGTCCAGTCAACGAGAGATTCTTAAAACATTAGATGTCCTAAGGGATGCAGGTATTTCATGTACCATAGCCTATGTATACATTTTTCATTTGTTTTACAGTTGTTTTGAAATTTTTTATGGCAAACCTGAAAGACTTGAAACCCTAAAGAAAAGAGGATAAGGTCTAGAAGGCTAGCCATGGTTCCTTTTTCTATTCATGTGTGGGCAGCATAGATATGCGGCAGATATAGTTGCAGTTCTAAGAAATCAGAAGAAGTTGTTGACTCCAAAGTTTGAACCACCCAATGGACTAGGCACTTAGTCTATAGAGTTCTTTGCTACCTCGCAAGGAGAATAACATCCTTGGCTGGAGCCAGTTGTTGGCACCTATAAATGTTTTTCACAAAGCCGAAGGGAAGGACTGACTCCACTAGTGAATTCCTTGAAGAGATGGTTAAACCCCCCTCCATAGTCATGTCCAGGTTGCTAAGGCCAAGAAGAAGCTCAGTTGGAAAGGAAATAATGAGAAAAAATAAAGGGTTTGGGCACTTTAGGCATAAGGAGCTAGCCCAAATAATAAAAAATGGGTAAAAAAGCCAATAATCTATTGTTCGAAAGAAAATAAAGTGAAAGTTAAAGCTCAGACAAGTACCAACCATTGATTGGGTGCACGAAAGAGATCCATGGCCCCCGATCGCCCTCGCATCGTGAAGTTGCGTGAAAAGAGCACAGGAAGGTGGTCGCGGTGGATAAACTGCCCAGACAGATGGCAGTCGGAGGATCCCTCACATGAGCATTTCGGCAGTAAGTGAAAACCGCCAAAAGGCTTGTGATACCATCATAGCGGAAAAGCAAGGTAGAAGATCAACAGAGCAGGTTTCATAGTAAGAGATCTGACGGTGCAAAGGACAAGTTGTCACATCAACACGGAGGTCAGGGCAGATCAACGGTTCGCGACAGAAGGGGATCAGATCTATGGCTGGCGGATATAGGAGATGCAAGATTGATAACATAGTGGGCTCTACCGACAAGAATGCTGAAAACTAGACACTTGGATAGCTCCCACCATAGATACGTAAAAGGACAAGATCAATGGTCCTCGGCGATTGTCGCAGGGTGAAATAACACCCCAGACAAGTGGAGAAGGAGGTTGTGAGCGTGCATATCATCTGCTAAGTGTCACCACCTGAGCACCTCATGAAGAAGATTAAGTGGTAACCCAAAACTAGAGGTCGGGTAGAGATACCACCATACCCTTATAAGATGTTAGATACGATGGATGGCTAATTTTTAAAGCCAATAGAAGATCCTATGGCAGAGATGAAAAGATGTTAAATCAGAAAAAGTTAAATGAGGGATCGGATCAACAAACTAGAAACAATGCCTAGTAGATCGACGGACGGGAAAGAGGGATGGCTGGCGAAGGTGAGCGGAAGTTATTCGGAAAAGTTATATATATATAATGCAGCATGTGAAAAATAGACATTTCTTTCTTAGACCTGTTGGAGTTGGAAGCTTCTGGAAGCGCAGAAGCCAAAAAGGACGACAAGGAGAAGGTCACTCTTAAGCTTCCCATGATAGGTAGGGTTCCAAAACCCCTTTGTTTGCAATGTGCAGTCTGTTTTATAGTCATAGAATGGCAGACAAACAAGTTTCTACTAGTTCTAAGGTCAGAATGACACTAGAAGACAAAGACTGTGATGTGTTTGACCCAGACCTTCGGCTCCCTATACCAAAAGTTAAAAGAAGCATGCAATCTCTACTTGAACAAGGCATAGAAGTCCATAGGGTCCATCAGTCCTTTTTCATCTTCTTTTTCCTGGAACAGATAATGTCTTTCCCGGAGTTCGTGTCATGGTGTTCATTGAATTACTCAAAACCCCAATGAGTAATAATGAACGCCAAGAGGTCTAAAATCGTCTGTAGTGTTGATGTTGCCGTCATCTGAAGTACCCTTGCCATGCCCATGTCACCAGCCCTAATTCCCGAAAGTTTCTCTGAAGAAATGATCATTACTCTGTATAGGCAGATTGCCCCTGAAATCCGTAATGCTTTCCTTGTCACTTGTTTAAAGCTTGATGTAGAGATTACAGATACCCGTTACCTGCTGGACATCAGCCTTTTCAATGACCACACCCAGTTGGTTTTTTCTTTGATAACACAATTTTTATGTTTAGACTCAGACTTATGGATAACTGAAGTACAATTGAGCCTGTTATTCAGGATTAGTGTTAGTTCCCCAGAGGCGGGAAGTGAGTCAGTACCATCCCTCAAGTTTGAGGAATTTTTGGGAGAAAAAATCCATGCATAGTTGAGTTGTTTTGAAAATACTAGATTTTTTTGGTTTCAGGAATATTTGACAAAGATGATTCTGCATAGCAGTGCAGATGAGTTACGTTTCTCTCAGATACTCTTTACATGGAATTTTGGAGCATAATGTTTTCAATTACATGAACTATATTCTATCTGTTCTGTACAAAGTTATGTTTGAAGAGGAACTACCCAGAGTGCTACCATAAATGCAAACTCTGATGTAGTTGAAAGATGAACTAGCCGTGGGTAACTGGTTCCTGCTGAAAGATGCCACAGTGATAAGGGTGTATGGTTTTGTACATGAACCATACTTTTTGCTAGCATTTTTAACCTTGAGGGTTTTTTCCCTTGAATTCATTCGGCAAAGGCTAATTGCAGAAGAGGAACAATTTGGGCAATATAAGAAAGGTTCTGATAGAAAGCTTTCTTGGCAAGTTGGCCCTTCTATTGTAAAGTTTAAAGAAGCTGTTAGTGAAGTGGAGAAATTGTTGAGAAATATGGGGTTTAGAAAAGATGTAGCAATCGCATATGATCCTCTACATATCATAGCTGAAAGGAAGAAGAAAAATGGTTTGAAGGAATTTGAACACCAAGAAGCTGAAGGATTGTTGAAGGGGCGGAATTTATTGCAATATGAGCCCGAAGAGGAAGATGACCTAGATTTACAAGTCCAAGCTTTGATCGTGACTGATGATCCTATGGAAACATACCAGCTACATAACACTCTGGAGGTAGGCAGGAAGAGAGAATTACAAGAAGTCATTGAAACAGAAGAAGAAGAAGAAAGTGAAAAGAAAAGACTAAGATTTGAAACACCAGAAGAATCAGCTGCCCTGATAGGTAGTATAGAGGAGCAAAAAGAGGGTTTATCAACCCTAGCTATCCAAGTCCAAGAATATAAATTCCAAGATACAGCAGGAGGGAGTGAGGACAGTAAATTTCCATCCCAAGAAGATATGTTTAAGTATCATGGGAAAAATAAGCAGGCATCTTCATAGAAACATTTTGAACTAATGCCCACAGTAAGGAGTTTGTATAAAACAGAGGTGTCTTTGATGACGAGCAGGGATATCAAGACACACACTTTCAATCTAACGATATCCGATAAAGAAAAAATGGCAGAAGCAAGAATAAACTGGAAGAAGATACCCTTGCCAAACAGGATTCAATTTCATAGGCAAATTGGAGAAGGTCTATATGATGACTTAGTGGAAGTGGCCTTGAAGATCTCTAATTTGGAAGTCACTGTAAATAAAATGGATGCCCAGTTAAAACATGAAAGGTCAGAGAATAAAGCACTTCAACAGCATGTCAAGAACTTGCAATTTGATTTAATTGAAAATGATGGCGGGGGGCAAAGCAAGCTAGAAACTGGTAAAAGAGAAAGATAATTTGATCCAGAACCTACAGAAGAGAATGAATATTCCCAACACCCAGTTGATACAAGCTCCCGAAGAGACAAAGTTAATACAAGAAAAAGAAGATTTAAGCAGGGAGATCAGCAATAATAAAGCTGAATTGCTAAGGTTTGCAGAGAAAGAGGGATGTTGGGAGAAAGAGAAGATGAGTTTGAAGAGTCAAATTGAAGAATTGAAGAGCAGCTTGTCAAATATATGTTCACTGCAGGCAAGCAAAGGCCCGAATAAGGAGAAGGATGGTACTGACAACATTGTATAGGCCATGTCTCAGATCAACCTAAAGGAGGTTGAAATACAAGAACTAAAGGAGGAGAATCAAAGATTGAAGGAAGAAAATGACGAAAGGGAAAAAGGGACAAATGCCCTACAGGAAAAATATAAGGAATTGGTAGTGATTAACAACAGGTTTTCTCAGCATATTACAGGGAGAACAACTATGCAGGGGTGCAAGCATTTGATTTGGGATTTAATTATGCAGGAAGCTGAGAGGTTCAGACCTTATCTAGATCTCATGAGGACAAAGGACAAGATAGTCCCTGATATCTTTAAGAGCTGCATTGCCATGAAGGAAAAGCTGCACAAAAGGCCAAAGGAGACTACATATAATGCTATAAACTTTTTGAATAGTTTGATAGATAAGGATGTCATAGATTTGAGCATCAAGGACAGGGTCACAAGCATTGCGGTAGCAAAGCGAATCCTAGGGAAGTATGCGTTAGTCGAAGCTGGAGAGGCCAAAGCAAATGAAATGAATGAACAGTTAACATAGTTCAAAGGACAGTTTGGAGGACTAGTAGAAAAATGATTTCTTGCATTTTGGGATGAAAATAAAAAATTGATTCCCCAAAGTGAACATAAAAATTTGATTATTAGCAGACGGATGGATCATTCCAAGTTCAAACATCTAAGCTAGCCACTTTCAGGGAAAATCCTGATGGACAAGATGGACCAAGAGTTTGAGATGTTGTACAGATTGATCTCTATTGGTGAAGGACTTCCACCCATGTCTTCTGTTGATCATCTTGACATAAGGGTCCTGGAGAAAGAGATGACAAGTTATGACATCCCAGCACCTGAACTTTTGGTACCTATAGAGAAATACAGAAAGATGAAATATACCTATCACGCTACACTGGCAGCTGCTACCTCTTAAATCTTGGATCTATGCATTTTTTAAATATCATTCTATTTTTTGATATGAAAGTTTGTAATATATTTAGGATTTTGATTTTCCAGGACATGGAAGTGGGTTTCCCATTATGTAATGAAGTTTCACCATTAGACAGATACTTTAAATATCTTTTATTGTTTAACGGCATACCGGCAAATGCAAGAAAGCAGTTACACTTATCTTGTTATATTTTTTGTTTTATGATAGTGACATCTGAACTATGATGAGGTGTCCCTATATTGTAACTAATTTCTGTTTCAAATGGGCCGAGTATGAGACTCTAGGCCACTATAAGTTCCATGTATTTTCAAATGGAAGAGGTTGAGAACTTTTTGGAGCTCTACATATTTTGTCCACTGTTGTTATTCAAAGATATTTTTTGAATAAAGTTGTCAGAAGCTTACATGCGTTTTTTAGGGATTCCTGTGTAATTGGTCTAGTAGTCTATTTTTTCTTTTCCTATGTGATATGTGTTTCTTTCCTTTGTTAATATTCCTTCATACTTGGTTCAGTGTAGTATCTTAATGAGATTCATAGAAATTATGCATTGTTCATTTCTTACCAAGTATTTCACAAAATATTTCTGCTAAAGTTGGTATAGGATTCATCTGTGTATGCCTTATATCAATGGATTGTTCATCTTTCTTCTGCATCACCAATTAAATCACTTTGACTACCAACTGGTTGCTACCTTGCCTCTGTATGAATGTATCTGCTAAGCATTTGATAATAATGTTTATGTCATACTTGAATTGACTCCATTTCCCAATATAGATCCCCGTTGTTCTCCAACCAATGGTTTACATGAGTATATTTTGTCCTACATAAATCTGAACTTCTGTGTATGTTTTAATAGACCATCTTGAAGAATGAGTGCTGGTGTTCCTTTTTCATGGTTGACGCCCTTGATTAATTCCAGTTTTTCATTAGTTTATTGAGAGAGCCCTCTCAGACTGTGTTGGGTCAGTAACATCAGTCCAAAGATTGGTTTGTGGTTACCTCGAATTACCCTTCTTACAACCTGGGGGTCAATTTGGGTGATAACAATATATCATATAGGACACATTATCCACTTGATGTGCCCTGCATGCATGAGTTTAGGTCATGCAGAGTCAATTCCCTACATTTTAGTAGCTAACTCAGTGATCTGGTCCTGTCCACCTAAGTTCGTGACTCTAGTGGGGGTTTGAGCTCTGACTTGCAACTGAATGTGATCAAATGCACCCTCTCTAGCCTATTTTTCATGCAAAACTCATTGATGCGCCCTTCATGCTTAGTTAACTGAAAGTAGCTTTAGCTCACTAGCAATTAGTTTAGTTTGGAACCTCCAGAGCATTGTAGTGGTGATATTTCCTAGGTTAGACTGACATGGATTCGAATTCTCCCTTGCTATTCAAATTTTCTCTATTGCACCATATTTGTTGACTATATTGATTAATAAAGTATGACACACTTTTATGTGGACATCTGAGTTTCAATGCATGTTTAATTTTAATGCCTATTTCATTGCAATTTTCACTGTAATTCTTCGTCCTTGCTAATCCTATCACTATGAGTTATTCTTGGGATCAATGATTTGTAGTGTTCTAGAATTTCACATGGTATTAGAGCCCAGCAGGGCCAGTTTATCTTCAATTTAAGAGTTTTTGCAGGATTTTCAGAAGTTTTCAGTGCAGCGGTAGCAGCACTTTCAGTTTGCATTCACTCCAATAGCTAGAGATGGAGAATTCGAATGCTTCTTTGTCTCCAAGAATCATGACACCCTTCAATTATCTTGATTGGAGGGTTGATATGTAGATGGTGTTGCACAACAAGAGCTTGTAGAAGGTCACAGTGGGAAAGGAGGTCGAACCTCAAGCATTTTTTAAGAAAGTAGAGTACATGAGTAGATTAGGTGAGGCTTTTGGTTTTATGTGTATTCACATCTCCAGATATTTTCTTTTCCATCTTGATGGATTGAAGACACCAAGAGAGGTTTGGTTGAAGCTTGGAACTCTCTTTGGCATGCAAGATGAGCTGGGAAGCCACATTTTGGAGAATTGATTAATTTCTCTTCAACCAAGGAGTTTTGAAACCATACAACAATTCTTTTCAAAGTTCAATTACTTAGTTATGCAGTGCAAACAATGTGGCATTGATAAAAAGGATGAGAAGATGGTGCTATCCATCCTAAGCAAGCTAGGTCCTGAATTTTCAATATTTGTTTCTACCTTCCATTCTGGGATATTGTCAATCGCCAATTGGAAAATTCCTTCTTTAGATGCATTCACTGAATATCTCATCCAATAACAAGACAAGCTGATTCAAATGGGCACCCTGAAGGCCTCCAAAAATCAAGCTCTTTTGGTTATGGAGTCAAAAAGTGTGAATGTTTTAAGGGAGGCAGAAATGAAAAGACAAGAAGCAATTTGAATCCAAGACAAAGGATAAGCCTAATCCATCAAAAGGAGACTCCAACTCCAAGAAGGATAAGAAAAATAGGTTTGAGAAGACCAAGTGTACCTATTGCAATAAAGCAAACCATCCGAAGAGTTCATGCATGAAGAAGAAGATAGATCAAATGACCAAAATTCTTGAACAACACAACATTGCCCTCCCAGAAGGCGCAACGAAGACTGATTCTGAAAGTGAGACGGATGATCATGAGAGATTCCATGCACTAAAGGTTGTATTCTCACAATCACAAGCCTTCCTCATTGATTTTGGAGCCTCCAACCACATGGTTTCCTCTAGAGAATCATTTTCTTCTCTAGATCTCACTAATGGTCCTAGTATTCACATGGGAGATGATTCAAAAATCTATGTTGAAGGGAAGGGAACAATACAACTAGAGCATGGATAGTTCAATAATGTTCTCTATGTTCCTTCCCTAGCAACAAACTTGTTATCTGTTTATCAGATGACACACACATGATCACCAAAGAAAGTTGTTTTTGGACCTGACATAGTTGAGATTACAAAGATCTCATCTGGGAAGTTAATAGCTAAAGGTGTTGCAAACCATGCTTCAAAGGAATATGAGTTCTCCCATTTTTTTCCATATTCACATCAAAGTGCTCTCTCAACTCATGCAAATGAGAGTATCAAACTCTAGCATCAGAGATTCATAAATCTAAATTTCAAGTACTTGCATCAGTTACACAAGGAAGAGATCGTTGAATGATTTCCCAACATAAAATTCTCTCAAGGGAGTTTCCAAGGTTTTTTTATAGGGAAGCATCTAGACTGAAATTTTGATGTTGGGAAGGAAAAGAGAGATTCCTCCACACTTGATTTGATACACAGTGATGTCTCAGTACCAATTCCCACATCTTCTATGAATGGATCCATATACATTAATACCTTCATAGATGACTTCTCTAGGTTTTGTTGGATCTATTTTCTTAAGAAGAAGTCTGAGGTATTCGATACTTTGAAATTATTCAAGGACTTGCTCGAATTAACACTATTGAGAAGAAGATCAAAGCACTCATATCAGACAATAGATGCAAGTGCATCAAGAAGGAGTTGCAGCAGTTTTGTGCTTTTTAGGGCATTGAAATTCAACATTCTGTCCCATACACACCACAACAAAATGGTGTAGATGAGAGGAAGAATAGGTCATTGAAAGAGATGGCTACTTTTCTGCTTGAAGCAAGGGATCTTCCACCATATCTCTAGGCAAAAGCAGTGAAATGTGCCACATACATTCAGAATATGGTACCCCACAAATTTGTGGATTGGGTTACTCACTCCGAAGCACTGAAGGGACACAAACCTGATGTCTCTCACCTAAGGGTTTTTGGATCCAAGGCATGGGCCAGAATCCCATCTAACAAAAGCAAGGCTCTTCAACCCCAAAGTAGCAAATGCATTATGCTGGTATATGCAGAATGCAAAAGCATACAAGCTAATGGAGATTGCAAGCAAAAGATTCTTCATTGAAAGAAGTGTCAAGTTCGATGAAGATCCATTGCAAGATATACAACCAGTTGAAGACCAAGTTAGATATGATTTTCCTACTCCATTTGCACAAGATGAATATCAGAATGATGTATCTTCTAATCAGGACCACGTTGAATCAGATTTTGATGTTGAGAATGAATATCAAGCAGATCCATATCCAGAACCAGCACATGTTCCCAATCCATGGCCAAGTCCAAAATGGGCTCACAAAGTCCCTGAAACTGCTAGGAACATAGTTGGGGAAGCATCTGACCATAGAAGAAATAGATCTCGGTATCAAGATGAAAACCTTACACTATGCCATACAAATCCACTTCTCTCATAGAGGTACTACATGATGGTGGGGTCTGTTGTACAATCCTTCAAATATGCTTGCCATGATCTAAGATGGAAAATTGAGGTTCACACGCACTACATCAGGGAACTAGATCACAATAGGACCAACACACTGCATTATTGTCCTACGGAGGAGCAATTTGCAGACATTTTTACAAAGTCTTTTACTCATAAGATATTTTCCTATCTTATATCTATGCTCAGTGTGAAGCCTGCTTGAGTTCTCTACTGTTCATTTTTTACAATTTTTTTTTTCGATGAGTTTTTCCCCATTTCCTTAGTTTCATGGACAATTATTTTATTATTATTGATTGTTTGGGTGACCTTTGGTCTCATTTTCCAGGGCCCATCTTTTCTAAGTTTTGATTAAGGGGGGGTGTTAGGATAATTAATACTCCAATCCTTGTCCACCTTAGTATTATTTTCGTATTCCTAGTATCAGATGATGTTGTTCACCTTGTAGTTGTGTGCAGATGTCATCTAGGAAAATTTATCCACTCGATGTGCCATAGATGCACGATTTTAGGCCATGCAGAGTCAATTCCCTACATTTAGGAGCTAACTCAGTGATCTAGTTTAGTTCACATGAGTTCATAACTCAAGTGGGGGGTTTGAGCTCCGAATGCAACTAAATGTGATTGAATGCGCCCTCTCTAGCCTGATTTGCACGCAAAACTCATCGATGCGCCCTTTCTGCTTAGTCAACTAATAATAGCTTCAGTTCACTAACAATCAATTGAGTTTGGAACCTCCAGAGCACTGTCATGGTGATATTTCTTAGGCTAGACTGAAATGGATTTGAATTCTCCCTTGGTATTCGAATTCTCTCTATTGTACCATATATGTTGACTATACTGATTAATGGAATATGACACATGTTTTTGTGCACATATGAGTTTCAATGCAAGTTGAATTTTACTACTCAATTCACTACAATTTTCACTGTAATTCTTCCTCCTTGCTAATCCTATCACTGTGAGGTATTCCCAAGCTTAATGATATACCGTGTTCCAGAATTTCTCAAATATTATGTGCATCCTCATGGATATCACCTTATCAAACTTATGTTCAATAAGAAAGAGATTCTCGCTTGAAAACGAAAAGCATCATTCCCTTATTGTTTTCTCTTCTTTCACTTTCTTCACCCCCTTTGTTTTAGATTATCTCTGGCATACCTGCATGTGTATTTTCATCAATACCAGTCATCTTTTGCAATTGTTTCTAATAAAGAGATTCTTGCTTGAAAATGAAAAGCGTCATGCCTTTTTGGTTTTTTCTTCTTTCACTTTCCTCACCCCCTTTTTTTTAGATTAGCTATGACATACATGCATGTGTATTTTCATCAATATGATTCTTTTCCCACAATGGTTTCTTTAACTTTGATCATGATGACTTGAGCAGTTATAGAGACTAGCTAGATAGAAGCTTCATAAACCTAAAAAAATACTACCCGAATTTCAATTAGCTCCAAAAATTTTACGTGACTTGTGCTTGGCATATTTCATATGACATTGATTACATGTAGAGACCCCATAAAGATATTATGGATGGATAAAAGAGACAATAAGAGAAGTGACATAGTTTTGACTAGGATGCACATTCCATAATATGAATCATATGTGCTTAAATTCTTATACATCTGTGAAAGTATTCTTAATGGGTGTCCTTACAATTTAAATGCTAGTTGAGGAGGAATCTTTCTTTGTAGCCTATGACCACATGGATCAAAAGTCTGTTCTTCGACAAACAATTTATTATTTTATAGATAATATATGGAGAAAAATAAGCGGTTACATGGAAACAAACACATGGAAAACTAGAAAACAAGAAATATTTCTCAAATATCTCCTCGAGATTCTAGTTTATTAAATATTTCATTGATTCTTTTAACTGGTGGTAACCAGAGTTCGCAAAATGGGAGTTTAGCTTTAGGTTTTCTAGCTTCTTGAAGCTTCCTTTGTTAACCAAATCAACACCCCAAGAAATAAAAAGATGGGCATAGCAGCGCATTAGGGTTTTGTAAATGGAGGCTTTCTCAAATATATTAGGCGTAGGTGTTATACAGATGTATGTTTTTGTTAGTGGGCAGTTAAATTTTGAAAAACAATTTTAAAAAATCAAGTCTTAATTGTTTAAATACTATAAATATAAATAATATTCAATTTCATACTTCCTAACCATTAATAATTCTCCACTAAATATGTTTTTACTTTCTTATTAAAATAATTATTAATAACTAAAAGCTGTGTGTCACCCCCCGGATGTGGGTGACATGACGATAGCCAGTACCATGGCAGGGAGCGCCATCTACCCACCTGGCAACGTGGCTCCTCCACCTTGCAATTGGCCCCAGGCTGCGTTTCCTCCTAGACCCCACCTTTAATGTTGGATATGACCCCTCTCCACCTAGCCTCTTCGCACGTGATCATTCTTATAACCCACATGGCTTTGTGGTTGGAAATTATGTCAGCTCTTGTTTCTACATCCCTCCCTCCCATCTAGTTCATCTCTGCCATTAAGCTCTCCCATGTGAAGTCTGCTCCTTCCAGCTGCACGCTCATAGATATGAGGATCCCCCATCGATGCCCCTACAGTCATTACTTTCCTCTGCTACTCTCTATATGTCTCCACTACTGAGAGTTCTTCTCCTACTCATTTTTCCTATGACATTGTTGATTCCTCCATGACTCGCACACGAGGCACATCCAAGCAGGGATCTGGTCATGGTGCTAGTCAATTTATGTCCACATCCGAGAAGGAAAAAAACTGCAAACATTGGTTACAAGGACAATGTCTCCGTCCTTGTTCGCTGACTGGTAAACATTTGGGAGTCACATAGTGTGGCATAAATTCTGGCTTTTGGTAGCCAAGGCACCCAAGTTAATTATTACTGGCTCTTGAAAAACATGCTTGGCACTCTGGTGGAGGAGATGCTCACCAATTGGAACATGTCCAAGGTTTCCATCATGGACACCAGTGCCAATATGGCTCATTTGGATGGGGTGCTAGCTACTCTAGAGGCCAACCTAATTGGCCGTAGGTACTCTCTATTTCCACTTCTAGCTCTTCCTCCTAATTATGGTCCAGTTGGTCATGTTGTTGGTTCAGTGAAGGAGTTAACCTTTCATACTGAGGGGACTGCTACTGCAGTAGAATCCCATGCTACTGGTAGTTCCCTGCACGACTCCATGGGTATTGCAACTTTGGATGGCACGGTCCCTGTTCGTGGCCCCAATTTTGGCCCAAGTTCTCCTGCGGCGGTGTTGGTTCAGGGAGCTCCTCCCCTGGGGATATCCTTCCCTATTCCCTCAACCATTGATGTTCTTCACTACAAGCAAGTCTAGAAAGCTGAGGATGAAGTTCCATGTAAACACGATCCCTACCCATCAAGCTCCCAAATCAGTAGTGGGATGATGACTTCTTTGGTGCTTGCCCAATCCCTGAGAAAATCATGGTTCTCAGAAGGCAGAAGCTAGTACCTAAAGCGGCTCTATGTGAGCACAGTTATTATGGTTTTTGGTAGTTAGCTTTTATGTTTCGTTTGTTTCTGTTAATGGTCCATCTTCAGATGCTAGTCTACAACCTTAGTCTAGTTCAGTTTCTGTTTTTACTGATCGACTATCAGAAGGTCTATGTTACTGGGCAAGCCCACAGAGACTCTTTTTTGTAATCCTGGTTTCATGAGAAGCTTCAGAAAGTTGACTGTACTATCTCTCATGAGATTGTAACATTTTTTGTACTCTAATATAATTTTACTGTGCTGCTTACAACAACAACAAAAAATCTGTGTCACAATATTTTTGTTTCTTAAATAGTAATATTGGTTGTAAATAACATGTGTGAGATGTATATTTATGGGGTATTCTTGTATGTTTTATTAAAAGTATTAAATATAATAAGTCTACTCTCGTATTTTATTAGTATTGGAATTTTTTATTACACATTTTTTTTCTTGTCGAATCGTATGATTTGTATCCATATTCATCCTCAAATTATGCTACTATGATGTAGAGGAAAAAAGTAAAAATTTTTAAATTAGATAATATTCTTATGGTCTTTGAGCTAAAATGTGCTTCCAGTCTTTGCAGATATATGAAAGACAATGTCGAATAAATGTCTTTTATGAAGATTTTCCTTATTGAAGCAATAAAAAAAATCTTTAGATGGTCACACATCATTGTTTATTCATTCACGGATATGTTTATCTCCTTATTTTCATTATTTTGTTCTTTAGTTCACATATGCAATTACCTTATGCAATTTTATTTTGTTTTGAAAATTAATATTATAACAAAAACACAAATTCTTATTTACATTTGTATTTTAGTTAGTGATCTCACTTTTATTTTTATGCAATTTCTTTGTTCATATTTATTTCAAGTTATATATTATTCCTGTTTCATCTCTCCACATCAAATGTATATTTTGTAAAGCTTAAGCATCCCCTTCTTCTATTTGTTTTTTTTAAATAGTATATCACATCTTAATCATTTACTTAGTATTGATGCTTTGTTGTTATAATTATTTTGTAAGCTAAAGTATAAATACAAAAAAAATCAAATCAAATAACGTAAAATCAAAACAAGAAAATTAAAAGGGTTGCATCGTAATAAAGAAATTGATTTAAATAAATGATTTGATAGTATTCAGCATGCACAAGCAATATTTTCTTCTATTGGTCAAATAAGGCTTTCTTGTGTTTCATTTCATGTTATTTAATGTAATGTTCATGACTCTTCCTTACACCAAGTTGCACTCTAATAAATAATTTGTTTTTTTTTATATTGTTTTATATTTAGGCAGAGTATGTAAGTTGATGCATTGTTCCTTCCATGACACATCACAAAAACAAGGGAGAGAGGGTTGAGTTGCATGATTTTTCATGTGTATTTGAATCTTATCCTAAGGCTATAAACTTAAGGTATCAATCTTGCCTCTTCTCTCTTAGTCACACAGGAAGTCAAAATTTTGACGTAGAAACATACCATTCTCCACATCAACATTTTTGGCAACCATACTGGGAAAAACCATTTAATGTTTTGTTTCCCAAGCTTGTTTTAATTCTTTCAATTTTTCTTTAGTATGCATTCTGATCTCATTGATTTTTGTGCGCCGTTATGGATACAAATAAACCCATTAATTACTTTGCCATCCATTTCATTTTAGCATCTTTGTCATCTAACCTAGATAACATCCATCATTATGGTATCTTTTTCTTCAAAGAAGATATGTCCAAATACCATTGTCTTATACCTTCGTCATTGAATTTCATTCACATTGTAAAACCTTTACCTTACAAATTCAAACTTCATTTTCCTATTTTTCTGGGTGACAGAATGTTTCAGTAAAGGCACACTTGCGTAGATTCTCAAATGCTTGCACCATCACAGATATCAATGATATTGACAATTGCATGCTATTGTTTAACATATCCCTTCAAGGTCATGCCGCATCTCTTTTTTCCAACCTACATCACAAATGCATTTACACATGGTCTGAGCATTCATATTGGTTCACCTTGACTTGGCCATGTAGATAATCCTTCTGAAAACCTTAGAATATTTAATCTATTGTGAATGAAAAAAGGGGAAACATTTATGGATTTCAACCTTAATTTTATGAAGTTCTATAATTGCATTCCTCAATCTATTTTCCCAACCAACCTAGCTACCCTCTTAATTAGTATGATCTCCTACCTATTCTTCATTGATGGTGATTGGAAGAGAAAAAAATTCAAAATGTATAGGTTTCTTTGTTTATATGTCTAGCTTTTGAAGAGCAGTGTATTAGAACATGTTACTTTCTTGAAGGTTTTCAGTCACATGAGAATGTATCATCCTTCATTCATGTCATTAAATATTTTCAATCCTGCATGCTATCCCTTGAGAAAAGAATTTCGGAAAATGATCACTCTATTGATGCCTTAGAGCTCCCTTTCCTATACCATGATTATGATGTCTTTGTCACTTTTTGTGAGGAAGAATTTTGTGGGAATGATCACAACCACATATTAGAATTTAACCATGCATTCCCTTCATCTAATAGGGTCCTCTTTGAAGGAAATAATCATAACCAATCTTCTAATTTATTTTCTAGCCTTCACTTTCATTTAATGATTGAAAAAAATTCTCAAGTTAGCCATTCAGAAAATTGAAACTAGTCCCTATCTTTCTGCCTACTTTAATAATGGGTTTTTCCATGAAAATAATATAGATGATAAAGTTAGTGATGATGCACATAAGGATTTATCTTCTTGTGATATCTCCTATGCACTTGGTTTTCATATTCACAAGCCCCTTGTTTCATGCTCAAATCTATTATTGTGACATGATCCTATGATGGATGAGTTGGACTCAATTCCAATGCGTAATGAATGTCCTATGGATAATTTTAAGGTATCATTGGAATATTGTAGTGAAGCAATAAATCATAATTCATTTGATTTCCATGTTCTATTTTATAAGTTGAACTACAATGTATGAGTTCTTTCTAACACAAACCAGTAGAACTAAAATCCTATATAATAGTGCATGGTAACTACTCCTTTCACAATATGAAACATAGAATTAATTGTCTTAGAAAATGAAGTTATGATGCAAGTGTTAAGTTGTTGTTTGACACTAGATACGACTTTATTTTGATGACCAGATCTTCATGAAGACTATTGGCACAAATGGAGAGAAGTAAACTTTCATACATGCAATGTATGAGAAATAATATGTAGAATGGGTGATCTTTAAGAATTGTTAAGCATGCTTATGTGAAAATGTTAGGGCTTCTAACTTCAATTATTTCAAAATAGAGTATCAGCTTGCTAATGAAAAAATATTTTAATGCCAAATTCAAGGGACTATTTTACTCCTTAAATGATGATATTTGAGCCCAATTGACAAGCCATGAAGGGAAAACTTGAGTTACTTAAAAGGATATCAACAAGAAATAAATAAACCCTTAAAATATTAATTTCCAATGAATCTCATAAAATGTAATGTTATTTTACAAAGAGGAGGCCGAATAAGGTCTTCGAGGGCTCTTGTGAGTGTCAAACTTAGTTTGGGACATTCATCGCAAGTTATCAATGAGAAATAATTTTCATTTGGGGCTATTAGGATAGCCACAGAGCTGTTGTGAAAATCAATTTCCTATCAAAACAATCAAAATTCCGAACAATAATTATCAATTTAGGGTACGTCTTTTGTTTCAAGGTTATCGTGAAAAAAATATGCAGGATACAATTTCTTCCCTTGGCACTGGTTTATCTATCATGAAGTTGTAGTTCAATAGTATTACTTACAGACATTGGCATGAACAGTTACATACTCTTGGAAAGGAATTACCCAACTAAACTAGTATAACTAAGTTAGTTGCATGCAACATAAGTCGCACAACATAAAAGTAAATAGTAGAAGGTAAATACTAAAACTAATTCACAGTAATGGGAAACTAAATTCACAATAGCTACAGATATCAGGGTATGAATCAACTATCTCCCGAAGAAACCCCATCCATGTGCAATAATACTAATTGTAGAATTGAAATACTAAATCGCTCTTGAAGAAATTGAAATTAATACCACACTTGCTGAAAATAAACCACACACCGGAAAAGAAATTAACGAAGTCCTCAAAATTAGAGCCTAATCCTTACCAACATGATCTCTATCATTACCCAAACCAACAAATATAGTCATTTTGTTAAGCACAATAATTCAATGACATAAAAGAATGTAACCCAATCTGAAATGCATTTATTAGAAACAAATAAACAAATGAAATCCAACGTGAATACTTAATTGCATAAGTATATAAACACAACCTTGCATGAGTAACATAATTGCAGGAACAAATTGAACCACGAAACTAGTTACAAAATTAAATAAAATAAATCCCACGTGAATATATAGTAAAATTATGAAACAAGAAATCAAGGAAACCATCTGACAAATCTAGAGAAATGTAATCTACATTAACAAATGTCTCAAAAGAAGTATGATTTTCTTCCATCATAACTTGGACTTGTTTTTCTAAGAGTCCTCTCCTTCGAATGTAGAGGAAACTCTTATTTATACATGAGTCTTCCATAAAAAATAATAAATGAAGATCTAAAATATCCTCAAAAAATTTCTAATAATTTGGATCTCAAAACCAACTCAAAGATAATCCAAATATATTTGTTGACTTCCATGCTATTTAGGATGCCTTTGAAGTTAAATTCGAGTTTAGGGATGCGAATCATCATAACATACTTAAAAATCCTTCCAAATGACTCCTAATAGCATTTAATTTGTTAGGTCCCTCATATATTACATGGAGGTCTTCAAATCCTTGTAAATAAACCAAATATGTACTCTCATCCACCACCAACTTGTCTATTTTTTATTCAAATAATGTAACATAATAATTTGAGACATATAAAAAGGATATAAATAATGTATCTATAAAATTACATTACCCCTAAGGAATATTTTTCTCCAAGGTATCTTCATGGAGTAGAAAAAATTGTAACAATAGGAGTAACAGTACTAGTAATGGCTTGATAATGCCTCATATGAAAAATCTCAAGTATTCACTTTCATGAATCTTCAACCATATGAGTTATGGAAAATGTCCTAGAGTAATGGAAAGTGACCTAGAACTAGTTATACAAAAATCATCAAACACATCCATGCTTCAAATATCAATGCAAAATAGGTTATTTTCCAATGTTAAATCATAATTCACACGAAAAACTAAATAAATGTAATGGAAAATTGGTTGGCTATAAATATTTCATATAATCATTAAGATAGGATAATGAAAGGTTATAGGTAAGTAACAAGGGATTAAAAATAGGGAAAAGAAAACGTAAAATAGTGACAATTCCATGGCCCAACATCTCCCCTAAACTGAATATGTTGCATGTCCTCATGCAACCCAATACATTTGTATCAACCAAGCTATATGGACCCATATTATCAATTATGTTGCTTCCATTTTTCAATGCAAAATAACGAAAATGACTTGCTAATTTTTCTCTACTTTTCAACTGATCAACTGCAATAATTCTTGTTGGAATCTTATTAATACTGAGACGGGGGTGAATCAGTATTACCGTAGTTATGAAATTTTCTTAAATTCTTATCTGATTAATATGTAACTTAAATTATGCATCCACATAAAAATAACATTCATCCATATATGAACAGTACATAACATACAGTTTTTTACGTGGAAACCCAAACGACAGAAAAACAAGGAATGCTCTCTTATAATATAAAGATTACATTCATGGAAGCACCAACTTCTGAAGTTCTCCAGGACCAACTGGAAGGAGAAAATGACCTACTGATTTTATAGGCACTGACCTAAAGGAAACACCAACTCCCTTATTTACCAGCTTCAACTGGAAGGAGTTACCTACTCCCTGCTCCTTGCCCCATCCCATCACCCTGATATGTATGTAGAATATATTTCTTTATTGTTCTTCTAATCCACACACTCTTCAGATTATTTGTTGTTCATTCTATTGTGCCCACTCTTGGTATCCTTGATATATTTTTATCACTGAGCTGTATCACAAAATTGACTTGACAACATAAACATTATGTACATGACTTCATACTTCACAAACTATGTGTTGCTTCATCATACCACTCTATTTCTGCACACTTAACAGATATTGCGCATCATGTGTTGCTTTACTATTATGACTTTGAACATTCAAAAAAATAATTGATACTACACATCCTTTGTTGTGCTTCTATTTTGACGTTGCATGTTTTTATCGTATCCACATGTGAACCTTCTACTGATATTACCCTTCTTTATTGGTGCATCCATCTTGTAACATCCCGAAAATTAAAAAAAAATTAAAAATTTTAAAGTAGCATTAAATGTTGTACTTGCTAATGTGGAATAAAATAAGTACTAATCTTTTTAACTAATAGCAATTTAAGTTAATGAAAATTCATACTTCATAACACAAAATATGATATTAGTTTTGCTTGTGTTTAATTGTAATCTACATACTGTAATTAAGCTTATCTTATGATATAATTTGTTGACAAAGTACTGACAATTGCTTTTGGATGATGACGAAGGGGTCATACGATGTACCCAGAGGTTTACTTAGCTATGTTTAGCTAAATCATTTGAACCTATTTCTTTGTGCAGATATGCAGGTAAGAGTATTACGACAATTTCAAATGTTACAAGCAATTCTAATTATGTTTTGAGTTAGTTGTCAATGCTTATAGTAACTCTAAGTACTTCCCTGCATGAGTTGTTAATGGTATGGATCTTTGTCCTATTTCTTGTTACGTGCTAGTTTACAAATTATAAGTTCTATTAGAATCCTGTCATCATTTCTTCATTTTGCAAGGAGTGGTAATATCATGTGCATTTATTACATGAATAACTCAACTTATGTGCTATTCTATATTATAGAAACATGAGCTAAAAGTTATTTAGATACATGGATTAACTTGAAGTACTAACTATAGTAGATTATGCATTTCTCAATTTATAAATGCATGAAACATCATACTAAATAACAATGTTTACTATAATGCTACCATCTTATAGTATGATGATTATATTGTGAATTTGCCACACTATAAGTTTAGACCTTTCTAATTTAATATTTATACATTGTGATATATTATGCAACTTTGTGAAAAGAGATGGCAATATAAACAAACATTATGATGTGCGAAGTGATGAATTATAAACTATACCCTAAGCATGCGACCTTTGTCATTTGAGAAACAATATACAATGTATATAAACCATGCATTCGATGACCAATACTTGGAAATGAAATGAACTATACGTTGTAACCTTAATTCTTGGCACTGACATATGACATGACAGGGTATTGAATGTTTTGATATCATTGTGCTGGCAGACTATCGAACCCAGTCTTGGTATTCAAGTCACTAGCCTACTGTGCTTAGTGGAAAGCCCCGTGGATGTCAACGTGGCCGTGGTTCACGTGATAGTAAACATCAAACTTCACCTTGATGCCGAGATATGTAATTTTTTTAACCTCGGTCTACATAGCTGGATGTCATGATGGTTATGATAATTAATAAGGTATTTAATGTGGTTGATGCCCAAACTTCGATGTGCTTGGTTTGCATCATCACCACCGTTGATCTCAAATGTCCTTGGGCTTTGACCTAAAAAACCTAGTCTCCATTATGAATTGTATCGAAGTGGTATTCTCAGCCTTCATTTCGCTTGGTAGTGGTAAGGTGGAGAGGCCGACCGCCTGCTACAATGTAGGGTTTTTTGTTTGAAGATCGGAGAACTCCTTCCTTAGTTTCGATCTGTGGACCTATAGGGAAAGCTTATTAGTTTCATGGTTCAATTTTCCTTGTAGGGTTGAGCCACATTTGCAGCCTTCGTTAATGTTTTAGGAGGTAGTTCTTAGGGTTTTTCTGCTGGTCTTTGAGAGTGGATTTGAACCATGGTTGATTCTCAAAGAATTGTAAGAATGGTTCATAGAATTGATTTTCCTTTTCGCTCCATTTGCTAGATGGCTCCATCGTTCTCATTTGCTAACGATGTCTCTTACTCCAGAAGCTGCATTGTTAAGGTAATGTTTCAGTTATTGAAATGATAATGATAATGTGTTGTTCCAAGTTCAACTCTGCATTCTTTGTTTTAACCTTTCAATGATTTTTATGATAGGTGATACTTCGGTGAAGGTTTGCTGTGTTTGAAGCTGGGTTTGAGGATGCTACTCAACCACCTGGTAAGCCTCTCTATTTCTTAAACCCTCGTAGGTACTCTTGGCATGGTTTGGCCGATGGTTATTGTTTGACAAGAGATGGGAAAATTGTCCCAGGCAAGGGTAATGGCTAGTGTTTGTAATTTTTAAGAGCCAATAACTAGTGTCCCGAGGTTGGAATCCTCGGCTTGTTTTGTTACTCTACTCTGGAATATTTTGCTGTAACTCTTGTTGAGATTGTAAACTTGTCAAAGATGTAAATGTTAAGGGATGAGCCCTCGTTCATTTTAATGGAATTACAGTATTAAGAAAACTTCATAAAGTTTATGTGTGATATATAAGTTTAACTAAGTTAATGTTTGAGTAGTTAATACAGTATTTTGGTGAAAGTTGAGAGCCATGGGATAACTCGTTTCTGTGAAAAGAATGGTCCTGTACTACAATGCTGAGACTTTTGTTTGAATGGTAATATGAGTTTGTATTTGATACGTAACTTAAACTAGTTTTTCCGAATAGTTTCTATGTTTATCAAAGTTGATACTTTGGCTAGAAAATACAATGTTGATTTAGGCCGAGAGCCATGGGTTAACTTAATTCACAAATGAGAAACCCTATGTTTGTAATATTTAGGTTGAAATTGGAATGGTGATGAGACTCAGTTTCTGTATCGAACCTTAACTTAAATGAATATTACGATTGATAAAAATAATAATACTATTGTCTGGATTTATCTTGTATAGATAGCTATCCTGATGTGATAGTATAAAAAAAAATAGTAATATGTTTAGTTTTAGAAATTGATAATACCTGAGTTATTATTTCGAATATAAGGGTTTAACCATCGACTAGTTATGGACCTGTCATGACATTGTAAAAGATTTGTTTTCTCTGTTGAGCTAGGGTTCTTCCTATGGTGAAAATGTTTGAATTTAATATTTGTAGTTGATACTAAATCAAAATTTGAAATATGAATACTGCAATGAAATAGTAATATACAATGATACTATTATTTGGGAATGATAAATATCTATTTATCGTCATGTATACTGAGTAGCAACTCTGTATAAAAGATTATTTAAATTTGTAGCTGTAAATTTATAGGAAATATGATACATGAAATAAGTGGAATTATAACACCTTACTGTTGGAAAGAATAATAATAGAATACATAGCATTAACTTTCAAAATAGCTAGTAATAAATGAAAACCTAGTTCCTGTGCAAAAATGAAATGTTTTACTTTTGTTACTAAGTAAAAATGCTTCAATATATATTTTATGAAATATTGTTCTATATTATGAGTTTAGACATAAATAATTGGTATTATAGATTTAAAAGAAACACTACAGTGTTAGTTTAATCATTCACTTGGCATTCTTCCCTTCATTCATCTGATTTAATTCTACTTCTTTGTACTAGAGTACTATACAGAAACAATATGGGAAAAATGCAGAGGATATATTTAATCAATCATATCATTTACTTAACCATCATTATACAAAATCATACTTAGGTCATAAATTAAAAACAATTACTTCTGTATGCTATTAACTGTAAATACTAAATCTACCATTTTAGAAAATCATTTAACTGAAAATAAACAAGACAAAACAGTAGAACCTGGTGATGGTAGGAGAAACAAACAACCCAAGGAGCCTATTCCACCCAACCTACTCCTAAAGGAAACCAAATTACTTGCCTTAGGAACCCCGAGCCGTTCACTGAACCACTAGGAAGAAGAATCTGTAGAAACTTTAGGTCAACAACTTGTAGCATAAAAGTAGATCATTCAGTGTTATAAACTTAGCAGTCAAAGAGACCTACACCAGCACCTCTGGTTTCCTTCTCATAATATTTTCAGCAGACTCACAATGCACATTCCACTTAGCCTCCCTATTCAAATCTCTCAGTGATCACTTGATACACTTGAGGAATTATTTCTGCAGAAAATAATGTAGAGCTCCCTGCTCAATTTGAATTGCCTTATCTAGGCTGCCTAGGCCTTTATAGTGGTTAACCTGGTCATTAATGAGCTAACCGCTCTTCTCCACCCACCTTGGGGATAATTCCACAATTTTAGGGGTTGTTGTCCCATAACCAACAACTAGTGGTGGAGTGCAAATGCTGACACTTGTCCCATGCCCTCTATCAACATCCATTCCTCCTATTGGGTCAGTGAACACTCATTTAACAGTTCCCTTGGGTGTTTGTCTCCTGTTTTAATTTATTAAATAATAATAATATGTCATTACAATCATCCCTAGCCAAATTTGGTTATAATTACAAAACTTTGTAATTATAATTTAACATAGTGTTTTTGCAATAAAATAAATAGTCTCAAAATCTGGGTAGGTGACATACACCCCCCCTTAAGTCTCAACATCGTCCTCGATGTTGTTCATTCATTTTCTGAGTGTTCCTGAAATAGAGCTGGGTATGCTACCCACATACTACTCTCCAACTCCCAAGTTGCCTCTTCTGGGCTAAGGTGCTTCCATTACACCTTTACCTGCCCAATGGTGCGATTCCAGAGTAGAGGTTCCCTCCTTTCGAGGATACAGTCTGGCTCCACCTGAAAATCGCCGTCTTGTTGCACTTGTACATCATTCCAATTTATAACATGAGTAGCATCGTGTGCATGTTTCTTTAAAACTGACATATGAAAAACATTATGTTTTTTTAGATTTGGTGGCAAAGCTAGTTGATATGCCACGGGTCCTACCCTTGACAAAATTTCGAAAGGACCACAATACCTGGGTGCCAGTTTGGCACAAATTCCTAATTTTAATGAGCTCTTCTTCAGTCTCACCTTAATGAAAACATGCTCACCAACCTATAATTGTTTATGAGTCCTTTTAATATCTGCTTGACTCTTTTGCCTATCTTGGGTAGCTTTAAGATTTCTTTGTACCTGTTGCACAGTTAGTTCTATTTCCTTCAAAAATTTAGGTCCTAATATAACTCTATTAACTGGGTCATTCCAAGAAACTGGTGTATTACATTTCCTACCATAAAGAATTTCAAAAGGGCTAAGCCTGGCTGATGCATGGTAATGGTTGTTATATGCAAATTCTGCTAAATGCAAGTAATCCTCCAACTTACAGGGCTGTTCCTTAACATACATCCTTAGCATGTCTTCCGATATCTGATTTACTATTTTCGTCTATCCATTCATTTGTGGATGAAATGTTGTGTTGAAGTTTAAGGTTGTATTCAACATTTTAAACAAAGATCTCCAGAAGTTTCTGGTAAACTTCGAATCACAGTCTGAAACTATCACTTTTGGTATTCGATGTAATCAAAAAATTTGTTTCATGAAAATTTCTTCAATATCTAGAGCTTTATAAGTAGTTTTTACTGCTATAAAATTTGCTGCCTTGCTGAGCTTGTCCACTACCACCATGATGGAATCATTTTGTTTCTGATTCTTGGGTAGTCTGGTAATAAAATCTATGCTTATGATCTCCCATTTCCAACTAGGTATAGGTAATGGCTGTAACAGTCCAACCAGATGCTGATGTTCAACCTTTATTCTTTGACAGTCAAAGCATTTAGCTATATATTATGCTACTTCATCCTTCATTCTAGGCCAATAATAATCTTTCTGTAACATAGTTATGGTTTTCTGATAACCTGGATGACCAGAATAATGACTTTTGTGCATCTCATCTAAAATCAAAATTTGTATCTTTGGTACATTGGGCACATATAATCTATTCTTGTACAACAACAATCCATTTTCTTTTAACCTATAATCTGCCATAGAAGTTTCAGAATTACTTTCTGTTGTCTTTTCATGTAAATTTCTGTACTCTTCATCAGTTTTAATCCCTTCGAAAATCTGATTTTCTAAATCTATTGTGTATGTACTGATGGCTGAAATAAAATTTATCTTTGCATTATGACTTAAAGCATCAGCACCCTGTTCTCTTTACCCTTTATATGCTAAATTTCAAAATCATATTCACTTAGAAAGGTTATCCATCTAGCTTGTCTAGCATTCAAGTTTGCTTGATCTAGTAAATATTTCAGCCCCGTGTTATTTGTCATCAAAGTAAATTTTATGCCAATAAGATGGTGATGCTACATTTTTAAGGCATGTATTACTGCTAATAATTCCAGATCATATGTAGAGTAAGTTTTCTCATGTACTTTCAACTTTCGAGACTCATATGCAACAACATGTCCCTCTTGTGTTAGGACTCCACCGAGTCCATCATTACATGCATCAGTGCATACTATAAAATATTTATTAGGATCTGCAATTCTCATAATAGGTGATGTAGTTAGTAATTCCTTCAACTTCTTAAAACTGTCTGCACACTTTTGATCCCATACAAACTTCTTCCCCTTCTTCTGTAAGGAGGTTATGGGGTTTGCAATCTTTGAAAAACCTTCTATGATATTTCTATAATATCCTATAATCCCCATAAATGATCGTGCGTCTGACACATCCTTAGGAACCGGCCATTCATTAATGGATTTTATCTTATTGGGATCAACCAAAATTCCTTCCTTAGAGATTATGTGACCTAAATACTGAATCTTATCCTTGTGAAAGTCACACTTACTAAAATTAGCATATAACTGATGATCTCTCAGAACTTGTAAAATAATACGCAGATGTTCGTCATATTCTTCCTTACTTTTAGAATATACCAGAATGTCATCTATGAACACAATGACGAACTTATTCCAATATTTGTGCAGAATATTGTTCATTAAGCACATAAAAACTGTCGGGGCATTAGTCAACCCAAATGGCATGACCACGAACTCATAATGTCCATAGCGAGTTCTAAATGTTGTTTTAAAAATATCCTCATCCTTCACACGAACTTGATGATATCCTGACCTTAAATCAATATTTGAAAATATCGTTGCTCCATGCAGCTGATCAAATAGATTGTCAATTCGGGGCAATGGATATCGATTCTTGATTGTCATCTTGTTCAGTTGGCGATAATCTATGCAAAGTCTTAAAGTGCCATCCTTCTTCTTAACAAAAATAACAGGTGCTCCCCAAGGAGACACGATGGGTCTTATATAGTTTTTATCAATCAGTTCCTTCAACTGTGATTTTAACTCATTTAATTCCAATATGTTCATCCTATATGGAGCTTTGGAGTTCAGTACCGCACCCGGTATCAATTCAATGGTAAAATCTAGATCCCTCTTCGGGGGTAATCTTTGAATCTCTTCTGTAAAAACATCCAGAAATTATTTTAGGATAGGTATATCTTCTAGTTTTAGTTTGTCCTCTTTAGTAATTAAATCTTCATGTACTACATTCACTGTGAACATCTTACATCCTTTTCTAACTGCTCTTTTCAATTTCATAGATGAAATCTGTCTAAGTGATGTCTTTCTAGGAATACCCTTTACTTCTTCTGTTTCTCCTTCATCATTTAAATAGGTAAAAATTTTCTCATAACAATTCAAAATAACATGATGTGCTTCTAACCAGTCCATTCCAATTAATATGTCATAGGATCCTAAAGGTAAAACATTTAACTTGGTTTGTGTCTTTAATTGATTCATAGATAAAACACAACTTTCAACAAAATCAGACACTTTTCTTTTTGTTCCTATTGCTAGTCTAACTAACCAAGATTTATTAAATTTTTCTGTTTTCAGATTAAAATTTTCTACAATATATGGAGATATATAACTTAGCCTAGTTCCTAGATCAATCAAAATAGAAGCAGGATGGTTTTGTAGCATACCTTCAATCTCTACCATAGAGGCTTGATGCTCCACTTGCCTGTTGTCTAGAGCTTTATTAATTATGGGCATATCTCTTGCCAAGTCTCCCACAGTAGGTTCAGCTTGTATGGAATGAATATTATTGGTTGTCTGCTTCTTATTGGAAAAGTTTGAAGCATAATGAGGACCTTGACACTCAAAACATTTTATAGGTGTCATTTGGTCATTAGTTCTGGCAACATTGGGTGTATTTCTAGGAGCTGTAAAATTCTACTGTTGATTATTTCTAGGACTGCTTCCTTGGAAATTTTGATTTGGAAGGTTTTTCTTTAGAAAACCTGAATTTCCTTTGAACCTGAAATTCTTCTTCTTAAACTTAAAGATGTTGGGTTTATGATTTTTCCAGTTAGATATCCCTTCTCTTTTCCGGTTCTGATCATAGTAGAAAGTTGCTTTCCTCATGGCTTCTTCTAAAGTCTTTGGATTGTCATACTCTATTTTGTCCTTGATGTTGAAAGGTAGACAACTTAGATACCTCTGAATCTTTGGTTTCTCCTCCACAAGGTATGGCACATATCTTAGCAAATTCAGAAATTTGTTGTTTAGCTCTTTCATGTTCATGGTTCCCAGCCTTAGATAATAAAATTCTTTGGACTTTTCTTTGTAATATTGTTCAGATAGGAACTTCTTCTTGAAGTACCATTTAAAAGTGCTCCAATTCACATCCTTGTCCTTGATGCCCTTCACTCTTTTGATGTCTTGCCACCAAATGTCTGCCTTCTCGATCAAGTTGTATATGGCCATCTTTGCTTTCAATGATTCTGAATAATCATAAATTTGGAAGTATTTCTTCATGCCGGACAACCATGCTTTAGCTATCTCTCCTTTCTCAGTTTCACCATTGAAGGTTGGGGGTTTGATCTTCTTGAACTCCCCATAAATCTTCTCATACCTTTTATGGATTTTTCTTTTAGGTTTGAAATCCCCTTTGTTGCTATCACTTGAATAATTACGTTTCTTTTTACGTATCTCATTTGCAGCTCCTGATGATGTTGAACTATTATTCTCATCATCAGTTCTCACTTTCTTACCCTTGTTCTGATGAGATAAGTCTTCAGTCTTGTAGGTATTTTCAACCCTTCTATCATGTTCATAAGTTGGGCTCTGATCGAATAGTACTTGGTTCAGTTCTTCTTGTGCCTTTAGAATTCTCTCATTATCCTATTTAACAGATCTTATTTCTACTTTCAATTCCTGAAATGCACGTAACAATTCCGATGAATTGTCATTCAATTCACCATGGACTTCTTCTTCAAAATTTTGTCCAGTGCTATTGTTGTTATGAATGTTTGGTTGAAATCTATCCTCCATGTGTTCAACTGATCCTTCCATACGTGTAATTTAGAAAAACAATTCTGTATACAAAATAATTTAATTAGTAAATATTTTTGCTGTCATAAAAATTTTTGGTTGCATGTTCTTTGGACCTTTTTAGGGTGAGAGTTTGAACATGAGCTCTGATACCACATGTAACATCCTGAAAATTTACAAAAATTTAAAAGTTTTTAAAGTATAATTAAATGTTGTACTTGCTAATGCAAAATAAAATAAATACTAATATTTTTAACTAATAGCAATTTATGTTAACGACAATTCATACTTCATAACACAAAATATGATATTAGTTTTGCTTGTGTTTAATTGTAATCTACATGCTGTAATTAAGCTTATCTTATGATATATTTTCTTGACAAAGTACTGGAAGTTGCTTTTGGATGATGACGAAGGGGTCCTACGAGGTACCCTGAGGTTTACTTCGCTATGTTTAGCTAAAGCATTTGAACCTATTTCTTTGTGCATATACGCAGGTAAGAGTATTACGACAATTTCAAATGTTACAAGCAATTCTAATTATGTTTTCAGTTAGTCGTCAATGCTTATAGTAACTCTAAGTACTTCCCTGCATGAGTTGTTAATGGTATGGATCTTTGTCCTATTTCTCATTACGTGCTAATTTACAAATTATAAGTGCTATTAGAATCCTGTCATCGTTTCTCCATTTTGAAAGGAGTGGTAATATCATGTGCATTTATTACGTGAATAATTCAACTTATATGCTATTCTATATTATAGAAACATGAGCTAAAAGTTATCTAGATACAAGGATTAACTTGAAGTCCTAACTATAGTAGATTATGCATTTCTCAATTTATAAATGCATGAAACATCGTACTAAAATAGCAATGTTTACTATAATACTACCATCATATTTATGATGATTATATTGTGAATTTGCCACACTATAGGTTTAGACCTTTCTAATTTAATATTTATACATTCTGATATATTATGCAACTTTGTGAAAAGAGATGGCAATATAAACAAACATTACGATGTGCAAAATAATGAATTCTAAACTATACCCTAATCATGCGACCTTTGTCATTTGAGAAACAATATACAATGTGTATAAACCATCCATTCGATGACCAATACTTGAAAATGAAATGAACTATACGTTGTAACCCTAACCCTAAGTCTTGGCACTGACATGTGACATGACAGGGTATTGAATGTTTTGATATCATCGTGCTGGCAGACTATTGAACCCGGTCTTGGTATTCAAGTCACTAGCCTACTATGCTTAATGGAAAGCCCCATGGATGCCAATGTGGCTGTGGTTCACGTGATAGTAAACATCAAACTTCACCCTGACGCTGAGCTGTGTAATTTTTTTAACCTCGGTCTACTGAGATCGATGTCGTGATGGTTATGATAATTAATAAGGTATTTAATGTGGTTGATGCCCGAACTTCAACATGCCTGGTTGGCATCATCACCACCGTTGATCTCAAATGTCCTTGGGATTTGAACTAAAAACCCTAGTCTCCATTATGAATTGTGTGGAAGTGGTTTTCTCAGGCTTCATTTCACTTGGTAGTGGTAAGGTGGAGAGGCCGACTTCCTAGAACAATGTAGGCTTTGGTGTTTGAATATCGGAGGACTCCTTCCTCAGTTTCGATCTCTGGACCTGTAGGTAAAGCTTCTTAGTTTCGGGGTTCAGTTTTCCTTGTAGGGCCGAGCCATATTTGCATCCTTTGCTAATGTTTTAGGAGGTATTTTTCAGGTTTTTTCTGCTGGTATTTGAGAGTGGAGTTAAACCATGGTTGATTCTCAAAGCATTGTAAGAATGGTTCACAGAATTGATTTTCCTTTTCGCTACGTTTGCTAGATGGCTCCGTCGTTCTCGTTTGCTAACGATGTCTCTTAATCTACAAGCTACGTTGTTAAGGTAATGTTTCAGTTATTGAAATGATAATGATAATGATAATGGGTTTTGTTGATGCCTCGGATATCGTAGCATCAATCAGAAAGGGATTCTCCCCGAGAGATGGTCCCAATTAGACTACCTCCCGTTTGGTGTAGGGAATCCGTCCGGTTAGCGGTTCCGACAACCGTGGTTTTGGACTTTAAATCCGATTCTACCGGTTATGGCCCGATCCACCTTTCTTTTGGGTTTTTTATGTCTTTTATATGAGATGCAAGTGCCTAAATTATACCTAATCTAAATGCAATTAAAACAGATCTAAGCCTAGAAACTGGAATAAATCTATCTATCCCTGCAGGGAGCACGCTTAAGGGGGGGGAGCAATCAGCTGTAGCAAATATCGTAAATATAGAATAGATAGCTATTATTTTCACAATTAAAGCTACAGCAAGATAAAGATCTTGAGAAGATAGCTTCTCATGCAACATGGAACGCATCAATTGCTCATAAAACAGAAAAAGGTAAAAGAATAAAGAAACAGATCTGAAATGAAACTTAAAGAACGCATCTATTGCTCATAAACAGAAGAAAGCAAAATTATTTAATCTACGTAACAAGAATAGAGAAGCAGATCTAGATGTAACACAACTGAAATTAAACTCAAAGATCCCTGCAAGGAGCAATTTAAAGGCATGAACAATAAGCCACATGCATTATCCTGAAGAAAGAACAGTTAGCCATTCGATCTAGACAAAGAAATCTACAGCAATACATTTCATTGTTCACAAAATAGAGAGAACGCATGCACAGAGGGGAGCAAAATCATTGATGCAAAGAAATAATTCAAATGTCAAGAATAATCTCACATTACTGAACCGCAGTCATTAGAATAGTCCAATATAGAGCAATCCAACATCCCAGGCAAAACGTCCATCTCCTGTGGCTTCTATTAGAAAATTCAATTTACAGACCCGATACAAGATAGCTCATATCGTTTGCCAAAATTTCATTCCCTGCCAAAAGTCCATTCTAATCTTTCCTAGATGCTATTTATAGCTACAAATTTGCCCTTTGGGCTGACACCTAGCATTCTCCACCTGTCATTCACAGGAATTTTCACTATAATCGACCATCAAAATGGCCACTTCCTTTATAAAAAATATTTTGACAAAATTAGGGACAGCTGTCCCATGGCTTACGCCTTACATATTCAAAATATACATAATAGAAAATTTGCTAACATCAAAGCTTTCCCTGCTGGGCACGTGTCTGGCTGAAGAGAGTGGTTCGACTGAATTCAGCCTCTTCATTCCTGTGCGTAAGCTTCTCCTGGCAGAGGGTCGCCTAAGTTAACTGTCACTGATGCTGCCTGGGAAGAGGCCCTCGAATCCCCTGCTGATGCTCCTGCTGCTGCTGCAGCTTTCCTGTCCTCCTCTGCTATGTAGCTGTGCCACACACCTGTGTCCCTTATGATTATGTTTGCTGCAGCCGGAAACAGGATTTTCTGAGAAGTCACATTCTTCCCGAGCTCTGTTTTGATGCTTTGTACTTCTGCTTCAGCAACTTGATGCGCTTCCTTCAGCAGATGGTTGTGAAGTGTTGATGAACCGATGTAATGCTGGAGATCATCCATGGCCAGGACATCAATCCTTTTTACATACTCCATCTGGACGCCTAGCTCTTCTTTCAGTTGAGACAACCGCTGCTCCTTTTCCGGGAAGTCTTCTAGGGTCTGAGGGAAACTCAATGTGCAGTTGTCATGGACTCCTTTGATCTTTTGGTATAGGTTGTTGATTCTATCTGTTGTCCTCTGCACACTGGTTAGCAGCTTATTGGCACAGTTCCTGCCAAACTCCAGCAAGGCTATATCTTCATTAAAATCGTCCACGGCCTTAAAAGGAAGATGCGGGGGGAAACCTCCTTTCCCTTCTCTCCATGCCATCTGACTTATGACATTTGCCTTGACGCGGGCATTCTTAGCTTTGAGCCTGTGGGCTTCCGCATTAATCTCTTTTACGCTGACCACCATGGCCTTGAGTTTGCATACCTCCTCAGTGATTAGCTCTTGGGAGCCATACCCTTGCTGCAGGATATTGCATGACAGCTCGTGGAAGGGAGATAGGTCTATGGTTCTGCTCTCCGCTTGCTATAAACGCTCAGCCAATGCTTGCTTGTCTGCTTCTAGCAGAGATGCCTTTTCTTCTGCACCATTCTTCTCTACTTTCACAATCATCATTTGAAGTGTTAGCTGGTCCTTTTCCTCCTCCAGCTGGCTGTACTTGTTTGACAGCTCCTTATGCTTAGCGTACAAGCAATTAGATTTGTTTACTACCAGATCTCTTTGGGCTTGCTCATTAGCCACATTTTGTTGCAGCATGCGTGCTCTCTTCTTTGTCAATATATTTTCTTTGACTATACCATCTACATTGGCAAATGATGCCTTTGTTGTTGCTATAACTGCGGATGCCATAGCAATGGGATCTTGATCCGTGTTTTGCATGACGATGACCTCCCGGTGAGTAATAATGTCTTCATGGAAGGGACTTTTAATCCTCTCTTCTGATTGGAGGACCATCGCTTTTCTTTTCTTATCATACACAAACTCATTCCATTTGGACACCGTACACTTTCTTGATGGGGTGTACGGGACAATTGGTCGGTTTATGATGTCTATGTCCTCTTCCATAGGTGGGGTCCGGACTTCCTGAGCAGGGTCTACTCCTTCCTTTCGGGTACCAGAGCCACCTGCTTGAGAGGTGTCTATCTCCATGTCTTGGACACCGGACCCACCTGCTTGGGCATCTTCCCTTGTCTTCAATTCTTCTTCCGCCTTCTTTTCTGCCTCAGCTTGCTCATCTTCTCTCTGCTTTTGAGCTTCTTCAGCTTCTTTCCGCAGTCTTTGATTTTCAGCTTCTTGCTGCTTTCTTGCTTCCTCGGCTTCCTGCTGTAACCTTGCCTCTTCTCTTAATCTGAGCTCTTCCTAAGCTCGGGCATCCTCAGCTTCTTTCTCCTTTTGCTGGATGGTCTTCTGGGCCTTGGTTGAGCTAGAGCTCGCTCCAGTACCTTGGCGACAGATCCGTAGCTCAGTCATGTTGCTGATGCCTCTGAATGCTTCCTCCTCGGCATCAGGGTAGTGGGAGTATTCGAAGTGAGCATAGTTACCCTTGCAATGCTCGGCCACTTTACCCTTTCTGTCGTTCCTGTGGAAGATGACCTCACCGAAGTGGAAAGCCTTCAACTCTTGAACGAACTCATTGGCCGAGGAAACCCCTGAAAACTTGTAAGCACCGATGCAGAAAGGCAGAGGGGGAAAGGAAGCCTTGTGTTGCTTGTGGAGCAATGCTCCAACCCCATCCAAGAAGAGTTGTCTTACTGCTTCCTTGAGCACCACATAGTCTGTGGCATACTGCGGCAATATGTATGGGGGCTTATTCCCTCCAAACATTCTCAGGTAGGTACCTTGTTCTGAAAAGTAAAAGTCCCCATACTCCTCAAGGACTTCCAAAGCATTTTCTCGTATAGGGGCATGATGAACCCCTCACAGATGAGTTTGTAGCTGGGCTTGTAGTTCGGAGCCCACAACATCTTGAATGCGATGTAGACCGGGGCAGTGGCCCTATCCCACGTACAACCCAATTTGGGGAACTCTATCTTGGCCAAAATACAATCTATCAGATATGAGGACATGAAGAATTCAGCCTTCTTCAATGCTAGCCCTGGCTTAGCAGTACTTATCATCGAGGCCAGACTATCTGACAGGATAGTGGCCCAGTCAAACACTGTTCCCTGAAATGCCACATAATGAATGATAGGGACCCACTGAATCTTGTATACTGTGCCATCGGGCATGACGAAGATTCTGCACAGCATCAGGGCAATCAATCTATAAGGAGCTCTCAGATTCTGTACGTCATACTCCTCACTCCCTTTCTTCCTCAAATATTTCCCTGCCACTAGAAGCTTCTTGGCCATCTCGATATTGTTCATCTGGCTTAACCATTCATCAGTCAGAGCTTGCTGGACACGGGGAAACCTGTAGGCTGCTGCAAGATATGCGGGTTGAAATGAGGCGATAGCCACCTTCCCGCTATCATTTATCACTCTTCCTTCAGCATCGGCATGTTGGAGTATCCATCCGATCACTTCAGCACATGGGAACAGCTCAGGGCGGGTAGCGGCTCTAGTTATGCCTGAGGCTCTGATATTTTAATAGATTGGTGCTTCCTCCAGCAACATATCTGGGATTTCTTGGTCCGTGATCATTCTATATATGTCATCCCATCTGATTTCTGGAGGGACACCAGTGGTGCACCTAGTGTCCTGGAGCGAGGTTTTAATCTTGAGCGGGGCAGGCTTCTTTTCTGTCATCTTCGCCTTCTTCTTACCGGTTTTCGGCATCTTGACTTATCCCTGATAGCATCCATATACAATTCATCATGATTTTGAGCAACATGCTATGAGGTTTTAATAGAAAGCATCATTGTTTTGATAATATATCAAATAAGATAAGTACAATGAAGCTGTTACTATTTCAATACGAAACATAAATTGAAGCACTTGAATCTCTTCAAAGGATGGGATTGAGATGCTCCTGAGGGGATAGGCTGTGTTGCGGAAGCCAGTGGTTTTCGGCTTGATAGGCGAATTGCGGAAGCCGTTGGTTTTCGGTTCAGCCCTGCGGAAGGAGGTGTCTTTCGTTATTATTGCGGTTGGAAAGGCTAAAGGCGGGGAGACTCGGGTTGAAGGGACTTTGTGACGACAAGGGAGCTCCGGTCGCAATTACGATTTGGTGAGGGCTTTGAATGCCATCGTCACGCGCGGCACCCGCCGAGGTGCTCTATGGGACACTCTAGTCCGGGCGAGGGTGACGGCGCTGGGGATATAATGACGGGAAATGCTAGGGCGGCCATGGCTTCGGGTTTCGGCTTGCGTGGTTTGAACGATCACGGGTTTTGAACGGGACAATGGTGCCGGAGACCAGGTTTTGCCTTGAGTGGAGGGCGTCAAGGGCCTGAGGTCTTACGGAAAGGTCCGGGTTTTACATCCTGAGTTCTTCGGCCAGGGACATAAATGGCTTATGGGGCTTCGACAGATTCTCAATAAACGACGAGGCACGCGGCCCAAAAAAAGGAACATGTTTAACCGTCTACCCACAAATGTTTATCCTGTTTCTGTTAATTAAAACGAGAAGAACTTGATTCAACCGTATTTGACGGGCAAAATCGCCCGTGACAGGCGTTTTGCCTGTCAAAACCCCACCAATGCCCATCATTTTCAAAGAAAGCTACCCCAATAGCAAAACAACATGTAAGGGGACAGATTTATAGTTGAGATCCTACCTGGCACCGATGAAAAACGCTAACTGAGGTGGCCGTGAGACGTGTTTGAGCAATCCGAGCTGGAACGGTCGTGCGGCGTCCAAAGGCTTGGTTTATAAACAAATGACAATGGGTTGGCTCGTACCCCGTCGGATATTTAAATCAAACTAGCACGTGCGAGCATTCAATTTGGTAGGTGGCGCGATTAAAACGCGACTTAAATTCGTCGCCCGTAGCGGTCACGTCAAAAGGTTTTAGTTTCTGTGCGACCGTCATTCGCGGGGCCGCCTTGCGAACCATATCTGCCATTGCGGAAGAGTTCAAGGAAAGTTTCCACCGTTTCGGGAGCTATTCGCGGAAGGGAAACTCGAAGCCTTCCGCGAAAGAGCCCCGCGTTGCGGGTGCGTAACGTGAAAGCTTCCGTTGTATCGGGAGCTATTCGCGAAGGGTTTACGCAAACCAAAACTTTCCAAGTCTTATTGATTTTCGGGAAGATATGGCGAAGGCTCCCGCTAGTTTCGGAAGGGAAACATGAAGGTTTCCGCGTTTCGGCAAGTCGGGGCGAACTTTTCGCGGTTTCGGGAGGATATGGTGAATGCTCCCGGTATTTTCGGAAAGCTTTCGTGAATGGCTTCCGCCGTTTCGGAAGGAACATCTAAAGACTTCCGCATGTTTTCGAAGTTTTTTCTAAGTCTCTTTGGTCAGGTTAGACGAATGGCTCTCGCCGTTTCGGGAACAAATTTTATATTCTTCCACACATTTTCCCGGAATCATTTCGAAGGCTTCTTCCAGCCGGTTAGGCGATTGACTTCCGCCGTTTCGGAAGGAACATCCGAAGGGCTTCCGCGGTTTCGGGGGCAAAGGCTGAAGGCTTCCGCGATAGTTCTTTGGAAAAAATTCTAAGTCCTTTTCATAGTTTCGGAAGAAGCTCGCAAATTCCTCCGTGGTACTTCGGCAAGCTTATGCGGACGGACAACGCCATTTCGGGAGAAAGGTTTGAATTGCTCCGCCGTTTCGGCAAGATTTCACCAATGGTTTCCGCACTTATCACCAAAATCTGAGTTCCTTTTCGGAGAGAAATCATGGCGGCTTCCGCCGTTTCGGGTGGCTTTGTTGAATTCCCCCTCCGTTTCGGGAGAACAACTCGAAGGTTTCCGCATTGTTTCAACCAAAAATTCCAAATCCTTTTCGGGAGAGTGAGGCGAATGAGTCCCGCCATTTCGGGAGCAAAACCGGAACCTTTCCGCGGTTGCGGAAGGCTTTGAGCGAAAGCTTCCGCCGTTTCGGGTGGTTTTTCCCAATGGCTTCCGCAGATTTTGACAAAGAAAATCTAAGTCCTTCTTTAGGAAAGGTTGGACGTTTGGCTTCCGCCGTTTCAGGGAGATAGCCCGAATTATTCCAAAACGTTTGGGGAAAAATCTAAGTTATCTTTTGGCTCATTGGGGAATACATGGAAGGATTGACGGCAAGATGTTCAGTAGGGAAATAAGATTTTATGTTGAAAACAGAGCTGACGGCTGGGATGGCTTCTCAGGCGAACTTTCTACAAAAATACAGGAGGGGCCCCAACATGTACAAAATTTTGGGGAGGGGTGTTGCTGCAACAACAATGGCGAGTCGCTGGCGAACACAGATCTCTGCAAAATTCCTCTTCATGGTCTGAAACCTCATTAATAATATCCACCTCGGGTGTACTACTCAGCTGAGCATTTTAGACTCATGCGGGGGGAAGGAGGCACTTTCCATGCTAGCCATTGGGGAAAGGGGAGCTTTGACCGAGATATCTTCACCACTCTCAGAGGGCCAGCATATGAGATTCATTTTAGGAGGGTCATTTCTCGAATGGCCACTACTGCCGGACTCCACAGGATTTGCAACACTTTCTCATGGACATTATTGCTCTTGTTCCTCATTCCCATGCTGCTGGCATCCTTCGGGATGCTTGTACTTTGGACATCTTAGCTGTTTGAGCCTTCCAGGGATATTTTCTTTTGGACATGATCTTTGATTTAGGCTCCTCAATCCATAATGTCCTTTTGTGTGAGTTAGAAATTTTATTGATTTGATCAAACTTCACGGACGGAGAGGAGCCTGTTTTGAGCTGGGCCTTTTGGACAGCCTTCTTGATTCTACACGTCTTTTGCTTTTGTCTCAGCCATGCTTTAATTGAGGCGAGAATCCATGGAAAACAGACTCTTGAATGTAGGCCATTTTGGCTGTTAAATCTGCAGCATGGAGTCATCTCAATACCCTATGTCCTCGAGAGGAGCCACTTTCCATGGGTCCAACTTAGGTAACCTTCTTGAGATGCCTTTAAAGTGTGAGAGTGGGTGGAGCCCAACGATAGTGGTGAAAATGGTCATAGGTCTCTGCTGTTAAATGGGATTAGTGTGACTAGCAAGGTAGGCTTTCCACCTTTTGAACATTTCAGCGAGAGCACAACAGACCGGATTTACTGAGCAGAGTTCCAGACTCATGGGTTACAAGTTTTCTTTGAGAGAGCTGTCTTCAACGGGAGACTCAACCAAAAGGGCATTCAGAAAACAAAACTTGTCGTAAAAGTTCACATAACAAAGAGAGAAACAATATGGCCGAAAAATAAAACAGCTAAAAGCGAAAGCAAAAAGAAAAGTTTATTTATGTACAGGAAGTCTCGAGGAGACTATGCGAAGTATTGTTTCAGAGCAAGGCCGTTGAGAGGAAGGGCTACTTCTTCTCCCTCGAGATTTGTCAATTTATACGTGGATGGGCCTAATTTTGCAGAAATTTGGTACGGGCCTATCCATAGATGTTGAAATTTCGTATGCATTCCTTTGCCTTCATGATTATGGTCCCATTTCAGGACTAAATCCCCGACTTCAAAGTCCCTCTTGCCTGATTTCCTCTTATCGAACCATCTCTTAACTATGTCCTGGTGTTGATGGAATCGATCTTTAGCTTTGTCTCGGGCTTCTTCTAGTTGAAGCAGGGTGTTGATCCTGGATTGTAAGGTTTGGCTGCCAGAACCCCGAGAGGCTTGGGACAATTGCAAGGATGGCAGTAAGATGTTTGGGGAAGTGTAATGTCCCTTGTTAGGAATTTTATTAAAATTGCAATTTTCCACTTTTTTCCTTAATTCGACCTTTGACTAGTTTCGATCTCTAGGTCCCAAATTTGCCCCAAATGATCCCAAATCTTCTGAGAAGGTATATGAATGATATTAGAACATAAATATGTGTTTCAGGGATGCCTTTGTACCTTTAAAACACTTCTGCAAATACTCTTTCAATTCTGGTCAATGTAGGTAACTTTACTAGTGATTTCCCTTTGACTAGTATTGGTCTCTAGGTCTCAAATTGACTCCAAATGCCTTCAAATATTCAAGGAAGGTTTATGAATGATATTAGGAATTGAATATGATGTTCAGGAATAACATATGGCCACCAAAAGACCTCTGCAAACTCTCTTAAGATTCTGGACCAAGTATGCAATTTTACTAGTAATTTGGGGTTCAAATCCCCCTAAGGTAAGTACTGAAAATGGCTTCCCAAATGCCTCCAAACCCACTCAAATTTATGAACAGAGGTATGTAATGTGTTAAGTATGTTATTAAGGTCTCATATGCACCATTAATTGTTTATTACAACTGTTCTAACCCTCTCCCATTCAACTGCAAAAATCACAAATTCGACCCTTGGGGAAATGGCACTATTTCTTCTCCCAATGCAATTAAACTGAGTAAAAATGCTTCAAATGCTCAAGTACAGTACATGAAACTTGTATAAGACATCCATGGAAGTATCTTTATCACAAATATATCATAGAATCATCCATTCATTCGAAATAATCATCAATACATTGGCTCACAACAAGGTAGTGGGGAAATGGCATTGTTCTTCCATTAAAAATGAGATTTATACATTTCTACTTGGAATTTCGACCTGAAACTTTTTGGATATGTATAACAGAGTATTTACTTCATATTAAAAAAGAAATGGGGCATTAAGAGCTTCCCCAAAGAGTACAATAGCTCACCAAAAACGCCCTCCCTCAAGGATCAAGAATATGCCATCAAAACTGAAAATGGTTGAAGGAGTGAGTTGCAATAGAAGAAACCATGAGCTGCCCTGTAGCTTACACCTGCAAATAAAGACTCCATTAAAGCTCCAAATGAAAGGTCTGAATGGCCTTTCCAATTACCAACTTGGATGGGAATGTTTCACCCTCGAAATTGGCTAAGGCAAGAAACTAGTCATCCACTAGCTCTCCCTCTTCACAAATGCAATTGCAAATTCTACAAATGATCAAAAGCTGGTTTCATTCTTTGTTATTGACATTTATAAACTTCTAATGTCCTCCATGGGTCGAATTCCTTCCAAGAGACTCATTCCAACTCATGTTGGGAAGAGATTCCAAAGAACGCCACTTGTACAACAATTCCTAGTCTCTCACTTCCACCAAATCACATGTGGAAGCATCTTAGCTGCCCTAACACCCTTGAGAGCCCTCTTGGAGTCTAGTTTTAGACCTGACATGTCATATATGTCATATTTCAGCCTTCAGGTCTGATTTGTGTCATAGGTGTCATAGCATCTTCATCATTGTTGTCATAGAGCTAGGGAATCTACCCCAAGTGTCTCACTAGCTCCAAATTGCCTCTTCCTCTTCCATGGGAGTTACTCTTCCTCTATATTTCGACCTTGGATGAGTCATGCAATGAATAATACCTTTTGGACTCCCCCAAGTATTTTACCATTCACCTTGAATTCGAATTGGTGAGAGAATGATGCCAAATGTAGTGGGGAAATCTAGCCATATGTGGGTCCCACTTCCTCCATGTGTCTTCATGATGAAATGCCACTTTGATTTTCACTTGTATATATTTATTTATCTCATTTATTAAATATTTATTCCATTCTAATGTTCAAACATAATTTATTATCCCCATTATTCCAAATCCCAAAGCTTCCACCCCAAACCTAGGAAACTAGTAATTTTCCTCCTTGGCAATTATTTGACCTTTAGCATCAATTTGACAAACTCTAATGAATAGGGCCAATGTGATTAGGCCATTGTGACCCAATACCAAATTTGGGACATGAAAAATCCTTCCTTCCCAATATTGCTTGTCCTCAAGCAATTTTAAATGTGGGTGTTGAAGAACCTGCTTTCTGTATAATTCTTTGAAGTTGCCATTGAATTGCCCAACCTTGAGTCTTTGAGTTTCCATGAATATTTTAGAGAGGAACCACCATGCTTGCTGCTGCACTACTCTGATTAAAATCACTTTATTAAGTGGGGAATCCATCTCCCATACTGCTTGCTTCCCCAAAAAATATGAAACCCATGAGATAAAAATTATTCCAGGGTCCCATTGCTTGTATTGCACCCGAACAATTAAGAGTGCTCTCCAACCCATACCATCATATAAGAGGATTCCTGGATCCCATTTTCTTGTATGCATTCTTCCAAACATCATGAGTACAAAATATATATCATCAAAGTACATAACTACATAATGAAAATTAATATCAAGGAGGTGCTTCATCAAAGAATCATGAAAGTGCTTATACCTCCAAGCAAGTAGACCACCGTTTTCCAAGTGCATACAAGCTTCAAGTGACCAATCAAATCTGCTCCAATGACATAGGTGAGGATCCCATGTCCTATAAAGCTGCTCCAAAAGGATGTGATATGCATCAAAATATTCAGCCATGTATTCTTTCATCCAAGAAGTGAATGAAGAATCTCCACTAAAATCTGAACCAAATAATGAGCAGAAAAAACAAGGAGACTTCAAATGAATCAAAGAAGTCTCACCCATACATCCCTGAATGTGATCATCATAAAGATATAACAAAGTATGTGGCTTCCAACAAAAATGTTCTCCAATCATAAATCTATTCACCCAAGTGTTGGATGAAGTTCCTCCAACATCAAATGAATCAAGTGTTGAGCAAGAAAAACCATGAGTCTTCAAGTGACTCAAATGCATATCATAGGTGCATCCATGTAGATGTGCATCGTCATAAAGTAATAAAGTATGCTGCTACAAATGTGAATAAGAATGTGCTCCAACCATATCATCATAAAAAGTAAATCTAGGAGTTCCATACTCCTCATGTGGCACCATCAAAAAGAACCCTTTCACCCATACTTCATTGAGACTAATGTTGCAAAACATGGAATTGTAGGATGTAGGAGAATGAACCAAATCACCCAAATGATCAAAAAGTACAGAAGTTTCATCATGGGGAGGATCCATATGGGTAGTATCATGCAGCTCCTTCAAAAGTGTGAACTCTTTGTCATAGTTTGGTTCCAATGTAGAGGAATCATGCTCTTCTTTAAAAATTGCACAACCTTCATCAAGAGGCAATTCAAATTCCTCTTCCACCACATCAAGTGTTTGGATCTCTTCAAGTTCATCTTCAAACACATCAAGAACATTCAAATTTTCACATTTCTCATGATCCACCATGTCATGAGAATCCTCCAAACAATCTACCATTTGACAATCTGAAACATAGGAGGAAAAACAAGTATCTTGCAACTTTTCAAGAAGTTGCTCATTTTGAATTGTGAGCTTATGAATATCCTCATTATTCTTCAAGTATGCATCATGTAACAATTCATTAAGCTCAAACAAATGGTTTCTATCAAAAAGCAAAGACATGAAATTACCTTTGATGTGGCACATTGCTCTTTGAATCTTCTCCATGTCTTCAAGGAAGGATGTTTCCTCCAATGAAGTAGCTCTCCAACAAGAATTTGACACCAATGCTTGAGTGTCATGGAGAATGCTGAGGGACTCTTGGATCTTATTTTCATCCATCTTTAAGGACCCTTCAAGAAAATGAGGCTCTTGCAAATGAACCTCCTCATATTCTTCAATTTTGCTTGGACCAACTTCATGAAGCTCAAGTGGTGATGGGGAAGTTGATCTTGGTTCTTCTTCAACTGCTACAAGGTCTTCATTATCATGCTTAATGAAACTTGTACTTGTAGAAACACTTTCAAAAGTGATCTCTATGTCACCAACATAGAGGTGTGAGCACCCATCAGTAGGTACTCCTTCATAGTTTAAGCATCCATCAGTAGATGCTCTTTGGTTCATGTCTAAGATAGAAGGTGTCTCGAAATGATCTTCCATATTTTCAATAGAATCTTCTTCATGCTCTTGTGATGTCTCTTCCTTTTGCTCCTTAAAGCAAGCTGATGCATTTTTCCCCTTGTTTTCCTTAGGATCAATATATTTGGAATCTCTTCTTGAATAAATCTCAAAAGCTCTCCTCAAGGAGGACATCATTTCATGCACACATATATGATACTCGCTCCAAGGGTTTTTACAAGAAGGACATAAACCTTTCTTCACTAACTCCACATATTCCTTTTTGGGCCTATTTTCAAAAACATGTTCAGCATAGTACTCAAAAGACATGGCATTTTGTGTATTTTTGCTAAAAGCAAGATATTCTTGATATTTTTGATATTGTTGGGGCAAGGTTTTATATTTTGCTCTCCATCTTTGGAACTCACTCATAGAATTATCCTTGGTTGGTGTGACACACTCATATTCATCAGATTTAAAATCATAAGAATAATCTTCATTTCTCTTGAAATTGTAAGAAGTGTTGCATGATGGCACCTCTTCCTCATACCATTCACATTCTGCTTCATATTGCTCATAAGCATCTGCATATTCATCATAAGAATTGTACTCATAGGATTCATCATAATAGTAAGACATGGCTGCCAATTATTCTTGAATGTATGTACCTAATACACAGGTGCAAGGACCATGCTCTAATACCACTGTAATGTCCCTTGTTAGGAATTTTATTAAAATTGCAATTTTCCACTTTTTTCCTTAATTCGACCTTTGACTAGTTTCAATCTCTAGGTCCCAAATTTGCCCCAAATGATCCCAAATCTTCTGAGAAGGTATATGAATGATATTAGAACATAAATATGTGTTTCAGGGATGCCTTTGTACCTTTAAAACACTTCTGCAAATACTCTTTCAATTCTGGTCAATGTAGGTAACTTTACTAGTGATTTCCCTTTGACTAGTATTGGTCTCTAGGTCTCAAATTGACTCCAAATGCCTTCAAATATTTAAGGAAGCTTTATGAATGATATTAGGAATTGAATGTGATGTTCAGGGATAACATATGGCCACCAAAAGACCTCTACAAACTCTCTTAAGATTCTGGACCAAGTATTCAATTTTACTAGTAATTTGGGGTTCAAATCCCCCTAAGGTAAGTACTGAAAATGGCTTCCCAAATGCCTCCAAACCCACTCAAATTTATGAACAGAGGTATGTAATGTGTTAAGTATGTTATTAAGGTCTCATATGCACCATTAATTGTTTATTAAAACTGTTCTAACCCTCTCCCATTCAACTGCAAAAATCACCAATTCGACCCTTGGGGAAATGGCACTATTTCTTCTCCCAATGCAATTAAACTGAGTAAAAATGCTTCAAATGCTCAATTACAGTACATGAAACTTGTAGAAGACATCCATGGAAGTATATTTATCACAAATATATCATAGAATCATCCATTCATTCGAAATAATCATCAATACATTGGCTCACAACAAGGTAGTGGGGAAATGGCATTGTTCTTCCATTAAAAATGAGATTTATACATTTCTACTTGGAATTTCGACCTGAAAATTTTTGGATATGTAGAACAGAGTATTTAATTCATATTAAAAAAGAAATGGGGCATTAAGAGCTTCCCCAAAGAGTACAATAGCTCACCAAAAACGCCCTCCCTCAAGGATCAAGAATATGCCATCAAAACTGAAAATGGTTGAAGGAGTGAGCTGCAATAGAAGAAACCATGAGATGCCCTGTAGCTTACACCTGCAAATAAAGACTCCATTAAAGCTCCAAATGAAAGGTCTGAATGGCCTTTCCAATTACCAACTTGGATGGGAATCTTTCACCCTCGAAATTGGCTAAGGCAAGAAACTAGTCATCCACTAGCTCTCCCTCTTCACAAATGCAATTGCAAATTCTACAAATGATCAAAAGCTGGTTTCATTCTTTGTTATTGACATTTATAAACTTCTAATGTCCTCCATGGGTCGAATTCCTTCCAAGAGACTCATTCCAACTCATGTTGGGAAGAGATTCCAAAGAACGCCACTTGTACAACAATTCCTAGTCTCTCACTTCCACCAAATCACATGTGGAAGCATCTTAGCTGCCCTAACACCCTTGAGCGCCCTCTTGGAGTCTAGTTTTAGACCTGACATGTCATATATGTCATATTTCAGCCTTCAGGTCTGATTTGTGTCATAGGTGTCATAGCATCTTCATCATTGTTGTCATAGAGCTAGGGAATCTACCCCAAGTGTCTCACTAGCTCCAAATTGCCTCTTCCTCTTCCATGGGAGTTACTCTTCCTCTATATTTCGACCTTGGATGAGTCATGCAATGAATAATACCTTTTGGACTCCCCCAAGTATGTTACCATTCACCTTGAATTCGAATTGGTGAGAGAATGATGCCAAATGTAGTGGGGAAATCTAGCCATATGTGGGTCCCACTTCCTCCATGTGTCTTCATGATGAAATGCCACTTTGATTTTCACTTGTATATATTTATTTAGCTCATTTATTAAATATTTATTCCATTCTAATGTTCAAACATAATTTATTATCCCCATTATTCCAAATCCCAAAGCTTCCACCCCAAACCTAGGAAACTAGTAATTTTCCTCCTTGGCAATTATTTGACCTTTAGCATCAATTTGACAAACTCTAATGAATAGGGCCAATGTGATTAGGCCATTGTGACCCAATACCAAATTTGGTACATGACAGGAAGTATGGCTTCCTTGCCATAGACAAGAGTGAAAGGGGAGACACCTAAAGCATTCTTCGGGGTTACCCTATCTGCCCATAAGGCGTTTGGGAGAGCCACATGCCAACTCCTCTGGTTTTCTATCACAGTTTTCTTAAGGATTCGAATCAGATTCTTGTTTGAGGATTCAGCTAATCCGTTTCCCTGAGGGTAGTAATTGGCTGAATAATGCAACTTAATTCCCCATTCATAAACAAATTCATTTATCTTGCAAGATGAAAAGTAAGTAGCATTATCAAAAACAAGGGAACTTGGAACCCCAAACCTGGTTATGATGTTTTCTTTCAAGAAGCTGATGACTGCGTCTTCATTGATCTTGCGCAATGGGGTGGCCTCCGTCCACCTAGTGAAGTAGTCGGTATCCGTCAAGATGTATCGATGTTGCAATGAAGAATTTGGATTTATTTCTCCGATAACATCTATACCCCATTGCTCAAAAGGCTCAGAGATGATGACCCGTTGCAATGGGATTGCTGCCTTAGGTAACTTCCCTGCACTTCTTTGACATACATCACAGTTTCGTGCGTATGTGTGGGCATCTCGGAACAAAGTGGGCCAGTAATAACCAGCTCTTAGTATCTTGTGCGCTGTCGTCTCTCCTGAATAATGACCACCTGCGGGGCCATCATGCAATTCTTTGACAACTTTGTTTGCATCTTCCTTCTCCAAACATCTAAGAAGGACTCCATCATAATTCTTCCTGAAAAGAATCCCATCAATGATCTAATAGGGTGCCGATTTCAAGCGGAGTGCCCTTCTTTGCTTAGAGTTCCAGTGTTCGGGCAGGTATCCCTGCTGCAAATAGTGCACCAGATCCCTATACCATGACTGGGGAGTTGTGAAGGTATGACATACTTCAACCGAATTGAGCTCAGCTTCATTTCTCCAATGGTGCTCTTCATCAGTCGAGTTTCCAGCCAGTAACTTGCACAGACCTTGTCCTTTGATGATTGTAGCCGGTTTAAATTCCAAATCATACTCCTGCAGAGCTGTGACCCAGTTCCCTCTCCTCTCTCCCAATTCTTTTTGAATGAAAAGGGATCTAACAGCTGGATGGGGAACTATGACTTTAGTTTTGTTCTTCAAAATGTATGGCCTAAACTGCTTGACTGCTTTGAAGACTGCATAGGCATGCTTGTCAACTACGGGGTAATTCAGCTCAGCCCCTTGCAGACCAGTGCTCATAAACGAGATTGGGTATTCATCCCCCAATTCCACCTTTTGCGTGAGTACGGCCGCGAGAGAGTCATCCGAAGCGAAGGTATACAAGATGAAATCTTTATCGAAATCTGGGCTTCTTAAGGAAGGAGATTTAGCTACCGCTGCCTTGATATCTCTAAATGCGTCCTTCTCCAAATCTGTCCACTTGAATTGTATGCTTTGTTTAACCATCTGTTGCAATGGCTTAACAATTTGTGCAAAATCTGGAACAAATCTGCGAACAAAATTGATGGTGCCCATGAAAGACTGCATAGATTTTTTGTTGTGAGGCATTGGAATCTTATTAATAGCTTGGACCGTTTCCTGGTCGATTGACACTCCCCCTTTGGAGATGATATGACCCAAAAGCTTACCTTCGGGTACAGCAAACACGCTCTTCTTGGGATTCAAAGAAATACCATACTTCCGGCAACGATCAAAGATGTGCCTCAGATGAACAACATGATCTTCCCTTTTCTTCGAAAAGACCGTCACATCATCTAAGTAAACAACAACACATTGCCCACCCAATCCTCGGAAGGCAATATCCATCGCCCTTTGGAATGTAGCTCCTGCATTTATCAGACCAAATGGCATCCTTCTATAGGCGAAAGTTCCCCACTTAGTCCTGAAAGTGGTCTTGAGGCGATCTTCTTCGGCTACTAACACTTGATTATAGCCCGAGAAACCATCGAGGAGAGAAAACAATTCGGATCCTGACACCATTTGTAGAATTTGCTCCATTGAAGGTACGGGGTAGTTGTCTTTATCCGAGGCTTTGTTTAAATTTCTGAAATCTACACATAGTCTAATCTCTCCCGACTTCTTCCTTACGGGAACCAAGTTTGCAACCCACTCAGAATGCCGAACTTTGAAGATTATCTTAGCGTCCAGGAGCTTCTTTAATTCCTTTTGGATCAGCGGTTCAAGGGTGGGATGCATCCTTCTTAGCTGCTGCTGAAATGGCTTGACACCCGCTTTCATTGGTATAACATGCTGAATGATGCGGACGTCATATATTTTCAGATCTTCATAGGTCCATGCAAAAACATCCTTGTACTGTTTAAACAATTTAATGAACCTGTCTCTTTCTCTTGGTGAACAACATTTGCCAAGGTTGACAAATTTCGGTTCTGCCTCGGTGCCCAAATTAACCAACTCATGTTGCATTGATGAGCTGTTAGTTTTGGTATTAGCTGGTCTTTTGAACTTATTTTGAAGATCGAAAAGCATTTCGAGGGACCTGACCCCCTTTGGCATGAAATTTCCTTTCTCATCATCTTTCTTCATCAAATCAGCATCGTGTTCTTCCTCATCTATTGCAGCTCTTTGGAAACTGTCTTCGTTTGTCAGGAAGCTGATAATTTGTTTATCATCATCGAAGACTCTGAAATTTGTGATGTTATCGGGAATGGAAGACCTGAAAATCAATTCAATTGAGCATTTATTATTTGACGGCACCAATCTAGAAGCGGATGTTGCTAACAAATCAGCAGCAGAATTTTGCAATCTAGGAATTGATTTTATATTGAAAGCGTCAAAATGCATGATTAAATCCCATACCTCAGCCTGATAACCTTTCATGTGAGGTGAGAGACAGTGAATGGTGTCCCTTACCTGTCTTACAACTATCTCGGAATCACCAAAGACCTTCAGGTACTTAACATTTAAGCCAATGGCCTTTTTTAACCCATGTACCAAAGCTTCATATTCAGCGGTGTTATTAGTACAATCGAATTCTAATCTACAAGACAGAAAATACTTGTTCCTTTTTGGATCCATTAGAACACAACCTGCTCCGGATCCTTCCAGAGTTTTAGAACCATCAAAGTATAACGTCCAAAAAACATCTTCAGATTCAACTAAGTTAGTTTCTTTATGGTCTATGTTAGCAACTAAATTGACTATGTTACAATCAACATCATCAGTCCGAGAGAAATGAAGGAGATCGGACTATTTATCTGATTCATGGCTAACGATTTCAGATTGATAGTTACCCGGATCCATTTCTAAGAAGTAATTTCCCAGGACCGAGGAAGAGAAAGTTACAGCCTCATTTTTTTCTTCTAGCTGGGTTACGTTTTGTTTCATATGAGGTTCCCTAAGAACTTTAATCTGATTCTGTCTGTTTTGATAAGGCAGCCATAGATGAGACCAGTCGGTAGCGAAGTAGCCACTCAGTTTGGTAGACCAATCCCTACTCAGAATCAGCCCATAAGCTTCAGGAATGTCGACCACCATTATGTCAATAAATTGGCAGACTCTAGGATCAGCTGACAATCTAATTAGAACGTCTTTCATCTCCCCAATAACCTTGACAGCAGTCCTGTCCAATTGGATAATTTGAGCTGGAGATGGAACGGGCTGCCCATTAATTTTCCTACAAATTGACAGTGGCATAACGTTTGAAGAAGCTCCAGAATCTACCAAACAGTTGTGAACATTGTGATTAAAAATTTCAAATGTCAACAAGAATGGCAATGTTTGGGATTTGGATTTCCCACCGATGCTAGCCTCATTAATTTCAGGATTGTCTTGAGAATCTGTTAATGTAGTGCTGGGTTTTGGTTGTAAAACATGCAGCAGTTTGTCTCGTTGATGGGGCAAGCTACACATGTCAAATATTGATACGTTTGCTTTGACTTTCGTGATATCTTCGATAATATCATACCCTATGTCGGGCTCGTTCCCAATTCGAGTTGGCTGATCTGTTTTGTTCATGGTGACCTTTGGCTGGACTGTATTGTCAGCACTTGGCTGTTTGGCGGCTGTTTGGCTTACTTTGGGCTGAGGTGGGATGATTGGTATATGCCCCCTAGGTGGATCTTTCAAAAATTTAGGCTTATGGGGAAAGGTGACTGGGACAGGATCCGCAATTGGGCCCTTGCTGCGAGTGGCAACATTTATGGTAGAGGGAGAGCTATCTATGTGATCTTCTTCTACAAATTCAGTCATAGGTACCCAATCCCACAACACCATAGTGGTGTCCGGGGTTGGTTCCTCTAACTCAGGGCTTGACTCTTCTGGAGGAACATCCTGATCTGGGATCTGAGAATCTAACATTTGGTTCATGACTAAGCTCATGGAATTGATCCATTGCAGACAACTCTTTTCCGAATGTGGTTCTTGGTGAAAAGTGCAGAAATTTTCCATCCCTATCTCGTTCAAGTTTAAAACAGGGGCAACGTTCATTGGTGGATGAGTCTGCTCCCCGTCCTCCCTTCTTTTATAAAATGGTTTGAAAGGTTTCCTAGATGTACTAGCAGCCTTGTCTTTCTCAAGATCTACGATTTTGTTAGATAATTTATGCATCATTTTAACTACATTTTCCATGTCTGTAGATGGTTCTTCTTTGCCTCTGGTGAGGAGCAAAGGTTTCTTGCTAGCTGCCGGTTTTATTTCTACATCTAAGGCATGTTTAGCAATGCTATCAGCCTCTTCTTCTACCTTTCTAGCTTCCTCAAAGTTCTCTATCAGGGTAGTTTTCTTGGACCTCTTCACGAACATTGCTATGGGTCCATCAAGAGCGGTCGTATAGTATTCAATTAGAGATTCCTCGGCTGGTTTATTAGCTTGACTGAAGTTATTCAACAACGTAGTGAATCTTTGATTGAAATATTGAACCTTTTCTTTCTTCTCCATCCTCATGGATAGGAGTTCTTTCATAAGTGTGGCCACAGTCTTTTGGTTTCCGTATTTCTTTAGAGAACATTTTTAGAATTCATCCCAACTAGAGATTGAGCTGGGTTGTAGGCTAAAGTACCATGAGGATGCTTTTGGCTCGAAAGTGTATGGAAACAACCTGCAGACCACGTCTTCATGTTGTATGTTCAAAAGGTTCAGAGCTAGGTAAAAACTGTTGAGGTGATCTTCTGCCGAGATGGCTTTCCCTGGATCATACTTAGGCAAGACCTTTTCTGGGTTTTTAGGCAGATTATGGAATGGTCCAGCTAGGTTCAGCACCCCCCTTGCTCTCCAAGCAGGTACAGCCATGTTTGGGTTTGGATGTGGAGACCCCGGAGGAGAATTGTAGGGTGAATCCTGTGGAGTACTTTTGGGAGTGGTAATTTCTTCAAGATTTTCTTGGTCTGTCTTGTTAAGAGTGTCGGAAATTTCTTCCAAAGTCAGATTTAACAGTTCTTCAAAACTTTGAACGAGAATTGAATCCCGGGTGTACTGTGGCTCCTTTCTAGGTGTAATTTTCTTAGGGAGGAATTTGATAGCGTTTAAAACACCTAGCTGTCTAACGTAGGACCTGGTATGTCTTCTCAAATCCTCTATTTCTGTAAAAGGGACAGCGTATAAAGCTTCTTGAGGCTCAGGGTCAGAAATGAGGCGTTCTTGGTCTGTTAATCCAAGATCTGGGCTGTTTGAAATGTTTTCTTTAAGCGGGATTTCAGTGTTATCTATGACCGCGGAAGATTTTCCTCTATCAGCCATGCACTTCAGGCCCTCCTTCTAGCGCCAAAAACTGTTGATGCCTCGGATATCGTAGCATCAATCAGAAAGGGATTCTCCCCGAGAGATGGTCCCAATTAGACTACCTCCCGTTTGGTGTAGGGAATCCGTCCGGTTAGCGGTTCCGGCAACCGTGGTTTTGGACTTTAAATCCGATTCTACCGGTTATGGCCCGATCCACCTTTCTTTTGCGTTTTTTATGTCTTTTATATGAGATGCAAGTGCCTAAATTATACCTAATCTAAATGCAATTAAAACAGATCTAAGCCTAGAAACTGGAATAAATCTATCTATCCCTGCAGGGAGCACGCTTAAGGGGGGGGAGCAATCAGCTGTAGCAAATATCGTAAATATAGAATAGATAGCTATTATTTTCACAATTAAAGCTACAACAAGATAAAGATCTTGAGAAGATAGCTTCTCATGCAACATGGAACGCATCAATTGCTCATAAAACAGAAAAAGGTAAAAGAATAAAGAAACAGATCTGAAATGAAACTTAAAGAACGCATCTATTGCTCATAAACAAAAGAAAGCAAAATTATTTAATCTACGTAACAAGAATAGAGAAGCATATCTAGATGTAACACAACTGAAATTAAACTCAAAGATCCCTGCAAGGAGCAATTTAAAGGCATGAACAATGAGCCACATGCATTATCCTGAAGAAAGAACAGTTAGCCATTCGATCTAGACAAAGAAATCTACAGCAATACATTTCATTGTTCACAAAATAGAGAGAACGCATGCACAGAGGGGAGCAAAATCATTGATGCAAAGAAATAATTCAGATGTCAAGAATAATCTCACATTACTGAACCGCAGTCATTAGAATAGTCCAACATAGAGCAATCCAACATCCCAGGCAAAACGTCCATCTCCTGTGGCTTCTATTAGAAAATTCAATTTACAGACCCGATACAAGATAGCTCATATCGTTTGCCAAAATTTCATTCCCTGCCAAAAGTCCATTCTAATATTTCCTAGATGCTATTTATAGCTACAAATTTGCCCTTTGGGCTGACATCTAGCATTCTCCACCTGTCATTTACAGGAATTTTCACTATAATCGACCATCAAAATGGCCACTTCCTTTATAAAAAATATTTTGACAAAATTAGGGACAGCTGTCCCATGGATTACGCCTTACATATTGAAAATTTACATAACAGAAAATTTGCTAACATCAAAGCTTTCCCTGCTGGGCATGTGTCTGGCTGAAGAGAGTGGTTCGACTGAATTCAGCCTCTTCATTCCTGTGCATAAGATTCTCCTGGCAGAGGATCGCCTAAGTTAACTGTCACTGATGCTGCCTGGGAAGAGGCCCTCGAATCCCCTGCTGATGCTCCTGCTGCTGCTGCATCTTTCCTGTCCTCCTCTGCTATGTAGCTGTGCCACACACCTGTGTCCCTTATGATTATGTTTGCTGCAGCCGGAAACAGGATTTTCTGAGAAGTCACATTCTTCCCGAGCTCTGTTTTGATGCTTTGTACTTCTGCTTCAGCAACTTGATGCGCTTCCTTCAGCAGATGGTTGTGAAGTGTTGATGAACCGATGTAATGCTGGAGATCATCCATGGCCAGGACATCAATCTTTTTTACATACTCCATCTAGACGCCTAGCTCTTCTTTCAGTTGAGACAACTGCTGCTCCTTTTCCGGGAAGTCTTCTAGGGTCTGAGGGAAACTCAATGTGCAGTTGTCATGGACTCCTTTGAGCTTTTGGTATAGGTTGTTGATTCTATCTGTTGTCCTCTGCACACTGGTTAGCAGCTTATTGGCACAGTTCCTGCCAAACTCCAGCAAGGCTATATCTTCATTAAAATCGTCCACGGCCTTAAAAGGAAGATGCGGGGGGAAACCTCCTTTCCCTTCTCTCCATGCCATCTGACTTATGACATTTGCCTTGACACGGGCATTCTTAGCTTTGAGCCTGTGGGCTTCCGCATTAATCTCTTTTAGCCTGACCACCATGGCCTTGAGTTTGCATACCTCCTCAGTGATTAGCTCTTGGGAGCCATACCCTTGCTACAGGATATTGCATGACAGCTCGTGGAAGGGAGATAGGTCTATGGTTCTGCTCTCCGCTTGCTCTAAACGCTCAGCCAATGCTTGATTGTCTGCTTCTAGCAGAGATGCCTTTTCTTCTGCACCATTCTTCTCTGCTTCCACAATCATCATTTGAAGTGTTAGCTGGTCCTTTTCCTCCTCCAGCTGGCTGTACTTGTTTGATAGCTCCTTATGCTCAGCGTACAAGCAATTATATTTGTTTACTGCCAGATCTCTTTGGGCTTGCTCATTAGCCACATTTTGTTGCAGCATGCGTGCTCTCTTCTTTGTCAATATATTTTCTTTGACTATACCGTCTACATTGGCAAATGATGCCTTTGCTGTTGCTATAACTGCGGATGCCATAGCAATGGGATCTTGATCCATGTTTTGCATGACGGTGACCTCCCGGTGAGTAATAATGTCTTCATGGAAGGGACTTTTAATCCTCTCTTCTGATTGGAGGAGCATCGCTTTTCTTTTCTTATCATACACAAACTCATTCCGTTTGGACACCGTACGCTTTCCTGATGGGGTGTACGGGACAATTGGTCGGTTTATGATGTCTATGTCCTCTTCCATAGGTGGGGTCCGGACTTCCTGAGCAGGGTCTACTCCTTCCTTTCGGGTACCAGAGCCACCTGCTTGAGAGGTGTCTATCTCCATGTCTTGGACACCGGACCCACCTGCTTGGGCATCTTCCCTTGTCTTCAATTCTTCTTCCGCCTTCTTTTCTGCCTCAGCTTGCTCATCTTCTCTCTGCTTTTGGGCTTCTTCAGCTTCTTTCCGTAGTCTTTCATTTTCAGCTTCTTGCTGCTTTCTTGCTTCCTCGGCTTCCTGCTGTAACCTTGCCTCTTCTCTTAATCTGAGCTATTCCTGAGCTCGGGCATCCTCAGCTTCTTTCTCCTTTTGCTGGATGGTCTTCTGGGCCTTGGTTGAGCTAGAGCTCGCTCCAGTACCTTGGCGACAAATCCGTAGCTCAGTCATGTTGCTGATGCCTCTGAATGCTTCCTCCTCGGCATCAGGGTAGTGGGAGTATTCGAAGTGAGCATAGTTACCCTTGCAATGCTAGGCCACTTTACCCTTTCTGTCGTTCCTGTGGAAGATGACCTCACCGAAGTGGAAGGCCTTCAACTCTTGAACGAACTCATTGGCCGAGGCAACCCCTGAAAACTTGTAAGCGCCGATGCAGAAAGGCAGAGGGGGAAAGGAAGCCTTGTGTTGCTTGTGGAGCAATGCTCCAACCCCATCCAAGAAGAGTTGTCTTACTGCTTCCTTGAGCACCACATAGTCTGTGGCATACTGCGGCAATATGTATGGGGGCTTAGTCCCTCCAAACATTCTCAGGTAGGTACCTTGTTCTGAAAAGTAAAAGTCCCCATACTCCTCAAGGACTTCCAAATCATTTTCTCGTATAGGGGCATGATGAACCCCTCACAGATGAGTTTGTAGTTGGGCTTGTAGTTCTGAGCCCACAACATCTTGAATGCGATGTAGACCTGGGCGGTGGCCCTATCCCACGTACAACCCAATTTGGGGAACTCTATCTTGGCTAAAATACAATCTATCAGATATGAGGACATGAAGAATTCAGCCTTCTTCAAGGCTAGCCCTGGCTTAGCAGTACTTATCATCGAGGCTAGAATATCTGACAGGATAGTGGCCCAGTCAAACACTGTTCCCTGAAATGCCACATAATGAATGATAGGGACCCACTGAATCTTGTATACTGTGCCATCGGGCATGCCGAAGATTCTGCACAGCATCAGGGAAATCAATCTATAATGAGCTCTCAGATTCTGTACGTCATACTCCTCACTCCCTTTCTTCCTCAAATATTTCCCTGCCACTAGTAGCTTCTTGGCCATCTCGATATTGTTCATCTGGCTTAACCATTCATCAGTCAGAGCTTGCTGGACACGGGGAAACCTGTAGGCTGCCGCAAGATATGCGGGTTGAAATGAGGCGATAGCCACTTTCCCGCTATCATTTATCACTCTTCCTTCAGCATCGGCATGTTGGAGTATCCATCCGATCACTTCAGCATAGGGGAACAGCTCAGGGCGGGTAGCGGCTCTAGTTATGCCTGAGGCTCTGATATTTTGATAGATTGGTGCTTCCTCCAGCAACATATCTGGGATTTCTTGGTCCCTGATCATTCTATATATGTCATCCCATCTGATTTCTGGAGGGACACCAGTGGTGCACCTAGTGTCCTGGAGCGAGGTTTCAATCTTGAGTGGGGCAGGCTTCTTTTCTGTCATCTTCGCCTTCTTCTTACCGGTTTTCGGCATCTTGACTTATCCCTGATAGCATCCATATACAATTCATCATGATTTTGAGCAACATGCTGTGAGGTTTTAACAAAAAGCATCATTGTTTTGATAATATATCAAATAAGATAAGTACAATGAAGCTGTTACTATTTCAATACGAAACATAAATTGAAGCACTTGAATCTCTTCAAAGGATGGGATTGGGATGCTCCTGAGGGGGTAGGCTGTGTTGCGGAAGCCAGTGGTTTTCGGCTTGATAGGCGAATTGCGGAAGCCGTTGGTTTTCGGTTCAGCCCTGCGGAAGGAGGTGTCTTTCGTTATTATTGCGGTTGGAAAGGCTAAAGGCGGGGAGACTCAGGTTGAAGGGACTTTGTGACGACAAGGGAGCTCCGGTCGCAATTACGATTTGGTGAGGGCTTTGAACGCCATCGTCACGCGCGGCACCCGCCGAGGTGCTCTATGGGACACTCTAGTCCGGGCGAGGGTGACGGCGCTGGGGATATAATGACGGGAAATGCTAGGGCGGCCATGGCTTCGGGTTTCGGCTTGCGTGGTTTGAACGTTCACGGGTTTTGAACGGGACAATGGCGCCGGAGACCAGGTTTTTCCTTGAGTGGAGGGCATCAAGGGCCCGAGGTCTTACGGAAAGGTCCGGGTTTTACATCCTGAGTTCTTCGGCCAGGGACATAAATGGCTTATGGGGCTTCGACAGATTCTCAATAGACGACGAGGCGCGCGGCCCAAAAAAAGGAACATGTTTAACCGTCTACCCACAAATGTTTATCCTGTTTCTGTTAATTAAAATGAGAAGAACTTGATTCAACCGTATTTGACGGGAAAAATCGCCCGTGACGGGCGTTTTGCCTGTCAAAACCCCACCAATGCCCATCATTTTCAAAGAAAGCTACCCCAATAGAAAAACAACGTGCAAGGGGACAGATTTATAGTTGAGATCCTACCTGGCACCGACGAAAAACGCTAACTGAGGTGGCCGTGAGACGTGTTTGAGCAATCCGAGCTGGAACGGTCGCGCGGCCTCCAAAGCATTGGTTTATAAACAAATGACAATGGGTTGGCTCGTACCCCGTCGGATATTTAAATCGAACTGGCATGTGCGAGCATTCAATTTGGTAGGTGGCACGATTAAAACGCAACTTAAATTCGTCGCCCGTAGCGGTCACGTCAAAAGGTTTTGGTTTCCGTGCGACCATCATTCGCGGGGCCGCCTTGCGAACCATATCCGCCGTTGCGGAAGAGTTCAAGGAAAGTTTCCGCCGTTTCGGGAGCTAGTCGCGGAAGGGAAACTCGAAGCCTTCCGCGAAAGAGCCCCGCGTTGCGGGTGCGTAACATGAAAGCTTCCGTTGTCTCGGGAGCTATTCGCGAAGGGTTTCCGCAAACCAAAACTTTCCAAGTCTTATTGATTTTCGGGAAGATATGGCGAAGGCTCCCGCTAGTTTCGGAAGGGAAACATGAAGGTTTCCGCGTTTCGGCAAGTCGGGGCGAACTTTTCGCGGTTTCGGGAGGATATGGCGAATGCTCCCGGTATTTTCGGAAAGCTTTCGTGAATGGCTTCCACCGTTTCGGAAGGAACATCTGAAGACTTCCGCATGTTTTAGAAGTTTTTTCTAAGTCTCTTTGGTCGGGTTAGACGAATGGCTCTCGCCGTTTAGGGAACAAATTTTATATTCTTCCGCACATTTTCCCGGAATCATTTCGAAGGCTTCTTCCAGCCGGTTAGGCGATTGACTTCCACCGTTTCGGAAGGAACATCCGAAGGGCTTCCGCGGTTTCGGGGGCAAAGGCTGAAGGCTTCCGCGATAGTTCTTTGGAAAAAATTCTAAGTCCTTTTCATAGTTTTGGAAGAAGCTCGCGAATTCCTCCGTGGTACTTCGACAAGCTTATGCGCACGGACAACGCCATTTCGGGAGAAAGTGTAATGTCCCCAGTTTGACCGCATGACATTAACATTATAAATGATGTAATATTGTTATGAAATCATGGTGAGGAGCTCAAGGCCAAGGCCCCGCCATCGATTTAGTGATGCATACGGGTTGCGTGCTAGCAATGCACATTGGAAATTCAAATATCATGTAATATGCATTTTAATAAAAATACCCACAACTAGCTATGCAATGCAACAAAGAGATGGGGGCATGATTTCACAAGGAATTGGGAGGGAAAACATTCAAACCCTTGAGCCAATAGAGTCAAGCCAAGTGTCAATGAGGGAACCCATCAAACCCTCAACTACCCATGTTGACTTTTGTACCAAACCATTGATTTCTCCCAAGAGTTGGTTGGGGTAGTTAATGCCTTGGGAAGGGAGAGGTATGGCTGTCCAAATTCGGGTATGGGAAAGCCACCCTTCATGGAAAATCGTGTGGATCTCCTTGGGCAAGAGAGAGCCACGAAATTGCTCTCCAGCCATTATCCATAACCATTCTTCCTCCCTCACGAGTTCAGAACTACCTAGGCGTTTTCCAGGCATGGGGAAAAATGTTTTCTTCTTTTCCCCAGCAGAGAAGGGCGTTTTTCTGTGTTGGATACCAGTGGGGAAGAGGGGAAAACGAATGACATTACAATAGAGGCCGTTTTGGGCTGTTGAAGGCTGAGATATTGGGGAAGAAATCGTTTTTCATCCCTGTGGTTGTTTGCCCCATCCTATAATCTGTTTTTGGTTGGGAACATTTTTGGGAGAACCCATGGCCATCTCGTTTGTAAATCCTACTGTTATCCCTGCCCCTGTTTGTGCATGCCGTGTGAGAGAAGAGTATGATGGGTATGGGTGATGGGTAATCCCTTGTGCTGGCTTGGGCTTGGGAATAAGCATCCATTGTGCAAATGTAGCCTGATAAACCCAGTTAGACTGGCTTGGCTAAAACAAAATGGTTAATGGACTGTGTGTGAGCGTGAATGTCCCTTTGTCCTTGTGAGAATCATGCCCAGCTCGGGGGTGGCCTTCGGACGGACTCAGTATAAGCTGTCGAAGAGCCTATGGTTGGGTGGAACATTGTAGCGACATAGCTAGTTGCTTGGGACAATTGAAATGAAGATAAGTGTTTCTGTCTATGTATTTATTTCTGAAATGTTTTTTATTAATGACTGAAATTGACATGTTGAATGTATTCGAATGATTGTGTGGATGTTGTTTCCGCTGTGCATGATTGATTGTTTACATCTGGACATTCATATTTTATTTCTTTTAATGAAATGAGTGGGCTGAATTTTGATTAAAAGCCCCATCGATTGGTAGTATGTTCCTTGCCTCGCAGTGGTCAGCAAGTGGGTACATGACATTTGGTATCAGAGCTGCTGGTTGCAGCATTGGGCCTCTACGGGCCAAATCCAATTACAGTCATCTCTGATGGAAAGAAAATTTTCAATTTGTTCAAGTCTGTTTGAAGAAATTTTTGTTTAAGTCTGTTTAAAAAAAAAAAAATTTCGTTTAAGACTGTTTCGGGGAGAATTCCCGAATGTCTTCCGCAACTGCGGAAGCATTCGGTGAATTGCCCCGAAACTGCGGAAGCATTCCGCGAAGTTTTCCGCAACGCGGAGGAATTTGGGAAGTCGCCCCGAAATTTGCGGAAGGAATTCCCTTCCGAAATTTTCGGAAGGAATTCTCTTCCGAAATTTGCGGAAAGATTCCGCGAGTTGTCCCGCAACGCGGAAAAATTCGGTGAAATGCTCCGAAAAAGAAGAAAATTTTTCTAAGTGTTTTCGAAAATTTTGTTTAATGTTGTTTCGGAAGGAGTTCGGGAAAGTCTTCCGAAACTGCGGAAGGATTCCGTGAACTGTTCCGCAATTGCGGAACAGTTCGGGAAAGTCTTCCGAAACTCCGGAAGGATTCCGCGAACGGTTCCAAAATTGCGGAAGAGTTCGAGAAAGTCTTCCGAAACGGCGGAAGCCTTCGCTGAATGGCTCCGCAATTGTGGGAGCATTCGCCGAATGGCTCCACAGCGGAAGCCTTCGCCGAATGGCTCCGCAGCTGCGGGAGCATTCACCGAATGGCTCCGTAGTTGCGGGAGAATTCAGCGAATCGCTCCACCATTGCGGAAGCGTTCGCCGAACTGCTCCGCAATTGCGGAAGCGTTCGACGAACTGCTCCGCAATTGCGGAAGCATTCTCCGAACTGCACCGCATTGCGGAAGCGTTCGGAGAACCGGCCCGCGCGCCCGAAAAAAAAAAAAAATTAAAAAAAAAAAAAAAAATAAATAAAAAAAAAAATAAAAAATAAAAATAAAAAATAAAAAAATAGTGACCAAAACTTGATTTTTTGATAACAGGAGCATCCGGACTCAGAAGGCGATGATTCCTGTGGGGCTCGGAGGCCATTGACGAGGGCCATGGAAGAACCAGTGAAGACCCCTAGCCCATTACACTCCGATTTGACAGAAAATGGAGAATAGTGACTTTTGAAGGACAGAGTCCCGGGGCTTGACAGAAGGTCGGTTTGAGACGAAATTGATCAGGCACGGCCATGAAGCAGGAACAATGTTAAGTTCCGAATCTTGGAGCCAAACTCCGAAGGATGTGGAGTCGGGGTGAGCAAGAAGGCCAAAAAAGCACTATTCCGGGCCACTTTTTCGGGATTTTGAAAAGCTTGTGGGCAGTGAAAGTGACCCTAGATGTGGGAATCAAAATTTTTACTGAACTAGACATTTCATATTCTCATTAAGACAGACAGTTTCCGTTAGACGAAGATTTTCCAGAAATGCATCGTTTGGGAGATAGCCGTTTTTGGCCCAAAATTTGGAATTTTGAAAAAATGTGAAAAGCGAGATGTAGCAAAACCCAGAAATTCATAGAAGATGAACGGTACATCAGAATTGAAATCCGTGAATTGCTGAGTGTTCCTTGTTATATGGACTGACTCCGCCCGATAGAAAGGTTTTTGTGATCCCTCATAGATTTTCTTCCACAGGTGGCTAAAGTTGGCATTCTGGACCAAAATGCAACTGTGTAAAATGTGCAGAAGTAGAGTGAAAGTTGTCATTTTTGAAAAGATGCAATTTCTACACATGATGTCGGAATGAAGCATGAAAATAGGCATTGGAAAGCTTGTCCAGCGGGGAACAATGATACATGACCAGAGTTTGAATAAGGTCTACAGCTATCATGGATATTTAGTGCAGAAGAATGCCAGCGGCTGTCTTGACAAACAAATTTTGTTGACAATATGGGCAATTTCTACAATTGCATGATATGGAAGAGGAATTCCATGTTACGATGAGGGACCAAAAAGGGAAGAATTCCTTAAACCCCTATTTGCTATCATACTTATAATTATGAAACCATCATATGGCATAAACATGTTAAAAATGTAAGAGATTACATAGATGTATATGCATTAGATGGCATCTTAACAAAAATTGCATAGTACATATGGAAATGCTTGTGCATAAATGGGATATTGCATATTGGTAGAATAATGGAGTCTGCTTATGCAATGAACCATTAATAGAGAATATTATGATTGATAATCGCTATTGATGTTGGTATTGGTTGTAGGACCAAAGATAACAAAGATCATGGCTAAATGTGCCAAGGATGTTGTTGCATGAAGCCAACAACCTTAGGCAGAAAGATGGTGCAACAAATCTATGATCATAAAGTTGGCAAAAGGACGGAACAACCCTGGTAAGAGGCCAATTGATCAGGTAACATCAAGTGATGTTAATAGTAACCATGCAGGTAATGATTATTGGTGCCAATTGCATGAATGTTGAAAGAGGATTTGGTAAGATCTCTTCCACTATGTTTGAGCTATGTTGAGTTAGTTGCATATGATATTGAATACTGATTGGGATTGTTAACCTACCAAGCTTGGTGGGGTGTGGGTAAGTGAAGGAAATGATCCTTACACCATATGACTGTATAGAAATCTCAATGCATTCATATGAATTTATATCATGCCATGTGAATGTTGGTTATGTGCTTATTAACCAAAGCAAGTGAGGACTGGTGGTCCTGATTATGATAATGCAAGTTATATGAGGTAGTCATGTTTCGATCATAATATGTTTGAATGCATAGTACTCATGAAACAATGCAAGGTATCATTGAGTAGATGAGCATTAAGAGATGTTATACATCTTGTGATGCATTGTATGAATGCATAGGGATGATGCATATGTTATTGCAAAAGCAATAATGAATGAAATGATGAATTGATGATAATTCTAGGATCATTTCATGGACTGTTATGAGTGCAGAATAGTAAATGCATGAAGAGCCCAATCATGATAATTGATGAATTGATGAATTGTGATAATGATGCATATATAGAAGTGTATATAGTTTGTTGCATTTCAAATGTTAACAGCTGAAGGTGTTTTGAATTATTGAGTGTTATAATTCTGAGATCACTTCAGTGACTGTTGTGGCAATGAGATGATAATATGCATAGATACTTACAACGTGTTTGGCTGATTGAGGTTTTAGTTCTCAGGTAGAAAAGTCTTGCGTATGGCAATGAGGGTAAGCCCATAGTAAAGACCGGGATCTACCATGTACAAAAGCCAAAGGTTATGAGAAGGTTCTCATGGTTGTAAATTTACGCATGAAATGAATCTGAAAACTATCTGGTTTAAGTTGCAAATCTAATCTCTGTGGGAAAATAGAGTTACAAATTTCAGATTTGAGAATTGCTTATAATTGCTAATGACTGTTTGGCTTATATGAAAATGTGTCAGGAGGACATGCTGTAAGTGGATGCTCCCATATGGCAGTGGGCATAAGACCATAACGGGCAGAGTGGTGTCACTTACAGGAGCCAAACAATATGAGGATAACCTCATGGATAATAAAACCAATTTCTGTAGTAGACAGAATTGTAAATTCATATTGAATTTAATTATTGATGCTATTGATTGGTTATGGAACAATCATATTTGAAGCTTATTGCTAAATGTTGCTGACTGTTTGGCTATGTGATAAAGTGTGCCAGGATGACACATTGCAGGAAGATCATGTGTGATGGCCTGCAGAAGCCAAACTAGATGGGAAGGATTCCATGCTTTGGAAATGGGTTTCGGGTGAAACGCCATTGTAAATGTTGATAATGTCTCAGACAAACTGCATGTTGGTAAAGCATGTGAGTGAGACAGTAAATTATGCCAAGAAGTCATGTGTGGGTTATGGCACGTGAAAATATTGGGGTGGCAAACCGAAGGACTGTTGACTCAGAGAAGGGAGCCCCATTCTTCACAAATGCAGAAAATATACATCTGTGAAGCGAATGAGTATTCCGTAACCCTAACTAAGAATATACGTGTCTGGTTATTAGATTTAATATGCAGAGCATGCTCCATCTTATTTATATCATTGCAGACTGCTTGAGTATGATTAGGGCCTACATGGCGCACATCGGAGAGGGGGTGCACACCTTTTCTGGTGCTGGGTCGTGATAGGGTTTTCAATATTGACTACATCCTAAGGGAATGGACGCATTCCTGGTGTTTCAATACTTGATAGTGAATGATATGAAATATGATTACAGTTTTTGGGCAACAATACTGATGAGCCTGCTTATCCTTCTTGTGCTAACAGCTTACACAAATGCAACTTGGTGTTGCACGAAAGAGGCAAAGTGAAGAAGGGTGCTCAAGAGGACTGTATGGGTAGTGGTAACCTTTCTACGCTCACACTAAAAGACACTAGAAGGGATGGATAGGACCAGGGAGCTGTGTTGCAGAAAAGGGGTATCATCCTTGTGTAGTGTGAGTGGGTATTGTGGGGCCATGCTAGCCTGCAGTCAAGTGAGTCACCTATGGAGTTCCTGGAGGGAACCACCGGTTACATAAGAGAAGGAGCCACGTAATCATACTATGTTGTTCATATTGCCTGATAAACCCAGTCGGTGTACTGGCTTGGCAATGGTTGTGGTATGCCTGATAAACCCAGTCGGCGTACTGGCTTGGCATTGGTTATTTGGGTGTTGTGGCGAATGGTTGCTGGATGCCTGATAAACCCAGTCGGTGTACTGGCTTGGCATTGGTTATTTGCATGTTGTGGAGGTATTGGTTATTTGGGTGTTATTTCCTGACAAACCCAGTCAAAGAACTGGCTTGGAAATGGTTATTGTATGCTCCTAAGTGTTGGAACACCGAGGACGGTGTTATTCCAAGGGGAGGGGAATGTAATGTCCCCAGTTTGACCCCATGACATTAACATTATAAATGATGTAATATTGTTATGAAATCATGGTGAGGAGGTCAAGGCCAAGGCCCCGCCATCGATTTAGTGATGCATACGGGTTGCGTGCTAGCAATGCACATTGGAAATTCAAATATCATGTAATATGCATTTTAATAAAAATACCCACAACTAGCTATGCAATGCAACAAAGAGATGGGGGCATGATTTCACAAGGAATTGGGAGGGAAAACATTCAAACCCTTGAGCCAATAGAGTCAAGCCAAGTGTCAATGAGGGAACCCATCAAACCCTCAACTACCCATGTTGACTTTTGTACCAAACCATTGATTTCTCCCAAGAGTTGGTTAGGGTAGTTAATGCCTTGGGAAGGGAGAGGTATGGCTGTCCAAATTCGGGTATGGGCAAGCCACCCTTCATGGAAAATCGTGTGGATCTCCTTGGGCAAGAGAGAGCCACGAAATTGCTCTCCAGCCATTATCCATAACCATTCTTCCTCCCTCACGAGTTCAGAACTACCTAGGCGTTTTCCAGGCATGGGGAAAAATGTTTTCTTCTTTTCCCCAGTAGAGAAGGGCGTTTTTCTGTGTTGGATACCAGTGGGGAAGAGGGGAAAACGAATGACATTACAATAGAGGCCGTTTTGGGCTGTTGAAGGCTGAGATATTGGGGAAGAAATCGTTTTTCATCCCTGTGGTTGTTTGCCCCATCCTATAATCTGTTTTTGGTTGGGAACATTTTTGGGAGAACCCGTGGCCATCTCGTTTGTAAATCCTACTGTTATCCCTGCCCCTGTTTGTGCATGCCGTGTGAGAGAAGAGTATGATGGGTATGGGTGATGGGTAATCCCTTGTGCTGGCTTGGGCTTGGGAATAAGCATCCATTGTGCAAATGTAGCCTGATAAACCCAGTTAGACTGGCTTGGCTAAAACAAAAATGGTTAATGGACTGTGTGTGAGCGTGAATGTCCCTTTGTCCTTGTGAGAATCATGCCCAGCTCGGGGGTGGCCTTCGGACGGACTCAGTATAAGCTGTCGAAGAGCCTATGGTTGGGTGGAACGTTGCAGCGACATAGCTAGTTGCTTAGGACAATTGAAATGAAGATAAGTGTTTCTGTCTATGTATTTATTTCTGAAATGTTTTTTATTAATGACTGAAATTGACATGTTGAATGTATTCGAATGATTGTGTGGATGTTGTTTCCGCTGTGCATGATTGATTGTTTACATCTGGACATTCATATTTTATTTCTTTTAATGAAATGAGTGGGCTGAATTTTGATTAAAAGCCCCATCGATTGGTAGTATGTTCCTTGCCTCGCAGTGGTCAGCAAGTGGGTACATGACAGAAAGGTTTGAATTGCTCCGCCGTTTCGGCAGGATTTCACCAATGGTTTCCGCACTTATGACCAAAATCTGAGTTCCTTTTCGGAGAGAAATCACGGCGGCTTCCGCCGTTTCGGGTGGCTTTGTTGAATTCCCCCACCGTTTCGGGAGAACAACTCGAAGGTTTCCGCATTGTTTCAACCAAAAATTCCAAATCCTTTTCGGGAGAGTGAGGCGAATGAGTCCCGCCATTTCGGGAGCAAAACCGGAACCTTTTCGCGGTTGCGGAAGGCTTTGAGCGAAAGCTTCCGCCGTTTCGGGTGGTTTTGCCCAATGGCTTCCGCAGATTTTGACAAAGAAAATCTAAGTCCTTCTTTAGGAAAGGTTGGACGTTTGGCTTCCGCCGTTTCGGGGAGATAGCCCGAATTATTCCAAAACGTTTGGGGAAAAATCTAAGTTATCTTTTGGCTCATTGGGGAATACATGGAAGGATTGACGGCAAGATGTTCAGTAGGGAAATAAGATTTTATGTTGAAAACAGAGCTGACAGCTGGGATGGCTTCTCAGGTGAACTTTCTACAAAAATACAGGAGGGGCCCCAACATGTACAAAATTTTGGGGAGGGGTGTTGCTGCAACAACAGGTTTTTTCAAGTTCAACTATGCATTCTTTGTTTTAACCTTTCAATGATTTTTATGACAGGTAATACTTCGGCGAAGGTTTGTTGTGTTTGAATCTTGGTGTGAGGATGCTACTCAACCACCTGCTAAGCCTGGATGGATCTTAAACCCTCGTAGGTACTCTTGGCATGGTTTGGCCGATGCTTACTATTTGATGAGAGATGGGAAAACTGTCCCAGGCAAGGGTAATGGCCAGCGTTTGTAATTTTTGAGAGCCAATAACAAGTGTCCTGAGGTTGGAATCCTTGGCTTGTTTTGTTACTCTACTCTATAGCGTTTTGCTGTAACTCTTCTTGAAATCGTAAACTTGTCGAAGATGTAAATGTTAAGGGATGAACCCTCGGTCATTTTAATGGAAATACAGTATTAAGAAAACTTCATAAAGTTTATGTGTGATATATAAGTTTAACTAAGTTAATGTTTGAGTAGTTAATACAGTATTTTTGTGAAAGTCAAGAGCCATGGGCTAACTCGTTTCTGTGAAAAGAATGGTCCTGTACTACAATGCTGAGACTTTTGTTTGAATGGTAATATGAGTTTGTATTTGAAACATAACTTAAAATAATTTTTCTGAATAGTTTCTACATTTATCAAAGTTGATACTTTGGCTAGAAAATACAGTCTTGATTTAGGCCAAGAGTCGTGGGTTAACTTAATTCACAAACCAGAAACCCTATGTTTTTAATGTTTAGGTTGAAATTGGAATGGTGATGAGACTCAGTTTCTGTATCGACCCTTAACTTAAATGAATATTACGATTGATAAAAATAATAATACTATTGTATGGATTTATCTTGTATAGATAGCTATCGTGATGTGATAGTATATAAAAAAATAGTAACCTGTTTAGTTTTAGAAACTAATAATACCTGAGTTATTATTTCGAATATAAGGGTTTAACCGTCGACTAGTTATGGACCTATCATGATATTGTAAAAGATTTGTTTTCTCTATTGAGCTAGGGTTCTGCCTATGATGAAAATGTTTGAATTTAATACTTGTAGTTGATACTAAATCAAAATATGAAATATGAATACTGCAATGAAATAGTAATATACAATGATACTATTATTTGGGAATGATAAATATCTATTTATTGTCATATATACTGAGTAGCAACTCTGTATAAAATATTATTTAAATTTGCAGCTATTAAATTTATAGGAAATATGATACTTGAAAGAATAACACCCTACTGTTGGAAAGAAGAACAATAGAATACATAGCATTAACTTTCAAAATAACTAGTGATAAATGAAAACCTAGTTTTTGTGTAGAAATGAAATGTTTTACTTTTGTTACTAAGTAAAAATGCTTCAATATCTGTTTTATGATATGATGTTATATATTATGAATTTAGACATAAATAATTGTTATTACAGATTTAAAAGAAACACTACAGTGTTAGTTTAATCTTTCACTTGGCATTCTGCCCTTTATTCATCTGATTTAATTCTACTTCTCTGTTCTAGAGTACTATATAGAAAACAGTATGGGAGAAATGCAGAGGATATATTTAATCAATCATATCATTTACTTAACCATCATTATACAAAATCATACTTAGGTCAGAAATTGAAAACAATTACTTATGTATGCTATTAACTATAAATACTAAATCTACCATTACATAAAATCATTTAACTAAAAATAAACAAGACAGAACAAGTAGAACTTGGTGAATGTAGGAGAAACAAATAACCCAAGGAGCCTGTTCCACCCAACCTAATCCTGAAGGAAGCCAAATTACTTTTCTTAGGAACCCCGAGCCTGTTCACTGAACCACTAGGAAGAATAATCTGAAGAAGCTTTAGGTCAACAACTTGCAGCAACAAAGTAGATCATTCAATGTTATAAACTTAGCAGTCAAAGAGACCTGTACCAGCACCTCTGGTTTCCTTCTCATAATATTTTCAGTAGAATCACAATGCACATTCCACTTAGCCTCCCTATTCGAATCTCTCAGTGATCACCTGATACACTTGAGGGATTATTTCTGTAGAAAATAATGTAGAGCTCCCTACTCAATTCGAATTGCCTTATCTTGGATACCTAGGCCTTTTTAGTGGTTAACCTGGTCATTAATGAGCTAACAGCTCTGCTCCACCCATGTGGGGGATAATGCCACAATTTTAAGGGTTGTTGTCCCATAACCAACAGTTATTGGTGGAGTGAAAATGTTGACACTTGTCCCATGCCTTCTAACAACTTTCATTCCTCCTAGTGGGTCAGTGAACACTCATTTAACAGTTCCCTTGGGTGTTTGTCTCCTATTTTAATTTATTAAATAATAATAATATGTCATTACAATCATCCCTGACCATATTTGGTCATAATTACAAAACTTTGTAATTTTAATTTAACATAATGTTTTTGCAATAAAATAAACAATGTCAAAATCTGGGTAGGTGAAACATCTTTAGATAACTTGTGACCTTGTGTACATCATCTGTGATATGACCTTTTTGTTATTTGCACTTGTATCAGATTACTCTCTTCATACTATGCATCTATTGTTGTGTTGCAAGTATGTGTTCGTGCATCAGTCTAGATCATCTATGATGTGTTATCTGCGATACTGTCTTTTGGTCTCATGCACTTACACATGCTCTATAGTTCTACATTTCTATCTTCATGCAACTCTCATAGATACACTACATCATCCTACGTGCCACTAGAAATTTTGTTCCTTTGTTTGTCCACACTTGGCTTTGTGCTATATCATGATGTTATATTTCCATGAACCCTTCATGCCCTGAATATTAGAATCTTTTCAAATCTGTATATTCCAATCTTGATCTCACAAGCTTACTTCAATTCTCCAACTTTGCTTCATATTTATACTTGTCCGGCATGGATTGTATGTCCACAAGTTGGTTGTAGCATCCCTTTTTCCTTACTTCACGGTTGCACTTACATCACACTTCCGCCACTTGCCATGATTTGTGCCATTGAGGTGTCATACCCTATGGAACTTACACACTTTGTAACCACTGTATGTTGGGACTTGTGCCCTTGATGAATCATCGCTTTCTGGTATTGCACAATTGACTTGTCCGACTGCTACTATCTTTGAGTAATATTGTGTGATTCAATAATTTGCATGATTCCTTTGATTGGTGAGTCTTTTACACTTCTGATACTTTCATATATGTCTAACACTTCTTTCACACTCCCGAGCCTTGTCCACCCAACTCTTTTGACTTTACCTTGAAGTAGTATGACTAGGTGAACATAGGACTTGTGCATGTACCTTATGTACTTCTTCAAGATGGCACAAGTATTTCGAATAATATTGGACATCAATTGAGATCAATGACAACCAAATTTCAACAACATCCCCTTTTCCATTGATGTCAATGCCTCGTAAAGTTGTGCATGTCAAACATCTCATGAAGTTGTGTGCTTCATCTGTGTTGTTCGCAATACTCCCCATATTTTCTTGCCAGTTTGATCCTTTTGCTCATTTGCACATCCCAATGTTAATGCTCTCATGTTGTCTTTCATTTCTGTGCAGATATCCCACTGATGCATGCCTCTTGATCTTTGTCATCTTCTTTTAATTTCTTCATTGATCGCAATATTCATGATATTTCTCCCCCCTTTGACATCAATGGAAAAGAGCTTCCATTTCAATGCACCATTTCAGGTTCTTCCGTGTTTGGTTTTGTGTTGTTCTTTATGCTTTTGCTTGCTTAGATTAATCCCCCTGTATTTATCCATTATTCTATTTCTTATATTGGGGTTGTTGTGCAGAGCTCAATCATATTGCAATATGCACATTCAATGTTGTAGCTATCTCGGATAAGCTCCCCCTGTATAGTTGTTAACTTCCTTCTATCTTTATATTCCATTCTTGTCATACTCATCAATCAACCGCACTTCTTCATTTCTTGCGCAATTCTTCCATCCCATCTTCCTATCATATTCACTATGCACTGTAGAGTACTATTTGCTTTTGATTTACACTTCCTTTCATGTTGATTACTTCTAGCATTCAGTTGTTCCTTTTGTCGCTTTTAGTGAGTTGTAACCAATCTTCATTATAATTTCTGACTTCGCATATCTTGCCACGGAAACCAAATATTCTTTGTACATATTTCCATTTTTCATCCAACATGGAAACACGACGATGTGACTGAAAAGTTGTTTGGAAACTTTGACACATCACTTTCGTAATCAAGCCTCTTGGGAAACATCATTACAGTCGCATGAAACGATGAATTGGATTTCCACTTTTTGTCCTCTTTCCTGAATTCATTAACTCATGCAATAAATTTTGATGTCTCCATAACTAGTTTCGAATCGCGCAGACATGAATTCGATTAATCCTCAATGTCTCTTCAATTTATTTTTTCACCCGTAGAGGTCCACCTTCCAGTCCTATAAGAGAGTTGTGAATTTCCTGGTTCATCATTCTTTCTCCTTCACTACCTAACTTGTTATGTGTCTTCCGGCCTTCGAGTATGTCATTTTCTTCAATCATGTCTTCCTTCTTCGGAATATTTAATGACTCACTTGATAGTGCTCACCTTGTAGTTCAATATCAACAAGCATATTTCACATGACTGAGTGTGGACATGGTATTTTGGTATATCCAAATGAAGGAGTCTGAGTTCAACCACTAGTACACGCAATCACAGGTTATTCACAACACTACTAAGGGATTCTCTGGTCTGAGCAGGCAACTTGAATTTTTAGAGCAGTAAAAAAAATAGATCCTCGACATGCTGAACTTGATTTGGGTTGAGCAATCCACTGACCATGCATCGTCCTGAACTATGCAACTTTATGCTTTGCATCCATCCTCTAAATTAAACGCACAAGCTCCGATGGACTTAGAACTTCAAATTTCACACCATCCTAATTATCATAACATGGAAATGGACCTTGAGATACGACTGTGAATCTGCTTTGTAACTCTCAATTTGCTTGATACAACCTCCATCGTCATTTTTATACTTCAATCATATTTAGGCCTTGTCATGCTACCTTTTTTTTAATTCAACTATGTTTTCTATGATAGAGGGCCTATGTAGCTTTGTAAAGAAAATGGTGAATATAATACCAACTTCGTTCATGTATATGCGCTGACTCATGTGTTTCTTTATCACAATATTTATTTCCATTCTTCTTTCTATGTATGAGTTGTTTTATGCATCAATCCAACACATCACAACGAACATTTGAATATATCTACACATCTTTTGCAACACCACATTAATGCAACTAAACAACAATTTAACTTCAAATGACTTATAACTACACTTGTTCACTAACACACTCCTTGAATTCCTAATGATCATTATGTTGAATTCAAGGATCTCACATAATCTCTTAGATATTAGCAAGATGAGAAACAATTACTTTCTTCTTTAGATGAACTTGGGATGTTATATTGTTCTATGTATGCTTGAGGATTTTTCCATGCCCACATATTCATGTGTGCACTTCAACTTTGATGTTGCGCTAGACTATCTTCCCTTCTGGTTCTAGCATTGTGATTTCTATCTGGAAAATTCACTATTCTTTGACAATACATAGACTTGTGTTTAAAACCATCACATGCATAACATCTCACAATTTGAAAATACCTCGTAATATGACAAATGTAATTGCACCTTGTGCACTTCATTGTATTAATCCTTATTCTGGAAGTTTAACAAAAATAATTATAATTACTAAAGGGATTATCATACATGATCGACTTCACTTGATTTGGACCTTGCATTTTGTCGCAGACTTTCCTAGATGCTCTATCACAGCCAAGTCCTGACTTGTCTACCAGATATATTTGATCACTCAGAATCTTATTCAGGATTGACGTGTTACCTTTAAACTTGTTCTTCATTTCATCTTCAAGACAAACCTTGTCACTTCCCGAATGTGTGCAGTTCAGGGTATTACTCATGATGTGATCTTGAACGTTTTTCTTCCCTTTTGTATCTGTCAAATTTTCTTCTAAGCGAGCGATTTCTCTATCCTTCTATTCAAGCAAACATGTTAGCAATTTAGTTTTCTTGCGTTGAATCTTCCAATGATGCCTTCAATATTGATTTCTCTTCTTCAAGCATTATGATCTTCTGCACAATGCACTTGTTTCTCAAAGTTCATTTTCTCTTCACTAACCTGTTTTTCAATAGACCCTTGAATCACTTTAGCTTGCTTGACTTTATCTTCAAACTTTAACAATTGGTCCTACAAGAGTTTTTTCTTTCTTCTTGACTTATTTAATTCATCAAGGCACTGACCAGTTCACCTTTGCAATCAACCTTTGCAACTTCTTCATCTTCATATTGACTATCTGATTTAATTTCTACGATAGGATTTAGAGGTGTGTTAAAGGATCCACTAAAGAAATACTTATCCAGTGCTCCCATTTTTCTTTGTACAACTTGTGTATTCTTCTTGATAGATGGGAAAATATTTTTCTTTTCTTCACTCCTTTCATCTTCCAAAAAGGACATGAACAGTACCTCTTTTGGCTTATCTTCGCAATCACTTTTTCCAGATAATTTGTTGTCTTCCTTAGTGTGCATACTTTTCCTTTGTTTTGGAACTTTCATCCTGTTATCAACTACATCCTAGGTGTGCTCTAAACTTCATTCATTGTAACTGGTCTCTTCCTCGCTATTGCTATATCCATCTTCGTTATATGGACACTTTGAAATCAAGTGGCCTACTCTTTCAATTCTAAAACATTTGAAAGGTAATTTTCCCTTGTACTTATTGCATCCTCTTTCAAACTTTCTCACAAAGTTTGATTCTTCCTCATTCAATTCATCACAAGAGCCTTTGTCATGTTCATGTTTTACTTTCCTGGTGGCTTTAAAAGCAACTTCCTTTATGATAGGAGTTTCCCTTTCAGTTCTCATCTCATACGCAATCAGAATTCATTGAAGCTCATCCTGATTCATATCTTGGAGGAAGAGTTCTTAGTATCTTATGCACTATTAATTCTTTTTCTAGTGTAACTCCAATACTTTTTGTAATGTCCCTTTTAAATTTTTTTATGAAAATGCCCAATTTTTCACTTTTTCCCCAATTTCAACCTTTGACTAATTTTGATGCCTAGATCCCAAATTTGCCCCAAATGATCTCAAATATTATGAGAAGATATGTGAATGATATTAGGACTTAAATATCATTTTCATGGATGATATATGGACACTAAAATACTTTTTCAAACTCCCTTAAGATTCTGGACCAAGTATGCAATTTTACTAGTAATTTGGGGTTCAAATCCCCCTGGGGTAAGTATTGAAAATGGCTTCCCAAATGCCTCCAAACCCACTCTAATTTATGAAAAGAGGTAGGGGATGTATCAAGGATGTTATTAAGGTCCCAAATGCACCATTAATTATTTATTAATTATGTTCCAACCCTCTCCCAAACAACATCAAAAATGACTAATTTGACCCTTGGGGAAATCACACCAAATCTTCTTCAAATGCAAATAAACTGAGTATAATGACTTCAAATGCTCAAGTGATGAATATGAAACTTGTAATACACATAATTGGCAGTCCATTAATAAAAAATATATCATAGGAACATTATTTTATTCGAAATCATCAGCATTATAATGGCATACATCAATGTAGTGGGGAAATGGTCATTGTTTGCTCATTAATCATCATTTTTACATACAACCACTTGGTATTTAGACTTGATACTTTATGAATATGAAGAAAATAGTATATTAATATTATTACAATCAGAAATACATCATAATAATCTCTCCCAAGGAGTACAATAACTCACCAAAAAACACCCTCCCTCAAGGAGCAATAATATGCCTTCAAAACTCGAAATGGTTGAGAGATGGTGCTGCACTAAAAAAAACCACAAGATTCCATGTAGCTGATACCTGCAAACACAAAATCCATTAAATATCCATGAAAGGCCTAAGTGGCCTCTCCAAACACCAACTTGGATGGGAATCTTTCACCCTCGAAATTGGCTAAGTCAAGAAACTAGTCATCCACTAGCTCTCTCTTCACAAATGCAATTTTTTTCAAATGATCAAAACCCCTTATCTTGGTTTATCCTTGTATTTTATAAACATAATTAGACTTATAAGGTTCCCAATCCATCCATAGACTCACTCCAATTCGAATTAGGGCAAGGGCTTAATATTTTCCATGTGTCCTACCTTTCCTAGCCTTCCACCAATTCGAGTGGGGATCTCTTTGGCTTCTCCAACTCCCATGAGCACCCTCTTGGAGCCTATTTTTGGGGCTGACATGTCATAATGGTCAGATTTCAGAGGTAATATCTTTAATTTGTCATATATGTCATAGATGCTCAATCATTGTTGTCATAGTGACTAGGGAGTCTGGCCCAAGTGTCCACAAGCTTCCAATTTGACTCTTCCTCTCTCATGGAGGTTACCAATCCATCCCAATTCGACCTAAGATGCTCAATGCCATGTGTATGACTTACCAACTCACCCAAGAGTGTTAACCTTCTCATGAATTTGAATTGGCAAGAGAGGGATGCCATGTGTCCTTGAAAAATCAAGCTAGTGTGGGTCCCACATCCTTTGTATGCCTTCAAAACCACTTGCCACCTAGAGTTTCTCTTGAATTTATTTATTCAAACTATTTATTAAATTCTTGAAGCCTTCTAATGTCTAAACATCATTTATTAGCTTCCTTATTGTAATTCCCAAATGTGCCCATCCAACCTAGGAAACTAGTAGGATTGATGGGATTCTCTTACTATGCAATTATTTGAATGGGGACATTACAGTCCTCCACACCCAAGATTGCTTTCCCTCAACCAATATCAATTTACCATGCTGAAAACTTGTCCCTCCTCTATTAGGTGTCCTTCCATGAGGAATGTCTCCCAAAACCTTTCTATTCCGGTGCTTCATGTTGTGGGAAGAAACTACCTGATTTGGGTAGGTGTGCTTCCCTCTCAAAACCCTTAGTACCCCTTTTGAATCTTGGAATTTTATTTTAGGAATTTGATAATTTACTGTATGCTCTCCTATTGAATACAACCATTGCACTCCCAAAACCACATTAGTATCAGCAACATCAACCACATAAAAACTATCAACAAAAGTATAGTTACCTACGGTGACTTGCAGCTGTGGAATCCATGTTTTGCACTCCAGTGTGTTGTGACTGGGAATGATAACTATGAAGCCATCGAATGGTTCAATAGGTATCTTCCTCCTCTCCACCATGTCTGCATCAATGAAGTAATGTGTGGCTCCTCTATCTACTAAAACTGAAGTTCTTTTATCCTAGTACCACACCCTTGCATCGAATTATGTGATATCGAGGTACTGCTGAAACAACTTCCATTCTTACTTTGGTAGATGAGGGATGCTTCAGTTCTTGTTCTCCTTCTGCTGTAGTATATCCCTCTTCTTGGTTTGAAGTATGTACTTCTTCATCCATGCCCCCTTTATACCAATCATCACAAAATACTTCAATGTATTGGGCCTTTTCCTTAGCACATTTATGTCCTGGTGCCCATGGTTGGAAGCACGAGTAACACAATTTCTTCCTTCTGAGATCTTACATGCTTAGTTCCTCTTTCTTATCCTTTCCATATTCATCTTCTTTCCATGGCTTCTTATCAGATGCATCTCTTTGACAAGGTTTCTTTTCAATTCTGAAGTCAGGCTTGGGAGGAAATCTCATTCTAGGAAGCACATTTTGGAGATCCCTAGTCAAGCTCATTGCATCTTTTAATGTAGTTGGCTTGTGGGATTTGACCAAAACTTTTAAGAGTTCAGCCAAAAATTCAGTGAACAACAATACCAACCTTCCCATAGATACATCAGCCACTTTGACTGATAATTTTTGAGAGTCCAACATATATTTAGTAGGGGTCCCAGTTTGCTTCAATTGAGCTAGTTCTTTGAAAGGCAATTCTGGATCTTTTTGTTCAAATCTCTCTAGTACCCTATCAACAAATTCTCCATATGTTTTAACCTGATCATGACCCAATTTTTTCATGCCATGGAACCACCGTTCATTGGCATCTCCTTCCAAGTGCAAAATGGCCATTTTTAATGCATCCTCTTCCAACATAGGATTCAGCTGAAAATACACATCTAATTTTTGCACCCAAGTGTTAGCAAAATTCTAATCGGAACCATCAAAAGTAGGAAGTGACATTTTACTAATAGCTCCATTTAATTCTTTGTTTTGGAATGTGCTCCTATTGTTGGGCCTGGCCCAATAGGGCCATTTTTGGTGACATTTTTTATGTTGAACCTGAGCTGTGCGCAGTTCAGAATATCGAATTTTTCCTGAGTATCGGGAGTGCTACGAAGATATGCATAGTACCAAGTTTTGAAGGATGCCACGAAGATCAGCACTACACAGTTTCAGTGCTGCGAAGGTAGTAGGCCACGTGGAGCCAGTAAAGCTATGTACTGGATGGAGTATGGCCAGATATAGCGGATAGACCAGCGGTGGTCTACTTTTGGTAAGACTGCTGAAAAGACATCGAGTTGCGGGCATAAGTAGATCGGGAAGGTGGCCAACTGTATGAGTCCATTAAGCAGAGGACGGGTCGGGAAAGTGACAGTTTGGCGTGCAGCAGGGTACGCGACCGTTAAGAGGAAAACGACAGAGCGAAAGGGACTAGGAGCTGACCTAGTTGTATGTGGCCATTAAGCGATGGATGGCTTGTAGAGAAAGAGACTGGGAGCTGAGCCAGTCGTACGAGTCAGTCAGTGGAAGGGCGGCTCGAAGTGGATGACCTGTTGGTGTGCGCACAAAAGGAAGGATGAAAGAGATGGATCTAAGGCATGGAGGACTGCCATGATAGCAGGATTGCTATCAGAAGCTGGCATGATGGTTCAGAGGGACCGTAGTAGTTTGGAAACCCTAAGGGTTTCGGTCTTCAATGTTGTAAAGACACGACCTTCGGGCATGATCTATTTAAGAAGACCATTTTTGTATAGGAAGGGTTAGTTTTTGTTGATGATTGTTATGGTGATCATATTGTATTGTAATATCTTTTGAATCAAGAATAGATTGTAAAGGCTCTGCAGCTGAGTGCGCAGAGACCTGTTTGAGCAAGAAGAGAGCTGCAGCTGGGTGCGCGGCTAAGAACTGTGAACCCTTCCTTAAAATAAATATCAAACAAAGCTCTTGTGGATGTAGCTTCCCATCCAGGGGAGTGAACCACGTTAAATAGTGTGTTGAGTGACTAAATGTTTATGCGTCTGGTTGCATTTATTTGTTTCTGTAGTTGGATGTCTGAATATTTGCTCATAATCTGTTATGAGGAGGCTTTTATATGCATTTGCCATCAAGAGAGTATGGAATGATATATTAAGTCTGCATGTATAGATGTATGGTTAATATTAGCTTTGCTTCTAAGGACAGTGAATCTATCATTTGCTTGAGTATGGAGAAAGTTGTTTACGTGTTTGAATGGATGCAGTTGATGAATGTATAACAGTTATTTCGCACCTGAGGGTTATGCTTAAAATAGTAACATTATAAGTGTGTTTTATGAGCATTAATTAGTAAGATAGTCACGTGAATGACTAAGTGGATAAGTGGTATTCAGCTCACTGCCTTAAGCATTTTTCACTTAGTCTACGTATAGGAAGTCAAGTGGTCGTGTTCACAGTGTAGTATTAAACCCCACAGTAAGGAAGAAGGTAGTGGTGCAGGCCGCGGTGTTGGCCATTGCCGCATAGTCTGACCCTCGCAGCACATAGCCGGTGCGCTACCATGAACTTTGTCACAGCCATCAACTCATCACTCACTGTTGACATATGAGTATGCAATGCCCCATTATAAACACCTTGGGTGAGACCTCAGCCTGCTTGCGGGCTGTTGCCGAAAGGGCCGGTGCGAAGGGGTTTTTTTTGGTTTAAGGTAACCACGCAGAACCTGGGTCTTCATAAAACCTCTAGTCAACATTGTATAGCCAACAAATGGTTTTGTTGCCGTGCTAGAATCCGTGATGAGTTCCAGTCGTGATGAGTGATGAAGAGTCTGAGCTCCCGGAAAGTGCATTGAACTGGCATCTTGAGAAGATAGAAATCCAGGCTTGGTGGGATAAGACCATAAGAGACTTTAAAAGACAAGAGAACAGACATCCGCGTCTAAGAGACACACAGTGGTTAGATAGATATCTGTTGGATGACATTCATGAAATTTTCTGGGCTACATTTCCGAACGAGCTGCACACATGGATCTCGCGGCTCGCAGAAAAGAAAACCTGTTTTCAAGGAGGCGTTCCTACAGAGTGAAATCCTGAGCTCATATCATAGCTCAAAGCAATAGACAGCGCATTGACGCATGCAGTGGAATTTTTGTTGGATCATATGCTAGAAGGCTTTGTCATAGAGTTTGTTGTGGATACACTCAAATCCTACAACCAAGCAGAGGCACACTTTTTCGCAAGTTTCCAAGGTAAATTCCTAAGCAATCTCAGTCTATACATTAAGATGCTGTTAGCTGAGAAAGGTGTTTTAAGAATGCAGTAATCTTTTCAAGTTGTCATGGTAAATAACATTTATAGCGATTTCGATGAAGATACTCACAACTTAAGAAGTGGGAAAAGATACAAGTTCAATAAGAATCTTGGAGGCTCTGGAATCCATGTAGATATTGAGATTCCTTCTGATATTGAAAACGAAGCTGCACCCCCATTTACCCCTCAGAATCCTCCACTTGTAGAGCCAACCCCGCCGAATATACATCCTAGTACATCTACCCCTATACGCCCATTTGTTTTCATTGCGTAGAGTCCTATACGACACCCTAGCACCCCTTAGGGCACACCTCAAGGTGCCCCCTCGAGTGCTACACTTCCCCCTAGAGCCATGGCCTATACGGATATGAAGCTGCCTATATTCAAAGGGATGGGTCTAGAAGATCCTAATCAGCACTGGTTCCTTTGTGAAGCTGTCTGGAGTGTCAGACAGATCCGAGATGATGATGAGAAGAAAACCCAGCTTATTACCAGATTCAAAGATAGAGCGCTTCACTAGTTCATGAAGTATTCTACCACGAAGCCCAGAACCCTTGTAGAGATTAAAGCTGCGCTGATAGCAAAGTTCAAGAAACCAAAGTCTGAATCTCAGTGTATAACCGAGCTGAAGGAAATCAAGCAGAGACCAACTAAATCAATATGGGAGTTTGATCAGAAGTTCAATACCCTATTAGACCAAGTAATCTTTGTTATAGCTCCGAATCAGCACAAGGAATGGTCCATTGCTACGTTGCTGCCCCACATTAGATTACCATTAATGCAGTAGAAGGTTACATCGCAGGTAGAGGCCTTAGAGATCACGATGAAGTTGGAGGCTTCATCGATTAGTGAGTCTAGTTCTAAGATGACCCAGATTCAGAACCAGCTTACCACCCTGACTCTGGAGCTGCAGAGCATGAAGAATGGAAAAGAGCAGTGATATGAACCTCGTCATGAGATCTGGTGCATGAGTTGCAAAGGAGAAGGGCATGACCGCGAACATTGTCCCCTATACCACGACTACCTCAGCAGTGGTGCGCCTAACCCCATCAATCAGAACCAGGAACCTTGGTGTGAGATCTACAGAAGTACTGGTCATAGACCTGAAGATTGTTACCTAATAAAGAAATATGTGAAGACACCTAAGAATCTATATTGCAATTTTTGTAAATCAGTTGGACATGATGAATCCAACTGCCGTGCCTATGAACTAATGAATGAAAGAAAGCGCGACATGGATTCAATGAGAGGCACTGGCTTGTACAGAGTGCAAGAAGATAACCAGCCAAAGCAAGAAAAAATGCATTATGATCAATCTTCCTATAGAGGACATGGTGGTGGATACCACAGTAGAGGAAGAAATACCGGCCTGGCACAGGGAAGAGGCCGTGGCGGGGTCATCTGCTATAACTGTGGCCAGCTAGGTCATGTATCCAGAGACTGTGTAAACCCATGCACCACCTGTAATTATTGTAAATCATTCGACCATGTTATAGAATATTGCCCAGTGCTAGACGTAGAGATGTAGAAAAGAAGAAGAACAGATGTGCTAGCCTCGAACATCCAATGGATCACAGCAGAGAACAGACCTGCGGACCCTAGCATTAAAGTAGTCACACGCAGTGGCATTGAGACAGGCCGTGATAGGGGAGCAGAGGCTTCCACTTCAGGAGAGGCTCATGTGAAGCAGAGCCCTCTTGAAACAATATGGGTAAGAAAAGCTCCAGGAAAGATGCCTGCTTTGGATTTGAATAAGAACAAAGAAGCTTTCATTGCCGCCCAGGACACCTTCAGAGAACCAGCACCTAAATCACCAAGGATCCCACTGCGCAGCGAAGTAACATGTGTTGAAGACACACCTGCTGCGTATGACAAGACAAGACACACAGCAGATGTTAGCACCTCTGTTGCATAGTTCCTAAGAAGCTGCATGAAGCTGCTGAAAAATGAAAATGCAATAGCAGAGCTGGAGAAGCTAATAAATCTATACGAACCACAAACAGAAGTAGAAACTTTTGATGGCGCACTACATCATATAAAGAAACAGAAGAGGTCAGGCTGAGAAATGAGGCTCACTATGTAGATAGTAGACTTTGAGATGGATGAAGTTATCCTTGATCTGGGATCAGAAGTAAATGTCTTGACCAAGTAGACATGGCAGTAGATGGGTCGACCAAAGCTATCGTGGTCACCTATCCAGTTGAGAATGGCCAACCAAGAGAAAGTTATACCATTTGGCCGATTAGCCAATGTTTTGGTTGATATTGATGGAGTACAAAGCCATGCGGACTTTGAAGTCATCGAGATTGTTGACGATAGCCAGCACTTTCCTACGTTGTTAGGAATTGACTGGGCTATTGACAATTTAGCCATTATAAATTTGAAAACAAAGAAGATGATATTCGAAGACAAGCATCTATGGGTTATCGCACCATTGGATCTTGCAGATGGGGACATATATAGTGAGCCGATTTAGGAAGAATCTAAGGCTTAGGAATTGGACCGACTGTACCAGATGACTACGAACCAGGAGGATTACATTAATCCTACTGCGGACGGTGCACTCAGCTGGAGATGCGATAGCTCCTACGTTTCTGACTCAGATGCTGGATTGGAAAACTAGCAGAATTGCATGGACGAAGTGTTAGCTAGAAGGTGCGTGCAGGTCACGAAATCACTACGCTGGATTGGAAAGGAGGTAAGCCCGATCCCTACATTTGATGGTTCTGCTAACATTTATACTTTTATTCAAGACTATACTGCAGTATTTCCAAGAGAGCACAGGTTGCCAGCATTGGATATGGCATTGCGTGGCATACTCGCCAGATGGTGAGCTTTGCATAAGCAGATATTGATCACTTGGGATCAATGCAGAACAAAGATGCAGATTCGGTTCGCAGCAAGGGTTACCTTACCCTTTGAGAAGTTCAACGGGTAGACAGATCCTAGTCAGCATTTGGAAGTCTACTTGCAGGCATGGGAAGAAAGGCCACCTGAAGAGTGGGTGCACTTGTTCATGCATACTTTGGAAGAGGATATTCTGAAGAAATGGTATCTAGACCTGGAGTTACGTAGGGAGACCATAGATTGGGATACATTAACTGTGAACTTCCAGAGAGATTTTAGTTTCGAGGATGAGAACCCTTTAATACACGAGGCACTACAGATAATCAAGGAACATTTATTCAGACAAGATTGTCCTCGCAAAGACATGTCATGGGATGAATTATTCGGCACAGATGACAGTCCTACGAACATACACTCAGAATGGAAAGAACATGAAGAACATCCGATAAAGAGTTATAATCTAGCTGAAGATGATGAGCATGGAAGAGAAGAAGATGAAGATGATCCGCGCAATCTCAATATACCAGAGTCAGAAGGTACGTGTGATATAGAAGGACTGCCATTGGAAATCCTTGACACGAGTGGACTGGTTAAGACACAGAAGGTGAACATCGGCACGAGTGAAGAGCCGAAGTTCGCATCTATTGGAGACTACTGGGATGATCAGACTGTCACGGAGATTGCAGACACTTTACACGAATATCAGGAGCTATTTCCAACCAAGTTTACAGAAATCAAAGGAATATTGGGTGACTTAGGAGTCATGAAAATCCCTTTGAATCCAGGCACTAAACCTGTGAAGCAGCGACCATATAGACTGAATCCACGATATAAAGAGAGAGTCTGCATAGAGTTGGACAAAATGTTAGGGGCAGGAATCATTGAACCTGTCGAGGAATCTGAATGGATCAGTCCTATGGTTGTCTAGGACAAGAAGATGAAGGGCAAGATCAGGATTTGTGTCGATCTCAGAAAACTTAATGATGCCTCTATGCATGACCCATTCCCTACTCCGTTTACAAATGAGGTACTTGACAATGTTGGAGGGAATGAGGCCTATTCATTTACTGATGGTTTCTCTAGTTATCATCAGATCAAGATTGATCTCACAGAAGGGCATAAGATGACATTTGCTACAGAATGGGGGTCATTCCAGTATACAGTCATGCCATTTGGTCTGAAGAGCGTGCCCGCCATCTTCTCCAGGGTTGTCGTCACGACATTGAAAGATTTCATGCATAAGTTTCTGGAAGCATATTTTGATGACTGGACTGTCTTTGTTTTGTTGAAGAACCATTGCACGAACTTGAGGATGATGCTTGACAAGTGCCGCTAGCATCAAATATCATTGAATTTAAAGAAGTGCATCTTCTGTGTGCCCTATGGAATTTTACTGGGACATATTGTTTGCAAACAAGGATTGATGGTGGACCCTATGAAGATTGCCATCATTGTAAATTTTCCTACACCAACTTCTGTTAAGATGCTGTGCTCTACCTTGGGTCATATAGGTTATTACAGGAATTTTATTAAGGGTTATGCGCAGATAACCGCAGCAATGGAGAAGTTGCAAAAGAAGGGCGTGCCGTTTGTTTGGAACGAAGAGTGCGAACAGGGTTTTGACACCCTTAAAGAAAAGATGGTTACCACACCGATACTAGTCTTTCCAGACTAGGCAAAGCCGTTTCATGTTCATGTGGACGCATCATGCATTTCCCTCAGTATTGTGCTAGCTCATCCAAGAGAAGGGGGTATTGACCACACCATTGCATTTTCTTGTAGGAAGCTATCGACAGCAGAGAAGAACTATACCACTACTGAGCGGGAAGGACTTGCAATGGTATATGCTCTTCAGAAGTTTAGACACTATCTACTTGGTGCACACTTCCTTATGTTCACTGATCATTCTGCATTGAAATACTTGGTCAATAAGACAGTGTTAGGGGGGGCGTATATGTAGATGGCTATTGCTGTTCCAGGAGTATGACTTCGAGATTGTTGTTAAACCCGGCAGGATGAATTTGGGACCTGACCACCTATCTAGAATAGAGTCGAGAGAGGAGCCAATGAACATTGAAGACAGTTTGACTGACGCGCAGATGTTTTCTATACAAGTTGTAGATGATTACTATAAGGATATCATTGATTTTCTGATAGCAGGGCTGACATCGCAAGAATTTTCTGTTCAGTAGAAGAAGCAGCTAGTAGTCCATGCCGCGGATTTCACTATCATTGTAGGTCAGCTATACAAACTCGTACCAGATGAAGTCCTGCACAGATGTGTACTTGACCACGAGAAACCATATATATCAGCAGATGCGCATTCAGGGATCGCGAGAGATCATTACATAGGAAAGGATACTATGCAAAAGATATTGCACATAGGGCTGTGGTGGCGTACCATCCACAAAGAATCTAAGGAATACTGCAAGAACTGTGATGTATGTCAAAGGATAGGGAAGCCATCACGGAGAGACGAAATGCCATTAAACCCACAGTTGACCTTACAGGCCTTTGAGAAGTGGGAAATTGACTTTGTGGGACCTATAAACCCACCGAGAAAGAGAATTGGTGCGAGGTATATTATCACTACCATGGATTACCTCACTAGATGGGAAGAAGCTAAACCAGTGAAGGACTACAGCGCAGGTACTGCCGCGCAGTTCATTTTTGAGGAAATTTTGTCACGATTCGGCTGTGTGAAAATTTTTATGAGTGATCAGGGCACTCACTTTCTGAATAAGACCATAGAGGCCCTGGCGGAGGAGTTCTACATTCGGCATCACCGCAGTACGCCATATCATCCGTAGGAAAATGGAACTGTTGAAGCTTTCAACAAGATATTGGAAAACGCACTGACGAAGGTGTGAAACGTAAATAGGGATGATTGGGACCTACTCATCTCATCCTTGCTTTGGGCATACAGGACAACTTGTAACAAATTGATGGGACAGACACCTTTTTGGTTGGCTTATGGGCAGGAGGCCATAATGCCAATGGAGTACATTGTCCCCAGTTTGAGGATTGCTGCATTCACCAGAATGGCAGATCACGAAGCATTAGCTGAAAGACTGCTACAATTAGTCAACTTGGAAGAGGATCGTTTCATTCAAGGATTTCAACAGCAATTTCAGAAGGACCATGAAAAGGCAAGGCATGATCACCATATCAGGAACAAATGCTTTTAGGTAGGTGACTTAGTCCTCCTATATGATAGCAAGTTCATGAAATTTCCTGGCAAGTTTAAAATACATTGGCTTGGTCCATATATTGTTATGCATGTCACTAACAGTGGTGCAGTTCAGTTAGCCACTTTAGCTGGTGATACCCTACCCACTATGATAAATGGAAGTAGACTTAAGTTGTACTTCGATAGTCCTGCTTTGCAGCATGCGGAAAAATAAACATGGGGAGAAATTTCTAAGTGTCAAGTATAGCTGAAATTGGGCACTAGAAATGTATAGAGTCTGTACATGTATCATAAAGGAAGAATGCATGAGCTGCACAACACTACTGAAGTTGTGCAGGAGCCGAAAGTAGAGCAGTGGAAAAATAGCCACAGCAGTTCAAAGATCAGTACCGCAAAGGCACTGTGCAAGAGTCAAAATGGCCTTCCACGTAGTTCGGTGCAGCATTCAGAGAAAAATAGTCATTGCATGCCTTTTTGATAAAATATCCATTAAAATGACCGTTGCAGCAACTGCTTCAACATTTAAAGGGAAGATAGCCATTTTGGATAGACTAACGGTTGAAAAGACTGAAATAGCCAAGGGATTTGGTTGCCAAGATCGCATTTAATGCCTATCTAGCCGTTGAAGGGCGCGGGAGGGGGTCTGCTGCGCCTATAAATAACACTGTTTGGAGACTCGCGGGTGTTACCGAGCACTTAGAATTATTTTTTTTTGTGATTAACCTACCCGAGCTAGTAGCCATCTGTATTCTCTCTGCCATAGCCACTATCTCATTAAGTGAATGTTTGAACCCCTGTACACAGAGCAAGAGCTTACTATTGAAGAAACATTGAGAATCTTTCAGCACGGAGGGATTCAATAGTTAATGAAAACTCCAGTTAAGATAGCTGACTTTGATATGATAGCTGATAAAGTTACTGAGACCCTCGAAGAATTTATGTCAAATAAGGAGAAAAAAGATAAGGCCATCCAGGATGACCTTGAGAGGAATTGGGTCGCAATCCAAGGGCTCATCAAGAAAATGGAGGATGTCCATAGGAGCCTGCCCTTTCCACGTGACACGGGGGCCACAGGAGCTTCATAGTAGGCACCATCGCTACTCGCTGTCGCACTACCACCGAAAATGAGACTTGTCCTTCTTGACCCAATCATAGTCACATTGCCAACGTCAGAGGACATGGTTCTCGACACAACCAATGTCGACGTAGTTTAGCTCGACTTAGGAAAGATTCCGCTACCTGGTCTGTATTATTTGCACACACAAGTTGGTGAGGAGATGCATGACAGAGCCGCGCAGTCCATGAGAGTAGAAGCTCAATTTCAAGCCGCGAACAGGCAGCTCAAGGATTCGAGCATGCGCACCTTGCTGATGATGGGAGATGAATAGCAGCACCGACAGAAGCTAGAGGCTACAATCAATTCTGTTGCAGAAGAGATCGAAGGAGTGTAGATCCAAGATAATATTGAGGATACAGTCCACATAATAATGGATAGGGTGCGGACCCTAAAGTCAGAAATGGAGGAGAAGGCAGTCCTATATGAGGCAGATATCAATCTGCTCATGGAAAAACTGAAACCGTAGGATCAATTAACTGAGAAGCAGCAGAGAGAAGCTGAAGTAAGGACTGTAGTAGAGAGCATCACAGCACAGGTTGCGAAGTGTCAGCAATTACTTGATCAGTCCTTGGAGGCATTCACGTACCTTGAGGAAATTCCATGGCTGTAGCAGAAAAAGACCGCGGTGAAGGAGAAACAGATTGCATTGGAAGCCATGCAAGTATAGGTGAAGACTCTGCCACCATGAGACAGACTGCAGAAGTTCAGAGAAATATCTACCCCGAAGAAGGAAGTACAGATCTTACAAGAAAATGAGACTGCACTGGACAATCAGTCATAGCCACTCCTCAAAGATGCCTCTGAGGTGTCACAGCGCATAGAAAATAAATTGAAAGAGCTGTGAGCCAACCAAGAAATGGTGGAAGCCCAAATTGGCGAGGAGACAACACCTCAAGAGCTTGAGACCATCAAACAATTGGAGCAGGAGGTCAAAGAAACAATGGAGGAGCTGACGGATGCTTATAATGAGTTCGTATCCAAGCTAAACACTCAGATTGGTGAGCAGATTATGGTACTAGACGTTGAAAGTGGCTCGGGGATGAGCCACAGATAAGTGTTAGGGGCATGTTGGGCCTAGCCAAACAGGGCCATTTTTGGTGACATTTTTTATGTTGAATGGACCTGAGCTGTGCGCAGTTTAGAATATCGAATTTTGCCTAAGTATTGTTAAATTTTGAGCATTAATTCACAATACTCTAGGATATTCACTGAGAGAATAACATATACAGTATATCAATGCATAACAATCACAATAAGCATGACAAGCATCATAAGAATCAAAAGCATGAGAGACAAGAGACACAGAGTTTCCGTGGGGAAAACCCTAAGGTGAAAAACCCCACAACTTCCTCAGACATAGAGAGAGCAATGGCTCAACCAAAGTACAACCAAAATACACTTGACATAGTCTCCTAGAAGCAGATGATCCTCCTCCTCACTAGTGCGCCACTTTTTGAGTGAGAGAGATATGACTTTTCGAATGATCTAAATAGAGATCTCCTAATCTCTATTTATACTAACCTATTTTCCCAGTGACCTTATGGGGCCAACTTGTCTAGCTAGGTACATCCACAATATAATATATATTTCAGGGCCGACCCCACACATGGTAGTCTAATAACCCATAGGAAAGTACACACACTTGCGACACTTTTCAATCCACATGACGACACTTCCTTATAGAGGAATAACACATCTCTAATAAGGGTACAATAAATATATATGAAATACATAGATGAAATACATTTTGAAGTTACATATACATCAACACTCCCTCTTAACTAGGAAGGTATTTCTCAACACATATTTGCTAGACAAGTCTTCCTCTCGGGATCATTGTCATCGATGCATCGTCATCATCATCGTCACTGCTACTGCTATCTCAACCAATCTCTGACTCTACTCATCATAGGAAGTTCTACAGAGCTAGTCCTTTTTCATACTGGATGTAGGCCCACCACCTATAGGTCTTCATCATCACTGGCCATACTATGGAAATCTTAGGACTTATTACATGCGTCACAAAACCTTAAAAGAGTCTCTTGACTAGCAAGAACCCTAAAGAGCATCTGAGGCCTTTTTCATCCTATCCAGATCTCCAGGACTTATTACATGTGACCCCACCACAAAACCTCGAAAGAGAATCCTAGGACTGATTACGAGCACAAGGCTCAATCTATCAGATCTCCCAGGGGACAAATTACATGTGGTCACCACAAAACCTCAAAAGAGCATCCCAGAACTGATTACGAGCACAAGGCTCAACCTATCAGATCTCCCAGGGCACAAATTACATGTGGTCATGGCAAAACCTCGAAAGAGCATCCCAGGACTTATAACGAGCAGAAGGCTCAACCTATCGGATCTCCCAGGGCAAAATTACATGCCATAGGACAAAACCTCGAAAGAGCATCTGCCAGATATCCCAAGGCACAAATTACATGCCATAGGCAAAACCTTGAAAGACTATCTACAGATCTCCCAAGGCACAAATTATATGTCCTCCCAAGCAAAACCTCAAAAGAGCATTTACTAGATATCCCAGGGTACAAATTACATGCCGTAGGAAAAACCTCGAAAGACTATCTGCAAATCTCCCAGGGCACAAATTACATGCTTATTTGCACAACCTGTTCCATGGCCATAGAGTATCAACCTGATACTCACCATACATCATCCTGATGTACACATGATCATCCTGATCATCATCACTGCAACATCCTATTGCATGTCATTTGGAGCAACATCCTGAAGCTCGTCATCCATGATCATCTTGATCATACAATGCATCTACCTGATGCATACCGAGTATCTACCTGATACATATCATCATACATGATTCACCTGATCATACAATGCATCCACCTGATCATACATGATACATATCAACATACATGATCTACCTGATCAGATAATGTATCCACCTGATACATATACAGATACATGGTCCAAGCATCCAACATGATGCTTATACAAAATACATACACATGATCCAACCGATCATATCCAGCATCCAACATGATGCGTTCATACATATAAATGATCCGACTGATCATATCTAGCATCCAACATGATGTGTACATACATATAAATGATCCAACTGATCATATCCAGCATCCAACATGATGTGTACATACATATAAATACAAATGATCCAACTTATCATACAAAGAAGAAACCAAAACATCATCCTGATGCTCATCATCCAGCGCTTACATCCACAGCAATGTGAAGGATCCTCCTTCCAACATGCTTGAAATGGCTTCAGCAAATGTGTCCATCACTTCTTCCTCGAAGTCTCATCAATCCGAAGAACACCAAGCCTCTCTCTAATGTACTCGAACTTCACCCTGGCTAGTGGCTTCGTTAGCACATCTATAATCTGCTCGTCTGTCACAACATACAGGAGCTACATAGCTCCTCTCTGCACCATATCCCTGATATAGTGATATTTTATCTCTATTTGTTTCGACCTGTCATGACACACTGGGTTCTCGGATAGCTTCAGACAACTCTGGTTATCACAGAAGATACCAGTAGCATCCAACGAGAGATCAAATAATTCAGACAGTAGCTTCCGTAGCCATACTACCTCACAACTAGCTGAATAGGCTGCAACATACTTTGCCTCGGCTGTACTCAATGCTACACAGGACTGCTTCCTGCCAAACCAAGAGATCACACCTGATCCCATACTGAAGCAGCACCCAGATGTGCTCTTCCTATCTGCAGCACTACGAGCCCAATCTGAATCAATATAACCCTGCAGGTTAAACTTTTGATTCACCTCATACTTGAGCCCATAATCCACTATACCCTTCAGGTACCTCAGAACATGCTTTACAGCAACCAGATGAACAGTCCTCGGATCTGTCAGGAACTGACTCAGTGTGTTCACCGCAAAGCAAATATCTGGTCTCGTGTTCGTCAGGTACATCAAGGACCCAATCATCTGATGATACATAGAGACATCAACTGGCTCAGATGAAGCATCACATAGAAGCTTCAGATTCGATGCCATAGGTGTGGCCATGGCCTTACAATCAATCATCCTGAATCTCTTCAGGATATCTACCGTGTACTTCCCTTGACCAAGGAAGATCCCACCTGTACTCTGCCACACCTCCATACCTAGGAAATAATGCATCATTCCCAAATCTTTCATATCAAACTCAGCAGCAAGCGTCCTCTTTGTATCACACCAAGTTCTAGGAGCTTGCTACAAGCCATACAAGGCTTTCTTCAATTTGCACACATGTGACTCCCTGTCAGGTCTTGGGATTGCATCCCAAACATCATCTTCATGATCGACGGATCATGGCATTCCATTTCTTCATCCTAGATCCTGGGAACTTTAATATCTTCAATATATATCTTTGTTGCTGGAACAAATGTTGTAGTCCTTCTTTTGTAGGTGAAGATATACGGTCTTTCCTACAAAACAAGTTAAATTGCATGATTAGAAACATCTCATATTTTTCAGAACAAATTCTTTACAGATAAAGAAATATGTCATGCAGTCATGTAGTTATCTTAGCCAATGCTTCAATACAACATTTATCCATGTTCCACAACTTTCTAGATGCCTTCCAGTCTCTACCAAAACATTGTTAAGAGTTTGCACTACTCCCAACATGTCAGCAAAGAGGTTTCATTCTAGATAAGTAGCACTGGAATGCTGTACAATGCCATAGGCCACTTACCCATCACATGCATATTACTAGTATATTTTTCATTAATGCAATCATTCTAATATGCACAATACATCTCCTAAGTCTAGGAACATAAGCATAATATTATTTAAACAAACAAAATAGGAAAGAAATGATAATTGAAATACTTATCTTTGTTTGTTTGTTGGGTGGACTCCCTCTGAGTCTTTGCTTCCTGGTAGGAGTTGCTAAAGTAGCTTCTTCTACACCTTTCTGTTGTGGAATGTAGGAAGATGGTCAACTCCCTCTGAAAATCTGCATCCTTGTAGGAGCTGCTAGAGTGTGCTCCCTCTTGATCTTTGCTTCCTGGATTACCTGTCCTTGAACTTATATTCATTCTTGCTGACATCAATCTTCTTGAACCCTGGAAAGTATATTCTATAAGCCTTTGAGATTTAACTATAACCCACAAAGATACCCTTCTTTCTTGAAGGATCTAGTTTAGTCCTCTTTTCCTTTGGAACATGAGTGTTACAGGACAACCAAATATTCTGAGATGGCTGACTTCAGGTTTCTTACCAGAAAAGACCTCTTCTGGTGTCTTGTTATCCAATATCTTGTGGGGTGTTCTGTTTTGCACATATATAGCTATTCTAGCTGCTTCTACCCATAGATGCATAGGTAGATCCTAGTCATGCAGCATTGCCCTTGCTGCTTCCATGATTGTTCTGTTCTTCCTTTCTGCAACTCCATTATGTTGAGGATTATAAGGAGCAGTCAAATCCCTCTTAATCCCTGAATCACTACAAAGCTTCTTGAAGTCACCTAAGGTGAATTCTCCACCATTGTCGGATCTGAATGTTTTGATCTTCTTGTTAGTTTGATTCTCCATCAAGGTTTTGAATTCCTTGAATTTATCAAACACCTCATCTTTGTTCTTCAAGAAGTATACCCAAGTTTTCCTGGAGAAGTCATCAATAAATGAGACATAGAAAACATACCCACTCAGAGAATTGGATGACATAGGACCACATACATCTAAGTGGATGATTTCCAGGATGTCTTTTGCCTTGCTTTCACTGCTTGGGAAAGCCTTCTTAATGTTCTTACCTTTTTCACATCCTTTGCAAACACCTTCATGTTTGGTCTTGATTTCAGGAAGACCCTCTATATCCTTGCTTGTAATTGGAAGTGCCCTATAGTGCATATGAGCAAGTCTTCTATGCCAAAGTTCACTTGGCTCCATGGATTCATGTACCATGGCATGTTCAGGTTGTCCCTTCAATTTATACAAACCTCCCTCTTGCTCTCCAATCACTACTGCATCATTTATGTTCTTTCCCTTTGGCCACATTAGGACTTGGCCATCCACAAATGCAACCCTCATACCTTTTGCATCCAATGCAGAGATAGAGAGTAAGTTCTTCTTGAGCCCAAGTACATAAAGGACTTCTTTCATCTTCAAATATTTTCCAGAATCTAGGTTATAGGAGGCTTCGCCACTTCCTTTGATTGGGTATTGATAATCATCCACAAGTTTCACCTTATGGGGTCATTCATGTTCAGATAGATTCACAAAAGATTCCTTAAACCCAGTCATGTGTTTGGAATCCCCACTGTCAATCAACCAATCATTACAACCATGGGATATAGTACCTGTGAGAGCAGAAATTAGAACATACTCTTATTCTTCTTATTGAAGTTGTTGTTGTCTTTCTTCTTCTTGGGACAATCTGAAGCAAAGTGTCCCTTCTCCTTGCAATTGAAGCATCTGAGATATCTCTTATCTTTATGATAATGTTGGTGTGAGAATCCTCTGTTATGAGATGATTCCTTCTTGGACTTGCCTTTTTTGGCATGTGCTATAAGAGCTTGATCTTCATTTCCCATCTTTTCTTCTCGGGCCACAAGCCTAGCTTCTTCTTGAGAGCATTCCTCCTGCAATCTATTGAAGGAGATCAACTTCTTCCTTGCACAGATTCCTTGAATAAAGGAATCCCATGACCTGGGTAGGCCATTTAGAGTGGTGATCACCACTTCACCATTTCATCCACTGCTTCTAGTTGTTCCTTGATCTGGGAGACCCTTGAGAAATAAGATTGAATGGTTTCTCCATTCTGAAACTTTTACTCCTTTCAATTGGTTCTGCAGGGTCATCTTCCAATTTATGTTCTTCCCTTCAAATACCTTGGTCAAAGAGTCAAACATCTCCTTAGGTGTCTTTAGAGAAGACACATGGGGTATGAGATGGTCTTTGATAGAATCAACGATGATTCTCTTTGCCTTGACCAAGTTTTTCTTATGCAATACCTTAGCCTCTTCATCCTCTGGGATAGGGATGTCTTCTTTTACATATGAGTCCAACTCATTCTCTTCCAGGATTAACCCAATCTTATTCTTCCAAGCTCAGAAGTTATCAGCTCCTTCAAGCTTATCCTCAAGCTTGGTGTGGTGAGACATCTTAAAGAGTACTTCAAATGGAAATAGAAAAGATTTAGGTCTTACCCCTTGAAATGCTGAAAACTGGATCTGGTCCCGGATTAGGGTTTGTCGAAAAACCCTAAAAATTCAAAATGTGAATTTCAATTTTCTAAAAGGATCGAAAGATGCACCTTGATGAGCTGATCAACCTGGTGTATTCAGAATTTGAGATCAGCAAAGCTTTACCCTTTAGATTTGCCTTTTTCTCATCCCAGGTTCACTAGGGAGAGCCCTGAATTAGGGTTTTAGTTTCCTGGAGATCTACCCAGCCAAAAATCTCGATCCAAAGCTCTAAACTTCGATTTTTGCAAGGAGCGTCCAACTATGTCTTCAGATTTCAGAAATTCCTATTTTTGTGGAAACCCTAATTTTTAGGGCCAAATCTGAAAATGCTCAGAATTGAATTCTGATTGGACATATAGATTCTCCTTGATGAGAAGAATCAATCTTCTATACTGCTTTTCCAAAATCTATGGAGAGAAACCCAATAAACAAGAAACTCAAGTTTTCGTCACTGCAAAATGTCTTCTTCTCAGGTTAGCTCTAATACCATGTTAAATTTTGAGCATTAATTCACAATACTCTAGGATTTTCATTGAGAGAATAACATATAAAGTATATCAATGCATAACAATCACAATAAGCATCACAAGCATCACAAGAATCAAAAGCATGAGAGACAAGAGACACAGAGTTTCCGTGGGGAAAACCCTAAGGTGAAAAACCCCACAACTTCCTCAGAGATAGAGAGAGCAATGGCTCAACCAAAGTACAACCAAACTACACTTGAGATAGTCTCCTAGAAGTAGATGATCCTCCTCCTCACTAGTGCCCCACTTTCTGAGTGAGAGAGATATGACTTTTTGAATGATCTAAATAGAGATCTCATGATCTCTATTTATACTAACCTGTTTGCCCAGTGACCTTGTGGGACCGACTTGTCTAGCTAGGTACATCCACAATATAATATATATTTCAGGGCCAACCCCACACATGGTGGTCTAATAATCCATCGACAAGTACACACACTTGTGACACTTGTCAATCCACATGACGACACTTCCTTATAGAGGAATAACACATCTCTAATAAGGGTACAATAAATATATATGAAATACATTCCGAAGTTACATATACATCAACAAGTATCGAGAGTGCTGCGAAGATGTGCGCATTACCTAGTTTTGAAGGATGCTGCGAAGATCAGCGCTGCGCAGTTTTAGTGCTGCGAAGGTAGTAGGCCACGTGGACCCAGTAAAGTTATGTATTGGACGAAGGATGGCCAGATATAGAGGATAGACCAGCGGTGGTCTACTTTTGGTAAGACGTTGAGTTGCAGGCATAAGCAGATCGGGAAGGCGGCTAACTGTACGAGTCCGTTAAGAAGAGGATGGGTTAGGAAAGTGATAGTTTGGCGTGCAGCAGGGTACGCGACCGTTAAGAGGAAAACGACAGACAGAAAGCGACTGGGAGCTGACCCAGTTGTACGCGGCCGTTAAGGGACAGACGGCCTGCAGAGAAAGCAACTGGGAGCTGAGCCAGTCGCACAGGTCATTCAATGGAAGGACGGCTCGAAGTGGATGACCTATTTGTGTGCACGCAACAGGAAGGCTAAAAGTGATGGATCTAAGTCATGGAGGACTACCATGAGAGCATAATCGCTATCAGAAGCCAGCATGATGGTTCAGAGGGACCATAGTGGTTTGGAAACCCTAAGGGTTTCGGTCTTCAATGTTGTAAAGACACAACCTTCGGGCGTGATCTATTTAAGAAGACCATTTTTGTATAGGAAGGGTTGGTTGTTGTTGATGATTGTTATGGTGGTCATAATGTATTGTAATATATTTTGAATCAATAATAGATTGTAAAGGCTCTGCAGCTGATTGTGCAGAGACCTATCTGAGCAAGAAGAGAGCTGTAGCTGGGTGCGTGGCTAAGAAATGTGAACCCTTCCTTAAAAGAAATATCAAACACAGTTCTTGTGGACGTAGCTTCCCATCTGGGGGAGTAAACCACGTTAAATAGTGTGTTGAGTGACTGAATGTTTATGCGTGTGGTTGCATTTATCTGTTTCTGTAGTTGGATGTCTAAATATTTGCTCACAATCTATTATGAGGAGGCTTTTATATGCATTTGCCATCAAGAGAGTATGGAATGATATGTTAAGTTTGCATGAATAGATGTATGGTTAATATTAGCTTTGCTTCTAAGGATAGTGAAATATCATTAGCTTGAGTATGGAGAAAGTTGTTTATGTGTTTGAATGGATGCAGTCGATGAATGTATAACAGTTATTTCATACTTGAGGGTTATGCTTAAAATAGTAACATTATAAGTGTGTGTTATGAGCATTAAGTAGTAAGATAGTCACGTGAATGACTAAGTCGATTAGTGGTATTCAACTCACTGCCTTAAGCATTTTGCACTTAGTCTAGGTAGAGGAACTCAAGTGGCTATGTTCGCAGTGTAGTATTAAACCCCACAGTAAGGAAGAAGGTAGTGGTGCAGGCCGCGGTGTTGGCCATCGTTGCGTAGTCCGACCCTCGCAGCACACAGCCGGTGCACTACCACAAGCTTCGTCACATCTGTTAACACCCAAAAAGTGCTCACTAGCTCATTTCCTTATTCACATGACCCATTTGTCCACTTTTCCACCATTTGAGACTCTAAAGCCATCAAAAGGTTTCCAAAAGACCATAATACACCCCTTTTTCCCCTCAAAATGAATATTTTTCCTCAGAAGGCATAAAAAACCCTCAAAAAGGGTCCAGAATTCCCAAAAATATTAAAAAGGGAATAAAAATATTAAAAATATTCAAAAACGAAAAAAGGAGGGAAAAGGTACCTAAACCATGTTGGTCAATACCATTGGTTTCCTTACAACCATAATGGTATTCCCCACCACCAAAAACTATAAAAAGGTGGTAGGGACTCCTCACTTTCCATCCATCCATCATCCTATCCTCACTTTGTCAAAATCTCTCATGAGACTTTTGGTCATTTTCAGCATCTTAGAGAAGAGACCTTTGGAGCTTGGAGCTACTCACCTTGGGAGTTGCTCAACACAAATCCTCACCATTTGAGGTATCTTAATACAAAACACCTATTCTTTTATTTCTTGTTCTTGAACCGTTTTAAAAAAAATTATTTGTTATATGTACATACTAGTTTAGATTTAGATTTAATTTATAATTGTTTTTACTTTCAATATTGAAACTGCTATCACATTGTTGATAGGTTCCCATTGCACAAAGCTTGGTTGCAAAACCAAGCCAACAGTTTTTGGTGACTCCACTGGCTTCGAATTCTTAGATCTCATTTTTTTTCTTTAGATCTTAGTTTTTGTTAGTTTTAATCATTTTAATTCATAGATCTTCCATCCTAGACAGCAGATCCATCGTTGTTCTAGATCTTGGCTCTTTCTATTGCCATTAACAGCCTGAAATTACCATTTTCGGGTTCGTTTTTCGGCGTTGTTTTTACGGCTTTCGCCTCTCGACTTTTCGTCGGATAGTCGCGCAGCTCATCATGACCTCAGGGCTTTTTTCTGCATGGCGCGTCGTGGTTTCGCGGCCATTTTACGCGCTGCACATTGCGGCTTCGCGACCATTTTCCGCGCTGCACATCGCGACTGTGTGACCGAAACCCGCGCTACACATCGCGGCTTTGTGGCCAAAACCCGTGCTGCACATCGCGGCTGCGCAGTCGAAACCCGCGCTGCACATCGCGGCTGTTTTCCCAAAACCCATGATGCAATTTTTTTGAATTCGGCCAATTTTTTGAAAATATTTTTTGTTGTATTTTCTGCCAATTTAGCATATTTTACAGCATTAATTTTTCTGCATTTTTACAGCCATATTAAATCTTTTACTATTTATATATGCTCCATTAAAAGTCTTTTTAAAAAATTTCAGTAATTGAAAGAAAGATTTTCTGCATTTTATTTAGATCAAGGTTTTACTGTTTATTTGCTCAATACTTTACCCAAGCAACTTTTAAGAGATCCATTTATTTCTTGAAATATTTATGTTATTTGCTTCTCTTTAAATTATTTCAAAGATCCATTATTTTTGAATAGTTTTTTCAAGCATTTACATTTCAAAAATGCCTTTATTTTTTGCAAAACTGAAAGCGTCTTTTCTTTCATTTGTAATCAATTTCCCAAGCGAGGAAAATCAATTTCAGTTTAAATACCACACTTGCACCCACTCTGCCACATAATTTAAACTAAGCCTTAAAATTTACCTTAAACTCAACAAACTTTTAACCCCACTTGGGGAGCACTTAAAAGAATTTTGTAGCTAGGTAGAATTGAGGGGATAGGTGTTCCAATAACACCCCTCAATTATTACATTTGAGACATAGTGGTTGTCCTCTACGGTACAAAAATCCCTTATAATTTTGACACGGTTATCAACCAATTTATTGGGAAGGCCTCTCCCTTAGGAGGGTTGAAGTAGCCAGACTAGTTCTGGAAGTCTGAGTGGAATACCAAAATCCATTCAGTAATCAAAGGATACCTTTCAAAGTTCTTGGTGTACACCCAAGAGGGTGTATATCGGCGATAGAACCAAACTGTAGATTCACCCAACCGAACGTGTCATGAATGGGGTATACTAGTTGCCACTCTTTAGGATTGTCTACCCGGTGTCCCTCCCGGTAGGGGGATATCTATCCGTTGATTCAACACTCTATATTGTCTAACTTGGATTTCATCACCTTGTAGAGGATATCATTTGTTGACTCACAATACTTCTAGTTATGTGTTTGCATGATACATTACCCACCTTTGGTCTAGTAACACCCCTTTTTTCTAGGAACTATTTGACTTTTGGTATTCTGACCAATTTTGTTGCATCCCTCCACTTATTATAGCACATCTGCTATAATAAGTGCTTTTTGAGGTTGGTTGTTGGCCTAAGAGCCTTTATTTTTTCACTCCCCTCTTGCACTCATTGTTGCATTAAGGTTTCAAGTTTTTTTTTACATCACCACCTTACACTGAAATTTTTAAAAATATTTCTCACCATTGAGAATTTAAGACGATCTCGTCGTATTTAGGGTGAACCCCCTCAGTTCGGTATACTTGGCTCTACACGTCATCGATGTAGATCCTTATCCCTTAACTCGACATGTCATCGGCCAAACATACAATCATCCGATTCTGACACACCTCACTTCACATCTGATTCTGAGGCTAAATCCAAAAACCGTATTGAAATATCACCAACCAACCTCATGGCTGGATCACAATACGACCCACTTTTCACCAATACTATTGGAGATACATCCACAAACCCTTCTACTACTGTTCCACCCATGGTAACAACAACCCCTTTAGGCATGCCTAATATAGGGGCCACTCCACCTTTAGGTATGCCCAACACAGGACTACCTCCTATTATGGGTATGCCCAACATAGGAATCACACCACCTCTCATTACCACAACCTAGATCGCAGGAATTCCTGGTAATATTCCTAACCCCTCTGCAACCCATGTTGCACTTGGGAGCGCTGACCCATCCCAAACCACAACAGTTGGAGGACACATACCTTCAATACCTAGCATACCCTTAGGGGCTACTGGACCACTACATAATGCCACCATTAATAGTTATGTCCTAGTCACTATGCCACACCCATCTTCTAGTTTACCTTACATGGCTAGTCTGAACTTACCAGACCTAGCCAGGATAACCAACGATCCTATCAGGCAACACCCTACATGGCCACCAATGCCTACAAAGCTCCCCTCGAACATACCCAAGTTTGAAGGAAAACCTGGGGAGGATCCCCAAAACCACATAATGTCATTTCACCTATGGTGTTCATCTAACTCCATAGTGGATGACTCCATTGGACTAAGACTATTGCAACGAATGTTCATTGGCTCTGTAGCCAAGTGGTACATCGAACAACCACATGGGACCCACCATACATTTACGTTTCTCACCTCCACTTTCCTTCAATTTTTTCAGCTACCTGTATGCTATGATGCAGGAGTTGAAATACTATTGTCTTGTAGACAAAACACAGCTACCCACATCACCGACCATATCCATGAGTGGCGCAAGCGTCGTAGCCTCTGTAAGATAAAACTGGATGACGGTATATGTTTGGACTGGTTTCTTAAATCGCTCCTACCCCTCATAGCCAAAGACGTAGCTTTCAAACGACCCCAGTCAGAGGAAGAAGCTATCTTAAAAGCTCAGCAATTTGACCTGATTTATCCCCAGTTAGGCTATCTCTACACCATCATACCAAATGCCCCATGAGGCGATTCTTCACGCAGTGACGTTCCGGGGGCATCACATGCCGCTGATGGTATTATCGGCCAAGTCACGGCACAAAATAAACCTTTTAGCATGGTGAGCACCATGAATGTCCCAGACCTCTCTAGGGCTACATCTACTTCTAGAGCGACAACTTCGTACGTTCCAACAAATCAGACTCATCACACCCATGGACCCTCTTATCCACAACATTGCTATGGGAAAGCGCCATTGACATATGTACCTCCCACATACTATAACCAAACGGCCACCTAGAACCCAATTCATTTACCGGCACAACCAATGTATTACCCACAGCAAGCAACACCAGCTAACCCAACACTTCCAATAGCTTAGGGTTACCAACAACCCTAGCAGGCAACTGGACCACCTCCAGCCCCACCAGCTTATTATCCACCGCAACCTTCTACCGCACTTGCGGCACCCCAAAATCCTCCCACTACTCAAGGGCAAGTGTATGCACAACACAATCAGCCCCAACACCAAAACAACCAACGCAACCAGGGTGGACAACAAAACCGTGGAAGAGGACATCACCGCGGCAACAACCAACATCATAATCAAGGTCCACCACCTCCCAATCCTCCAAATAATAACAATGATACTCCTCCCAACCAGAATCCTGATCATCATCCCAAGCAGCCAAAAAACAATAACCTGAGAACAAACCATCCATGTTCTATATGTGGAGTCTATGAGCACTACACTCACAACTGTCCCCATTTAGAGAAAGCACGTAAACTTTGGGCCAACGATGCCCAACGCCAGGGCCGCATTGGACAGCCAGCTCCACTTAATCAACCACAACCCATGATATTACAAAACCCATTGCCAATCCAGGGAGTAGTAAATACTCGCCCTATGGATCCCCCACAAGGATTTGCTGCACCCCAGTAGCAAATCACCTATGCTGCAACTGATTATCAGCATACAAATCCAAGCACACACCATTTATTAATGATGTCATCCAATGACATTAACCTCGAAACTCGCAGGAATCAGTACGGCCCACCCCCAAAAACTCCTCCCACTGACGCATCCACCTCCCTTCCACCAAATCAACCACTACGCATACCAAATATGCCATTGGACGGAGGACCTAAAATCCCTTGCATCCCTTTGTGAAGGATTAACAACAATCATAATGCTTGCGTAGCATCCAATTATAACATCATGGAAGACCTAGCACAATCCCCTGCTGCTATGTCTGCTTTAGAGGCACTAAAAACATGCCCTGCACAATGAAAACTACTACTATCCTCCATCGGAGGAGTAGACCCTAACGACACACACATGATGTCTTTCAACTTAGACCAAGCCGAACCTCGATTGCCATGAAATTTGGCTTTCCAAGTGTGAGTATTTTGATCACAGAAGATCTAGGAGCTATGGATAACCTCACAAAATCGAATTAATTTGCAAAACTGGTGGAAAAACTTGAAAAAGAAGCTAATTTTACACACAATGTATGCTAAATCTCTTGATTAACTGACTGTCTAACATGTAAAAATGTTAGTAACAGGTTTTTATTACATCCATGAGAAATTCGAGAGCATCAGGTGGCTCAAGCTTAGTGTACAAGTCAAAAATGCCAAATGAGCCTCAATCCCCCCTAGGTGGGTCCAACTCAATCCCAATCACCCCAAACAGTCACGAATTCTGGTGTGGAGGTGGCTGAAGCATGCTGGGTCATTAATGAGCTCAAGGCAGGTGTGGGTGAGCAAGTAGAGGAGTTTGGGGGGCCCAAGGGAGCATTAAATGCTCCAAATCTAGCCAAAATTGGGCAAAATCCACCCTAGCGCCCCTAGTCAACTGAAATTCCCCAAATCAAGGAGAGAGGGTGCTCCAGCAATTAATGAGGGCGCACTTGTGGACAAAACAGGAGGCTGGGTGAACTGGTTTGGTTGGAAGTGGGTGTGAACACTCTCAAAAGTGGGTATTTGACCAACTGTAGTCACCTAGTCCAAACTATGGTTTAATTAAGCACATGAGCAATAAAAATTTATGGATTATGGTACTAAGTGTGGATTACAGTTCTAACACCCCCCCTTAACCAGAACTTAGTACAACTCATGAAAGATAAGTGGGAGGCCTTGGCAACAAAGGCTCAAGTCACCTCATTACAAACAGAAATTTTATTTGTCCATATGAACCGAGGAAAAGATGTAAAACCTCATGGGATAAAAAATTCCCTCTAAAATGGACATGGGGCTGAACCTGCAATTAAATTGCAGCAATCACCATCCATCACTCACTCCAAGCAAATCTCTCAAGTGAGTGAAGGTCTTCTCAGTAAAGCACTTGGTGAAAATATCTGCAGTTTGCTCGGTGGATGGGCAATACTGCAATGAAATCACCCTGTCATGCACCAAGCCCCGAATGTAATGCATGTGGATATCAATGTGCTTTGTTCTTTGCCTCTGTACTGGATCAGTATATATCTTGATGGCACTTTGATTATCCACCCAAATATTAGTTGGAGAATCAATAGCAACACCAAACCCCCGAAGAATGCCTTGCAACCAAACACACTGTGTGGCTACGTTCACTGCTGCCCTGTACTCGGCCTCTGCTAATGAAAGAGAAATTGTATGTTGTTTCTTACTTGACCAGCAAATGGGACCTTCAGCAAACATAAACACAAAACCTGAAGTGGAATTTCTATCTATGGGATCTCCCGCCCAATCGGAATCAGAAAATCCAGCTAGTTGAAGTGAAGAACCAGCTGCATAGTGTACCCCAAAGCTCTTTGTTCCTTGGACATAATGAAGGATCCTTTTGGCTTCCTTCCAATGGATCTCATGTGGCTGCTGCATATACCTTGCTACAGCACTTACAATATAAGACAAATTAGGTCTTGTATGTGTAAGGTACAACAAACTTCCGACTAGCTGCCTGTAGAGTGTGCAATCCACCAATGGAGAGTCTTCAAATTCACCTAGTTTTATGCCTGAAAGGAATGGGCACTTGGCTGCCTTACATTCAGCCATTTTAAACTTGAATAACAGGTCTGAAGCATACTTAGGTTTACTCAGCAATATACCTCTCTCAGATTGCTCAATTTCCAAACCCAAAAATTGCCTTAGCAATCCTAGGTCGCTCATGGCAAATTCACTGTGCAAAGAAGCTTTAATTGAGCCAATTTGTTTGGTGTAGCTCCCTGTAATTAAGAGATCATCAACATACAGTACAATGACCTGCAAATTATCATCACAATGCTGCAAATAAACATTTGGATCAGACTTGCATCGACAGAAACCAATTGAGAGCAAAAAGGCATCCATTTTGGCATACCAAGCCCTGGGGGCTTGCTTGAGTCCATAGAGTGACTTCTTCAACCTGCATACAAGTGTGGGATCTTCTTGGAATCCTTCAGGTTGCTGCATATATATCTCTTCCTGTAGCTCACCATGCAAGAATGCACTTTTGACATCCATGTGGTGAAGTTCCCAACCTTTACTAGCTGCCATGGCTAGAGCTAGTCTAATTGAGTCCATCTTTGCAACCGGTGCAAAGGTCTCTGTATAATACACACCATGGATTTTTGAGTAGACCTTAGCCACTAACCTAGCCTTGTACTTCAGATCAGAACCATCAGCAACAGGTTTGGTTCGGAAAATCCACTTACATTGCACAAGTTTCCTCTTGGGAGGAAGAGGCACCAAATCCCATGTTTTGTTCTCTTGGAGAGACTGGAATTCTTCTTGCATTGCTGCTCTCCACCTTGGATCATGATGAGCTTCCTGATATGATGTTGGATCAGATCCAATCATCATATAACAGTGATCAGCAAGTTCACTTTCATTTTCAAAGGAAGCATTGATTGTTTGAGATCTAGTCTTCCTAGGCTCTTGGGGATTGCCTGCCAATTCACCTGCAGCTTGTATGATTTTCTCAGCCCACTTGGGCCTTGATGGTGACTCATGTACAGCAATGTCATCTTCAGCCATGTCATCTTCAGCAATATTAGAAAAATCAGAGGTGGAATCATCACTAATTTCATTAATGTGTGGAGGAGAGGAGCTTTCCCCGGTGCAAGCTCAAAATATGGAATTGGTTCTTCTTCGAATTGCACACTTCTCTCAATGAAAGTTTTGAGTGTGGATGTGTCAAAGAGCTTGTATCCCTTTGTGTCCTCACCATATCCAACCATGATACATTCCCTACTCTGTGGCTCCAAAGCCTTCCTCTTTTCTGATGGAATTCGAGCCCATGCTCTAGACCCAAAAATCCTGAAATTTGACACATTTGGTTTTTGGCCAAACCATGCCTCATAGGGGGTTTTTCCTTTGACTGATTTGTGAAAGGCTCTGTTCTGAATATGAGCAGCACAATTGATGGCTTCAGCCCATAGCTTAGGGCTTAGATCCCTAGCTTCAATCATGCAAGTGGCCATCTCTTTGAGAGATCTATTTTTCCTCTCTGCCACACCATTTTGCTGAGGTGTGTAGGGGATTGAATGTTGCATTTGGATGCCACATTCCTCACAAAGGTGCTGAATGTTATTATTCACATATTGCTTTCCATTATCAGTCCTAAGGATCTTTATCTTATGACCACTATGGTTCTCCACTAGGGCCTTCCAAATCTTCAATTTCTCAAACACTTCTGACTTCAATTTAAGGAAGTAAACCCAGCAGAATCGAGAGTAGTCATCTATGAATGTAAGTACATACCTTGATCCACCATATGATGGAGTGGGAAGAGGACCAATGAGGTCTGAGTGTACCAATCCAAGTGGTTGAGTGGCTCTCCTTGCCATTCCCTTCTCATAGCTGCGCTCAGGATGCTTTCCAACTACACACCCAATGCATGCACCATTTGAAGATCTGATTTCTGGAAGCCCTTCCACCATCTCGTCCTTGTGCAATTGCTGGAGATATTTGTAGTTCATGTGGCCAAATATTTCATGCCACAACTTGGAGGTCTCGTTGGCATGAGAGACAAGAGCATGGTCACTAGAATTTGGAATGAAATTTGAGAATTTGTACATTCTCTCATCATGATCTACATACCCTATAGCCACAACTTGATTTGAAGAAATTTCTGAGATTTCTACCAAATCCGGAGTAAATGTCACTCTCTTGGCTTCTCCTGTATGGGTCATTTGATAGACTGATAGCAAATTTGCAGCCAATGAAGGTACATAGAGCACATCACTGAAATAGCCATGCTCCATGTCAATCCTACCAATCCCCTTGGTCTGGATTTCTGAATCATCTCCCATTCGAACTGTTGGGCCACCATTCGAATGCATAGAGGAGAAAAGCTCTCTGGATGAAACCATATGTCTAGAAGCTCCTGAATCAATGATAAAAGATGAGGGATTCGAAGTACCTGCTACCAAAGCATGACACTTCTCTTTATTGTCAGGATTTGAGGTGCTCTCTTTCTTCCTTGCGCCCTCAGGGACTGGGATGTTGTTCTTCTCCAGCAGCTGCGCCATTGAGTCAATGGTTTTCTTCATGCATGAGCTCTTTGGATGCCATCCCCTATGACAATAGGTGCATTTGGTCTTTTCCTTTCCCTTCTTGTCCTTCTCCTTTGACAGATTCGAACCCCCATCTGCAGACTTGGTCTTGTCAGACTTCCTCTTCTCTTGCTGCTTCGAATTCTTGGCTTTCTGCTTGCCTTTGTTGGCACTTGAAACACCCATTTCCAATGCTTGGTCCTTTGATTTTATGGTACCCATATGAACTAGTTTGTCCTGCTCCTGAGTGAGACACTCCATGAAGGTATCTAGTGATGGCATTTGCCAATTTCGAAGGGTCATTTTGGCTGAGTGAAATGTGCTAACAAATACAGAGAATTATGGGCCTAGCTTCGAAAGGATGGACAGAATCAGTTGTTCCTCCTTCTTAACAATTCCACATTGTTGCAGTTAAAGCACTAGTGACTTTAATTTCGTGAAGAACTCCTGGATGGTTTCAAAATGCACTGGGCTCAAGCTAATGAGCTCGTTTTCAAGCTGGTGGCCTCTCAGTTCATTAGTTTTCCCAAAGAGTGATTCTAGCTTCACCCATACTTCATTGGGGGTTGTCAAACTGTCTGTATGAAACAAGAGTTCCCTTGAAATGCTCAGGCATAGCAATCCATAAGCTTCATCAAGTTGATTGTAGTACTTTGCTTTCTCCACAGCAGAATTTGGCTCCACTTCTGTGCCCATGGTTACTCTATAGAGACCCTTAGATCTCAGCTTGATAACCATCTCAGCCTTCCAATCGAAAAAATTGAAGGGTGTGAGCAACATTTGGTTTGCTTCCATGACTGCTGCGTTAATGGTGAGAAAACTACTGAAACACCTGCAAAAAACACTCAATTTTTGTCTGGAAATCCTCTCTAGAATGCAGTTCAATGCTCAATATTGACCTGCAACTCACTAACTCCACGATGGCTATGATACCATGTGAGTATTTTGATCATAGAATATCTAGGAGCTATGGAGAACCTCACAAAATTGAATTAATTTGCAAAACTGGTGGAAAAACTTGAAAAAGAAGATAATTTTACACACAATGTATGCTGAATCTCTTGATTAACTGACTGTCTAACATGTAAAAATGTTAGTAATAGGTTTTTATTACATCCATGAGAAATTTGAGAGCATTAGGTGGCTCAAGCTGAGTGTACAAGTCAAAAATGCCAAATGAGCCTCAATCCCCCCTAGGTGGGTCCAACTCAATCCCAATCACCCCAAACAGTCATGAATTCTGGTGTGGAGGTGGTTGAAGCATGCTGGGTCATTAATGAGCTCAAGGCAGGCATGGGTGAGCAAGTAGAGGAGTTTGGGGGGCCCAAGGGAGCATTAAATGCTCCAAATCTAGCCAAAATTGGGCAAAATCCACCCTAGTGCCCCTAGTCAACTGAAATTCCCCAAATCAAGGAGAGAGGGCGCTCCAGCAATTAATGAGGGTGCACTTGTGGACAAAACAGGAGGCTGGATGAACTGGTTTGGTTTGAAGTGGGTGTGAACACTCTCAAAAGTGGGTATTTGACCAACTGTAGTCACCTAGTCCAAAATATGGTTTAATTAAGCACATGAGCAATAAAAATTTATGGATTATGGTACTAAGTGTGGATTACAGTTCTAACACCAAGTATTAGTAAACATTCGAAACCTTGTTGTGCATCGATGCATCAACGATGAAGGAGCTTCAACCTACGTTATGTCCACCCTTGTGTGGCAGAAACTTGGCTCCCCCGCTTTACAACCATCCACCATGGCATTACGAGCTTATGATGGATGCTTAGCTCAACCATAAAGCCTCTTAGTGAACATACCCATAGAACTAGGCAGCAAATTAGTTCTTATTGAGATTGAAGTGATCAATGCCCAGCTCGACTACAACCTCCTTCTTGGACGTAGCTATATGTACAAAATGAAAGAAGTGGCTTCATCTGTTTTTCGACTCATGATGTTCCCACATGAAGGATGCATTATCTAGATTGATCAACTGACATATTATGATCCTAACGCCCCCGTAGCCCCTCAAAATGTGCTACCAATGATTGAACAAACCATTCAAACCACACCAACTTCATTTGTGTCGTCAATTGGTCCTGGAATCTACACTGAGTCACCTATGACTTCCACATTTCCATTGATCTCACCACCTTTACCGATAACAAAAACATCGTATTTGTACACCCTATCACACACCACATAGCAGCCTTCGTCACTACCACAAACACCCACAGTGCCTACTCATATTGGCACAATGCCAATTCATACTATCCCGTTCTTGTTCCCATTTTCTGGAGTTGTCAGTTCGCCAGTAATGGCCACACTCAACCTTCCTAGTTTAACATTAGGGATACCTGTATGGTACTTACCTGCTCCGAGCCCCCCGCCGACTCCAATTGTTATTTTACAACCGGTACAACCTATCCCTACTACCAACCACCCACCCGCTTCGGTCGCTCATCTGCAAAACAAACCACCCCCAATAGTGACTACGGCATCAATGTCCAGAAACACCCCACCTCTGTTACAGAACATAGGGGGTATAGGCCCACCAACTTATAACACTGGACCCACAACTCACACCCCCCTAGCAACCCCTAAGGTAGCTAAAAACCCCCCAACTATTCGCATTCCCCCTAAGTGCTCGTTGTGTGATGACGTAGGCCATGCCACTCATCAATGTCCACAATTACCTGCACTCCAAGAACACATGAATATGTTGGATGACGACACCGGAATTCTAGTGGTAAGACTTGAGCCACCTCCTCAACCTCTCAACAAAATGCTCCGCACTAACAACCCTTGTGTGATATGTGGCATTTATGGCCATTATTCACACCACTGCCCTGATCTCCCAGATGATAGAGCAACCTTATAAGAGATGAACAATGCCGACTTAGAGATATCTCCACCCCTCATCGAGGAGATCTACCCTCCGAAATCATCTTCTAGGGAAGAAATCAATACCATCTATATGATTTCAACCACATACAAACCAGAACCCATTGATTTATGGTCTGATTACTTTCGTACTGATGAGAAAATTCTAGAAACACTCACTGCACTGGACTTCCCTTAGGACGATACGCATCATCGCTCGTACTTCCTCCCTGAGGCGTCTACATCCACCGCAGAAAACCAGCTATCAATCGAATCAAAAGATTTCCTACCAACTAAGGTTGATTGGTTCAAAGACCCCATCCCAACACCAGATTCCTTCGAAGAGGGGAACATGTCCAACATTTCCCCTATTATTCAAATCGACATTTCCACCACACCTGGAAAACCTGAGCTCATCTCGCTAGGCGCATCATGCACTCAAGCGAAAACTCAAGCATATAAGAAACGCTTCCAAGAGTTTCGTGATGTATTTGCCTGGTCTTACAACGAGATGCGTGGCCTCGATCCCAAAATTGTGGAACATCACATCGACACTTGGCCCAATGTGCCTCCTATCAGACAGAAACAATGACCAATTCACCCGTCCAAGCTTCCAGTTGTTAAGGCTGAGATTGAGAAACTCCAAAAAGCAGGATTCATATATCCTATTGCCTACACCACTTGGGTTTCAAACCCAGTGCCAATAAACAAAAAAGTGGGCACCATACACATTTGTACTGATTTTCAAGACCTCAACCTCGCTTTTCCCAAAGACAACTTTCCCACACCTTTCATTGACCAACTAATCGATGAATGTGCGGGACATGAGGTCCTTTCTTTTATGTATGGTTTCTCCGGATATAACCAACTCAAAATCTGTAAAGAAGATCAATACAAGATATCTTTCACTACCCCATGGGGCACCTTCGCCTATCGCGTCATGCCTTTCGGTCTCAAGAATGCTGGAGCCACTTTCCAACGCACCATGACTTATTGCTTCCATGATCTACACAGAATCATAAAAGTTTATCTAGACGACCTCACCACTCGATCCAAGAAACGATATAACCATTTAGACGACCTTTGACAAGTTTTCTTGTGTTGTCGAAAATACAACATCCCCTTGAACCCTCTCAAGTGTGTCTTTTGCGTTACATCAGGTTTCCTTCTGGGATTCATCATTTCAGAAAAATGCATAACTGTAGACCCCTTGAAAGTCCAAGTCATTGTAGACTTACTGTCACCCCGTACATTAAGACAACTTCAAAGCCTTCAAGGGAGTTCCAACTTCCTCTGTCGCTTTCTCCCTGACTATGCCACAACGGTCCATGGTTTCCTATGAATACTACGTCTGCATACCCGTTTCATATCAGACCAACAAGTAGAAACAACTTTCACTGACTTAAAGAAAGCACTCACAAACGCCCCGTTGATCTCTCCTCCAGATTTCACAAAAGATTTCACCCTCTATGTTTCAGCATCCGAACATGCCATATCTGGATTTCTTGTGCAAGAAGATACTGTTCGCCAAGAGCATGTCATCTACTATGTGAGCCAAACCTTGTCAGGCCCACCCCTCCGCTACCCACATAAAGAAAAGATGGCCCTCGCCATCGTCTTTTCAGTACAAAATCTGGGACATTACATTCTCCTGAGCCACACCACGGTTGTAGCCAATTCCAACCCAATGGTTTACCTCTTGATGCGTCGCCTCAAGAATACGACCTAACTTTCAAAACCCCGAAGAGCACCAAGTCCCTAGCACTTGCTTAAGTCATCACAGATCTCCCATCCTCTTCGTCATCACCCGCTATCCAAACGGATCTCATTTACGATCACATTTTCATCATTTCTTCTGACAACCCATGGTACAATGACATATTAATCTACCTCCGCACACAAAAATTTTGACCCCACATCGATCATGACAGACGCCATTGTATACAACACCATGCCCCCTGATATCTCCTATTAGGCGATGTACTTTATCGACGCGGCGTCAATACCATCCTACGATGCTTCCTATCTCATAACGAGGCAGAACAAGTCCTTAATGATTGCCACAGTGGTGCCTGCGGAGGCCACTTCTCCGACATGGCCACCGCCCAAAAGATCATCCGCGCAGGTTACTTTTGGCCTTCATTATTTACTGATTACATCACCACAGTCAAACATTGTCAAAACTGCCAACTTTTTTCCCCCAAGGCAAGAACCCCACTCGCCCCCCTTCATCTAGTTGTCACTGTCGGACCATTCTGCAAATGGGCCATTGAATTCCTAGATTGCAATCCCACGTCATCCGGCGGTCATAAACACATCATTGTGGCCGTAGATTATTTCACCAAGTGGGCGGAAGCCATGCCAACTTACAATTGCAAAGCTGACACCGCAACACGTTTTTTCCTCAACCATGTTATCGCTTGTTTTGGAGTGCCAAAGAAACTCGTCTCAGACCACAGCTCTCACTTCGAAGATGCCGTTTGGAGAGAATTATCAACCTTACTGAAATTTGAACACCATTTCTCCTCTGCCTACTACCCCCAAGGAAATGGCCAAGTCAAAGCGATGAATAAAATTTTGAAGACCATCCTCCAGCGCACTGTGGACAAACAAAAATCAAATTGGCACCACATGCTCTTCCTGGCACTATGGGCATACCGCATGTCAACCAAAACCGCCACCGGTTTTACCCCTTTCCATCTAGTTCACGGTGTCGAATCCGTCCTCCCCATCGAATGCCAGATTCCATCCCTACATATGGCTGTTGAACTCCTACCGAACACTTCCCTAATTGAGCAATGCTTACTACTCCTGGAGCAAGCCGATGAAGATCGGCGCATAGCCCTCCAAACCATGGAAGCAGCCAAGAATCGATCCAAACTTAGTTATGACAAACATGTCCACCCAAGAACTTTTACTGAAGGGGACCTTGTCCTTGCCTATGATCAAGCTTATGAAAAAACTGGAAAAGGAAATTTTGTGTCCATGTGGCAAGGCCCATACATTATACACACTTGCCTCGGATAGGGGGCATACATTCTGACCGATTCAGAAGGCAACCCCCTACAAAACCCACACAATGGGTTGTACCTCAAGCGATTTTACCCATAGAAAATCTGATGGACACCACTCTCCATTATTGTACAGTCTTATTTTGTTTTTCACAAAAAATTCAAAAAAAACTAAATATTTTTTTCTCTGCATGACCACAGATGGATCCTGTTCCACTCTGCTACGTCGGTTTTGCTGATGGTGCAAGCCGTTGGTCCCCCAATCTGGCCTCCGTAGCTTGGGTAATATATTCCCCTTCACATCAGTTGATCCAAATCGATGGAGTGTGCGTAGGTGCCGCCACCAACAACAAAGCTGAATACGATGCCATGACCGGTCTCCTGGCTGCAGCTCTCCAAATGAGCATAAGTCACCTTAACATTTTCTTGGACTCACAACTCCCTGTTTCCCATCTCAACAATGATTACCAGGTACGCGATCCCTATCTTTTCAGAAAATTCTTGCGCACTAAACAAATGGTTTGACAGTTTGAATCCATTTCATTCACACATGTCCCAAGGAATCTCAACAGTGTAGCAGACCATATGGCTAACAACATTCTTGATTGGCACACCAACCAAACCTTATAGTAAACACAAATGTACCTCCACGGGTTTAAACAAAAATGCATCCACGTGCATAACATGTGCCTCCATGGGCATATACAGAAAATCAAACATGCCTCCACGAGCAAGCAAATAGACAATAAATGCATCCATGTGCATACATGACTATATACCAAATCATATATATGTATACATCATAATATAGTCAAACCTGTCATAAGTGCCCTCAACACCCAATATACAAAAATACATAAGTCGTACAAAAAAGGTACTTCCCCATATGCTCATCAGCATTTAGGGGCAGATACAAGATCATCTAATCATCATGGTCTCCAGGCTCCTCTGGCGCCACCTCCGCTGGCCCCGTCGGATCATGCCGAGCCCGAACTCTCCTCTCCATCAGCCCCACTGGATCATCTCGCACCCGAATCCTCCCCTCCACGGGCCTTGCCGGATCATACCGAGCCCCATCCCTCCACTCATCCGCCAACAATGATGCTCTGAGCAAGATCGAGAACCACTCACGAGGCGCATCGAAACAACGCTCGACGATGTCTTGATCCAAATCCCTCCACCCATCCTCTGGCAATCCTGCCAGGATCATGTCTAGTGTCTCTCAAACACCCTCCACGGCATCATCTCGAGGCCCAACTCCTAGACTGCGAGCCCCAACTCCTCGAGCATGAGGAGGCGGTACCACTACAGGAGGTGGAATGACCACCATCGCCCGTGCCCTACGAACCACATGGTTGGCCGATGGTATAGGACCAACATCTGCACAATCATGCAAGTGAACCATCATATAAATATCTAACTATAATCATAACACACACATCTAAAACACATGATATAGTAGAGAACAAAACACAAAAACATACCATCTAAACTCCAGGCTTGTCCCTGGGCTCAAGGCATCTCCGGATCTCCTCGATAATCCATACCGGCATATGGGTAGTCATCAATCAGCAGGGGGATTTTCTCCCACTGCTCATACATATCCTGTGAAAAGAACCCATGGATGCCACCACCACCGCGGGGCATCATCTGCCCCCACCGTACCATGCGCGGCTCGCTCACCAACCCATCTCGAACCGGCACCAGTGGCCGCAAAGTCGGTACCCACTCAAAGAAGAAACAACATAGGAAGGAGGCATAGAAAAACTCTCCCCCCTCTAGACTGACCTTGTCCAGATCTCTCCGAACACCAGCCAAAAACATCTGACCCCAAGCGTAGTAGGTCCCCCTCAGAACAAAATCCACCATCATCGTTTGTCCCCCCGACAAACGATGTGGCATTGCAGCACCCAACACCCACAGAACACAAGCCCCAACAGCCCGCATGTCCCACTCTCGCAAAGATCTGAGGCTCAAAGCATTTTTCTACACAATCGCCCCAGCAACACAGAAGGTCTCAAAGAGATCCTCGATATCCAAACCTGCCGAGATCCTCGGCAGAAGATCCCCTATCTCCCCTAAGCGAGGAAACCCGGTCAGAAAGTATACATCAGTAAGGGTGATCTCTAACCTCTGACCCCCAACAATGAATGCACCCTTTGCAGGGACCCAAAGACTCACCAATTTGTTTAGTAGTCGTCCCACTGAATGCATCGACGGAATTTGAGTGAACTTCAGCAGCCCACTCACAGCCAGAGCCTGTCGGACCCTCGGATCGGTCTGAATCCGAATCATCAAATCCTCCTCCATCTCCTGCTCTCGCCATGACACCAATGGTCTCCTCAACATCCTTCCAAAAAAACAAAGAAAATTTTTTAGAACCAGAAAAAATTCTTCAAAAAATTCCATTGCGGCTTGTCCATCAAAAGCTGCGATGATCATCACAGCTTTCATCCAACAACCCGTGATGAACATCATGGGTATTGACCACACAGTCACGATGAACATCGTGACTATCAACCCATAGTTGTGATGAACATCGCGACTTTCAGCTCGACAACCACGATGAACATCACGACTGTCAGCCCCAAACCCGCGATATTCATCGTGGAAAAAGAAGTGAAACCTGCGATATTCCACGTTGGAAGGCCAACATGGAATTTCACGGCCTTCAGGGGCCCACCGCTAACCAAAAAAGACATAATTAAAAAGTCTAAGGTGAATAGGGTTACCTGAAACTCATGGAATCGAAAACCAACAGTCAAATCTCCCGAAAATCAAGAAAGAGCTCTAATTGCTCTGCCAAACTCACACATAACAATGACACGTCATATGGGCCCCACACCCTATTTATAGAAATTTCACCATTTTTCAAACAACCATTGCAATATCATACGACGTCCATTCCTCAAACCGTTGGTACTGTTGGAATCAACACAGCGAGAACTTCATGATAGTCTTTTCCTTTTCCTATTTCCACCAAGTCCATTTTTTGACCATCTTTTCACGCCCTCGTTGCCTCAGTTTGCATGCCACATTGGTTGTTCTCCATTTTTTACAAGTCTTATATCACCGGATTCATTTTTGCGCACTCGTGATGACGCTTGAGCTCATTTCTCGCTCTCACCTCCATATTTTTTGGGCATTTTTCCCATGCCCCCTCTTCGCCTCGGTTTGCATGCCACTTCAGCCATCCTCCATTTTTTACGAGTCTTATATCGTCGGATTCAGTTTTCTGTGCTCGTGACGATGCTTGAGATCATTTCTCGCTCTCATGCCCATATTTTTTAGGCATTTTTCCCATGCCCCCTCGTCGCCCCGATTTGCGTGCCACATCGACCGTTGTCTGTTTTTGACAAGTTTGATATCGTCGAATTCAGTTTTCCGTGCTCGTGATGATGCTTGAGATCATTTCTTGATCTCACACCCAGATTTTTTGGGCATTTTTCCCATGCCCCCTTGTTGCCTCGATTTGCGTGCCATATCGGTCGTCATCCATTTTTGACAAGTTTGATATCGTCGAATTTAGTTTTTTGCACTTGTGATGATTCTTGAGATCATTTCTCACTCTCACCCCATAATTTTCTGGTATTTTTTTAAAATGCCACTCATCACCTCGGTTTGCGTGCCACATTGGTCATTACCCCTTTTTGACAATCTTTATGTCACCGGATTCAGTATTCCACACTCATGACAATGCTTGAGACCTTTTCTCGCTCTCATCAATCCCTTTTTGTTCGGTATAGTTTTACCCCTTTTTCGGGCCGAGCAATCCCTTTTATGAAAAAGGCACTTAGGGAGTTTCTGTTAAGCTCTTTTCTGACTCCTAAAACAATGAAAAGATCGCCGAGCAACCTTGCTTCCTTTCATGCTCACTAAACGTATCTAAAAGGGCGTCTACTTGGTATAAGTTTACCCCTTTTTCGAACCTTGTAGACTAATTATGAAAAAGGAATACTCTAGTCACATCGACTAGAACAGTTCTCCATTTGCATCATTTTATGCTTTTTCGGGCCTTGGAGACTAACTTAAGAAAAAGAAAACCAATGGAGTCCACTTACCACTTTCAAACTCTCTAAACATGAAAGAGACCACAAGCAATCACCATCCTGGGCTAGTAAAAACCCACAGGACGATACTCACAACCACTGCAGAGTCTTCTTATCGTTTTCAGACTCCTTAAATATGAAAGCACCCATGAGCATGAACAGTCCGGGGCTCACAAAATCCACAGGACAGTACCATTTCAGAGCACACTTTTATCCCTTCTTGGAGCTCATTAAAACTACGAAGAAGGACCCAATGGTGCTTCTCAGTGCCACAATAGATCACGCCTACTCATATGGTATCTTCCCCATTTTGGTCACCTTTGTTTGGAGTATTCTGCAGTATGTCACCCTGAGAATCCCTCGATAGCACCCATCAGCTTGACCCCCCAAAGTCAATACATACCCTTCAGTCCCTAAAAGCTATGATCCCCACACCTACAAATCAGTTCCCTACATTGCTAGGTCAAAGATGTCATCATGCTCTGAACAAAGGAATTTTGAGTCTACCCACTCTATGACCCTAGTTACTTCCCATCCCCACAAGTATGTTAGTCCTACCATCAGTACTACCACACTTCAATTCTACAACTCGTGCTCCTATCAAGGAAACATCATTTCCTTGTCAATTGTTGGTCTCCCTTTGTCAATGACAACCAAATTTATTCCAGAGGATAGACCTAGAGGTCCCTGTTTCTTGGACTCATCACCATTTATGATGAGTGCCTACGAATCATTTCGAGAAGAGTCCTCAGTACCTCTCCAAATGATTGTTTCTCACATGCTCGACTTCAACACCTTGATCACATCGTTGAGACTCGCACAGGGTATTGGTCCTTTCATTTATTGGTTGAAGACCCCAGATACCACCTGACTCTTCCACATTTGAGAGTTTACCTATGGAAACAACCAATTACATTTTTTCTATAGATATCCGGGTTGCGCATGGCGATAGTATTCAGATGTACCCCAATTTTATACTCCATTGAGTATACAGTTACATATACTCCTCAGAGTTAACACAGAGTTATTGAGTCCCTACAGATGTTGGACACCTTTAGATTCAACAGTTCATCAACCCTTCTGAGACCTTGTTCAGAACGGTTGTCGCTTTATTCCAGTGTATCAGTTATTGAGATCAATCATGTCATGATCATGAGTATATCCCAAAATAGTGTCCCCCTTTGGACCATCATGATGTACCAGCAGATTTTTTATGTATTATTCAGGTCCCCCTTCTCGGGACTAATTGTTATGTATATGCCTTGATACGAGCATGGGTATGCCCACCTTGTCCATTATCAGAGATTATTCCTCATTCATATTGAGGCCATGTAATATTGTTTGTTTTGCAGCTTCCAAGGGCCATGGATCCTGTCTCCAACCGGTCTCTTCTCTTCCCCAAACCCCAGGAAAAAGACAAAAGAACTATGATGTCTATCGGCCATACGATGAGCTCCTTCCCTCGCACATCAGGGGGCAATCTGTTAACACCCAAAAAGTGCTCACTAGCTCATTTCCTTATTCACATGACCCATTTGTCCACTTTTCCAACATTTGAGCCTCTAAAGCCATCAAAAGGTCACCAAAAGACCATAATACACCCCTTTTTCCCCTCAAAATGAATATTTTTCCTCAAAAAGCATAAAAACCCTAAAAATGGGTCCAGAATTCCCAAAAATATTAAAAAGGGAATAAAAATATTCAAAATATTCAAAAAAGGAAAAAGGAGGGAAAAGGTACCTAAACCATGTTGGTCAATACCATTGGTTTCCTCAAAACCATAATGGTATTCCCCACCACTAAAAACTATAAAAAGGTGGTAGGGGCTCCTCTCTTTCCATCCATCCATCATCCTATCCTCACGCTGTCAAAATCTCTCATGAGACTTTTTGCCATTTTCAGCATCTTGGAGAAGAGACCTTTGGAGCTTGGAGCTACTCACCTTGGGAGTTGCTCAACAAAAATCCTCACCATTTGAGGTATTTTAATACAAAACACCTATTCTTTTATTTCTTGTTCTTGAATCGTTTAAAAAAAAATTATTTGTTATATGTACATGCTAGTTTACATTTAGATTTAATTTATAATTGTTTTTGCTTTCAATATTGAAACTGCTATCACATTGTTGATAGGTGCCCATTGCACAAAGCTTAGTTGCAAAACCAAGCCAACAACATCCATCAACTCATCACTCACTGTGGACATCTGAGTCCACAGTGCCCCATTAGAAACACCTCGGGTGAGACCTCAGCCTGCTTGTGGGATGTTGCCGAAAGGGTTGGTGCGAAGGGGTTTTGTTGGTTTAAGGTAACCGCGTAGAACCTGGGTCTTCATAAAACCTCTGGTCATCATTGTATAGCCAACACCTATTGTCCTCCTTCCTTTTCATTTTATGTGCAGCATCAATGTATTGGGTAAATCGTAAACCTCTTTTACAATCTTCACTCAACTTATTCCATTCGATTGCTAGTTTACTAAAATCTACCTGAATACTAGGCTCTTCTTTGGGTATGATAAATTTAGGTGTAGTATGGCTTTGTGTGCTTTGAAATTCATCAGGTCTATTATGAGATCTTGTGCTTGAGAAAATATGCTCACCCATGTTCTTTTTTTCTTCTAAGTGTGAACCACTGTTATCTCCTACCATCCCTTTGCTTGCAAGTTGGCTACCCAACAATTCCATTCCTTTCATCAAATGTCTACTCATGTATTGCATAACCATGGAAATTTCATCAAATCATGGTTTTAAGGATGCAACAAGTTCCCCCTTATGTATTAAGTTTTCATCCTCCTCTCTACCCATGGTTTTAACAAAAGACTCTTCTTCTTCTACTACCTCTTCTTCAATAAAAACCTCTTCAACTACTAGTTCAAAGGGTGGTTTTTTATTATTTTGTCTTATTTTTAATACAATCAGGTTCCAGCAACATGCTCTAATACCATTTTTAATGTCCCTTTTTAAATTTTTTATGAAAATGCCCAATTTTTCACTTTTTCCCCAATTTTGACCTTTGACTAGCTTTGATCCCTATGTCCCAAATTTGCCCTAAATGATCCCAAATCTTATGAGAAGGTATGTGACGGATATTAGGACTTGAATATGATGTTGAGGGTTGATACATTGCCACCAAAATACTTCTGCAAACTCTCTTAAGGTTTTGGACCAAGTATGCAATTTTACTAGTAATTTGGGGTTCAAATTCCCCTAGGGTAAGTACTAAAAATGGCATCCCAAACGCCTCCAAACCCACTCTAATTTATGAAAAGAGGTATGGGATGTCTTGAGGATGTTATTAAGGTCCCAAATGCACCATTAATTAGTTATTAAGTCTGTTCCAACCCTCTTCCAAAAAACAACAAAAATCACTAATTCGACCCTTGGGGAAATGACGCCAAATATTCTTCAAATGCAAATGAACTGAGTATAATGACTTCAAATTCTCAAGTGCTGAATATGAAACTTGTAATACACATCAATGGAAGTCGATTCATCACAAATATATCAAAGGAACATTCTTTTATTTGAAATCATCAGCAGTATAATGGCATACATCAATGTAGTGGGGAAATGGTCATTGTTTGCTCATTAATCATCATTTTTACATACAACCCCTTGGTATTTGGACCTGATACTTTATTAATATTAATAAAAGAGCCAAATTAATCTTATTAAAATCATAAATAAATCATGATAAGATCTACTAAGGAGTACAATAGCTCACAAAAAACACCCTCCCTCAAGGAGCAAGAATATGCCTTCAAAACTTGAAATGGTTGAGAGATGGTGCTGCACTAAACAAAACCATGAGCTTCCCTATAGCTGATACCTGCAAATAAAAACTTCATTAAAGCTCCATGAAATACCTGAGTGTCCTCTCCAAACACCAACTTGGATGGGAATCTTTTACCCTCGAAATTGGCTAAGGCAAGAAACTAGTCATCCACTAGCTCTCTCTTCACAAATGCAATTTTTTCTCAAATGATCAAAAGCCCTTCTCTTGGTTTATCCCTGTATTTTATAAACAGCCTTAGCCTTTTAAGGTTCCCAATCCATCCATATACTCACTCCAATTCGAATTAGGGAAAGGGCTGAAGATTTGCCATGTGTCCTACCTTTCCTATCCTTCCACCTTTCACCAATTCGAGTGGGGGTCTCTTTGGCTTCTCCAACTCCCATGAGCACCCTCTTGGAGCCTATTTTTGGGGCTGACATGTCATAATGGTCAGATTCCAGAGATCAGATCTGCAATTTGTCATAGATGTCATAGATGCTCCATCATTGTTGTCATAGTGACTAGGGAATCTAGCCCAAGTGTCCACAAGCTTCCAATTTGACTCTTCCTCTCCCATGGAGGTTACCAATCCATCCCAATTTGAACTAATATGCTCAATGCCATGTGTATGAATTACCAACTCACCCAAGAGTGTTCACCTTCTCATGAATTTGAATTGGCGAGAGAGAGATGCCATGTTTCCTTGAAAAATTAAAGCTAGTGTGGGTCCCAGATCCTCCATATGTCTTCAAAACCATTTGCCACTTAGAATTTCTCTTGAATTTATTTATTCAACCTATTTATTAAATTCTTGAACCCTTCTAATGTCTAAACATCATTTATTAGCTTCCTTATTAGAATTCCCAAATGTGCCCATCCAACCTAAGAAACTAGTAGGATTGATGGGATTGTCTTACTATGCATATATTTGAATGGGGACATGACACTTTTGATGGCATTAGCTAACTCTTCAACTCAAATAAAATATGAAGCAATATTTTATTAATCTTTCATCTTCATGGACTCATATAATCTAGAGTAATTCTACATCTTTTCCTTCCTTACTTTCTTGTCACCTTCATAGACATTTCTGAGCTTGTCCCATACATCCTTAGGTGAGGTGCAATGCAAAAATTTTGTGAATTCAGTGTCTGTTAAGCCACATAATAGTGCATTCTTGTCTCTTACATTGCATTCATACTAGATTTTCTCAATTGGGTCAACTGGTTCCATTGTTGGAATGTTATAACCATCCATAATAGACTGTCACACATTCACTATAAGGGATTGTAGATATACCTCCATCCCGATCCTCCATAAGGTGTAGTTGGTACCATCAAGCCTTGTTTCTCTATTAGTGGAGAGTGTTGGAATATTCTTACTATAATTTTTTATATTTGCATGCCTGCATGCATCCAGTCATCATGCATGCAAATGCATGCATCTAGTCATTAGTATGGTAGTATCCCAACACCTAGTCCCTAGTTTTTTAGCCCCATGAGCCTTTTCTTGCTCAGTTTTATCCCTCCTAGACACAGACGCACCCTTGTTTTTATCACTAGAGTACAACTGCACCCTCTTCCACCTATTTAGGATATTCTTCAAGTAGTTCCATGATTACTAGATCTGTTCCTTGACTTGAGGACTAATTACTAGTTTAACTGACTAGACCACTTAGATAGACCTCCAGAGAGACTAGATCAGCTATACTGACTACTGACAGATCCTCATGCACCCACATTGGAGTCTCCTTCCCTATATTTGTACCACATGCACCAGTTAGACTTAGTTAGACTCATTTGACTAATATTTGACTACTTGTGACCACTATTACTGATTAGATGATGTATCCAATGTCATGCAAGCCACAAATTAAGGAGAATTTGAATGACCTTAGAGGAATTCAAATTCATTTTATTGTTTTCAATTATTATTCACTATTCAAAGTGCCAACTCACAGATGATGTATGATACAACAATTTTTTCCATTTCTTGTGTATCAGTGATTATTGAATCAACATTTCTTCTTCTTCTTTTTGCACTTCTTGAGTGAATTTTAGTGAGGTCTGCTACAACTGAGTGATCCAATCTCAAAAATATCACAGAGAGTCTTTCATGCTTGTCCATATTTGTAAACATATCTATCTTCCATATGTTAAATTGTTACTGAAGACACCCGCTATGATACCAATTGTTGGAATCTTATTAATACTGATAGGGGCGGTGAATTAGTATTAGCAAAGTTATGAACAATTTTTAACTTCTTATCTGATTAATATGGAACTTAAATTATTCATCCACATAAATAATAAAATTCATACACCTATGCACATTACACAGAACAACCAATTTTTACATGGAAACCCAAACGTGTGAAAACCATAAAATGCTCTCTTGTAATATAAAGATTACATTCATGTAAGCACCAACTTACAAAGTTCTCCAGCACCAATTGGAAGGAGGCACTAATCCCTTGGTTTTACAAGCACCGAACTAAAAGAAGCACCAACTCCCTAATTTACCAGCTTGAACTGGAAGGAGGTACCGACCCCCTTCTCCTTGAACCATCTTGCCGCCCTGATATGTCTGCAGAAGATATTGCTTTTTCATTCTTCTGATCCACGCACTCTTCAGATTATCTTTTGTTCGTTTCGATGTGCACAGATTCTATATCCTTGAGATCTTGATATCTCTGAGTTGTATCATGAACTTCACTTGAGAACATCAACATTACATACTTGACTTCATACTTCACAAACTATATGTTGCTTCATCATACCACTTGTTTATCCACACTTAACAGATATTGCGCATCATGTGTTGTTTTATTATTCTGACTTTGCACATATGAAAAACTAACTAATATTGAACACCCTTTGTTGTGCTTCTATTATGACGTTGAAAATATGTATCATCTCAATCTATGCACCTTCTACTGATATTATCCTTTAGTCTTGGTGCATCCGCGTTTAGATAATCTGCGACCTTGTCTGCATCATCTATGATACAACCTTTCTGTTATTTTCCACTCTCTTCAAACTACGCATCTACTACTGTGTTTCAATTATGTCTTTGCACATCAGTATAGATCATATGTGGCATGCTATCTATGATATTTTATTTTGGTCTCACACACTTGTGCATCCTCTGTAGTTATGCATTTATATCTTTGTGCAACTGTCACAGATACACTACATCATCCCGTGCACCATCAGAAATTATGTTATGTTGTTTGTGTGCACTTGGCTCTCTTCTAGATCATGTTGTTCCAGTTCCACAATCCCTTGATGCCCCAAATATTAGAATGTTTTCAAATATGTATCTTTTAGTCTTGAGATCACAAGCTTACTTCAATTCTCCAACTTGACTTCTTATTTATTCTTGTCCTGCGTGGATGGTATGTCCACAGGTTGTTTGTAGTGTCTCTTCTTCCTTACTTCGTGGTTCCACTTAATTCACACTTCCACCACTTGTCATGTTTTGAGCCATTGAGGAGTCATAACTTTTGGTATTTATGCACTTTGTAACCATTCCATGTGGGTACTTGTGCCCTTGATGTATCATCACTTGTGGGTCTTGTGCACTTGACTTGTCCAAAAACTATTATCTTTTGGTACTCTTGCACGCTTCAACAATTTGCATGATTCCTATGATTGGTGAGTCTTTCTCACTTCTAGGGCTTACATATATGTCCAATGCTTCTTGCTCCTGAAATTCTTGGGCACTCCCGAGCCTTGTCCACCTAACTATTTTGACTTTACGTTAAAGTAGTATGAGTAGGTGAACATATGACTTGTGCATCTACCTTATGTACTTATTCAAAATGGCACAAGGATACTGAATCCAACCTGACATAATTTGACATCAATGACAACCAAATTTCAGCAATTATTTCCCAATAGCACCTTGAAATTTTTTCAAACAATGGATGTCCCATTTTTAAAAAATTGCATTTTTCATAAAAAATCATCTTAAAACACATGTCATCATTAGCCAATCATGAACAAAACAAGTGATCTACTTATGATTTCTTCAATTCATGGTAACCTGTATCATCTTAATAGCTTTATGTTTCATTCGCATGGCCAACATACTTTCAAAAGTAACCCTTAACAAGCCATTTCTAGCAATTCTAATGGAGTAATAGAAAACTATTGCAGAAGTAACAACAAGCTGCTGTTGAAGTAACAACTGATCATTTTTGAAGTAACAACTGATCATTATTGAATTAACAACAAACTGTTTAAGGGTGGGCACATAGAGTTTCTCCCAAAAAGTATTGAAATGGGGCTGCGCTAGTGGGGACAAAATGAAGATGTGCACGCACCTAAGGAAGCGCACACGGGCCATTAGGTTTGGTACCGAATTGAGGCACATGTGCGTTTTTAGTGTGTACACACCCAAAAATGTGCACGCACTCCTGTTAAGAAAAATAAAATAAAAAAACAAGGCAAAACACATTCTATTTTCCTTCAAATTAGCCAAGGTTCACTCACCCAGCACATACGCAGAGTAAGATAGCACTACACTCACCTATTAGACTCAAGAAATCCTTCAATTCATCTAGTGAGTGATCATCAATTGCATTGGATAAGTAAGATCATTTTTTTTTGTCATTTTTTTGTTTATTCAATTTTTAATAATTCCCAAATTAGTAAAATAATATAAATTTTTTCAATTGCAAAGTCTAAACCTATACAATGAATGAACAAAATGTTAACATGGAGTCTGGTGGAACACAAGAAAACACAAATATTTGAACCAATGAAAACCCTCAAGAAAATCAAAACCCCTAACAAAATTTCGACCAAGACGACTTGAACCATTACCTAAATGAAATGAGAGTGCACACTTGAGAATTAAGAAACACAAGGGAACCATCTTGATTGTCCCTTGCCACCTCAATTGAGAGCTCAATTGAATCCCTCATCCATGCACATTGCCAACTGACTAACATGACCGAATATAGATCTAGGATGCGAGAGTATTATTCCACAAGAATTTTCAAGGTGAAAATAAAAGCATTGAATATTACAAAGGCCCAATTATACAGTATGTTCACCAATCCAAGAACACAACAACCACAGGACACTATAAAGCCACGTGTCTACATGGATTGGTGTCATTTCCAACCATGTAGGGACAATTGGATCCAAAGGTGGTTCATGGTTTACGATAAACCTCCCTGCAATAATAGGGAGGTTCCATAGTACTTCCTTCAGCAATTGTGGGATGAGTTTGCACTCGGTTTACATGTCAACTATTTTGACATAACCAAGTTCCATGGCGTTTGGCTTGGATATTCTCAAGATCGACTTGCTTCCAAGAGGAACCCACTAAGAGGGCCACCATATCCTAGGAGCGAGCCCAACCCCTTTCCCCATCCACCTTAGTTACCCCAAAAACTTGATCAGATCGACCAGACGATGAGGAGTGTTGCACAGCAGTGACTATAATGGAGAGACAGGTTGATGCTGATAAGGACTCAGGTGTAGGGACTTCACAATAGAGTTAGGATAGACATGTGATTAGTGGTATCCATGTTGGTCCTTCTAGTTCGACGGGGACAATGCCACATATATGTCCCCATTGCAGGTGTTATAAGTCAAATCTGCACTTTTCCGTCCGTGATCGCCTTTAGTTGTCGATCACACAAAAGGACAAGTGGGATTGAAGAGCATGATTGCCTTAGATGATGAATGGACTAGACTTACCCCTTTGCAGCTGACAATACTCTCATTTTACCTACTTTTTGGGAAAAACACTACCCTATAAGCATGATAGTAGTGTTTGCGTGCTAAAATACTCTACTCCACTTCAGTAAAGTAGCATTTGCCCTCAGAAATACTCTACTTTGCTTCAATAGAGTAGCGTATAGCTTCAAAAATCTTGCAAACGTTGGTTGTAAAGCAGGAAAGTTGCATATTGAACGCTACTCCACTTAAGAAAAGTAGCATACACCTTAAAAAAGTAATCAAAACTATATTAATTTGACGAATTGGGATTAGTTGAAGTTGGTTTTGCAACTTCCCCAACCTCCCAATCAAACTACCTCTCGATCCAAACTGCCTACCTTGTCCCATAAATACAAGGAGGATAGAAGAGAGAAACTAGACTCAAACTAGTTAGACTCACAAAAGGAGGAGAAACTATGCATTAAGGGTTGTTATGCTGGAGGAATTCCAAAGTTAGTGTGAAGAGCAGGAGCCCAGGATCTGGTTGCACAAGCACTCTGAATGATCATGTATAACTGTATTGATTATTTGCTTTTGACAATAAAGGTTGAAATGCCCTTCCCATCACAATCAAATGTCTAATGGATTGCATGCTTGTTTGGATTAAATGCTTGATTGTATTTGATGTCTAAATTGTATTTCAATTTCATCATTATTATATCAGTCAAGATATGCTGAGGAAGGTATCCTTGTATTGCAGGTTCATCAAACGAAAGATCAAGTGGAGGATCAATCGAAGGATCAAGCGAAAGCTAGGATCGAACGTCGTTAATAAGGTATGCCTTCATAAAACTTGATCTCTTTCCTTTTGTAGAAGCCTATGTGATATGATCTATGCATTTACCTATCACCCTAGAAGTTGGTAGTGTTCCTCTCCTCGCTATAGCGTAGATTTCCCGAACAACAGACTAGTGACTCCGCTGGGGACCAGTTGTTTTCTGTTCTAGGAGAATCATTTAACTTTCCTTCAAGTACTTTTTGATCTTTTTGATCCTCTGAGAGTCTTGGTAGGCTACTGTAGCATGTTTCCATTCCTTGACTCATCCCAATTTGAAGTTTTAAAGCTTGTTTTAAGCCTTCTTTGGAAAAAACGCTGGTATCCCTTGCATATAGTAGTGTACACCTTGGCAAAAATGCTAATTTACTTATTGCATAGTAGAGTACACATGCTGAAAAACACTAGTTTGCCTACTGCACAGTACGATACACCTCCCAGTGTACGCAGGTCTATATAGTGCACAGTAGAGTTATTTTCTGTAAGTCTCTGTTTGCTTTTCAGATTGGATTTCCACTTGTTTGATTTGATTTGCAGCCTCTTACCTTGTCTTCTTAACTGATCCTTGAGGTCTTTATGCCTTTGTTGACTCTCGTTTGCCTCTCCTAAGCCCCTTAGGTAATCTTTTACTTGCTTGAGTACTTTTTGAGGTGTATTGCTTGCTTGTGACTCTTTTTGAAAACCGTGCCTTGTTCCTTGTTGAACATAGCTGCATGTTCTTACCTTAGCTACTTGTTGCAGGTATACAAACCTTTGTTTATGACATTTGTTGTTTGTTGCAACACTAGTATGCTTTGACGGTGTCTTGTCCTTTGTTTTAGGGTTTTGACCCCAAGTTGAGTCCTTAGGGTGTTTTCAAAAGTTTTTGAGTCCAGACACTTCCCGATTGCTTTGTTAGTTTCAGTTCAAGTAAGTTGAAGTACTTTAGTTTGCTTCCATTTGAGTATTTGTGTTTGTAAGGTCATCTTTGGTTCACTTGCCTATGTTTTGCTTGGCTTAGTTTTCTTAGGGTTTTCGGTGCTTTGGAGCAACCTTAGTGGTTTTTCTTTCCATCACAACGTCTTTTATCCTTGTTTTCTTTTCACTTTGTTTCCAAGCCCAAAGTATTTTCCTTTGAAAAACTTTGTAGGACAAGTCTTTATCAAGTCATCGATTTGATTGTTGTGAACTTTAGAGTTGTTTTCCTTACTCGCATATCTCTTTTAGGTCTTACTTACTTCCATTTTCGAATCCTTTTTCTTTTACATATATTGAAAAAGCAAAAAATAAGTTTGGTAGTTTGAAATAGTAAGGATTATGATCATTTCGAAGTAGCGTAGTTTACTTTGTTTTGGATTTGAAAAGAAAATAAAAAAATAAAATTGTTTTAGGTTTGCTTAGTTTTCATTTTGGAAAGAGCATAAACGGAAAAAGAAAAAGAGTCTTTTGTTGTGTTGAAAGTTGTTTCATTTATGCACTTTACTTTTTGTCACAACCACGCCACACAATGCACTGCAACCTTTGAGTAAAGAACAACCCTTAAAAAGAATAATTAATAAAATTTATTAGCAACTTTTCTTTCTAGGGATGTCACTACACCAACTAGCTTAGGCCAGGGCTTCGGATTAGAACAAACTTTAACTATCCGAAACCATTTTCATTACTCAATAATCGTAGTGAGATTGTTTTTAGGTAAACCCATTGACATTAAATTTGTTGTGGAACATCCACTGAAACCAGAGTTAAGCACGAGGCCTTGCAAAGGTGAAATAGTGAGGATACCCCTTCACTTTTCATTCAGAGCATACACCAAGGCTAGTTTCCGTACGGGGATCCTTTTGGATTTCGGGCTTAGCTATCTTGCCCATACATTCTAGTTGAACCTACGACTGTCCCCCATAGCTTCTTTCGTGTTAATGGTAGCCTTAGTATCTTGACTTTAGGGCTTATTACACAAGTGGCAGTGAAAGGATATTTTCATTGTACCTAGGATAGATACGGAAGGTGACCCTTTTCAGTAATCCCAGGAGGGCGGTTTGGTGATTCAAACACTTGCACCCAGAGGACCTGAACTAGATGCCGTATAACTGTTCTCCGATGCTCTACTAGATTTTTCTAGGCCCTGATCATCCCAGACTTTTTATTGAGAGTATTCACCATCCTTGTTTGTCTGGTTTTGGATGCTTAGGATTTTGTAGTGGTGTGCTCTTTGTGCCTCCCGCCCTTAGTTGGCCTTAGATATTTCTGGCCCATTGAGTTGGAACTATGGATAGCATCCTAGTGAGCACCAATCAAGGGACCCCTGTTCAAGGGGATCCTTGTGATTTTCCATTCATTGGGAACATAGGTACTCCCTTAATGGCTACCTTGAATCTTCTGGGATTCACTATAGGGCTACCGGTTTGGTTTTTTTCCACTCCAAATTCCTTGCATGCTCCTGATGCTTCTCAAGTAAGCACCTCACATCAAGAGCATTAGAATCCTATGCACGCTTCACCAGTAACATCTTCTCCTCCTCCTTCTACATCAAGTGGTGAAAGTAGTAATACTATTAACCAACAGTCTAAAAGGAATACACGGAGGAAGAATAGGAAGAAGATTCCAAAGCAAGGGGGCAGCCGCCCAGCCTCTGAAGGTCATAATGGGGGAACCTATCCAACCTATGGTGGTCATGTTGGGAGAAATCGTTCAGTCATTGGAAATCATACTGAACCTCACCACCCTATCTCTGGAAGTGATGCTGGGGGCACCCTCCCAGCCTCTGGAGGTCAAGATGGGAGCAAACTTTTAGTCAATGCAAATTGTACTGAAATCATGTATTCAGCCACTATTTCTCATGTTAAGGACACGTCATTGATCACCGCTGGTCATATTAATGACAAGTCACCAATTCTTGTGTGTCATACTGGAGACACTGAATCGGCCACTGTAAGTCATGCTAAGAATGTTGACATTGTCGACAAACCTTATAAACAGAAGCTTAAGTTCCCTTGTAAGTTTTGCGAGGGAGACAATCTTACTCACTGGTGCCCTGCTATTCCAGTGGTGCAGAGAGTGTGGTCCATAGTAAGGGAGATCACCTTTTTCACCGATGCCCTGCTATTCCAGAGGTACAGAGAGTGTGGTCCATGTCTGAAGGATCCTCTACTCCTGAACTGTCTATATATTCCCAACAACCTGCTAAACCTTTGGTTGACGAAGTGGTTGAACCAATGCAATCTTTGGTCAACCCCACTCTTCTTTTGGAGAGAGAAGTGATCAAATCGATGCAATCTTCGACCGATCCCATCAGTCCTTCTGAGACTGATGCACCTGTCCATGAAGTCTTCTGCATTACCAGTTCAGATGTCTTTGAAAATGGGGGCACTGCATCTATGCCGAGTGAACCCCTACCAAGCTCTGGTATCATTTCCTTTCATTGGAATAGTCTAACTAGGCCTCGTCTTCCTTCTGCTACACCTTTCCAGATAAAGGTTGATATTGGCAACCATGTGGTTCACCGATGCATTGTAGATGAAGGAGCCTCTATTAGTAACTTATCCCCTTATCCTTGGATAGATTTAGGTTTCCCTAACCTTGTTACGGCTGTTAATTGGCCGTTGACCTTCGACAAAATACTTAGTGAGCCATTGGGATTCCTCCCTTAGGTACTTGTTACTTTGGGTGGAAAAACAGTCTTAGTTGATTTTATGGTTTTAAAGGACCCTATGGATTTTGATATGATCCTCGGGCATGATTACATATATTCTATGCAGTTTGTGGTGTATACGCTCTTTCGTGTGATGCATTTTCCTCACAACAAAAGCATTGTCACCATCGATCTGCTTACATTTGTCGATCCCTCTTATTACCCAACTATAGACCAAGTATGTCCCCCGTCAGTAGGCACTACTATGTCACAATCAAATTATGTGTCATATTGTTCCTTGAGTCCAATTGCTACTGAGAACAAGCCTCTGAATTCATGCTTACCTTCTCAGGATTAGGTCTCGGAAATTGACCAGGTGATGAATCCATCTAAATGTTTAGACATGCATTCTATCTGGGATGGTACACTTCCTTCTAATGAAGTTTTCCTAGAGTCTATAATGCAGTCTTCCATTAATTTGGACATTGAGCCAAGAAATCTTCCACCTTTCCTTCGAGCTCATTAAAAACAGTAAGGAAGCACCGAGCATTCTTCCACCTTCACTTCGAGCTCGTTAAAAACAATAAGGAAGATACGAGCAATCTTCCACCTTTCCTTCAAGCTCGTTAAAAACAGTAAGGAAGTTACGAGCATTCTTCCACCTTTTCATCAAGCTTGTTAAAAATAGTAAGGAGGCTATGAGCATTTCTTCCATCTTGACTTCGAGCTCGTTAAAAATAGTATGGAAGTTATGAACATTTTTCTATCTCCTTTTTGCTCGTTAAAAATAGTAAGGACATCACGAGTTTACTTTTTCGGGCTTGTTAAAACTTTACGAAAAAGATCTTTATAAAGTTCTTTCACGCTCTTGTTTGACTCTTTAAATATGGCAATATTGCCGAGTATAGTTGTCATTTCAGACTTGTTAAAGGATTTGAAGTGACATCTGCCTAAGTATAAGTTTAACCCTTTTCTGGACTTTTGCGGATTACTTATGAAAAAGGAATACTCTAGTCATCCATAGCTAGAAGAGTTCTTCTTCCATTTTTTTACACTTTTTCGAGGGAGGAGACTAACTTTACGAAAAAGGATCTTCTGGAGCCTTCTATAGGGTTTTCAGGCTCTCGAAACATGAAAACACCAAGCGAGCACTCACCTACTCGGGCTCGATGTGAAATCCACGAGAGGGTAAATAGAGGATTGTTTAAGTTTTTCAGACTCTATAAACAGGAAAACACCAGCAAGCATTAACCTACTTGGGCTCGATATTAAAATCCACGAGTAGGTGAATGGAGTTATTGTTTAAGTTTTTCAGACTCCTTAAAATTGAAAACACTGGCAAGCAAGAACAAATTTCAGCTTGATATTAAAATCCAAAGATTAGTACTATAGAGTATTCTTCTATCTCTTCTTCGAACTCTGTAAACAATGAAGAAGGTCCTGAGTCCTCCTCCCATGGGCTCATTAAAATCTTTACATGATTGGATCTATTGAGTTTTCATTCTTTCTTGGACTCGTTAAAACAACAAGAAAGGTATTCTTTTATCTAAAAAGAATAAGGGATAAGAAGGGTATATCACATCTTACAGTTTCAAAGGAAGTTCAGTCAGTCCTATCCTTGAACACAACACCTATTTGAGTCTATAATTTCAGTTGGGTTTAGTTTTTGACCTTAGAGTGAACTTGATCTTTGTGTTGTTTACTCCCCCAGTTGGTTATTCTTCCAACCATATGGAGGGTCTGCTAATGTCTCCTACATTCTAGGCTTATATCATTTCCCCAACATGTTGAAAAATGCCTAATTCACTTTGTGTCATGCTCATTGTTCAAGGATACAACTTGTGTTGGCCATTTTGCAATTTACCTTGACCTCATGTGTCGGCCATCCTAGTCTCAATCATGTTACTTGTACTACTCCACACTAGCTCATACCATTTGAGTGTTCATCATGTTGGATGATGGAGGATGCCTTAAGTCCTCCCTTCCAACGGACTTCTTCCCATCGACATCAACTCATTTTGCTCTGGGAATGAACTTTAGAGTTTCGGTCAGTACCTTGGGGATTGCAGTCACTAGTGGCAATTTCCCTTGCTATTGAATTATGAGAATACATCAATGTCTCTTATTTGACAGGTTCCTCAAGTGTTCGATGTCAATTCCATTTATTCACACTTGTTGGATCATACTAGGTACCTTGGGCCCCATTATCATTATCAGTGGAAGCCCTCACATTTATTAATGGTATACATCAATGACCGGTAGTCAAACGATATCCTCCATGTTTGACTTTCAACTCATTTATTCACATGGTTAGGGTTTGTACCTTGGGTGTTTGGATGAAGACCTTGGGATTTTGATAGAATTACCTCATTATGTTATCACTGAAGCTGTGCAAGACTGAGCCTCACTCATTTTTTGGCTCTCCATAAGACATAGATCCAGTTTGTTGTTATGGCCATGATCTCTCATTTTGACATGGATCCACGCTTGTATTTCAGTGGCCATGATATATATACATCTCCTAGTTATGTATTGGAGATCATCTTGTATCATGCTACACATCTATACGATTTCAAGATTGTAATTGATCACTGACCTTGATCATTATTTCAGGTACTTTTGTGACTTGGTTCTGCGGTTTCTTGCTCCTCTATTGACTTGGAATTATAATGTATTTTGGCCATCGCTTTCCTTTGACCTCACACATTAGGGGGCATCTATTATAGGTCAAATATGCACTTCTCCATCCGTGATCACCTTTATTTGTCGATCACACAAAAGGACAACTGGGATTGAAGAGCATGATTGCCTTAGATGATGAATGGACTAGACTTACCCCTTTGCAGCTGACAAAACTCTCATTTTACCTACTTTTTGGGAAAAATGCTACCCTATAAGCATGATAGTAGCATTTTCCTGCTAAAATACTCTACTCCACTTCAGTAAAGTAGTGTTTTCCCTTAGAAATACTCTAGTTTGCTTCAATAGAGTAGCATACAGCTTGAGAAATCTTGCAAACGCTGGTTGTAAAGCAGGAAAGTTTCATATTGAATGCTACTCCACTTAAGAAAAGTAGCGTACACCTTAAAAAGTAATCAAAAATATATTAATTTGATGAATTGGGATTAGTTGAAGTTGGTTTTGCAACTTCCCCAACCTCCCAATCAAACTACCTCTCGATCCAAACTGCCTACCTTGTCCCATAAATACAAGGGGGATAGAAGAGAGAAACTAGACTCAAACTAGTTAGACTCACAAAAGGAGGAGAAACTATGCATTAAGGGTTGTTATGCTCAGGAATTCCAAAGTTAGTGTGAAGAGAAGTAGCCCAGGATCCAGTTGCACAAGCACTCTAAACGATCAGGTATAATTGTACTGATTATTTGCTTTTGACAATAAAGGTTGAAATGCCCTTCCCGTTCCAATCAAATGCCGAATGGATTGCATGTTTGTTTGGATTAAATGCTTGGTTGTATTTGATGTCTAAATTGTATTTCAATTTCATCATTGTTATATCAGTCAAGATACACTGAGGAAGGTATCTTTGTATTGCAAGTTCGTCAAATGGAAGATCAATTGAAGGAGCAAGGGAAAGCTAGGATCAAACGTCATTAATAAGGTATGCCTTCATAAACCTTGATCTCTTTCCTTTTGTAGAATCCTATGTGATATGATCTATGCATTTACCTGTCACCCCAGAAGTTGGTAGTGTCCCTCTCCTTGCTATAGGGTATATTTCTCGAACAACAGCGGGGACACTTTCCCTGGCGCAATTGAGGGCTGCTATAAGGAGCAGGTTAGCTCTTTTTTTAATGAGTTTTCAATGATCACTTGAGAAATTGTAAAGTAATTTTAAAGTAGTTATGTATGACTTAAACTTTTATTTCAATGTATATTTATTTAGAGTGGAGACGCCTACATGGGAGAATGTACGATCTCCCAACCTAGACACAGCAATGGAAGCTACAACTGAAATTGCAACACCTCACATGAAGGTATTTTCAGTACCTCACAAAATATTGTTATTACTTATGGCATTTATTTTATTTATGTATTTATATTTATGGCATGCATGATGATAGTTCATACAATATTTTTGAATATTTTTATTACCTAAATAATTACTTGTTTAATATGTTCATAACGTGCATGCATTTTGATGTCCACAGGTATGCCCAGACTATGATTACCAGCCATCTACTCCAAGGATCGACATGTCACCATATACATAGGTACAATGTGTAGTTAAAACAATGCTTTTAATTTGAATTGTTATGACTTACTATGGTTTAATTTTTTCTAATAAATTATGATATTACAAATGTATATGCAAGCTCCATCAACAGCTGCAAGTGATACTGTTTCATCTTCCCACTTTACTCCCATATTTCCACCCTCTCCCATGAGTCTCCCCCCTCACTTCCATCCATACCCCTCCCTCTATCAACCCCCTCCCTTCCATCTAGCCTCCCCTCTCCATCCACACTCCCCCCTTAGTTGATAATTCCCCCTCCATCCAGCCTCCCCCATTCATCCACACCCCTCCCATCTATACATCATCCCCCATTCATCCATGCTCCCCCCGTCTATCCATCCTCACCTATTCGTCCATGCCCCCCCTTGTATACATCCTCCTCCCTCTATTCAGGACAACTGTCCCATTCACTATCCCTCAAAATCCCCCTATCCCTTTTGGGTTGATACCCACTATCGTACAACTGGTAGGGGTTCATCGTCCACGACGTCCTCCTCCATCCCATACCACCATGCCCTCTTCCACCATATCTTCTTCAGTTCCCACCACTACTATGGAAAATACTCTTCCAGTATCCATTGATGTATCTACAATGGCGGCACCCGTAGTTGCTGCAACTACATATGTGCCCCCTCCCCCATTACTACATCGAAGTAGGTTGTCCACACAACTTATCCACCTGCTAGCCCTAAAGCCCAGTCATGTCCATTATTAGAGGTGTTCACGGTGAGAATCAAGTTAATTTATGAAAATATTTTGATGCATTAACAAAAATTAATTTAAGAAATTATTATTTTTTAATGAAATGATCATAGTAATTATTGTAGGGTGGCATTGCTGAGAGGCTCAGTAGATTGAGGACACCGTCCTCATGTTTGCCACTCCCATCAATAGTCATTTATTTAAGATTTGAATTCTACATTCATTTTATAAATGTGGTAAATGTTACAAATGTTTGAAAATGATGGTATCTTATATCATTTTTTTTAGAGCCTAGAGAGACGATCTACTCCTAGATGGAAGCAGGCCCGCGATACCACTAGCTCCAAGAAGAGGAAGACCCATTTCAGAGATGCACCTGGGAATACAATGCTTAACATACCATGTTATGTGCATTAGCCACAATGTGGCACTTTTGGGAACCAGTTGCCATTACTTGGTATCTACGACACAAGTTGCCATGTATTTTGGATACATGACATGAGTTGTCGGACTTTGTATAGGGCATGAGTTGCCATCGTGTGTACATTGGGAACCATTTTCCACTATTTTCCATAAAATTTATATGTTTGGACAAGTTTTGTAACTTTGATGTACATGGATTTTCAGTTATGTGATTTATATCCATGTTTTCTATATTTGTATCTTGTTGTCTCTTGTTGTGTGTAGTTTCCTAATAAACAACATCATGCTTTTAAAACAAATGGTTGAGTTTTAATGGATTTTGCTATGATTTCCTTCGTTTAGGTTTAAGTGTGACTTTAGATTTAGAATTGAGATAATGAATATTATTTCAATTGGTTTATATTATGAAATGTATTTTGATCATAAAATATCATTCTAATAAGATCCAACTAGTTTGCATACATCACAATGCAAGGATGAAAGTTCGATGGTAAAATTCAACACATTGAGTAGTTATTGGAGAAATTTTATGGGGCCCTTGATATTATGACTAAGGAGATACTTGACCTTTTCCTATACCTTATTATTTTGAATAGTTTTTCTAAAGTATTTTCATTGCATATGAAATTGTTGTGTAACTTTGAATGATAATGGTGATCTTCCCAAATACCAAAAGGTTCCTTATGTTTGTTGAAAATGTGATCTCGATCTCTTGATGGAGAGCATTTAATTCTATACTTTATTGTTTGAAGCATTCCCTAGACCCCATGATATTTTTATTTATTGAGTTCTCTTTGGATCAATGAAGGATCCCCCTTGTCTACCTACCTCCCCTATTCATCCCCCTTGTGTTCCAACCACCCCTAGACACCCCCCTTGTGTACCTACCACCTGTATTCATTTACACACAAACACACACAATTTAGATGCACATAATTATATTTGCACACATATTAAAGATGCACAAGTACATATATATTTACACTACAAAAACCTACACACATAAAAATATTTATACAGAAACATACAAAAAATAAATGCACATAGGAAAATATCTATGCACATATACAGTAAATTTACAAAACATTGCACAAAGAAAACCATACAAATATTAGTATAAAATAACAAACAACATCATCTTGTTAAACACAATTACACAATTACACAATTAGTCTTTACAATCTTCAATAGCTCCAACCTAGAGTGATTGCAAAAAAATGTGGTGGGAAATGCTATGATTGGTAATAAATTTTATCATTTTCTTGCCTCTCTTGCATCATGCACCAAAAGGTTCAGTGGGTGAACCAAACACCCTGACCAAAATATGTTGGGATACTTATCCTCAATGATTGCTCCTGCTGCCTTACAATTAGTGTTGATGTATATGTAACTTCAGAATGTATTTCATATATTGTACTCCTATAGAGATGGTATTATTCCTCTATACAGAAGTGTTTGTATTCCTATAGAGATGTTATTATTCATCTATACGGAAGTGTCGGCATTTATATTGTAAGTGTTGTAACTTATACTTGATGGGTTATTAGACCACCTTGTTGGGGTCAGCCCTGTATAAGTGATGTGGGTCGAAGGGTTATTAGACCACCCTATTGGGTGTCGGCCTAGTCAGCATTATGTTATGTGGTTAAGTTAAGGCCGACCTAGTAAAGGTTATTAGGCAAGTCAAGTCAAGTATAAATAGGGTGTGGGAGGCACTCTATATCATCATTCTATTCTCTCTCACACTCTCAGAAGAGTGGCGCACTTGTGGAGGAGGAGAAGATGCTGCTAGGAGATGTTTATCTCTTATGCTTGGGTTGTATCATTGCTCTATCTATCCTTGAGGAAGTTATTGGGGTTTTTCACCTTTATGGTTTTCCCCAAGTAAACTCTGTGTCTCTTGTGTGCTTGCATTATTGTGTCCATGATTGATATGCTGTAGATATGTTGTACATGTTGTTATCTCAGTTAAGATCCTAGATTAGATTGAAGTAAATTCTGAAAAATTAACATGGTATTAGAGCTATCCTGAAAGAAGGCATGGTATGGCATGTATGACACTTGTTGCAATTGCGAAGCTGGGGCTTGATATAACAAAAACCAGTCATCATAGAAATTTTGCTATAAATAAATTTAGGCAAGGTTTTAGGGTTTGAAAATCATACAGGGCAAAGCTAAGATCCCCATGTACCATTTGTCCAAAGGACAACCTCTAATTCGTTGTACTTTGTGAGTTATGATCTGTACAATACAGGGTTCCTGCCTCTTCCATATCTCAGTCATAAACATGTGACCTTGGAAAATAGGTCATAACTTGGGATAGCAAGCTCCAAATGAAATTTCGTAAAAAGTGACAAGTAGTGCATGTATGCTACTTTCTCAGGTAACTTTTTCAGAGGCCGAAACTGAACCAGTGACACATGGCATGCCATACATGTTTTCTCTCCTATTTTATCCCATAAATAGGTCATGTTGCGACACTTGGCATAAATATCTCTCAGAGAATCCATTTGAGGTCAGACCTACTGGGTTGGAAAGATGATAGGTCAGGCTATCTCAAGAAAAATTTTCAGACACTGTGGATTGAAAAGTTCAGAGGTACACTAGAATCAATCAGGTACATATTTCTGTCAAAATAGAATTATTTTTTAGCACCTTCATTCATGGCTTCCAGAATTTAGGGTTTCAGAGAAATTTGGAATTTTTGTAATTGGAGACTATGGCTGAATGATACTCATCAAAATTGAAATTTAGAGACCAAGATTAGAATTTTTGGTTGGGCAGAAGGTCGGGCTTGATCAGACCCTAGTTCGGGACTTTGATCAGAAAAGTGGAAAATTAGGGCTTCTGCAAAAATGGAAATTTTTGAAATCTGTGACCACGGCTGGAAGCTCCTCAGAAAAATAGAAGCTTAGAGCTTTGGATGGAACCTTTTGATTGGGCAGAAGGGTGGGATTTATCAAACCCTATTTTTGGGTCATGTCTAGTGAATCCGGAAGTTTCAAAGGAAAATTTGAGGGGTGAAACATTGCAGTTTTCAAATTATGAGTATGCCAATTTGATCAGCTCATCAAGGCACATATTTATATCCTTTTGGAAGTTTGAAATTCAAAGTTTGAATTTTTAGGGTTTCTCTGAAAAACTCTAATCCATCTCCAGATCCAGTTCCTGCAAATCAAGTGGATTGGGTTAATCCTAGAAGAGAATGGATTGGTCACCTGCATAAGTGAAGAAGTTCCTATTTCAGAGGGAGATGAGGCTAAGGCCTTACATAAGAAGATTACAAGCAATCTCGACAGGTATGACTCATCCAGGTATGTTTCGATATTTGTTCATGATTAAGTTTATGGTATGTTTGTCTTCATGTTATTACGGTTAGTACAATCTTGATTAAATTTAGACTTGTTGTATCACCTTAATAAAATTATGAATGCATGATAGAAGATATTCATTGATTAGGGTATTGACACTTATGATTGTAGTAATGCATTATGGTGTTGTATGAGGTTTATGTTGTCCACTAACATGAAAGGTACACCAAGAAAGACAAATCATGTTCTAGTTCAAGGACATATGATCATGATGACATGAAGACAAAGATTCATCCATTGTCATGGATCACTTAGAAGATCTATTTGCGAGGTATGTATAACTTGGTTCTATAATGGTTAAGCTATGAGATATGTAGGTTACTAGCACAAGTCATTGAAGAGAAAAAGAATACATCATGTGGGTATGTTAGACATAACTAGTTAACATACCAATCCAGGTATGTTTTTCCTATATCAAGTTAGAATACTACCTTGTGTTAGGATCCCTTATATAAGTATACTTGGTATGATTGATTATGTTTATTCATAAAGTTAGAAATGTAAGTAATCAAGGGTTTATGCATTTTATGTCTCTTATCTTGATTGATGATTTAACTAACAAGAAGAGTCCTATGATCAAATAAGAATATGCATGAGTAAAAGAAGACTTCCCTGAAACCTTGAATACTAATGTTTATTATATGTGTTTGAAATGATCATGACTATACATGTTTAAGATTATTGTGTATTGATAGTATTAAGATTATACTAATGAATGTGTGTTTATGTATGAGACCTGGAGGATAACACAATGATGATACTAATAAGAATGCATAGTCATGGATATAAGTTCAAGGACAGGTAATCCAGGAAGCAAAGATCAAGAGGGAGCACACTCCAGTTGTTCCTGCAAGGAAGCAAAGATCAAGAGGGAGCACACTCCAGTTGTTCCTACAAGGAAGCAAAGATCAAGAGGGAGCACACTCCAGTTGCTCCTGCAAGGAAGCAAAGATCAAGAAGGAGCACACTTCAGTAGTTTCTGCAAGGATGCAGATACTCAGAGGGAGTGGACAACTTCTCACAATCCACATTAGAATGGAGTTGCAGAAAAGAAGCAAAGACTTAGAGGGAGTCAACCCAACAAACAAACAAAGATAAGTATTTGAATTATCATTCCTTGTATATTTTATTGTTTAAATAATATTGTTCAATAACGTATATACTCATGTTCCTAGAATTAGTTTGTGTATTATGCATATTTGAATAGTTGCATTGATGAACAATATACTACTAATATACATGGGTAAGTGGCCTAAGGCACTGTACAACATTCCATTGCTACTTATCTAGAATGAAACCTCTTTGTTGACATGTTGGGAGTTGTGCACACTCTTGACAATGTTCTGGTAGAGATTGGAAGGCATATAGAAAGTTATGGGATATGGATAAATGTTGTATTGAAGCATTGGCTAAGATAATTGCATGACTGTATGATATATTTCTTTACGTGTAAGAATTTGTTCTGAAAACTATGAGATGTTTTCTAATCATGCAATTTAACTTGTTGTGTAGGAAAGATCATATACCATCACCTACAAAAGAAGGACTAAAACATTTGTTCAGCAACAAAGTTATCTATTGAAAATATTGAAGATAAAGTTCCCAGGATCTGGGAAGAATGCGATGATCGAGGAGTACTAGTCGATCATGAAGATGTTTGGGATGCAGTCCCAAGACTTGAAGGGGATTCTGTAGTGACTTCCAAGAGGATCTACAAGATCAAGCATGCTGCAGGTGGTATCATAGAGACTTTTGCTCCTGTAGCCAGATACACTTCCATTAGATCCATATTTGCTCTGGCTGCACTGATGAAATGGAAGATACACCAGATGGATTTCAAGACAGCTTTCTTGAATGGTGTAGTTGAAGAAGAAGTGTATGTGGAGCAGCCACTTGGTTCTGAGACACATGACAGGGAGTCATATATGTGAAGAACTTGGTATGGTAGGATAGACAACTTTCTATCTAGTTTGGGCTTTACCAAGAGTAAAGAGGATTCCAACCTTTACTACAAGGTTGAGGAAGGCAATCCAGTGATACTACTTCTATATGTGGATGATCAGTTTGTAATAGGTGAAGATAGATTGATTGCTGACATGTAGCGGAAGCTTGCTGCCGAGTTCAAGATGAAGAACTTGTGGATGATGCACTATTTTCTAGGTATGGAGGTGTGGCAGAGTGTAGATGGAATCTTCCTTGGACAAGGGAAGTATGCAGTAGAGATCCTGAAGAGGTTCAGGATGATGGACTGCAAGGCCATGGCCACACCTATGGCATCAAACCTGAAGCTTCTATGTGATGCTTCATCTGAGCCGGTTGATATCACTATGTATCATCAGATGATTGGGTCCTTGATGTACCTGACGAACACGAGACCAAATATTTGCTTTGCAGTGAACACATTGAGCCAGTTCCTGATGGATCTGAGGAGTGTTCACCTAGTTGCTGTAAAGCATATTCTGAGGTACCTGAAGGGTATAGTTGATTATGGGCTCAAGTATGAAGCGAATCAAAATTTTAACCTGCAAGGTTATGTTGATTCAGATTGGGCAGGCAATGCTGCAGATAGGAAGAACACATCTGGGTGCTGCTTCAGTATAGGATCAGGTGTGATCTCTTGGTTTAGCAGGAAGCAGTCCTACGTAGCACTGAGTACAGCTGAGGTAGAGTATGTTGCAGCCTGTTCGGCTAGTTGTGAGGCAGTATGGCTTCGGAAGCTACTGTATGAGTTATTTGATCTCTCGTTAGATGCTACTAGTATCTTCTGTGATAACCAGAGTTGTGTGAAGCTGTCTGAGAACCCAGTGTTTCATGACAGGTCAAAATGCATAGAGATCAAATATCAACATATCAGGTATATGGCGCAGAGAGGAGCTGTGAAGCTCCTGTATGTTGCGATAGATGAGCAGATTGCAGATGTGTTGACAAAGCCACTAGCCGGAGTGAAGTTTGAGTACTTCAGAGAGAGGCTTGGTTTTCTTCGGATCGACAACACTTCGAGGAAGAAGTGATGGAGACACTTTCTATAGCCATTCCTATCATGGTGGAAGGGGGATCCTTCACATGGATATGGATGTAAGCGCTGGATGATGAGCATCAGGATGATGTTCTAGTTTCTACTCTGTATGATTAGTTGGATCATTTATGTACGTATGCATCATGTTGGATGCTAGATATGATCAGTTGGATCATTTATGTATGTACACATCATGTTGGATGTTGGATATGATCATTTGGATCATTTATGTATGTATGCATCATGTTGGATGCTTGGACCATGTATCTGTATATGTATCAGGTATGATCAGGTAGATCATGTATGTTGATGGATACATTGTGTGGATCATGTATCTATGTATGTATCAGGTAGATACATTGTATATGATGATATGTATCAGGTAGATACTTAGTATGCATTAGGTGGATGCATTGTATGATCAGGATGATCATGGATGACGAGCTTCTCCAGATGACATGCATCAGGACAATGCAGTGATGATGATCAGGATGATCATGTGTACATCAGGATGATGTATGGTTTGTATCAGGATGATACTTTGTGGTCGTGGATCAGGTTGTGCAGATGAGCATGTCTGGGAGATCCTATAGGTCGGAGTTGTGTACCCGTAATAGCTTGGGATGCTCTTTCGAGACATTACTCTGGGAGGACATGTAATTTGTGCCCTAGGAGATCTTCAGGTCAGAGTTGTGTACCCGTAACATCCTTAGATGCTCTTGCAAGGTTTTGTCCTGTGGCATGTAATTTGCTCCTGGGAGATCTGGATAGGATGAAAAAGGCCTCTCAGATGCTTCAGCTAGGTTTTTCCATGACCACATGTAATTTGCTCCTAGGAGATCTGGATAGGATGAAAAAGGCCTCAGATGCTTCATCCAGGTTTTGTGGTGAGACCACATGTAATGTGCTCCTGGGAGATCCGATAGGTAGAGTTGTGTGCTCGTAATAGCTTGGGATGTTTAAGTTAGGTTTTGTGGTGAGATCACATGTAATGTGCTCTTGGGATATCAGACAGGTAGAGTTGTGTGCTTGTAATAGCCTAGGATGCTTCAGCCAGGTTTTGCGATGGGTCACATGTAATGTGCTCCTAGGAGATCTGACAGGTAGAGCTGTGTGTTCGTAACAGCCTGGGATGCTACCACCAGGTTTTTTGACGCACATAATAAGTCCTGAGGATTCCATAGTATGGCCAGTGATGATGAAGACTGGAGGTCATGGGCCTACATCTAGTATGAAAAAGGACTTGCCCTGTAGAACTTCCTATGACGAGTAGATTCAGAGATTGATTGAGATAGCAGTAGCAGTGACGATGACAATGACTCGATGACGATGATCAAGTGACGATGATCTAGAGAAGAAGACTTGTGCTAGAAGACCTGTGTCAAGAAATACCTTCCTAGTTAAGAGGGAGTGTTGATGTATATGTAACTTTAAAATGTATTTCATATATTGCACTCCTATAGAGATGGTATTATTCCTTTATACAGAAGTGTTTGTATTCCTATAGAGATGTTATTATTCCTCTATACAGAAGTGCCGTCATTTATATTGTAAGTGTCGTAACTTCTACTTGATGGGTTATTAGACCACCTTGTTGGGGTCGGCCCTGTATAAGTCATGTGGGTCGAAGGGTTATTAGACCACCCTATTGGCGGTCGGCCATGTGGGGTAAAGGGTTATTAGACCACCCTATTGGGTGTCGGCCCAATCAGCATTATGTTATGTAGTTAAGTTAAGGATGACCTAGTAAAGGTTATTAGGCAAGTCAAGTCAAGTATAAATAGAGTGCAAGAGGCACTCTATATTATCATTCTATTCTCTCTCAAACTCTCGGAAGAGTGGCGCACTTGTGGAGGAGGAGAAGCTACTGCTAGGAGATGTCTATCTCTTATGCTTGGGTTGTATCATTGCTCTATTTATCTTTGAGGAATTTATTGGGGTTTTTCACCTTTATGGTTTTCCCCAAGTAAACTCTGTGTCTCTTGTGTGCTTGCATTATTGTGTCCATGATTGATATGATGTAGATATGCTGTACTTATTGTTCTCTTAGTTAAGATCCTAGATCAGATTGAAGTGAATTCTGAAAATTTAACAATTAGCAGCATTATCAGTGATGACTTGGACCAATCATTTGTAAACTTTCCAAGAGCACTATTGATCTTGGCCCTTTCCTTGTCAAGTCCAACGGTTCTATCTTTGTCATACCCAACGCTCCTGTATCCTTTATGGGAACCATTGATGGCTTGTACCATTTCATGTCAAGAAGGTGAGCAAAGAACATTGAATGGCACACCACATGTGTAGAGAAACCTGTAAACTTTTGAATCCACATCATATCTACAACCAAGGGCAAGGAAATATCATAATATTCTTCGCATAGTCGAGAATACAGGAGAGGATCCAAATGGAGTCGATGATCATCCACTACCAAACATTCTATTTAAGTGAGAGGATTTAGACTCAACCCTTGATCTATTGGAAGTGTTTTGAGTGGCCTCTTCTTCCATATTGTATTTGCTATGATTGGTAATAAATTTTATCATTTTCTTACATCTCTTGTATCATGCACCAAAAGGTTCAATGTGTGAACCAAACACCCTGACCGAAATATGTTGGGATAATTATCGTCAATGATTTCTCCTACTGCCTTAGAATTAGCAGCATTATCAGTGATGACTTGGACCAATCATTTATAAACTTTCCAAGAGAACTATTGATTTTGGCCATTTCCCTATCAAGTCCCACAGTTTTGGATTTGTCATACCCAAGGCTTATGTATCCTTTATGGGCACCATTGATGGATTGTACCATTTCATGCCAATAAGATGAGCAAATAACATTGAATGGCACACCACATGCATAGATAAAACTATAAAATTTTGAATCTGCATCATCTCTATAACCAATGTCAAGGAAATACGATAATATTCTTTGCATAGTCGAGAATCTAGGAGAGGATCCCAATGGAGTTGATGATGATTAACTACCAAACATTCTATTTGAGTGAGAGGATTCAGATTCAACCCTTGATTTCTTGGAAGTGTTTTGAGTGGCCTCTTCTTCCATCTTCTATTTGTTTCTCTCTTTAGTTGGCACTATGTCATAGTTTTTGACACCAATAGCCTTACCGTGATCACATGGCATAATCCCACAGAAATTATTTCTCACCCCAGTATATGAACCAGTGTAAGTATTAGTGAAATGGGGGCATATAAACTTTGTGGTTCCACCCCCTCTCCCTCCCCCAAGCCTTGTCACATACTTCCACAAAGGTGTTGTGTCTTTTTTTTTTGCCTCTCATCACTCTTAAGCTCATCATTATCATCGCCCACTTCCCCTTCCTCCTATTCTCCACGGTATGTGTCACTCTCTACCTCTTCCCCTTCATCACTTCCACCACCATATTTACTTCCCAACACCATCATAATGAGAAGAAGTGGAACAAAAATCCAAAACCACAAACCCATCATGTTTCTTGAATCAAGATGAGAATCACTTGTTTCCTGCAATAGAATGATGGAGAAGAAGAAATTGGAAAGAGTAGGAGAAGAGAACATTGCAAGGTTTAAAATTTTTAACATAGTGAAATATTTTTTCAAAAACAAATAAAGAGTGGGGTTTTGAGCTTACCTATTTAGCTTTCCAATGGCAGTTGAATGTATTTATGGAAGCCTTCAATCTACCTTCCAAGCTCCCACAAATTTTCTCTCAAACAACTAGAAAACATACTCAAGAACCCTAGCAAAGAGAAGCGAAGTGCATGAAATGAGAAATAGAATGGGAGGAAATGAGTGAAAGAGTGTTTATATCCCGACGACTCAAGGGGGTAATTTCTGATTTGATAACTCCAAGGCATGTGTGGCCATTGTCAACACCTCCACACTGGCCATATGCACATGTGGGAGCTGACGAAACCCCCTTCCGCTCGCTGGTTTGGGTTCTGTGTCCCCGAAGAAAATCCTCAAAGCGCCCCTGAATGGCCACAGGGTGCCTGGAAAAAATTTCCTTATCACCAAAACCATGACTTTGATCGCTAAGTCATCAATTCTGATGGATTTGGGATGTCATTTTTCAGCTGTGGGACCCCCCACACCATGCCTCAAATGCCCGGAAATGGTTCTATTGTGCCATATATGGAACTAGGGTTTTTCTTAGTGAAGGCTATGCCAATTTTGCTCAAGGGAGTCACTTTTTATCTGACGGCTCTCAGGCATGCATGACCATCATGAAAAAATACACACTCATCATATACATGTGTGGGAGATGATGAAACACAAGTCCGCTCGTCGGTTGGGGTTCTGTGCCCCTAGAGAAAATCCTCAAGATGTCCCTGAATGGCCACGGGGTGCCTAGAAAATATTCATGTAGCATTAAAACTGTGACTCCGATCATGAAGACATTGATTCTGATGGATTCGGGACACCATGTTTTAGTTCCCCCCCCCCCACACCCTTCCTCAAATGTAGGGAAACGGTGCTATTGTTCCATATCCAGAACTAGGGTTTTTTTCAATGAAGGCCATGCCAATTTTGCTCAAGGGGGTCATTTCTGATCCGATAGCTAACGGGAATGCATGGCCATCGTGATCACTTGCACAATGGACATATGCAGGCGTGGGATATGACATAACACAAGTCCGCTCACCGGTTTGGGTTCTGTTCCCCTGGAGCAAATCTTCAAAGTGTCCCTGAATGACCATAGGGTGCCTAAAAAAAATTCCTATAGCAAAAAAACCATAACTCTAATTGAGAATACGTTGATTCCGATGGATTTGGGACGCCAAGTTTTAGCTAGGGGAACCCCCATACAGTGCCTCCAACACACAGAAAAAATGCTATTGTGCCATCTCCAGAACTAGGGTTTTACTTAGTGAAAGCCATTCCAATTTTGAAAAAGGGGGTGAATTCTCATCTGAATGCTCCTAGGCATGGATGGCCATCGTGAACACATATGAAATGGAAATATGGATGTGTGAGAGATAATGGAACCAAATTTCACTTGTCGATTTGGGTTTCGTGGCCCCAAAGAAAATCCTCAAAGTGTCCCTGAATGGCCACATGGTGCGTGACAAAAATTCCCATAGCACCAAAACTGCAACTTCAATAGGGAAGCTATTGATTCCAATGGATTCAAGATGTCAGGCTTCAACTAGGAGACCCCCCACACCATTTCTCCAATGACCGAAAACGATGCTATTGTTCCATCTCTGGAACTAGGGTTTTGCTTAGTGAAGGCCATTCCAATTTTGCAAAAGGGGGTCAATTCTCATCCAAACACTCCCGAGCATGAATGCTCATCATGAACGCATCCACAATGGTAATTTGCATGTGTGGGAGTGGAAGGAACCCAATACTAATTGGTTTGAGTTCTGTGTCCCCAGAGCAAATCCTCAAAGTGTCCTTGAATGGCCATGGGATGCCTGACAAATATGCCTATAGCACCAAACCCATGACTCTGATCGAAAATCCATCAATTCTGATGGATTTGAGATGTTGGGTTCTATCTTGGTCCCCCTCCCTCCCAACCATGCCTCCAAATCTTAGAAGTAGTGCTCTTGTTGTGCAAGAAAATACCTTATAGTGGGGAGATGACACTACCAACTTGTGTGGGGTGAAAGGTAAATACATTCATGTTTTGCATTAGTTACTACAAATGGAAAGAGGTTAAGATTTCGAAAGTTGTACCTTTTTAGCGATGGCTGATAGTAGATTTCGCTTGATATTATGCAATGATGAACCTGTAAAACAAAGTTAACCTTCCTCAGCATATATTGACTGTAATAAATATGATGAAAATCAGAAATAACTTAACATCAACTACAATGAAATATACAATCCAACAAACATTCAATCACATATACATTCAATTGGGATGGGAAGGGTATTTCACCTTTTATTGTCAAAGAAATGTAGATAAGTACAGATATACCTGATTTGTCCAGAAACTTTTGCAACCAAGTCCTAGGTTCCTGCTCCTCACAATGACTTGGGAATTCCTCCAGCATAACAACAGCTTATCATTCCTTCTAGGTCCCTCTCTCATGGCTTCCCCTTGTATTTATGGGACAAGGTAGGAAGTTGAAAACGAGAGGTGGTTGAATTGGGAGGTTGGGGAAGTTGCAGAACCAACTTCAACTAATCCCAATTCGTAATCTTAATATATTTTTTCATTTCATCTTAAGATGTGTGTGTGTTTCATACAAGTAGACTAGCGCACAGTATGCAACTTTTGCACTTGACAACTAGCGTTTGAAACATTTTGGAGGATGTGTGCAGGTTGTCTTCAATAAGACCAGCATTCAGAATGCTAGATCACTATGGAAATAGTAGCGCACATGTCATGAAAACTGTAGAAAAAATAATATTTTCAGCTGGAGAGTGTAGTCTCAGCAATAACCTATCCAGGGTCAACCTAGCTCTTCCATCCATAGTGTCCTTTTGTATGATCAACAAATCAATGTGATCACGGATGGAGAAGTGTAGATTTGACCTATAACAGATGCCCCCTAATGTGTGAGGTCAGATGGAAATGAAGGCCGAAATACATTATAATTCCAAGTCAGAGGAGGAGAATGAAACTGCAGAACCAAGTCACAAAAGTACCTGAAAACAGTGATCAAGGTTAGCATGCAATTATGATTTTGACATCATATAGATGTTCGGTGTGATACAACATGATATCCAATACATAAATCGAAGATGTATATATATCATGGCCACTAAAACAAAAGTGTGGATCCATGAAATAGATAAGAGATCATAGCCATAACAACAAGCTGGATCTATGTCTCATAAAAATCCAAAATGAGTCAGTCTCAGTCTTGCGCAGCTTGGGGGATAACATAAATATGGTGATGATATCAAAATCCCAAGGTATTCATCTAAACAACCCAAGGTACAAACCCTAACCATGTGAATAAATGAGTTGGATTCGAATGTGGGGGGTATCGTTTGATTACCGATCATTGATGTATATCGTTAACAAATGCGAGGGCTTCCATCGATAATGATAATGGGGTGCAAGGTACCTAGTATGTTCCAACAAGTGTGAATAAATGGACTTGAAGTCGAACATCTGAGGAACCTGTCGAATAAGAGACATTGATGTATTCTCATTTATTCAACAACGAGGGAAACTTCCACTAATGACTACATATCCCAAGGTACTAACCAAAAATCTAAACTTCATTCCCAGAGTATAATGAGTTGAAGTCGATAGGAAGAAGTCCGCTGGAAGGAAGGCCTTAATGCATCCTCTATCATCCAACACGGGGAACACTCAAAGGTATGAGAAGATTTGGAGTAGGACACGTAACAAGATGAAACAAATGACAACAGGATGGCCGACACATGAAATCAAGGTAAACTACAAAATGGCTAACATAGGTTGTATCCTTGAATAGTGAGCATGACACAAAGTGACCTAGGAAGCTTTAACATGAGGGGAAAGTGATATAAACCTCCAATGTAGGTGAAATTAGAAGACTCTCCATATGATTGGAAGAATAGCCAATCGGGGGAGTAAAAACTCAGAGATTAGGTTCACCCTAAGGTCAAAAACTAAAACCCAACTTAATGATGGACTCAAATAGGTGCTATGTTCAAGGACATGACTGACTAAACTGCCTTTGAAACTTAAAAGATGTGGCTATACCCTTCTCTTCCCTTATTCTTTTTGGTAAAAGAATGTCCTTGTTATTTTAATGAGTCCAAGAAAGCAAACTCAATAATCCCAACCATGTAAAAATTTTAACGAGCTTATGAGAGGAAGACTCAGGACCTTCTTCATTGTTTACAGAGTTCGAAGAAGAGATAGAAGAATACTCTATAATACTGATCTCTGGATTTTAATATCGAGCCAAGATCTGTTCTTGCTCACTGGTGTTTTCAATTTTAGGGAGTCTGAAAAACTTAAACAATAACTCCATACACCTACCCCTGGATTCTAGTATCAAGCCTAGGTTGGTATATGCTCATCGGTGTTTTCTTGTTTATAGAGTTTGAAAAACTTAAACAATCCTCTATTTACCCTCTCGTGGATTTCACATTGAGCCTAAGTAGGTGAATGCTCGCTTGGTATGTTCATGTTTTGCGAGTTTGAAAACCCTAAAGAAGGCTCCAAAAGTCCTTTTTTGTAAGTTAGTCTCCTCCCCCTAAAAAAGTGTAAAACGATGAGAGAAGAACTCTTCTAGCCATGGATGACTAGAGTATTCCTTTTTTGTAAGTAATCTGCAAAAGTTCAGAAAAGGTTAAAATTATACTTAAGCGGATGTTCCTTCACATCCTTTAACGAGTTTGAAGAGAACAAGCAAACTTGGCAATCTTGTTTGTTTTTGAAAAGTCAAAACAAGGGCTTAAAATGACTTAAAACAGCTTTAGGAATCGTAAGTTCATGACCTGCTAGGTAATGAAATCTCGACAACCAAGTTGGTAACCAGGACAAATTTTCTCAAATGAAAAAATATTGAAACAATATTGTACCTATACTAATCTTGTCAATGAAGAAAAAAAGCCTTAATAGTTCGATGTTGAAATTATAGTGATAATTCAAAATATATAGTTAGTCTAATCCATAAAAAAATTGAAAATATTAATGAATTAAAATAACAAAATGAAACTATACCCTTTTTTGGAAAAGTGGGTAAAAATTAAAAAGCAATTTCTATAAATAGTTTCATTTTGGAAAATCAAATATCACAATTTGAAGATTAGGACAAAAGTGGAGAAAGAACCTTAAGCTACCTTTGCTTGTTGTGGTCGAACCGGGTCACCAATCTGAAATACGCTTTCACCAAGTAAGTAGTCTCATCCTTAGCTTGTATTTACATATAAAGTTTTTCAATTTTGGTGGTCAAAATCATTTTTTAGCAAAATTTTAAATACGTTTCTATGCGAGCGTTGGTTTGCTTGCAAGAAACTAGCGCACTTCACAAAAGTGTGCTAGTATGCCTGTAAGACAATAATGTTCGGGATGCTACTATCTATGATAGATAGTAGCGTTCACCACAAAAAATAGGGAAAAAAATTACAAATGACCAACATTTGATGGTTTAATGGCAAGGTGATGCTCATATGGCGTGAAAGGGAACATGAGGATATGGATCGAGAACCTTTACAACATCCATTAAACTTGCATGCATTGCGAAGATGTGGTTTGTTGAAATTTTATAGAATGGTCAACATGCAGGAAAAAATCTGCTTGCTTGAGAGGCTTGTTCAGTATTGGGATGCCAATGCATTGCTATTCAATCTCCAAGGGGAGATATTGGAATTAACGGTTGATGAAATCTATTTCATCACAGGTCTCTCCCGAAGGGGAGATATAGTGAATCTCAAAGGGTCCTCTCGAAATGTGGGTTCCCTATCCGTGCAAGACTACATCAATACCTATTGTGTAGCGGGTAGAGAAAAAATCGGCAGCCAAGTCCTTATTTCGACTGTTGCAAGCTTCCCACTCAAGGTAATCTTGAGTATTTTCAACCGGATGGACGGAAGTGCTATGCAACATCTAGCTTCAAGGAAGTTTATGCACATGGGTACTAAATTCCTATGGGGAAGAGTATTTGACCAGTGTTCAAGTCTACTGGAAAACATGAAGCTTCAACTTTCCAAGTGTAAGAGGGGGTGGATGAAGAATTTTGGGTACGAAAGCATAATGTGCACCTTTTTCTTTGAAAGGGTGACTGCCATGAGTCTGGGGATGGCTTTTCCCCCACTTAACCCCCGTGAGCCACTGATGGGTCGTTGGGGAGAGATCTTCCTGCGCCAGCGTGGTGGCGAGAGAAAATTTTGCTACAATGAGGATGATTTTTGGGTGTGGTGGGACCGACAAGTACCAACTCTTGACCAGTTCCCGTATGTGGGCATAGACTTCTGCAATGATCCCGAGCTGGCTCTTCCTCTAGGAGCAGCTTGGGGAGAGCTTGGTAAGTTTGTTTTTGAAAAATTATTTAACTTTTTCATTTTATATATATGATTTTTATAATGAGTTTGAAGTACTGAAACAAAAATGTCTTATGCAGAGGTTGGATCAATGCATCTTGAGGGACACCCCCGTACCTTCGTGAGACTAGTCGTAGTAGGATTAGCTGACACCATGCTTGCGAACATAAAGGGGAAAATGAGTCGGTTGACTCATGACATTCTGACATACAGGATCGAGCGAATGCCACTCGACATACAGAAGAATGTGGTGGGTGTGCCACCAGCATGGATTAGGCTACTAAGGAAAGTAGCTAGGCTGATCATTTGCTATCGAGAGGCAGTAGAGGTAGATGAGGCCCCTCCTCCATAGGAGAAGGACATATATATGTATATTTTTTAGGCCACCGAGCCCATTTTTGTATATTATGACATGACTCTATGACAGACTTATGACTCAACATCATATTATTTCTTTATATGGATTATATATATACAGTATCAGTGTTATTTACATGTGCGTTGTTGTCTTTTATGCATGAATTATTATGTATGTGAATGATGCAAATGCCAATCTAAAATGTAGTTTGCAAATGAATCAGCTAATGCATTCAAATTTCTTGGAATATGTTGATATGTGATGTAATCAAACTGTCTCTCAAGTAACTTAACGCACAAAAACTAACATAGCAAAGTAGGATCTCTAACCTGATAAACACCCATTAACTGAAAAAAAAAATAACTACGAGTCGAGCTGTACCTTCAAATGTGAAATGCCATGGAACAAAGCATCTCGGAGTAGCTCTATGACCACACAGTATTTAGCCACATTGTTCTTTGTGGGACCTAAAGAAGCCCCTCCTGAAGAATCCAATTGGATAGTTGGTGGGTAAATAAACCAAGCAGCTACAACCAATTGATGGGTGTGGCGGCTAGCACCATCAGCAAACCCTATAAACTGTTGAGTCGAAATATGAAACACAAAGCAATAGATGCATAAGACATAATGAAAACCATAAACAAAGCTAAATCTACAAAATGTACAACTATAATACATGAAAAAGCATAGATGCCTAGGCGTAGTACTTCTTCAGGTAGAGCCCATTTCTAGGCTTCGACAACTTATTACCTTCATAGTCTACTAACTCATATGCACCCTTCTTCAGGACCTTAGAAACTATGTAGGGACCGAGCCACATGGACTTAAACTTGCTAGCTCCTAAAGGTTCCTTGTCCTGATCCCAGAGCGGACAAAGGTCTCGGAGAAAAACCCTAGGTTTGACAGACATATCATACTGTCCTTTGACTCGATTCTTATGCGCTTCATTTGCTGTGAGCGCATGGCCGCGTTACTCATCTAGATGTTCTAAATGTGGCGAACATTCTTCTAGGACTAAAGTGTCAAGTAGTAGTTGTATAGGTAAATTCAATGAAGGGATCTCGCACTCAATCAGAATGACTGCTTCTATCCAATGTACAAGTTGGAAGGGAGAGAAACCGGTAGCAGTCTTCACATTGGCTCGGTAGGCCCAAAGAGTAGGGTACAACATGATGTGCCAGTTAGTTCTACTTTAGTTAATGGTCCTTTGTAAGATGGTATTCAAATTTTTATTATCCGCTTTGACTTGACCATTCGCCTGTGGGTAAAACAAAGACGAATGTTCCTGCCGAAAACCTAACATGATGTATAGATCGGTCATCATGCTATTCTAAAAATGACGACCATGATCAGTCCCGATCTCTTTGGGTATACCAAATCTTGTTGAAAATGAAATAAGCGGCCGTTTCCCCATCTGCCTTAAGAGTAGGCATTGCCTCAGCCCACTTGGTGAAGTAGTCGACGGCAACAATGATATGGTGATGAACTCCAGCCGAAATTGGATTACAATTCATATAATCAATTCCCCACTTAGTTAAGGGACCTACTGTGATGACGGGATGGAGAGGAGCTGGGTGTGCTCTCATCTTCCTGGTGAAAAACTGACATCGCCAAAAGCATTTCACAACTTCCACACAATATTTGAAGATTGTGGGCCAAAAATAACTGGCATGCAGTATTTTTTGGGTTGTTGCCAACCCAGAAAGATGACCCCCACAGGCTCCACTATGAGCATCATTCAATACTTATTTTGCTTCCTCCAGGGTCAAACAACCGTGTAAGATGGAATCTACCCCACGTCTGTACAAAGTGTCAGAAATGATGAGGCAGTTCTTTGCCTGATTCTTAAGCTTGCGTCGTTCATCACTAGAGAAAGTGGTGGGACACCTCAAAGTCTGGAGATACTCCAGGATATCCCCATACCATGGATCAGAGGATGTAATGAGAAAGATATGTTCATCTAGGAATGATGATTCTTCCTCAACGTGTACTATGTCACTAGGGAATTTAGAAATCAATTCGGCGAACACCAGTGATTTCTTTGACTTAGCAGACCGAAAAACCAAGTCAAATTCTTGCAGGATTGCAATCCATTTATTAAATTTTCCACCAATGATGCGTCAAGTGAGAACATATTGAAATGGGTTGACCTCTGCAACCACTATGGTAGTTCACAATAATATATAGTGACATAGCCTCTCAACAACATAGACGATGGCTAGTGCCAACTTCTCTACATGAGAATACTTGATCTGAGGAGGTATCAAGGTGTATGAAAAATAATAAATGACATGCTCTTAGAGCTTGTCATCCTCCTGAACAAGTACAATGCCTATTGTGTATACTGATACAGCCAGATATAAGAGGAAATCCTTCATATAATCTAGAGGGCTTAACAAGGGGGCTGAAAGTAATGCCTTTTTCAAGGCCTCAAATGATGCTTGAGCAGCCTCATCCCACAGAAAGCAGGTGTCTTGTTTAAGCAGTCTTATGAAACCTTTTGTAATTTTGTCATAGTTAATGATAAAGCGTCTCAAGAAGTTGAACATGCCCTGCAGAGTTTGAATTTGTCTCAGGGTTCGAGGAGGAGGCAGATTTACAATTGCCTCAACTTTCAATGGATCCACCATTATGCCACGACTGGATACTATGAAACCCAGTAAACATCCAGATTTGACGCAGAATACACACTTGTTGGGATTCAATCGAATCTTGTAGTATCTACACCTTTCAAACACAAGTCTTAAATGATCAGGATGCTTATGTCTCTTGCGAGATCACTCTGGGAGATCATCAAGGTAAGCTTTGACTACGTGCTTGATGTCATGAAAAGTAAAGTTCATTGCTCGCTAAAAGGTAGCTCCAGCATTCTTCAAGCCAAATGGCATCTTCCAATAGGAAAAGGTCCCCCAAGTACAAATGAAATTTGTCTTGTGCTGGTCTTCAAGTTTGATCTGTATCTGATTATATCCTGAAAACCTGTCCATGAAAGAAAACATTTCATGTCCCACACATGCATCAATGATCTGATCTATGAATGGTGTGGGGTAACTGTCTTTCAGAAAAGCTTTATTTAGGTCCCAGAATGAGTGCAGACTCTAATGGTACCTTGCTCTTTTTCTACTGGAACAAGATTTGAAACCCATTCCATCATAGCTATCAGATAGATGAATCCAAATTTGAGCAATTTCTCTACTTCCGCCTTGATGGAAGCTGCATTTTGAGGGTTTACTAGATAGAGCTTCTATCCCATAGGTTTATCATTGGGATACGTTATGATGGCATGCTCAAAAATGGTAGGGTCGATGCCTGGCATCTCCTTGTAAGACTAGGAAAAGACACCACAGAATTCTTTGAAGAGATTGGTATACAAAATGATCTCCGCAGGAGAATAGTCTGCTCCAATGAAAATATTTTCCATGACTCTAGGTTTGATGGAAATGTTGATCGAAATAGTTCTCAATATATTTTCCATATTCCCTTCGAATAAACAACTTTTGAAGTAGAAGGGACAGTGGACAGATCAACATTCCCACTGAGTCTCATGGAAAACTCACCTCTCTCAATCTTGTCCAAATCAGGAAGAAAATAAGACCTGTGGTGCATGTGTTCCCAAGGATGGTCCAGGCCAATCATTGTAGCTAGGGTTTTCACCCTAGCTTGTGCAAATGAGCACCTACTAAGGAGAATGGACTCCTTAGTAGCAGTTCAGAAAAACATTAAATGAAAGACAATATAGTAAAATGGAAATTATTCTAAACATGTGCATAAAATAGACAAGACAAGATAATAAAAGGGGTTTTTGTATTAATTATACCTCCAATGTGAAGGTTGGTGGAGCTCTTGCAACAGTCTAGGAGGGTTGCTTCCAAGCTTCCAGCTTTGCTCCTTCTCTTTCTCCAAAGGGTTGGAAATCGGCCAAAAGGGGCACTCAAGGGTGAGCTAGGGTTTCGAGAGTGATTTTGGCAAAGTAAGGGTGTATTTTACTATGGATATGAAATTAGGGGCCTACATCACCTATTTATAGGTTTTTAGTGGTGGAGTTTTGACCCATGGTTTTGGGAACCATATGGTTTAGGTCAGTTGTATAGGGTTTTTGCCTCCTTTTTCCCTCTTTTTTCTCTTTTTTTTGTATTTTTATTCCCTTTTTAGAGGGTTTTTGCTATTTTGGAGGAATTTTGGATTATTTTTGGGGGAAAAGGGGTTTTTTGGCCTTTTGGAGGCTTTTTTGGTCTTTTGGAGGCTTTTTAATGGGATTTTAAGGTTCTGGAGGCAAATATGGTAGGAGATATGGACAAATGAGTCATGTGATGGGGTAGATGAGGTAGTGAGCACTTTTTGGGTGTTAACAGATTGCCCCCTGATGTGTGAGGGTAGGAGCTCATTGTATGGCCGATAGACATCATAAGTCTTTTATGGTTTTCCTGGGGTGTGGAGAAGAGAAGAAACGAACTAGAGCCCGGAACAACGGTCCCGAACAAACTGCAAAAACTGAAATTACATGACCTCAATAATGAAAGAGGAATAATCTGAACATATGGACGAGGCGGGAATTCCCATGCTCGTATCAAGATATAGAATAATAATAACAATGGGGTCCAAAATATGGGGACCTGAAATATACATGGCCTCAAATAATGAATGAGGAAGATTCTCAATATATGGACGAGGCGGGCATACCCATGCTCGTATCAAGATACATAAAAAATAATAGTGAGGCCCGAAAAGGGGGACCTGTAAGATACATAGAGAACCACTGTGTACATCATAAGGGTCCAGAGGGGACACAAATTTGGGACATACTGCTGGGCTAACCATGTTTGAGCTGAAGAACTGATACACTAGAATAACAACAGTGCGGCTAAGTGGGGTACCACAAGAACTGATGAGCTGCTAGAGCATAGTGACGGGGAGTCATATCCTCAATGGTACACTGAACTGGAACTAAACTGGGTACTCAAGGAAGCATATAACTGGATGGCTTCTGAATACAATTGCCAACACAACCCAGACATCCATGGGAACATACAACTGGGCGTTCCAAAGTGACTCACCAATGTGCTAGAGTCGGGAGAAATCCGGGGTCTTCGACCAACAATTGAAGGGATATAAACCCTGCACGATTCTCAATGATGCGATCAAGGTGTTGATGTCAAGAATGTGAGAAGAAGCCATTTGGAGAGGCAATGATGACTCCTCTCAAAATGGTCCATAGGAACTCACCACAGATGGTGATGGGTCCAAGGTGCAGGGACCTCTGGGTCTATCCTATGGAATAGAGGGGCTTTCGTCGACAGAGGGAGACCTGCAACTAGCAAGGCAATGATATTTCCTTGATAGGAGCACGAGGTGAAGAACCGAAGTGTGAGAGTACTGATGGTAGGACTGTCAGACTGTGGGGGATAACTGGGCAAGTAGAGTGGGTGGACTCAAACTTCCTTTGTTCAGAGTATGATGGCGGGGATGATCGGGCAGCATATGAAACTGATTGGTGGGAAAGGGATCATAGCTGTAACGGATCAAGGATAGTGACTGGGATGAGTGATACTCAAGCTGGTTTAAAATGGCAGGAGACTGCAGAATACTCTGAACAAAGGCAACCTAATTGGGGGTGCTGCCGAGATGATCAATCATAGTGCCAAGAGGCATGGGGGGACTTCTTCATGGGTTAAGGAACTAGAAGAAGTGTGTGTAAAATGGTACTATCGTGTGGATTTATATGAGCCTAGGACAATTCATGCTCGTGATTGCTTTCAATTTTAAGGAGTTTGAAACCGATAAGAAGACTCTGAAATAATGGAATGGTACTGTCGTGTGGATTTGTATGAGCCCAGGACAGTTCATGCTCATGGTTGCTTTCAATTTTAGAGAGTCTGAAAGCGATAAGAAGACTCCAGGGGGTTGCTTTTTCATGCGTTAGTCTCCAAGGCCCGAAGAAGCATAAAAGGATGCAATGAAGAACTCTTCTAGCCGGTGTGACTAGAGTATTCCTTTTTCGTAATTAGTCTACTAGGTCCAGAAAAGGGTTAAACTTATACCAGATAGACGCCCTTTCAGGTACTTTAACGAGCATGAAAGGAAGCAAGATTACTCAGCGATCTTTTCATTGTTTCAGGAGTCAGAAAAGAGCTTAACAAAAACTCCCTAAGTGCCTTTTTTGTAAAGGATTTGTCCGGCCCGAAAAAGGGATAAAATTATACCGAACAATAGGAATGGCCATGCAAGGAGGAAGTGTTCAATCAAGGAACATTGACGATGACCAAGAATGAGGGTAGGGGGGAACACTGATGGGCCTCCTTACGGGATACTGAATGGTGGAAAAATAATGAAATAATTGCAGTATGACAGGAATGAATGGCTCATGTAAAAATGTGGAACAATCCGATGGCAGCCGATGTGGTGTGCAAACCGAGGCAGCAAGGTGTCGGGACACAATTCAAACTATACCAAGTGAGAGTGAGAAATGTTTTCAAGCATCATCACGAGCTCAAAAAAATGAATTCGGAAATATAAAAAGTGTCAAAAATGGATAACGGTCGATGTGGCACGCAAACCGAGATGACGGAGGGCATTTTGGAAAAATACCCAAAAAATATGGGGGTGAGAGAGAGAAATGATCTCAAGCATCATCACGGGCTCGGAAAAATGAATCTGATGCTATAAAATATACGAAAAAATGGAGAGCAGCCGAAGTGGCATGCAAACCGAGGTGACTAGTCTTGTCTAAAAAATTATCAAAAAATGATGTGGAAAAACAAGAAAAGAAGTTGACCATCATGACGGTCTCGTTGTGCTGATTTCAGTGGTGGAAATGGCTCAAAAAATGGACTCCGTATGGGTTCAGAATGGCCAAAACAAGAAAAAGTCAATGGATTATAAATAGTGAGTGGGTCCAATATGACAAGTGTCATTTGGACTTGTTGACTTTGACTAGTGATCAGAGTGGACCAAAGCTGAGTGGGTGTTTCTAGACGATTCGATCGGCCGTTTTCAGATCCGGGAGTTACAGGTATTCTAACAAACTCATACCTGCATTTTCATTAGGTTTGGGGGGAGGGTGGTGGGTCCTAGGGGATTTTATGATACAGTCCACGTGGGTGGACCACAGGTTTGTGGGGTGGATCACGTGGCTGGGGACCACGATGTTCGGGTCGGAATATGCAGTTTGGTACCACGCTTTTCAAGGCTGGACACATGGTTAAGGACCATGAGTTTGGCTCCTACAGGCACGGTTCTAGACCGCGACTGTAGCCCTGATAGTCGTGGTCAAAAACCGCGGCAAGGGGCCCTAAAGCCACGATTGGGATCGAGCTGTTAGGGTTTTCCCAGGGGGGGCGCAGGGTTACTTCTTTGACATGAGTCTAATGAGTTTGCCTTGTGTGATTGACAGGATGCCTCTAGTGCTTTGGCGAGGGCGTGAGGTCCCGGAGGAGATAGTGGATGTCATCCGGAGGGATCGACATGTGCGGTCGACGTTGCGATTGTGCGGACTGCTGAAGTTCGCACAGGTACCTATGATGCGTTCAGCAGCGCTGCTGCTGAACTGATTAGTGAGCTTTTGTGAGCCGGACATTCAGGAATTCAGGGTCCAAGGGGAGGGGGTAGACCTCACCCTCACAGATGTATACTTCCTGATGGGGTTGCCATGTCTGGGTAGAGTGGAAGATATGCAGCCATGAGTATCCGCAGATGTGAATATGGAGGATATGTTGGAGCGGTACTGTGTTCCATAGGCTAGGGTGTAGAGGAATGCACTGCGGGTGGTGGACTTGTAGGAGCCATCAATACAGGCCATCGCGATGTGCGTGGTTCGAGTTTTGGGGTCCCAATCACCTAAGAAGGTGTCCGGGGGCCAGATGCAGTTAGTGGAGCGGGTGTTGGATGGTGTTTATTATGCTTGGGGCCGGATGTTCCTCACTTGTGTTCAGCAGTAGCTGACATCGGTGAAGGAATCTGGCAAGGGATTCTGTTATGGATCCTTTCTGTGTGCCTTTTTCATGGAGAGGATACCTACACTGTGGCCATGGGTGCCGGTGAGGGTAGGAGGACTGAGGGAGCCACGCATGGTGCGGTGGGGAGAGATTATGCACCGCCGAGGTGGTAATGAGGTGGGTAGATACTTTACTCAGGAGCTTTACCTTCAGTGGCTACAGATGCCATTGACACTAGATGATTATCCATACAGAGATATGGACTACACCGGGGATCCGGAGACACCACGGCCGCCAAGACAGGCATGGGGACCAGATGGTATGTATGGTTTTGCTTGCATGTTATGGATGTCAAGTCTTATGTATGATAGTTTTTTGATATACTATTGCTGACTGATGTGTGATCTAAGATGTTGGCCTGAGACCACCACCAAGAGATGTGGCGCGCAGGGGGAATGTGGCGGTACCAGCCCTGCCAGGCCTAGGGGAGGTACGTCGACGGGATGCTGAGGGGACTCTAGAGTCCATTCGGATGCTTCTAGATTGGTTGCTGGTTGGAGTGACAGATGATGGGTGGCGGGACGTGGATCCGGAGGTGATTTAGGACTGTCTGAGGGTGCCACGGGAGTTCCGGTCGATCATGATCCGGGTGGCTATCTTGGTTGATAGAGGACGGGCACATGAGCCTGCAGGGGATGAGGAGCTGTCGGAGGAGGAGTGAGGGGAGGACTCGAAGGCAGCTGATGCAGGCAGTGACATAAGGTATGACTCTCATTCAGGAGTGCATGGGACTCCCCCCGATTTTGTAGCTACGGCATGTATTCTATGAGGTGGATGGATGTATAGATATTTTTTGTATAGCTGAGTACGGGGGTACTCAGGACATGTGTAGCATATTGACATTTATTTTTTGATATATGTATATGCACATGGATGCACCATTTTGCGATGATGATTTAGTGTATGCACGTGGATGCACTTATGGTTTGTTATATGTTTGTACTGCACATGGATGCAAGTAGTGTAGGATGATGGGCACATGGATGCCCCTTGTGTATTTTATGTGATGCAACATGATGTATGTAGAATTAGGCACGTGGATGCCCCTATATATTAGTGTGTGTTTTTTTTTTTATTGCACATGGATGCAAATGTTTTATGTGGTGAGAGGCATGTGGATGCCCCTTGCAATCTATTTTGGGTTTTTATATATTTTTGATGAGATGTTTATGGGATGATGATGCATGATGGATGTTTTACATGGTGTGATTGATGTGCCAATCTAGGATGTTGTTAGCCATTTGATCTGTGACACTATTTTGAGCTCTTGGGACATGGGTGAATGTTATGGATTCAAATTGTCGGCTGAGTTGTTTTGTGCGTAGGAATTTTTTAAAGAGGCAGGGATCACGCACCTGGTAGCAGTTGTTGAGCTGGGAGACAGGTAGCTGGGAGTCAAGGAACACATGAAGGTGACATATGCCCATCTAGAGGGCAGCAGTCAGGAGACCGGTCACAGCATCATACTCTGCCTGGTTATTGGTAGTAGCGCCTATACATGTTTCATCAAGGTGAATCAATTCATGTGAAGGGGAATATAAGACCCATGCTGTAGAAGCCAAGTTGGGAGACCAGCGGCTTGCTCCATCGACGAAGACAATCTAATGAGGCGGAAGATGGTCCATCTGTACAATACGGACCAATGGGGCCGCGGGTTTATTTAGGGATAAAAGCGTTTAAGATACAACCCATTATGGGGGTTGTGCAAAGGGTGACCTTCGGAGTCAGTTAAAATGTATGCCCCATTGCCGAGGCAGGTCTGCACGATGTAAGGGCCTTGCCACATTGATTCAAACTTTCCTTTACCAGTTTTGTCGTGGGCTTGGTCATAGGCAAGGACGAGGTCCCCTTCATGGAAAGTTCGAGGGTGTACATGTTTGTCGTAACCAGCTTTGGAGCGATTCTTGTCGGCTTCAATGGTCTGGAGAGTGGCACTACGGTCTTCATCAGCTTGTTCTAGGGATAGAAGACGTTGCTCAAGTGGGGAGGTATCTGGGAGAAGCTCGACGGCGATGTGCAAGGCAGGTATCTGACACTTGATGGGGAGGACAGATTCTACACCGTGAACTAGATGAAATGGGGTAAAACCGGTGGCGGTTTTGGTGGATGTACGGTAAGCCCATAAGGCAGGGAATAACATGTGGTGCCAATTGGACTTATGCCGGTCAACAGTGCATTGGAGGATGGTTTTTAGAATTTTGTTAATAGCCTCTACTTGGCCGTTCCCTTAAGGGTAATAAGCAGAGGAATACTGATGTTCGAACTTTAGGAGGGTGGATAACTCACGCCAAATGGAATCTTCGAAGTGGGAACCATGGTCTGAGACCAACTGTTTGGGGACCCCGAATCGAGTGATAACATGGTTGAAAAAGAAACGGGCAACGGTGTCAGCTGTGCAATTGAAGGTGGGCATGGGTTCTGCCCATTTGGTTAAGTAATCAATGGCGACAATGATGTACTTATGGCCATTGGCAGAAGGGGGTTTACATTCCATGAAGTCGATGGCCCACTTACAAAAGGGACCAACGGTGATGACTGGGTGTAACAGAGCGGGTGGTGTCCGGGCCTTGGGGGCAAAAAGTTGGCAATTATGGCAATGTTTGACCGCTGTAATGCAGTCGGTAAAGAGTGTGGGCCAAAAATATCTAGCGCAGACGACCTTTTGGGCGGTGGCCATCCCAGAGAAATGGCCGCCACAGGCACCGCTATGACAGTCAATGAGGACGTGTTCGGCCTCCTTGTGTGTAAGGAAACGACGGAGAATCGTGTCAACCCCTCACCGGTAAAGGACATCGCCTAAGAGGAGATATCAAGAGGCCTGGTGACGGATACAACGGCATCCATCATGACTAATGTTGGGTCTGAACTTCTACGTGCGAAGGTATAGCAAAATATCACCGTACCATGGGTCATCAGACGAGATGATGAACAAGTGATTTTCAGGTAACTCATCGGAGATTTGTGGGGATGGTAGAAGGGAGGGGAGATCGGTGATGAGCTAGGTAAGCGCGAGGGCTTTAGTGCTCTTAGGGGTGCAGAAAGTGAGGTCATATTCCTAGAGGATAATGACCCACTTAGCAACATGACCTTGCAGGAGCCACCGGTTTAAGAGATAGACCATGGGGTTGGAGTCGGCAACAACTGTGGTATGACTGAGCAAAATGTAGTGTCACAATTTTTTTTGGATGGAAAAGACCACAGCTAGGGCTAGTCTCTCCTCATATGGGTAACATAGGGGTGGTCCAGACAAGGTTTGACTGACGTAATAAATGACATGCTCTTGGCGAGCAGCGTCTTCTTGAGCAAGGACTCTGGACACGTCATAATCGGATGCTGAAACGTAAAGGATGAAGTCCTGAGAGAAATCCGGAGGGGAGATCAAAGGGGTTTGTGTGAGAGCTTTCTTGAGGGCTTCTAAGGTAGCTTCTACTTGCTCATCCCAAACAAAGGGTATGTGGGTATGAAGTAGGCGTAAGAAACCATGAACCACAGTGGCGTAATTAGGAACAAAGTGATGAAGGAAATTGGATCGCCCCTGCAGACTCTGGAGCTGCCAAAGCGTGCGAGGAGAGGGAAGTTATAAGATGGCTTGGACTTTCAGGGGATCAATAGCAATTCCTTTCTGGGAAACAATGATACCCAATAACCAGCCTGCCAGAACGCAAAAGACACACTTGTGTGGGTTCAAGCGGATTTGATATTTGCAACAACGCAGGAAAACTTGCTGGAGGTCGTGAAGGTGGTCTGATCGTTTCCGGGAACAAGCTGTAAGGTCGTCAAGATAGACTAGCAGGATATGGACCAAGTCATGAAAACAATAGGTCATGGCCTGCTAGAAGGTGGCACCAACATTTTTGAGGCCGAAAGGCATGACGCGATAGGCAAAGGTGCCCCATGGGGTGGTAAAGGCAGACTTGTACTGATCCTCCTTACGGATCTGAATCTGGTTGTATCTGGAAAAACCATCCATGAAAGATAGGACTTCATGCCCCGCACATGCATCGATCAGTTGGTCAATAAATGGCGTGGGGAAGTTGTCTTTGGGACAGGCTTGGTTTAAATTGCGGAAGTTAGTACACACTCTAATGGTGCCTTGTTTTTTGTTAACAAGAACGGGGTTTGAAACCCAAGTGGTATATGCAATAGGATAAATGAATCCTGCTTTGCGAAGTTTCTCAATCTCTGCTTTGATCGTGGGGATCTTTGAGGGATGAATGGGGTGCTGTTTCTGGCGAACGGGGGGTACATATGGCCATGTGTCAATGTGGTGCTCTATAATAGCAGGATCGAGACCAGGCATTTCAGTATAGGACCAGGCAAAGACATCATGGAACTCTTGGAAAAGTTTTTTGTACTCTCCAATCTCATGCTCACTACAGGAGGCTCCTAAGGTAATGACTTCAAGAGCACCAAGTGGATCAGAGATATCTATGTGGATAACAGGTGAGATGTTGGCCATGTTACCTTCCTTAAAGGCATCATGAGCAGGAATAGGATCCTTAAACTAGTCAAATTTGGTGAGAAGGAAATCTTTGGACTCAACCGCGAATTGGGTAGCTGTGGTAGAGGAGGAGTCATCTGGGAGGAAATAGGAACGATGGTGGATGTCATCCCAGGGATAATCCGGGGCAGTGAGAACCTCTAGAATCTCCTCATCATTGTGAAAAGTTTGAGTTGTCAAATCATTTGACGAGGGAGTGGTAGTCGAAGAGATCATATAAATGGTGTTAATTTCTCCGGATGAGGATGATACCGAGGGGTGGATCTCCTCAATTGTGGGGGGTGCCATCTCAAGGTCCAAATTATTCATCTCGTAGAGAGATGCTAGGTAATCTGGGAGATCAGGACAGTGATGTGAGAAATGGCCGTAAATACCGCATATTGTACAAGGGTGGTTGGTATGCAGTGATTTATCGCGAGGCTGAGGGGTTGGATCTAGTTCGACAACCAGGATGCTGGAGTCGTCGTCAAGCATTTGCATGTGTTCCTGTAATGCAGGTAATTGTGGACATTGATGAGTTGGATGGCCTAACTCATCACACAACGAGCATTTAGGAGGAGCATGAAACATGGGGGGGGTTTAACTGCCTTGGGAAGGGGTACAGCAGTGTATGGTTGGGGGCCTCTGGCCCCAGTGGGCTTGATAAGAGGAGGGGGATTTGTAGATGATGAAGGGGTAGTGACACCGGCAGGTGGTTGTCTAGTAGTGGCAATGGGTTGCACCAATTGTAGGATGACATTTGGTGTCTGTGCGGGAACGGGAGGCAAAATATATCACATGGGTAATCCCAAGGTTAACCCGGGGAGGCTAAGAGTAGCCATAAATGGGGTGCTTACTACTCCCGAGGGAGGGAATAGGAACAGGATTGTGTGGGTGGGTGTAACACCAATGTGACTAGGTACCAATGGTGGTTTGGGTAACAAAGGCGGTTGATTGTTGGGTGTTTGTGTATTGCGGGAGAGAGTACATAGGTCAGATACCTCGAGCGCAGGTGACAGGGGAGGAATGGATTGGAATGTTGAGGTCATCGACATATCTGAGTAAAGTCCGGGTCCCATGGAGGAAACAAACGAGGTAGTTTCACCACAAATAGGTTGTTCAACCATGGGGAGAACGTTTTCGGGTGTAGCGGGGGCATTGGGATTGCAATAGGTGAGTTGGTCGACCTTGACCACGCGTCCATCATGGGGGAACATCATGGTACGAAAAATGGATGAGGCAACCGCCCGCATGGCATACATGTAGCTGTGGCCAAGTAAGAGATTATAATCAAGTTGGGCATTGATGACCTCTATGTCAATGAGCACGGTTTTTCTAGCCAAATGGACGGGGACATTAGCTAGGAGACCTTGGGGTTGAGCTGAACGACCGTCGTAGGCTCGCAACGTAGTGGTGGACTGCTAGAGGGTAGGGGATCCCAACTTCTGTCAAACGAATGTGGACATAACGCATATAGAGGCACCTTCATCGATAATGCACCGATGGATGACAAGATTCTAAACGGAAATAGAAACTTGGAATGCGAGAGTGGAAGGTAGGTGTGGTTCGGACTGGTCCAAATCGAAGGCCATCAATTGTGAATCATTTGGGTCAATAGCACCAATGGCGGAGAGCAAAGTCTTGCGCTGTGAAGGATAGTTTTTTAAGACTTCTAACGTAGACATGGCTGCGGGAGATTGGGATAAGTCATCTACAATGTTGTAATTTGACGCAGCGCGAGCATTGGGGTTATTGTTGATGCAACGAAGTGGGAAGCAAAGTGCTTTGGAGGCACCATCGAGTGGAGCTGGAGGTATACGTAACGTCTGATCGGTGGGATGAACATTAGTGTTTTTGTCGGTGGGAGGGGCTTCATGCGTGGAGCCATATTGGTTCCGATGGGTTTTGAGGTTGACATTAGCGGATGACATTATTAACAAATTGTGGGTACCTGAGTCGAACATGGGTTGATCAGGAGCGGCATAAGTGATCTGTTGTTGTGGGGGCGTGTTGCCTTGAGGGGGAGCCAACGGCTGAGTGTTCACTACGCCTTGGGTTGGTAAGGGGTTTTGTAGCACCAAAGGTTGCTGCTGAGGGGGTGGGGGGTTGGGTGGTGCCTAAGGAGTCGCGTGCCCTTGGCAATGGGCATCATCAGTCCAGAGTTGCCAAGCTCACTCCAAATGTGGCCAAGCATGTGTGTAGTGGCCATAGACCCCGCAAAAAGAACAAGGATGTTTTGTTCGCAAATCAGGATTTTTGGCCTGCTTGGGCAGCCGATCAGGGTTTTGGTTGGCAGGTGTCGTGTTATTGTTGTTTGGGGGATTGGGAGGTTGAACGGCTTGGTCTGGAGGGGGGTTGTTCCCACGGTTACAGCCTTTTCCATGGTTTTGTTAGCCCTGTTGGCGCTGGTTGTTTTGGTTCTGCTGCGGATTATGTTGGGCGTATACTTGCCCTTGGGCAGCAGGTGGGTTCTGGGGTTGCATAGGTGCTGAACCTTGTGGGGGTTGCTGATACGTCTGCAGAATGGGTCGGGGGTTTGCCGTAGGGACTTCCTGTGGTGGGTAGTAAGCATGTTGTGTTTGAGAGGACACAGGAGCTGGTGCAGCCTGTGGGTGGTAATATGGATGAGGTGCGACTGGGGGGGCGTAAGTGGGGGATGCATGATGAAAGCACTGAGGTGGACATGAGGGTCCTTGGGAATGGTGGTGATGTGCCATGGGAGCATACGAATTAGTTGCTCCGGACTGTGATGTTTCCCGCGAAAGGTCGGGGCCATGGCTAGGAAGTGCTATGGAAAAGGGTTGGGGATGCGAGGCAATACGGCCAATGATGTCGTCTGCGGCATGGGAAGCCCCCGGCGCATCATGTTGGGAGGAATCGCCACGAGGGGCGTCAGGTATGATGGTATATAGATAACCCGAATAGGCGTAAATGAGGTCAAATTTTTGGGCTTTGAGGATGGCCTCTTCTTCGGACTGGGGTCATTCGAATGCCACATCCTTGGCAATGACAGGAAGGAGGGATTTTAGAAACCAATCTAAGAAGATACGGTCGTCTAACTTGATTTTGCAGAGGCTACAGCGTCGACGCCACTCATGAATGTGGTCAGTGATGTGGGTAGCCATGTTCTGTCTGTAAGACAATAGGATCTCAACTCCCGCATCATAGCGGATAGGTAACTGAAAGAACTGCAGGAAAGTCGAGGCAAGGGAGGTAAAGGTGGCATGGGTCCCATGGGGCTACTCGATGTACCACTTAGCTACAGAGCTAGTGAGGGTGTGCTATAATAGACAGAGGTGGACAAAGTCGTCCACTATGGAGTTGGAGGAACACCATAGATGGAAGGACATAATATGGTTATGGGGGTCCTCACCTGCCTTGCCCTTAAACTTAGGGATGTCAGAGGGGAGCTTGGTGGGCATGTGAGGCCGTGCAGGGTTGTGTCTAATGGGATCATTATTCAGTCTAGCTAGGTCAGGAAGGTTGAGGCTAGCCATGAATGGAAAACTAGTAGAAGGATGGGACATACTAGTGGGTGTGACCATGTTGGGGCCAATGCCCCCAAGTGGAGGGGTTGGGTTTTGGATGTTTCCCCCAAGTGGGGGGACGAAAGTGGTATGGAACAGTCCTGCACCGCCAAGAGTAGTGTGAGTCACTGATGGAGTGGCGATAGGCATGCCAGCTATTGGAATGGGTACAGTGATCGGAATGGTAGATGTGGGCCCCATGGAGGGCATACCCAAAGTAGGTGTGGTAGCTGGTGTGGTGGTGGATGCTCCACCAATGGTCCCTACAAGAAAGGGGTGGAAGTCACACCAGCCATGGGCTGGTTGGTGCAGTGTAAATGGGGTTCTTGGACTCTGCCTCAGAATCAGAGGTAAAATAAGGAGCATCTAGCTCAGGTGACGGAGTTCTATGCCGTTGATGAGTGGAGTCATGTGACAAAGCTCAAGGTCTATGATGAGTGGTATCAAGTGATGAAGATCTATGCCTATGATGGGTGGTGTCAAGTGAACCGTGCTATGGGGGCTCGCCCCGGAGGTGCCGAGAATGTCTCGGGGACTCAATGGTGACAGATGGTGTCAAGTATCTGGGGGTTGTGTTGAGTGAAAAATAGTTCAAAAACCCTAATGCAACCTAGTGTGCAGAAGGAGAGCTCAAAAAATATGGCACTCAGGCCAACAACCAAATCAAAACACTTACTGTAACAGTTGTGCTACGATAAGTGGAGTATCAACAAAAATGGTCAGAATACCAACAAGCAGCAGGTTTCCTAAAAAATAAAAATAGTGGACTCGCCAGACCAAAAGGAGGTAAGGGAGCATGCAAACACCTAGATAAATAGTATTCTGACTCAACTAGACATATCCTCTACAAGGTGATGAAATCCAAGTCAGACAATATGGATAGTAGAGTCAAGTGGCTAAAGATATCCCCCTACCAGGAGGGACACCGGGTGGTCAATCCTAGAAGAAAGGCAACTAAAATACCTCATTCATGACACGTCCAGAATAGGTGAATCTGCCGTTTGGTTCTATCGTCGCGGTATCCCCATATGGATGATACCTCGAGAACTGCTAAAGGTAGCCTTCAGTTACTGAATGGAGTGCGGTATTCCACTCAGGCCTTCGGAACCAATCTAGCGACTTCAACCCTCCTAGGGGAGAGGCCCTCTGATAAACTGGTTGTGACCGTGCCAAAAAATACTAGGGGATTTTGGTTCCCTAATGGACAATAGCTATGTTTCAAGTGTAAGCAACCGAGGGGTGTTATTTGGATGCCTATCCCCCCGATCCTACCTAACTACAAAAATTCTTTTGTGTTCCCCAAGTGGGGTTAGAATGTTGGTTGTGTTAAGTAGTATTTTAGGGCTCACTTGAATTAGGTGACAGAGTGTGTGAGTGTGAGATGATGAACCCAAGTAAAAGTGCCATGGAGTGGGAAACTTTCTAACTAAAAATAACAATACAGAATTTAAACTTTGAAATGCAAAATTTTCCCTTTTTCAATTAAAATGATGAAATTTAAAAAATATTCTGTAAATGGAACAGAAATAATACTGTAGAAAAGGCTGTAGGGAAGTATGGCTACAGGTAGGACAGATGGCTATGCAGGTGCAGAAAATATTGCAACAAAGTGCTGGGTTCAAAACAGGGAAAAAAGTGGAGAAAACAGACTGCGGGTCTGTGGCAAATATTGGCGGTCGGACCGCAGGAAAAAGTGCAACAGTCATGAACAAGTTGTGGAATTTTGGCCAAAAGATGCAGTCGGACTGTGGGAAACAGGCCGAAAGGCGCCGACGGATTACAGAAAAATAGCTGAAAGCCGCAGGCGGGTTGTAGGAAAATGGCTGAAAGCCGCAGGCGGGTTGCAGGAAAATGGATGAAAGCCACAAACGGGATGCGGGAAAAAGGACGAAAGACACAGGCAGGTTGCAGGAAAATGGCTGAAAGCCGCAAGCGGGATGCATGAAAAAGTCTGAAAGATGTAGGCGGGTTGCAGGAAAATGGTTGAAAGCCGCAAGTGGGATGCAGGAAAAAGGCCGAAAGGCGCTGGCGGGTTGTAGAAAAATGGCTGAAAGCCACAGGCAGGACACAGGAAAAAGGCCGAAAGGCACCGGCGGGTTGCAGAAAATTGGCTGAAAGCCACAGGCGGGACGCCGGAAAATGGTTAACAGCCGCAGTCGGATTTCCCCAAACAAGCTAATAGCTACGGTCGGATCGCAAGTAACAGACTTGAATCTGCCAGTAGGTCGCCAGAAACAGTCTGAGAGTCGTGGTCGGATCGCAGGTAAATGCCTGAAAGATGTGGTCGGAACACAACTGTGGGGGGGTAAAAGATGCAGTTTATGGCAGCCGAAAGGGATAGCCGAAAGGAAAAAAAGGAAAATATTGCAGAAACTTAAAAATGTCTAAAAATTTAAAACTATAACCAGAAATTCAAAGGAACACAAGGGGAGTCACCAAAACTGTAGCTAGGATTTTCACCCTAGCTTGTGCAAATGAGCACCTACTAAGGAGAATGGACTCCATAGTAGCAGTTCAAAAAAACATTAAATGAAAGACAATACAATAAAATGGAAATTATTCTAAACATGTGCATAAAATAGACAAGACAAGATAATAAAAGGCGTTTTTGTATTAATTATACCTCCAATGTGAAGGTTGGTGGAGCTCTTGCAGCAGTCCATGAGGGTTGCTTCCAAGCTTCTAGCTTTGCTCCTTCTCTTTCTCCAAAGGATTGGAAATCGGCCAAAAGGGGCACTCAAGGGTGAAAGTAGCTCAAGGGTGAGCTAGGGTTTCGAGAGTGATTTTGGCAGAGTAAGGGTGTACTTGACTATGGATATGAAATGAGGGGCCTACATCACCTATTTATAGGTTTTTAGTGGTGGAGTGCTGACCCATGGTTTTGGGAACCATATGGTTTAGGTCAGTTGTATAGGGTTTTTGCCTCTTTTTTCCCTCTTTTTTCACTTTTTTGTATTTTTATTCCCTTTTTAGAGGGTTTTTGCTATTTTGGAGGAATTTTGGATTATTTTTTGGGGAAAAGGGGTTTTTTGGCCTTTTGGAGGCTTTTTAAATGGTTTTGTGGCCTTTTGGAGGCTTTTTTGGCCTTTTGGAGTCTTTTTAATGGGATTTTAAGGTTTTGGAGGCAAATATGGTAGGAGATATGGACAAATGAGTCATGCGATGGGGTAGATGAGGTAGTGAGCACTTTTTGGGTGTTAACAATCATTGCTTGCAAAATGGCCTCATCAGAGGGGAAAAAAAGTGTCTAGACAGTCAAAAGAGTGGATAGAGTCTACTGACCATGCAGGGGCATAGTCCATATCTGACTCAGCAAAGACCAATGCAGTCACGATATGTTCTTCTACATCATGTTGTGAATCTAAGTAAGCCACCTCTGCAACAGATAGGGGCACAATTGGTTTTGATTCGGTTGGGAGAATCCATGGATCTGTTGTTGGACTGACCATGAAAATATCAGATGAAGAACACTCTTCAGAACCAATAAAATGAACAGGAGAAGGTAGGTAAAAAATGCCCATTAATGACTCATAGATCCCTACTCCTAAACTCTCACTTGCTGGGTGAGACTGATCAATCATCGGAATTGTTGAATCTGATGGAGCCTGGTTGTTCTTCCAGGAAAATGAAAGTTGATCGACTATGACGATCTTGCCTTCATGAGGGAACATTATAACCGGAAAAATGGACGACGACACTGCTTTCATTGCATATGTCCAATGCCTACCTAACAACAAGTTATAGTCAAGTGGAGCATCCAGAACTCCCACCTCTATAGATACTAGCTTGCCTACAAGTTCAACATCAAATGATGGTAAGACCCCATGTGGACGAAAAGATCTTCCATCAAAGGCAGTGAGCACTATATTCGAGGGAGCAAATTCAGGTTCACCCAAGTCCTTCCAGCAAGAAATGGACATTATGCACATAGACGCACCCTCATCTACAACAGCTCGTCCAATGGTCTTGGGACCATGGATTACCACTATTTGGAAAGCGATGTGGTATATAAATGGAAACTTGATATCGTTCATATCAAAACGAGCAAGCATATTGGATGAATATACACTCCCAATCGCTGTGAGAAGTGCAGTGCATTGTAATGGAAAACTTTGCAGTACTTCCAAAGTGGACATGGCACAGGGTGTTTGGGCTAAATCCTCCACAACATTGTAGTTGGGGGTAGCATGCGTGTTGGGATTGTGCACAGCCCGTTTGAAGACACCTTTTGGGATATTTGACAACGAATCCATCGATCTCTCGATGTGGAGAGGGGTAGATGACTTGGGAACATCCTCTTTTTACAGATCCAGGTTATAGTTTCTAGCTTGAGTTTGCAAAAGAGTGTCTAAATTAACCATATTAATGAACGATTGATCAACAGTTGAGACATGATGAGTGCCCCTAGCACAAGAGTTTCTAGAAGTTGAACCTTGCCCATGATGGAATGGGTGTTTTAAGACAACAGGTTTCTTTTCACGGAGCAGCTTCTAGGCTTCTTCCATCAGACTACATTGATGGGTAAGGTGATCTTCTTTGCATAGCTTACAAGGAAACTTTACCTTCTTTTTCTTTTTTTTCCCTCCTCAGTATTTTCAATGTTTTTGGGCTTTTGGTGGTTTCCCTCCCCTTTCTTGCCCTTCTTTTTGTTGTTGGGTTGCCGAGGGCCCTTTTGATTCATTTGCACTTATTGTACAGATTCAATTTTCGAAGGGGAGGATGCAACTAAAGTTGCTTCTACAGCAAACTGTTTGACCGATAAAGCGTGAAACTGCTTCATTAAAGCATCAAACACTACAGAATCTACTAAACCCACAATGCCATCAGCATGTGGTCCAGGCTTAGGTTTACCTAGATCTGTATTAGATCTCGATGCATCAGGAATAATTTGATATAAGAACCCATACTGAGCGTATACTATATCAAGATGCTGGGTTCTAAGGATGGCTTCTTCTTCGGAGGACACCCCAGAAGTTGCTACTTCCTTCGAAATGTAAGCAAGGAGTGATTTGAGATACCACTCTAATAAGAACTCTGGAGGGATGCTAGCTTTAATGAGCCTCTTCCTCCTTTGCCACTCCTGAATATGGTCAGATAAGTGAGTGGATTTTTTCTGTCTAAAGGTTGATAGAAGTTCTATACCAACATCATACCGGAAAGGAAGTTGGAAGTGGTTCATAAAAACAGTGGCTAAATCCCAAAAGGGGCCATAAGCAATTGTGGGCAGTTCAATGTATCATTTGGCTACATCACTCGTCAAGGTTCTCTAAAAGACCCTCAATCGGATGGAATCATCATGCAACGAATTCAAAGAGCACCAGAGATGAAAAGTAGTCACATGATCACTGAGATCCTCTCCAGTATTTCCTTCTAACTTTGGGATGTCAGAAGGAAGTTTGGTCGGGGTAGGTGGCCATGCGGGGTGATGACACACCAGATCATTTGTAAGTTTTGAAAGATATGGCATATTCAGAGTTTCTAGAAAAGGTAAATGAGGTCTTGTCGATGGCATTTGATTAGTAGGTTTTTGGTAGGAAGAACCACCTAAAGCCTGACTCGTATACTGCTGGTTGGGGTTTCCCCCAGCCACCGGTTGTGAAGCAAACGCATTGCTAAAATTGCTCCAACCAAAAGAGAGAGTGTTAGTCCCTTGAGTGTGTGTCCATTGCTGCTGGGTGTTATCCGTCTGTAATGTGGGTTAAAAGCATTTCCACCTCCTCCACTAAATAGTGAAAAAGGGATACTCCATACAGGTATATGAGATGTTTGCACATTGGAATGATGTACATGTTGACCTATGTAGGGGTTAAACCTAGGTATAGATGTAATGGACAGCATAGGCATTGAGCCTCCTATAACTGTGGATAGAGTGGGCATCGATCCTACAAAGGGCATGGAGGGAGATATGTGCCCTCCAAACCAATGGAAACCTTGTCCTAAAGGAGCAATTTGTGGAATACCTTGTGAATGTTGCATAAAGGGAGATGAATTAGACAGTATTGATGATATCCAAGTGACAAGAATCTGAAAAGGTCCAGCAGTAGAACTAATAGGGGAAATGGTTGTCGAAGGTTAAGAACTAGAAATCCCTGTCGTACTAGTACTGAAACTAAAAGTAGAAGTTGAAGTAGATGTAGCCTGCAAGGAGGTAGATACTGACGTGCTTACAAAAGAATGAGAGAGAGCTCTCATGACCATGGAAGCAGAAGGAGTTTGGGGAACTCCAATTTCATTTCTGGAAGTAGCCATATGGTAACCAGGGGTAAACCAGTATGCACTGTACTCAGGTTGTCCTAGAAATCCTACAGGTACCAGTAGTAAATCATTGGGTCTAGTCAAGGGATGGTTGAAAGGAGTGCTAAACTCTCTAGAAGTTACGTCCTCAACCTCAACAGTATCAAAGACCTGTTGATCCTAAACTCTGGGCTGTGGTTCTCCGGGTACTTCTGTTTCACCCGTAAGTTTGAATGAACCACGAGAATCCATCCTCCGGTGGCGGTGGAGTATCCACAATGAGTGGGGGAAGCTTTTGCAACCTCCGAGACCTACGAATAGGTTGGTTATCCAAAGATATATAAAAAGAAAACTAAGTACAAAAACCTAGTGGCCACTATGACTAAGGAGCAAACAACATACCACTAAAATTTCCTAAGTGACCAAACCAGGAAAACAAGGCAAATACTCTCACAATCAAGTATGGGATGATGAGGGCCTAAAACAGACTAATAGAGTATCGACGGTCAGTTACGCGGCATCCAATGGAGGTCCTCTGGGTGCAAGCATTTGAATAACCAAACCGTCCTCCCGGGATTACTGCCAAAGGGTTACCTTCCGTGTCTGTCCGAGGTGAAGTTGAAATATCCTTCCACTCTACCTATGTAGAGCCCTAGGGTTATGATCTTAAGGATACCACCAATACGAAAAAACCTGGGGGAACAGTCATCATCCTAGCCAAGACGCTTGGGTAGAGTAGCAAAGCCCAAAATCCAAAAGCACTTAAAAGTACTAGTGGACCCCGCTACGCGAATCAACTTTGGTTTATGGTTGAGAGGAAAGTGAGGGAGTATCCTCAATAGTTCCAATCACCCATGGCCTCGTGCTTAACTCTGGTTTGAGTAGAGAGTTCCCAAGATATTTTGATAGATGTGGATTTACCTAATAGATTGTCTTACTACGATTGTTGACTAATGAATCCGATTTCAAGTATTTTAAGGTGATTTAAACCCGAAACTCTAGCCTAAGCCAGTTGATTATGTGTATACCTAAAAAGAAAAAGTTGCTAGTTAATTTTATTAAGATTTCTTTTTAAGGGCTACTTTTTACTCAATAAGGGTAGTGAAGTGTGTGGAATGGTTTCCACAAAAAGCAAAGTGCATATAAAAATAATGCATGAAACTTCACAAAAGACTCTTTTCTTTTTTGTTTATATTTCAAAAATGACAAATAGGCAATCCTAAGCAAAAAAAATAAAATTGTAATTTTCTTTTAGTTTTTCAAAGCAAACGATCTATGCTACTTCGAAAAAGATGATAAGTCTTACTACTAAGCAGCTGATTTCATTATTTGTCTTTTCTAATAATTCCAAAAGAAAAAGAACTTGAAAAAGGAACCAATAAGACCTAATGCAAATTGTGGGTAAAGAACACAACCTAATGGCTTAAAACAATCAAATAAAAAAGACTTGGGAAAGACTCTACCTACTGAGTTGGTTCAATGGAAAAAACTCTAGGTTTGGAACAAACTGTAAAAGGATAAAGGAAAACAGATGCCTTCAATGGAAAGACAAACCTAAAAGGATGCTCCTAAGCACTAAAACCCAAAGCAAAATACCCGCAAAAAAAGGAGTAGGTAAGAAAACCACAAGTAACCCTACCAACACACAAACTCAAAGGAAAATCTCACTAGAAAGCTTTAACTCACTCAGACTTATCTGAATAGATGTTCAGAAGGTATCTAGAGTAAACCACTCTTCAAAGCCACCCTAAAACTCAAACTGGGATCAAACCCTAAATAAAAGGGACAAGACTCGATAAATGTGCATAGCTGTTGCCATAGACAATAAGCGTTGAGAACGCAGGTTTGTATAACTGCAACCAGCATCTAGAGAAAAAAGTGCACTACTATGCTTAGCAGAGAGTTGTGCATAGCCTTAAAAAGGTTTAAAAAAGCAGAAAAGACACCTTAAATAAGTTCTAAATCAAGTAAAGGAAAACTATAGGACTTCAGAGCGGAAAACAAGACTCAAGAAAGGCAAACATGTCTATGTAATCAGTCAAAGAAGCAAGGCAAAATGCTAGAAGTAGACACAATCACTTGGAAACCAAACCCTAATAGAAGGCTTGAAACTACAGGAAAAGTGCGCTACTAAGTGGTGTAAGAACCAGCTACTATGTGGTATAAGAACTAGCGCCTATCACAAGAAGTGTGCTACTATGTTTCAGGGAAACTAGTGCACGAGGCAGAAAATGCGCTATTGTAAGTACAACAGACCAGTGCACAGGGACTTAAAGCAAACAAAAAGGCTTTACTGAAGCAGACTGAGATGAATCAAGATAGAATGAACAGGAAAAAATGACCTATAAAACCTCTCAGAGAACAAAAGACTGAATAAACTAGAAGAAAACCAAGTGAACGTCCCCTAGAGCAGAAAACAACCAGTTACTCCCCAATGGAGTCGCCAGTCTGTTGTGCAGGAAAATACCTTATAGTGGGGAGACGACACTACCAACTTGTGTGGGGTGATAGGTAAATACATTCATGTTTTGCATTAGTTACTACAAATGGAAAGAGGTTAAGATTCCAAAAGCTGTACCTTTTTAAAGATGGCTAGTCATAGCTTTCGCTTGATATTCTGCAATGATGAACCTACAAAACAAAGTTAACCTTCCTCAGCGTATCTTGACCATAATAAATAAGATTAAAATCAGAAATAAATTAACATCAACTACAATCAAATATACAATCCAACAAACATTCAATCACGTAGACATTCAATTGGGATGGGAAGGGTATTTCCACCTTTTATTGTCAAAGAAATGTAGATAACTACAGATATACCTGATCTATCCAGACACTTCCGCAACTAAGTCCTGGGCTCCTGCTCCTCACAATGACTTGGGAATTCCTCCAGTGTAACAGTAGCTTATCATTCCTTCTAGTTCCCTCTCTCATGGCTTCCGCTTGTATTTAAGGGACAAGGCAGGTAGTTGAAATTGAGAGGTGGTTGAATTGGGAGGTTGGGGAAGTTGCAGAACCAACTTCAACTAATCCCAATTCATAATCTTAATATATTTTTTCATTTCATCTTAAGATGTGTGTGGGTTTCATACAAGTATAATAGCGCACAGTATTCAACTTTTGCACTTGACAACTAGCGTTTGCAACATTTTGGACGATGTGCATAGGTTGTCTTCAATAAGACCAGCGTTCAGAATGCTAGATCACTATGGCAATAATAGCGCACATGTCATGAAAACTGTAGAAAAAATAATATTTCTAGCTGACGAGTGTAGTCTCAGCAATAACTCATCCAGGATCAACCTAGCTCTTCCATCCATAGTGTCCTTTTGTGTGATCAACATAGCAATGTGATCACGGACAGAGAAGTGTAGATTTGACCTATAACAACTATTGTGCCATCTTTGGAACTAGGGTTTTTCTAAGTGAAGGCCATTCCAATTTTTCTCAAGGGGGTCAACTCTCATCCGAACGCTCTCGGGAATGCATGTCCATCATGAATGCATACACAATGGCCATGTGCATGTTTATGAGCTGACATAACTGAAGTCCGCTTGTCGGTTTGGGTTCCGTACCCCTGAAGCAAATCCTGAAAGTGTCCCTGAATGGCCATGGGGTTCCTGCCAAAAATTTCCATAGAACCAGAACCATGACTCCAATCAAGAAACCATCGATTTTGATGGATTCAGGACACCGGGTTTTAGCTCAGGTACCCCCCCACCATGCCTCTAATGCCAGGAAACGGTGATATTGTGCCATCTTCAGAACTAGGTTTTTGCTCAGTGAAGGCCATTCCAATTTTGCTCAAGGGGGTCAATTCTCATCCAAACACTCCCAAGCCATCATTTCCATAATGAATGCATCCAAAATGTCCATGTGCATGTGTGGTAGATGAAAAAACCCAAGTCTTCTCACTGGGTTCCATACCCTCGGAGCAAATCCTCAAAGTGTCACTAAATGACCACAGGGTGCTTGAAAAAAATTCCCATAGGACCAAAACCGTGAACCCGATCATGAATCCATAGATTCTGATGGATTGGGGACACCGATTTCTAGCTCAGAGACCCCCCCACTGTGCCTCCAATTCCTAAAAACGGTTCTATTGCGCCATCTCTGGAGGTAGGGATTTTCTTAATGAAGGCCATTCCAATTTTACTCAATGGGGTAAATTCTCATCCAAACACTCCCAGGAATGCATGGCCATTGTGAACACATCTACAATGTCCATATGCATGTGTGAGAGCTGACGAAACCCAATTCTACTCATCATTTTGGGTTCCATACCCACGTAGCAAATCCTCGAAGTGTCCCTAAATGGCCATGGGGTGCCTGACAAAAATTCCCATAGCACCAAAAACCATGACTCTGATCACAAAGCTGTTGATTCCAATGGATTTGGTTCACTGGGTTCTAGATCCCCCCCCCCCCCCAGCATGCCTCCAATGCCCAGAAATGGTGCTATTGTGACATCTATGGAACTAGGTTTTCGCTCAGTGAAGGCCAATCCAATTCTTCTCAAGGGGTTCATTTCTCGTCTGAACTCTCTCAGGCATGCATGGCCATTGTGCATGCATCTATAATCGCCATATGCATGTGTGGGAGCTGACGAAACCCAATTTTGCTCGTTGGTTTGGGTTCTGTACCCCTAGAGCAAATCCTCAAAGTGTCCCTGAATGGCCATGGGGTGCTTGACGAAAATTGCCATAGCACCAAAAACATGACTCCAATCGCGAAGGAATCAATTCCTATGGATTCAGAACACTGGTTTCTATCTTGGGGACCCCCCCCCCACTGTGCCTCCAATGTTCTAAATTGGTGCTATTTTGCCATCTACACAACTAGGGTTTTGCTTAGCGAAGGCCATTCTAATTTTGCTCAAGGGGGTCAATTCTCATCCCAACGCTCCAAGGCATGCATGGCCATCATGAACACATCCACAATGACCATATGCATGTTTGGGAGCTGAAGAAACCCAAATTTTCTCATCGGTTTGGGTTCCGTACCCCCAAAAAAAATCCTCAAAGTGTCCCTGAAATTCCATGGAGTGCCAGGTGTCTCTAGATTTGTTTTTGTCTGGTTTCTAGGGCTAGATCAAGGTCTATAAGAAATATTAGATTCTATATGGATATATTAGGTCTCTGGGACTAGGTTACATCTATAGGGATAGATAAGTATTTGAGATTAGGTCTCCAGGGTTGTAGCTCCACATTAGGCTTTCCAGGGATACGTTTGTTTTTGTCTGGTTTCTAGGGATATCAAATAATGGTATATAAGCTAGATTAAGTTCTATTTCTTAGAAGGATTATGTAGATCTAGCTTCCAACCCATATAGTGTGATTCTAAGATATTTCGGTTTGTTAGTATTTCCTCTTGTGATCAGGGTGAATATCAAAATTATTGATCTAGTGGCTTAGGAGCATGTAGGGGTGATTGTACCACCCTAGATATTTAAATCATTTGTTTCATCCATCCATGATACTTCCAATTATATAGCAGAGGAGAGGTGTGATGATTGTTAAAATTCAATATGCTAAGACAGAAAATAGCAGCATTACATTCCATTTCACAATAATAGCATATACAGGATCACTGAAGAAACAACAAGCACAGCATAAACACAAGAGACAGAGATTTATCCTGGGAAACCCTCATGGGGTAGAAAACCCAGCAAAGCTTCCTCAATATAGATGACCAGTAATATACAAAGATGAAACCCTGAGACATGATCTCCTTCTCCACAATAGCAGACCTCTCCTCCACAAGTGCGCTATCCTCAAGTGTGTGAGTGTGTCAAATGAGGAACACACCTCCTCTATTTATACACTACTCTGATATGTATTTTACACAAGTACATGTAGGCTCGTATTTAACCATTAGGTTAAATACCCCATTATAACTGACTGGGCCGACCCCCACATGGTGGGTCTAATAACCCTAGTTACCACACCCAACTCGGAGGAATAAACATCTCCGGATTTATAGTATAATCACATCGGAGGTATGGAACATCTCCGGAATAAATAATATACAAATATAATATTCTTTGAAGTTACAATATTTCAACACTCCCCCTTAACGAGAAGGATATTATAACAGTATCTGCACGAGCAAGGAGTCATCAACATCATACATGATACATCTATAAATCATTGGAAGCTTTCTCAACATCATCAGTAACTCAAGCAGTTACTGGAACATCTTCAATACTGGAACATCAACATCTTTAGTACTGAGTCTTTATCTTCTGCAGCAGTCGAACAACTACAACAACATCAACATCTGGATCCTCACGATCATCAGTATCGTCATCTCACGATCATTAGCATCGTCATCACACGATCATCAGCATCGTCATCACACGATCATCAGCATCGTCATCACACGATCATCAGCATCGTCATCTCACGATCATCAGCATCGTCATCACACGATCATCAGCATCGTCATCTCACGATCATCAGCATCGTCATCACACAATCATCAGCATCGTCATCTCACGATCATCAGCATCGTCATCACACGATCATCAGCATCATCATCACACGATCATCAGTATCGTCATCACACGATCGTCAGCATCGTCATCAACATAGGTATCCATAACAATACAAGTATCCACATCATTAGTACAAGTATTCATGCCAATACAAGTATACATATCATCAATACAAGTATCCATACTGATACAAGTGATCATGTCATCAATACATGTATCCTACCGATACAAGTAACCACGTCATCAATACTAGTATCCTACCGATACAAGTAACCACATCGTCAATACAAGTATCCTACCGATACAAGTAACCACATCATCAATACAAGTATCCTACCGATACAAGTAACCACATCATCAATACAAGTATCCTACCGATACAAGTAACCACATCATCAATACAAGTATCCTACCGATACAAGTAACCACATCATCAATACAAGTATCCTACCGATACAAGTAACCACATAAAAAATCACTTTCTCGGAGACCATACGTCTACGGATCAATTCAGGGACCAAAGTCCAGGGATGATACAATCCCCACTTCTCGGAGACCATACGTCTACGGATCAATTCAGGGACCGCAGTCCGGGGATGATACAATCCCCACTTCTCGGAGACCTCACGTCTACGGATCAATTCAGGGACCTAAGTCCGGGGATGATACAATCCCCACTTCTCGGAGACCTCACGTCTACGGATCAATTCAGGGACCTAAGTCCGGGGATGATACAATCCCCACTTCTCGGAGACCTCACGTCTACGGATCAATTCAGGGACCTAAGTCCGGGGATGATACAATCCCCACTTCTCGGAGACCTCATGTCTATGGATCAATTCAGGGACCTCAGTCCGGGGACGATGCAATCCCCTGCCTGTTCATTCAGGACTTCATTATCGGAGACCCAGTCTATGGCTCTATTCTGGGACCTCAGTCCAGGGACGATGCAATCCCCTGCCTGTTCATTCAGGACTTCATTATCGGAGACCCAGTCTACGGCTCTATTCTGGGACCTCAGTCCGGGGACGATGCAATCCCATACCTGTTCATTCAGGACTTCATTATCGGAGACCTCTCGTCTACGGCTCTCTTTAGGACTGAAAGTCCAGGGATGATCCAATCCCCTCAACTGTCCACTAAGGACTTCATTCTCGGAGACCTCACGTCTACGGCTCTCTTTAGGACTGAAAGTCCAGGGATGATCCAATCCCCTCAACTGTCCACTAAGGACTTCATTCTCGGAGACCTCACGTCTACGGCTCTCTTTAGGACTGAAAGTCCAGGGATGATCCAATCCCCTCAACTGTCCACTAAGGACTTCATTCTCGGAGACCTCACGTCTACGGCTCTCTTTAGGACTGAAAGTCCAGGGATGATCCAATCCCCTCAACTGTCCACTAAGGACTTCATTCTCGGAGACCTCACGTCTACGGCTCTCTTTAGGACTGAAAGTCCAGGGATGATCCAATCCCCTCAACTGTCCACTAAGGACTTCATTCTCGGAGACCTCACGTCTACGGCTCTCTTTAAAACTGAAAGTCCAGGGATGATCCAATCCCCTCAACTGTCCACTAAGGACTTCATTTTCGGAGACCATACGTCTACGGATCTATTCAGGGACCGAAGTCCATGGATGATACAATCCCCACCTGTCCACTAAGGACTTCATTTTCGGAGACCATACGTCTACGGATCTATTCAGGGACCGAAGTCCAGGGATGATACAATCCCCACATGTATTCTCATCAATACATCTATCATCAAAAGCATGTATAAGTAAAACTAAGTATTCTAAGTATAAGAGTCCTAAATCTAAATATTTCTAAGTATCTAGGTGTAGAGAACAGGTTACCTCATCATCGACCTTGTTGTTCGATGAGACAATCTCATCAACAGTGACCATACTACTCCCCCTTTCGAGGAGGGTCCTTTTGAACTACACCAAGCTTGTCTCGGAAGTATTCAAATTTCACCTGAGATAAAAGTTTGGTAACTTCTTCACTTTATAGTTCCTTTCTGTGTCATATCTTGTTAGTTCCCTATGTTCTTTGACTTATCATGGAACACTAGAATCTATGTCATCCTGATACAACTCTATTTATCACATAGGATCACAGTTGGTTCTATCTCTAAGTCAAACAATCCTGAAGCCAAACTTCTTCACAACAAGTAGAGAAAGCAACCATATATTCCGCTTGTGCTGAGAGCCACACTATACTGCTTCCAGCTAAACCACGAGATCATGGCTAATCCCAGACAATAACATCCTCTCGATGTGTTCTTCCTGTCTGATACACTTTCTTCCCAATCAGCATCTGAGTAGTCATCTGAAGTCATGATCTCCAAGATAGCATAGATCAAAGTCTATCGTATCCTTTATGTACCTCATGACATGCTTTGCAACTATCGGGTGAACACATCTAGTTTCCACTAGATACTGACTCAAGGTGTTCACAACAAAGCATATATCTAACCTAGTATATGTTAGATACATCAATGACCCAATAATTTGACTGTACAGAGTTGTATCCACTAACTCTGATGAGTCATCTCCTAACAGCTTCAAGTTGGAATCCATAAGAGTGGCCATTCCAACATATCAAGTCTTCTCAAGATTTCTCAGCATACTTTCTCTGGTTGAGAGAGATTCCTTTTGAGACTTTCCATACTTTTAGACCTAGAAAGTAATGCATCAATCTGAGATCTTTCAATTTCATTTCTACAGTCATCTATATGTGCCATCTCTCATCAGATGGGTCTATTGAGATGAGCCTCAACATCATTCGAACTCTGTGGTGAGTTCCTTCTTGCATCCATGTCATATGTGTATAGAAGCCATATTCAACCTTGTAGCAAAGGTTGAGATCCACATCACCCATGGTGATCATTAAGCTTATCAATTTATTATCGATCCTAGGTACCTATACAGAACCTGATTCACACTTCTTCTTTAATTACACCATTAAGAGAATGGTCTTATCTAGCCACTTGGGGCAAACATTTCATCATGATTCTCTTCCTCTTTCTAGGAGAATCTTCTAGCCACAATCCTTCTATAGTGTGTTTGATTTGTAAATCCTTTTGTTGAACATCCATCACTTGTTCATCATTCATCATGATTTTTCCTACAAATCAAAATTAGGTACATGATTAGTAATACTTCATAATCATCAAATCATATTGACATGATAACCTATTATGCATACATATATCATTTACATAGTGATGCAACTATTTTGACCAATACTTTGGCACAACACTTTCCCATATCTTGTATGCATACAGTGGCTATCTAGATGCCTTCCATCTCTACCAGAACATACTATCGAGAGTGTGCACAGCTCTCGGCATGTCAGCAAAGAGGTTTCATTCTAGACAAGCAATAATGGAATGTTTGTCCAACTTACCAATCATATGCACATTAGTAGTATACTGTTCAATGCTCTATGAATGTTTATACTCAGCATTATATATTCTAGGAATACAAATATGCATACAACCTATTACAGGCAATATCATTATTATTTCAAATAACAACTCAAATACTTATCTTTTATGTTTGTGTGGTTGCCTCCCGCTTGATCTTCTGTATGTCTTTTGAACTTCTATTCATTCTGTACTACTGTGCATGCTCAAGAGTCATCCTCATGATCTCATGCACAAACATACACTCATTAGTATATTCTAAATGCTATCAAAACATTATAGTACTAAATAATCTTGAAAATGTATAGTCATGATTAAAGTTAATAAACATTAGTATTCAAGATTTCAGGGAAGTCTTCTTTTACCCATGCATATCATCAATCAAGATAAAAGATGTAATATGCATAATCCCTTGATTACTAACTTTATGAATAAGCATAACCAATCATTCCAAGTATACTTATATAAGGGATCCTAACACAAGGTAAGATTCATGGGAAACATACCTGGATTAGTATACCTACTTGGTTATGTACAACACACCTAAACAATCTCTTCAATGATTTAGAGATCCTGAGCTAGAACCTGCATGTCTCATAGGTTAAGCATAATATAACAAAGTCATACATACCTCGTAAGTAGAACAAAGATTATGGATGAGTCTTTGTCTTCATGTTTTCATGGTCATGGAACCTGATTTGTTTTTTGTGATGTACTTGTATCTTGTTAGCATACAACATCAACCTCACACAACATCATAATGCATTAGTACAATCATAAGTGTCAACACCCTAACCAATGAATATCTTCTATCATGCATTCATAATTTTGTTAAGGTTATACGACAAATCTAAAATCAAAATTGTACTAACTGTAATAACCTGAAGACAAACATACCATAAACTTAATCATGGACAAATATCGAAACATACCTCGATGAGTCATACCTGTCGAGATCGCTTGTATTCTTCTTATGTAAGGCCTTATCCTCATCTCCCTCTGAGACAGGAACTTCTTCACTTATGCAGGTGACCAATCCATCTTCTTCTAGGATTAACCCAATCCACTTGATTTGCAAGAACTGGACCTGGAGCTGGATATGGGTTTGTCAGAGAAACCCGAAAAAATTCAAACTTTGAATTTCAAACTTCCGAAAGGATAGAAATATGAGCCTTGATGAGCTGATCAAACTGGTATATTCAGAATTTGAAAACTGCAAAGTTTTACTCCTCAGTTTTGCCTTTGAAACTTTCGGATTCACTGGACGTGACCCTGAACTGGGGTTTGATGAAGCCCACTCTTTTTCCCCATCAAAAGGTTTGATCCAAATCTCTAAGCTTCTATTTTTATGAGGAGCTTCCAGCCGTGGTCACAGATTTTGAAAATTCCCATTTTTACAGAAGCCCTAATTTTCCACTTTTCTGATCAAAGTCCCGAACTAGGGTCTAATCAAGCCCGGCCTTCTGCCCAACCAAAAATTCTGATCTTGGTCTCTAAATTTCTATTTTGATAAGTAGCATCCAGCCGTGGTCTCCGATTACAAAAATTCCAACTTTCTTCGAAGCCCTAAATTCCGGAAGCCATGAATGAAGGTACCAAAAAAATAATTCTGTTTTGACAGAAATATGTACCTGATTGTTTCTGGTGTAACTCCAAAATTTTTGATCCACGGGGTCTGAAAAAGTTTTCTAAGATAGCCTGACCTGTTAGCTTTCCATCCTGACAGGTCTGACCTCAATTGGATGTTCTGAGAGAGAGTTATGCCAAATGTCGCAACGTGACCTGTTTTGGGAAAATACAGGAGAGCGAACTTGTACGGAATGCCACGTGTCACTGTTTGACCTTCGGCCTCTGAAAACGTTTTTTGAGATAGCGCGGCATGTTATCTTTCCATCCTGACAGGTCTGACCTCAATTGGATTCTCTGAGAGAGAGTTATGCCAAGTGTCGCAACATGACCTGTTTATGGGATAATACAGGAGAGCGAACTTGTACGGAGTGCCACGTGTCACTGGTTCAACTTCGGCCCCTGAAAAATTTTTCTGAGATAGTATAGTCTGTGTACTACCTGTCACTTTTCACGAAATTTCATTTGGAGCTTCCTAGCCCAAGTTATGACCTTTTTCCCAAGGTCACCTGATTTTGACTCAGATCTGGAAGAGGCAGAAACCCTATATTGTACAGATCATAAATCACAAAGTACAACGAATTAGAGGTTGTCCTTTGGACACAAGGTACCTGGAGATTTTAGCTTCGTCCTGTAACAATTTCATATCCGAAAACTTTGCCAAAACGGATTTATAGCGAAAGTGCTACGATGACTGGTTTTTGCTATGTAAAACCCTAACCTTCAAATTGTCGTAAGTAAAGCAAGTGTCTCTAGTGCCATACCTTGTCTTCCTTCAGGTTAGCTCTGATACCATGTTAAAATTCAATATGATAAGACAGAAAATAGCAGCATTACATTCCATTTCACAATAATAGCATATACAGGATCACTGAAGAAACAACAAGCACAGCATAAACACAAGAGACAGAGATTTATCCTGGGAAACCCTCATGGGGTAGAAAACCCAGCAAAGCTTCCTCAATATAGATGACCAGCAATATACAAAGATGAAACCCTGAGACATGATCTCCTTCTCCACAATAGCAGACCTCTCCTCCACAAGTTCGCTATCCTCAAGTGTGTGAGTGTGTCAAATGAGGAACACACCTCCTCTATTTATACACTACTCTGATATGTATTTTACACAAGTACATGTAGGCTCGTATTTAACCATTAGGTTAAATACCCCATTATAACTGACTGGGCCGACCCCCACATGGTGGGTCTAATAACCCTAGTTACCACACCCAACTCGGAGGAATAAACATCTCCGGATTTATAGTATAATCACATCGGAGGTATGGAACATCTCCGGAATAAATAATATACAAATATAATATTCTTTGAAGTTACAATATTTCAACAATGATGAGATTGACTTCATCCATGCACGTTCTACTCTCTAAAACCATATTCACTCAAAATGGGCTACGTGTCCCATAGGTTCATGTAAGGCACGGACACGATGGGAAATCGTGTCCAACACAACATTTGACCATGTCTAAAATCAGGATGTGATCAAAATTCATGTCGGACACGATTTCTCATCGTGTCCCTGACTGTGCAACTCATGTCCTGATTCCACGACATGATTTCCACGTAAAAGGCCACTTAAGGTGAGTTTAAAATCAAAAATTCTTTTATTTTTGTCATTTGCAAGTGTGGAGAATACTGAGAGTGGGTTTCATGTGCAGGTGAAGAAGATTTGAAGGCTTTCCAAGGGAATCCAAGTGCATTGGGGGTGGATTTTTGGAGAGGATTGTAAGCTTATCCATCAAACAAGAAAGAGAATGCCTCAATCAGCTAGGGCAGGATCTAAGGGGAAAAGGAGTAGATAAAATTATTGATCCAATTAGATCGACATGGCCCTCATCTGGTGTGAGTATTTTTTATGATGGATGGACGAATCCAACACACCGTCCACTCATCAATTTCACGGTATATTCCCAAAATGGATCGGCGTTCTTGAAAGAGGTGGATGCTCTTGGGAATTCAAGGATGCACAGTATATGGGTGAGTTATTCATCAAAACCATTGAAGAAGTAGGTGTTGATTCTTGTGTACAAATCATCATGGACAATGCACTTGTTTGCAAGGATGCAGGCATGATTGTGGAAGCTTAATATCTAGAGGTATGTTCATTTTGGACACCTTTCATTTCTAACTTGCTCATTGTTTGAATTTATAACAAGATTCATGATTGATATAGGTGTCTTTGACTCATTTGATTTGTTAGTGTTGTAGAGTCATTTATACATGCTTTTATTGCTCTTACATGTTTTTTGGACACCTTGCATTGTCCGTTCCTTGAATTTACCACTGAAATCCATTGCTTCAGATGTGACATGGATTGGAAACCTTATTGAGGATGCACTCCATATCTGTAACTTTGTATAAAACCACACAAATTCCCCCACCATCTACAAAGAGTACACACAACTTTCATTGTTGAAGATTGCATATACTCAATTTGCTTCCTCATTCATCATGCTCAAGAGGTTGAGGGAGGTCAAAACCTCTCTTGGGTCCATGGTGATTTCATATTTTTTGTCTTTTTGGAGAAATACGTATCAGATTGCTTCAAAAAAGGTGAAGGACATGATGTTAGATAGTGGTTTGTGGTAGAGGGTAGATATTAGCATTAAGAACATGGAGCCAATCATTTATTTGTTGCAGTTTGCAGACAAGGACCAACCCATCCATACATATGTTTATGAGGGGTGGGATTTCATGATTGAGTCCATGAGGTCCATTGTCATGGAGAATGAATGTCTTGAGTATGGTATTGTTGAGGCCCCGAGGGTGTAGGTTGTTGGAATGGGTTCCAAGGCTCACAATAGAGGGTGAAAACCCAGACTGAAAGAATTCAAAAGGTTCTACGCAAGAACAGTTCTATCCCCATCCTGTTTGGTGTAGTTAACTCCCATGGATACAAAGGCCTCCACTGGCACTTATGGGGTTTGATCCTAAAAGGATCAGTCTTCCTATATGGGAAGGTCAAAGTGTCCTAACTCTAAAATGGATCTAAACCTAGAACAAATTTACCTTAAAGGAAATCTACGCTAAGTCAGATCTAATCTAAAGGAATTGTTTTGACTGTGTGCAGGATAACTTGGTTGAGTTTAAAGAAGTCATTTCACCAACTTAACAAAAATGTAAAATTGGATATTTTCTTATTGCTTCAAAATACAGTCAGACAATGAAAATTAACTAATAATAGTTTAAAGATTAGCCACATGCAAGGTGTTGACACAAACCCAGTCGACAGGGGTTCCTCACATTGTCGACACCCAAACCACTGGGATCTCCCTAAGCACCGGCCCAGAGAGGTTTTATCCCGTCCAACAACACCTGCAGAGTAGAGGAGGTCTCACCTGAGATGTTCAAGGGAGAGTTGATAGAACCATGTTTCCGTCGAATGAAGGAGGATGTTGTGCATTTAAATAATTAACTAATTACGACATTCAAAAATAGATATAGGAATTCAACTTAGCATTACACATAAGAATTCTACTTAGCATTAAACATAACCGTGAAATCATTCAACGGATCTCATCATTCACAGAACCGTAAATGCACATCAGATATAACAGTCAAACATTAATCGCAGCAAGGAAACATCGCATCATTCACAGATTCATATCGCATAATGCATTCATCACATGGAAAATAGGAAAGACATAATGATTATGCTCAAAGAAATGTCATGTCATATTCATCTTTGCAAAAACCTAGATACAACACGATAATCCTTCTGTTGCATACCCATATTAACATACAATAGCCGGCAGATTCATCAACTCATGTATCTCCAAATCAGTCTATCCTCAATTATCTCTATGTGTCCTCCCCTCAACACTTACAATGCTAACTCTATTTATAGGATTATTCCTTTACATTTGCGGTCCACTTAGGCAACCATCTAACTACTTCCTAACAAACTTGACAAAAGGATGACCCAAAAACCACATAATACGGTCCAAATGATCCAAAATACACATGACGTTGTCCAAATGACCCAAAATTACATAAACTATTGTCACCTTGCGCGCTGCTTTCCTCCTTTCGTGGTACCTTTGGCCTTACGCAACATCTATGATGCTGACTCATCAGACCGCCTTCCAACAAGCCCCCAACACAATCTTGTGGCTCGCCCTGGAGCCACGTCAACTGGACATGGTGCACTCATTCTTGTCTATCACTAGACAATTCCTCCGTCACTGTTCTTGTTGTCTAGAGCATGTTGTTGCTATGGTAATATGTGGCTCGCTGTCATGTACTTCTCAAACTCATACAATGATCGGTCAGCTTGCTGTCATGTACTTCTCAAACTCATACAGTGATTGGCCAACTTGTTTTCATGTACTTCTCAAACTCATCCTCCAGTCTCTGGAAACCTGGTGTAGACTGAGGAGAAATGGATGAACAACGCCAAGGTGCGAAACAGGCCATCCACTGTGGCACATCTGTTTCGCACCAGCGATCACCTACTAGTGGGACCAAGGGACTATCGCCCCTATCTTTATAGTTGTCACAGGGACCATGAAGCTTCGAACTACCACCATATACCTAGGCATCTCAGATGAGACTTCGTCTCGTCTACACCCAAGTGTCCTCATTGCTTCCTTCTCCAGGCGCTCATGCACACTTGTCGTTTGGGCCCTCAACACACCTAGTGTGCTACTGCACAAAATGAAATGGATCATTTCCACGGCCTCCTTGGAATTCCTAACTTATCTAACTACCTGACCCACTCGCAAGATAAATTCCTCTTCACTGACCGATACAGTGTTGCTCGGCTAGCCTCTACGACCTGTATTTATGCAGTTTCACCGTTCTGCACACCTGCCACGGAAATCATTTCCAAATCCATCCACATAAGGCTCTGATCCTGTCATCATGCCATTCTGTCATCTTCTAGGGATGTGGATCCATAGTGTGCTTGTTTAAACTGGACTTCGTATGTGCAGAGGAGCGACCATGCTCCCACCGGCTGCCATTCGTGCCAAAATGTGTGAACCATCAACCCAGATGCCATTGGCCATGCTGCCACCTTGTTTCACCCATGCCAACTATGTTGTACCTCGTCGTCAATCCTTCTAACCTAACAGTCAGATCCACTGTTATGGCAAGTCACTTCACCTAACCCTGGGGTTTAACTGTATTTAATTGTCTTCATCATTTGTTGATTTGATGGGGTCACAACCCTGTAGCTGTCGTGACATAGACCCAAAATGGCGATACAATCACTCCTGCTTGCGCATTCTGTTCCTTCTAGTGTGCCATCCTGCCCTTTTTTTTTCCCGATGCAACTCAGGCATCGTGTTGCTCCAAGCCCATCCTGTAGGACTTCATCCTGCTACCATTTACCAACTTTGGGAGCATCGCTCCATATAACTACTACAACTATACTGCACCTCCTAAAGTTATGCTATTGATGCTGTTAACACTCAGATTTTACCCTTTGGTTGTGGAAGGATAAACCTAAGGTAACTCTTTCAAACCAGTATTTAGGAGGTAAATTAGGCTTTTCCCTACCGAAGAGGGCTCTCTCGAAAATATGTAAATGGCTAAAGATATATGAAAGATGACTGATTTTTTAAAATGAATACTTGGTTGAAATGTAAACAAGAAACATTGGGCATGGAGTCAAACTTAGGATTTATTGTACTAGCAGATAAACAACAATAAAGATTTTCACAGAGGCAAGGTAGCTGTCATATTACGGTCAATGTTTTTAGCAGGTGATTTAGAAAGAAAGAAAGATAGTCCATCAATAATGGGCGCCAGATTTTAGATGAATCCACTATCAACTTTAGAGAAAGAAATTGATACACAGACGCGATAAATCAAGGAATAAACATATGAATCTCAATTTATTTCAATGTTCATCTGAGCATAGAAGACATAACATAATGGAAGTATAACGAAGAAAATAAACATGAACATATCAGAAGAGAGAAATACAGACTGTAATAATGATCAACACATGAATCTCTGATTCTGTAATGTTATTTCCTGTGTGCCTTTTTATATCAAAAATATCAACTCGACACAAGAGTTCTTGTCTCTCAAAAAGTTTCCAACCCTTTCCAAAATGACTTTCATTGTCTTTTATAGAAAACTTTCTTGAAGCAAAACCTAACTGCTTATTTTAACTAAAAACTGAAATAACTTAACTAAACTTGCCTAATGTCTTTGACTCAAAGTCATAAAAATATTACAAATTTCTTTAAAATAAAAATATTTCTGAGTCATCACTTGAGGTAGGATCCAACATCATTTTTTAAGAACAAATTGTGTACTTCATTTTCCCGTATCTCTCCACGCTTGTTCACTAATCAGCAGTTGCAATATCATAGCTCACCATTTCTTTTACCATAACTCTCATTTCAATGTGATCTATAAGGGAAATTTGTGGAAGTCTTTCATCAATTGAGACCAACTTGTTCAGAATTTCAAAATCTTCTGCAATCTTTTCCATTAAAATTTTCCCTGTAAGCAAATGATTTAGACGTTGAAACTTCCCATGATCCATCCTTATATTGAATAATAATTTTTTCTATTCATCTTGGGAAATTAACTCTTGATTTTCGTCCCAGAATGTAGGTAATCCCTTCTCGACCAATTTTTTAAACTGTTTTTTGAACTCTGTTACTCGTCTTCTCATTGCTCCATCTTTGGATTCCACATTCTCGACGTGTGCATGCTTTCCTAAAATTCTTCTTTTTGTTGTAATTGTTGTAATCATGTTTTTAATACCTGAGACCTTTAAATATTCTTCTATTAAACTATTCGAAAAGGTAATTTCGTTTTGTGCAATCTCCTTGGGTTTCCTATTCAGATTTTCTCTTATTGCAGTACAACTTGTAAAAGCATGTTTAGTTACTTTTTCCTTTACTCTCATAAAATCCAAATATGGTCTAAGATTTTCACTTCTTTAATGATTAAGTCCCATACCATGTGCTTACATCCCTGCATAGCTACTTTCCCTATCACTTGATGTGCTAACTTTTTGTTAGTTTCAATCAATTCCTTATATTTTTCTTGTAAGGATTTTGTTTCTTCGTCTTTTTTCTCACTTTCTTCTTTCAATCTCTGAGCTTCTTCTCTTAAATATTTAATCTCAACATCTTTTAAACTAATCTGGGACATATCTTGTAAAATACTATCAACATCATTTCCATTTTCATTCAGAATTATACCAATTTGCTGCATACTCAAATTTGACAAGTTATTTTCCAAATCATCAATCTGATTTCTCAAGCTTATTTTCTCTTTTTCCTAGCTAGCTTCTTTTTCAGCAAATGTCAATAATTCTGCTTCACTATCATTGAATTCCTTAGACAAAGCTTCTTTTTCTAGCTCTAGCTTTGTTTCTCCAAGAGCTTGAATCAGCTGAGTATTTTGAATCTTCATATTTTTCTGTAACGCTTGAATTAAATTATCTTTTTCTACCAACAATTGCTTGCTTGCTTTACCTCCACTATCTCTTGCAACCAAGTTAAATTGTAATTTTTTGACTTGTTGTTGGAAAGATTTATTCTCCTGTCTTTCTTGCTTCAATTGACCTTCCATTTTATTTACCGTACTTTCCAGTTTAGCAACTTAAATGTTTCTTCCACAAAATCTTCATATATCACCTCTCCAATTTGCTTATGCAATTGGATCTTGTTTGGTACTAGTATTTTCTTCAAATTGACCTTTATCTCGGTCATTTTATCTTATATTGATACTGCCAATTTTAAAGTGTTCTCTTTCATATCCTTGCTTATTACTAAGGAAGTCTCTTAATTTGATAAATCCCTAACTTTTGGCAATAAATTATATAGCTTTTGGGAAGAGACTTGCTTATTTTGTCCATAATGTTTATACAGGTCAAGCCTAGATTGAAATTTATTTATTTCACCACTCTCTTTAACTTCTTGAAATTTATATTGTTGTATATGGACTTCTGGAACTGAAGACTTTTCTTCCTCACATATTTCACTGTCTTTTGAAATAACTAGTTCGTATTGTGTTTCCATCTTAAGCCTTTTGTCTTCATTTCCTCCTTCACTATCTGCATCTATAATCTCCTGTAAATCTCTTTTTCTCCCAATTTCCAAAGTTTCTTGTACCTAATCCACTTCTATTGTTAATTCTAGAAAATAAGATCTCCCACTTGTGAATTTATAATTTCTTCATCATCAGGTTCATAACGAAATAAATTTTGTCCTTTTAGCAATCCTTTTGTTTCTTTGTGTTCAAAGGCCTTCATCTTATTTTTATTCTTCCTCTTAGATATGATATGTAAAGTGTCATATTCAATTGATACATATTTCTTAAACTCCATATTCTCCAATAACTTTTCCACATCTGAAAGAGCATCTTTGCTTTTTATAATGAACGGGCCTACTTTCCATGGGTATTTTAAATTAGAACCCTTTTTAAACTTTAAGAATTGTTTGTCTTCTAAAGTCAATTTCTGTCTAACGAATTCAAGAGAGAAAATTCTCAGAGTTAAGAAGGAAGGTAATATATAAGGTTCATGTACAAAACCATATAATCTAATCACTCTGAAATCCTTCAGTAAAAACCAATCACCTACTGCTACTTCATCTTTCAATTGCATCAAAGACTCCATTTCAGGTAAAATCCTTGGTAATTCTTCTCCAAAAATCACTTTAGATACTGCAGACATAGTATAATTCATGTAATTGAATACATTATCTTCTAAGGTATCTGTGTAGAGTATTTGTGAGAACTGTAAATCTTCTATGTTGCTAAACATAACCATCTTCACTAATTGCGCCTGAAACCTAAAATGCCATGTATTGGAGAAACTGCTCAACTGTAAATGAATTATTTCTCCTAAAAAGTCTTCGAATTTGAAACACGATACTGAATCATTCTTAGTTCCTGGTGAACTGATGCTAATTCTAAATAATAAACTTAATTGTAATTCTGTCACCCACATATCTATTTCCAAACCTAAAAACTGACCTATTAAAGAAAGTACCAATTGGGCATTGCCCTTAAAGAAGTTTATATCCAAAGGGTATGGGGTATTCTCAACTTCCAAGTCAGGTTTAAGACAGGTGGTTAAAAAGGCTTGTCGGTTCTCAAGGGAAGACTGTCTATATGCAGCAATAACAGACTCTTCGAAAAAACTCTCGGACTCAAGTACTTGGGATGCAGGAATTCCAAAAGAACTGCTAACGACTAAGGAATTTATGGTGCAAACAATCTTAGACTTCTGGGAGTTCATAATAACCTGTTGGGGTTCTGAATAATTGGATGCACACCATGATACAAACTCGGGGAAGGGCATAATTTCGTCAATGCAAAAAAGGATGAAAGACAACTGAAACACTCTATGCACATCCAAACCTACTTTAAGCAAATCCTTCAACCTTCTCTTAATTTTGGGTACAGGTAGTCGAACCTCTGTATCAAATACATCAAAATTCGTATCTTCCAGAGCAATTTTAACCCTAACATTGATAGAAACTAGTTCTTCATCCCTTTTCTTGTTATAAATAGACTTGTATTACTAATAGCAGTGGTTATAAGGTCCTACCTGTCACCAAGAAGCTCTGAGAATGACCTTTCTTGTTGTCTCCTTTGTCTTCTACACTTCTAGAAGCTTCTGACTTCGATAGGTCCAAGAAATAAATGTCAAATTCACATGCCAACTGTAATATATATAACCCCTTTTCTCTTATCCTTTGGTCTTCTTTGCCAGCTGTCAACCTTTTTATTTGTTGATCTCTCGTGCTTCAATCCTGGTAGTCAGATTTGATGTCTTTTTAATGCTTTACAATCAGTCTTCATCAACCATCCGATAATCTTCCATACTCTAATCTCCACCATCTATTATTAGTAGCACATATCTACAAAGTGGTGTCGTGTTTCTCTAAAGTGGTTTCCATTACCACTCATCCTTCTTGTGACAAAACCTGGTGTTGACACTTGTCGAGTGGTTTTATTTTCCGCAACCACCCTTACCCTTTAACCTCCACGCTTTTCTCCAATGCATCGATCATTTGTTACCATCGATCAACCATGCAATGATCTAGACCATCACTTATTCCACTGCACTCACACCTTTTTGAGACTTCTATTTTAATGGTTAGATTTCCACAACATTAATCTAAACCATCCACATGTTTCAACAAGACTTTCATTGCATATCACTCAGCAGGTTTGTAATACCATCTTTCTTCCTTGTGACATGCTTTAATAGGTGACATGTGGTGGGTTGTTTTGATTTTTGCAACCACTTCTATTTCTAACCCCCATGCAACTTGGCCATGCGACATCAAATGAAAAACGTAGATCTCCTATCCACACCCAATCAATGGTGCAACTTGCCCCAAACTTAACAGTTGCAATTTTTATTTTTGGACTTTAGATTTTTAGCTTCCTATTGATCATTTTGATCGAAATTTTTCATATTTCCTTATTTTTTCCACCTTAGCACTTCTATTTACAATCTTTATTCATACCTTAGCAGTTAATCATGAAAACAAAGACTCTAAAAACTTTTATCAAGAAAATTTTCAAGATATCCATCCATTATACATCAGTACTTGTCCTATAAAAACTAAGTGCTAACAGATGCGATATGGACAAAGTCAATGCATCTGTAACTTCCCTGGATGCTTCATGTACTTGTTGTCATACAACAGCACCAAGTTGCCTTGCTGAAACTATTTATTTTTTATATGGTGATCATGCCAAGCTTTTTGCTGATCCTTCTCCACACACTGGTGAAAACCTGCGATAAAGCGGTCTTCCTCAAGCTGGACCAACTGCTCCAGTCGCTCTCCTAACGTTGCTTAATAATCCATGCATGTCACTTCCACTATGCGTAGACTCAGGACAATGTACTCCATAGGCATAACTGCCTCTTTCCCATACACCAATTTGAAGGGTGTCTGTCCCGTCAACCTTTTGCAAGTGGTGTGATATGCCCACAAAATTGCTAGAATCTTCAAATCCCAGTCATCGCGGTTCGCATTACAAACCTTGGTCAATGCATTCTCCAATACCTTGTTGAAAGCTTCCACCATCCCATTTTCCTGTAGATGATATGGCATACTCTTCTTATGTTGTATCTATAGTTCTAATGTCAATGCATTGACAGTGCGATTAATGAAGTGACTCCCTTGATCACTCATCAATATCTTCAAGCAACCAAACTGAGTGATAATATTGTCGAACAAGAAACGCATTGTTGTTGCAGTGCTACAATCTACAACTAGTGCAGCCTCCTCCCATATTGTCAAATAATCTGTCATTCTGATTATGTATCGTGCACTAGTGTGCTTCCAAGGTGGGTTGATGGGTCCCACGAAATCTACTGCCCATTTATCAAATGTCGGGAGTGTCACTTGAGGTATGAGAGGCATCTCATCCCTCCTAGAGGGATTCCTGGTCCACTGACAAACATCGCAAGTTTGCACTAAATCCATGGCATAATTGTGAAGAGTGGTCCACCAAATCCTTGTGCGAAGAACCTTCCTGGCAGTCTCAGGACCGCCTTAGTTCCCACCAGCTACTCTGGCATGTGCTTCTGACAAGATTTTCCCTTGCTCCTGAGGCAGGACACATCGCTTCAAGATATCATCTAATCCCAGTTTGTACAGCTGTCCTTCAATTAGCCGGAAAGCTGCAACTTTAACCACGAGCTGCTTCTTCTGACTTGCTGCGAACCCTTATGTGCGGTTCCTATTGCCAAAAATTGAATGATTTCTTCATAGTAGTCATCAGCTACTTCAACCCTGAATAGTTGTGCATCCGACAACCCATCCTCAATGTTAGTTGGTTCCTCCCCTGTCTCAATTTGCGATAAATGATCTAGCCCTGCATTCAATCGGTTGGGCTTCATAATCACCTCAAAATCAAACTCCTCAAAGAGAAGTAACAAGTGACATATCTTCTGCCCCAACATAGGATTATTGACAAGGTACTTCAAAGTAGAGTGGTATGTAAACATCTTGAAGTGATCTCCAATAACTAGTACCTAAACTTCTGCAGTGCATATACCATCACCAAACCTTCCCTCTCTATAGTGGTATAATTCCTCTCTGGAGATGACAACTTTTGACTTGCAAAAGCAATTGTGTGATCCAGATCCCCTTCCCCTTGTTGTGCGAGCACTATGCCTAGCGCAATCGATAATGCATCCACATGAATGTGGAATTCCTTGCTCCAGTCAGGAAATACCAAGATCAATGCAGAATCCATCTTACCCTTCAGCATCTCAAAATTGACTTGACATTCTAGGCTCCATAAGAATACTGCATCATTCTTCAATAATTTCTCCATAGTGGTCGTGATCGTTGCATAACCCCAAATAAACTTGTGATAGTACCCTATGTGTCCCAACGTCGCTCTCAACTGTTTGACATTGGTGGGTGGTGTTAAGCTTAGAATGAGTGCAATCTTTGCTAGGTTGACCAACAATCCCTGCTTACAGACAATGTGACCCAGTAATATCCCAAATGCTGCATAGAAGATGCACTTCTTCAAGTTCAGCGATATCTGATACTGTCGACATCGCTCCAACATCAGTCATAGATTTTCCAGATGATCATTGATTAATCCATAAACTGACCAGTCATCCATGTAAACTTGTAGAAATGTCTGAATAAAATTCCTGAAGGAAACAACAACAACCCAAGAGAATATCACAGGTGCATTCTTCAGCCCAAATGGCATCACCGTGTACTGAAAATAGCCCCATTCTATCACAAATGTTGTCTTGTGGAGGTCCTCTTTCGCAATTCTGATATGGTGATAGCTAGAGAACCCATCCATGAAAGAATACATCTCTTGGCCACCCACGCCCTCCAACACCTCATCGATGAACGGTATTGGAAATGGATCATGCAGATATGCGTCATTCAGTTTCCACAAGTCGACACAAATCTCCACTTCACCTGTCTTCTTGTCCTGCACCACTATAGGACTAATCCAGTTTGATTCTTCAACTGGTTCAATAATGCCAGCACCCAACATGCGGTCAAGTTCTACTTTGACCCTTTCCTTATGGCGCGGATTCAACCAATACTGTTGCTGCCTTATTGGTTTTGCATCTGGTTTCAATGGGATCTTCATCTCCCCTAGATCCCCCAAGATTCCCTTCATCTCAGATAAATTCACAGGGAACAAGTCTTGGAACTCATGCAGCAGGTCAGTGACCTTTGCCATCATCTCCTCATCCCAATAGTCCCTGACATTCACAAACTTTGGGTTCGCCTTCGTCCCAATGTTGAATTTTCTAAGCTTCAGCAGCTAACTGATTGGGTCTGTCGGTGCATCAGGAGCTACAACATGACAACTGCCTTCTGATTTTAGAATATTGACATTCTGCAGGTCATCACCATCCTCTAGAACACCAGTGATATTATAACATTCCATCATTGACTACATCTTGTAGTGTGTATGTGGATTCGCAGGATATTCCACTGGAACAACCTTCAGAACAAATCATGGATAAGCTGCAAAACATTACAGACATCTGGGTTGGCATACGTGAAACTGACAGTATGAGTAAAACAAACTGTCAACTCTAACCAAGTGGTAATATCCCCTCGCAACTCAACTGAAGCATACCATGACCATGGCATTTCATCCAAAGTATGGATAAAGGCATGAACCCATTCATCCCTTGATCGCGAAGCCCATAGAGTCTGACATTCCATCAGATGACTATTAGGGTCATTCTTCCGATCATACCTTCTGGTGTGATATATTTCTGTTTCACCAAAGTGAACCATCATTAACCATCAATGCTGCGACCAACTAGCAATGGACTTGTTATGGATTTCCCAACACCATGCTGGAGTATCCTGCAGTGCCTCTTCTAATGCTAGCAATCGCTGTGGTTCTGACACCTTAGCTTCAAATGCGACCAGAAATTTAGACAGTCTGGGCAGTCCCTCGTATATAGGAAACTCAATAGTCTCAGTTGCGACTCGGCATAGTGACTACATAATCAACCCACACTTGTGAAGTGACACCTCATGCTAGCGATTCTGCAAATTTTCTAAAGCATCATCAGAGTTGGAAGATGCAGAACTAGTGCTACGCCACTCAAGCTCACCGTCGGTAGTCGAATGAATGTAATATTATGAAATATTGTATGCATGGTCCCATATGCTACCAACTTCATCTTTCACTGGTTCAACATAACTGCGTTCTTCATCTAGATCCAATGGAGCTATGACTCCGAGGTTGCGGGTTTCAAAAGTCATCATCCGCTTCTTCAATTTAATTACTACTGCACTCTCATTAGCCCATCCAATCCCTAGCAACGCAGGATAGGAGCTTACACATTCAACAACCTCAATGACATCAAAATCCACATATGTCTTCAGCCCATCAATATCCACAACAAGGCACAGAACTCTCCCAATCGGGGTCACCTTGGCCTAATTAGCCAATCGCAGCTGCACGAGAGACTAGCTCAGTGTTGGGCTCCCCATTTTCTGTCAGGTCTGCTTTGTGAGAATGTTGACATCGGAGCCAAGATCTAGAATGAATGAATCGACATTATAGTCCACAATCTAAATGTTCATACGCATCTCTTTACCTATCTTCCACCGCTGTAAAGAGTTTACCGCAGATTCTCTTCGTCCCCCATCAGGTCGATGCAACAACCCTTCAAGCTCAACAAGTGCATCAAAATCTCTTGCCAGTGATAAGAAACTTTCAAAAAAATTCTATAACGTACCATACTGCCATGATGGACCTGCCTCTGAAGTTGGATAAAAAATAGGGGGCATATCACAAATAGCTACCTTACCAGGATTTCTTCCCATCGCATGTCGTGCTTGAAAGAATGTATCGCACTCAGCATCGATATCAAACTGCACTTTCTTCTGCCCAACTAGCTAGATCAAAGGATGCAAACCATCTTCGCATGTCGTTGCTCCTCCCCGAGTGATAACTGCAACAGTAGCATCTTGTGTCCTAGGATCCACAGAGATCATTGCGATAGTTTCTCCCTGAGTCTGGTTTATGGGTTCGTTCGCAGTCTGGTTGGCATTCTAATTCAAATGCTGATTTTGGTTCTCTGACTAGTTTTGATTCTGGACTGGTTGCTGCACTTGATTCTGGTTCTATAGTTACTGAAAATTTCCCACCTGCCATCGCGTAATCAACCGTGGACAGTTTTCAATAGTGTGATCAGTAACAAAGCAAAATGTACACTATGTCTGCAATTGTGGGAAATCTCGCTGGTAGTGTTCCAACACTCTGCAATTATAACAATGGACAGGTCCGTGACCTCATCCTCCTCCATGACCAAAACATCCATTGCGTCCTCCCCGGAATCCTCTGTGGAATCCCCCTTTCTACTGATATTGCAGTTGATCAAACTGTTGCTGCATGGGATTCGACTGCAACTAACCACCTTGTCCTGACTAAAAGTACTGTGGCTGTTGAACATACTGTGGTTACTGTTGAGCCATTTGCATCTATGTATATTGTGGTATAAACTGTTGTGGTTGCGACTGCGGTAGAAACTGCATCTGTGGCTGAGGTAGTGGTTGCAATTGTAGTTGTTGTACAGCACACTGGTTGTCCTTCACATAGAATGCGTTGTATGTTCTCTCCCGAAGCAAGCCATAGGCGTGAAAATCCTTGTCTTCATGTCCCACGTACTTATAGAATGTACAATACAAATTCATCGGCTTTGTGAACATATTCTACATGTATTGACATGCCTCATGTCGATGCCCATATACCTGACAGATGCAGCAGCACGACATACCTCCACCACTCAATGGGTTTGGCACTCCGGATACCAGATAGTTGCAGAAGTCTAGGAAGTTATCCTTAGTACGCCCTTCTGTATGACATCACATACACCAAGCATATTCACGATGTTCCTTACCCTTCTTAAGGTCTTGCAACTGTATTGTCAAATTGGCCAGCTATGTCTGAATCTGCGACATTCCTGTTGTGTTCTCCCCAATTGGTGAAGCTTCTAACCACATTGTAATCTCTAGAGCTTCACTCAACTATGTAATGCTCTTTTTCATCAGCGGTATTCGAATGCGAGGTAGCAATGTCGCGATGAACCATTCCTTGTGTTGGACATTGCTCATGTCAAAGTTGACCCTTGCTATCAGTGTTTTGAACAGTTGGTCAAAATCCGACACAGTTTCATTTGGATACTGCTTAATCTCTTTTAGTTCTGTAATATACTATGCTTCACACTTGGGTTTTCTGAATTCTGCAATCAATCGTTTTTTTACTTCTTCTACCGTATTCTCTGGGGTGCCTATGAGAACTTTAACAAACTTCATAAACAAGTCCATTGCGTGACCTTGAAGAGTTGTCGCCAATTGTCCTTTCTTGGCATCATCATCAGTAATTTGCTTGACAATCCATACTACTTCACATAAGAACCAATATTGTTTGGGATTATCTGTACCATTTCCATGGAATAGTGACAACTTTGCAGCTTCTCCTACCATTGTGGGAATCCTTCCTATAGTTGTTGAGCAAGTAGAAATCAAGTTATGTTGACATGATCAACACAGTGGTGTCAAAGTTGTGTTTCTTCCTGGTTGAGAGATAGTGAGTGGAGGTGTGGGCACGTTGCTGCTAGGGGCTGGTCCTGCCTCTATCCTGGGCATAGCCTCATTGTTCTTGTCGACATTGTGGGATCGCTTCGTCCCGTATGGTCTCCCTTCACGGTTTTGTGTTTCGATCGGAGCAGGACCTTCTCCTGTTCTTTGCCTCTTTTCTTGTCGAAACCTTTCTCCTCCCCTTGTAATACCACTCTCTTCCTCGACTTCCTTCACAGTCTCGTCATAAATTGCACCCATCTACCCCATATCATTCCATGTATCGCCCCCCTTGCTGTCGTAGTATCCACATCCTCCGCCCACCAGGGTTCTTACTGATCTAGATACATCTTTAGTATGCCCTTTTCACAAGTGAGCATCTTAATTGACAACTATAGTGACATCATAAACCTACCTCTTGGTCCATTGAAGAATTCCCTTTCTTCTTCACTATAAGAATTTGTTGTATCAACCATAAACTCAGTGATATAGCCTTCCAGTATACTGTCGACCCAGACCTCAACAGCCCACAATGCTTTGTTGTCGACTTCTTGCAGCTCTCGGATCAATTCTGGGGTTCAAGCTATCATCTCACCACCTTGGAAGTTACTCTTTTGATAGGTCAATTTTGCTAACCATTCATACAGGATGATTGGGAACTCACAAAATAAATATTCGTGTGGACCATCGTGTATGTACTTTTCCAACCACCAATTTGTCGACAACCCAGGGTTCTGATTTTCTTTTTAAGTGAACTCTCGTAACTTTAGGTCGAACCAATTCTGAATCTCTGGTCTCAATGGATGCCACAACATATCCTCCTTTCACTTCGTGCTACAATCCCAGCAATGGAACCATTTGTTGACACAAACCCAGTCAATAGGGGTTCCTCACACTGTCAACACCCAAACAACTGCGATCTCCCTGAGCACCGAACCAGATAGGTTTTATCCCATCCAGCAACACCTGCATAGCAGATGAGGTCTCACCCGAGATGTTCAAGGGAGATTTTACGGAACCATGTTTCCGCCGAATGAAGGAGGCTGTTGTGCATTTAAGTGATTAACTTATTGTGACATTCATAAATATATCTAGGCATTCAACTTAGCATTAAACATAAGCATCTACTTAGCATTAAACATAACCGCGACATCATTCAATGGATCTCATCATTGACAGAACCATAAATGCGCATTAGATATAATAGTAAAAATTAATCGTAGCAAGGAAACATCACATCATTCATAGATTCATATCGCATAATGCATTCATCACATGGAAAACAGGAAAGACATAATGATTCTGCTAAAAGCACTATCATGTCATATTCATCTTTGCAAAAACCCATATACAACAAGATAATCTTTTTGTCGCATACCCATATTAATAGACAATAGCAGGCAGATTCATCAACTAATGTATCTCCAAATCAGTCCATCCTCAATTATCTCTTCGTGTCCTCCCCTCAACACTTACAATGCTAAGTCTATTTATAGGGTTATGCCTTTACATTTGCGGTCCACTTAGGAAACCGTCTAACTACATCCTAACAAAATCTACAAAAAGATGACCCAAAACCCACATAATACAGTGCAAATGACCCAAAATACACATGACGCGGTCCAAATGACCCAAAACTACATAAACTATTGTCGCCTTGCGTGCTACTTTCCTCTTTTTGCGGTACCTTTGTACTTGCACATCATCCTCAATGCTGACTCATCAAACCACTTGCCAACACAAGGTTACGTTGTTTATGGAATGTCAATTGAAAAATTAACATTAAGTTATTAATTTATGTGAATCATTTGCAGAAATAGATAACTAATTTAATTAAATAAATTCAATTAAAACATAAATACACATAGACTATGAATTAAGACAAATCCAAATCATAGATCAATGCATTAATGATCGATTGCAAAAGATAAACAACATTCATTCAATAACTAAGGTGAAGAAATCATATATCATCAAAGAAATTTGATAACATAAACAAAGAAGATTCCAAAAGAAACTAATCTTGATTCATTGGGTTTGCAAAAAATTGCAAGATCTCAAGTGAAGCAGCATTTCTCGAGTCCTTCTCTGGTGATTTTCTCCCTCCTACCCCGTGAGACTTCTACCCTTTAAATAATAATTACAAAATAGTTACAAAAGGATAAGATTCCCATAAAAAAGGGATTACAAAATCAACTAATCTAAGAATAAGAAAGGGCAGCTTACCACTTGGTCGATACTTCTAACAAGTAATCAACATCTGGAATTTTTGTTAATTCGAGCCCCAACTGAGCATCACAAGTGAAGGACTTGATCTCATTCTTGGCTAGATTATGTCAGGTGCATAGGAATATGTGTATCTTTCCTTCTAGGTTGATAGGTTGCTTGATGAACTTATCCACATCAGCAATCTGTATGTGCTCGAGTTGCTCGATCTTTTACTTGACCTCCTCACATCTGTGTTCAACTTGCTCCATCATTAACTTAGGTGGGCAGTCCTTCTCAATAAGGTCCATAGTAGGAAACTTCAACATCTCCATGATACTATCCACAACATACAACCTTCTTCCATAGATAGCCCGTGCCTTCTTTATGGCATCCTCAACCACGTCAGAAACATTGTGCAAAGCATTCAAAGATGTTATAATTCTCTTCAATTTGAAACTATGCAGAACTAGAATGCCTTCTGGTTTGTCTTTAATGTATCTCTACCAATCGACAACGTGATCATAAGCTTTGGAAGCCTATTGCTTTTTTCCAATGTACCAACCAAGGTTAGTAGACTTTCTCTCAAAAGCCATATGAGCTTCCTGAATTCCATTCAGGCAACTGAATAATTTGACTAATAGTTCATGGTGTTCTTCATTCACCTGATTATCCAAATCTTTGAACTATTGTTGAGAAAACTTAGAGAAACAAGAGGACGTTGTACTTGCAGTTGCATCCTCAATCTATTTTTCCAACACATCTATCTTTTCAACATTGGTAGTATTAAGAACCTCTGAATCCTGCAATTGATCTTGGAGGGAATCATTCTGTCCTTGTAGGTCCCTGAGCTAACCTTCATAATCATTCTTTAATCGATGAAGCTCAAATTCATGTTGGTCACTGATTTTTACCATTTGCTCCTGAATCCTTTTCAACTCTTCTTTCTTCAAATCAATTTATTTATTCAGAGAGGTTACTGTATCAAAGTTAGCTCCAGCAAATGCCCCCATAGTTGCTGCAGTCTCTATTGCTTCCTTTTGGATTTCATTAGACTGTCTAACGCAAATTACCTGATTGGGAATAGGTGCTTGCAATACAACTGATCCCCTGATTCTCTTGCTTCCTCTTTTAACTACTACTTTTCTTGTCTTGCTATAAAAATAACCCCCAAGGGGAACTACAATATCCTTCTCACAAGCAGCTTCCAATTCAGCAGAAGATGTAGCCACATCTCTTGTTGCAACCAGTGGAGTTGTCTGTGTAACAGTAGAATTAGGTATTGACATGGTGATCTGAGAGGTATGTTGGTTGTGGAGCTTGATCTTCCAGATTCATAGATGTTATTCAATCGTGTTTGTACCCCAGGTTGTTTTCTCCAACAGTTTATGGGCCCATTGTTTTGGGTAACCCGTGGTATTTTTCCATTGTATTTCCCTTATAAAATAAATACATTGTAACATGGCTAGGGTTCATGTATTAGGTATTATGCCTTGTAAAGATCTCTGATATTATGAAGAGAGATTGTGAGACAATGAATAGGAAGTGCAGTGGATGTGTTGTAGGTTGTATCCCTTCATTTGCTGGATGGTATAATAATAAGGACTAGCAATTTTAGTGTGTAAGTAGCCCATCTTTGGTGAACCATGATATATTGGTGTCTCTCTTGTAATGTGTTTGTGTGATTGTATTTCCATTTATGTTTATTGTTATTGCTTTGCGATCCTGTTTTTCTAACAATTGTTATCAGAGCCAAAGGTCTATTTGGCAGATAAACCCGTAGGAAACTAGGGTTTATGGTTCGAGTTGGAGCAATGGTGGAAGAAGGAAAGTTTAAGGTCGATATATTTAATGGCCAAAACTACCAGTTATGGAAGATGCAAATGGAGGACTATCTGTACCAGAAACATTTATTTCTACCGTTGGGAGGAAGAGCAAAGTAGCTAACAACTATGAAGCATGAAGAATGGGAGGTTCTTGATAGAAAGGCACTGGGAACAATACAGGTGTCCCTAGATTTGTTGGTTGCTTTCAATATCTCAAAAGAAAAGACAATGGAGGGTTTGATGAGCGCATTGGGTAAGCTGTATGAAAGACCCTCGGCCTCCAACAAGGTATTTCTAATGAAGCGTTTATTTAATATGAAGATGTCTGAAGGTGGATATGTTGCTGATCATTTAAATGAATTTAATACAGTTACAAATCAACTAAGTTCTGTAAGTGTGAACTTTGATGATGAGGTTAGGGATCTTCTAATCTTGTGTTCATTGCCAGAAAGCTGGAATGGCTTGGTCATGGTTGTAAGTAACTCTGTCTTTGGCTCAAACACCTTGATATTTGATGACATTGTTAGTGTTATTCTTAGCGAGAAAATGCGAAGAAAAAGCACATGTGAGACATCAGGTAATGTATTGACCATGGAGAGAAGAGGAAGACAAATGGTGAAAGGAAAGAGCCAAGGTAATTGTGGCAAGTCTAAAACATGCAGATCCAAGTCCAGATAGGGAAAGATAGAGTGCTGGAACTGTGGAAAGAAAGGGCATCTGAAGAAAGACTGCAGATCTCTAAAGAAGAAAGGAGATGGACAGCAGGAAACTACCCAGGAAGCAATTGTAGTAGGTGATGTGTTACAAGATGCTTTGATTCTTGCATTAGATAATGTTGATGTATTTATAACTTCAGAATGTATTTCATATATGTATACTATATTCCTATAGAGATGTTATTATTCCTCTATACGGAAGTGTCGTCATTTATATTGTAAGTGTCGTAACTTATACTTGATGGGTTATTAGACCACCTTGATGGGGTCGGCCCTATATAAGTCATGTGGGTTAAAGGGTTATTAGACCACCCTATTGGGGGTCGGCCTTGTCAGCATTATGTTAAGTGGTTAAGTTGAGGTCGACCTAGTAAGGTTATTAGGCAAGTCAAGTCAAGTATAAATAGAGTGCGGGAGGCACTCTTTTTTATCATTCCATTATTCACTTATACACTCATTGGAGATTGGCACACTAGTGGAGGAGGAGAAGCTGCTACTAGGATACTATCTCTTATGCTTGGGTTTTGTATCATTACTCTATCTATCTCTAAGGAAGTTATTGGGGTTTTCCACCTTATTGGTTTTCCCCAAGGAAAATATGTGTGTCTATTGTCATATGTGATTGCTTGTTGTGGTTGATATGATTGATATGTTGTAAATGTTATTCTCTCAGTAAAGATCCTAGAGTATATTGACTTGATGCTAAAAAATTAACATGGTATATGAGCTAACATGAGAAGAAGACACTATGCAGTTGTGGAAGCTAGGGCTTCTTGTTTTTTGGGTTTCTCTCCACATATATTGAAAGGAATAAAGCTAGATTGACTCTCCTCAACAAGGCACATCTTTCTGTCTAATCAGAATTCAATTATGAGCACTTTTAGTTTTGGCCCTAAAAATTAGGGTTTCCAAAAAAAGTGGAATTTCTGAAATATGAGACCAAGGCTGGATGCTCCTCAGTAAAATCAAAGTTTAGAGATTTGGATCGAACTTTTTGGTTGGGTGAAGATCCAAGAAAATCAAACCCTAGTTTGGGGTCTTGCCTAGTGAAACCAGAATTTACGGTTTCTACAAAAGTTGGAATTTTTGAAATCTAAGACCATGGCTAGAAGCTCCTTTGAAAAATTTAAGTTTAGAGACCAAGATCGAACTTTTTGGATGGGTGAAGCTCCAGTAAAATCAAACCCTAATTCAGGGTCCTCCCTAGTGAATCTGGAAGTTTGAAAAGCAAATTTGAGGGGTGAAACTTTGCAGTTTTCAAATTCTGAATATACCAGCTTGATCATCCCATCAAGGCACATCTTTTTGTCTTTTCAAAATTTCAAAATTCAAAGTTTGAATTTTTCGGGTTTCTCTAACAAACCCTAATCCAGCTCCAGATCCAGTTTTCAGCAAATCAAGTGGTAAGAACTAATAACTTTTCTATTTCCATTTGAAGTAATTTTTAAGATGTCTAACCATACCAAGCTTGAGGATAAGCTTGAAGGGGTTGATAACTTTCGAGCATGGAAATATAGGATTGGGTTAATCCTAGAAGAGAATGAGTTGGACACTTACACAAGTGAAGAGGTTCCAGTTCTAGAGGGCGCTGAGACTAAGGATTCACACAAAAAGAACTTGTTCAAAGCCAAGAGAATCATTGTTGATTCTATTAAGGACTATCTCATACCCCATGTGTCTTCCCTAAGGACACCTAAGGAGATGTTTGATTCCTTGACCAAGCTATTTGAAGTGAAGAACATAAATCAGAAGATGACATTGAGGAATCAACTAAAGAACATCTAGATCCAAAATGCAGAGACCATGTAGTCTTACTCTTCAAGGGTCTCCCAGATAAAAGAACAACTTGAAGCTCTAGATGGAGAAGTGGTAATAACCACTCTTAATGGCCTTCCTAGGTCATGGGATTCCTTCATCCAAGGACTTTGTGCTAGGAAGAAACTTATCTCGTTCAATAGGCTGTGAGAAGAATGCTCACAGGAAGAAGCTCAGATTATAGCTCGAGAAGAAAAGATGGGGAATGCAGATCAAGCTTTCACAGTACATACCAAGGAGAGGACACTTTTCCTCAGATTGTCCTAAGAACAAAAGGAACAACAACAACAACTACTGCAAGCAATTTGACAAATAAGAATTATAGGTATGTTTTGAAATCTGTTCATGATTAAGTTTATAATATGATTGTCTTGATGTTATTGAGTTTAGTAACAATATTGTTTAATTTTAGACTTGTCTTATCACCCTAGTAAAAGTATGAATGCATGATAGAAGGCATTAATTGATTAGGGTTATGACACTTATGATTGTATTATGATTGTACTACTGCACTGTGGTGTTGTATGAGGAGAATGTTATCCGCTAACATGAATGTACAAATCAAGTCCTAGATCAAGACCATAGTGACATGAAGACAAAGACTCATCCATAGTCATTGATCACATGGACGTATGTATAATTTGATTCTACAATGGTTAACTTATGAGTTATGCAGGTCATTGAAGAGAACAAGAAAACATTGCTAGACATAACTAGGAAATATGATGACGAAGTATGTTTTCCCTATATCAAGTTAGAATCCTACCCTATGTAAGGATCTTATACTTTTGTATGATTGATAATGATTACTCATGAAGTTACAAGTTTGAGTAATCTAGGGTTTATGCATATTATATCTCCTACCTTGATTGATGATATGACTAACCAGAAGAGTTCTATGGTCAAATATGAATATGCATAATTAAGAGAAGTCTTCCCTGAAACATTGAATGCTAATGCTTATTATATGTGTTTGAAATGATCATGACTATACATGTTTAAGATTATTGTGTTTTGATAGTATTAAGATTATACTAATGAATGTATGATTATGTATGAGATCTCAAGGATAACACAATGATGATACTAGTAAGCATGCATAGTGATCGAGGATGGATATAAGTTCAAGGATAGGTAATCCAAGAAGCAAAGATCAAGAGAGAGCACACTCCAATAGTTCCTACAAGGAAACAAAGATTGAGAGGGAGTCCATCCAACAAACAAACAAAGATAAGTATTTGAATTGTCATTTCTTGTGTTTAAATAATATTGATCAATGATGTATATGCTTATGTTCCTAGACTTAGGTTGTGTATTATGCATATTAGAATAATTGCATTAATGAACAATATACTACTAATATGCACATGATGGGTAAGTGGCCAATGGAACTGTACAACATTCCATTGCTACTTATCTAGAATGAAACCTCTTTGCTGACATGTTGGGAGTTGTGCACACTCTTAACAATGTTCTAGTAGAGATTGGAAGGCATCTAGAAAGTTACGGGATATGGATAAATGTTGTATTGAAGTATTGGCTAAAATAATTGCATGACTGTAAGGCATATGTCTTTATGTGTAAGAATTTGTTCTGAAAACTATGAGATGTTTCTAATCATGCAATTTAACTTGTCTTGGAGGACTACAACAAAAGAAGGACTACAACATTTGTTCCAGCAACAAAGCTATCTATTGAAGATATTGAGGAATCTGAAGTTCCCAAGATTCGGGATAAAGTAGTTGAAGGATGCCATGGTCGAGGAATACCAATCGATCATGAAGAATGATGTTTGGGATGTTGTCCCAAGACCTGAAGGGAAGTCTGTTGTGACTTCCAAGTGGATCTACAACATCAAGCATGCTGCAAATGACAGCATAGAAAAATACAAAGCGAGATTTGTAGCTCGTGGCTTCTCCTAGAAAGACGGGATATATTATGAAGAGACTTTTGCTCCTATAGCCAGGTACACTTCCATCAGATCAGTACTTTCCCTGGTTGCAGTGATAAAATGGAATATACACTAGATGGATGTCAAGATAGCCTTCTTGAATGGTGTAGTCGAGGAGGAAGTGTATGTAGAGTAGTCACTTGATTTTGACACACATGACAGGGGGTCATATGTGTGCAGGTTGAAGAAATCCTTGTATGGCTTGAAGCAAGATCCTAGGACTTGGTATGGTAGGATAGACAACTTTCTATCCAGTTTGTGCTATACCAAGAGTAAAGCAGATTCCAACCTTTACTACAAGGTTGAGGAAGGTAATCCTGTGATACTACTCTTGTATGTAGATGACCTATTTGTTATAGGTGAGGATAGATTGATTGCCGACATGAAGAGGAAGCTTGTTGCCAAGTTCGAGATGAAGGACTTGGGGATGATGCACAACTTTCTAGGCATGGAGGTGTGGCAGAGTGCAGATGGAATCTTCTTTGGACAAGGGAAGTATGCAGTAGAGATCCTGAAGAGGTTTGGGATGGTGGAATGCAAGGCCATGGACACACCTATGGCATCGAACCTGAAGCTTCTGTGTGATGCTTCATCTGATCTGGTTGATGTCACTGTGTATTGTCAGATGATTGGGTCCTTGATGTACCTGACGAACACGAGACCAGATATTTACTTTGCAGTGAACACATTGAACCAGTTCCTGATGGATCCAAGAAATGTTCACCTAGTTCCTACAAAGCATATTATGAGGTACCTGAAAGATACAATTGATTATGGGCTCAAGTATGATGCGAATCAAAAGTTTAACCTGCAGGGTTATGTTGATTCGGACTGGGCAGGCAATGCTGCAGATAGGAAGAGTACTTCTAGGTGTTGCTTCAGTATGGGATCAGGTGTGATATTTTGGTTTAGTAGGAAGCAGTCCTTCCTAGCACAGAGTATAGCCGAAGTAGAGTATGTTGAAGCTTGTTCGGCTAGTTGTGAGGTAGTATAGCTTAGGAAGCTACTATATGAGTCATTTGATCTCCTGTTGGACGCTACTGGTATCCTTTGTGACAACCAAAGTTGTGTGAAGCTATTTGAGAATCCGGTGTTCCATGACAGGTCGAAACACTTTGAGATCAAATATCACTATATCATGGATATGGTGCAGAGAGGAGCAGTGAAGCTCCTGTATGTTGTGACGAATGAGTAGATTGCAGATGTGTTGACGAAACCACTAGCCAGAGTGAAGTTTGAGTACTTCAGAGAGAGGCTTGGTGTTCTTCAGATTGATGACACTTCAAGGAAGAAGTGATGGACACATTTGCAGGAGCCATTCCAAGCATGGTGAGAGGAGGATCCTTCCCATGACTATGGATGTAAGCGCTGTGTGATGAGCATCAAGACGATGCTCTAGTTACTACTTTGTATATGCATCAGTTGGATGCTTTGATTAGTTTGATCATGTATTTGTATATGCATCAGTTGGATTCTTTGATCAGTTTGATCATGTATTTGTATATGCATCAATTGGATGCTTTGATCAGTTTGATCATGTATTTGAATATGCATCATGTTGGATGCTTTGATCAGTTTGATCATGTATTTGTATATGCATCATGTTGGATGCTTTGATTAGTTTGATCATGTATTTGTATATGGATCATGTTGGATGCTTGATATGATCAGTTGGATCATGCATTTGTATATGCATCATGTTGGATGCTTGATATGATCAGTTGGATCATGCATTTGTATATGCATCATCTTGGATGCTTGATATGATCAGTTGGATCATGAAGTTGTATATGCATCATGTTGGATGCTTGATGTGATTAGGTGTATCATGAATTTATGTATGTATCAGGTGGATACATTGTATGATCGGGTGGATCATGTATTTATGTATGTATTAGGTGGATACATTGTATGATCAGGTGGATCGTGTATTCGTGTATGTAACAGGTGGATACATTGTATGATTAGGTGGATCATGTATGATGATATGTATCAGGTAGATACTTGGTATGCATCAGGTGGATGCATTGTATGATCAGGTTGATCATGGATGATGAGCTTCAAGATGTTGCTCCAGATGATATGCATCAGGATGATGCGATGATGATGATCAGGTTGATGATGTGATGATGTACATCAGGATGATGTATGGTGAGTCTCAAGTTGATACTTTGTGGCCGTGTACAGGTTGTGCAGGTAGCATAGAAAAGATCCTGGGAGATCCAGAGAGGTAGAGCGGTGTGCCCATAACATCCTGGGATGATCTTTCTAGGTTTTTCTACAGTTATCATAGAAAAGATCCTGGGAGATCCAGACAGGTAGAGCGGTGTGCTCGTAACATCCTGGGATGCTATTTCGAGGCTTTGCTATAGATAGCATAGAAAAGATCTCGAGAGATCCAGAAAGCTAGAGAGGTGTGCTTGTAACATCCTGGGATGCTCTTTTGAGGTTTCGCTACAGTTTTGCATAGAAAAGATCCTGGAGATCCAGACAGGTAGAGAGGTGTGCTTGCAATATCCTGGGATGATCTATAGAGATCCAGACAGGTAGAGAGGTGTGCTCATAACATCCTGGGATGCTCTATAGAGATCCAGACAGGTAGAGAGGTGTGCTCGTAACATCCAGACAGGTAGAGAAGGATGCTCTTTAAAGGTTTTGTGAAAGTTCACATAGAAAAGATCTTGGAGATCCGGACAGGTAGAGCGGTCTACTCGTAACAACCTGGGATGCTCTATAGAGATCCGTACAGGTAGAGCAGTGTGCTCATAACATCCTGGGATGCTCTTTAAAGGTTTTGTGAAGGTCAACATGCAAAAGATCCTATAGTCTGCACTAGGTTTTATTGACGCACGTAATCAGTCCTAGGTTCCACAGTATGGCCACTAATGATGAAGACCTACATGTGGTGGGCCTACATGCAGTATGAAAAATGGTTGGCTCTGTAGAACTTCCTATGACAAGTAGATTGGAGATTGATTGAGATAGAAACAGCAACAACGATGACGATGATCCAGTGACGATGATCCAGATAAGAAGACTTGTGCTAGTAGATCTGTGTTGAGAAATACCTTTCTAGTTAAGAGGGAGTGTTGATGTATTTGTGACTTCGGAATGTATTTCATATATTTATATTGTATTCCTGTAGAGATGTTATTATTTCTCTATACAGAAGTGTCGTCATTTATATTGTAAGTGTCTTAACTTATACTTGATGGGTTATTAGACCACCTTGATGGGGTCGGCCCTGTATAAGTCATGTGGGCTAAAGGGTTATTGGACAACCCCATTGGGGGTCGACCCTGTCAGCATTATGTTAAGTGGTAAGTTGAGTCCAACCTAGTAAGGTTATTAGGCAAGTCAGGTGAAGTATAAATAGAGTGCGGGAGGCACTCTATTTGATCATTCCAGTATTCACTTATACACTCATTGGAGAGTGGCGCACTAGTGGAGGAGGAGAAGCTGCTGCTAGGAGACTATCTCTTATGCTTGGGTTTTGTATCATTGCTCTATCTATCTCTATGGAAGTTATTGGGGTTTTTCACCTTATTGGTTTTCCCGAAGGAAACTTTGTGTGTCTATTGTCTTATGTGATTTCTTGCTATGATTGATATGATGTACATGTTATTCTCTCAGTAAAGATCCTAGAGTATATTGAATTGATGCTAAAAAATTAACAGATAATACTAGCGATTGTTGGGTAGTAGATTGAGGGGATTCATGTCATGCTACACCCCATACGAAATATTTTCATGATTATGTTCTAGGCAATTTTGGACATGTTTTATTGGGTGATGATGGGCCATGTAAAATTGTTGGAATGGGTAAGGTATGGATAAAATTTAAGAATGGAAATGATTGGCTGCTGAAAGATGTAAGGCATATTCCTGCTATGACAAGAAATCTGATCTCAACAGGGCAGTTGGGAGATGGCGGATTTCTATCTTCGTCTAGAGAAACGTGGTGGAAGATCACTAAAGGATCAATCGTTATAGAAAAAGGAGACAAGGTAGGTACGTTGTATTTATGTCCTCATAATACTTACCATTCTATCTCTTTAGCTTCCACAGGAACATATACAACATTGTGGCATCATAGTCTTGGCCACATGAGTGAGAAGGAGATGTAGATTCTCCACTCAAGGAAGTTGCTACCATATTTGAAGTAGGTAAGTTTGGAATTCTGTGAGAACTGTGTTAATGGAAAATAGAAGAGAGTCATATTTCTCAGGGTTGAGAAATAGAAGAAGAATGAAAAGTTAGAGCTTGTGCATACAAATGTATGGGAACCGACTCAGGTACAATCTCCTGGTGGCTCTCAATATTATGTTACATTTATTGATGATGCAACTAGAAAAGCTCAGGTTTATTGCATTAGACATAAATATGATGTGTTTTCTACTTTTAAGAAGTTGAAAGCTTTGGTTGAGAATGAGACAGGAAAAAGGTTGAAGTGTCTCAGATCTGATAATGGAGGTGAGTACTGCAGCAAAGAGTTTGATAGTTACTGTCCATACCATGGGATTCATAGAGAGAAGATAGTCCCAGGAACACCACAAGAAAATGGTGTGTTAGAAAGGATGAATAGAATGATCATGGAGCGTGCAAGGTGTATGAGATTGCATGTAAGGTTACCCTTATAGTTTTGGGCTGATGCTGTAAATACTGTTAGTTATTTAATAAACAGAGGGCGCCTTCAAGTTCTTTGGATGCTGGTATTCCAGAGGAGGCTTGGATAGGTAAAAAGGTAAACTACTCATTTATGAGAATGTTTGGTGGTGAATCATTTGTCCATATTGATAAAGAAAATAGAACAAATCTTCAAGCTAAATCCAATAAATGTATCTTTATTGGATATGGGGTTGATGATTTTGGTTATCGCTTATGGGATTATGAAAATAACAAAATCATTAAGATTAGAGATGTGATATTCAATGAAAATGTCATGTATAAAGATTAGTTGCAGGGAAAGAAACAGGAAAAGGAAAACACAATGTACACAGTACTTGATGAAATTGAAGAAAATGAAGTTCCAAAGGTGCCAGAAAATCAAGAACAGTAGCAAGTACCTGAAACTCCTGCAAGTGTAAGAAGATCTACCAGGTTAAGTAGATGCCCTAGGCGATAATATCCTTCAACGTATTATTTGTAGATGAATGATGCTGGTGAACCATAATGTTATGAAGAAGCAATGCAGGTGGAAACTAGAAAGAACTAGGAGCAAGGCATGAATGACGAGATAGACTCATTCGTAGGAAACTAGACTTTGGATTTGGTTCAGTTGCCTGCTGGTAAAAGAGCATTGTAGAACAAATGGATTTACAAGTTGAAGGAAGAAGAAGGAGGTAAGAAGCGGTACAAGGCCAAACTTTTTGTAAAGGGGTTTGCACAGAAGAAAGGTATAGATTTTGATGAAATATTTTCTCCTGTTGTTAAGATGACTTCAATTAGGACTATTTTAATTCTAGTGGCAGTAGAAGATTTGCATCTTGAATAGTTAGATGTAAAAATAGCCTTTCTCCATGGGGATTTGGAGGAAGTAATATATATGCAGCAGTAACAAGGGTATGAGGTCAAAGGAAAGAAGGATCTGATATGTAGGTTGAAGAAGAGCTTGTATGGCTTGAAGCAAGCTCCAAGGAAGTGGTATTTAAAATTTGACAGGTTGATGACAAAACAGGGTTATAGTAGATGTCATTCTGACCACTGTGTTTATTTCAAGAAGCTAGACAATGATATATATATTACCTTGTTATTATATTTGGATGACATGCTTGTTGCAGGGTCTAACATGCAGGATATAGATGTACTCAAAAGGAAGCTAGCTAAGTCATTTGTGATGAAGTATTTGGGTGCTGCAAAGCAAATCCTTGGTATGAGAATAACGAGAGACACGAAAAATCGCAAATTGACATTGTCTCAGAGTGAGTACATACAAAAGGTGTTTGAGAGGTTCAGAATGTAGAATGCAAAACCAGTTAGTACACCTTTGGCCAACCATTTCAAACTAAGTAAGGAAATGTGTCCCAAGACACAGGAAGAGATAGATTACATGTCTAAGATTGCCTATCAATCAGCAGTTGGCAGCTTGATGTATTGCACATGCAGTGGGAGTTTTGAGCAAATATATGAACGATCTAGGTAAAGAACATTGGAAGGCAGTATAGTGGATTCTTAGGTATTTGAGAGGTACTACCACTCAGGCATTATGTTTTGGAGGTTTAGACACTGTTCTACAGGGATATGTTGATGCAGATATGGCAAGTGATAAGGATAGCAGGAGGAGCACCACAGGGTATGTGTTTACTATAGGTGGAATAGCAGTAAGTTGGATTTCGAAACTGCAAAAGGTTGTTGCACTTTCAACAATGGAAGCATGGTATGTTGTTGTTACAGAGGTGAGTAAAGAGATGATTTGGTTGAAGAGGTTTATGGAGGAATTGGTTGAGAAGCAAAAGGATAGCAGGTTGTATACTGACATCCAGAGTGCCATTCATCTTGCAAAGAACTCAACATTCCATTTGAGGAAAAAACATATATAACTCAAGTACCATTTCATATGCTCTGTTCTAGAAGATGAACTGTTGAAGCTAGAGAAGATACATACTAGCTAGAATCCTGTAGACATGTTTACAAAGGTAGTGACTAAAGAGAAACTGATATCCTACTCGGTTTCAGTTGGCCTCCTAGCGTGAAGGTGAAGATGAGAAATTTTTCAAGTCCAAGTCCAGCAAGTACAACAACAGTGGAGTTGCTATGATCAGTCTCCAAGTGGGAGATTTTTGGTTGTGGAGCCTGATCTTCCAGATTCAAAGATGTTATTCAATCAGGTTTATACCCCAGGCTTACTGTACACTCGTTCCCCAACCTTGGGCCCATGGTTTTGGGTAACCCCTGGTATTTTCCCATTGTATTTCCCCTATAAAATAAATACATTGTAAAAAAGCTAGGGTTGATGTATTAGGTATTATGCATTGTAAAGATCTTTGAGATTATGAAGAGAGACTGTGAGACTGTGAAGAGGAAGTGCAACAGATGTGCTGCAGGTTGTATCCCTTCATTTGTTGGATGGTATAATAATAAGGATTGGTAATTTCAGTGTGGATGTAGCCCATCTTGGGTGAACCATGATATATTGGTATATCTCTTGTAATGTGTCTGTGTGATTATATTTTCATTTCTGTTTATTGTTACTACTCTACGATCCTGTTTTTCTAACACGGTAGTTGGAAGAGAAGGGATGATTTTAGAAACTGATGGTATAGAGGTTGGAGAAGTAGTTGAAGTGAGAACTTCAGGGAGTTAAATGGGGGTTGTAGCAACTTATGGTCAGGAAGGGGCAGCTAGGATTTGGGCATCAGTGGCTGGTGGTAGTGAGGTAGATGATGGTAATTGCAGAGAGACAGTTGGAGACTGGATCTCTGTGACTATTGATGGTGGAGTGGTAAGTGGGATTGACAGAGTTGAGAGTGAAGTAGTGATGAAGGTGAGTGCATCAAATAATTGAGGTATGGTGGATGATGATGTAGCCTCGGCAGTCAAAGTGGAAAAAATTCAACAGAGGAAAGTTGGAGTTGATAAGTTATTATATGAGCAGCAGTAGTGGTTTTAGGAAAATGTTCATCTAGGATAGGGTCATCCATTGTTATGATGTCAAGTAAATATGTAACAACCTGAGAGATTTCTGTGACTTCCGGTAAAACAGGCACAACAGTGGAGGAAGAGCCTTCTAGAATCCTTTCATCTTCCACATCACTATCCTCAATATTCAATGTGGATATGGTAGATGTAGGAGTTTGAATCTTCTACCTCTTTGATGGGATACTTACAACCACTACTTCGGCATCATTCGATGAGTTACTTATACAAACCACTTGAACATCACTGGTTAGACCACTTGGAGAATTGACTTGGGTGTCAAGCATTGAAGTTATATGTGCCAACTCCTTCTTCAACTCACCAGCTGATTGAATCAGGAGCTTCTTGGTCTGTTGAACATCCTCTGCAAGCCCCTTACCTTTACCTTTTCAGCATTGGTAGTATTAAGAACCTATGAATTCTGTAATTGAACTTGGAGGGAATCATTCTATCCTTGTAGGTCCTTAAGCTGACCTTCATAATCATTCTTTAATCTCTGAAGCTCAAATTCATGTTGTTCATTGATTTTTACCATATGCTCCTGAAGCCTTTTCAACTCTACTTTCTTCAAATCAATTTCTTTATTCGGAGAGGTTACTGTATCAAAGTTAGATCAAGCAAATGCCCCCATAGATGTTGTAGTCTCTATTGCTTCCTTTTGGATGTCATCGGACTGTCTAGCCCAAATTACCTAATTGGGAATAGGTGCTTGTAGTAAAAGAATTGTGGTTTCTTTGGTTTTTTTTTATATCCTTCAATGGCTATATTTAATTCTGCTGACAAGATGAAAGCCAAGGGAATGAATCCCCAGTTGTATGGACATGATGTGCTATAGGTGCCCATTCTTCTTTAAACACTAAGCAATTAGGAAGACCATAAATCCTGGAGAGCATGGCTGCCAAAAGGGAATAAGCTTCACTCAACCACGAAACCGGGTACGACTTATTGGCTCTGGAAATGAAAGCAACTAGTTTGTTTATCCAAGACTTCACCATTTCATCAAAGTTATACCTAGTCTTAGCGGAGTCTAAGAATGCATCATTAAGAGGTTGGATGGTTGGTTTAAGGGCATATGCTCTAGTGAAAACCTCGATGCGAAAAGTAGCCAATTGAGACCCCGCGATATTGTTAAAAGAGAGGTCCTTAGGGTTGGCAATGGTCAATAATCCACTTAACTATGTCTGTGTAGGGAAGGATAGCAGGTCTAGCAGCAATCGCATGCAGCTGTAAATTCCGAATTCTCTTATAAGCGGGCCGGTCATTCTGTTTGTCTGATAGGTCATCATTACCAAATATGGTGTATAGTTTAGACCAGTCAATTTGGTAAGTCTCAGAAACATTTTCACTGCTGTCGGCAAGATAACCAAAGTTAGGGTCTCTGTTCAGTAAGTCTTTTGAGCAATTTTGGAGTGAGTGTTCCGTGACATGTTGAAAAGAAGAAATTTCTGATAAATAAATAAACACAAATCAACAAAAATCCAAAAATGGAAAAAACCTGTAAATAATGAACATGAAAGGATATGAAATCGACCTGTGAATGATGCAAACGGAAGAAAAATCCCTGGTAAAATCTCGAGGTAAAAATCTCCATAACAGGTAAATTTTCGAAAATGAAAATGATAAAAGGAAAATAGAAAAATCGTCATATTTATCAATTTTACCGGGTAAAATCTTGGTCGTAGGATGAGAAAAGATTGATGACTGAGATCGAATTAAGTGAGATTCAGAAAGAGAATTGCATGTGTTTATTTGCAAATATAAACATTCTTTCCGCAATCCGCAATCCGTAATTGTGGGTTGCGGGTTGCGGAATCGCAACTCTAAGTATTAACAAACCAATGGTTTCTGCAATCCACAATTGTGGGTTGCAGGTTGTAGAAATACGAACCACACTAATCAAAATAATGACTCTTCTGCAATCCTCAATCCGCAATTGCGGGTTGCAGGTTGCGGATATGCAAAATGCAAAACTATTTACAAAGTGTTCCCGCAATCCGCATTGTAGGTACAAACAACCACGATTATTTGAAAATAATTCTGCATCCGTAATCCGCATTGTGGATTGCGGGCTGTGGAACGAAAATGTTTCAAAACTGAAAATCAAGCTTTCGCAGTCCACATTGTAGATTGCGGATTGCAAGTTGTGGAAAGACTTAACTTTCTAGGAAAACCAAAGCTTTCCGCAACTCACAAAAACACACAAAATCAAGGCATTTTTAAAAGGGAAATTACTAACTTAATCAAATCAAGACAAAGTGTTGGGCATGGCCCAAGTAGGTACCATTTTGTTTGAACACAATTTTGAGCTACATAGTAGAAAAGCACGACATAATTAAGTGCGCCACTTGCTGGGCATATTTAGTTGCGCAGCTATGCTGATGCGCTGGACCTACGCAATAGCAAATTTTTCTAAGATGATATAAGTAAAGGTTAGATGAGGAAGTGACCTACTTTTGGTAAAAATTCGGGTGAAGGCAGGAGAAAGCGACTTGTAAGGAAGAGTGGTGGCAAGCAGTTGAGAAGCTAGGCCACTACGCCGATGGCGATAGGCAAGCGGAAGGAGTGGAAAGGGACATGCCACGATGCAGTTGTAACAGTTTTGAGGACTGTGGCTGTCAGAAGAGCATGTGAGCCACGAGTGGCCCAGCAGGATGGACTGGAGCAAGCAGAGTAAGTTGTTGATGGTGATAGTCAGGTTGGCAGTTAGCCACACCATATTTTGTAAACCTAAGGGTTTTTGCCTATGTAGTGTAAAGACATGACCTACGAGCATGATCTATAAATATGGCATGATTTTGTAAGGAAAGGGTTGGTCATTATTGAATATTGTTCGCAATTTTGAACTGAAAGCTATTGTAAAGGCTCTATAGCTGAGTGCGCAGAGACCTATCTAGGAGAGAAGAGAGTCTGTAGATGAGTGCGTAGAGTAAGAACTATTGTACCCTTCCCAAAGACTAATTTAACAACAGTTCTTATGGATGTAGCCTCCATCCGGGGGGTGAACCATGTTAAATCTTATCTAGTGAGGCTGTCTATGTTTTGCATTTTTCATTGTCTATTTTCTTACTATGCATGCTTGAATTCTCAGTTATCAGCTGGGTTGTTAATGCTTTTATATGTATTCATCATAGGGAAAAGATGGGGATAGTATGTTAACTATTTCAGGAATGGATGATTGATGAATGAGAAGTGTTGTAAGTCTGTGAATGTATTAGTTGTGGATAAACATATATGCATGTAAAGAGTGGTTATATAATTATGTTAATGTGTAACACTACAAGGGCATAGCACTGACATCGTATTTGGGTACACCAAGTATAAGGTTACTAATCGATAGTAGTGGTTAACGACTACGTGCTAAGTGAAACCACTATTACAATTACTATCGAAGTGGAAGTGCATAAAGTCTGTTGTACTGTCCCATCGAGCAAGCAAGTTCAACCTGCGCAACCCATGGATGAGCTTGATGTGCGGCCTTTCAGTTGAAGAAGTATCAACCCGCGAGGAAGACAGTCGTTGTGCGACCCTTAGTTTACAGTGCGATCCTATAGAACGCTGTGCAATTTATTAGCCCCATCAACTCATCAGCCTGTTGTAGAAACTTGATTCCGTAGTACCCCTATATCTTTGCCTCAGGTGAGACCTCAACCTGCGCATAGGTTGTTGTTGAAAGGGCTGGTGAAAAGGGGTTTTGTTTATTAAAGCTAAACCGCAAAAAACCTGGGTCTATATTGGAAAACCTTTAGATCAGTTACCTAAACCAACAAATGGTTCTGTTGGCACACTAAGAATCCGTGGTGAGTTGAAGAAGTAATGTGCGAAGAAGAATACCAGTTCCCATTGGGTTCAGACAATTGGCATCCCGAAAAGAAAGAGACCTAGGATTGGTGTGTAGATTTTGCAAAGAAAGAAAACAGACACCCACGTCTTTCTGACATAGAGTGCTTGAACAGATATTTGTGGAAAGATACTCATGAGATATTATGGGATTCATTTGGAAATGAGCTACACGAGTGGATCTTGTGACTCGCAGAAAAGAAAACCCGTTTTCAAGGAGGAGTACCCACAGAGTGGACTCCAGAGCTCACAGTGTAGCTCAAAGCAATAGACAACCCACTGTCGCAAGCAGTCAACTTCTGGGTCGATAGCATACTTGAAGGATTTGTAACAGAATTTGCTGTAGACACACTGAAGTCCTATAGTTAAGAGGAAGCATACTTTTTAGAAGGATTTAGAGGTAAGTTCCTGAACAATATCATTCTATACATTAAAATTCTTTTAGCTGAGAAAGACGTTTAAGAATGCAATAATATTTTTGATTCTGTCATGGTCAATAGCATTTTTACTGATTCTGATGAAGAGAAACATAATCTAAGAAGTGGAAAGAGATATAAGTTTAACAAAGAGAAGAATCCTGGAGGACCTAGACTCCACGTCGATATCGAACTCTCACGTGACCTTAACAATCAGACCGCGCCATCATCAGCCACCATCCACCCTATTACACCTTAGAATCCATCAGTTGTAGAAACCGCGCCATGCCTATCTCAGAACCCACCCACTGCGAGTGTAGCGCAGCCCACCCCACAGAATGTCAATACTGCTAGCACTGTAAGAGTAGGTGCGTAGACCATCCTAAGTCAGAATAGTCCAGTTTAGAATACCTAGTCTCAGAATATCCCACAGAACACCACTATTCCGAATAGTCCCTTTATTTTTGTCGCTCAGAACCCTCCGCAGAATCATAGGAGTACTCAGGCTGGTACACAACCGGGAAGGAGAACAACAGACAACGACATAAAACTGCTGATATTCAAAGGAATGGGTCTAGAAGACCCTGATCAACACGGGTTTCTATGTGAAGCCATATGGAGTGTAAAGCAAGTTTAGGATGATGCTGTGAAGAGAGCACAACTCATCGCCACTTTTAGAGACAAAGCATTGCATTGGTTTATGAAATATTCTCAAGCACACACGAGAACCCTAACAGAAATTAAGGTTGTGCTCGCAACCGATTTTAAGAAGCCAAAATCAGAATCACAATGCACAATAAAATGAAAGGAAATCAAGTAGAAACCTATCGAAACAGTCTGGGAATTCGACCAAAAATTTAGGACATTACTAGATCAAGTGAGCTTTGAGATAGCTCCACAACAGCATAAGGAGTGGTTCATTGCTGTGTTATTGCCTCACGTTAAACAACCATTGATACAGCAGAAGGTTGCGTCCCAAGCAGAGTCCTTAGAGATCAGAATGAAGCTCATGGCTTCACCGATTGGAGAGAGTAGGTCTAGCATGTCACAGATCCAGAATTAGTTAACCACCTTGACGTTAGAATTGCAGGGTATGAAGAATGGAAAATAACAGAGATATGAATACAGATTTGAATTTTGGTGCACAGGATGCAAAGGAGAGGGCCACAATAGAGAACAATGCCCTCTATTTCAAGATTACCTTGATAGTGGTGCACCGAATCCTATGAATATGAATCACAACCAAGCGCCATGGTGTGAAATTTGTCGAACCAGAGTACATAGACCTGAGGACTGTTATCTAATACACAAATATGTAAAAACATCTAAAAACGTATACTGTAACTTCTGTAAATCTATTGGACATGATGAATCCAAATGTCGCGCATATGAGCTGATGAATGAAAGAAAGCGAGATATGGAAGCAATGCGAGGTGCTGGAATGTACCGCATCCAAGAAGAAAATCATCCAAAACAAGAGAACACCCACTATGATTAGGGTGGATATAGAGGACATGGTGGTGGATACCGCAGAAGAGGAAGAAATGCCAGCCCGACGTAGGGGAGAGTCCGAGGCCAGGTAAATTGTTATAATTGTGGCCATCCAAGTCATGTATCTCAAGATTGCACAAACCCATGAAATATCTGTAATTATTGTAAATAATTTGATCATGTCATTGAAGACTGCCCTGTGGTTGAGGTAGAAATGCATAAACGAAGAAGGACAGAACCACCAAATCCCAACATTCAGTTGATCATAGCAGAGAGAAGATCTGCAGATCCAAGTGTAAATGTGGTAACACGCAGTGGTGCTGATACAAGAAGAGATGGGGGTGCAGAAGCTTCGACTTCTGGATTGCGTGACCCTCAGTAGACCCGTGGTGAACTAGTATGGATTATAAAAGCTCTTGGGAAAACACCTGGCTTGGACCTACGAAAAAATAAAGGAACATTTATAGAAGCGTGGGATATCCTTAGAGAATCAGCTACTAAGTTGACGAGAATCTAGGTACGCAGTGAAGCACCACAAATAGAGGATATGCCAGCAGCATATGACCAGATGAGCACTACAACAAATACAGGGACCTCTATTGCGCAGTTCCTATGGAGTTGCATGAACTTATTAAAGAGCGCAGATGCCTTCACAGAATTTGAAAAACTACTCAGGCAGTATGAGCCACATAGTGAGAAGGGGGATTCCCATAGCACAGTCCATAATATCAGGAGTCCTAAAAGAACAGGAAGGGAAATGTGACTCACTCTGCAGATTGGGGACTATGAGATGGATGAGATCATACTTGATCTTTGATCCAAATTCAATGTATTGACCAAGCAGACATGGCATCAGATGGGTAAACCAAATTTATATTGGTCACCTCTACAGTTAAGAATGGCTAATCAAGGGATAGTTATACCTTTGGGGAGGCTACCCAACACCATTGTTGACATTGATGGAGTGCGCAATTATGTAGATTTTGAAGTGATTGAAATCATGGATGACATCCACCCTTATCTTGCACTGCTGGGTATTAAATGGGAAATAACTAACTCTGCCATTATTGATTTGAAGACTATGAAAATGATATTTGAAGGCAATCATATCAGGGTCATTGCACCATTAGACCCCTTGCAAGGTGAATGATATGTTGAACCAATTAAGAAGGAATCCAGAACCCAAGACTTGGACCATATTTACAAGATGACAACTAATGTTGCTGACTATATTAATCCAACTTCAGATCGAACTCTCAGCTGGCGCTCTAACAGCTCTTGCATTTCAGATTCTGATGCAGGACTGGAAAAATGGAAAAACAGATTGCATGAAGTATCTGCCAAGAGATGCACGTGGATCACGAAGTCACTCCGCTGGATTGGAAAAGAGGTAACCCCAATCCCTACCTATGATGGTTTATCTAACGTTTATGGCTTTATCAAAGAATATACTGCAACAATTGCAGAGGAGCACTGCGTGTAAGCACTAGATATGGCACTGCACAAGACACCCGCTAGATTGTGGGATGCGCATAAGAAGACACTGACAACATGGGATCATTGCAGAATTAAAATGCAAATCAGGTTTGTTGAGAAGGCTACATTACCTTTTGCAAAATATAATGGACAGACAGGTCCAAGGGATCATATTGAAGTGTGCTCACAAGTTTGGGTGGAAAGGCCACAGAAAGAATGGGTGCATATGCTTGTGCACACCTTAGAAGAACATATTCCAAAGAAGTGGTACCTAGACCTGGAGCTACGCAGAGGCACAGTGGACTGGTCCATCCTCATTGCGAGCTTCCAAACAGACTCCAGTTTCGAAGATCAACACCCCATCATCAGTGAAGCACTGCAGATTATTAAGGAAAGAATATTCTGCCCAGATTATACTCAAGAAAACATGACACTGGAAGAATTCTTTGGGGCAAACAGCATACCTGTGTGCCTACAGCCTGAATGGAAGGAGCAGCTAGAGCATGCTCTTGATTGTTATAACCTCGCTAGAGAACCCGAGGATAAAGCATATAGTGATGAGGAGGACCTACGCAATATACAGATACCAGAATCTGAGGGATCGCGTGAGGTAGAAGGACCTCCACTAGAAATTCCAGATATGAGTGGCTTGTGAAAACAAGAAAAGTTAACATTATCACCATCGAAGAGCCAAAGTTCATAGCTATTGGAGATTATTGGGATGAAGATAGAGTTGAAGAGGTCGCGGGTATACTACAGGAATATTGAGAATTATTCTTGACCAAGTTCACAGAGATGAAGGGTATTTTGTGAGACTTAGGAGTGATGAAGATTCCTCTTAAGCCCGATGCGAAGCCTGTGAAGAAAATACCATATAGACTAAACCGACACTACAAAGAACGAGTTAAGGCCGAACTCGATAAGATGCTCGATGCAGGGATCATTGAGCCAATTGAAGAATCTGAGTGGATAAGCCCAATGGTTATCCGGGATAAGAAAACAAAGGGTGAGATTAGGATCTGTGTGGATCTCAGAAATCTAAATGATGCTTCGATGCATGACCCATTTACAAGATCTCAAGATCTCAAGTGAAGTAGCGTTTCTCTAGTCCTTCTTTGTTGATTTTCTCCCCCCCTACCCCATGATACTTCTACCCTTTAAATAATAATTACAAAATAGTTACAAAAGGATAAGATTCCCATAAAATAGGGATTACAAAATCAACTAATCTAAGAATATCCAACGGCATCTTGCCACTTGGTCGATACTTCTAACAACTTATCAATATCTGGAAAATTTATTGATTTGAGCCCCAACTGAGCATCACAAGTGAAGGAATCGATCTCATTCTTGGCTAGCTTATTCCAGATGCACAGGAATATGTGGATCTTTCCTTCTAGGCTGATAGGTTGCTTGATGAACTGATCCACATCAGCAATCTGGATGTGCCCGAGCTGATGGATCTTTTCCTTGACCTCATCACATCTGCGTTCAACCTACTCAATCATTAACTTAGGGGGGAACGCCTTCTCAATAAGGTCCATAGTAGGAAACTTCAACATCTCCATGATACTATCCACAACATGCCACCTTCTTCCATAGATAGCCTGTTCCTTCTTGATGGCGTCCTCAACAACGTCAGAAACATTGTGCAAAGCATTCAAAGATGCTTTGATTCTCTTCAATTTGAAACTATCCTGAATTGGAATGCCTTCTGGTTTGTCTTTAATGAACCTCTGCCAATCGACAACGTCATCATAAGCTTTGGAAGCCTATTTCTTTTTGTCAATGTGTTGGCCAAGGGTAGTAGACATTCGCTCAAAATCCATATGAGCTTCCTGAATTCCATTTAGGAAACTGAATAATTCGGCTAAGAGTTCATGATGTTCTTCATTCACCTGATTAGCCAAATCATTGAACTCTTGTTGAGAAAACTTACAAAAACAAGAGGAGGCTGCACTTGCAGTTGCATCCTCAAGCTATTTTTCCAACACAACTATATTTTTGGCATTGGCAGTATTAAGAACCTATGAATCCTTCAATTGATCTTGGAGTGAATCATTTTGTCCTTGTAGGTCCCTGAGCTGACCTTCATAATCATTCTTTAATCTCTGAAGCTCAAATTCATATTGTTCATTGATTTTTACCATCTGCTCCTAAAGCCTTTTAAACTCTTCTTTCTTCAAATCAATTTCTTTATTCAGAGAGGTTATTGTATCAAATTTATCTCCAGCAAATTCCCCCATAGCTGCTGCATTCTCTATTGCTTCCTTTTGGATGTCATCAGATTGTCTAGCCCAAATTACCTGATTGGGAGCAAGTGCTTGTAGTACAACTGATCCCCTGCTTCTCTTTCTTCTTCTTTTAACTATTGTTTTTTTTGTCTTGCTATAAAAATAATCCCCAAGGGGAACTACAATATCCTCCTCACAAGTAGCTTCCAATTCAGGAGAAGATGTAGTGACATCTCCTATTGCAACCAATGGAGTTGTCTGGGTAATAGTAGAATTAGGTATTGGCATGGTAATCTGAGAGGTAGTTGGAAGAGAAGGGATGATTTTAGAAGCTGATGGTACAGAGGTTGGAGAAGTAGTTGAAGTGAGAACTTCAGGGAGTGAAATGGGGGTTGTAGAAACTGATGGTGAGGAAGGGGCACCTGGGATTTGGGCATCAGTGGCTGGTGGTAGTGAGGTAGATGATGCTAGTTGTAGAGAGACAGTTGGAGACTGGATCTCTGTGACTATTGATGGTGGAGTGGTAAGTGGGATTGATAGAGTTGAGAGTGAAGAAGTGATGAAGGTGAGTGCATGGAATAATTTAGGTATAGTGGATGGTGGTGCGACCTCAACAGTTAAAGTTGACAAAAATTCGATAGAGTAAAGTGGGAGTGGAGAAGTTATTGTATCAGCAGCAGTAGTGGTTTCAGGAAAATGTTCATCTGGGATAAGGTCATCCATTGTTATGCTGTCAAGTAAATATGTAACAACCTAATATCTTTCTGTGACTTCCTGTAAAACAGGCACAACGGTGGAGAAAGAGCATGCTGGAAGCCTTTCATCTTCCACATCACTGTCCTCAATATTCAATGTGGGTATGGCATATGCAAGAGTCTAAATATTCTTCCTCTTTGCTGGGATACTTACAACCACTACTTTGACATCATTGGATGGGTTACTTGTAGCAACTACTTGAACATCACTGGTTATACCAGTTGGAGCAATGACTTGGGTGACAATCATTGAAGTTATATGTGCCAACTCCTTCTTCAACTCACCAGCTGACTGAATCAGGAGCTTCTTGGTATGTTGAAGATCTTATACAAGCCCCTTACCTTTACCTCCATCTAGATATGTCAACATCAGAGGGGTAGCTACCTTTTGTGCTTCCTTTTCTTCCCTTTCCTTTCTAACCTGCTCTATTAGTTTCAGTTCCATCCTCCTGTAACTTAAAACCTTAGTTTTGAGCTTTTGTTGATACTGAAGAATGTGGCTCTGTTCCTCTTTTCTTTTAGCCCTCACTAGGACTTCAGAGAAAATATTCACTCCTTGATAAATGGAGTCATTAGGGGCATCTTCATGAACATAATCTGTCTTCATGTGTTCTTGTTTGAAGTGAGCATCAAGGATTGCTTTGGGGTCATGCATCCTTTTGGGAGAAAGTCCCAATTTCAAAGAAGCAATTCTCCTTCCTAGTACTGTAGACCAAGTTGAATTTGGAATGACCATTGGCCCAAGATTTAGAGGAAATTTAGGCCATCCCCTTCTCTTAGGTCCAGTAAACTTAGGAAATACCCCATCTATTACATACTGGAAGGATATCTCTTCATGTAGCAGCCTATATGGGACTACCCTTTGCAGTAAATGTACTATATTGCTTCCCCAAATTCTAATATAAGAAAAATCTTCTCCCACATAACAATCACTGAGTGTAGGAATTAAAGTTTTGGCATCGGTAGAAAAAGTAGGTGCACCTTCTTTGAATATCTGCTAGTAGATAGCACCAAGGAAATGGTCACAGATATCATACAGCAAGGGAATAAAGTTTCTCTCCCACAAATATGAGTAGTAAATATGGACTTGGGGCGATGACAAGTTCCAATTCCATCCCATAGAGGGATACTGAAATTATGATCAGAAGACATCAATCACATAGGAAGAATAAAACAATTGTTGCTTCTTTGGTGTTTTATGATATCATTCAATGAATGTCTTTAATTTTGCAGAAAAGATGAAAGCCCAAGGGAATGAATCCCCAGTTGTAAGGACATGATGGGCTACAGGTGCCCATTCTTCTTTAAACACTAAGCAATTAGGAAGACCATAAAGCCTGGAGAGCATGGATTCCAAAAGGTAATAAGGTTCTTTAAACAACAAAAACGGGTAAGACTTATCGGCTCTGGGCATGAGAGCAGCTGGTTTCTTCATCCAAGACTTCACCATTTCATCAAAGTTATACCTAGTCTTAGCGGAGTCTAGGAATGCAACATTAAGAGGTTGGATGGATGGTTTGAGGGTATATTCTCTAGTGAAAAACTCAAGGCGAAAAGTAGCCAATTGAGACCCCGCGCATGGTCCTTAGGGTTGGCATGGTCAATAATCCACTTAACTACATTTGCATAGGGAAGGACAGCAGGTCTAGCAGCAATGGCATGCAGCTGTGAATCCCTAATTCTCTCATAAGTGGGCCGGTCATTCTAGATGTCCTATAGGTCATCGTTAACAAATATGGCGTATATTTTAGACCAGTCAATTTGGTAAGTCTCAGAAACTTTGTCACTGGTATCGGCAAGATAACCAAAGTTAGGGTCTTTGTTCAGTAAGTCTTTCTGAGCAGTTCTAGAGCGAGTGTTTCGTGACATGTTGAAAACTCGAAATTTCTTATAAATAATAAACAAAAATCAACAATAATCCAAAAATGGAAAAAACCCATAAATAACGAACAAGAAAAGGACATGAAACCGACCTGTGAATGATGCAAACTGCAGAAAAATCCTTGGTAAAATATTGGGGTAAAAATCACCGTAATAGGTAAATTTCCGAAAATGAAAATGATAAAGGAAAAATAGAAAAATCATCATATTTATCAATTTCACTGGGTAAAATCTAGGCCATAGGATGAAATATGAACCCGCAACCGGTTTTTATTTGCAAATATATACATTCTTTCTACAATCCGCAATCTGCAATTGCGGGTTGTGGAATCACAACTTTAAGTATTAACAAACCAAAGGTTTCCGCAATCCGAAATCCACAATTGCAGGTTGCGGGTTGCAGAAATATGAACCACACTAATCAAAATAATGACTCTTCCGCAATCTGCAATCCGCAATTGCAGGTTTCGTGTTGTAGATATGCAAAATGCAAAACTATTTACAAAGTGTTCCCACAATCCGCATTGTGGGTTGCGGGTTGCGGGTGCAGACAACCACGATTATTTGGAAAAGAATTCCGCATACGCAATCCGCATTGCGGAAGGAAAAATGTTTCAAAACTGAAAATCAAGCTTCCGTAGTCCGCATTGTGGATTGTGGATTGCGAGTTGCGAAAAGACTTAACTTTTTAGGAAAATCAAAGCTTTCCGCAACTCACAAAAAGACACAAAATCAAGGCATTTTTTAAAGGGAAATTACTAACTTAATCAAATCAAGACAAAGCAATAAAAGCATGATGAAAAACCCCAAAATGACCATGGAATTTAATCATTACCTTCGCATATAAAAATTTGGGGCTCCCATGTTTTCTTGAAAACATGGGATCTGTTGTACCTACAACAGGGACATCAGCATAGAGCTTATGGTCCATCATTTAGGCCATTCTTATTTCCAGGTGGGATAAGAATTGCACACCTTTTCATTTCTTAGCCCACTCCTTGAACCCCAAGTTCTATAGTCAGGATTGGCTCACTAATGGACCAGGGCCTTCACACAGAGTCCCTCCTCACATGGATGGAGAGATTGCACATGGGAGGAATATAACACTTAGACAGATATGTCAGGACAGATACTTACTTAATGAGGTGGAGGAGGGATTTGTAGAGTTTTCCACTTCCACTGGGAGATTTGGAGGCTATGATGTGCCTAGAGATAGGGGGTTAATAAACCCTATGTTTGGTGGGAAACTCATCTATGTAATACATTTTGATTTTGATAACTTAATGAGAAATATGGTTCCAATATCTTGAGCTATTGCCCAATGCCCATGAAATTTCAATGCATCTATGTGTCTCATTGTGATTTGTGAATGAAAAATGTGTAATCATTAATGTGTATTGATTCTAATTTCTATTGAATATGTGTAAATGTTCTAGTTTCTAATTTTTTTTGGATCTATATGTCTATATTTTTTTAATTTTAATATTATATATATATATGTATGTACGTATATAAAACGTGTCCTTGGTGTCTTGATTCCGAGGGTCATTGTGTCTTTGAAAGACACTCGTATTTTCGTGTCCTTCATGTCTCGTGTCCTCATTTCAGGTGAATTAGGTTCTACTTATTCATTAGAGAGGTGTGATGCCTTAATGGAGAACATTGTTGAGGGTGATTCAAGAGTCATAGAAAATGTGAGTATTACAAAGTATAGATCCATGGATTATCCCTTCAATGGTTTGAGATGGATTATATCACAAGAGATGGTATGTTATTGATATGCACACTTGCAATAACTTTCTCAATGGATGTCAAATGTCATATTTTCATTGGATTAGCGTTATTCCCTTAAGAAATTAAGATCTCTAGCCTCAATGGCGGACACATTGCATGGTGGCCACATGGAGTATTCACATGGTGGGAGAATACATGATGCAAGGGCGGGTCGGTTGGACCCTCTTTCTTAACTATAACACACAACAAACACAAAAATGTGGTAAAAAATACTACATGTCAACTTGAAATGCCAATAAGTTGGATTCTATTAGTTGAATCTGATTGCAATGTTACATACAAAGCAAAGAACAAGTCGGCCTTAGCCTATTACAATGTACAAAAGTAAATATCTGTTTTACTCAGTGTGTTTCTCCCTGTGTGTGATCCTCTCCTTCTTTTGATCCTCTACTGAATGAAAGAATGATATATCCCTTCCTTTGTGCCTCCACACCAGTATTCTACTCTTCTCTATTGTTGTTCTCAAGGTCCACCCTGTCGATCTCCTTGAGACGTCCTTACTCTGTCCGTCGAATTCTCCCTGATCCTGTAGACCTGAAGTTGTATGTGCCCCTGATCGCTCCGCACAACCTCCTCCCATGGGGACACCTGGCCTGGTCTCAAACACCTTCTTAACTATTATTAACTTCCTCAAAAACCCACAATGGCTCCAGGTTTTTTTCCTTGAATGTTGTGCTCCTTGGTCTCTTCGTCACAGTTGTTGTTGTCCTATCGATATGCACTATCGATCGGTTCACACTTCGACACCTTAAATTGTTGATATTATCACTGTCCTCTTTCGACTAGTCTGCACTTCACCATGTAGACCATCTTTAACCCATCGGTTCTTGACTTAACTCGTCGAGTTCACTTGGTCTCTATGGCTGTCGCTCTGCCTCATCCCCGATGCTCTTCCTTTGCCGCTTTCCTATCGATATCGTGGTTCGAACTTCTTTTGGACTTTCAAATCCTTTGAGTTCCACATCCTATCGACCATACTTTGACAACTCCCTACTCGACTTCCTGGCTTCAACTGCCAATCTTCCTGCACCAATGGTCGTCATAAATCTATTTGGTCGGCATTCCCTTGTCGATTATCTTCGACTCATCCTATAGTGATTAGTTAGTATTTCGTATACTAAACTATAATCTGACCAGTCTGCTTACACTCATCCAACCATGTCGATCCTCTCTTCGACACATTGTTTGCAACTTCAGCTTTCGTTGCCTTTCCTTCAGTCGCCTTTGATACAATGACTGAACGCCCCTTCTTTCTTTCCCAACAATAGCTGATCTCGTCCTTGACTGTAACTCAGTCATCGCCATGCTATGTTGGCTCCTTTATCCTATGTACTCAATGATTCCTCTAGTCAGTCTTATTCTTGCATCAAACCAATTCACTGACTCAACCGTCGATCCCTCTGATCCCTTTTGGTCTCCATCGTCTTCATCCTCTGAACACTCTGATGTAGTTGCCATCCTTTCTGTGTTAGGAACCCATGTCTTTACTTTGTTAGTATGCTGTTGTTGGACACATATGCTTTGTAAGTCATCCCGTAGTAATTGTTGATCAATAGTTTGTGTTATTTTTGTTGGTGCATATGCTTTGTAAGTCGCCCGTAGTATTGTTGATCCATAGTTTGTAGCGGCCCATGGTTTTGAACCATAGTATTGGCGCCTAGACTTAGTATATAAGTGTGTGTTGAGACCTATGAAGGCACCGTGAAGTTATTTGTATTGAGCTTGCTCATAGGAGGTTTCCCCCTCGAAGTGGCCTATGATCAATATAAAAGTGATTCTGAGTTCTATGATTTCTGTTATTTCGCATATACGTATTATTTAATTGTTGCAGGTGCATCACATCTGGTATCAGAGCACCTTCTTGGGCTCGTTGGGTGAAATTTCTGCCAAATTTTTCTCGCATCTGTTGCAGATTTGGATTTGGGAATAATCCCTATCCGCTTAACTATGGGAAGTACTTGGGCATAAGCCCTCAAACTCATCGTGAGGATATTTGCTAAGGAGGAGAAGAAGGAGGGAGCACATCTTGTATTTTGGTTGATCATCTTATTGAGGAAAGCTTTGCTGGGTTTTCTACCCCATGAGGGTTTCCTAGGGTAAATTTGTGTCTATCTTGTGATTATGCTTCTTTCAGTGATCTTGCTAGTCTATTTGGTTTAAACTTAACACTCTTACAATACTCATTGATTCTGGTAGCACTCATAATTTCATTGACCCTCGGATCGCCAAACAAGCTGATTGTTTTATCCATCCTTGCTCCAACTTTGAAGTCATGGTTTCCAATGGGGGCACCTTACCTTGCAAAGGGAAGTGTCGAAATGTGCATATCTCTATGGGAGATTATACCTTACACTCTGACATGTTTGCCTTTCCCTTAGGCGGATGTGATGTGGTTTTGGGCATTCAATGGCTACGCACACTTGGCCCTATCTTATGGGATTTTGTTGAACTTTGGATGCAGTTTTCCCTCAATGGACAAAAACACACATTGACAGGATTACAACTAGGTTCTCTCAGCATCATCAGTTCACATCGTATGGAAAAACTCCTCAAGAAGAATTCACATGGTGTCATCGCTCAAATCCATTCCATTCAGATGCAGCCATCAGCGGTCTCCACTACTTCTTTGGATCTACAACAAATTCTGGATCGATATACAAGTGTCTTTGCTGAACCAGTGGGATTGCCACCTTCTAGGCCAGAAGACCATCGTATTCAGCTCCTTCCTGGCAGCGTTCCTCCCAACATCAGGACCTATCGCTACCCATTTCACCAAAAAATGGAGATTGAAATGCTCGTTCGGTACTTATTGAAGCAAGGTATTATTTGCCCAAGCACTAGTTCCTTTTCTTCTCTAGTTATTCTTGTCCACAAAAAAGATGGGTCGTGGCACCTCTGCATTGACTTCCGCACACTTAATCACGTCACCATCAAGGATAAGTTTCCAATTCCTGTTGTTGATGAGCTTCTTTATGAGCTTCATGGTACTCACTGTTTCTCGAAGTTGGATCTTCGTTCTGGGTATCATCAAATTTGGGTTCATGAGGATGATATCCCTAAAACAGCTTTTTTCACACATGATTGCCATTATGAGTTCTTGGTCATGCCCTTTGGCCTCACTAATTCTCCTTCCACATTCTAGGCCTTATTGATTAAAATATTTCGACCCTAGTTGCGGAAATTCATTCTGGTATTCTTTGATGATATCCTCATCTATAGTAAAACATGGGATGAACATCTCCAGCATTTGGATCTTGTCATGCAACTTTTCTCTGACCATCATCTCCATGCCAAGAAGTCTAAATGTGTTTTTGGATAGAAGGAAGTTGAGTATCTCGGGCACATTATCTCAGCACAAGGGGTTCGCGTGGATCCTTCCAAAATCGATGCCATGAACAACTAGCCGCATCCTCAGACACTCAAGAGCCTTCGTGGTTTTTTGGGGTTGACTGGCTACTACCGCAAGTTTGTCAAGGATTATGGGAAGATTGCAGCTCCATTAACTGCTCTATTGAAAAAGGATACCTTTACATGGACACCTACTACTCAGTGTGCATTTGACAAACTAAAACAAGCTATGTGTACTACACCTGTGCTAGCTATGCCCGATTTTTCCAAGCCCTTCACTATTGAGAGTGATGCTTGCGGCAATGGACTTGGTGCTGTTCTCCTTCAAGATGAACACCCCATTGCATTCACCAGTAAATCCCTTTTAGGTAAGAATTTAGCTGCCTCTACCTATGAGAAGGAAATGATGGCTATTTTTCATGCAGTACAGAAGTGGCGCCCATACCTATTAGGGAATCATTTCTGCATCAAGACTGATCACGAGAGTCTGAAATATTTCTTGGACCAGCATGTCTCCTCCCTGGCACAACAGAAATGGGTTACCAAACTCATGGGTTATGACGATGAGATCACTTATAAGAAGGGTAAAGACAATATTGTGGCAGAGGCTCTTTCTCACACATTGTGCCCAAGGTTCTCTTTCAGCTATTTCTATGCCTGTTCCAAATTGGTTGCAATCTGTTCAACACGGTTATGTCAATGACTCTTCCTTATCTCAAATCATCCAACACTTGACCAACAACCCTTCTGCTGTACCACATTTCTCTGGGGATGGTGCTTCTCTGCGATACAAGGGTCGTCTGGTGCTTCCCTAGAGCACAGATCTTCAACAGGCTGTCTTCTATGAACTCCATGCTTCTCCATCGGCAGGGCACTCTGGGTTCCTCAAAACGTATGAACGAGCACGACGTAACTTCTTTTGGTAGGGCATGAAAAGGACAATTCAACAGATGGTGGCCGAATGTGATACCTGCCAGTGCAATAAGGGTGAAACAACACTCCTTCCAGGATTGCTTGAACCCTTGCCCATACCTACGCAGATTTGGACAAATATTTCTATGGATTTCACTAAAGGGATCCCTAAATCTGGTGGGAAGATAGTGATTCTCATTGTGGTTGATTGCCTCTCCAAATATAGTCATTTTTGTGCTCTCAGCCATCCCTATACAGCCTCCTCCGTCGCTCAAATTTTCCTGGACCAGATCTTTCATCTTCATGGCATCCCTTCTTCCATTGTCTCGGATCATGATGCAACTTTCACCAGTCATTTTTGGATAGAACTATTTCACCACACTGGCACCAAACTGAAGATGAGTTCAGGGTATCACCCACAAACAGATGGTCAGACTGAAATTATCAATAAATGCTTGGAAACTTATCTTCATTGCTTCACCTCGGAACAACAACATCAGTGGGCAAAGTGGCTTCCTCTTGCTGAATGGTGGTACAATACCTCTTACCAAACCGCCTCTAAAATGACCCCATATGAAGCAGTCTATGGTCAGTCACATCCAACTCTTCTTCCATACACCCCCACCAGTTCACCAGTTCAGGAAGTCGACACGGTCCTTCGAAACCGCGATCATATTCTTTGCATTTTGCGAGACAATCTTCACATGGCGCGAAATCGCATGAAGCAACAAGCTGATCAGCACCATTCTGAGCGCACTTTTCAAGTTGGCGATATGGTTTTTCTTCGTCTCCAGCTGTACAAACAATCCTCCTTGAAACTCAAAGGGTGTCATAAGCTCGCTCCAAAGTTCTATGGGCCATATCAGATTCTTCAGAAGATTGGGTCCGTTGCTTATAAATTGGAACTTCCTCCTTCTTCCTGCATTCATCCAGTCTTTCATGTCTCTTGTCTGAAGAAAGTTCTTGGCACCAACATTAGTGGACAAACGATTTTACCTGAACTGGATATTGAAGGATCCATCCTTTTGGAGCCAGAGGCCATCCTCTATCAGCGCACGCATCAGCGCACGCATCAGCTTCGCTCTTGTTGTATCACAGAGGTCTTAATTCAGTGGCACAGCATGCAACCAGAGGATGCTAAATGGGAACCACTCCTTCAGATTCAACAACAATTTCCACATCTAAAGCTTTGAGGACAAAGCTTTTTTTTTAAGGGGGAGGGGATGTTAGGAACCCATGTCTTTACTTTGTTAGTATGTTTTTGTTGGACACATATGCTTTGTAAGTCATCCCGTAGTAATTGTTGATCAATAGTTTGTGTTATTGTTGTTGGCGCATATGCTTTATAAGTCTCCCGTAGTATTGTTGATCCATAGTTTGTAGCGGCCCATGGTTTTGACCCATAGTATTGGCACCTAGACTTAGTATATAAGTGTGTGTTGAGACCTATGAAGGCACCGTGAAGTTATTTGTATTGAGCTTGCTCATAAGAGGTTGCCCCCTCGAAGTGGCCTTTGATCAATATAAAAGTGATTCTGAGTTCTGTCATTTATGCTATTTCGCATATGTGTATTAATTAATTGTTGCAGGTGCATCACATTCTATCACCGTCATCTCCGACTCACCTAGTCCCCTGATTAGCCTCGACTCTAATACAACCTCGTCCTTCGACCGAAGTATTCTCTTGGCTGTTCATTGACCATTTGGGCCAACTGTCCCTCTCTTCTATCGGAAGGAATTCATCCTCCATAAGTGACTCACATTGTCACTCTCCCTCGCCTCCATCTCGATCGAATCTCATCGAATGTCTGTTGTCGACTATTCTTCTCGATCTTCCAAGTGTCTTCGTCAGTTGTTGTCAACTCTTGACTACTTCCTCCCTTTAGTCGATATAACTCTCGACCATTTCGTTACATTGTGTGATTTTCGGCCATCAATCTCAGTCGATCGAAAACCCCATGACTCAAATACCTTCTGTCGACTATATCCCTTTATTCTAGAGGTCATCGACCATCCTCTAGGCATCTTTTGTCAGTCATTCCCTACTTTTCCACTTGGGTTGGGATGCCCTTGCATCAGACTCCCAGGGTATGAAAAGAACTACGTCCTCATTTCTGATCTTCTGTCTGGGTTTCAGTCTTTCCCATTTTCGTTGGCTTAGATGCTATACTTGGTACCAAATACAAATTTGTCCATCCAGTCCATATTTCATCCATTTCTCCCTTCTTGGAATCTTCCTTACGGCTTCGACCATGGTATCATTCCTGCTCCAAAATTGGCGACATCCATTCCTTTCTCCAAGAATGATGAAGTGTACAACTCCACTCCAATAGTTGTTCCAACCAACTGTCTTCTCCACTAGGAACCCATGTCCATTTCTATTCTCACGGATGACCCTCAACTCGGCACTCACCCTTTGTCTTCTTTCCCTTTTCAAACTTATGTTCGACCACTCCAAAACTAGTTGGTTCCATATGGTCCTTACGGTGAACATTTCCTGGTGCGAAAACAAGTTTTGCAGACTCATTCCTAGATTCGACTTGTTCGGGGTGTTGCTTCTCCTTGAAAGCCTTGTCGGAATCTCCTCGATGGTCCCAAATTTCTCTTCGGCTCTCCTTCCCACTTCTACTGTCGACTCGAACTTGGTGGCTTGCATATCGATTGCAAGTCCTTGATCCATCAGTAGTATAATTACTACTATCGTCGTGGAATTACTTTCCACTACAAGTTTTTCTACGACTTGCTTCTCCTCCTCCGACAATGGATATCGATTTATGTCCATGTCGGTTTCTTACTCATCAGGGCTCTTCACAGAAGTCTTGCAAACCCTTTCCTCTCCGCCCATGCATAGGTACTCTTCTGACTTGTAATTCAAAGTCCTTTCCTGTATTAGGATCATTGGTAGACCTTCCTTCTTCCTTCCTTTCTTCATAGCAGCAGCTCCACTGTCCACATCCAAGTCGGCAGCAATATTCCTACTACTTTCTTCCTCAATCTTGTCAGTATTCACATCAATAACATCATCAAAAGTTTTATCTCTCACTTCATATCCTCTTATGTGAAGGTCTTCGTTCTCCTTCACTTCATGGATCACTCCCTCGACCAAAATATTCACTTTCTCCACAATCCTTTCATCCGGATGCACTTCCATCTCGTCAGCGCTATCCTCATCTGACAGTTCATTTGGAGAAATTTCTACAGCCCCATTCTCTCGTGTTGGGTCCTTGTTGATTCCGCAAGGGTGTAGGTGCCGGAATGGTGTCCAAGACAAACAATAGGGGATGAAAACCTAGCCAAAGGCTTCAGATAATCCTACAGAAGTATTACCCTATCCTCGAGCTGTTTGGTGTGGTTAACACACACGGATACAAAGGCCTCCACTGGTACTTGTTGGATTTGATCCTAGAAAGGATCTATCTTCCTCTGAGGAAATACAATGGATCTACTACTCCTAAGAGTTAGTTTACTTTGAAATAAATCTAAACTGAGGTTAGACCTACTCTAAATAGAAGTGTTTTGTTTGTGTATAGGACAACTTAATCTGAAAATTACCAAATCTTTTCACTAATTTAACATACATTCAAAACTGGATCTTGATTCAACATCTTAAGATACAATCAACAAATGACAATTGACCAACCGTAACCTAAGAATTAAGTGCATACAAGCTTATCCTATATCTAGAATGTTAATTGACAAATTAACATTAATTCACTGATTTCTATGAATCGTTTGCATAAATAGATAAAATGATTTAGATAAAGACATTCATTTACAACATTTAGATGCATAGATCACAATTTAAGAGACATCTAAACTATAGATCAATGCAGATTATCAATTGCAAATAATAAACAGTGCTTATAAATGTATTGAAGCAAAATCACAATCCATCAAAGACATTTGACAAATTATAACAAAAGTGGTAGCTGAAGAAAACTGACTGTGTATTAAGGCCTGTCAAACATTACATAGTCTGCAACAACAAAGCATCTCCAGTCTCTTTGGCGATTCTATCCCCCTAACCAACATTACCTTTCCTATGATATCTAAAACCCTTTAAATAATAATTACAAAATAACATTACAAGGGAAATATCCCATAAAAGAGGGATTATAGAAACTCGATTATTCTAAAATGACTAAAGAAAAATTGACACTTGGCCCAACATGTAACCATCCCCCATACTTGGGAAATTAAGCCAATTTGAATCCCAATTTGGAATTATATACGTTGAAAAAGATCACCTCACGATTTTGAGAGCATCCCATCGTAAACTGAGGAAGACCCAGAAAAATCATTAGCTATTGATAGCAGCTGAAAAGATAACTGTAGAAGCTTTCTTGGATTGACGAGGGTCAGGAATATCATCGAAGACTGAAAAATCAGCTATGGGATCTTCTTTGAGAGGAATTGCGGGAATCACGGGTGGAAAGTTGATGATTAAGTCCTGGACAATTGTATCATCATGATCAATGCACTCTTCATCACTCTTCTTCTGCTTCTTGAGAGGGAGTCGAACATGAGTAGATTGAATCTCACAGTCTTCCTCCTCACTATCTGTGTTGTCATCAGAAACATCAGTGTCAAATGGTGGAGAAATAGGTTCAGAGTATTCCACTGGCTGAGGCTCCTTCTCATTATGAAGCTTTATTGAGATACTGAATTTCTTCTACATTTTGCTTACAACATGCAATTGTTAGAAGAAATATCAAAGAATCAATTAACACAACCTTACATGAGACATTACAAACCAAGGGATTGTTCATACTAATCTTTATAAGGAATAAAACAACAAGATTTGATGTCGACTGGGCATAACTAAATGGAATGATTGCAAGTCTACGATGTGCAGGTTGCAATTATCATCTCTGCGAGTGAAATATCAGTCAACATGCATCAATCAGAATTTGGCATAAGATCAGATAAATTTCCATGATAACGCATGTGATTAACAGTCAAATATCAAAGTTTTAATCATCAAGAAATCGTTGAATACAATGATTTTATGTCTGATCAAGAAAACGTAGTCGAGAACCTGATTAACAACTGGAAATGACAACCAGACATCAAAAATTCAAAAATTTAAACCATTCTATAGGATGCAATAAGGGTTGTCGGATCACCTTAATCAACTATCTGAATGCAAGATGTGGGATGCCAATTGCGGGCGTTCATTATTTGTAAATACATACCACCTTTACGCAATCTGCAATGCGGGTTGCGGAAAGGACAAACTCAAAAGTGACCAAAACATTCCGCAATCCACAATCTGTAATTGCGGGTTGCGGGTTGTGGAACATAAAACACAACGCGCGGTAAAAACCTTCCCGCAATCTGCAATTGCAGGTTGCGGGCTGCAGGTGCATCAAATGTGCTTATTTGATGAACCTTTCCACATTCTGCAATCCTCATTTGCGGGTTGCAGGTTGCAGAACGAAAAACGTCAAATGCAAAATACCAAACATCCCCAATCCGCATTGCAGATTGTGGACTGCGGGTTGCGGAAAGATCAAAATTTTGGAGGAATGATTTCTTTCTGCAACTCACAAAACACACAAAAAATGCATAAATTTTCGAAAGGAAAATTAACAACTAAATTAAGTACAAATCGAAGGAAAAGATTGAATGGCAAACAGGATGAACAACCCCAAAATCGACTAAGTTACTCTTTAATGTAAAAATGGAGCTCCCATATTTTGGATAAAACACAGGATCTGTTGTGTCTACAACAAATGGCGACTGGCTGAGAAGAACCAGTTATCTATGTGAATAAAATCCTTAGTTATAAGGCAGATATGCCAGCCTACTGATGTTTAAACCTACAATTTACAAAATGATCTCATGAAAACACAATCAAAACAATGGAGTTAGTCATATGATTGATACATTTCCATCCAAAACCAATTAATGATGATATTTAATTTGATAAGGAATTTTAGGAGCAAACATAAATCCTATATCCTCATGCAATCATAGAAGGGCATATTTATAATTAACCTTTGGAATAAACTCAAAGCCATTCTTGATTACAATACATGAATCACCTTGGATTACAATATATACATATTCGTAATTTTCTTTGTTTTGTTTTGTTTTGTTTTTGTAAATAAAACAACATTTTTGTTGATACAAGGCCATTTCCCTGACTTGGTGATCAGATGCTGGAAATGCCATTCACAAACTTGACCTACAAACTGAACAAGGTAGCTGGGTAAGGAGACTCCTTGTATTTCATTTTTCTAAGCTAAAAGCAATTACCATGGCTTGGTGACCATCAATGGTAATTCCAGTCCAAAATCAAATCCATGATCATGGTAGGGATGGCTTGTAATAAGACCCCCCTATCCTCATGTACCACAAACCGTCTTGAATGAAAGCAAAAGTGAATTTTAATGATACACAAACTACAAGACACTGCCATGGCTTGGTGACCACATGTCAGTAGTGTTACTCACTGATGTTTTGCATATCATGAGTGAGTCGACCCGTAATAGGATCTCCCACCTCTTGCATTAGCTGAAAGTCATCTCCCTATCTTGGTAACTAGATGTGGAGATGTCATTCCACTTCGACATCTATGAACGTAATGGGATGCCTTGTGATAAGACCCCCCATCTTGTAATCTACTTTTATTGAAGTGAAATATTATCAAGGTGATCAGAGTGGCATCCAAAATAGATAAGTCTAACCAGGCTATAAGATATTATGCCATCTACTAATGAACCATAGGGTAAGGGATTCAAATTTTCTCTTTCAACTTCAATTGATCAGACAAATATTTAAGTGATGTTTATGATAGACGGAAGATATCAATCAAGGCCCTGCAAATATTGACTGTTTGACTCCATGAAAAGAATTTTCTGATATAGGCTGAATGAAATATTAACTAGCATGCTACATGGAAACTCCAGATTAAGTTAATCTTGAGACACACTGGTCAACAGCCTTTTCCAAATATGTAGAATTATTCAAAACAAAATCAATCATAAAAAAAAATCAAGAATGAAGGAAAGAAAACAAACCACACTTTATGTACAAGTACACCAACCTGCTCTCCTCAAACAAAGTACTTTTTTAGTAGGTGGACATTCATTCGGTAGGTTTCTAAAAAACCTTCCATTGTCTGTAACTGGACAGTACTAGGACCAATATTTTTTGTAACAATGAAAGGTCCTAGCCATAAGCGTTGGAACTTAGTGTAATCATTTTTGTCCTTGTGTTGCTTGTCCCATTTTAACACTAAATCCCCCACAGATAACTCCCTTTCAGATGAAGACTTCTCATCGAACCACCTTTTCACAAGTTGTTGATGTTGATACCACTTGTTTTTGGATTTCTCCCTGTCCTCCTCTAGCTTGAGTAATGTATCAATAATGCGCTGGAGTGGGGAGGAATAATCTTCTTGTACTGAGTGTGCTAGATGTAATGAAGGGATCATGAGGCTGGATGGTAAGACAACCTCCTTACCATAAGCCAAGCAGTAAGGGGAGTTTGCAATGGCTGCTTTAGCAGTGACACAGTCTACCCAAAGAGCATTGTATAACTGGATATGCCAATCCTTGTGGTGAGTAGCCACTATCTTCTTTAAGATATTAATTAAATTTTTGTTAGAAGACTCTACTAATCCATTCCCTTGTGGATAATAATTGGCATAAAATTTTGATTTTATCCCTTTTTCAAAGGCATATTGAGTTAATTCAATAGAGGAGAAGTATGAGGCATTGTCAAACACTAGGAATTCAGGTTTACCAAACCTCGTGACTATTCGATTTTCAAGAAATGAAATCACTTGGCTCGTGTTTGCTTGTCTAAGAGGGATTGCCTCTACCCATATGGTAAAGTAGTCCGTAGCTATCAAAATATACTTGTGTTACAGAGACGAAGGAGGATTGATGGGTCCGACAAAATCTAGGCCCCACTGCTGAAACAAGAATTGAACTGTGATTAGCTGCAAGGTAAATACATGTTTCTTCATTTTTCTAGCACACTTCTGACATGGTTCACGTCTTCTGGCGTAAGCATAGGCGTCTTTGAACAGAGTAGGATCATAGTAACCCACCCTTAAGATATTATGAGCAGTGGTTTCTCCTAAGAAATTTCCTCTTGCAGGTCCTACATGAAATTCCAAAAGGATATTATCACTTTTAGCTCTCTCTAGACATCTAAGGAAAACACCGTCATAATTATTTCTAAAAAAAACACCATCTATGAATTGGTATGGTGCAGCTTTTAATCTTAAGGCTCTACATTTTTTAAATTCAATGGTTTCAGGACCATACCCATGAGTTAAGAAAAATTTAATGTCATCATACCAGTCGGATTTCTGAGTAGTGATAACATTGACAGAACCTACTGAGGTGCTTTCTTCTTTCTCCCACTAGATTTGTTGTTTTACATGATCATTTGACTGAGCGGTGACAAGACACAAACCCTGGCCTTTCGCTATCTTTCCTGGTCTGATCTCCAAGTCATATGTTAAATTTTCATAATTTACTTCAATCTGATCTAGGCTCTTAACTGAGAGAACAACATGTATAGCAAATCTACATCATATCAATCATGGACACAATAATGAAAGCACACAAGAGACACAGAGTTTACTTGGGGAAAACCATAAAGGTGAAAAACCCCAATAACTTCCTTAGAGATAGATAGAGCAATGATACAACCAGAATACAAGAGATAGTCTTCTCCTAGCAGCAGAGCCTCCTCCTCCACAAGTGCGCCACTCTCCAAAGTGTGAGTGAGAGAATAGAATGTATAAAATGAGAGAGACACACTCTCTATTTATACACTAACTTGACTTGACCTTTACTCAACTAGGTCGGCCTCAACTTAACCACTTAACATAATGCTGACTGGGCCGACCCCACTAGGGTGGTCTAATAACCCATCAAGTATAAGTTACTACACTTCCAATATAAATGATGACACTTCCATATAGAGGAATAATAACATCTCTATAGGAATACAACCACTTCTGTATAGAGGAATAATAACATCTCTATAGGAATACAATATACATATATGTGAAATACATTCCGAAGTTACATATACATCAACACTCCCTCTTAACTAGGAAGGTATTTCTCGACACAGGTCTTCTAGCACAAGTCATCTTCTCTGGATCATCGTCACTGGATAATCGTCATCGAGTCATCATCATCGTCACTGCTGCTGCTATCTCAATCAATCTATGAATCTACTCATCATAGGAAGTTCTACAGAGCCAGTCCTTTTTCATACTGGATGTAGGCCCACTACCTACAGGTCTTCATCATCACTGGCCATACTGTGGAATCCTCAGGACTTATTACATGAGTCAACAAAACCTTGAAAGAGCATCCTAGGACTAATTACGAGCACACAAATCAACCTATCGGATCTCCCAGGATCTTTTACATGTTACTGCACAACCTGTCCACGGCCACAGAGTATCACGAAGCACAACCCAGATGCACACACACAGCACTTACACTCACTGGCATGGGAGGACCAACCTACCACCATACGTGAAAGTCTCACAGCACTTACATCAACAACCATAGGAGAACACATCTGCCACCATGTCGGAAAGGCTCTCCACTTACATCAATGCACATGCGAGAACACATCTACCACCATGTCAGAAAGGCTCTACACTTACATCAACGCACATGGGAGAACACATCTACCACCATGTCAGAAAGACTCTGCACTTACATCAACGCACATGGGAGAACACATCTACCACCATGTCGGAAAGGCTCTACACTTACATCAACGCACATGGGAGAACACATCTACCACCATGTCGGAAAGGCTCTGCACTTACATCAATGCACATGGGAGAACACATCTACCACCATGTCAAAAAGGCTCTGCACTTACATCAATGCACATGGGAGAACACATCTACCACCATGTTAGAAAGGCTCTGCACTTACATCAACGCACATGGGAGAGCACATCTACCACCATGTCGGAAAGGCTTTGTGCATATGTGTCTTCGGAACTCATCACACATAATCCAACTGATTATGTAATGTATCCACCTAATACATACACATATACATGATCCACACAATGTATCCACCTGATATATATTAATACACATGATCTACCTGATCATACACAGTATCTACCTGAAACATATACAGATACATGGTCCAAGCATCCGACATGATGCATATACAAATACATATAAATGATCCAACTGATCATATCCATCATCATCCTGATGCATATACAGAGCAGTAACTAGAGTATCGCCCTGATGCTTATCATCCAGCACTTACATCCACAGCCATGTGAAGGATCCTCCTTCCAGCATGCTTGGAATGGCTTCTGCAAATGTGTCCATCACTTCTTCCTCAATGTGTCATCAATCTGAAAAACACCAAGCCTCTCTCTGAAGTACTCGAACTTCACTCTGGCTAGTGGTTTTGTCAACACATATGCAATCTACTCATCCATCACAACATACTCTGCTTCAGCTGTACTCAGTGCTACACAGGACTGCTTCCTGCTAAACCAAGAAATCACACCTGATCCCATACTGAAGCAACACCCAGGAGTGCTCTTCTTATCTGCAGCACTTCCTGTCTAGTCTGAATCAACATAACCTTGCCGGTGAAACTTTTGATTCACGTCATACTTGAGCCAATAGTCAACCGTACCCTTCAGGTACCTCAGAATATGATTTACAACAACCAGGTGAACACTCCTTGGATCTATCAGGAATTGGCTCAATGTGTTCACCACAAAGCAAATATCTGGTCTCGTGTTCGTTAGGTACATCAAGGACCCAATCATCTGACGATACACAGTGACATCAATCGGATCAGATGAAGCATCACACAGAAGCTCTAGGTTCGATGCCATAGGTGTGGCCATGGCCTTGCAGTCCATCATCCCGAACTTCTTCAGGATCTCTACTGCATACTTCCCTTGTCCAACGAAGATTCCATTTGCACTCTGCCATACCTCCATGCCAAAAACAAATAGTGCATCATCCCCAAGTTCTGCACATATATGACTCCCTGTCATGTGTCTCAGAACCAAGTAGCTGCACCACATACACTTCTTCTTCAACTTCACCATTCAAGAAAGTGTATCTTCCTCTTCATCACTGCAGCTAGAGCAAGTACTGATTTAATGGAAGTGTATCTGGCTACAGGAGGAAAGTCTCTATGCTACCACCTGTAGCATGCTTGATCTTGTAGATCCTCTTGGAAGTCACTATAGACTCCCCTTCAGTTCTTGGGACTGCATCCCAAACATCTTCATGATCAACTGGTACTCCTCGATCATGGAATTCTTCCCAACTCCTGGGAACTTCAATATCTTCAATATTTTCAATAGATAACTTTGTTGCTGAACAAATGTTGTAGTCCTTCTTTTGTAGGTGATTGTATACGATCTTTCCTACACAACAAGTTAAATTGCATGATTAGAAAACATCTCATAGTTTTCAGAACAAATTCTTACACATAAAGAAATATGCCATATAGTCATGCAATTATCTTAGCCAATACAACATTTATCCATATTCCATAACTTTTTAGATGCCTTCCAATCTCTACCAGAACATTGTTAAGAGTGTGCACAACTCCTAACATGTTAGCAAAGAGGTTTCATTCTAGATAAGTAGCAATGGAATGTTGTACAGTGCCATAGGCCACTTACCCATGTATATTAGTAGTATACTGTTCATCAATGCAACTATTCTAATATGCATAATACACAACCTAATTCTAGGAACATAAGAATATACATCATTGAATAACATTATGTAAGAAATGACAATTCAAATACTTATCTTTGTTTGGTTGCTGGGTGGACTCCCTCTGAATCTTTGCAACTCCATTATGATGTGGATTGTGAGAAGTGGTCAGCTCCCTCTGAATATCTACATCCTTGCAGAAACTACTGAAGTGTGCTCCTTTGCTTTCTTGCAGGAACAAATGGAGTGTGCTCCCTCTTGATATTTGCTTCCTGGATTACCTGTCCTTGAACTTATATCCATCCTTAATCACTATGCATGCTTATTAGTATCATCATTGTGTTATCCTTGAGGACTCATATATAATCACACATTTATTAGTATAATCTTAATACTATCAAAACACAATAATCTTAAACATGTATAGTCATGATCATTCATAGATAATAAACATTAGTATTCAAGGTTTCAGGGAAGTCTTCTTTTACTCATGCATATTCTTATTTGATCATAGGTCTCTTCTGATTAGTTAAATCATCAATGCATAAGCCCATGATTACTCAAACCTATACCTTCATGATTCTTCTGTTTAGTCATATCATCAATTATGGTAAGAAACATAATATGCATACAACCATGACTATTCAAACCTATGACTTCACGAATAATCATTATCAACAACACAACAGTACAAGATCCTAACACAAGGTAGGATTCTAGTTTGATATAGGAAAATATACTTGGATTAGCATGTTAGCTAGTTATTTCTAACATACCCGCATAATGTCTTCTGGTTCTCTTCAGTGACTTGTGCTAGTAACCTACATGTCTCATAAGTTAACCATTGTAGAACCAAGTTATACATACCTCGTAAGTAGATCTTCTATGTGATCCATGACAATGGATGAATCTTTGTCTTCATGTCACCATGATCATATGTTCTTGAAGTAGAACATGATTTGTCTTTCTTGGTGTACCTTTTATGTTAGCGAACAACATAAACCTCATACAACATCACAATGCATTAGTACAATCATAAGTGTCAAAACCTTAATCAATGAATATCTTCTATTAAGGTAATACTACAAGTCTAGTAATTAATCAAGATTGTACTGTAATGATATGAAGACAAACATATCATAAACTTAACTATGAACAGAATTCGAAACATACCTATAAGCCATACCTGTCAAGATTGCTTGTAATCTTCTTATGGAATGCCTTAGCCTCATCTCCCTCGGAAACAGGAACTTCTTCACTTATGTAGATGACCAATCCATCCTCTTCTAGGATTAACCCAATCCACTTGATGTGCAGGAACTGGATCTGGAGCTGTAATAGGGTTTGTTAGAGAAACCCCAAAAATTCAAAATTTGAATTTCAAGCTTTCGAAAGGATAGAAATATGCACCTTGATGAGCTAATCAAGCTGGTATATTCAGAATTTGAAAACTGCAAAGTTTCACTCCTCAATTTTTCCTTTGAAACTTTCGGATTCACTGGATGTGACCCCGAACTCGGTTTTGATGAAGCCCACTCTTTTTCCCAATCAAAAGGTTTGATCCAAATCTCTAAACTTCTATTTTTATGAGGAGCTTCCAGCCGTGGTCACAGATTTCAAAAATTCCCATTTTTGCAGAAGTCCTAATTTTCCACTTTTCTGATCAAAGTCCCAAACTAGGGCCTGATCAAGCCCGGCCTTCTGCCCAACCAAAAATTCTGATCTTGGTCTCTAAATTTTGATTTTGATGAGTAGCATTCATCCGTGGTCTCCGATTACAAAAATTCCAACTTTATCTGAAACCCTAAATTCCGGAAGCCATGAATGAAGGTGCTAAAAAATAATTATGTTATGACAGAAATGTGTACCTAATTCTTTCTGATGTAACTATGAATGTTTCGATCCATAGGGTCTGAAAACATTTCTTGAGATATCTAGACCTATCATATTTCCATCTCGATAGTTCTGACCTCAATTGGATTCTCTAAGAGAGAGTTATGCCAAGTGTCGCAACGTGACATGTTTATGGGATAAAATAGGATAGCGAACTTGTACGGCATTGCATGTGTCACTGGTTCAACATTGGCCTCTGAAAACGTTTCCTGAGATAGTACAGTCTGTGTACTACCTGTCACCTTTTATGAAATTTCATTTGGAGCTTTGTATCCCAAGTTATGACCTTTTTTTCCAAGGTCACCTGTTTATGACTAAGATCTAGAAGAGGCAGAAACCCTATATTGTACAGATTATTAATCACAAAGTACAATGAATTAGAAGTTTTCCTTTGGACAAAAGTTACATGGGGATCTGATCTTCAACCTGTAAAAGTTTCAGATCCTAAAACTTCTCCAAAATGTATTTATAGTGAAAGTTCTACGATGACTGGTTTTTGCTATATCAATCCCTAACATCGTAAGTGCAACAAGTGTCATACATGCCATATCATGCCTTCTTTCAGGCTAGCTCTGATACCATGTTCAATTTTCAGAATTTACTTCAATCTAATCTAGGATCTTAACTGAGAGAACAACATGTACAGCAAATCTACAGCATATCAATCATGGACACAATAATGAAAGCACACAAGAGAAACAGAGTTTACTTGGGGAAAACCATAAAGGTGAAAAACCCCAATAACTTCCTCAGAGATAGATAGAGCAATGATACAACCATAATACAAGAGATAGTCTTCTTCTAGCAGCAGAGCCTCCTCCTCCACAAGTGTGCCACTCTCCAAAGTGTGAGTGAGAGAATAGAATGTATAAAATGAGAGAGACACACTCTCTATTTATACACTAACTTGACTTGACCTTTACTCAACTAGGTCGCCCTCAACTTAACCACTTAACATAATGCTGACTAGGCCAACCCCAACTAGGGTGGTCTAATAACCCTTTGACCCACATGGCCGACCCCCAATAGGGTGGTCTAATAACGCTTTGACCCATATGACTTATACAGGGCCGACCCCAACAAGGTGGTCTAATAACCCATCAAGTATAAGTTACGACACTTACAATATAAATGACGACACTTCTGTATAGAGGAATAATAACATCTCTATAGGAATACAACCACTTCCATAGAGATGAATAATAACATCTCTATAGGAATACAATATACATATATGTGAAATACATTCCAAAGTTACATATACATCAACATTATATTATTGCAGAGATGTCATCCAGTGAGCTCTCTTCTCTCCCAATTCTTTATGAATCAGAACATTTCTAATAGCTACATAGGGCACAATCACTTTAGTACTAGATTTCATTAAATATGGTCTAAAATGTTTAACTGATTTGTAAAACACATAATCTTGCTTGTCTATTTGGGATTAATTTATCTCTTCGCCATTGAATGTTGAACTCATAAATGAAATGGGAATTTCAAGATCGTCTAGGTGCTTCTGTGTAAGAACAGTTGCATAGGAAAAATCAGTAGCAAAGGTATATAAAATAAAATCTTTACTAAAGTCAGGAGACATAAGGGCGGGAGATTCCGCAATAGCCTTTCTGATTTCAGTAAAATCATTTCATTGTTCTTTGGACCATTTATACTATGCATCCTTTTTAATCATATGTTGCAACAGTTTAACAATTTGCACAAAATTCAGGACAAATCTACAAACAAAATTTATCTTACCAAGGAAAGATTGCGGCTTTGCGCGAACCTGGAAACCTGATCCTTGTGATGGCCTCTGTACGTTCTGGATCAATAATCATACCTTTTTTTGAAATGATAAATCCCAACAGCTTGCCTTCAGTTACTACAAAGATTGATTTCTTGGAGTTGAGCGAGATTCTGTATCTTCTACAACGTTCGAATATCTGTTTCAGGGCAGACAAATGTTCATTTCATTTTTTAGAGAAAATAGTAATATCATATACATATACAACAACAAAATCATGCATAAGTCCTCTGAAAGCTATGTCCATTTCTCTCTGGAACATAGAACCTGCATTTATCATCCCAAATGGCATTCTCCTGTAGGAAAAAGTTCCCCAAGGGGTTCTGAAAGCTATTTTTAATTGGTCATCAGGAGCAACCAAGACTTGGTCATATCCTGAAAAACCATCGAGGAGAGAAAACATCTCTGATCCTGCAACTCTTTGTGAAATATCTTCCATAGGAGGAACATGATAGTTATCTTTCTCGAAAGCTTTATTAAGATTTCTAAATTCAATGTAAAGTCTAATGTCACCATTTTTCTTGCGAACTGGTACTGGGTTAGCGATCCATTATGTATGTCTGACCGGAAAGATAATTCTTGCTGCAAGTAGCTTTTCCAACTCCTTTTTGACAGAAGGTTTCCAACCTAGGATGCATCTTCCTCATCTTCTGCTGATAGGGTTTTGTGTCTAGCTTCATTGGTGTATTGTGGTGCATCACATTAGTGTCGAATGTTTTCAGCTCATCATACGTCCAAGCAAAGACATCTTTAAATTCTCTACATAATTTGATAAAATCTCTCTTCTCGTCAGGTGAGTAGTCAACCCCTAGATTAATCATGCGAGGGTTCTGTTCACTTCCCAAGTTTATTGGTTCATAATTGAGAGAAGAGATCTGAGTTTTACAGTTTACCTTTTGCTTGAACTTATCTTGGAGGTCTTAGAAATTTTCCAAGTTGATAATTGACTTAGGAATTATATTGGTAGTACAAGTGGGATCCACCAGATATTTCTTGTGCTCAGCTTCGTCAATGGAAACATCTTGAAACGTGTCCTGAGCTGTAAGAAAGTCTAAAATTTGATGGTCATCATTAAACACTTTCCAACTGGTTATATTATCTAGAATCGAAGGTTTGTACATTAATTCAATAGAAAATGTATTCGGTGACAAACCTTCTGTAGGTATCAGCCTGGATGCAGTGTTAGCTAGAAGGTCAGCATCGAAATTATGAGATCTTGGGACCGACTTAATGTTAAATGCAGAGAAATAATTAGTTAAGTCCCTTACTAAATTTAGATATTTAAGTAAATGAGGATATATGCAGTGAATCTTGTTTATCACCTGCTTAACTATTATCTCTGAGTCTCCATAACATTCAATTACCTGGGCATTCATGTCAATTACTTTCCTAAGTCCTTGGACCAGGGCCTCGGACTCAACAATGTTGTTGGTACATTCGAACTCAAGCCTGCAGACAATCATGGTTTTGGTTCCCTTCGGATTGATGAGGACACAACCTCCGCCAGCTCCATCTTTAGATCTGGAACCATCGAAAAACAGAGTCCATGCATTCAAATATCACTTAAAATTTGCATTTACATTGTATACATTATGTACAATATTACCTAAGAATGAAACAGATGTAAAATTGACAATCTAAGACTGATTCTGTGCACTCTCACCGGGTGACAAATCTGCAGGTAAGTCTCCAAAAAATGTAGTGGATGTGTAGTGTTCCACATATGAGCTATAGTATGTAGCAGGTTCATTGGGATCATTTAATTCAGGGATGTGTAGTGTTCCACATATGATCCCAATGAACATTTAATTGGGTTCATTGGGATGTGTAGTGTTCCACATATGAGCTTTAACCCTCTTTAAGTCATCAATCAATTTGTTATCTATCTTAGGGATGATTGTGTCTTTTTGTATGGTTGTCTTGACTCTGTTTGGTGTGGGTGTTGAAGGAGAAGCTTCTTGTGTTGGTTTTCCTTTACTCCTTGTGTTGTACGGGTGCTGGACATTAAACACTACTTTAGGCTCCTATTCTTCCTCATCAATGGGAAGTTCTGAAAATAAACCTATAGTATTTATCTGGTGATCTTCTTCTACGTTTGGTGGTTCAGGATCTTGATTCTCCTATGTTTCTTGATCTAGGCAATGAGGAGAATGATGGGATTCTAAAACTAAGGCTTTGAAAATGGACAAAATTTCCTCATATTTCAATCCTTCCTTAGGATTTGGTGGGACTTGGTTTTGTGGAGGATGATAAGGCCTTCTAAATGGTTGTCTGTTGAATCCCCTATTTGTGTTCTAGTTCTTAGTGTTGGTTCTTTTGAGGTCTACCACTTTGTTAGAGATTTTTTGGAGGAATTTCTTCATGTCACTCATTTAAAAGGGGTTTTTATCCTGTGCAGTGGGTGTTAGCACTCAAATTGTGCTAAGTTCTATGGCATATTTCATGGGAATGAAGATGCTTCATGATTGTCAAAATCCCTAAAGGGAGAGCCAGCTCTCGGACCACATCCCCACGAATAGAGGAAATTAGAGTTCAGCATAAGGAGGCTCAATTGAAGGAATAGAAGATTTGGGGAAGATCCAGAGGTCCCTGATGATCAGAGGGATAATGACAAGCTAACACTCCAGAAACAAATGAAAATATGTATGGATGGTTCAGATCAAACGCCCCCAAGATCGATGGCTCTGAGTGCACGGCGCAAATAAAGTTGTGGGTGATCTAACGCATTGGCGGGCGTGAGTCAGAGGATAAGTTCTTAAAGAAATTGATGGAAAAGATCAGCGGGAAGAAAGATTAATGGTGTACAGCCATTGTTTTATCACATCTTTTTCCAGGAGAATTTGCCTAGAGTACTCCCAGAAATGAAGGATTTGCTACAGCCCTGTATGAAGAAAGGGATTGGGGACTATTTTTTGCTAAAACAGGGAACTATTATTAGAGTATATGAATTTTCACACCCACCATATGTACTCCCTGCATTTTTGACACCCAGGCTGTTCCATTTGGAATTCATAAGGCATAAACTGATAGCTGAACGTGAGCATTTTTGTTAACTCCAAACAAGTGCTCACTAGCTCATTCTCTTATTCACATGACCTATTTGTCCACTTTTTCCACCATTTGAGCCTCTAAAACCATCAAAAGGTCACCAAAAAGACCATAATACCCCCTTTTCCCCTCAAAATATGTATTTTTTCCTCAGAAAACACAAAAAACCCTCAAAAGGGTCCAAAATTCCCCAAAAATATTAAAAGGGAATAAAAATATTCAAAATATTCAAAAAAGGAAAAAGAGAGAAAAAGAGACCTAAACCATGTTGGTTAATACCATTGGTTTCCTCAAAACCATAATCGTATTCCCCATCACCAAAAACTATAAAAATGTGATAGGGCCTCATCACTTTCCATCCACATTTCATCCTATCCTTATGCTGCCAAATTTCCTTTGAGAGCCATTGCCTCCCATTTAGAGTTTGAAGAATCCCATTGAAGCTTTGGAGAAGAAGAGACCATTGGATATTGGAGCTTCTCAACCTTGGATTTGCTCAACACCCATCATCCTCACCATTTGAGGTAATACAAAAACAAATTCTTTTAAATTTCTTGTCTTATTTGCTTATTGTTATCAATCTAGTTCTTTATTTTTCTTATACATGTTAATGTTAGATTAGATTCAGTTTATTGTTATTTGATTTTCATTCGAGACTACTATTACAAGTTAATAGGTGCATCCTTGCACATGTTTGGTTGAAAAACCAAGGAATAGTTTTTGGCGACTCCGCTGGGTTTTGAGCTTTAAATTTTTGCTTTAGATCATTGTTTTTTACTTGTTTTTACCATTCCAATTTACAGATCTGCCATACTATACAGCATATCCATTGCTGCCCTAGCCTTTGGCCCTTTCTGTAGCCTTTTAACGTCCCAGAATTTCACTTTTCGGTTTCATTTCCGGTGACCATTTTTTCGTTTTTGCATCGTGACTTTTCACCCGATAGTCGCATGGCTCATCGCGACCTCGCGGCCTTTTTCCACGCTGCACATCCCGGCTTCGCGGCCTTTTTCCACGCTGCACATCATAGCTTTGTGGCTTTTTTCCGCGCTACACATCCCGGCTTCGCGGATTTTTTCCTCGCTACACATTGCGGCTCTGCGCCTTAAACCCACGATGCACATCATGACTTTTGCCCATCAACCCGCGATGCTCTTGTTTTTTGCTCGGCCAAATTTTTAGAAAAATTTCTGCTGCATTTTTTGCCCATTTAGACTCTTTCGTCCAACATTATTTTTCCTGCAATTTTTTCCAGCATTATGTTTTAATTATTGCAGCAATAGTAAATCATTTCTATTACATATGCTCAATTAAAATCTTTTTAAAAATTTTCAACTAGTGAAAGAAAGGTTTTTTAGCACTTTGTTTAGATCATAGATTTCACTTCTTTGCAAATTTCGAACCGTATTTCCGATTTGCTCAATAGTTTTTCCCAAGCAAGCACTTAGAAATCCATTTATTTCTAGCATTTTTTACGATATTTGCTTTCCTTTAAAAAATTATTTCAAAACTCCATAGTTTTCGAATTATTTTTGTTGAAGCATTTACATTTCAGAAAAAGCCTTTTATTTTTTGCAAATTGAAATCGTCTTATTTTTAATTTGTAATCAATCGCCCAAGCGAGGCAAAATCTTTTTTTAGTTAAATAATCACACTTGCACCCAATCTACCACATTTTTAATTAACCGAGCCTCAAAATCTGCCGAAACTCAACAAACACTTTAACCCCACTTGGGGAACACTTAAAGAATCTTGTAGCTAGGTAGGATTGAGGGGATAGGTGTTCCAATAACACCCCTCAATTATTTACATCTGAGACATAGTGGTTGACTTTTAGGGTCCCAAAAATCCCTTATTATTTGTTCACATCGTTATACACCAATTTATCGGGAAGGCCTCTCCCTTAGGAGGGTTGAAGTAGCCAGACTGGTTCCGAAAGCCTGAGTGGAATACCATTATCCATTCAGTAACCGAATGATACCTTTCGTAGTTCTTAGTGTACCACCCGTATGGGAGTACAACAACGATAGAACCAAACTACAGATTCAACCAACCGAATCTGTCGTGAATGGGGTATCTTAGTGGCCAATTTTTAGGATTCTCCACCTAGTGTCCCTCTCGGTAGGGGGATATCTAGCCTTTGATTCCACTACTCATATTGTCTGACCTGGATTTCATCACCTTGCAGAGGATATGTTTCATTGAATCATAATACCACTTTTAGTTAGTTGTTTGCATGCTCTGCTACCCCCCTTGGTCTAGTAAGCACCAGTTTTTTCTAGGAATCGTTTGATTTTTGGTATTCTGACCACTTTTCTTGATTCCTCCACTTATTATAGCACAGTTGTTATAATAAGTGCTTTTGAGGTTGGTTGTTGGCTTGAGAGCCATTGTTTTTTCACACTCCCCTCCTGCACACATCGTGGCATTAGGGTCTTGAGTTTTTTATCTCACCACCATCGATTAGCATTTCTAGACATCTCTCACCATTGAGAACTTAAGACGATCCCACCGTTTTCAGGGTGAACCCCCTCAATTCGGTACACTTGACTCTACACATCATAGACGTAGAGCATTATCCCTTGACTCCACATGTCATCGGCAGAGAACTCCGTCATCTGATTCTGACATGCCTCATTTTACATCTAATTCTGACGCTGAATCCGAACACCCTACCGAGACATCACCAACCAACCCCATGGCTGGATCACAATTTGACCCTCTTTTCACCAGTGCTATTGGAGCTACATCAACAAACCCCACTACTACCGTGACAACCATGGTAGCCACAAGCCCCTTAGGCCTGCCTAATATGGGGGCCACCCCCCCTTTAGGCATGCCCAACATAGGACCAATGCCTATTTTAGGTATTCCCAACATGGGCATCACCCCCCCCCCTCATCACCACTACCCAAATCCTAGTGATTACTGGAACCATTCCTAACACATCTGCAACCCATGTTGCACTTGGGAGCGCAGGCCCCAGTGACCATGCCACATCCATCTACCAGTCTGCCATACATGGCTAGTCTAAACTTACCAGACCTGGCAAGGGTAACCAATGGCCCTATTAGACATGACCCTGTGTGGCCCCCCATGCCCACAAAACTCCCCTCAGACATCCCCAAGTTTGAAGGGAAAGCTGGAGAAGATCCCCAAAACAGTATCATGTCGTTTCACCTATGGTGTTCCTAAAACTCCATAGTAGATGTTTCCATTAGACTGAGACTTTTACAAAGAACTTTCACTGGCTCTACAGCCAAGTGGTACATTGAGCAGCCACATGAGACACACCCCACTTTTACATCCCTCGCCTCAACATTCCTTCAGTTCTTTCAACTACCTATACACTATGATGCGGGAGTGGAAATAATTTTGTCTTGTAGACAGAACACCACTACACACATCACTGATCATATCCATGAGTGGCATAAGCGGCGTAGCCTCTGCAAGATAAAGCTTGATGGCCATATCTTTTTGGACTGGTTCCTCAAATCACTCCTCCCCCTCATAGCCAAAGATGTGGCTTCTGAATGACCCTAGTCGAAAGAAGAAGCCATCTTAAAAGCCCAGTAGTTCGACCTCATATATGCCCAGTCTGGATATTTATACACCATTTTATCGGATGCCTCGTGTGGTGATCCATCCCGCCATGATGCGTCGAGGGCATCCCATGCCGCTGACAGTATTGTCGGCCAAGTTATGGTGCAAAAAAAACCTTTTACCATGATGAGCACAAAAAATGCCCCAAACCTCTCTAGGGCTTCATCTCATTATGAAGCTACAACTTCATATGCTCCAGTAACGCACACCCACCACACTCATGGACCCTCATGTCCACCACAGTGTTATGGGAAAGCACCATTAGCTTATGCACCACCTTCATACTATAATTAGCAGGCCACACATGCTCTTGTTCACCCACAAGCCCCAGCGGCTTATTACCCACCACAGGCAGTGCTTGCTGCACTACAACCTCCAGTCACTCAGACTTATCCTCCAAACAACAAAAACACTACCCCCACCAACCAAAACCCTGATCGACCACTGAAACAGGGTAAGAACCCCAATTTATGAACAAACCACTCATGTTCCATATGCGGGGTATATGGCCATTACACACACACTTGCCCCCATTTGGAGCGAGCATGCCAACTGTGGTCTAATGACACCCAACGCCAAGGGCACGCAGCACAACTAGCGCCACCTCCTCAACCACAACCCGTGGTGCTACAGAATCCTTTTCCCACACAAGGAGTGGCAAACACTCATCCGTTGGATCCTCCTCAAGGAACCACAGCACCACAAGAGCAAATCACATATGCCACACACACAAACCAACTAATGGATTCAAGTACTCATCATCTCCTTATGATGTCATCATCCGACATGAATCCCCAAACGCGTCGAAACCTTACGCCCCCACTGCACCTAAAAATGTTCTCCCTATGAGTGAACAACCAGTTCAGAACGCACGTACATTGTTCGTCTCCACAATCAGACCTAGATTATACTCGAAATCACCTATGACTTCCACATTCCAATCCATCCCACCCCCTTTGAAGATAACCGAGATATTTGATTTGTACACCCTCTCATAGAACACATAGGTACCAAACCAACAGCCCCCTTTACTCCCGCAACCACCCTCAGTGCTAACTCACGTAGGAGCCACACCAATTCATACTATCCCATTTTTATTTCCCCCTTCATGTGCCATCAGTACACCAGTCATGGCTACACTTAATCTCCCAGGATTGACATTAGGACTACCTGTATGATACCTACCGGCTCCAACCCCTCCCTTGACACCGAATGTCATTTTACAACCAGTGTAACCCATCAATACTTCTAACTGTCCACCCCCTGGTGTAGCAAACATCCAGAATCAACCACCTCCAATAGTGGCCACCGCATCGACATCCAATTATACTCCTCCACCACTCTGCAATAATGGAGGCAGAGGTCCACAAACCTACACCACTAGACCCATAGCTCGCACCCCCCCAGTGACCCCCAAATTAGCAAAGAATCCCCCAACAACCCGTGTACTCCCTAAGTGCTCCTTCTGTGACGACATAGGCCATGCTACCCATCAATGTCCGCAATTACCAGTACTTCAAGAACACATGCAAATGTTGGATGATGACACTAACATACCAGTTGTCAAACTAGAACTGTCCCCTCAGCCGCGCGATAAATTGTTGCGTACCAACCACCCTTGTGCGATATGCGGCATTTATGGCCATTACTCACATCACGACCCTGATCAACCAGATTATAGAGCAACTCTATACGAATTGAATAATGCTGACTTAGAGATATCCCCTCTTCTCATTGAGGAAATATATCCCGCAAAATCTTCATCCTCGGAAGAAATTAACACTATTTACACGGTTTCCACTGGAGACCCCTCTGTTCAGTCAACCCCTTCCACTGATCCCTTTGACACACATGTTCAACCTTTTCAAATCGACAAGGAAACCACATGTTCACAACATGGGGGCAGGCCCAAAACCTTGCCTACTCATCATCATCATGATTCTCGTCGGAGATACTGGGAGCATCCACCTCGCAAGGGGAATCCCCCATCATCATATCATCACTTCAGTATGCCACCATGGCCCCAGCCTCATGGTATACCCCCTCGCCAGTAGTTTCTCAATGCCCTATCGATCCCTCTCTAAGACAACATCTACACCACATTGACACCTCTGAGTTAGGGGACATAATAGATTACCTCGACCCTGGGATAGGGGGCATGATCAATCATTTTGAACCTTCCCCATCACATCTATCTCTATATTTCAATGACCCCATTGTTCAAACCAACACATATGTGATCCATAATCATAAACCCCATGCACATAGCATGGGGGCAGGTCATTAACCCTGCTCACTTTTTCACGTGCGTGATCTCAACCATTTTTGAGGTCACATATCACTTGTATATTTGATTTGATTTGATACACTTAGTATTCTTCCCCCGCGGGTCATCATTTCTCCCCACCACTGCATCCTTGGCTTGGTGGGATTACCTTTATTTGTAGCCATTTTTTAACCTAGTTATTTTCTTTGACCATTCTAGAGTCCTTATGACCTTCGTTTTTTGCACCATTTGCACTGCATGATTCATATTTCTGTGCCCGTGATGATGCTTGAGATCATTTCTCGCTCTCACTAAACACTTTTCGGCATTTTTTCCATGCCCCACATGCCACATTGGTTGTTGTTAGTTTATTGGTGATTTTTATACCATTGGATTCAGTTTTCCAAACTTGTGATGATGCTTGAGATCATTTCTCACTCTCACCACCATATTTTTTCGGCATTTTTTCACTCGCCCCTTGTTGCCTCAGTTTGTGTGCCACATCGGTCGTTTTCCATTTTTGGAGTTCTTTATATCGCTGAATTCAGTTTTCTGTGCTCGTGATGATGCTTGAGATCATTTCTCGCTCTCACCAGAAACCCTTTTTGACATTGTGTCCCTACACCTTGTTACCTCGATTTGCGAGCCACATCGACTGCTGTCGAATTTTACAATTTTGTGCATCACAATTTATACATGAGCCATCAACTCCATCCATACCCCAATTATGGCATTGTTTTTCTACCATTCATCAACCCGCAAGGAGGCCCCATTAGTCTCGCCCCCTATCACCGTGCTTGATCCCCATACTCGCACTTTGATTGAACACTTTCTCCTTGCCTCTCCATTACTTTTGTTTGGTATAATTTTATCCCTTTTTCGGGCTGAGCAATTCCTTTACGAAAAAGGCACTTAGGGAGTTTCTGTTAAGCTCTTTTCTAACTCCTAAAACAATGAAAAGATAGCCAAGCAACCTTGCTTCCTTTCATGCTCGCTAAAAGTATCTGAAAGGGCATCTACCTGGTATAAGTTTACCCATTTTCCGGACCTTGTAGACTAATTATGAAAAAGGAATACTCTAGTTACATCAGCTAGAAGAGTTCTCCATTTGAATAATTTTATGCTTTTTCAGGCCTTGGAGACTAACACACAAAAAAAAACACCATTGGAGTCTACTTATTGCTTTCAGACTCTCTAAAACTGAAAGCAACCACGAGCATGAACAGTCCTGGGCTCGCATAAATCCACAAGACAGTACCATTTTAGAGCACACTTTTATCCCTTCCTAGAGCTCATTAAAACCATGAAGAAGGAGGACCCAATGGTACTTTCCGGCACCACAATAGATCATGTCTACTCATATGGCAGCTTCCCTATTATGGTCGCCTTTGTTCAGAGTATTCTGTAGTATGCCACCCTGAGAGTCTCCCAAAAGCATCCATCAACTTGTCCCCCCAGAGTCACTCCAGTATACAATACAAATCAGTTTCCTATGCTGTAAGGTCAACCATGTCATCATGCTCTGAACAAAGGAAGTTTGAGTCCACCCACTATATGACCCCAGCTATTCCCCATCCCCACAGTATGTTAGTCCTACCATAAGTACTACCACACTTCAGTCGTACACCTCGCACTCCTATCAAGGAAAAATCATTTCCTTGATAGTTGTTGGTCTCCCTCTTTCGATGCCAACCAAAATTATTCTAGAGGATAGACCCAGAGGTCCATGTACCTTGGACTCATCACCATTAGTGATGCATACCTATGGATCATTTTGAAAGGATTCCTCAGTGCCTCTCCAAATGATTGTTTCTCACATTCTCGACTTCAACACCTTGATCACATCATTCAGACTCATACAGGGTATCGATTCTTTTATTTATTTGTTGAAGACCCTGGATATCACCTGACTCTACCCCATTGGAGAGACTAATTTAGGAAACAACCAGTTTCATTTTCCTACAGATATTCAGGTTGCGCTTGGTGATAATTTTCAGATGTACCGCAGTTCTATACTCCCTTGAGTATATAGTTACATATACTCCTCATAAGTTGACTCATTTACTGACTCTACCACATTTGAGAGTCTAATTGAGTCCCTACAGATGTTGGACACCTTCAGTTTCAACAATTCATCAACCCTTCTGATACCTTATTCAGAAAGGTTGTTGCTTTTTCCAGTGTATCAGTTATTGAGATCAGTCATGGCATGATCATGAGTACATCCCAACATTATGTCCCCTCTAGACCATTACGATGTACCAACAGTTTTTATGCATTATTCAAGTCCCCTTTCTTGGGACTAATTGTTATGTATATGTCTTGGTACAAGCATGGGTATGCCCACCTCGTCCATAATCACAGATTATTCCTCATCATTTTGAGGCCATGTATTTTTTCAGTTTTTTGTAGCTTCCAAGGGGCCGTTGTTCCAGTCTCCAATCGATCTCTTCTCTTCTCCAAACCCCAAGAAAAAAGACAGAAGAACAATGATGTATATCGGCCATATGATGAGCTCCTTCCCTCACACATCAGGGAACAATCTGTTAAAACCCAAAAAGTGCTCACTAGCTCATTCCCTTATTCACATGACCCATTTGTCCACTTTTTCCACCATTTGAACCTCTAAAACCATCAAAAGGTCACCAAAAAGACCATAATACACCCTTTTCACCTCAAAATATGTATTTGTTTTTCAAAAGACACAAAAAACCCTCAAAAAGGGTCCAAAATTCCCAAGAAATATTAAAAGGGAATAAAAATATTCAAAAAAAGAAAAAGAGGGAAAAAGAGACCTAAACTATGTTGGTTAATACCATTGGTTTCCTCAAAACCATAATGGTATTCCCCATCACCAAAAACTATAAAAAGGTGATAGGGGCTCATCACTTTCCATCCACATTTCATCGTATCCTTATGCTACCAAATTCCCTTTGAGAGCCATTGCCTCCAATTTTGAGTTTGAAGAATCCCATTGAAGCTTTGGAGAAGAAGAGACCATTGGATATTGGAGCTTCTCGACCTTGGAGTTGCTCAACACCCATCATCCTCACCATTTGAGGTAATACAGAAACAAATTCTTTTAAATTTCTTGTCTTAATTGCTTATTGTTATCAATCTATTTTTATTATTTTTCTTATACATGTTAATGTTAGATTAGATTCAGTTTATTGTTATTTGCTTTTCATTCGAGACTGCTATTACAAGTTAATAGGTGCATCCTTGCACATGCTTGGTTGAAAAACCAAGCAACAATTTTATAGATATCAAGAAGTTATCTGACTTAACTTTCCCCTGGACAGTGGGTTCTTTTGTAATCAAACACAAAACAACCCTCTCAGGAATTGAAAGGATGATGATAGACCTAGGACTCCCTTCCCAGGCTGCAATGAAATATGATCCACATCACATAATCTCAAAAAGAAGGAAGGCAGTTGACAGAAAGGGATATGAGCATTTCGAGATGGATGGAATGACTGAGAGAGCCAATTGGTTAGAATATATTGATCAAGGACGAATGGACATTGATGCTTCGGAACACTCTCAAACTCTGAGATTCCTTTTTCAAGGAAGCACACCTTCACCAAGAAGATCACCTGGTGAAGCTCCTACAAGGCTAACAGACTTATCTCTTAAAAATATTTCAGAAAAAACCAGTACTTCAGGGGTTATTATCCCTATGGATGTGGATAGTGACTCAGAAAGAGCTTCAAAGAGGCAAAAGGTGGAGGGTGAAGATCAACAGATAGTGAAAATACAAGAAGAGAAAACTAAGAAAAAACAGGTCAAGTTTCTCATGCCTCATTATGAAGTAAAAGAGCATGCATTTGGAAAACTACCCAAAAGACCTACAGGATCAAGTATTAGTAGGGACCAGCTGTTGGGAGAATATGATGAAAATGCTAATAACATAGTAGCAGAAGCTAAGCTGTATTCTGAGCTAAGGAAGATATCCAAGAAAGAAGTGGCCTTGGTTACTAGCATAAATCTAGCCCAGAACACATTAAGCTTGGCCATGGCTACCAAGAGAAAAGCTACAGAGGTAAAGTTTAACCTCGAAGACATCCCTATCCTTGATATAATCATATAATTAGTATACACAAAGAGACAGGGGAATTCATCTATAATAGGCTGTTGAAGCTTGCAATAGAACTATCAAAGGTATAGACAAATAAGGCTAGAGTCCAGCAACAGTTAGGGCTCGAGAAAGTAGAAAATACGTCTCTGAAAGCGCAAGCAAAGAAACATCAAACACAGTTGCTGGAAAATGAGACAGAAGAGGATAAAAAGAAAACAACCAAGAGTTGTTGAATTAAAATGATCAAGAGATCCTATCATTAAAAGGGCATCTAAAGATCCCCACCACTCAGCTGGAAAATAGTTCTGAAAGTTGAAAGGGGAGTTGTTAGATTGTAAATCCAAATTGGTGGAGTTTGGAGATAGGGAAAAGAAGCTGAAGTTTGACATGACCTATGTGGAGGCCAGTGCAAACTCATGGAAAGCCCAGTTTGAAGAATTGGATAGGAAAGTGAAGAAAAAGGAAAAGGAAATAGATCAAGAGGCCTCGGCCTCCATTGCAACTAGAGATTTTTCCTTGGTAGGGAAGATAGCTAATGCCAGCTTGGAGGATGTTGAGGTGGTCTGATTAAAGAAGTAAATTGCCAATCTACAAACCTTGAAGGATATTGCAGAAGGCCAAATGGAGGCTTGGGAAACCAAGTACCAGGAGATGCAGTCAGAGCTTGATAGTTTGAAGGAACAGGTGATAGGGTAGAAGGTGTTACCAGAAGCTAGGAAAATCATATGGGATGATATCATAAAACAGGCTGATGATCTAAGGCCCTACCTAAATTTTATAATGGATAAAGGAGTAGTGGTGAAATTAGCCCACCAAGGTGTAACAGTGGTGAAGGAGAGATTGAACAAAAATCCTTTGGAGCATGCCCAGAATGCAATTGATTTCTTAGGTGGCCTTTCAAAGGAACAAGCTACAGCTGCAAACATCCAGGATAGGGTATCCATAATCATAAGAGCTAAGAAGATAATTAGTAGATATCAACAAATGCAACTTGTCCAATCAGAGATAGATATCATATCGAAGTAGGCACAGCTCTTTAAAGAAGTCTTTGATCCTCTATTCAAAAAGGGCTTGCCTACCTTCTGGGGTGAGAATGAAGTCATGCTTACAAGAGATGAATACAAGTCTAATTTGTGGGATTGCAGGATGAATGAAGAGGACTTCGTCAGCATAAATATGCCCTTAACAGGCGGTACAGTGGTTGATACAATGAAAGGTGACTTCAAGCTGGCAACAACTTTTAGAGAAGCTAGAACTCTTCATGTTGGATATTTGTACACTGAACACACTGAGCTAGGGATATTACTCAAAGAGATCACCTCCCAGGATCTACCCTCGCTCGAGCAATGGAAGCTGGTAGAGAAGTATGGGAAAGCAAATTTAAAGATAGGAGCGTGAAAGGATACAGTGAAGTCAGAAAGCAGCCAACATGGATGTATCCAGGATTTGATGAGCAGTGAAAACTATTCAGCCGAATGTAGCTACATAACTGCAATTTTTATATTTTTGTATTTTTGTTTAAAAGTAATTTGGCCATGTAATGAAATGGCCACACAATTGTAAATGGCAGCTAAGCCTGCCTCGTAGATATTTTGTTTTGTAATAGCGACAACAAAAAATGCCTCAATTTGGTTGTTAGATAGGTTTCATATGGTTGTAACTATTTTCTGTTCAGAAGGAGCCAAGCCTAGAGCTCGAAGACATCTATAAATACATTTGTAATCAAGGGCACAAGGGTTGAAAATCTTATTTGAAAGCTTTTGGTATTTCGAAGATTAGTCTGTAAGACATTTTGAGTTGTTTTAATAAAGTTTGTAGAGCCGAAGCCTGTGTTATGACAAGGATTCCTGTGTAATTAGTCTGGTAGTCTGTATTTTCCTTTTTCCCATGTGAAATTGTGTTTCTCTCTTTGGTATTCCATTCCGTGTTATTTCTTTCATGCTTGGATCAGGGTAACGGTTAAGTGGAATTCATAGAAGTTATGCTCTGTTTAGCTTTTTCCAAGCATTTCACCAACATATTATACTAAAGTTGATGTAGGATTGATCTTGGTATGCCTTACATTGATGGATTGTTTCTTTCCTCTTCTATTCCACAAATTAAATCTCTTTGACTACTAGCTGCTTGTTATCTTTCCCTTGTAAATGCGTTTGCAGAATCTTTGTGAATGATGTTTCAAAGTTTGTTAAATGTGACTCCATTGCCCAAACTAAATTCATATGTTTTCAACCAAATAGTGCTTGAATCATTTTTGTTTCAAACATAAATCTGATCTTTTGTATAAGTGTTGTAATTGGATATCATGGTCGTGAATGCTGGTGTTTCTTTTTCATTATTGATAATCTTGATTATTCCAGTCTTTTCATGAGATTTTAGAGAGAGCCCTCTCTGTCTATGTTGGATCAGTAGCATAGGCCAAAGATTGGTTAGTAGTTACCCAGAATTACCCTCTTTCATCCTTGAGGGTTAATTTCGGTGTCAACAAATTGGTGCCATTTCCAGGGATCACGATTGTTTTATCAATCCCTAGGAGAACGACATATACGCCCGAATTTCAAAGAACAAGAGAAATCCCTATGGGCAAAGAGAGGTTTCCACATTTTCAAGAAGGTTGAAGAATTTTGCCTTGGCAACTCCACTTACAAAGATCAGATAATTCAAGACGACTCCACTGAAGAAAGATCAGTATGCCAAAACATACTACTAAAGAAATTCCAAAGGCATCCTGGCCTCAAGAAAGATCCATACGAGAGGTAATCCTTTTCCTTAAATCCTATTAGGTGTAGATAACCCTGAAGTTTACTCAGACGTAGAACCATGAATGATCGGGCTAGTGGTCCTAACATCGAGACTATTTCTTTTTTAGAGGATGCATATGTTTTTCAGGAATTGGATCTAGAGATTGATATTAGCAAGCCTTTGCCAAGAAAAAAATATGAATCATACCTAAGCCTAGGCGAAGAAGCTCTGAATAATTTTGAATCATATCTGTTAGATCCTGTGTGGTTTGATTCTAAAAATCTTTCAAAAGTTGAAGGCAATAAGCCCAGTTCTCAGGCCCCCCAGGCCCATACTACAATCCCAGCCAGTGATCTTGCTCACAATATTTCCCCACAATCTCATAATCCACCTAGACCCATGGCTGCCAGATTTGCACCTTTGGTCCTACCTGTTGTTTTGCATGACCTCCCTCAGAACTATGCTCAGAGAATTGTCTCTTATAATGGAGAGGGAGACTGGTCGGCCAAACAACATGTTGATAGATTTGAAGATTTTGTAGACCTAGAGGAAGTGGACCACGATGACACTAAAATGAGATTGTTTTCCCAAAGCCTATTTGGAGAGCCTAAAAAATGGTTCAGATAGCTACCCAATGCTTCCATAGCATATTTTTCAGCTTTTAAAATATTGTTTCTAGAAAGATGGGAAACAATGGACAGTCCTGCCATAGTCTTATCCCAGTATAATCACTTAAAGAAAGGCGGGTTTGAATCAATCCATGAGTTTTCTTCCAGATTCATGAAGGCCTATAATTCTATGCCTAGTGATCTAAAACCCTTGGTGGGTGCTGCAATGCTCCACTATGTAGATGCCTTTGATGGATATTTCTCATGCACATTAAGGGAAAGAAAATATGCCTCCCTGCCTGCTATACTGAAAGATGCCATGGAGGTTGAAGCCAACATGATGGCTTCTTGGAAAATAAAAGGCAATACTGAAGCAGATAAGAAGAAGCAAGAAAACAAAGCCTCTTCTAGTGATGCTAAAATTGATACCATGATGAAAACTATGGAAAGATTGATGGATAGGTTAGCCATGGAAAATAAGCCTCTTGTTAGGGAATAACCTGAGAATCAGATAAGGAACCCTAACTTTAGAAGGCCGCCTCCTCCAAGAAATCCAAGAAACCAGGAAGACCACCAGATAAGGCCTCCCTTCCCTGAGAATTTGATAGATGAAGAGGGACCTGAAAACCCTGCTGCTGACTAGATACATCTCTTTGACAACCTAGAACACAAAATTCATTTGACTGAAAAGGAGCATGATTTTTCACCAAGGGAAATGTTGATAAAGATATAGAATTCAATTCTGAGTAGTACCAAATGGGCTACATGAATGTTGTGGATGATATCCAAAGAAAGATGAGGTTGAGAAATAGATAAATAACTTTAACTAAAGGAAAGAATACTCAGATTTAGCCTCCTAAGACTCAACACAATATGGATAGGCTAAAAGAAAAACAACCAGAGGATGTTGCACAGAAAATATCAGAAGATAGGGGGCAGCATTCTAAAGAAGGTAGGCAATTGGAATTCACTGAAATAGGGAAGCCAACTTCAATATTCAGCTTGAAGGCTAAACTATCTAACGTAAGGATCTCTATCCCCCTTGAATGATCTATTAAGAAACAATGAATATAGTGAAGAGATAAATAGCCTAGTAAAGGGGCAGGCAGGGAATACACAAGACATGTTGGAAGTGACAGATGATGCCCCCACTATACTCTTTGGCTCCAAACTGGAGGATCCAGATGATGAAGAAGTCCCTCCATTTTATTTGAGTCTGAATATCCATGATAAGTTATTACACAACGCCCTGATAGATTCTGGGGCTTCACACAACTTGATGCCAAAGTCAGTGGTGGACCAGTTGGGGTTACAAGTCACTAGACCCTACAAAGACCTATATTCTTTTGATTCTATAAAGGTACCTTGTTTAGGTCTCATTAAAGATGTGGTACTAACCCTTGCCCAGATCCTAGCGAAGAGTGTCATGATAGACATAGTAGTGGTTGATTTACCTGCTAAGTTTGGGATGTTGTTATCAAGATCTTGGGTAAAAAAGCTAAAAGGAACCATGTAGATGGACTTATCTTATGCTACTATACCACTTTTCAGAAGCAATTGGAAGTTATACAGAGAGAAAAGGATGACTTATGTGGTCAGCAGTGACGACAAACCTGAAAATCACCCTATATTTGCTGTGGATATAGACATGGGTTCCTTTATCCTTTTCAATGATGGTCCACATACTGATCCCATACCCCCATTTTTCCACGAAGTCAAGGAAGATAAGGAGTTTGAAACAAGGTATGAGGCATCAGAAAAGCGAAAAAATGAAGAAGGGTTGTGGAAGATGTACTTTGATGGTTCACTGAGTAAAAATGGAGATGGGGATAGGGTTTGGATCATACCTCCAGACCAAGAATCTAGAGCCCTATCCTATAAATTGAATTTTGAATGTACAAACAATGTAGCTGAGTATGAAGCTTTACTTTTAGGATTGAGAGCTCTGAAAGATCTGGGAGCCAGAAGAGTACATGTATTTGGAGATTCAGAGCTGGTGGTGAACCAGGTAAATGATAGTTATCAGGAAAAACACCCTAGGATGAGGGCTTATAGAAATGAGGCGTGGGACATGTTCGGAAATTTTTTGGACGAACATAAGATCTGGGCAATTCCGAGGTGTGAAAATCAAATAGCAGATTCCTTGGCAAATACTGCTGGTGATTTTAAAACTCCCATTTTTTCCCAAGAAAAATATGAGGTCGAAGTAATAAATAGACCCTCCATCCTAGACAATTCCAAGTATTGGCAAGTGTTTGAAGATGATCTACAAATTAAAATATTTTTAGAATTATCTCATGAGTTCGCTAATGTCCATATTGACACAGAAAATGAGAATGTAGAAGGTCTAATGGACCAGGAAAAGTCAGAAAGCAAAGAGAATAAAAATAAAGATTGGAAGAATATGTTGGGAGACAAAGACATTGTCCAGTTAAAAAGCAACTGTATTCCGAAGGGATTAATACCTATGGAAAAGCTCTTTGATCAAAATGATGTGGCAAAGAATCCAAAATTCAAACCTCCCAAGGATACTATAGAAGATCATAATTTGGGTTCTATTGGGGAACCTGAGATGGTGAAGCTGTCAAAAAAATTGGAGACTAAGAGGAAAGAGCAGTATGTCGATTTGATGAAAAAATATGTTGCTGCCTTCGCCTGGAGCTATGAAGAGTTAAAGAAGTATGATACCTCAATAATCCAGCATTCTATCCCAATCCGACCTGGGGAAAAACCTTTCAAGCAGAAGTTGAGAAGAATGAATCCTAAGTTGATAACGGTGATGGAAAAAGAGATCAAGAGGTTGTTTGACGCAAAGATTATTGTCACTTTGAGATTCTCTCAATGGATAGCGAACCTAGTTCCTATAAGAAAAAAGAATGGAGAGATTAGAATCTGTATAGATTTCACGAACTTGAACAGAGCTTCTTTAAAGGATAATTACCCTCTGCCAAAAATGGAACACATCTTGCAGAAGGTAGTAGGAGTAGAAAGGATTTCTACAATGGGTGGTTTCTCTGGGTACAATCAGATCAAAGTTAGTCTAGAAGATCAAGAAAATACTGCTTTTACCACTCCATGGGGAACTTTTATGTATGCTAAGATGCCTTTTGGATTGATGAATGCTGGAGCTACCTTCTAGAGAGTGATCGACATAGCCTTTGCTGAAGAAAAGCATAAGTTTGTAGTGGTATACATGGATGACATAACAATAAACTCAAAGTCTGATGACGAGCATCTAAAACACCTAGAATGGGTCTTTAAGAAATGCATAAAATATGGTATCTCCCTCAACCCAAAGGAATCTCATTTTGCTTTAAAAGAAGCTAAAATCCTGGGACATATCATATCCAAAGGAGGTATCAAGATTGACCCCGAGAGGGTTAGTGCCATACAGAAAGTTGGAGAGGCAAGGAGCAAAAAAGAGGTACAGTCTTTCATTGGACAAGTTGGTTTTCTGAGAAGGTTCATTCCTGGTTTCGCTGAAATTATGATGAGTATCACTAATATGCTAAGAAAGGAAAGTCAAATAAAGTGGATGGAAGAAGCTAGAGATTCTTTCAAGGGGATTAAAAGTGCTATCACTAAGGCCCCTGTATTAGCCAGCCCCGATTTTTCTAAATATTTTCTGATTTTTTCTTATGCTTTTGAGCATACAGTGGTAGGAGTGCTACTACAGAAGAATGACCAGAATGCAGAACAACCAATTGCTTTTTTCAGTAGGGTGCTGAGAGATGCAAAGCTGAAATATGACATCATGGAGAAATAGGCTTATGCCTTGATCAAATCACTAAAGGATTTCAGGATTTACATACCTCACTCACACATCATCTCCCATGTACCAAATAGTGGTGTGAAAGGTATCCTTACCCAAGCAGATCCTGAAGGTAGAAGGGAGAAATGGATTGTTGTATTACTAAAATATGACTTAGAAATAAGGCCCACAAAACTGGTGAAAGGGCAGGGATTAGCAAAATTGATGACCAAGGCCGATTGTGATTCCTTGCAGATGAATTTTTTAGAAGAGTATTCGCAGCAACTGGACACTGAAGTATAGATAAGTCCAGAATTTTTTGCATCCCATTGGTATGCCGACAGTGTTTATGTGTTGCAAAATTTACATGCTCCTCCAGGATTAAGCAAGAGTAGATCCAGAGCTGTAAAATTAAAGGCTGCAAAATATTGTATTATGAATCAATTCTTGTACTGGAAAGACCCTGGAGGTGTATTGCTAAATTGCCTATTAGAGGAAGAAGCTAAACATACTAAGAAAGAATTTCATAAGGGAGATTGTGGAGGACATCATTCTTGGAAAGTAATGGTGAATAAGATCTTAAGGGCCAATTTCTATTGGCCTACCATGTTCACAGATGTGTATAAGGAAATAGTTGCTTGTCACCAATGTTAGATATTTGAAGGAAAGAGGAAATTTGTCTCACTCCCCTTTCACCCAGTCATAGTAGAAGCTCCTTTTCAACAATGGGGACTAGATTTCATTGGGGAAATAAACCCTAACTCCTCTGGGCAGCACAGGTGGATATTGACAGCTACTGATTACTTCACCAAATGGATAGAAGCTATACCCACTAGGAATGCAACAAAAAATGTTATTATGGATTTTCTAGAGGATAACATCCTATCTAGGTTTGGATGCCCCAAAAGAATTGTGATTGATAATGCGCCTTCCATTTGTTCTAATAAGATGATTAATTTTGGTCACAAATACCATATCATTCTGAACCACTCTACAGCCTATTATCCTCAGGGAAATGGTCTGGCAGAATCCTCTAATAAAAGCCTAGTGAAGATCATAAAGAAATTATGGGAAGAAAATAAGAAGTCATGGCACACTAAGCTGAAGTATGCTCTATGGGATGATAGAATAAGCACTAAAAGGGAAATTGGGATGTCTCCTTTCCAGTTGGTATATGGGGCGGAAGTCATTTTTTCAGTTTCTTTAGGGTTACCAGTCATGAGGTTGCTGCAAGGGTTGGAAGAAGAACCTAATCATATGCAAAGAAGAGTGAATCAGATAATTGAATTAAATGAGCTGAGAACTAAAGCCTATGACAGAATGCAAGGACATCAAGAAAAGTTGAAAGAAGCATTCGATAAGAAGACCAAGGAAGATCAATTTCAGGTGAATGAAGTGGTTCTGAAATGGGACTTCCTGAGAGAAGACAAACATGGTAAATTTGACCACATGTGGATGGGGCCATACATTATTGCTGCACATAGAGGAACAAATTCTTTTATCCTAGAGAAGCAAGATGGATCTGCCTGGTCAGGGGGTCCAGTTAATGGAAGATTCTTGAAACATTACATGTCCTGAGTAAAAGCAGGTAACCCATGTACCATAGCCTGTATGTATATATTTTTCTTTATATTTTACAATTTTGTGGTGTTCAGTAAAAATGTGTAGCAAGGAACAACTTGGTTTTCAGTTTTTAGAGAATTTCTCCCCCTCTGGTTTAGAGATGCCCAATGGATCAGGCACTTAGTCTATGGGTGTTCTTTGCTACCTCACTGGGAGCATAGCATCCCCATTAGAGCCAGTTGTTAGCACTCAAATTGTGCTAAGTTCTATGGCAGATTTCATGGGAATGAAGATGCTTCATGATTGTCAAAATCCCCGAAGGGAGAGCCAGCGCTCGGACCACATCCCCACGAACAGAGGAAATTAGAGTTCAGCGTAAGGAGGATCAGTTCAAGGAATAGAATATTTGGGGAAGATCTAGAGTTCCCTGATGATCAGAGGGCTAATGACGAGCTAACGTGCCAGAAACAAATGAAAATATGTATGGATGGTTCTGATCAAATGACCCGAAGATCGACGGCTCTGAGTGCACGGCACAAATAAAGTTGTGGGAAATCTAATGCATGGGCGGGCGTGAGTCAGCGAGCAAGTTCTTAAAGCAATTGACGATGAAGATCAGCGGGAATAAAGATTAACAGTGTACAGCCACCACACTGATCTAACTTGTGCGAAATATGTTATGTTTCAAATTGCCGCGGTCGGAGTAAGCGTTGTGCATCTGTCAATGCTGCAGATCTACCGGAGGCAAATCAATGGCCTAAGATGACCACACTAATTTTTCTTGTGGGTAGTTTAACCTCATCTCAAATTGTCGCGATCGGTAAAATTGAAGGCCATCATATGGTGAGGATTTGAACAGGAAAGGAGATCAATGGATTAAGTATTTCGAAGATATAAATGGTTATTTAAGTTGAGTACGAATTGATTGGAAGTCATGGGAGATCAAAAAGTAGATCTGCGGCGGAGAAAGGTCCATCCAGGAGGAACGGCTGATGTGGCTTCACCACTGGCACACCTAGAGGGGTGATATGGCATCTAGCATTATAAAAGCTGGGTATGTACAAAGACTTGAACTCCACCTATATTGGATGCGTTGGAAAGTGAAAGAACCTGATCCCATAGAGCAGACCAAGCGACCAGAAGCTCAGGAAGATTGTCCAGGTGTCGGATCACTAGGTTGGTTTGTTTTTCTCTCTTCCTGTGAAGTTGTTTGAATGGATGAAGTAAGAGATTCCCTTGGTGCCGAATCTCCAATCACCGGTCTCTGGTTGGAAGATAAGAATGGTGACATATTCGACACCATACTGGTCAACATCTCCATAGAGGTGTCCAAGGAGAGGTTGGAGGTTATAAGAGGCAGAAGAATAGACTTCCATAAGGTCTATCAGTCCTTCTTTCATCTGTTCAGCACCACCTAGACCCCAAATTTCCTTGAATTCATTGAATGGTGTGCCACAAATTATTCCTCATAATAGAGAGCGATCCTAGATTCCTTAGGCTCTAAGACCCTTTGCTCGATGAAAGCCTCGACTGTTAGAAAGGCCTTAGCCGTTCCCCATGAATTTGGTCAGAAATCCCTAGGGTATCGAATGGAAGACCTAGTTTAATAATTTTTCCTAGCCCCAAACGAACTCAAACAAAGATTTTACCATGATGCCCTACTACCAAATGCATCCTTCCCAGGCTCAGTTTTCCCTGATGAGGCCAGTTTGTTCAGAGATGAGTCTAAATGGATAATCTCCATGATATCCCAGTTTTTAGGGTTAGATAGTGACCAATATGTTCCAGAAACATTGATCAGTCTGATGTTCGTCTTAAGTACCTATCTAGTAGAACAAACAGACCCAGATTCATTTGTCCAGACTGCGTGTCTAAGGTTTGACGATGCCCTAGCTAAAAATATTCACTCCCAGTTAATTGAGTTCCCTAAGACAAGGACCTTTCGATTCCAGTCTTATTTACTGAAGATGTTCTTAATAGCAGTGAAGACAACCTACAGGTACCTGGGATGAAAATTACAAGAGATATGTACTCAGATTACATACTTTTCATGAATAACTTGATGGCACGGGTTTATCACATCTTTTTCCAGGAGAATTTTCCTAGAGTACTCCCAGAAATGAAGGATTTGCTACAGCCCCATATGGAGAAAGGGATTGGGGACTGGTTTTTGCTAAAATAGGGAACTGTAATTAGAGTATATGGATTGTCACACCCACCATATGTACTCCCTGCATTTTTGACACCCAGGCTGTTCCATTTGGAATTCATAAGGCAGAAACTGGCAGTTGAACGTGATCATTTTATAGATATCAAGAAGTTATCTGACTTAGCTTTCCCCTGGACAGTGGGTTCTTTTGTAATCAAACACAAAACAACCCTCTCAGGAATTGAAAGGATGATGATAGACCTAGGATTCCCTTCCAAGGCTGCAATGAACTATGATCCACATCACATAATCTCAAAAAGAAGGAAGGCAGCTGACAGAAAGGGATATGAGCATTTCGAGATGGCTGGAATGACTGAGAGAGCCAATTGGTTAGAATATATTGATCAAGGCCCAATGGACATTGATGCTTCGGAGGACTCTCAAACTCTGAGATTCCTTTTTCAGGGAAGCACAACTTCACCAAGCAGATCACCTGGTAAAGCTCCTATAGGGCCAACAGACTTATCTCTTGACAATATTCCAGGAAAAACCAGTACTTTAGGGGTTATTAGCCCTATGGATGTGGATAGTGACTCAAAAAGAGCTGCAAAGAGGAAAAAGGTGGATGGTGAGGATCAACAAATAGTGAAAATACAAGAAGAGAAAACTAAGAAAAAATAGGTCAAGTTTCTCATGCCTCATTATGAAGTAAAAGAGCATGTATTTGGAAAACCACCCAAAGGACCTACAGGATCAAGTATCAGTAGAGCCCAGCTGTTGGGAGAATATGATGAAAATGTTGATAATATAGCAACAGAAGCTAAGCTGTATTCTGAGGTAAGAAAGATATCCAAGAAAGAAGTGGCCTTGGTTACTAGCTGAAATCTAGCCCATAACACATTGATCCTGGCCATAGATACCAAGAGCAAAGCTACAGAGGTAAAGTTTAACCTGGAAGACATCCCTATCCCTGATATAATCAATCTACACAAAGAGAGAGGGGAATTCATCTATAATAGGCTGCTGAATATTGAAATAGAACTATCAAAGGTACAGACAAATAAGGCCAGAGTCCAGAAACAGTGGGGGCTCGAGAAAGCAAAAAATAAGTCTTTGAAAGCACAGGCAAAGAAACATCAAACACAGTTGCTGGAAAATGAGACAAAAGAGGATAAAAAGAAAAACATCCAAGAGTTGTTGAATGAAAAGGATCAAGTGATCCTATCATTAAAAGGGAAGCTAAAGATCCCCACCACTCAGTTGGCAAATAGTTCTTAAATAGCAGAGCTGGAAGAAGAGAAGGAAAAGTTGGAATGGGAGTTGTTAGATTGTAAATCCAAATTGGTGGAGTTTGGAGATAGGGAAAAGAAGCTGAAGTTTGACATGACCTATGTGGAGGCCAGTGCAAACTCATGGAAAGCCCAGTTTGAAGAATTGGACAAGAAAGTGAAGAAAAAGGAAAAGGAAATAGATCAAGAGGCCTCGGCCTCCATTGCAGCTGGATATTTTTCCTTGGTAGGGAAGATAACTAATGCCAGCTTGGAGGATGTTGAGGTGGTCCGATTAAAGAAGAAAATTGCCAATCTACAAACCTTGAAGGATACTATAGAAGGACAAAAGGAGGCTTGGGAAACCAAGTACCAGGAGATGTAGTCAGAGATTGATAGTTTGAAGGAACAGGTGATAGGGTAGAAGGTGTTACCGGAAGCCAGGAAAATCATATGGGATGATATCATAAAATAGGCTCAAGGTCCAAGGCCCTACCTAAATTTTATAATGGATAAAGGAGTAGTGGTGAAATTAGCCCAGCGAGGTGTAACAGTGGTGAAGGAGAGATTGAACAAAATGCCTTTGGAGCATGCCCAGAATGCAGTTGAGTTCTTAGGTGGCCTTTCAAAGGAACAAGCTACAGCTGCAAACATCTAGGACATGGTATCCATAATCATAGGAACTAAGAAGATAATTAGTAGATATTAGAAAATGCAAGCTGTCCAATAATGGATAGATATCATATCGACGCAGGCACAACTCTTTAAAGAAGTCTTTGATCCTCTATTCAAAAAGGGCTTGCCTACCTTCTGGGGTGAGAATGAAGTCATGCTTACAAGATATGAATACAAGTCTAAATTGTGGGACTGCAGGATGAATGAAGAGGACTTCATCAGTATAAATACGCCCTTAATAGGCGGTACGGTGGTTGATACACTAAAAGGATACTGAACACACTGAGGTGAGGATATTACTCAAAGAGCTCGCTTCCCAGGATTTACCCTCACCCGAGCAATGGAAGCTAGTAGAGAAGTATGGGAAAGCAACGTTAAAGATAGGAGTGTGAAAGGATGCAGTGAATTCAGAAAGCAGCAAACATGGACGCATCCAGGATTTGATGAGCAGTGAAAGCTATTCAACTGAAAGCAGCTACATAACTGCAATTTTTATATTTTTGTATTTTTGTTTAAAAGTAATTTGGCCATGTAATGAAATGGCCATGCAATTGTAAATGCTAGTTAAGCCTACATCGTAGATATTTTGTTTTGTAATAGTGACAGGAAACAATGCCTTGATTTGGCTATTAGATAGGTGTCATATGGTTGTAACTATTTTCTGTTCTGAAGGAGCCGAGCCTAGAGCTCAAAGACATCTATAAATACATTTGTAATCAAGGGAAAAAGGGTTGAAAATCTTATTTGAAAGCTTTTGGTATTTCAAAGATTAGTCTGTAAGACATTTTGAGCTATTTTAATAAAGTTTGCAGAGCCGAATCCTGCGTTATGACAAGGATTTTTGTGTAATTAGTCTGGTAGTCTGTATTTTCCTTTTTCCCATTTGAAATTTTGTTTCTCTCTTTGTTTTTCCATTCTGTGTTATTTTTTTCATGCTTGGATCAAGGTAATGGTTAAGTGGAATTCATAGAAGTTATGCTCCGCTTAGCTTTTTCCAAGCATTTCACCAACATATTCTACTAAAGTTGATGTAGGATTCATCATGGTATGCCTTACATTGATGGACTATTTCTTTCCTCTTCTGTTCCACAAATTAAATCTATTTGACTACTAGCTGCTTGCTATCTTTCCCTTGTAAATGTGTTTGCAGAATCTTTGTGAATGATGTTTCAGAGTTTGTTAAATGTGACTCCATTTCCCAAACGAAATTCATATGTTTTCAACCAAACGGTGCTTGAATAATTTTTGTTCCAAACGGAAATCTAATCTTCTGTATAATTGTGGTAATTGGATATCTTGGCCGTGAATGTTGGTGTTTCTTTTTCATTATTGACAATCTTGATTATTCCAGTATTTTCATGAGATTTTAGAGAGAGCCCTCTCTGTTTGTGTTGGGTCAGTAGCACAGGCCAAAGATTGGTTAGTAGTTACCTAGAATTACCCTCTTTTAGCCTTGGGGGTCAATTTCGGTGTTAATAGTGGGTTTGGGGGCAACATCATTTTTCTTACATGAAGTGGAAGGTTGTTCTGCTGGAGTGTCTGGATTATCCTTCAAGCAAAACATATCCTTATCAACTTGGATGGCCTCAGCAAAGGCCTCTTGCAAGTTTTTTTGTCTGCCCATTTAGCCCACATAGCAATGGGGATCGGTAAACCTTTTACATAGTATGAAACTAGGAGCTCTTCTGCAGGGAGAAGAGTGAGAGGGATGCTATTCTTCAAATATGAAAATATTTGGTTATAATCCTTGACTCTTTCTTTTCCTCTGATTTTCATGGAAGAAAAATCAATTACCAAGTATTCAGGTGTCTTATCATCTCCAAAATTTTGCATGAATATTTTCTCAAAGTCATCCCATCAAGTGATAGATCTGGCTTCTAAGGAAAAGTACCAAGTGGATGCTTTCCCTTGGAAGGTATATGGGAACAACCTACAAACCATGTCTTCATGGATAAAATTTCTAAGTCTGATGTCCTGCATGAATGTCTTAATGTGATCTAGTGCAGGTGACTTTTCATCGGGATCAAACTTAGGAAACCATTTTTCAAGATTTTTGGGGAGTCTATGTTGATCCCCTAGGATGAAGATGACATCCTGGTCCAACCAAGGTCTGTTTTGACCTTTGGCCATTGGTATGTCTTCTGAGGATGAGCTGGAAGATGATTCACTATCTGAGGATTGCTCTAACGAAGATGATGAAGATGAGGGAGGTGTTGGTGGAGGTCCACCTATCGCAACGTGTGGCTGGCTTTGTTCTGTTTCACTGAATAATGTATCAAGTTTAAAATCAGGAAGCAGATTGTGGCAAGGCAAATTATGTTTTTCAAGGCTCTAGTCACCTAAATTTCGATTATCAGAAATATTAGTTTGCAGATCCTTGTTCTGTGATGCTGAATTGTTGTTTGTCCAAGATTACGCTCTTCAGCGATTCTTTATTGCAGCCTAGCAACACTATGGCAAGAAACATTGAGCAATTGCTCAACTGTGAGGATTCCCCTAGTGGGTGATACAAAAATGATATCGTCCTTCCTAGTTTACTACTCTATGACAGGGGTGGCAGGAATGGCTTGAGAATTTTGTACTAGTTGTTCTGTCAACGTTAAAGCTTGGGTATGGCTACGTGTAACAACCAGTGCTCTTGCAGGAGGACGTCTATTTAATTTTGTTTAGGCATGGTTGGTACATGGCCCTCCTTCTTGCTCCATTTGTCAATGACTCAGGGGTGTAGGTGCTGGAATGGTTTCCAAGGAAAACAACAGGGGATGAAAACCCAAACAAAGGCTTCAGATAATCCTATGCAAGTATTACCCTATCCTCGAGCTGTTTGGTGTGGTTAACACCCATGGATACAAAGGCCTCCAATGGCACTTGTGGGGTTTGATACTAGAAAGGATCTATCTTCCTCTGAGGAAAGACAAGGGATATACTACTCCTAAGAGTTAGTTTACTTTGAAAGAAATATAAATTGAGGTTAGACCTACTCTAAAGAGAAGTGTTTTGTTTGTGTATAGGACAACTTAATCTGAAAATTACCAAATCTTTTCACCAATTTAACAGACATGTAAAACTGGATCTTAATAAAACATCTTAAGATACAATCAACAAATGACAATTGACCAAAAGTAACCTAAGAATTAAGTGCATACAAGCTTATCCTATATCTGGAATGTTAATTGACAAATTAACATTAATTTACTGATTTCTATGAATCATTTACAGAAATAGATAAAAAAATTTAGACAAAGACATTCATTTAAAACATTTAGATGCATAGATCACAAGTTAAGAGACATATAAACTATAGATCAATGCAGATTATCAATTGCAAATAATAAACAGTGCTTATAAATAATCCAATTTACTCCCATGTCTCTTCAATTCATTTTCACGCACATGGTGAACAATATTTCGATTCTATAAGATATCTATGAATTGCCTAGTTCATCATCTGTGTTCATTCACTATCTTAGCTTGTTCCACATCTTGATTCCTCTGAGTCTGTCATATTCTTCAATCATGTATTCCTTTTTCTATAGATTTAATGACTCACTTGATAGCGTCTTCGTCATGGTTCACTCACAGCAAGCGGACTTCACAAGGTTGAGAGTGGAAATGGGCATTTGGAAATCCAAATTCAAGGATTATGAGTTCATCCAAAGGTACACTCAGTCTCAATTCAATAACAACAATGTGGAGGGTTTTTCCAATTTGAGCAGGCGAGTAGACTTCATGGAGAAACAACAACAATGGATTCTTAACATGTTGGACCTGATTCGAACTGAACATATCGTTACACATGCACATCAACCAACCAACCATGACATAGAAATAGACCTTGAATTATATATTTAAATAAGCCCTGTAATTCCCAATTTTTCTTAAAACAAATCTCATCATAGTTTTGAACTTCAATTGTCTTTACTCCTTGGCATGCTACCTCTGTTGTACTTCAATTTTGTATTATGCGACAGAGAGCTTATGTAATTTTGTAAATACAAATTTTGAATATGATACCAATATTCTTTCATGTATCTATGTAGACTCATGTTTTTTCTTCGACAATGCTCATTTGAACTTGTCTTTGTTATGTTTTATGTATGTGCACTCAATGTGGCAATTTAACTTCAACACATCATAGCAACTATTTGAATAAACACGCATATCCTTTTGTAACATTATATTAATGAGAAAATCAACTTCAAATATTCTCTAACTATACTACTTCACGAACACTCTCCTTGAATTCCTAATGATCATTATATTGAATTCTAGGGTCTCACATTGTCTCTTAGAGATGAACAAGACGGGAAACAATTGCTTGCTTCCTTAGACGTACATGAGTTGTTAGCTTCTTTTGCACATGCTTGAGTTTTCCTCACCCACATCTTCATGTGTGGACTTCCACTTTGATGATGCGCCTTATCAGATTCCCTTTTGGTCCTTGTATTGCGATAGGTGTTGTGCAAAATATTTCTATCTAGAGAATCCAATGTTATTCGACAATACATAGCTTTGTGTCCAAATCCATCACATGCATAACATCTCACAGTTTGACAATACTTCGCAATATGACCAATGTAATTGCATCTTGCGCACTTTATTGCATTAATCGTTCTTTTGGTAGTGTAACAAAACTAATTATAATCACTAAAGGAATTATCATACTTGAATGAATTCATTTGATTTGGACCTTGTTTACTATCCCAAAATTCTCATTTTTTTTTTGTATCCAAGTATTGTCTTGTCTACTGGTGATCTCTAGTCATTCAAAATCTTATTCAGGATTGTTGTGATATCTTTGAATTTGTGTTTCACTTCATCCTCAATACTAGCCTTGTTATGTCCTGAATGTGCGCACTTCAGAGTATCACCCATGATGCGATCTTGAACTTATTTCTTCCCTTTTATCTTAATCAAATTTCTTCTAAGCAAGATATCTTTCTATCATTATGTCCAAGCTGAGTTGTTAGCGATTTATTTTTCTACGCTAACTCTTCCAAAGATGTATTCAATACTGATTTCTCTTCTTCAAGAACCTTGATTTTTTCCAATGTGAAATTCATCTTCTTTTCATAGTTCATCTCCTTTTCACTAACATGTTTTTCAAGAGACTCTTGAAACACCTTAGCTTGCTTGACATGTTCTTCATACTTTGATAGTTGGTCCTATAAGAGTTTATTCTTCTTTCTTGAATTCTTGAATTCATCCAAACCACTGACCAGTTCACCTTCTCACTCAACCTCTGTAGCTTCTTATTCTTCGAATTGACTATCTGATTTAATTTATTTAACATGCTTTGGAGGAGTATTAAAGGATCCACTGAAGAAATACTTATCTAGTGCTCCTAGTTTGCTTTGTGAAACTAGTGTATTTTTCTTGAAAGACAGACAACTCTTTTTCTTTGCTTCATCATTTTCATCTTCCAAAAAGGCCATGAATAGTACTTCTTTTGGATTATCGTCGCAATCAATTTCTTTTGATAATTTTTTGTCTTCCTCAGTATACATACTTTTCTTTTGTTTTGGAAGTTTCTTCCTATTCTCTGATCTATCCTAAGTGTGTGCCATGCTTTGTTCATTGTAAGTGGTCTCTTCCTCATTGTCATTGTCTCCATCTTCCTTATATGGACACTTTGAGGAAAATTGGCCTACTCTTCCACATCTGAAACATTTGAAAAGTAATTTTCCCTTGTACTTACCACATCCTCTTTTCAACTTTCTCACGAAATTTGATTCTTCTTCATTTGATTCGTCACAAGAGCCTTTATCATGCTCATGTTATTCTTTCCTGGTAGCTTTGAAAGAAACTTCCTTTCTAACAATATTTTGTCTTTCAGTTCTCATCTCATACGCAGTCCAAATCCCTTGAAGCTCATCCTTTTCATATATGCAAGATTAGCTCCGTCTTCTAACACAAATACCTTTGATTTAAATCTTGGAGGTAGATTTCTAAGTATTTTATGTACTACCGATTCTTTGTCTAGCGTAACTATAAGACTCTTGATGGATTTAGCTAACTCATCAACTTGAAGGAAATATGAGGTGATATTTTCTTCATCTTTCATCTCCAAGGACTCATACAATCCAGAGTAATTATGTAACTTTTGTTAGAAAAACAGTATCGCAGATCAATAACAATAAACAAGATGCAAATATAAACACACAAACACATTACAAGAGAGACCCCAATATAACGTGGTTCACCCAAGAAGGGCTACGGCCACACAGAAATTTCCAGTCCTTATTATTATACCATTCAGCAAATGAAGGGATACAACCCGCAGCACATTGGCTGCAACTTCCTCTTCACTCTCTCTCAGTATCTCTCATGATCTCATAGATCTTTACAATGCTACAATACAATACACAACTGTGTTGCAATGTCTTTCTTTTATAGGGAAAAAACCACAGGTTACCCAAAACCATGGGCCCGTAATTTGTTGGCGAAAAATAAACCAAACATGGACCCCCTATTGTACGTATCGGGATCATAACAAAGCCTGAGGTACAAACATGGCTTAATCAACATCATCTATGAGACTGGAAGATCATGCTCCACAACCAACAATCTCCCACTTAGAGACTGATCATAGCAACTCCACCATTGTTGTACTTGATGGACTTGGACTTGGAAAATTTCTCATCTTCACCTTCATGCTAGAAGGCCAACTAAAACCGAGCAAAAACTCAGTTTCTCTCTGGTCACTACCTTTGTAAACATGTCTATAGGATTTTGGCTAGTATGTATCTTTTCCAGCATCAACAATTCATCTTCCAGAACAGAGCATATGAAATGGTACTTGAGTTGTATATGTTTAGTCCTAGAATGGAAGGTTGAGTTATTTGCAAGATGATGTGTAGAACCTGCAATATATAATTCATGAAAATACATGAGATAGCATAAATAACAGAACTCAGAATCGCTTTATTGATCGTAGGCTAGTTCGAGGGGGCAACCTCCTTTGAGCAAGCTCAATAGAAATAACTTCACGATACCTTCATTGGCCTCAACACACACTTATATACTAAGTCTATGACCAATACAATGAGTCAATACCATGGGACATATAATACTACAGGATGACTTACAAAGCATATGCGTCCAATACTATGGGTCAATACCATGGGCTGATACAAACTATGGATCAACAAATACTACGAGATGACTTACAAAGCATATGCGTCCAACAACAATATACTAACAAAGTAAAGATAAGGGTTGAAACAGGTTCCTAACATCCCCTCTCCCTTAGAAAGATATTTGTCTTCAAAGATTTAGATGTGGAAATTGATGCGGAATCTGAAGGAGTGGTTCCCTTGTAGCATACTCGGGTTGCATTCCATGCCACTAAATTAATGCCTTGTGATAGAGTGAGAGAGAAGTTGATGCCTTTTGAGTTTCATGGAGGATTGCTTGGAAGGTTGTAGACGAAGAAGAACCATATCAGCTGTGTGAAAATGGCACTCAAAATGGTGCTGATCGGTGTGTGTAGCTAGGGTTTTACCCCTAGCTTGTGCAAATGAGCACCTACTAAGGAGAAGGGACTCCTTAGTAGCAGTTCAGTAAATGGAAATAATTAAGCTAAAACAGAAATAGAAACTACTCTAAAACATGTGCATGAAACATAAACAACAAGATGTAAATAATGGTTTTTGTATTAATATTACCTCCAATATGAAGGTTGGTGAAGCTCTTACAATGTCCAAGAGGATTGCTCCAAGCTCCAATGTGCTCCTTCTCTTTCTCCAATGGTGGAAATGGGCCAAAAGGGGCTCTCAAGGTGAAAGTGGCTCAATGGTCAGCTAGGGTTTCAAGAGAGATTTTGACAGAGTAAGGGTATACTTGATTGTGGATGTGGAATAAGGGGTCTCCATCACCTATTTATAGTTTTTTGGTGGTGGAGTGCTAAACCATGGTTTTGGGAACCATATGGTTTAGGGCAGCTGTATAGGGTTTTTTCCTCCTTTTCCTCATTATTTTATATTTATCTTCCCTTTTTAGGGGGTTTTTGCTATTTTTAGAGGAATTTTGGATATTTTTGGAGGAAAAAGGGGTTTGTTAGCCTTTTTGAGGCTTTTTTGATGGTTTTGTGGCCTTTTGGAGGCTTTTTAGTGGGATTTTTAGGGTTTTCAAGGGAAATATGGTAGGAAAATGGACAAATGAGCCATGTAATGGGGTAGATGAGGTAGTGAACACTTTTTGGGTGTTAACAGATTGCCCCCTAATGTGTGAGGGCAGGAGCTCATCGTATGGCTGATGGACATCATAAGTCATGTATGGTTTTCCTGGGGAGTGGAGAAGAGAAGAAACAAACTGAAGCCCAGAACAACGATCCCGAACAAACTGCAAGAACTAAAAGTACAAAACCTCAAAAATGGATGAGGAATCATCTGATCATATGGACAAGGCGGGCATTCCCATGCTCGTATCAGGATATAACATAATAATAACAATGGGGTCCAAAAATGGGGACTTGACATATACATGACCTCAAATACTGAATGAGGAAGAATCTCAATATATGGACGAGGCGGGCATACCCATGCTCGTATCAAGATACATAACAATAATTGTGAGGCCCGAAAAGAGGGACCTGTAAGATACATAGATAACCACTGTGTACATCATAAGTGTCCAGAGGGGACACAAAATATGGGACATACTGCTAGGCGGACCATGTCTGAGCTGAAAAAACTGGTGCATTGGAAGGACAGCAGTGCTACTGAATGTGGTACCAAAGGAACTGAGGAGTTGCTGGATCAGAGTGACAAGGATCATACTCTCAATGGTACACTGAACTGGAACTGAACTAGGACGGAACTGGGTACTCATGGAAGCATATAATTGGATGGCTTCCGAATACAAATGCCAAAGCAGCCCGGACATCCACGGGAACATACAACTGGGCGTTCCGAAGTGACTCACCAATGTGCTAGAGTCGGGGGAAATCTGGGGTCTTCGACTAAAAACTGATGGGATATAACCCTATGCGATTCTCAATGATGCGATCAAGGTGCTGAAGTCGAGCATGTGAGAAACAACCACTCGGAGAGGCAATGATGACTCCTCTCAGAATGATCCGTAGGCACTTACCACAGATGGTGATAAGTCCAAGGCGTAGGGACCTCTGGGCCTATCTTCTGGAATAGAGGGGCTGTCGTCGACAGAGGGAGACCTGCAACTATCAAGGCAATGATGTTTCCTTGACAGGAGCGCGAGGTGGAGAACCGAAATGTGATAGTACTAATGGCAGGACTGACAAACTGTGGGGGGGACAACTGGGCAAGCAGAGTGGGTGGACTCAAACTTCCTTTGTTCAGAGGATGATAATAGGGATGATCGGGCAGCATATGAAACTAACTAAGGGGAAAGGGATCATAACCGTATTGGATCTAGGAAGGTGACTAGGCTGAGGGAGACTCAAGCTGGTATCATATGGCAGGAGACTGTAGAATACTCTGAACAAAGGAGACCTGATTGGGGGTGCTACCGAGATGATCGATCATAGTGCCAAGAGGCACGGGAAGGGACTTCTTCATAGGTTAAGGAACTAGAAGAAGTGTGTGTAAAAGGATACTGTCGTGTGTATTTATACGATCCCAGGACAGTTCATGCTCGTGGTTGCTTTCAATTTTAAGGAGTCTGAAAGCAAATAAGAAGACTCTCAAGTAATGGAATGGTACTGTCATGTAGATTGTACGAGCCTAGGACAGTTCATGCTCGTGGTTGCTTTCAATTTTAGAGAGTCTGAAAGCAAATAAGAAGACTCCAGGGGGTTGCTTTTTCGTATGTTTAGTCTCCAAGGCCCAAAGAAGCATAAAAGGATGCAATGAAGAACTCTTCTAGCCGGTGTGACTAGAGTATTCCTTTTTCGTAATTAGTCTACCAGGTCCAGAAAAGGGTTAAACTTATACCAGATAGACGCCCTTTCAGGTACTTTAACAAGCATGAAAGGAAGCAAGATTGCTCGGCGATATTTTCATTCTTTTAGGAGTTAGAAAAGAGCTTAATGGAAACTCCTTGAGTGCCTTTTTCGTAAAGGACTTGTCCGGCCCGAAAAAGGGATAAAATTATACCGAACAAAAGGAATGGCCAAGCAAGGAGGAAGTGTTCAATCAAGGAACATTGAAGATGACCAAGAACGAGGGTAGGGGGGAACACTGGTGGGACTCCCTGCAGGGTTGATGAAATGGTGGCAAAATAACGAAATATTTGCAGTATGTTAGGAGTGAATGGCTCATGTAAAATGTGGAACAATCCGATGGCGGCCGATGTGGCGTGCAAACCGAGGCAACAAGGTGTCAGGACACAATGTTGAAATTGTACCAAGTGAGAGCGAGAAATGGTCTCAAGCATCATCATAAGCTCGGAAAAATGAATCCGACGATATAAAGGGTGTCAAAAATGGATAACAGCTAATGTGGGACGCAAACCGAGGTGACGGGGGGCATTTTGGAAAAAATACCCAAAAATTCTGGGGGTGAGAGCGAGAAATGATCTCAAGCATCATCACGGGCTCGGAAAAATGAATCCAATGATATAAAGTATATCAAAAATAGGCTACGGCTAATGTGGCACACAAACTGAGGCGACAAGGTGTCGGGACACAATGTTGATATTGGTCCAAGTGAGAGCGAGAAATGATCTCAAGCATCATCACGGGCACGGAAATATGAATCCGGCGGTGCAAATGGTGCAAAAAACAGAGGTCATAAGGACTCCGGAATGGTCAAAGGAACTAACTAGGTTAAAAAATGGTTGCAAATAAAGGTGAGCCCACCAAGTCAAGGATGCAGTGGTGGGGAGAAATGATGACCCGTGGGGGAAGAATACTAGGTGTATCAAATCAAATCAACAAGTGATATGTGACCTCAAAAAGGGTTGAGATCACAAGTGTGACAAAGTGGGCAGGGTTAATGACCTACCCCCATGCTATGTGCATGGGGTTTGTGATTGTGGATCACTTGTGTGTTGGTTGGAACAATGGGATCATGGACATGTTGAGATAGATGTGATGGGGAAGGTTCAAAATGGTTGATCATGCCCCCTAGCCCAGGGTCGAGGTAATCTATTATGCCCCTTGACTCAGAGCTGTCAAGATGGTGCTGTTTCTAGCGAATGGGGGGTACATCTGGCCATGTGTCAATGTGGTGCTCTATAATAGCGGGGTCAAGACCGGGCATTCCGGTATAGGACCAGGAAAAGACATCACAGAATTATCTGAATAGTTTTTTGTATTTATCAATCTCTTGTTTACTGCAAAAGGCTCCTAAAGTGATGTGTTCAGGGGCACGTCCTGGGGTAGCGATATCAATTTGGATGACAGGTGAAATATTGGCCATGTTACCCTCCTCGAAGGCGTCAGGAGCAGGAATAGGGTCCTTGAACCAGTCGACCTTGGTGGGAAGGAAGTCTTTGGATTCAACAATGAATTGGGTGGCTGTGCTAGAGGATGATTCTTCTGGGATGAAATAGGAATAGTGGTGCATATCATCCCAGGGATAATCTGGGGCAGTAAGGGCCTCAAGAATATCCTCATCAGTACAGAAAGTTTGCGTCATCAAATCAGTTGAAGAGGGGGTAGTGGTTGAAGAGATCATATAAATGGTATTAACCTCTCCTGAAGGGGGGGAGACCGGAGGGTGAATCTCCTCAATGGTGGGTGGGGCCGTCTCAAGATCCATATTTTTCATCTCATAGAGAGCCGCTCTGTAATCCGGGATATCAGGACAATGATGTGAGTAATGCCTGTAAACACCGCATATGGAACAGGGGTGGTTGGTACACAGAGATTTATCTTTAGGCTTGGGGGTGGGGTTTAGTTCGGCAATTGGGATGTTGGGGTCGTCGTCGAGCATCTGCATGTGTTTCTATAATGTTGGTAACTGTGGGCATTGATGAGTCACATGGCCTAACTCATCGTACAACGAGCATTTGGGAGGAGCACGAAACACTGGGGGGTTTTTTACTGTCTTGGGAGGTGGTACAACAGTGTAAGGTTGGGGTCCTCTGCCCCCAGTGGATTTGGGAGTAGGAGGGGGATTTGTGGAGGACAAAGGGGTAGCGACACCGGGGGGTGGCTGAGAGGTAGTAGCCATGGGTTGCACCGGTTGGAGGACGACGCTTGGTGTCGGCGGGGGAATAGGAGGCGAAAGGTACCAGACGGGTAATCCCAAGGTTAACCCAGGGAGGCTAAGGGTAGCCATAACTAGGGCGCTTACTACTCCCGATGGAAGGACCAGGAAGGGGATTGTATGGATAGGTGTAACACCAATGTGGCTAGGTACCAATGGTGGTTTAAGCAACAAGGGTGGTTGATTATTAGGAGATTGATTATCGTGGGACAAGGTACATAAGTCAAACACATCGGGCATAGATGCCGGGGGAGGAATGGATTGGAAGGTGGAGGTCATCGGTGCGTCTGAGTAAACTCCGGGCCCCGTAGAAGAAACAAACAAGGTGGTTGTACTAGAAACAGGCTGCTCAACCATGGGGAGGACATTTTCGGGTGCCGCTGGGGCACTGGGATCATAGTAGGTGAGTTGGTCAACCTTGACCACACGTCCCTCATGGGGGAACATCATGGTGCGAAAGACGGAAGAGGCAACTGCCCGCATGGCATACATATAGCTGTGGCCAAGTAAAAGGTTATAATCCAATTGGGCATTGATTACCTCGATGTCAATGAGTACAGTTTTGCCACCTAACTGGATGGGGACATTGGCTAGGAGGCCTTGGGGCAGAGCCGAACGACCGTCGTAGGCGTGTAATTCAGTGGTGGACTGCTGGAGAGTAGGGGATCCCAACTTCTGCCACACGAATGTAGACATAACACATGTGGAGGCACCTTCATCGATGATGCATCGATGGATGACAAGATTCCGAATGGAAACAGAAACTTGGAATGCTAGGGTGGAAGTCAGGCGAGGTTCGGACTGGTCCAAATCAAATGCCATCAAATTCAAATCATTTGGGTCAATCACCCCAATGGCTGAGAGTAAAGTCTTGCGCTGGGAAGGGCAGTTTTTCAAGACTTCTAACGCAGACATGGCTGCGGGAGATTGGGCTAAATCATCTACGATGTTGTAGTTTGACGCAGCCCGCGCATTGGGGTTATTGTTGATACGGCGAAGCGGGAAACGAGGTGCTTTGGTAGCGCCTTCTAGTGGAGGTGGGGGCATGCATAACACTTGATCAGTGGGATGAGCGTTAGTGGGTTTATCGGCAGGAGGGGCTTCAGGGGTGGAGCCATATTGGTTCCGACGGGTCTAAAGGTTGACATCAACGGATGACATCATCAACAAGTGGTGGGTACCTGAGTCAAACATGGGTTGATCAGGAGCAGCGTAAGTGATTTGTTGTTGGGGTTGCGCGTTGGCTTGAGGGGGAGCCAATGGCTGAGTGTTCACGACGCCTTGGTTTGGCAAGGGGTTTTGCAGAACCAAAGGTGGCTGCTGAGGATGTGGGGGGTTAGGTGGGGCTTGAGGAGCCGCATGCCCTTGGCGATGGGCATCGTCAACCCAGAGCTGCCGAGCTCGCTCCAAGTGTGGGAAAGCATGCATGTAGTGGCCATAGACCCCGCAAATAGAACAAGGGCAGTTTGTTCACAAATTGGGGTTTTTAGCCTGCTTGGGCGGGCGATCAGGGTTTTGATTAGTGGGGGCCGCATTATTATTGTTGGGAGGATTAGGAGGTTGACCGGCTTGGTTTGTAGGTTGGTTGTTCCCATGATTCCGGCCCTTGCCACGATTTTGTTGGCCCTGGTTATGTTGGTTGTTTTGGTTTTGCTGTGGATTGCGTTGGGCGTAGACTTGCCCTTGGGCAGCAAGTGGGTTCTGAGGTTGCGTAGGTGCTGGAGCAGGTTGCGGTGGATGATATGTAGGTGGAGGCTACGCAGGTGCAGCAACTTGAGGGGGTTGCTGATATGGCTGCGGAGCAGGTTGTGGGTTTGCCGCAGGGGCTGCCTGTGGCGGATAATAAGCGGGTTGTGCTTGTGAAGGCGCAGGAGCTGGTGTAGCCTGCTGGTGGTAGTAGGGCTGAGGTGTGACCAAGGGGGCGTAAGCAGGGGTTGCATGACCGAAGCACTGAGGTGGACAAGTGGGTCGATGGTAATGGTGGTGATGTGTCATGGGAGCATACGAGTTGGTTGCTCCAGACTGTGAGGTAGCCCATGAAAGGTCGGAGCTAGGGGTAGTACGTGCTATAGAAAATGGTTGGGGATGTGAATAAACATGGCCAATGATGTTGTCTGCAGCATGGGATGCCCCCGGTGCATCATGCTGGGAGGAATCTCTGTGAGGGGCGTCAGGGATAATGGTATAGAGATAGCCTGACTGGGCGTAAATGAGGTCGAACTATTGGGCCTTAAGGATGGCCTCTTCTTCAGACTGGGGTCTTTCTGATGCCACATCCTTAGCAATGATAGGAAGAAGGGACTTGAGGAACCAATCTAGGAAGATACGGTCGTCTAATTTGATCTTGCATAAGCTACGGCATCGACGCCACTCATGAATGTGGTCCATGATGTGGGTAGCTGTGTTTTGTCTGCAGGATAGGAGGATCTCAACGCCCGCGTCATAGCTGTTAAAATTTAATATGCTAAGACAGAAAATAGCAGCATTACATTCCATTTCACAATAATAGCATATACAGGATCACTGAAGAAACAACAAGCATAGCATAAACACAAGAGACACAGATTTATCCTGGGAAACCCTCATGGGGTAGAAAACCCAGTAAAGCTTCCTCAATATAGATGACCAACAATATACAAAGATGCAAACCAAAGACATGATCTCCTCCTCCACCATAGCAGACCTCTCCTCCACAAGTCTGCCTCTCTCAAGTGTGTGTGTGTATCAAATGAGGAATACACCTCCTCTATTTATACACTACTCTAACATATCTTTTACACAAGTACATGTAGGATTGTATTTAACCAATGGGTTAAATACCCCAATACAACTGACTGGGCCGACCCCTCTAGGGTGGTCTAATAACCCTTTGACCCACATAACACATACAGGGCCGACCTCCACTAAGGAAGTCTAATAACCCAAGTTACCACATTCCGACGGAGGAATAAACATCTCCGGATATACAATAAGATCTTTACGGAGGAATGAAACATCTCTGGAATAATAAGGTACAATTATAATATTCTTTGAAGTTACAATATCTCAACACTCCCCCTTAATGAGAAGGATATTATAACAGCATCTGCACGAGCAAGGAGTCATCAACATCATACATGATACATCTATAAACCATCGGAAGCTTTCTTTATACATCATTAATAACTCAAGCAGTTACTGGAACATCTTCAAGATCTTCAATACTAGAATATCAACATCTTTAGTACTGAATCTTCATTTTCTGTAGCACACGAACAGCTACATCGTCATCACACGATCATCAGCATCATCATCACAAAATCATCAGCATCGTCATCACACGATCATCAGCATCGTCATCACACGATCATCAGCATCGTCATCACACGATCATCAGCATCGTCATCATACGAGCATCAGCATCGTCATCATACGATCAACAGCATCGTCATCATATAATCAATCAGCATCGTCATCATATGATCAACATTTTCCAGGGTGATCAATCCTACTCTCTTTAGGACATACGTCCATGGATGATGCAATCCAGTGATGTACCTTTTGAACCGAAGTCCAGGGACAATCCAGTCCTGTCATGTACCTTTTGAACCGAAGTCCAGGGATGATCCAGTCCTGTCATGTACCTTTTGAACCGAAGTCTAGGGACGATCCAGTCCTATCAATTCTTGGAGACCTCATGTCTATGGCTCAGTTCACAGGACCAAATTCCAAGGATGATCCAATCCTTACTGTACATTTAGGACCACGTCCAAGGATGACTTAATCCTCAACCGTACATTTAGGACTATGTCCAAGGATGACTTAATCCTCCACCGTACATTTAGGACCACGTCCAAGGATGACTTAATCCTCCACTGTACATTTAGGACCATGTCCAAGGATGACTTAATCCTCCACCGTACATTTAGGACCTTGTCCAAGGATGACTTAATCCTCCACCGTACATTTAGGACCACGTCCAAGGATGACTTAATCCTCCACCGTACATTTAGGACTATGTCCAAGGATGACTTAATCCTCAACCGTACATTTAGGACCATGTCCAAGGATGACTTAATCCTCAACCGTACATTTAGGACCACGTCCAAGGATGATTTAATCCTCCACCGTACATTTAGGACCATGTCCAAGGATGACTTAATCCTCAACTGTGCATTTAGGACCACGTCCAAGGATGACTTAATCCTCAATTGTACATTTAGGACCATGTCCAAGGATGACTTAATCCTCCACCGTACATTTAGGACCTACATCCAAGGATGACTTAATCCCTCACCATCCACCAAGGACTTCATTATCGAAGACTTACATCTACGGCTCTTCTTTAGGACTGAAGTCCAGGAATGATCCAATCCCTTCACATGCTCATCAAGAACTTCATTTTCGAAGACATACGTCTACGGCTCTTCTTTAGGACTGAAGTCCAGGAATGATCCAATCCCTTCACATCTTCATCAAGAACTTCATTTTCGAAGACATACGTCTACGGCTCTTCTTTAGGACTGAAGTCCAAGAATGATCCAATCCCTTCACAACATGTATAACAAAACATGTATCCTCATCATCAAAACATGTATAACCACAACATGTATCATCATCATCAAAACATGTATAACCACAACATGTGTCATCATCATCAAAACATATATAACCACAACATATGTCATCATTATCAAAACATGTATAACCACAACATGTATCATCATCATCAAAACATGTATAACCACAACATGTATCATCATCATCAAAACATGTATATCAAAAGCATGTATACATCTATCATCAAAAACTAACATCAAAAGCATGTATACATCTATCATAAAAAAACTAACATCAAATGCATGTATACATCTATCATCAAAAGAAAGAATATAAGAGTCCTAAATCTAAATAATTCTAGGTAACTAAGTGCAGTAAATAGGTAACCTCATCATTGATGAGATAGACTTGTTATCGGATACTGTGCTACTCCCCCTTTCGAGGAGGGTCCTTCTGAACTACACCAAGCTTGTCTCGAAAGTGTTCAAACTTTACTCGAGACAGAGGTTTGGTCAGGATATCAGCAATTTGATCCTCAGTGCTTATATACTCGAGCTTGATATCTCCTCTCTACACCATATCTCGTATATAAAAGTATCGGATCTCTATGTGTTTTGACTTATCGTGAAATACAGGATTTTCAGTCATCTTGATGCAACTTTGATTATCACACATAATCACAGTGGGGTCCATTTCTAAGTCAAACACTCCAGATAAAAGTTTCTGAAGCCATACTGCTTCACAGCTAGCAGAGCAGGAAGCTATATATTCTGCTTCAGCAGTACTGAGGGCCACACTAGATTGTTTCTTGCTAAACCATGAGATCATGGCAGATTCAAGACTATAACATCCACCTGATGTACTCTTTCTGTCTGAGACACTTCCTACCCAATCAGAATCTGAGTAACCATGTAAACGGAGTTCATGACCTCCAAGATAATATAGACCAAAAATCTAAAGTACCTTTTAGGTACCCCACTACATGCTTTGTAGCTATTAAGTGCACTTTTCTAGGTTCTACTAGATACTGACTTAGGGTATTTACATCAAAGCATATATCTGGCCTAGTATTTGTTAAATACATCAATGACCCAATGATTTGTCTATATAGGGTTAGGTCCACTAAATACGATGAGTCATTAACTAATAACTTCAAGTTGGAGTCCATGGGAGTGCCCATGGCTTTATACTCCAACATATCAAATCTTTTTAGAAACTTTACAACATACTTACCTTGATTTAAAAGATTCCTTTTGGATCTTGCCATACTTCTAGACCTAAGAAGTAGTGCATTAATCCGATATCTTTCATTTTCATTTCTGCAGCCATTCTCATGACCTGTTTCTCATTCCTTGTCAGAAAGAGATCATCGTCATACAATAATGGTATGATAGATTCATCATCCACAACCTTAAGGTAAAGGTTAGGAATAGATTTACTTCTGGTAAAGCCCAAGCTTTGTCATGAAGCTGTCAATTGTCCATTATTCACACTCTGCATTGAGTGATCTTCTGCATATCTATCTGTGCCATCTCTCGTCAGATGGGTCTACTAATATGAGCCTCAAAATCATTCGAACTCTGTGGTGAGTTCCTTCTTGCATCCATGTCATATGTGTATAGAACCCATATTCAACCTTGTAGAAAAGGTTGAGATCCACATCACCCATGATGATCATTAAGCTCATCAATTGACTACTGATCCTGGGAACCCATACAGAACCTGATTACATTATTAAGAGAATGGTCTTATCTAGTCCCTTGGAGCAAAACATCTCATCATGATTCTCTTCCTCTTTCTAAGAGAATCTCTTAACCACAAGCTTTCTATAGTGTGTTTGATTTGTAAATCTTTTGTTGAACATCCATCGCTTGTTCAGAGTTCATCATTCATCATGATCTTTCCTACAAATCAAAATTAAGTACATGATTAGTAATACTTTATAATCATCAAATCATATTGACATGATAACCTATTATGCATACAGATATCATTTACATAGTTATGCAGCTACTTTGACCAATACTTTGGCATAACACTTTCCCATATCCTGTATGCATATAGTGGCTATCTAGATGCCTTCCATCTCTACCAGAACATACTATCGAGAGTGTGCACAGCTCTCAGCATGTCAGCAAAGAGGTTTCATTCTAGACAGGAAACAATGGAATGTTTGTCCAATTTACCAATCATATGCATATTAGTAGTATATTGTTCAATTCTTTATGAATGTTTACACTCAGCATGATATATTCTAGGAATACAAATATGCATACAAGCAATATCATTTACTATTTCTAATAACAACTCAAATACTTATCTTTGTGTGGTTGCCTCCTGCTTGATCTTCTGTATGTCTTCTGAACTTCTATTCATTCTGTACCACTGTGCATGCTCAAGTGTACACTAGTGACATCCTCATGATCTCATACACAAACATACATTCATTAGTATATTCTCAATATTATCAAAACATTATAATTCTAAATAATCTTGAATATGTACAGTCATGATCATTAGTATTCAGGGTTTCAAGGAAATCTTTTTTTACTCATGCATATTCTTGTTTGATCTAGTTAGTTAAATCACCAACCAAGATAAGAGACATAATATGCATAAACCCTTGATTACTAACCAATCATACCAAGTATACTTACACAAAGTAAGATTCTAACATGACATAGGAAAACATACCTAGATTAGTATACCTGCTTAGTTATGTACAACATACCTAAACGATCTCTTCAATGATTTAGAGATCCTGAGCTAGAACCTGCATGTCTCGTAGGTTAAACATAATATAACAAAGTCATACATACCTCGTGAGTCTTTGTCTTCATGTTGTCATGGTCATGGAACTTGATTTGTCTTTTGTGATGTACCTGTGTCTTGTTAGCAGACAACATCAACCTTACACAACACCATAATGCATAAGTACAATCATATAGCCCTAATCAATGAATGCCTTCGATCATTCACATGCATTCATATTGTTACTAGGGTGATAAGACAATTAATAACATTAATCAAGATTGTACTAATAAATAACATGAAGACAAATACATTATGAACTTAATCAAGAATCAGATTTCAAGGCATACCTGAACCTCCTTAAGTCATACCTGTCGAGACCTTTTGCAGTCTTCTTATGTAAGGCCTTAGCCTAAACTCCCCCTGAAACTTGATCTGGAGATTGATTAGGGTTTGCTAGAGAAACCCTAAAAATTCAATCTTTGACTTTCACACTTCTGAATGGATGGAAGAATGTGTCTTGCTGAGCTGATCAACCTAGCATTCTTCAATTTTGAAATCTCCAAAATTTGACCCCTCAAAATTGCCTTCGAAACTTCTGGATCTTTTGGACAGGAACCCAAACTAGGGTTTGATGAAGCCCACCCTTCTGTCCAATCAAAAGGTTTGATCCAAGGCTTTAAAATCTTGTTTTTCTGAGGAGCTTCCAACCGTGGTTACAGACTTCAAAAATTCCAACTTTTGCTGAAGCCCTAATTTTCCATCTTTCTGATCAAAATCCTGAACTAGGGTTTGATCAAGCCCGGTCTTCTACCCAACCAAAAAATTTGATCTTGGTCTCTAAATTTCAATTTTCCTGAGTAGCATTCAGCCATGGACTCTGATTCCAAAAATTCTAACTTTCTCCGAAACCCTAAATTTCGGAAGCCATGAATAAAGGTGCTCCAAAAATAATTCTGTTTTGACAAAAATATGCACCTGATTTTTTCTGCTATAACTCTGAAATTTTTGCTCCACAGGGTCTGAAAATTTTTTCTGTAGTAGCCTGACCTATTATCTTTCCATTTTGACAGGTCCTACCTCAATTGCATTTTTTGAGAGAGAGTTATGCCAAGTGTCGCAACGTGACCTGTTTATGGGATAAAACAGTAGAGCGAACTTGTACGGCGTGCCACGTGTCACTGTTTGAACTTCGGCCTCTGAAAACATTTCCTGAGATAGATCGCCCTGTTATCTTTCCATATTGATAGGTATAACCTCAATTGGACTCTTTGAGAGAGCGTTATGCCAAGTGTCGCAATGTGACCTGTTTATGGGATAAAACAAGAGAGCGAACTTGTACGGCGTTCCTCGTGTCACTAGCTCACCTTCGGCCTCTAAAAACGTTTTCTCAAATAGTACAGTCTGTGCAATACCTATCACTTTTTACGAAATTTCATTTGGAGCTTCCTAGCCCAAGTTATGACCTTTTTTCCAAGGTCACCTGATTTTGACTGAGATCTGGAAGAGGCAGAAACCCTAACTTGTACTGATCATAACTCATAAAGTACAATGAATATGAGGGTGCCCTTTGGACACAAGGTACCTGGGGATGTTATCTTCTACTTGTAAACTTTTCAGACCCTGAACCTTCGCAGAAATGGATTTATAGCGAACGTTCCACGATGACTAGTTTTTTCTATGTAAAACCCTAACCTTCAAATTGTCGTAAGTAAAGCAAGTGTCGTAAGTGCCATACCTTATCTTCCTTCAGGTTAGCTCTGATACGATGTTAAAATTTAATATTATAAGATAGAAAATAGTAGCATTACATTCCATTTCACAATAATAGCATATACAGGATCACTGAAGAAACAACAAGCATAGCATAAACACAAGAGACACAGATTTATCCTGAGAAACCCTCATGGGGTAGAAAACCCAGTAAAGCTTCCTCAATATAGATGACCAACAATATACAAAGATGCAAACCAAAGACATGATCTCCTCCTCCACCATAGCATACCTCTCCTCCACAAGTGCGCCTCTCTCAAGTGTGTGTGTGTATCAAATGAGGAATACACCTCCTCTATTTATACACTACTCTGACATATCTTTTACACAAGTACATGTAGGCTCGTATTTAACCAATGGGTTAAATACCCCACTACAACTGACTGGGCCGACCCCTCCAGGGTGGTCTAATAACCCTTTGACCCACATAACACATACAAGGCCGACCTCCACTAGGGAATTCTAATAACCCAAGTTACCACATTCCGATGGAGGAATAAACATCTCCGGATATACAATAAGATCTTTACGGAGGAATGAAACATCTCCGGAATAATAAAGTACAATTATAATATTCTTTGAAGTTACAATATCTCAACAATAGCGGACAGGAAACTGGAAGAACTGCAGGAAGGTCAATGCAAGGAAAGCAAAGGTGGCATGGGTCCCATGGGGTTGCTCGATATACCACTTGGCTGCAGAGCCAGTGAAGGTGCGCTGTAGTAGACGGAGGCAAACAGAGTCATCCACTATGGAGTTGGAGGAACACCATAGATGGAAGGACATGATATGGTTTTGTGGGTCCTCACCTGCCTTGCCCTTGAACTTAGGGATGTCAGAGGGGAGCTTGGTGGGCATGTGAGGCCACGCAGGGTCGTGTCGGATAGGGTCGTTGGTCAATCTGGCTAGGTCAGGCAGGTTGAGGCTAGCCATGAATGGAAAACTGGAAGAAGGATGTGACACAGTAGTGGGTTGGGCCAAGTTGGGGCCAATGCCCCCAAGTGGAGGGGTAGTGTGTGGAATGTTTCCCCCAAGTGGGGGAACTAAGGTGGTGTAGGATGGGCCTGCACAACCATGGGTAGTGTGGGCCACTGATGGAGTGGGGATAGGAATTCCAGCTGCGGGAATAGGTGCAGTGAGGGGAGCGGTAGATGGGGGCCCCATGGAGGGCATACCAAAAGCAGGTGTAGTAACTGGTGTAGTGGTGGATGTGCCACCAATGGTCCCTACCAAAAAAGGAGTGGAAGTCATGCCAGCCATGGGGCTAGTAGGGGTAGTGTAAATGGGGTTCTCAGACTCTATCTCAAAATCGGAGGTAAAGTAAGGGGCGTCAATATCTGGTGACGGAGACCTACGTCGCTGACGAGTTGAGTCAACGGACAAGGCCCGAGATCTTTGATAAGTGATATCAAGTGATGATGATCTGTGACGGTGACAGGTGGTGTCAAGTGAACTGTGGTGTGGGGGCTCGCCCCTGAGGCGCCGAGAATGTCTCGGGGACTCAATGGTGACAGATGGTGTCTAATATCGGTGGGTTGAGATGAGTAAAAAGCATCTCAAAAACCCTAATGCAACCGAGTGTGTAGAAGGAGAGATCAAAAAACAACGCACTCAGGCCAACAACCAACTCAAAACACCCACTGCAACAGCTGTGCTACAATAGGTGGAGTACCAACAAAAATGGTCAGAATACCAACAAGCAGCAGGTTTCCTAAAAATAAAAAATGGTGGACTCACTAGACCAAAGGGAGGTAAGGGAGCATGCAAACACCTAACTAAAAGTATTCTGACTCAACTAGACATATCCTCTGCAAGGTGATGAAATCCAAGTCAGACAATATGAATAGAAAAGCCAAGTGGCTAAGGTATCCCCCTACCGGGAGGGACACCGGGTAGTCAATCCTAGGAGAATGGCAACTAAGATACCCCGTTCATGACACGTCCAGTAAGGTGAATCTGTCGTTTGGTCCTTTAACCGCAATACCCCTATACAGGGATATCCCGAGGACTACGAAAGGTAGCCCTTCGATTACTGAATGGAGTGCGGTATTCCACTCAGGCCTCCGGAACCAGTCTCGCGACTTCAACCCTCCTAAGGGAGAGGCCCTCTGGTAAACTGGTCGTGACCGTGCCAAAAAGTATTAGGGGATTTTGGCTCCCTAATTGGACAACAATTATATCTCAAGTGTAAGTAACCGAGGGGTGTTATTGGAAGCCTATCCCCCCGATCCTACCTAACTACAAAGATTCTTTTGTGTTCCCCAAGTGGGGTTAGAATATTGGATGATTTAGGTACTTTTTAAGGCTCACTTGAATTATGTGATAGGGTGTGTGCTCGTGAGGTGATAAACCCAAAATAGAAGTGCCACAAGGGGAACAGCTTCCTAACAATGATACTGAATTCAAAACTTTAACATGAAAAATTTTCTGAATTAAAATACTGAAATTTTAAAAAGATTCTGTAAAGTGAACAAAAATTATGTTGCAGAAAAGGATGTAAGGAAGTAGGGTTGTAGGTAAGACAGATGGCTGTGCAGAAAATATTGCAGCAAAGGGGGATGGGCTCAAACCAGGGAAAAAATGCAGAAAGCAGATCGCGGGTTGGTGGTGAAACTGAGCAGGCGGACTGCAGGTTTTAGGGAAACAGGCGCAGACAGGTCGTGGCTTTCTGGCTGACAGATGTAGTCGGACCGCAAGAAACATGAAAAAAGATGCAGTCGGGTCGTGGAAAAAAGGCTGACAGATGCAGTCGGGACGCAGGAAAGGGGCTGAACTCCGTAGTCAGGACGCAGAAAATTGGCCGACGGGCGCAGTCAGATCGCAGCAAATAGGCTGATTAGCCGCGGTCGGATCGCAGGTAACAGATTTGAATCCGCCGGCAGGGCGTCAGAAACAGTCTAAGAGCCGCGGTCGGGTCGCAGGTAAAGGCCTGAAAGACGCGGTCGAGACGCGACTGCAGAGGGAAAAGACGTGGTGTACGGCGGCCGAAAGGGACAGCCGAAAGGAAAAACAAAAAGGAAATTATTACAAAAAACTAAACGAAAACTGAAACCAGAAATTCAAACCTAGGGGAGTCGCCAAAACTGTAGCTAGGGTTTTACCCCTAGCTTGTGCAAATGAGCACCTACTAAGGAGAAGGGACTCCTTAGTAGCAGTTCAGTAAATGGAAATAATTAAGCTAAAACAGAAATAGAAACTACTCTAAAACATGTGCATGAAACATAAACAACAAGATGTAAATAATGGTTTTTGTATTAATATTACCTCCAATGTGAAGGTTGGTGAAGCTCTTACAATGTCCAAGAGGATTGCTCCAAGCTCCAATGTGCTCCTTCTCTTTCTCCAATGGTGGAAATGGGCCAAAAGGGGCTCTCAAGGTGAAAGTGGATAAATGGTGAGCTAGGGTTTCAAGAGAGATTTTGGCAGAGTAAGGGTATACTTGATTGTGGATGTGGAATAAGGGGTCTCCATCACCTATTTATAGTTTTTTGGTGGTGGAGTGCTGACCCATGGTTTTGGGAACCATATGGTTTAGGGCAGCTGTATAGGGTTTTTTCCTCCTTTTCCTCATTATTTTATATTTTTCTTCCCTTTTTAGGGGGTTTTTGCTATTTTTAGAGGAATTTTGGATATTTTTGGAGGAAAAAGGGGTTTTTTAGCCTTTTTGAGGCTTTTTTGATGGTTTTGTGACTTTTTGGAGGCATTTTAGGCCTTTTGGAGGCTTTTTAGTGGGATTTTTAAGGTTTTCAAGGGAAATATGGTAGGAAAATGGACAAATGAGCCATGTAATGGGGTAGATGAGGTAGTGAACACTTTTTGGGTGTTAACAGTGTGTTGTTTCAGTTGAATTCTTTCCGTGTAAATATTGTCCTCCAGAATGAGAAGAATTTGATCGCGGTTTCGAAGAATCGAGTCAATTTCCTGAACTGGGGAACTCCTGAGGGTGTATGAAAGAAGAACTGGAAGTGCCTTTCCATAGACAGCTTCATATGGTGTCATTTTAGATGTGGTATTGTACTACCAGAGTGCTTCGAGGAAATCCATAGAAATAGTTGTCCAAATCTATGTATGGATGAGCAAGGGTTCGAGCAGTCCTGAAAGGAGTGTCGTTTCACCCTTGTTGACCTAGAAAGTATCACAATCAACCACCATTTGTTGAATTGTCATTTTCATTCCTTGCCAAAAGAAGTTACATTGTTCCCGGTCATATGTTTTGAGGAACCCAGAGTGCCCTGCCGATGGAGAAACATGGAGTTCATAGAATGGATAGCCCTGTTGATAAGATTGTAGCCAATATGGAACAAGCAGAGAAATAGCTATAAGAGAAACTGGGTCAAGTGTGCGAGAAGGAGCATATGAAACCAGATTGTCCTTACCCTTCTTGTAAGTGATTGCATAGGAAGAATCCATGAGTTGGATAACCCATTTCAGGTGTGTTGGGGAGGAGCCTCATTGTTCCAGGAAATTTTCCAGACTCTGGAGATCAATCTTGATACAGAAATAATTCCCTAATAGGGATGGCTACCACTTCTGTACTGCATGCAAAATAGACATCAATTCCTTTTGAGATGTAACTGCGGCTAAATTATTACCGGAAAGGTCTCTTGAAGGAGGCAATCCCACTAGTTCAACAAAGACACCTGCATATATATCCAAGGAAGTAGCAGAGACCGTTGATGGGTGCATCTGAATGGAATGGATTTGATCGATGATACTATGTGAATTGATCTTAAGGATATTTTCCAGGTGATGTGAACTGATAATGCGAAGAGACCTTGGTTGTAAGCCCATAAATTTGTGTTGTTTCCCATTGACTGAATGTGATGAACCTGCAATAATTAATTAATGAAAACACATGAGATAACAGAAATAACAGAACTCAGAATCACTTTTATATTGATCACAGGCCACTTCGAGGGGGAAACCTCCTTTGAGCAAGCTCAATACAAATAAATTCATAGTGCCTTCATAGGCCTCAACACACACTTATATACTAAGTCTAGGCACCAATACTATGGGTCAAAACCATGGGCCAATACAAACTATGGATCAACAATACTATGGGCGACTTACAAAGCATATGCCCCAAACAACAATAATACAACTATGGATCAACAAATACTATAGGATGACTTATAGAGCATATGTGTCCAACAACAATATACTAATAAAGTAAATAGAAGGGTTGACATGGGTTCATAACATCCCCTCTCTCTTATAAAAAGCTTTGTCCTCAAAGCTTTAGATGCGGAAATTGATGCAGAATTGGACGGAGTGGTTCCCCTGTAGCATCTTCGGGTCGCATTTCGGGCCACTGATGCCTTTCGAGTTTCAGGAGGATTGCTTCGAATGCGAAGAAGAACCACATCAGCTGCGTGAAAAGTGCACTCTGAATGGTGTTGAGCAGCTTGTTGTTTCAGTCGAATTCTTGCCATGTGAAGATTGTCTTGCAGAATGAGAAGAATATGATCATGGTTTCGAAGAACCGAGTCAATTTCCTAAACTGGGGAGCTGTTGAGGGTGTATGGAAGAAGAACTGGAGGTGCCTGTCCATAGACTGCTTCATATGGTGTCCTTGTAGATGTGGCATTGTACCACTGGAGTGCTTCTAGGAAATCCATATAAATAGTTGTCCAAATCTGTGTAGGGATGGGAAAGGGTTCGAGCAGTCCTGAAAGGAGTGTCGTTTCACCCTTGTTGACCTGGAAAGTATCACAGTCACCCACCATCTGTTGAATTGGAATTTTCAGTCCCTGCCAAAAGAAGTTACATTGTTCCCGATCATACTTTTGGAGGAAACCAGAGTGCCCTGCCGATGAAGAAGCATGAAGTTCATAGAAAAGATAGCCCTGTTGAACATATTGCAACCAGTTTGGAAAAAGCAGAGAAATAGCTGTAAGAGAAACTGGGTCATCAAATGTGTGAGAAGGAGCATCTGCCACCATATTGTCCTTACCCTTCTTGTAAGTGCTCGCATAGTCATAACCCGTGAGGTGGATAACCCATTTCAAGTGTGCTGGGGAGGAGACCTATTGTGCCAGGAAATTTTTCAGACTCTAGAGATCAATCTTGATGCAAAAATAATTCCCTAATAGGGATGGCTTCCACGTCGGTACTGCATGAAAAATAGCCATTATTTCCTGGTGAGATGTAGACGTGGCTAAATGCTTATCGGAACAGTCCCTTGAAGGTGAAAATCCCACTGGTGCAGCAAAGACACCTGCATATCTATCCAAGGAAGTAGTGGAGACCGTTGATGGGTGCATCTGAATGGAATGGAGCTGAGTGATGACACCATGTGAATTCTTCTTAAGGATCTTTTCCAGGTGATGTGAACTGATGATGCGGAGAGACCCTGGTTGTAAGCCTATAAATTTGTGTTGTGTCCCATTGACTAAAAACTGCATCCAAAGTTCAGCAAAATCCCATAAGATGGGGCCAAGTGTGCGTAACCATTGAACGCCCAAAACCACATCACATCCTCCTAAGGACAAGGAAAACATGTCAGAGCACATGTTATAATCTTCTTGAGAGATACGCACATTGTGACACTTTCCATTGCAAGGTGAGGTGCCTCGATTGGAAACCATGACTTCAAAGTTAGAGCAAGGATGGACAAAACAATCAGCATGTTTGGGGATCCGGGGGTTAATGAAGTTATGAGTGCTACCAGAATCAATGAGTATTGTAATAGAAATCTTCTTGAAATAACCCCTGACCCGCATTGTTTGGGGGGTGGTGACGCCAGATAAAGCATGGAGAGATATCTCTGGTTGTTCATCCTGAGATGGGGGTTCAATAGGAGGCTCCTAAATGTCGACCTGAGCATCCATTGTATCTGGAGCTTCTTCACCAATTTTAGAGGCAGGCGGAGAATCCATATCCAAGAGATAGACCTTTTATTGAACACATCTATGTCCCCGAGTGAATTTCTCATCACAATTATAACAAAGCCATTTTTCTCTGCATGCTTGCATCTCTGTTTCAGACAGATGCTTGATAGGAGTTGGTCAAGTTGCTGGTGGAATGGGAGGTCATTGGGAACCCATATTTTGGAAGGAAACAAAAGTGGGTTTGGAGTGCTATTGGGCTGCAATCTTGTCTTCTACCAACTTAGCTAACCCTAGGACTTCCATCATTGTGTTGGGATAGAACATTTTAACCTCTGACCAGATTTCATCCTTAGGACCACTGATAAAAGAACTCCTATAGAATTCATCAGACAAGCCTTCTGTGTGATTGGCTAGTTTATCAAATTCGGTCTGATACTCTCTCACAGTGCCACTTTGACGGAGTTTAGTGAGTGCTCTAGTGAAGTCATCAAAATCACTAGGACCAAATCGTTGCAAAAGGAGTTGGCAAAAATTTGTCCATTTTGGCTCGTCATGAGCCTTGATGTACCAATGGTACCATTGAAGGGCTTCCTGTTCCAAATGAAAGGATGCAAGTGGAACTTTTTGGACATCAAAAGTATTACGCAGACTAAAATACTGTTCTACACAATAGACCCATCTAGTTGGATCAGTACCATTGAAGCGAGGAAATTCAAGCTTCGGACCACAGAAATTGTTGGAAGAAGAGGACCCAGTGGTTGCAGAAGATTCTTACTGTCGGTAATTGTTCATGGCTGAATGCTGAAGATGGAGGCTGAGAAATTTTTCATCCAGATCTTGGAGTTTGGTTTGGATGGCTGCAAGTGCTTCCTCCATGGTTTTTTCTCTGGCGCAGGTGACAACCATAACCAGGAGTATTTTTTATTTTTTTTGGGGGGGGAATGGATAGAAAAACACAAACAAGAGCTTATTTAGTAAAGGGAAATTTGGATTTGGGAAAAACTCAGAGGGGTAATTGGGGTTTGACTAGGTTTTGGACACTTTCTGATGGATAGGGAAGCAAAAAATGGAGATTTTAGAAGCGGGGTGAAAGAATGAGAAAATTTGGTAGAAAGGGACAAAGAAGCAGAATTAAGAAAGGAACTCAGTGGAAAAAATTTGAAGGCAATTGGGTGAAATCAGAAAAAGTTATGGAAAAACCTAAAAATAGACAAATGTGGGATTTTGGGCTTTGGGAAGTGGAATTTGGGATAGGGTCCTCAGCAATGAAATATGCAGAATGGGATTGCAGGGGTGTTAGTGAAGTTTTAGGGAAAACTGAGTGAAAACAAGGGAGATATGGATCTGCAATGGCACGGAAGGGATCTGAAACAGATAGAGCTGTAATGGAACAGAAGTGATCAAAAACAGAGGGATCTGAAATGATGCCGACTGGATCGAAAATGGCTGGATCTGGAATTCCTTCATAATGGATCTGAAACGACGCGGCAACAGTTCAGCTGAAAATAGATATGGACCCCAGGTATGTGCGGCTTCCTAACAGTTCAAGGGTTTCACTTGGCCACCAATGCTATCTGATGGCTTGTGTATTGGGGCAGTATCCCTCACTCCATGGCTCTGGTAAAACTAATAATCGCTCTACCACAAACGACAGCTCTTGGTTTACCTCATGGGTGGGAACTAGTCAATCAGGTAGGGGTCGTCACCCTTTTCGCTGGCAGGTCCTCTCAATGGGCCAACTACTTTGAGGTTCTTGTGGTACTCCTCACAATGAGTTTTAGGGCTTATGCCCAAGTACTTCCCATATTTAAGTGGATAGGGATTATTCCCAGATTCGAAGCTGCAACAGATGCGAAAAAAAAATTGGCAGAAATTTCACCCTGTGATCCCAAGAAAGTGCTCTGATACCCGATGTGATGAACCTGCAATAATTAATTAATGAAAACACACGAGATATCATAAATAAAAGAACTCAGAATCACTTTATTATTGATCACATGCCACTTCAAGGGGGCGACCTCCTTTGAGAAATCTCAATACAAATAACTTCATAGTGCCTTCATAGGCCTCAACACACACTTATATACTAATTCTAGGCACCAATACAAACTATGGATGAACAATACTATGGGAGACTTACAATGCATATGCACCAGACAACAATAACACAACTATGGATCAACAAATACTACAGGATGACTTACAGAGCATATGCGTCCAACAACAATATACTAACAAAGTAAATAGAAGGGTTGACATGTGTTCCTAACACTGAAAATTGCATCCAAATTTCAACAAAATCCCATAAAATGGGGCCAAGAGTGTGTAACCATTGAACACCCAAAACCACATCACATCCGCCTAAGGACAAGAAAAACATGTCAGAGCACAGGTTATAATCTTCCATAGAGATATGCACATTGCGACACTTCCCCTTGCAAGGTAAGGTGCTCCCATTGGCAACCATGACTTCAAAGTTGGAGAAAGGATGCACAAAACAATCATCCTGTTTGGAAATCTAAGGGTCAATGAAGTTATGAGTGCTACCAAAATCAATAAGTATGGTAAGAGGGAGCTTCTTGAAGTAACCCCTGACCCGCATTGTTTGTGGGGTGGTGACGTGGGTTACAACATGGAGAGATATCTCTGGTGGGTCGTCCTGAGATGGGGGGTCAATAGCTGGGTGTTGAATGTTGACCTGATCATCTATTGTAGCTCAAGATTCTTCACCAAGTTCAGAGGCAAGCAGAGAATCCACATCCAAGAGATAGAGCTTTTGCTCAGCACATCTATGTCCTCGAGTGAATTTCTCATCACAATTATAACAAAGCCCTTTTTCTCGGTGTTCCTAGATCTCTGGTTCATACAAATTCTTGATAGGAGTTGGTCGAGGAGCTGGTGTGATGTGAGGTCATTGGAAACCCATATTTCCGAAGGGAACAAAGGAGGGTTTGGAGTGTTGTTTGGCTGCGATCTTGTCCTCTGCCAACTTAGCCAACCCTAGGACTTCCATCATTATGTTGGGACAGAACATTTTGACCTCTAAGCGGATTTCATCCTTGAAACCACTAATAAAAAAACTCCTATAGAATTCATCAGACAATCCTTCTGTGTGATTGGTTAGTTTCTCAAATTCTGTCTAATACTTTCTCACTGTGCCAATTTGGCGAAGTTTAGTGAGTGCTCCTGTGAAGTCATCGAAAGCACTAGGACCAAATCATTGCAAAAGGAGTTGGCAAAAATCTGTCCAGTTTGGCTCATGATGAGCTTTGATGTACCAACTGTACCATTGAAGGGCTTCCTATTCCAAATGAAAGGATGCAAGTGGAACTTTCTGGACATCAAAAGTATTATGCAGACTGGAGTATTGTTCTTCCTGGTATATCCATACAATTGGATCAATACCATTGAAGCGAGGGAAATCAAGCTTCGGCCCACGAAAATTGTTGGAAGAAGAGAACCCAGTGGCTGCAAAATATTATGGCTGTCGGTTATTGTTCATGGCTGAATGCTGAAGATGGAGTATGAGAAATTTTTCATCCAGATCTTGGAGTTTGGTTTTGAGGGCTGTAAGTTCTTCATCCATTATTTGTTCTCCTGTACGGGAGACAACCATAACCAGGAGTTTTTTTTTTTTTTGAATGGGTAGAAAACAAAAAAATAAATTGTTTTAGTAAAGGAAAATTTGGATTTGGGAAAAACTGAGATGGGTAATTTGGGTTTGACTAGGTTTTGGACACTTTCTGATGGACAGGGAAGCAAAATATGAGGATTCAAGAAGGGGGATGAAGGAATGAGAAAATTGGTCAGACAGGGACAAAGAAGCAGAAATAGGAAATGAACACTATGGAAAAATTTGAAGGCGATTGGGTGAAAATTGAAGAAATTATGACAAACCCTAAAAGTAGACAAATGTGAGATTTCTGGCTTTAGAAAGTGGAATTTGGGATAGGATCCCGAGGAATGAAATATGCAGAATGGGATTTCAGAGGTGTGAGTGAAGTTTCAAGGGAAACAGAGTGAAAACAAAGGAGATGTGGTAAAAAAATGTTTTTTTTTTCCAGAATGGATCTGAAACGACTCAAAAGGGAGCGAAAATGACTGGATCTGAAACGACTCGGAATGGATAAAAAATGGTTGGATCTAAAACGACTTTCAGAATGGATCAGAAACGGCTGGATCTGAAACAACTTGGAATGGATCTGAAATGACATGGAATAGATCGAAAACAGATGGATCTACAATAGCCCGAAAATGATCGGCAACAGTTCAGCTGAAAATAGATATGGACCCCAGATATGCTTGGCTTCCTAATGGTTCAGGGGTTTCACTCGGCCACCAATGATGTTTGACGGATTACGTATTGGGGCAATACCCCTCACTTCACGACTCAGGTAAAGCTGATAACCGCTTTGCCACAAACGACAGCTCTCGGTTTACCTCACGGGGAGGAACTAGTCAATCAGGTAGGGGTCGTTGCCCTTTTTGCTGGCAGGTCCCCTTAATGGGCCATCTAATTCAGGGTTCCTATGGTACTCCTCACAATGTGTTTTAGGGATTATGCCCAAGTACTTCCCACAGTTAAGCGGATAAGGATTATTCCCATATCTGAACTTGCAACAGATGTGAAAAAAACAATTGGTAGAAATTCCACCCAATGAGCCCAAGAAAGTGCTCTGATATTAGATGTATAGAGCCTGCAATAATTAATTAATGAAAATACACGATATAACATAAATAACAGAACTCGGAATCACTTTATTGATTGCAGGCCACTTCGAGGGGGAAACCTCCTTTGAGCAATCTCAATACAAATAAATTCATGGTACCTTCATTGGCCTCAACACACACTTATATACTAAGTATTTGCCCAATACTATGGGTCAATACCATGCGACATATAATACTACGGGACAACTTACAAATCATCTGCATCCAATACTATGGGTCAATACCATGGGCTAATACAAACTATGGATCAATAAATACTACGAGACGACTTACAAAGCATACGCGTCCAACAACAATATACTAACAAAGTAAAGAGAAGGGTTGACACGGGTTCCTAACAGATGAATGACACCCTGGCTGTCAACCTTCTATCCTTCTGCTTCTTACCCATTTCCTCCATAAACCTCTGCAACCAAATCATCTCTTTACTATCCTCTATAACAACAACATACTCTGCTTTCATTGCTGAAAGTGAAACAACCTTTTGCAGTTTTGAAATCCAACTTACTGTTGTTCCATCTACAATAAACACATACCCTGTGGTGCTCCTCCTACTATCCTTATCACTTGCCATATCTACATCAACATATCCCTGTAGAACAGTGTCTGAACCTCCAAAACATAATGCATGAGTGGTAGTACCTCTCATATACCTGAGAATCCATTGTATTGCCTTCCAATGTTCTTTACCTATATTATTCGTATATCTGCTCACAACTCCCACTGCATGTGCAATATCTAGTCTTATGCACACCATGACATACATCAATCTACCAACTGCTGATGAATAGGGAATCTTAGACATGTAATCTATCTCTTCCTATGTCTTGGGACATATTTCCTTACTTAGTTTGAAATGGCTGGCCAAAGGTGTACTAACTGGTTTTGCATTTTGCATTCTGAACCTCTCCAACACCTTTTGTATGTACTCACCCTGAGAGAGTGTCAATTTGTGATTTTTCCCGTCTCTTGTTATTCTCATACCAAGGATTTGTTTTGCAGCACCCAAATCCTTCATCGCAAATGAATTAGCTAACTTCCTTTTAAGCACATTTATATTCTGCATGTTAAACCGTGCAACAAGCATGTCATCCACATACAATAACAATATAATATATCTTCCATTATCTAACCTCTTGAAATAAACACAGTGGTTAAAATGACATCTACTATAACCTTATTCTGTCATAAACCTGTCCAATTTTAAATACCACTGCCTTGGAGCTTGCTTCAATCCATACAAGCTCTTCTTCAACCCGCATACCAAATTCTCCTTCCCTTTGACCTCATAACCTTGTGGTTGCTGCATATATATCTCTTCCTCCAAATCGCCATGGATAAAAGTTGTTTTTTGATCTAACTATTCAAGATGCAAATATTCTACCCCCACTAGACTTAAAATAGTCCTAATGGAAGTGATCTTAACAACAGGAGAAAATATTTAATCAAAATCTATACATTTCTTCTGTGCAAACCCCTTTACAACAAGTTTGGCCTTGTACTGCTTCTTACCTCCATCTTCTTCCTTCAACCTGTAAACCCATTTGTTCTGCAATGCTCTCTTACCAACAGGAAACTGAACCAAATCTCAACTCTAGTTTCCCACCAATGATTCCATCTCCTCATTCATGCCTTGCTCCCACTTCTTTCTAGTTTCCACCTTCATTGCTTCTTCATAACATTCTGGCTCACCGGAATCAGCCATTAATATATAATACATTGAACGAGAGTATCATTCATGGCGTCTACTTAACCTGGTAGATCTTCTTACACTTGCAGGAGATTCAGGTACTTGTTGATGTTCTTGATTTTCTAGCACCTTTGGAACTTCATTTTCTTTAATTTCATCAAGTATTGTGTACTATGTGTTTTCCTTTTCCTGTTTCTTTCCCTGCAACTGATATTTATACATGACCTTTTCATTGAATATCACATCTCTACTCCTAATGATTTTGTTATTTTCATAATCCCATAAACGGTAACCAAAATTGTCAACTCCATATCCAATAAAGATACATTTCTTGGATTTAGCTTCAAGCTTTGTTTTATTTTCTTTATCAATATGGACAAATGCTTCACAACCAAAAGTTCTCAAAAATGAATAGTTTACCTTTTTACCTGTCCATGCCTCCTCTGGAATACCACCATCCAAAGCACTTGAAGACCCTCTGTTTATTAAATAACAACAGTATTTATAGCATCTGCCCAAAACTGTAAGGGAAACCATGCATATAATCTCATACACCTTGCATGCCTCATGATCGTTCTATTCATCCTTTATGGAACACCATTTTCTTGTGGTGTTCCTAGGATTGTCTTCTCTCTACGAATCCCATGGTATGAACAGTAACTATCAAACTCCTTGCCGCAATACTCACCTCCATTATTAGATCTGAGACACTTCAACCTTTTTCATGTCTCGTCCTCAACCAAAGCTTTCCACTTCTTAAAAGTAGCAAACACATTAAATTTATGTCTAATGTAATAAACCAATTTTTCCGAGTTGCATCATCAATAAATATAACATAATAATTAGAGTCACCAAGAAATTGTACATGAGCCGGTCCCCATACATCTGTATGCACAAGCTCTAACTTTTCATTCTTCTTTTGTTTCCCAACCCTGAGAAATCCAACTCTCTTATGTTTTCCATAAACATAGTTCTCAAAGAATTCCAAACTTACCTACTTTAGATCTGGTAGCAACTTCCTTGAGTGGAGAATCTGCATCCCCTTCTCACTCATGTGGCCAAGCCTAGGATGTCACAATGTTGTATCTCTTCCTGTGGAAGCTAAAGAGATAGAATGGTCAGTATTTTGAGGACTTAAATACAACGTACCTATCCTATCTCTTTTTTCTATCACCATTGATCCTTTAGTGATCTTCCACCACGTTTCTCCAAACGTAGATAGATAGCTGCCATCTCCCAACTACCCTATTGAGATCATATTTATTTTCATAGTAGGAATATGCCTTACATCCTTCAACAACCATTCCTTCCCTTCTCCTTCCCTTTGAAATATGATCAAATTCTCCTTCCCTCTGACCTAATACTTTCTCATCACCTTCATAGGAATTCCTAATTTTATCCCATACCTCCTTAGTTAAGTCACACTGCATGAATTTAGTGAATTTTGTGTCTGTTAACCCACATAACAGTGCATTTTTGGCTCTTTCATTGCATTCGCATAGTCCTTTATCAACTAGATAACCTGGTGTTGTTGTTGGAACAATATAAGCATCCATAATAGACTACGAGAAATCAACTCCGAGGGATTGCAGATACACTTCCGAGCCTAATCCTTCAGAAGGTGTAGTTGGTACTATCAAACCTTGATTCCCTGTTGGTGGATAGACCTTCTTGATTGTCCATATATGTGCATGAATCTATCTTCCAAATGTTAAGTTGTTATTTAGGACACTCACTTTGATACCAATTGTTGGAATATTATTAATACTAAGAGGGGGGGGTGAATTGTTATTAGCACAGTTATGAATAGTTTGTAACTTCTTATCTAATTTAAACTTGAACTTAAATTATGCATCCACCATAAATATAAAAATTCAACATCAAATGTTCAAAACACAGAACATACATATTTTTATGTGGCAACCCAAATGGGATAAAACCACAAAATGCTCTCCTATAATAAAATATTACATTCGAGGAAGCACCAACTTCCTAGCTTTCTCCATCACGAATTGGAAGGAGGCACCAACCCCTAGTTTTATAGGCTACAACCTGAAGGAAGCACTGACTCCCTTATTTACCAGATTCAACTAGAAGAAGGCACCAACCCCCTGCTCCTTGCCCCATCCTACCTCCTTGATATGAAAGAAGAAGATATTACTTTGTTGTGCTTTTGATCCGTGCACTCTTTTGAGAATCTGTAGTTAGTTCTACTGTGCATACTTTATGTATGTTGTAATCATGTTGTCACTATAGTGCATACTTCACTTGAATTATCACTTCACAACATCACAATTGATTCCATACTGCACAAACTGTGTACTGCTTCATCATATTTTGTAGTATGTGCTCAGGTTTAGTATGTTGTCTATCTCTTCACATCTACAACTTCAACTAATACTGTGCATATCCTGGTGATCCACTATTCTAACTTTGTGCATTAGTATCAGATGAATCTATGCACCTTTCGTGATATTTCCATTATGTCTTAGTGAAACGGTCTTTATATAATCTGCAACCTTCTATGCATCATCTGCGATATGGCCTTTCAGTTATACACACTTGTCTAAGATCATCCTTATCATAATGCACATATTTTACTTTGCAGTAACTCTGTATTTGTACATCTAATAAGCTACTTTACCTCACGCATCACAATATATACTTCAGGACATTCTTCATGCATTTGTCTTAGATCATATATGATTGTCTGCATGCTGTCTGCGATACTATCATACTCGTCTCTCACACTTGCTCATCTTATGTAGTTTAGCATTTTTGTCTTCGCGCAAATGTCACAGATAGAATACATCATACTGTGCACCATCAAAAATTATAATCTTCTGCTTGTGTACACTCAACTCTTTGCTAGATCATGTTGTTCTGGTTCCATAAGCCCTTTATGACCTGAGAATTAGAATCTTGTCAAATATGTATCTTCCAGTCTTCAAGCTTACAAGCTTACTACAATTCTCCAATTCGGATTCTTATTTATACTTGACCTGTGTAGATGGTGATTTCCACAAGTTGGTCATAGCATCCCTTCTTCCTTGCTTCATGGTTCCACTTACTTCACACTTCCACCACTTGTCATCTTCTATGCCACTAGGGCATCATCTCTTTGTGGGTCTTGCACATAGTTGGTCCTTTACCTAGTGGGACTTTTTTCCTTCGTGTATGGTCTTGCGCCCTTGATGTACTATAGCTTGTGGTACCTCCACACTTGAATTCTCTGATTGTCACTTTATTCCAGTGCTACTGCTCAGTTGAACATCTTCCTATCGGTGTGTCTGGTGCACTTTCAGGACTTGCACAATTGTCCAACTACTTCTTGTTCTCAAGCCTCTTGCACACTCCTGAACCTTGTCCAACCAATTCTTTTGACTTAGGCTTGAGGTAGCATGACTAGGTGGACTTAGGACTTGCACATATATGATATGTACTTCTGGATATACTTCTCTAATCTGAATGCACTTCTTATGTACTTTTCAAACTGGCACAAGGATATTGAATCCTCTTTGACATCAGTTGACATCAATGACAACCAACTATTTCAACAAGACTATGCAATTAAAATGAGTGCTAGTATTTACGTTTGCACCCTTAATAACCTGTCCAACAATAATGCCAAAATTTTGGGAAAATCAATTGCTTATCAAAACAATCAAAATTCCAAACATTAGTTATCAATCCAGGGTACATCTTACTATTTCAAGGTTATCATGCAAAATATATGCAGGATACGGTTTCCTCCGTAAGCATTGTTTTATCTATCATGAAGTTGTAGTTCAATAATGTTACTTACATATATTGGAATGAAGAATTACACATCCCTGGAAAGGAATTACCCAAGTAAACAAGTACTAGAACTAATTTGCATGGAAGGTAAATCACAGAACATAAAAGTAAATTGCAAAAGGTAAATACTAAAACTAATTCAGATTGTATGGGAAAGTAAATTCACACTAGTTGCAGGTATCGGGAGTATGAATCAATCCCATTGATGTGCACTAAGACTAATGGAAGAATTGAAATCCTAAATCACTCTCACAGAAATTGAAATTCACACAACGCTTGCTGAAATAAATTACACACATAAGAAAATAAATTAACTAAGTCCTTGGAATGAGAGTCGATTCCTTACTAAGGTGATCCCTTTCATTACCAATAGCAACAAATATATTCATTGTGTTAAGCATAATTATTCAACGACATAAAATAATGGAACCCAATCTAAAATGTATTTATTAAAAACAAATAAAAAAATAAATCTATCAGAAATCATTATTTGCATCAATATATAAACACGACCTTGCATGAGTAATCTAATTGCAAGAACGAATTGAATTAAGAAACTAGTTACAAAATTAAATTAAATAAATCCTACGTGAATACATAATTAAATTATGAAACAAGAAATCAAAGAAACCATCTAAAAAAACTAGATAACTATAATCTACATTAACAAAGATCTCAAAAGAAGTATGATTTATTCCATCATAACTTGAACTTTTTTCTCTAAGAGTACTATTGTCGGAATGGAGAGGAAAATCTGATTTATACATGAGTTTTCCATAACAAATAATAAATGAAGATCCAAAATGTCACATCCCCATTGACCTCCATGGCCACGGGAGACCCTGATACAATTTTTTTTCTCCAAATCCGACTGATCACACCCACAGTCGATGTAGCTCGGGTCCAAAGCCTGCAATCCCGCAATTGCGAACTTGCAATCCACAATGTCAGATTTGCAATCTGCAATTGCAGATGCAAAAGCACCAACTTCATAACCGGAAAGCTTACCATTTTGCAATCCACAATCCGCAACGGCGGGCTTGCAATCTTGTTGGCTTGGTTTTGCAACCAGGCTTAGTGCTATGGGCACCTGCTAACTAGTAGCAGCAGTTTCAATAGAAATAAATAACAATAAACTAAATCTAAACTAAACTAATCTATCATGTGCATTTTGAATTAAAAAACAAGAACAAGAAAGATAAAAAATAATTTTTGTACTGACAATGGGGCAAGCAAATGCTTGCAAGAACAATACCTCCAAGTGATGAAGGTTGTTTGAATGGCTCCAATGGTGAGCAGCTCCAATCTCCAATGGGTCCTTTCTCCAAGGTTGCTACAATGGCCAAATACTCAAGGGAGATTTTGGCAGCATGAGGATAGGAATATGAATGGATGTGAAATGAGGAGCCCCTACCACCTTTTTATAGGTTTTGGTGGTGGGGAATACCATTTGTGGTTTTGTGGAAACCAATGGTATTGACCAACATGGTTTAGGTACTTTTCCCTCCTTTTTCCTTTTTTGAATATTTTTATTATTTTTATTCCCTTTTTAATATTTTGGGAATTTTGGACCCTTTTTGAGGGTTTTTTATGCTTTTTAAGGAAAAATAATCTTTTTGAGTGGGAAAAAGGGGTGTACCAAGGTCTTTTGGTGACCTTTTGTTGGCTTCAGAGGCTCATATGGTGGAAAACTGGACAAATGGGTCATGTGAATAAGGGGATGAGCTAGTGAGCACTTTTTGGGTGTTAACAGATTGTCCCCTGATGTGTGAGGGCAGGAGCTCATCGTATGGCTGATAGACATCATAGTTCTTTTGTCTTTTTTCTGGGGTTGTAGGGAGGAGAAGAGACTGATTGGAGACTGGATCTGCGTCCCATGGAAGCTGCAAAAAATAAACAAATATTACATTGCCTCAATATGAATGAGGGATAATATCTGATAATGGACGAGGCGGGCATACCCATGCTCGTATAAAGACATATACATAACAATTAGTCCCAAGAAGGGGGATTTAATACATAAAAAATATACTGTTACATCATAATGGTCCAGAGGGTACATTATTTTGGGATATACTCATGATTATGACATGGCTAATCTCAATAACTGATACACTGTTGGAACTGAAGGTATCCAACATCTGTAGGGACGCAATGACTGTGAGCCATCTCTGGGAAGTAGCTGTAACTATATACTCGAGGGAGTAAAAAACTGGGGTATATCTGAATACTGTCGCCATGTGCAGCCCGGATATCTATAGAAAAAGTATAACTGGTTGTATCCATAGGTAGACTCTCCAATGTGGAGGAGTCAGATGGTATCTGGGGTCTTCATCTAATAACTAAACGGACCTATGCCCTGTGCGTGTATCAACGATGCGATCAAGGCGTTGAAGTCGAGCATGTGAGAAACAACCATTTGGAGAGGCACTGAGGACTCTTCTCGAAATGATTTGTAGGCACTCATCATATATGGTGATGAGTCCAAGACACAGGGACCTCTAGGTCTATCCTCTAGAATAAATGTAGTTGTCGTCGACAGAGGGAGACCAGCAGCTAACAAGCCAATGATGTTTCCTTGATAGGAGCGCGAGGTGTAGAACTGAAGTATTGTAGTACTGATGGTAGGACTGACATACTTGTGGGGATGGGAAGTAACTGGGGTCATATAGTGGGTAGACTCAAACTTCCTTTGTTCAAAGCACGATGACATGGTTGACCTGGCAGTGTAGGGAACTGACTTGTAGGTGTGGGTATCATTGCTTTTAAGGACTGAAGGGTATGTATTGACTCTGGGGGGGAATCAAGCTGATGGGTGTTGTCGAGGGGTTCTCAGGGAGACATACTGCAGAATACTCTGAACAAATGCGACCAAAATGGGGAAGCTGCTGTATGAGTAGACGTGATCTGTTGTGGCATGGAGAAGCGTCGTTGGGTCCTTCTTCGTAGTTTTAATGAGCTCCAAGAAGGGATAAAAGTGTGCTCTAAAATGGTACTATCCTGTGGATTTGTGAGCCCAGGACTGTTTGTGCTCATTGGTGCTTTCATTTTTAAGGAGTTTGAAAGCGATAAGAAGACTCTGCAGTGGTTATGAGTACTGTCCTGTTGGTTTTACGAGCCCAGGATGGTGATTTCTCGTGGTCTCTTTCATGTTTAGAGAGTCTGAAAGCGGTAAGTGGACTCCATTGGTGTTCTTTTTCGTTTAGTCTCCAAGGCCCGAAAAAGCATAAAATGATGCGGATGGAGAACTCTTCTAGCCGATGTGACTAGAGTATACCTTTTTCGTAATTAGTCTACAAGGGCTAGAAAAGGGGTAAACTTATACCAGGTAGACGCCCTTTCAGATACGTTTAACGAGCATGAAAGGAAGCAAGGTTGCTCAGTGATCTTTTCATTGTTTTAGGAGTCAGAAAAGAGCTTAACAGAAACTCCCTAAGTGCCTTTTTGTAAAAGGGATTGCTCGGCCCGAAAAAGGGGTAAAAGTATACTGAACAAAGGGGATTGATGAGAGCGAGAAAAGGTCTCAAGCGTCATCATGAGTGTGGGATACTAGATCCGGTGACATAAAGATTGTTGAAAAGGGGGGCTACGGCCATTGTGGCACGCAAACCGTGGCAATGAGAGGGCATTTTGAGAAAAATGGCTGAAAAGTATAGGCGTGAGAGAGAGAAATGATCTCAAGCATTATCACAAGCGCGAAAAACTGAATCCGGCGATATAAAGATGGTCAACCACGGAGAATGGTGGATGTGGCACGCAAATCGAGGTGACGAGGGGGCATGGAAAAAATGCTTGAAAAATCGGGAGGTGATAGCAAGAAATGATCTCAAGCATCATCACGAGCACGAAGAACTGAATCCAGCGATATAAAACATGTCAAAAACGGAGAATGGCCGATGTGGCATGTGAACCGAGGTGACGAGGGGGCATGGAAAAAATGCCCAAAAAATCGGGAGGTGAGAGCGAGAAATGATCTCAAGCATCATCACGAGTGCGGAAAACTGAATCCAGCGATATAAAACACGTCAAAAACGGAGAATGGCCGATGTGGCACGCAAACTGAAGCGACGAGGGGGCCCAAAAAATGGTCAAAAAATGGACCTGTTGAAAACAGGAAAAGGAAGGATCTATCATGAAGTTCAGGAATGGACGATGGTGTCCATTCAGTTTACTATGGGTAAAATCGCTTAAGGTACAATCCGTTGCGTGGGTTGCGGAGGGGGTTGCCTTCTGAATCGGTTAGAATGTATGCCCCCTGTCCGAGGCAGGTGTGTATAATATATGGGCCTTGCCACATGGACACAAACTTTCCTTTCCTAGTTTTGTCATGAGCTTGATCATAGGCGAGGACAAGGTCCCCTTCAGAAAAATTTCTTGGGTGGACATGTTTATCATAATTTAATTTAGAGCGGTTCTTGGCTGCTTCCATGGTTTGAAGGGCTGTGTGCCGATCTTCATCGGCCTGCTCCAGGAGTAGCAAGCGTTGCTCAATTGGGGCAGTGTCAGGTAAGAGTTCAACGGCCATATGTAGGGTTGGAATCTGGAACTCGCTGGGGAGGTTAGATTCGACACCGTGAACTAAGTGGAAAGGGGTAAAACCGGTGGCGGTTTTAGTTGACGTGCGGTATGCCCATAGTGCCGGAAAGATCATGTGGTGCCAATTTGACTTGTGTTTGTCCACCGTGCGCTGGAGGATGGTTTTCAAAATTTTGTTTATTGCTTCAACTTGGCCATTTCCTTGGGGGTAGTAAGCAGAGGAAAAATGGTGTTCAAATTTCAGTAGGGTTGATAGTTCTTTCCAAACGGCATCTTTGAAGTGAGAGTCGTGGTCTGAGACAAGTTGCTTGGGCACTCCAAAACATGCAATAACATGGTTGAGAAAGAATCATGCTGCGGTCTCGGCTGTGCAATTGTAAGTTGGCATGGCTTCTACCCACTTGGTGAAATAATCTATGGCCACAATAATATGTTTGTGACCGTTGGCTGACGTGGGATTGCAGTCAAGGAAGTCGATGGCCCATTTGCAAAATGGTCCAGTAGTAACGACAGGATGAAGGGGGGTGGGTGGGGTTCTTGCTTTGGGGGAAAAAAGTTGACAGTTTTGGAAATGTTTGACTGCGGTGATGCAATCAGTGAATAGTGACGGCCAAAAGTACCCAGCACAAATGATCTTTTGGGCGGTGACCATGCCGGAGAAGTGGCCTTCGCAAGCGCCGCTATGACAATCATTGAGGACTTGTTCCACCTCGCTATGGGATAGGCAACGTCGTAGGATGGTATCAACGCCGCGTCGATAAAGTACATCCCCTAACAAGAGGTATCGGGGGGCTTGGTGATGTATACGACGGCGTTCGTCACGATCGATGTGGGGTCAAAATTTCTGCGTGCGGAGGTAAACTAGGATGTCACCGTACCATGGGTCATCAGATGAAATAACGAAGATGTGATCGTCAATCAGATCCAATTGAATGGCGGGTGATGACGAAGAGGATGGGAGGTCAGTGATGAGATGGGCAAGTGCGAGGGCTTTGGTGCTCTTGGGAGTTTTGAAAGTGAGGTCATATTCCTGGAAGATAATGACCCATTTAGCAACACGACCTTGTAGGAGCCGGCGGTTTAGGAGATAGACCATAGGGTTGGAGTCGGCGATGACCGTAGTATGAGTGAGTAGAATGTAGTGTCGCAACTTTTGAATGGAAAAGACTACAGCCAGGGCTAATCTTTCCTCGTATGGGTAACGTAGTGGTGGGCCAGACAAGGTCTGGCTGACGTAATAAATGACATGTTCTTGGTGGGATGCATCTTCTTGGACCAAGACTCCGGACATGGCATGTTCAGATGCTGAGATGTAAAGGATGAAGTCCTGAGAGAAATCCAGAGGGGAGATCAAAGGGGCTTGTGTGAGAGCTTTTTTGAGGGCTTCGAACATCGTGTCTGCTTGCTCATCCCAAACAAAGGGTATGTGGGTGCGAAGTAGGCATAAGAATCCGTGAACTTTGGTGGCGTAGTCAGGGACGAAGCGACGAAGGAAATTGGACCGCCCCTGCAAACTCTGGAGTTGCCACAGCGTGCGTGGAGAGGGAAGGTCTAAGATGGCTTTAACTTTCAGGGGATCAACAGTAATTCCATCTTGGGAAACAATGAAACCCAACAAACGGCCTGCAGGAACGCAAAAGACACACTTGTGTGGGTTCAAGCGGATTTTATATTTGCGGCAGTGCAGGAAAACTTGCCGGAGGTCGTTAAGGTGGTTTGATGATTTCCGGGAACGAGTTGTAAGGTCATCAAGATAGACCCACAGGATATGGACCAAGTCGTGAAAACAATAGGTCATGGCCCGCTGGAAGGTGGCACCAGCATTTTTGAGGCCGAAAGGCATGACACAATAGGCAAATGTGCCCCATGGGGTGGTAAAGGCAGTCTTGTACTGATCCTCCTTACGTATCTGAATCTGGTTGTATCCAGAAAAACCATCCATGAAAGATAGGACTTCATGCCCCACACACTCATTGATGAGTTGGTCAATAAATGGTGTGGGGAAATTGTCTTTGGGACAGGCGCGGTTTAAATCACGAAAGTCAGTACATACTCTAAGGGTGCCTTGTTTTTTGTTGACGGGAACGGGGTTTGAAACCCATGTGGTATAAGGAATAGGATAGATGAATCCTGCTTCGTGAAGTTTCTCAACCTTGGCTTTAATAGCGGGGAGCTTGGAAGGATGAATAGGTCGCTGTTTCTGATGAACGGGGGGGACATCAGGCCATCTGTCAATGCGGTGCTCTATAATGGCGGGGTCAAGACCAGGCATTTCCCTATAGGAACAGGCAAAGACATCCCAGAATTCTTGGAAAAGTTTTTTGTATGCCTGAGTCTCTGCTTGAGTGCAAGACGCGCCGAGCGAGATGAGCTCGAGTTTCCCTGGTGTGGTGGAAATGTCAATTTGTATAATGGGGGAAATGTTGGACATGTTCCCTTCTTTGAAGGAATCAGGTGCTGGGATGGGGTCCTTCAACCAATCGACCTTAGTGGGTATGAAATCTTTCGACTCGACTGATAGCTGGTTAGATGCTGTGGATGTAGACGCCTCTGGGAGGACATAGGAGCGATGATGCATATCGTCCCAAGGATAGTTGGGTGCAGTGAGAGTTTCCAATATTTGCTCATCAGTACGGAAGTAGTTGGACCATAAATCAAGGGGTTCTGGTTTGAAAGTGGTCTTTGAGGAGATCATATAGATGGTGTTAATCTCTCCAGATGAGGATGATGCAGGAGGGTAGATCTCCTTGATAGTAGGGGGTGTCGTCTCAAGGTCCAGATTATTCATCTCGTAAAGAGCTGCTCTGTAATCTGGGATGTTAGGACAGTTGTGTGAGCAGTGGCCATAAATCCTGCATATCGCACATGGATGGTTGGTATGCAGTGATTTATCACGAGGCATGGGGTTTGGATCGATTTTGGGGTTTGGATCGAGTTTGACGACCGGGATGTTGGGGTCGTCGACCAACATTTGCATGTGTTCGTGCAATGCAGGTAACTGTGGGCACTGATGGGTTGGATGGCCTAACTCATCACACAACAAGCATTTGGGAGGAGCACAGAACACGGGAGGAGGTTTAACTCCCTTGGGTGGGGATACTGCAGTGTATGGTTGTGGGCCTCTGCCCCCAGTGGGCCTGACTAGAGGGGGGGGATTCATCGATGACGAAGGAGTGGCGATACCGGGAGGTGGTTGGGTAGAAGTGACAATGGGTTGCAGCGGCTGCAGGATGACATTTGGTATCGGCGGTCGAATGGGAGGTGAAATATACCACACGGGTAATCCCAATGTTAACCTGGGGAGGCTGAGGGTAGCCATAACGGGAGCGCTGACTACACCTGAAGGAGGGAATAGAAAGGGGATTGTGTGGATGGGTGTAACTCCAATGTGACTAGGTACCAATGGTGGTTTAGGAAACAAGGAGGGTTTGTTACCGGGTTGTTGTGACAGAGTGCAGAGGTTAGCGACATGGGTCTTCGGTGACGGTGGTGGTATGGCCTGGAATGTAGAAGTCATCGGCACGTTGGAGTACAGTCCGGGTCCGACTGAGGAAACGAATGAGGTATTTGCACCGCAAACAGATTGTTCAACCATGGGGAGAACATTTTCAGGTGCAGCGGGGGCCTTGGGATTGTAATAGGTGAGTTGGTCCACCTTGACCATGCGTCCCTCATGGGGGAACTACATGGTATGATAAACGGATGAGGCAACAGCCCGCATGGCATACATGTAACTACGACCAAGTAGAAGGTTATAGTCAAGTTGTGCATTGATGACCTCAATGTCAATGAGCATGGTTTTACCCGCGAGCTGGACGGGGACATTAGGTAAGAGACCCTGGGGTTGTGCCGAACGCCCGTCGTAGGCGCGCAACGCAGTGGTGGACTGCTGGAGAGTGGGGCATCCCAACTTCTGCCAAACGAATGTGGACATGACACATGTGTAGGCCCCTTCATCGATAATGCATCGATGGATAACAAGATTCCGAACAGAAATGAAAACTTGGAATGCTAAAGAGGAAGGCAGGCGTGGTTCAGACTGGTCTGAATCGAATGCGATCAGCTGTGAATAATTGGGGTCAATGGCGCCAATGGCAGAGAGTAAAGTCTTGCGCTGTGAAGGACAGTTTTTCAAGACCTCTAAAGCAGACATGGCTACAGGGGACTGGGCTAAGTTGTCTACGATGTTGTAGTTCGACGCAGCCCAAGCATTGGGATTATTGTTGATGCGACGAAGTGGGAAGAGAGGTGCTTTGGAAGCGCCATCAAGTGGAGACGGAGGTATACGTAACGTTTGATCTGTGGGATTAACGTTAGTGTTCTTTTCGATGGGAGGGGCTTCATAAGTGGAGCCATATTGGTTCCAACGAGTTTGGAGGTTGGCATCGGTGGTTGACATCATCAACAAGTGGTGAGTACCTGAATCAAACATGAGTTGATCACGAGCTGCATAAGTGATCTACTGTGGGGGCGCATTGCCCTGAGGGGGGACTAACGGCTGAGTGTTCACTACACCTTGGTTTGGAAAGGGGTTTTGCAATACCAAAGGTTGATGTTGAGGTGGTGGAGGGTTGGGCGACGGCTGAGGAGCCACTTTCCCTTGACGATGGGCATCGTCAGTCCAAATTTGCCGAGCTCGGTCCAAATGTGGGCAAGCATGCATGTAATGGCCATAAACCCCGCAGATAGAACAAGGGTGGTTTGTTCTGAGGTTATTATTTCTAGGCTGCTTGGGATTCCGATCTGGATTGCGGTTGGGAGGAGCAGCATTGTTATTTTGTGTAGGATTGGGAGGTGGAGGACCTTGCTAATGTTGTTGGTTACTACCACGGTTGCGACCTCTACCACGGTTCTGTTGTGCATTTTGGTTGCGCTGGTTGTTCTGTTGCTGGGGCTGGTTGTGCTGTGTGTACACTTGCCCTTGAGTAGTGGGAGGATTTTGGTTCTCCGCAGGGGCGGGAGCAGGTTGTGGTGGATAATAAACCGGTGGGGCTGGAGGTGGTCCAGTTACCTGCTGGGGTTGTTGGTAACCCTGAGCTATTGGAGGTGTTGGGTTGGCTGTTGCAGCTAGCTGTGGATAGTACACAGGTTGAGGTGCGACTGGGGGGGCGTATGCGGATGGTGCATGACCAAAGCACTGAGATGGACATGAAGGTCCGTGGATATGGTGGTGATGTGCCATGGGAGCATATGAACTGGTTGCTCCAGACTGAGATGTAGCCCGCGAAAGGTCGGGACCATGGTTAGGATGTGCAATGGAAAAGGGTTGGGGTTGTGAGGTCAAACGACCAATGATGCCATCTGCGGCATGGGATGCCCCCGGCGCATCGTGTTGGGATGAATCAGCACGAGGTGCATCTGGTATAATGGTATACAGATAACCTGACTGGGCGTAAATGAGGTCAAACTGTTGGGCTTTGAGGATGGCTACTTCTTCAGACTGGGGTCTTTCGGATGCCACATCCTTCGCAATGAGAGGGAGGAGCAATTTTAGAAACCAATCTAAGAAGATGCGGTCATCTAACTTGATTTTGCAGAGGCTTTGGCGTCGACGCCATTCATGAATGTGGTCAGTGATGTGGGTGGCTGTGTTTTGTCTGCAAGATAGTAGGATCTCAACTCCCGCATCATAGCGGACGGGTAACTGGAAGAACTGCAGGAAGGTCGAAGCTAGGGAGGTAAAGGTGGCATGCGTCCCATGGGGCTACTCGATATACCACTTAACTGCAGAGCCAGTGAAGGTGCGCTATAACAGACGGAGGCGGACAGAGTCGTCCACTATGGAGTTGGAGGAACACCATAGATGGAAGGACATGATATGGCTCTCAGGGTCCTCACCTGCCTTGCCCTCAAACTTAGGGATGTCAGAGGGGAGTTTGGTGGGCATGTGAGGCCACGCAGGATCATGTCTGATAGGATCATTGGTGAGCCTGGCCAATTCTGGCAAGTTCAGACTTGCCATGTACGGTAGGCTAGCAGATGTAGTGACTGGGACTGGGACATGCCTAGTCATGGTGGTATGATGTAGGGGTCCGGTAGCGCCTAAAGGTACGTTAGGGATCGAAGGTATGTGCCCTCCAATATATGTGGTATGGTGTGGGCCAGCGCTTCCAAGTGCAACATGGGTTACACTTGGGTTAGGAATAGTAGTGGTGATTCGTGGAATCTGGGTTGTGGGAATCAGAGGGGGTGTGACCCCTATGTTGGGCATACCCATAATAGGTGTTGGCCCTGTGTTGGGAATTCCTATAACAGGGGGTGGCCCTGTGTTGGGAATTCCTAATGGTGGAGTGTTGCCCATATTAGGCATACCTAAGGGGGTGGTCGCTGCCATGGATGGCACCACAGTAGAAGGGTCTATAGATGTCTCACCTATGGTGCTGGTAAAGAGTGGGTCAAATGGTGTTCCAGCCATAATGTTGGTTGGAAATGAGTCTGTGGGGTTTTCGGATTCTGCCTCAGAATCAGAAGTGAAGCGAGGCGTGTTAGAATTGGATGACTGTCTGAAAGACTGACGATGTGTCGAGTCAAGGGATAAGGCTCGGTGTCGGTGACGTGGTGAGCCAAGTAGACTGAACTCTGGGAGTTCGCCCTGTAGACGACAAGAGCGTCTAAAATTCTCAATGGTGAGAAAATAAGTGTTTTGTGTAAAAATCTGTATGTGTAAAATGGTAATGTATAAAAAACTCAAAACGCTAATGCAACCAAGGGTGCAAGAAGGGGAGTGAAAATGAAGGCTCTCAGGCCAAAAAATCAACCTCAAAAAAGGCACTTATTCTAGCAGCTGTGCTACAATAAGTGGAGGGATGCAAAAAATGGTCTGAGTACCAACATGCAAACGGCTTCTAGAAAAAATAGATGTAACTAGACCAAAGGTGGGTTGAATCATGCAAACACCTAACTAAAAGTATTGTGAATCAACAAACTATATTCTCTACAAGGTGATGAAATCCAAGTCAGACAATATTGAATGTTGAGTCAACGGCTAGATATCCCCCTACCGGGAGGGACATTGGGTAATCAATCCTAAAGAATGGCTACTAGGATACTCCGTTCATGACGCGTCGAGAAAAGGTAAATCTTCCGTTTGGTCCTTGATCGCAGTACCCCTATACAGTGATATCCCGAGAACTGCGAATGGTAGCCCTTCGGTTACTGAATGGATTTCGGTATTCCACTCAGGCTTTCGGAACCATCCTCGCGACTTCAACCCTCCTAGGGGAGAGGCCTTCCCACAAACCAGTTGTGACCACGCCAATAAATACTAAGAGATTTTAGCTCCTTAATGGACAACTTCTATGTCTCAGATTTAATAACTGAGGGGTGTTATTGGAACACCTATCCCCCCAATACTACCTAGCTACAAAGTTCTTTTAGTGTTCCCCAAGTGGGGTTAAAAGTGGGTTGAAATTAGGGTTCTTTTTTAGGATCAGTTTAACTATGTGTTTGAGTGGGTGCACGTATGGTATTTTAAACTAAAATTGAAAAAGTAAATGCTAAGTATTCAAAAACAAAGGATCTTTTGAAGTAAAAAGCAAATATTATGACTTTTTCAATAAATGGAAATTAAATGCTTTTCAAGGACTATTCAAAAAACAAAGGATCTTTCAAACAGGAAAGCAAATAATATAATTTCTTTTCGAAATAAATCGATTTCGTTCGCAATAATTGCTATGGGCAAAATATTAAAGAAGCAAACAGTAAAATTTTTTAATCTAGCTAAAATGCAATCAAATCCTTCTTTCAATTTATGAAAATATTTAAAAAGACTTTTTCACATGGGCATTCTAAATAGTCAAAATTTTTCTATGGCTGTAAAATATGCAGAATTTCTAATACTGGAAAATGTGCTATGTGGGCAGAAAGTACAGTAAGAAATTAATTTTTTAAACGATTCGGTCGAATGAAAAAATTAGCATCGCGGGTTTTGACAGAACAACCGCGATGGACCGCGTGGGTTTCTGTCGCACAGTCGCGATGGGCAGCGCGGGTTTTGACCGCGAAGCCGTGATGTGCCGCGCGGGATTTCATCGCACAGCCGCGATGTGCAGCGCGGAAAAGGTCCGCGAAGCCGCGATGTGTAGCGTGCTAATGGGCCGCGAAGCTGCGGTGAACCGCGTGGAAAAAAGCCGCGCAGTCGCGATGAGCCGCGCGACTGTTGGGCAAAAAGCCGCGAGGCGAAAGCCGTACGCGAACGCCAAAAAACGAACTCGAAAATTGAGAATTCTGAGCTGTTAATGTCTAAAAGATGGGCCAAGATCTAGAACAGCAATGGATCTGCTGTCTAGAGTGGCAGATCTATGGATTAAACTAACAAATACTATCAAAAAGTAAGATTTAAAGCAAAAGTGATATCTAAAGATTCAAAAACAGCGGAATCGCCAAAAAACTGTTGGCTTGGTTTTGCAACCAAGATTAGTGCTATGGGCACCTGCTAACTAGTAGCAGCAGTTTCAATAGAAATAAATAACAATAAACTAAATCTAAACTAAACTAATCTAGCATGTGCATTTTGAATTAAAAAACAAGAACAAGAAAGATAAAAAATAATTTTTGTATTGACAATGGGGCAAGCAAATGCTTGCAAGAACAATACCTCCAAGTGATGAAGGTTGTTTGAATGGCTCCAATGGTGAGCAGCTCCAATCTCCAATGGGTCCTTTCTCCAAGGTTTCTACAATGGCCAAATACTCAAGGGAGATTTTGGCAGCATGAGGATAGGAATATGAATGGATGTGAAATGAGGAGCCCCTACCACCTTTTTATAGGTTTTGGTGGTGGGGAATACCATTTGTGGTTTTGTGGAAACCAATGGTATTGACCAACATGGTTTAGGTACTTTTCCCTCCTTTTTCCTTTTTCGAATATTTTTATTATTTTTATTCCCTTTTTAATAGTTTGGGAATTTTGGACCCTTTTTGAGGGTTTTTTATGCTTTTTTAGGAAAAATAATCTTTTTGAGTGGGAAAAAGGGGTGTACCAAGGTCTTTTGGTGACCTTTTGTTGGATTCAGAGGCTCAAATGGTGGAAAAGTGGACAAATGGGTCATGTGAATAAGGGGATGAGCTAGTGAGCACTTTTTGGGTGTTAACAAATCTGCAATCCGCAACGGCAGTCCCGCAATACACAATCTGCAATCTACAATCCGCAATCAGTAATCCACAATTGTGGATGCGGAAGTGTGAAACTTCATACCCGGAAAGCTTACCTTTCCGCAATCCGCAATCTGCAACGGCAGACCCGCAACCTGCAATCCACAAATGCGAACCCGCAATCCATCGTTATGGATGCGAAAGCACCAAATCTCAATTTCCGACAATGGTCACTTCCGCAATCTGCAATCCGCAATTGTGGATGTAGGCATGTGGAACCATATCCCTGTAATGGAAACTTTCCACACGAACTTCTGAGATGCATAATTTCTCCATCTTTGGTCCAAATTAGACAACGTCGGTACCATTGGAAATCTCTTGGAGAGCTCTATCCAATGGTGAAATCCCTACCCTATCTGAGCAGTTTTACCATGTCAAATTTCCCACTGAAGGTATGTCCATAACTCTGCCAAAAAGGGACTTAAGGATTCTTCTTGTCATGAATTTCCTTCCACCTGGACCACATAGGGTTCTGAAACACTTACAGGGCATTCCCCTCCTTCCTAAAGATCAGATGTAACCATACAACTCATTTCCAAGTTAATCATACACATCATAACATATAAAATGCATTAAATCAGATGTAACAATTACATCTATCACATGCAAGAATTATAATGCATTAAACTCATGCAATACAAGGATATTCATATAAAAATGAACTCATCCCTTCACTCAGGCCTACACATGACTCCTTGTTAGATAATTGATTTAAACATGCATAACATTGTTTCACAATTGAACATAAGCAACCATTTCATAACAATGAAAGATCATCATTTAACATAACAAGAGTACTTATCTTTGTTAGAACAATAATCCATACTTAGTACCATAGTCCATAACCTTAGTCAATTTTATTGCCACATGTGCATTATTACACCATAGTTTGGACTAGGTGACTTTAGTTGGTAAAATATCCACTTTTGAGAGTGTTCACACTTGTTTCTAAGCAAACCAGCTCACCCAAACTCCAATTTTGTCCACAATTGCACCCTCATTAAATGCAGGAGCACTCTCCTTCCTTGAATTGGGCAATCACTGTTGACTAGGAGCGCTTGGGTGGATTTTGCCCATTTTTGGCTAGATTTGGAGAATTTATTGCTTCCTTGGACCTCCCACACACCTCTATTTGCTCACCCACACATGCCTTGGCCTCATTTATGACCCAGCATGCTTCATCCACCTTCACACCAGAATTCATGACTGTTTGGGATGATTAGGACTGAGTTGGACCCACCTAGGGGGAATTGAGGCCAATTTTCGCAATTTTGCTTGTACACTCATCTTGAGCTATCTAATGCTCTCAAATTTCTCCATGATGTAATAATAACCTGTTCTAAACATTTTCACATGTTAGACAGACTGATAATGCCAAGTTTCAGTTCACATTGTGTGTAAATTTTTCATCTTTTCAAGCTATTTTGCTGGTTATTGCAAATTATTCGATTTTATGAGGTTCTCCATTGCTCCAAGATCTACTGTGAATAAAAATACTCACATGGTATCAAATCCTTGTGGATTTAGTGAGTGGAAGATCATTCCTTAGGTGTTTGAACTTCATTCTAGTGAAGATTTCCAGATAAAAATCGAGTGTTTTTTGTAGGTGTTTCAGCAGTTTTCTCACCAACACAGCAGTCATGGAATCCAACCAAATGTTGCTCACTCCCTTCAATTTTTTCAATTGGAAGGCTAATATGGTTATCAAACTGAGATCGAAAGGTATCTACAAAGTAACCATGGGCACAGAGGTAGAACCAAACTCAGATGTAGAGAAAGCCAAGTATTACAATCGACTTGATGAAGCATATGGTATGTTGTGCCTGAGCATTTCAAGGGAAATCTTGTTTCACACTGATAGTCTAACAAATACCAATGAAGTATGGGTGAAGCTTGAATCACTATTTGGGAAGACTGATGAACTAAGAGGCCACCAACTTGAGAATGAGTTCATCAGCTTGAGCCCAGCTCACTTTGAAACAATCCAAGAATTCTTGACCAAATTCAAGTCATTGGTACTTTAGTTGCAGCAATGTGGTATTGTTAAGAAGGAAGAACAACTGATTCTATCAATACTGTCAAAGCTAGGGCCAGATTTCTCTGTATTTGTTAGCACATTCCACTCAGCCAAGATGACCCTTCAAAATTGGCAAATGCCATCTCTAGCAACCTTCATGGAGTGTCTCACTCAGGAGTAGGACAAACTAGTTCAGATAGGCACCATAAAATCAAAGGACCAAGCACTGGCAATGGGTGTTTCGAATGCTACCAATGGCAAGCAGAAAGCAAAGGGTTTGAAGTAGCCAGAGAAGAGGAAGTTTGATAAAACCAAGCCTACAGATGGAGGTTCGAATCCTTCAAAGGAGAAGGACAAGAAGGGAAATGAAAAGACCAAATGCACCTATTTTCATAAGGGATGGAATCTAGAGAGCTCATGTATGAATAAAACCATTGACTCAATGGCACAGTTGCTGGAGGAGAACAACATCCTAGTCCCTAAGGGCGCAAGGAAGAAAGAAAGCACCTCAAATCCTGACAATAAGGAGAATTTTCATGCCTTGGTAGCAGGTATTTCGAATCCCTCATCATTTATCATTGATTCAAGAGCTTCCAGGAATATGGTTTCATCCAGATAGCTCTTCTCTTCTATCCATTTGAATGGTGCCCCAACGCTTTGAATGGGAGATGATTCAAAAATCCAGACCAAGGGGATTGGTAGGATTGACTTGGAGCATCGCTATTTTAGTGATGTTCTCTATATACCCTCATTGGCTACAAAATTTCTATCAGTTTATCAAATGACCCATACAGGAGAAGCCAAGAGAGTAACATTTACTATAGATTTGGTAGAAATCTAATAAATTTCTTCAAATCAAGTTGTGGCAGTGGGGTTTGCTGATCATGAAGAGAGAATGTACAAATTCTCCAATTTCATTCCAAATTCTAGTGACCATGCTCTTGTCTCTCATGCCAACCAGACCTCCAAGCTGTGGCATGAAAGGTTTGGCCACATGAACTACAAATATCTCCAGACATTGCACAAGGATGAGATGGTAGAAGGGCTTCCTGAAATCAAATCTTCAAATGGTGCATGCATTGGTTGTGTAGTTGGAAACCATCCAGAGCGCAACTATGAGAAGGGAATGGCAAGGAGAGCCACTCAACCACTTGGATTGGTACATTGAGACCTCATTGGTCCTCTTCCCACTCTATCATATGGTGGATCAAGGTATGTACTCACATTCATAGATGACTACTCTCGATTCTGTTGGGTATACTTCCTTAAATTGAAATCAGAAGTGTTTGAGAAATTGAAGATTTGGAAGGCCTTAGTGGGGAATCATAGTGGTCATAAGATAAAAATCCTTAGGACTGATAATGGAAAGGAGTATGTGAATAATAACATTCAACATCTTTGTGAGGAATGTGGCATCCAAATGCAACATTCAATCTCGTACACACCTCAGCAAAATGGTGTGGCAGAGAGGAAAAATAGATCTCTCAAAGAGATGGCCACTTGCATGATTGAAGCTAGGGATATAAGCCCTAAGCTATGGGCTGAAGCCGTCAATTGTGCTGCTCATATTCGGAATAAATCCTTTCACAAATCAGTCAAAGGTAAAACCCCCTATGAGGCATGGTTTGGCCAAAAACCAAATGTGTCAAATTTCATAATTTTTGGATCTAGAGCATGGGCTCGAATTCCATCAGAAAAGAGGAAGGATTTGGAGCCACAGAGTAGAGAATGTATCATGGTTGGATATGGTGAAGACACAAAGGGTTACAAGCTCTTTGACACATCCACACTCAAAACTTTCATTGAGAGAAGTGTGCAATTCAAAGAAGAACCAATTCCTGATTTTGAGCTTGCACCGGGGGAATGCTCTTCTCCTCCACACATTAATGAAATAAGTGATGATTCAAGTTCTAATTTTTCTGATCTTGCTGAATATTAAATTTTTGAAGATGACATTTCTATACATGAGTCACCATCAAGGCCCAAGTGGGCTGAAAAAATCATACAACCTGCAGGTGAATTGGTAGGCAATCCCCAAGAGCCTAGGAAGACTAGATCTCAAGCAATCAATGCTTCCTTTGCAAATGAAAGTGAACTTGATAATCAATGTTATATGTTGATTGGATCTGATCCAATATCATATCAGGAAGCTCATCATGATCCAAGGTGGAGAACAGCAACGCAAGAAGAATTCCAATCTCTCCAAGAGAACAAAACATAGGATTTGGTGCCTCTTTCTCCCAAGAGAAAACTTGTGCAATGTAAGTGGATTTTTCGAACCAAAGCTATTGCTGATGGTTCTGATATGAAGTATAAGGCTAGGTGAGTGGCTAAGGGCTAATCACAAATCCATGGTGTTGATTATATAGATACCTTTGCACTAGTTGCAAAGATGGACTCAATTAGACTAGCTCTAGCCATGGCAGCTAGTAAGGGTTGGGAAGTTCACCATATGGATGTTAAAAGTGCATTCTTACATGATGAGCTACAGGAAGAGATATATATGCAGCATACTAAAGGTTTCCAAGAGGATCCCTCACTTTTTTGTAGGTTGAAGAAGTCACTCTATAGACTCAAGCAAGCCCCCAGGGCTTGGTATGCCAAAATGGATGCCTTTTTTCTCTCAATTGGTTTCTTTCGATGCAAGTCTGATCCAAACGTTTATTTGCAGGAATGTGATGATAATTTGTAGATCATTGTATTGTATGTTGATGATATTTTAATTATAGGGAGCTGTAACAAAAAAATTGGCTCAATCAAAGCATCTTTGCATAGTGAATTTGCCATGAGCGACCTAGGATTGCTAAGGCAATTTTTGGGTTTGGAAATTGAGCAAACTGAGAGAGGTATATTGCTGAGTCAATATATGTATGCTTAAGACCTAGTATTGAAGTTTAAAATGGATGAATGTAAGTCATCCAAGTGCCCATTCCTTTGAGGCATAAAACTAGGTGAATTTGAAGACTCTCCATTGGTGGATTGCACACTCTACAGGCAGCTAGTTGGAAATTTGTTGTACCTTACTCATACAAGACCTGATTTGCCTTATACTGTAAGTGTTGTAGCAATATATATGCATCAGCCACATGAGATCCATTGGAAGGAAGCCAAAACGATCCTTCAATATGTCCAAGGAACAAAGAGCTTTGGGGTATACTATGCAGTTGGTTCTTCACTACAACTAGCTAGATTTTCTAATTCCGATTGGGTTGGAGATCCCATTGATAGAAATTCCACTTCAGGATTTGTTTTCATGTTTGTTGAAGGTCCCATTTGCTGGTGAAGTAAGAAATAACACACTATTTCACTTTCATCAGCAGAGGTCGAGTACAGGGTAGCAGTGAACGTAGCCAAACAGTGTGTTTGGTTGCAAGGTATTCTTCGGGAGTTTGGTGTTGCTATTGATTCTCCAACCAAAATTTGGGTGGATAATCAAAGTGCCATAAAGATATATACTGATCCAATATAGAGGCAGAAAACAAAGCACATTGAAATCCATCTGCACTACATTCGGGGCTTGGTGCATGACAGAGTGATTTCCTTGCAGTATTGCGCATCCACCGAGCAAACTGCTAATATTTTCACCAAGTGTTTTACTGAGAAGACCTTCACTCACTTGAGAGATTTGCTTGGAGTGAGTGATGGATGGTGATTGCTGCAATTTTATTATAGGTTCAGCCCCATGTCCATTTTAGAGGGAAGTTTTTATCCCATGTGGTTTTACTTCTTGTCCTCAATTTACATGGACAAATAAAATTTATGTTTGTAATGAGGTGACTTGAGCCTTTGTTGCCAAGGCCTCCCACTTTAATTTCATGAGATGTACTAAGTTCTGGTTAAGGGGGGGTATTAGAACAGTAATCCATACTTAGTACCATAGTCCATAACCTTAGTCAATGAACAGTATTGCCACATGTGCATTATTACACCATATTTTGGACTAGGTGACTTTAGTTGGTCAAATATCCACTTTTGAGAGTGTTCACACCTATTTCTAAGCAAACCAGCTCACCCAAACTCCAGTTTTTTCCACAAGTACGCCCTCATTAAATGCAAGAGTGCTCTCCTTCCTTGAATTGGGGAATCACTGTTGACTAGGAGCGCTTGGGTGGATTTTGCCCGTTTTTTGCTAGATTTGGAGCATTTATTGCTTCCTTGGACCTCCCACACACCTCTATTTGATCACCCATGCACGCCTTGGCCTAATTTATGACCCAACATGCTTCAGCCACCTTCACACCACAATTCGTGATTGTTTGGGATGATTAGGACTGAGTTGGACCCACCTAGGGGGGATTGAGGCCAATTTTCGCAATTTTGCTTGTACACTCATCTTGAGCTATCTAATGCTCTCAAATTTCTCCATGATGTAATAATAACCTATTCTAAACATTTTCACATGTTAGACAGACTGATAATGCCAAGTTTCAGTTCATATTGTGTGTAAATTTTCTTCTTTTCAAGCTATTTTGTTGGTTATTGCAAATTATTCGATTTTGTGAGGTTCTCCATTGCTCTAGGATCTACTGTGAATCAAAATACTCACAATGTTTTAATTTTGAAGCAACTCACTAAGTGAGAGCAACATTCCACCCAACCTTAGAACTCTATCCATCCTGTACGCTTTCAGTTGAGAGATCACCTCCGAGCTGAGCTATGTATCCACTAAGGACGGCTATCAAGTTCTCTCACAGTCAAGGTTCCATTCCAATGATAATCCAATCCGTATTTCAATTTATCAAGCATTACAGGGAACCTACCCATGCTAAGCCAACCTATAGTGGGTTTATCAAGCATTCAGGGACACACTGGTCATGCTAAGCCCACTTCCAGTTGGTTTTATCAAGCATACCAACAACGGGGTCATGCCAAGTGAGCATACAGTTGGGTTTATCAAACACACCAAGCTAGCTGGTCATGCTAAGCCAACCTACAGTGGGTTTATTAGGCATACCAATCAACACAATCATGCCAAGCCACCATACCTTTGGGTTTATCAAACATATCAGACAAGCTGATCATGTTAATCCAACCGACAGTGGGTTTATCAGGTGAATAAGGACAGCAAGGGATGCGTTTCTAAGCTAGTCAGCTCAACCACAAAGATGCAGGCATCTCAACACTTAGTCGACCTAGCATCAACATTACCTACCACATCCAACACAAGGAATACCCTCTTCTCTGCTACACAGTCCCTCAAGGCCTCTTTCCTTCTAGTGCTATTCCAATATGGGAATAGAAAGGTCCATTCACTAGTTCTATGAGACTTCATGCCTCACTGGGCTTATCAAGCAACCCAAACTTCTTCCATAGTTCAATGGTGGACTCCTTTCAGGCTTGCAGATGAGCTCTGTTCCGCAATCTATCTTCTGTGAGCCAAGCTTTGGTTCTCATGATTTATCTACACTATTCAAGCTTGCATTTTCCTCACGGGTTCTATCACTCTGTCGCTGGTAGACTGGGTTCACTCACACGATTTCCATGGCTATCAACTCTTTGATATTTCTATCACATGGGGAAAACACGGTTATCTTCAGGTTATACCACTCTATTGGTTGTGCGTATGCAGGAACATATTGGCCAACTCTCTCTGTGGGTGTTAGGAACCCGTGTCAACCCTTCTCTTTACTTTGTTAGTATATTGTTGTTGAACGCATATGCTTTGTAAGTCGTCCCGTAGTATTATATGTCCCATGGTTTTGACTCATAGTATTGGGCATAGACTTAGTATATAAGTGTGTGTTGAGGTCGTTGAAGGCACTGTGAAGTTAATTGTATTGAGCTTGCTCAAAGGAAGTTGCTTCCTCGAAGTGGCCTGTGATCAATATAAAACTGATTCTGAGTTCTATTATTTCTGATCCCTCGTGTATTTGCATTAATTAATTATTGCAGGTTCTCCACATTTGGTATCAAAGCACTTTCTTGGTCTCGTTGGTTGGAATTTCTGCCAATTTTTTTTTCACATCTGTTGCAAGTTCGGATCTAGGAATAATCCCTATTCGCTTAACTGTGGGAAGTACTTAGGCATAAGCCCTAATACTCATTGTGAGGAGTACCATAGGAACCCCAAAGTAGTTGGCCCATTGAGAGGACCTGCCAGCGAAAAGGGCAATGACCCCTACTCGATTGACTAGTTCCCACCTGTGAGGTAAACCAAGAGCTGTCATTTGTGGCAAAGCGGTTGTCAGTTTTACCTAAACCATGGAGTGAGGGGTACTTCCCCAATACGCAAGCTGTCAGAAAACATTGGTGGCCGAGTGAATCCCCTAAACTGATAGGAAGCCGCACATACCTAGGGTCCATATCTATTTTCAGCTGAACTGTTGCCGATCACTTCCACTCTAGATCCAGCCATTTCAGATCTATTATGAAAGTCATTCTAGATCTAGTCGTTGTTTCAGATCCATCCGTTTTTTGATCCCTTATGCATCGTTGCAGATCCATCTGTTGTGGATCCCTTTCACGCCACCAGTGCCGATCCATTTTGGCAAAAAAAAAAAAAAAAAATCTATTTTTTGGCCATATCTCCCTTGTTTCAACTCTGTTTTCTCAGAAACTTCACTGACATCCCTGCAATCCCATTCTACATATTTCATTCCTGAAGACCCTGTCCCAAATTCCACTTCCCAGAACCAGAAATCCCACATTTGTTTATTTTTAGGGATTCCATAACTCCTTAAATTTTCACCCAAATGCCTTCAAATTTTGCCACCGTGTTCCTTTCCTAATTCTGCTTCTTTGTCCCTCTCTACCAAATTTTCTCATTCGTTCACCCCGCTTCTGAAATCCCCATTTTTTGCCTCCCTGTCCATCAGAAAGTGTCCAAATCCTAGTCAAACCCCAATTACCAATCCGATTTTTTCCCAAATCCAAATTTTCCTTTACTAAATAAGCTTTTGTTTGTGTTTTTCTATCCATTTCCAAAAAAAAAAAAAAACTCCTGATTGTGGTTGTCACCCGCGCAGGAGCAAAAACCATGGAGGAAGCACTTGCAGCCATCCAAACTAAAGTCCAAGATCTAGATGAAAAATTTCTCAGCATTCAGCCATGAACAATAACTGACAGCCAGAATCTTTTGCATCCACTAGGTTCTCTTCTTCCAGCAATTTTCGTGGGTTGAAGCTTGATTTTCCTCTCTTCAATGGTACTGATCTGACTGGATGGATATACAGAGCAGAACAATATTTCAATCTACATAATACTTTTTATGTATTGAAAGTTCCACTTGCATCCTTTCATTTGGAACAGGAATCCCTTCAATGGTACCATTGGTACATCAAAGCTCATCCCGAGCCAAACTGGACAGATTTTTTCCAACTCCTTTTGCCACGATTTGGTCCTAGTGCTTTTGATGACTTCACAAGAGCACTCACTAAACTTCACCAAATTGGCACAGTGAGAGAGTATCAGACAAAATTTGAGAAACTAGCCAAACACACAGAAGGACTGTCTGATGAATTCTACAGGAGTTGTTTTCTCAATGGTCTCAAGGATGAAATCCGCTCAGAGTTCAAAATGTTCTATCCCAACACAATGATGGAAGTCCTAGGGTTGGCTAAGTTGGCCGAGGACAAGATCGCAACTCAAGAATGCTCCAAACCCACCTTTATTCCCTTCAAAAATATGGGTTCCCAATGACCTCCCATCATGCCTGCTCCTCGACCAACTCCTATCAGGCATTTGTCTGAAACAGAGATGCAGGCACACCAAGAAAAAGGGCTTTGTTATAATTGTGATGAGAAATTCACTCGGGGACATAGATGTGTTCAACAAAATCTCTATCTCTTGGATGTGGATTCTCCACTTGCCTCTGAACTTGGTGAAGAAGCTCTAGATACAATTGATGATCAGGTTGACATTCAGCACCTGCCTGTTGACAACCCATCTCAAGACGAACCACCCGATATCTCTCTCCATCCTGTAACTGGCATCACCACCCCACAAACAATGCGGGTTAGGGGATACCTCAAGAAGCTCCCTCTTATCATACTCATTGATTTTGGTAGCACTCATAACTTCATTGACCCTTGAATTGCCAAACAGGCTGATTGTTTTGTCCATCCTTGCTTCCACTTTTAATTCATGGTTACCAATGGGGGAACCTTACCTTGCAAGGGGAAGTCTCACAATGTGCGTATCTCTATGGAAGATTATAACCTACACTCTGACATGTTTTCCTTGTCCTTAGGCGGATGTGATGTGGTTTTGGGTGTTCAATGGTTACTCACACTTGGCCCCATCTTATGGGATTTTGGTGAACTTTGGATGCAGTTTTCAATCAATGGGGCACAACACAAATTTATGGGCTTACAACCAAGGTCTCTCTGCATCATCAGTTCACATCACCTAGAAAAAATCCTTAAGAAGAATTCACATGGTGTCATCGCTCAGCTCCATTCCATTAGATGCACCCATCAACAGTCACCACTACTTCCTTGGATAGATATGCAGGTGTCTTTGCTAAACCAATGAGCTTGTTTCCTTCAAGAGACCTTTCCGGTAATACTTTAGCTGCATCTACCTCTCAGCAGAAAATCATGGCTATTTTGCATGCAGTACATAAGTGGCAGCCATACCTATTAGGGAATTATTTATGCATCAAGACTGATCTCCAGTGTCTAGAAAATTTCCTGGAATAATGGGTCTCCTCCCCAACACACCTGAAATGGGTTATCCAACTCATGGGTTATCGCTATGCGATCACTTACAATAAGGGTAAGGACAATATGGTGGCAGATGCTCCTTCTCGCACAATTGATGACCTAGTTTCTCTTACAGCCATTTCTCTGCTTGTTCCAAATTGGTTGCAATATGTTGAACAGGGCTATCTCTTCTATGAACTCCATGCTTCTTCATCAGTAGGGCACTCTGGGTTCTTCAAAATGTATGACCGAGAACAATGTAACTTCTTTTGGCAGGGACTAAAAATGACAATTCAACAGATGGTGGCTGACTTTGATACTTTCCAGGTCAACAAGGGTGAAACGACACTCCTTTTGGGACTGCTCAAACCCTTGCCCATACCTACACAGATTTGGCCAACTATTTTTATGGATTTCTTAGAAGTGCTCTGGTGGTACAATACCACATATACAAGGACACCATATGAAGCAGTCTATGGACAGACACCGCCATTTCTTCTTCCATACACCCTCAGCAGCTCCCCAGTATAGGAAATTGACTCAGTTCTTCGAAACCACAATCAGATTCTTCTCATTCTGCAGGACAATCTTCACAAGGCCAGAATTTGACTGCAACAACAAGCCGATCAACACCATTCTAAGTGCACTTTTCATGCAGCTGATATGGTTCTTCTTCATCTGCAGCCTTCCAAGCAATCCTCCCTGAAACTCCAAAGGTGTCAGTGGCCCAAAATGCAACCCGAGGATGCTATCGGGGAACCACTCATTCAAAGTCTGCATCAATTTCCCCAACCAAAGCTTTGAGGACAAAGATTTTTCTAAGGGAGAGGGGATGTTAGGAACCCGTGTCAACCCTTCTCTTTACTTTGTTAGTATATTGTTGTTGGAAGCATATGCTTTGTAAGTCATCTCGTAGTATTTGTTGATCCATAGTATTGGATGCATATGCTTTGTAAGTCGTCCCGTAGTATTATATCTCCCATGGCTTTGACTCATAGTATTGGGCATAGACTTAGTATATAAGTGTGTGTTGAGGTCATTGAAGGCACCGTAAAGTTAATTGTATTGAGCTTGCTCAAAGGAGGTTGCCCCCTCAAAGTGGCCCGTGATCAATATAAAAGTGATTCTGAGTTCTATTATTTCTGATATCTTGTGTATTTGCATTAATTAATTATTGCAGGTTCTTCACAGTAGGGCAATGGATTGTGAATGGCTAGCGCTCGGATGGATGAGGAATGAATGCATTTTTGTCCTTCACTAGATTAGGTAGTCAAAACGGTTCAGGGAGCTCTATACGTTGAGTGTCTTTCAGGGTAAGCAATCAGAGCCATACCCTGCCATACAAAATCGCGTGCATGCTCCATACTCCATCAGCTTCAGCAACAGGGTTCTCAACCACCCTCTCCAGGTGCATGAATGTCATCAAGGAGTTCAAATAGGTTCACAGTCAGACATGTGGCAACATGGGAAACCAATCCTGTAACCCCCTCACCTCTCCCTAGTGGATACACGTGGCCCCTTCTCATTAGTTTCCTCCTTAGCCAACTTCTTGGTTATTTTATTCATTAATAATAGTTACATCATTTACATTCCTTCATGGCTTAACAGCCCATGAATAATCAAAATGCCCAATTACTTGCCTAAGCAATAAACTTAAATAGCCACTAGTGGGGCCTTGGCCTTGAGCTCCACACTAGGGAAATTACACACACTGCATATACACAGTATTTACATTGAACCCAAATAACATCAAGCGAAAAATGGGGTAATACACAAAATATCTTTAACAAATTGCTAATAATTTGGATCTCAGAACCAAATCAAAGCTAATCCCAATATCTCTGCTCACTTCCATGCTATTTAGGATTCCTTTGAAGACAAATTTGAATTTAGGAATGCAAGTCATGGGTAAAGATCCTGGTGGGTATTCTCAACCCACCTTCTCGTGAGATTCGACGGATTTATCTAGGGATTGAAATCCACCCCCAAATATGAACTCTCTACCAACTCTAGCAATACATGACTTTTATTAAAGACCCAAAAATAGAACCCTAAATAAATGGTTCTTTTTTAATATGTAGAATGTGATTTCTCCAAACACTTTTGGTTCAATAAAAGGCCTAGAGGATGAAAATATGATGGATTTTCATCTTTAAAGATTACTTGTATCAAGGAATGTTTAGGGTCTAAGAAACCCTTGGTAAGAATTTAGTGTTCAAAGAATTTGTAATATTGTTTATGATATAGATATTTTGTTCTTATAATAACAAAGTTAGTTTGATGGTGGAAATGGACCTTCAAGTAAGTTGACTTATTTTTGTTGATTGTTTTACTAGCGATCTACCTGGTAAAGGAAAGGCTACCACATTGATCTCCTTGAAACTAGCCACCACTATATTGGCCATGATTTTGACCTCTGAAATTGCTTGGTATGGACATTATTTGATTTTCAAGGCATAGTTATTGGATGACCAACATCTATGCTTCAAATGGTACTGATCTGAGAGAGGCTCTTTAGGATTGGTAGGTTGACGAGCTCCAAAATCCACATGGTTGTTGTGTAATGATTTCAATAATATTGACACATAAGAAGATAATGAAGATACATTACTTTCTATAATGCTATTGATGGATCAAATTGCTTGGAATGGCCTAATGGATACAGTTACCTGTAATGAACCTAACCAAATTTTTCTTTAGGATTCTTCCAAAATATAGTTCACTTGGTCCAACTAGAAATGTGATAAAAGAGTGTTGAAGCATCTTGACGAAGATATTATTTCGAAATAAAAACTCCTTTTCTTCAAATATAGTAGGATAGGGGCTTCCTAGGTCCTATGAGAGCTTACTCTCTTTGATCATTATCTAATTATATTCTCTATCTCTTGAGGAGTTGGAAAAAATCATTTGGTAAGATGTTCTTAATCTCGCTTTCATTTATTTTGAATACCTTGGCCTAATGATACTTGGAATTTAATTCCATGGCTTAAAGGGCCCAAGATTTGACCTGGTGGGGAAATGTTGTTTCCCAAGTCATTCATCTTCTATGGAGATATAATGGTTATCTCATTGAAATCAAGAAATTGAAGCATGAATTTATGTTAGAAGAGTTCGATAAATTTTCACAGTAGTTGTAACGTAGCATTTATGGTGATCTTATTGAAAACGGAAGAAACATACAAATCTTATGGAAAGCCGAGGTAAATTGTTTATATATATATATAGAAACCGTCGGAATACCGTTGCCTAAATGTTTATATATATATATATATATATATATATATATATATATATATATATATACCATTGGAATACCATTGCCTAAACGTTGAGTGATAGCCAGACCACCATTGGTAGGTCGATGAGCACTGTCCATGAAATATCGTCTTGTGTATGGTAATTTTGTCGCGCATATACAAAAATCATCAAAAAGACCGACAACCCTCTGCCAGTTTACCAACTGTAAAGCGTCAAATAGACCAATGGAAAATTGTCACACATTTTGCAACATGTCGAAAAGACCGATGAACATTTATCAGTCTACCAATGGCTATCTATCAAAAGTCCACAAACTAGTGTTTTCATGTGTCACAATTTGTAGTCGATCGCAGGCCTGGAATTTCAAATTCTATCTGCCTGTCAAATAAAATTTGATGACCGTTAGATTTTTAGAGTGCCTTTCATTTTATATTTTATGCAGTTCATACACGATCAATTTTTCTTTCAGTATATATCATAACATAATCCTCCTTCAATTACTTGAATCTATTCGTGTTTTTTACGACAAGATCTGGGTAGATAGTCCATTGTAATAATAAAACCTAAGCAAATTGTTTAACAATAAGCCAACTTCAATAACAAACCAAAAATTTGTTCAGAGATTTTCACTTTTTATTTAATTTAACATCTCTATGTACAAGGCAAGTTGGACAACTATAAGTTTTTTTTACGAGCTATCAATACACATAAACGTTAACTTCTACATTTTAAATTTGAAATTACCTGTCAAATACATCTAAAAAGTGAAAAAATGTTATATGGAACATCAAATTCCAGGCCTGGTCAGTCGTACGATGGAAACAACAGGTGTCGGGCGTTTGATAAGCAGATGTTTCGATGGAAGTCCGACAGTTAAGCAAGTTTTTGAATAGGTCATTTTTAGTTGACCTATGTTAACTTGAGTCTAGGTTTGAATAGGTCCTTTTTAGTTGACATGTGTTTTTGAATAAGTCTGCAATGAGTTAACTTGAGTCTAGGTTTAGGTTTTCCCACTTCTTGATGATTACTTTCTTAATTGAATCACTGCCCCATGAAATAACAAGACAGGTGTAACTGCTCATTAGGGATTCATAGTTGGAGTTTTTCTCCATTTTTTTTCCCAAGAGAGATAGCTCTTAGAGGCACACAAAGGAAGGAGAAGGCACATGTCTCTGAGTTACATGCACTCACTATGAAATATAGCTCGGCTTCAACAATAGTGAAAATATTGTTCAAGCTTAACTTTGTATATCTTCGTCTTCTTTGCTTGTCTGGATTTTATAAAGTGGTTCGCTAAATGCCTTTAAGATATTTTAGTTAAAATTTAGTGTATGTTTTTGCAGAGACTTGAAAAACAATGTCAGGGTTTGAAGCTCTGTTTCTATCTATCTTATTTTTATTAATTTCTTGTTTTTGTTGACATATACACTTACCTTATGTCATTTTGTTTTGTTTTCAAACTTACTATTATAACAAAAATGCAAATCGTGATTTACGATTGTCTTTTAGTTAGTGATCTCACTTTTATTTTTATGCAATTGTTTTGTTAATATATATTTTAAGTCATATATTATTCATGTTTCATTTCTCGACATCAAATGTATATATTGTAAAGCTTTAGAATCCCCTTCTTCTATTTGTTTTATTTTTGATATTTGTTAATATATATTTTAAGTCATATATTATTCATGTATATATTGTAAAGCTTAAGCATCCCCTTCTTCTATTTGTTTTATTTTTTATATTTGTTAATATATATTTTAAGTCATATATTATTCAAGTTTCATTTTTCAACATCAAATATATATATTGTAAAGCTTAAGCATCCCCTTCTTCTATTTGTTTTATTTTATTTTTGATATTGTATTACATTTTGATCATTTATTTAGTATTTTTCTCTTTTGTTATAATTATTTTTTACTTTGTAGTATAAACTGTAAATATATTTTCAAAAAAATTCAAATAACATAATATAAAAATAAGAAAATTAAAGGGTTACACATAATGAAAAATTTGATTTACATCAGAGATTGCATATATTATTCTGAACACACAATCAAGGTTTCTCTCTATTTGTAGAGTAAGGCTTTGTTCCATTTGATTTCAAGTTGTTTAATGTGATGTGCAAGATTCTTCCTAACACCTTTACACTTTGATAAATAATTTGTTTTTTCATTTTTTTATATATTTATGTTCAATGTGGAAGTTATAATATGTTGAATTTTGGTTGTCATTGATGTCAAATAATGTCAAAGAGGATTCAGTATCCTTGTGCTAGTTTGAAGAAGTATATGGAAGCCACTTTGAAGAAGTATATGGTGCCATTTTGAAGAAATAGATAAGAAGTACATCCATATTATAGAAGTATATCAAGAAGTACATCTAGTACATCCAGTTTGAAGAAGCACATAAGGTACATGAACAAGTCCTAAGTCCACCTAGTCATGTTACTTCAGGTAAAATCCAAAAGAATTGGTTGGACAAGGTTCGGGAGTGTGCAAGAGGTTTGAGAACAAGAAGTGGTTGAACAATTTTGCAAGTCTCAGAAAGTGTGCAAGATGCACCAGTCAGAAGAAGTATGCAAGATGTTGAAGTGTGCAGGAGTACTAGAAGAAAGTGGCATTCAAAGAAGTTGAGTGTTAAAGTCCCATAAGCAATGACACATGAAGGGCACAAGACCACACACCAAGTGCACTAGACCCACTATGAAAAGGACCAAGTATGCACAAAACCCAGAAGAGATGACACCTTAGTGGCGGAACTATGAAGTAAGTGGAACCGTGAAGCAAGGAAGAAGGGATGCTATGAAAAACTTGTGGACATACCATACATGCAAGACAAGTATAAATAAGAATCCAAGTTGGAGAGTTGAAGCAATCTTGTAAGCTCGAAGACTGGAAGATACATATTTGAAAATCTTCTAATTCTTGGGGCATCAAGGGCTCGTGGAACCATAACAACATGATCTAGTAGAGAGCCAAGTGTGCACGAAAATAGGAAAAACATTTATGATCGTGTACATAAGGATGTAGTTTATCTGTGACAGTTATGTGAAGATAGAAAGGCAGAACTACAGAGGATGCGCAAGTGCGTGAGAACATAATTATAGTAACAGATGGTATGCAGAAAGTCACAAATGATCTAAAGTTAGATGTTTGATAACAAACTTGAAGCACATCTAGTGATGCGTGAAGAGGAGTAATTTATCTTATGTGTGAAGACAGACTTGTAGCATAGAAGAAGATGCGTAGCATGAAGAGAGTAATCTGAGACAAGTGCAAATAATAGGAAGGCCACATTAAAAATGATGCACACAAGGTTGCGGATTATATAAAGATGGATGCACCAAGACATAAGGGTAATATCAGCAGATGGTGCATAGATTGATCGGATACATACGTGCAAAGTCAGAATAGTCGCACAACAAAGGACATGCAGTATCAGTTAGATTTCCATATGCGAAAAGATAGAATAGTAAAACAACACTTGATGTGCATTATCTATTGAATGTGCAGAAATATAGTGGTATGATGAAGCAACACACATTTTGTGAAGTATGTTCATTCAAGTATGTGATGTTCATGTTGTCAACTGAAGTTCATGATACAATTTAGTGATAGAAAGATCTCATGGATAAAAAAAGTGCGCACAATAGAATGAACACCAGATAATATGAAGAGTGCACAGATCATAAGAAGAACATAGTAATATCTTCTATAGTCATATCCGGGTGGTAGGATGGGGAAACGAGCAGGGGGTCAGTGCCTCCTTCCAGTTGAATTTGGTAAATAAGAGAGTTGGTGCTTCCATAAATGTAATCTTTATATTATAAGAGAGCATTATGTGGTTTTCTCCTGTTTGGGTTTCCACGTAAAAATTTTGTGTTCTTTGTATTGTGCATATGTAGATGAATGTTATTGTTTATGTGGATGTATAATTTAAGTTCCATATTAATAAGATAAGAAGTTAAAAATTTCTCATAACTGGGCTAATACTGATTCACCCCCCTTCTCAGTATTAATAAGATTCCAACAATTGGAATTAGAGAGGGTGTCTTCAGTAACAACTTGACATATGGAATAGAGATCTGTGTGAAGATATGGGAAAGTAGGAAGGACTCTCCACTAACTAAGCACCAAGACTTGTTGGTACCAACTACACCTTCTGGAGGATCAGGGTGGAAGTGTATCTAAAATCCCTCGGAACAGATGTCTTACAGTTTAGTGTGGATGGTTATAACATTCCAGCAACAACACCAGTTGATCCAGTTGAGAAAAGATAGTATGAATGCAATGCAAGAGCCAGGAATGCACTGCTATTTCGATTAACATACACTAAATTAACTTAATTCATGCATTGCGCATCATCTAATGATGTATGGGATAAAATCATGAATGTCTATGAAGGTGACGAGAAAGCAAAGAAGGCGAAGTTGCAGAATTACTATGGATTATATGAGTCCTTGAAGATGAAAGATGAAGAAAATATAGCCTCATATTTTCTTCAAGTTGATGAGTTAGCTAATGCCATCAAAAGTCCTAAAGTTACACTAGAAAAAGAAGCAGTAGTGCATTAAGATACTAACAACTCTTCCTCCAATATCTGACTCAAAGCTATATGTGTTAGAATATTGAGCCAATCTTGCAGATCTGACAAAGGATGAGCTACAAGGAATTCGAACCGCGTATGTGATTACAACTGAAAGGAAAAATCTTGTCATAAAGGAAGTTGCTTTTAAAGCCACCAGGAACGTAAAACACAACCATGACAAAGGCTCTTGTGATGAATCAGATGAGAAAGAATAAAACTTTATAAGAAATTTGAAAAGAGGAAGCAGTAAGTACAAGGGAGAATTACCTTTCAAATGTTTTAGATGTGGAAGAGTAGAGCACTTTTCTTCATAGTTTCCATATAAGGAAGATGGAGATAGTGACACTGAGGAAGAGGCTAGTTGCAATGAATGAAGGTTGGCACACACCTAGGACAGATCTAAGAACATGAAGAAAGTTCAAAAACAAAGGAATACTCTATACACTTAGGAAGACAACAATTTATTTGAAGAGAATGATTGTGACGATAAGCCAAAAGAGGTATTGTTAATGTCCTTTTTGGAATATGAAAGCACTGAAGAGAAGAAAAATATTTGTCCCTCTATCAAGAAAAATACATCAAAGTCAACAAGGAGCACTTAATAAGTATTTCTTCAATGGATCCTTCAATACACCTCCAAATATTTTCATAGAAATTAAATCTGACAGTCAATCCGAAGAAGAAGAAGCTACAGAGGTCAATTGGGAAGGTGAATTGGTCAACACCTTGGATGATTTAAAGAAGACAAGAAGAAAGAACAAACTCTTGTAGGACCAATTGTCAAAGTCTGAAGAGCAAGTCAGGAAATCCAAGGTGTTTCAAGAATCGCTTGAAAAACAGGTCAGTGAAAAGGTAATGAATTGTGAGAAACAACTGAATTGCGCAGTAGACAAGATCGAAATGCTTGAAGAAGATAAATCAATATTGACGACATATTTGGAGAGTGGGTGCAGAAATAAATTACTAACAAGTGAGCTTGAACAGGAGGATAGAGAGATCTTTGGTTTAGAAGAAAAATTAATTGAGATAAAAGCGAAGATATAGGTTCAAGATCATATCATGAGAGATACCTCAAACTGTTCACATTTAGGAATTGAAAAGCCTTGTTTTGAAGATGAAGTGAAACACAAATTCAAATATAGAACAAAAATCCTGAATAAGATTCTGGATGATCAGAGATCACCAGCAGAAAAGATAGGACTCGGCTATGATAGAAAAACTAAGAATTTCTACGACAACAAGAACAATCCAAATCAAGTGAAGTCATTCATGTGTGATAGTTACTTCAACTCTTCTAGTTGCACTATTAGAAGAAGGATTAATACAATGCAGGATTAATACAATGTATTGTGCAAGGTGTAATCACATTGGTCATATTGCAAAGCATTGTCAAACTGTAATATGTTTTGTATGTGATGGCTTTGGACACAAGGCTATGTATTTTCGAAGAACATTGAATTTTATAGATAGAAATATTCTACACAATAGCTATCGCAATACAAGGACCAAAAGGGAAGAGAGTCAGGTGCAAAATCAAAGTAAAAGTGTGCACATGAAGATATGGGTAAGGAAAAATCCTCAAGCATGCGTAGAAGAAGCAAATAACCCAAGTACATCTCAAGCAATAAGTAATTGCTACCCATATTGCTAATCTCTAAGAGATTAAGTAAGATCCTTTAATTCAACATGATATTAAATAGGAATTCAAGGAGTGCGTTAGTGAAGTATTGCAGTTAGAAAATATTTGAATTTGTTTGTTTCATTAACGCTATGTTGCAAAAGATATGCGCATATATTCAACTATTTGTTGTGATGTGTTGGATTGTCATATAAAACAAGTCATACATAGAAAGAAGAATCCAAATGAGTATTGTTGATGAACAAACACAATTCCATGCACATACATAAATGAAGTTTGTATTATATTCAAAATTTGTCTTTACAAAATTACATGAGTCCTTTGTCGTAGAAAAGAGAGTTGAAGTACAAAAGAGGTAGCATGCCAAGGCCTAAAGACAATCGAAGTATAAAAATGATGACGAGAGCCGTATTAAGAAAAAATGGGAGTTACAAAGCACATTCACAGCTGCAGCTCAAGGTCCATTTCCATGTTATGATCATTAGGATGTTGTGAAAGTTGAAGTTCTAAATCCATCAGAACTGGCTCATTGAAATTAGAGGATGGTTGTAGAGGATAAAGATATAGAATTGAGGATGATGCATTTCCAGTGGATTGCTCGTCCAGAATCAAGTTTTGCATGTCAACGGTCCATTGTTTCTATTTCCCTAGAAAGTCAACTATCCTGCTCATACTGGATAATCCCTCAATAGTGTTGTGATTAACCTACGATTGCGCATACCGGTGGTTAAAGTCATACTCTTTCAATTGGGCTCTCCAAAACCCCATGTCCACTCTCAGTCATGTGAACTCAGTTTGTTGTGACTGCACTTCCAAGCAAAGACTCTCGAATGAGTCATTGAATCTTTGGAAGAAGGAAGACATGATTGAAACATAGAGGAAGCAATATGCAGAATAAGCTAGATAGTGAAGGAGCAAGAATGATGAACCAGATAATTAGCAGCTCTCTCTCTTATAGAAATGGAAGATAGTTCTCCACGCGCATGAAAACAAATTGAAGATACGTTGAGGATTAATGGCATTCATGTCTGCATAACTCGAAATAGGTTATGGATATGTCAAAATTTATTGCATGAGTTAATGAAATTGGGAAAGAGGACAAAAAGTAGTAATCCAATTCATTGTTTCATGTGAACAGAATGATGTTGCCCAAAAGGATTGAGTACAAAAGTATCACATCAAAGTTTCCACACGAGTTGTGAGCTACATCACCTTGTTTCCATGTTAGTTGACAAATGGAAAAGTGTGCAAAGAATCTTTGGTTGACGTGGCAAGATATGCGAAGTCAGAAAGTGTAGTAAATATTGGTTACAATGTGGTAAATGCGATAAAAGGAACATTTGAATGATGGAAGTAATCGACATGGAATACAGTGCAAATTGGAAGCAAATAGAACTCTGCAGTGTGTAATGAATACGATAGGAAGATGGCACGAAAGATTGCACAAGAAATGAAGAAGTGTGATTTATTGATGAGTATGACAGGAACAAAAGATCAAGATAGTAGGAAGTTAGCAACTATATAGAGGGAGCATATCTGATCTAGCCACAGATAAATCATTGATTGTACAAATTGCAATACAACTAAACTTTGCGCAACAACCCCAGTATAAGAAAATATATGAAATCATAAATACAGGGGAGTAACTGAATCAAGCAGATGTACGGAGGCCAGCACAAAACAAAAGAAAGGAGAACATGAAATGGTGCATTGAAATGGAATCTCTTTTCCATTAATGTCAAAGGGGGAGAAAGATCATGAAGCTTGTTATCAACATAGATATGAGAAGAAACTAAGAAATATCATGAAACATGTGATAATCATAGAGATTGAAAAGAGAAGAGAAGTACTAATCCATGTAGTGAAGAAGAACAAATGAGAGAGATCAAGAAGCATGCATCAGTCGAAGGAATCCACGCAAAAATGAAATACAACAGAAGAACATTAGCAATGGGATGCATATATGAGAAAAGGCTCAAACTGGCAAGAATGTAAGGGGAGTACACACAGGGGGACTATTGAAACCATAAGAGATAAAGTCCACAACTTCATGAGATGTTGACATCAATGCCAAAGGGGGCGATTTTTTAACTTTGATTTTCATTGATGTCAACTAATGTCAAAGAGAATTCAATATCCTTGTGCTAGCTTGAAAAAGTATATGGAATCCACTTTGAAGAATTATATGGTGTCAGTTTGAATAAGTACATCCATATTACAAAAGTATATCCAGAACTACATCTAGTACATCCTGTTTGAAGAAGCACATAAGGTACATGTGCAAGTCCTAAGTCAACCTAGTCATGTTACTTCAAGGAAATTCCAAAAGAGTTGGTTGGACAAGGTTTAAAAGTGTGCAAGAGGTTTCAAAAGAAGAAGCAGTTGAACAATTTTGCAAGTCGCAGAAAGTGCGCAAGACATGCCAATTGGAACAAGTATTCAAGATCTTAAATCACACAGGAGTACCAAAAGAAAGTGGCAGTTGGAGAAGTTCGATTTCAGGCACCTAAGAATCGACTGTGAAAAAAATGCTTCGTTTACTCTGGTTTGCACCCTTCGTAAGCCACCCAAATTGTTGTTGTGTGTTCTACAAAACGATTTCTAGCTCAACGATTTAGATTGGAGCGACACGTGAGATCTATGGTGGAGGTAGGTTCTGCTGAAAAAATAAGCATGGGATATAACACCACGAAGTGACCGTTGGAGTACGGTTAAACAATGGAAAAGATCAATGGTTGTTGATCAGGTAGTGAAAAGATCGATGAACCACATCCATTTCGCATCACCAACATGCGCGCTAGGATAGAGTGGTGTGTGGTTGTGAAATCCTAAACCACTCTCCACGTGTCGACACCATATTATTTTGCAATTAGGGAGAGCGATAAGGGAAACTGCCTTTGGCCATTGCGAAATCGATTTCACACTTCATCCCTTAGAGCTACCGACACATATGGATATGATGTGGTTGGTACACATCACACCCTCTTCCCACACAGCTCCTCCACGTCAAACCTCCTGTCCAGGTGGATCCTCCATGTCATCTTGCCACTTGGCATGGGTGGGGCCCAACAAAAATTTTCCCAAATTTTGAAATTTCGGGTTTCATGCAAGGCTTTCATTGGTCCATAATGAGGAAAGTCCAAAATTGATTTTTAGGCTTACTCCATGCCTCGTTGACTGCCATTCAATAGAACTTAACCCTACACAGTCATTTCTAATCCTTTGCATGTAGATCATGATTTCCAGCCCATATAGCTCCAGCATTGCAACCAGAAGCTCTAATACCACTCTGTAATGTCCCCCTCACCCAATCCGACCATCGGGAGGGGACGTTGGCAAAACCTGGGCTCTAATAATTTGCCCCAATGCATAATACAATTTTCTAATAAAATGGAATGTGTGCAGAATTGTAATAAACATGCACAACGGAAATATAAAATCTAACTACACACATCTAGCATGCAATTACCAGCATAAAAATTACAAGCATCAAACAAAATAGTTCAGATTCAAATACATGAGAGTACTTATCTTTAAGAAATGTAGATCCAAGCAACTGGCTGTCTAAGAACGATTTTCCACCCAACCATAGGCACTAAGTCTAGCATATACTCTTTATGCTATTGACGACGCCCCCAAGCTGGGCTATGAGGCCACCAGGGAGAAGGAAACACCTACAGGATTTTATCTCTCAACCCATAACCTATTCTTCTTTTTGTGCTTAGTCAAATGCTCATACAGAGCTCTACAGGGGTCTCACTCAGCCCTCACAGACTTGGCTTCCACAATACCTGTCCCACACAACACCCTTCTAGCTCAGGCATCCCCTTCACCGATCCACGGTTCTCTTGGGAAATCCATCTTGTTCGGTGCTTCTAGTGTGTGAATAGAAGAATTCCAATCTGATATGGCTACTATAAAACTACCTGTAGCCTTGATTTGTGACTTCACAAGCACCTACAAGTAGCAGAACTCCATGGGTAAGGTTCCTAGCTTCCCAACCTCTCTGCTCACCTACAACCAACTGTTTTTCCCTTCCCAAAAATACAACTCTGTCCTCTAATTCGAATTTCTAGTTTTAACACACTGTCCCTTAATTGACATTAAAATCAATGGAATAACTCTACGTAGTGCAGCAACTTGCATTAGAGAATGAGAATGGAATAATGATCAAAAGAGTGTTGACTCTAAGGATATGAATTAAGGGTGAAAAGACAACTGACATGGCTTCTGACCATAGAAGAATTAGGACTGTTGACAGCTGACATAACTATCACAACCCCCATGTTCAATGACTACATGAAGTGACCTTTTCCACCAACCTCACATGTGCAATAAATGATTGGAAAATGGTCAAAAAGGAGATAATTGGCTTATTCTCATCACATGACAGAATTTAGGGTGATTTCTAGGGTCGACACATGGCAACATAGGATTGGGTTTCCCATAAGCCCCCTTCCTCTTCCCCTCTGGTGGAATCATAGCCCCTTTGGTGCTCTTTACACAACCATTATTGGACAATTCTATTAATTTTCAGCATAATATTTACATACATTTCGAATTAGGCATAAAAGCCAACCAAACAGTCCAAATAAAAATATAACATCATACATGCCTATCCATTCACTAGTCAGGCCTTGGCCTTGAACTCCACACTAGGAATTCACACTAGCATATCTACATCATTTACATAATATTGGATAAATACATTCCAAATCAAAACTAAGAGTATTACATATAACCATTTTCTTGCAATTGTAAAGTTACAAACACTATAAAACTTGAGTTATTATCGAATATGATATTATTCTAGTTTCATTCTTATATTATTAATTTTTTAATAATTAAAATTTCATTCTTATTTTAATAATTAAATTTAATAATAACATTTTATCAATATTTAAACATTTAAAATTATAAATATCTTTAGTAAACTTTATCATATTAACACTTTAATAGCACTATATTGAATATTCATTGAAATTAATACAAATTTATAAAATACAATTATTCTTCTACAACTTCTAAATTATTAAATTACTAGTATATTAAGTAATTTTGAGCTAACTAATTCCTAACCTAAACTCCTAACTAACTTTTGGTTACGTTAAGCATCCATCAACTAAAGAAAATCTACAAAACTTAGAAGGGCATATCAATATGATGACATCATTTATAAAATAAGCATATATATATATATATATATATATATTTCATGAAAGAGTTATATATTATATGTAAAATAATATGAGTATTTATATATTTTTCATGTATACATATACAAGCACATAAATGAGTTTGACTGATTTGAGGCCTTTTGGATTATTCATATGGATGTAGCAACTCAATTCCTCTTAGAGGTTGTGAATTACATTGAAAAAAATACATATAAATGGTCTTTCGACTATGCAACAAAACCTAAGTTAATCTATTATTTTTATCTTTAAACATATTGTAATTTTTCATTATTAAAAATTCATTTTTAATTGTAAAATGGATTTAGTGCACTCAAAAATCTTTATTACATTCAAATTATACAATTTAATAACTTATATATACAATTCCAACAACTCTTTTCAAATTTTAGAAAAATATAACCAAAAATGAAATTTGAAAAATATAACCAAAAATTAAACATTACTTTATTACTTTATTATAGATATAAGGAGATACTGTTCACTATACACAAATGACCAATTGGAGGATTTATATGAAAACATCTTTTAAGATGAACTGAGGACATAGTCTTGATCGGTTGGTCATCGTGCATCGAAGTCATACATGCCCCCAAATTGAAGCATCTAGCCACTGATAGATTCTCACACAGAAACCACAAGTGTTATGCTTATGCTCTTCAAGTTTGAAGTAAATGTTTGGTTTTGTCATAGTTTATAAAGATATCAATTAATAAAAAGAATAAGTTGGACATGAATATAAAAATACTAAAATAAATCCAAAATTAAGATGAATCCAGAATGGTTACGTAAACAAACTTCTAAAAATATAAACGGACTGTGAATTCAAAAAACTTCACAACTATACATACTGAACACACAGCGTACTTTACCGAGTATATATATTGAGCACACAGCGTGTTAGTGTCCCCAGTATGCCTTGGATTCCTTTCAAACTAGAGTTTCTAGCCTACGCATGGAGAGAGATGCATCTGTTGTTCTTCATGTGGCTCCTTACTGTGTTTCCATATCCCTGTATCTTAAATTCTCACTCTCATACAATTCGGCCTTTTAAAAATTGCAATCTGCAGAGTTGTGGTCCAGCTCCTTTACACTGCTGCCAAGTGTCTCTGTTCTTCATCGTTGGCAGTCCAGCTCATTTACGCAATTGCCAAGTGTCTCTGCTGTTCATAGTTTGGTCCATTGGATCCTCCTTTGCGCAGCCCAAGATCCCTGTAAACTAAAAAACAACAGTTCTGAAGGGTATGTGAGTAACAAGTGTCTCTGAGATGCAGTGGACACTATGTGCAGTTTCCCCAAGACACCCAGTCACTTTCAAAATGGTGCGGTTTGGCACGTGAGTTGCTCTCCTTTCCTTTTCCATACGCAGGTTGGCGGCCATCTTCATGCTGACTTATCCCGTATTTGATGAGATGACTTAGACACTTGGTTATATAGATGGCTAGAAAACAATATGTAGTAAAAGGTTGAATAGGAAATGAGTTTGGATAGGAGTTTATTTCCTTAAAAATGGACAGCTTCTCTTTTTATTGGATCTTGGGAATAGGAAATGAGTTTGGATAGGAGTTTATTTCCTTAAAAATGGACAGCTTCTCTTTTTATTGGATCTTGGAAACTTCGTGTCATGTCGTAGAGTTCAAAACGGGTGATTTTCTTATTCTTTTGGATTTTGAGATTTTCGTGTCATGTGGTAGAGTTCAAAAGGGATGGTTTTTCTTTTCCTTGGATTTTGGAAACTTGGTGTCATGTGATAGAGTTCCAAATGGATGGTTTTTCTTTTCCTTGGATTTTATGGAGCTTGGTGTCACGTGGTAGAGTTCAAAACGAATGATTTTGGTCTTATGTGGTAGAAATCAAATGGATGATTTTATTTTCCTTGGATTTTGTGAGATTGGTGTTATGTGGTAGAGTTCAAAATGGATGATTCTATGTTTTCTTGGATTTTGTGAGCTTGGTATTATGTCATAGAGTTTAAAAGGTTTTGTGAGCTTAGTGTCATGTGGCAGAGGTTCTTTTCCTTGGATTTTGTGAATCTGGTGTGATGTGGTAGAGGTTTAGCTTTTGAATTAAAAGCAATTTGTGTGAATTTTGTGTTATGTGATAGAGGTTTAATTTTTTAACTAAAGGGCACTTTTCATCTTCATTAGTTAGGTTGTACATTCCACTTTTTTCTTGAATTTTGTGAGTTTGGTATCATGTGGTAGAGGTTTAGGCCTTGAACTAAAGGAATATTTGCTTTTTCCCTAGTTATGTGATACTTTCTACATAATTGGATTTTTTTGGGTTTGGTGTTATGTGATAAAGGTTGAAGTTTTAAACGAGAGGATATTTTCCTTTTCCTTATATTTTGTGAATTTGATGTAATGTGGTAGAGGTTCGGGTTTTGAACTAAATGATAGCTTTCATTTTCCTTATTTATGTGATACATCCCACCTGCAATAGGTGTGAAGAAATATGGGATTAATATATGCAAGTATGACCATAGACATGAGATGAATGGTAATGGTAAATTAGTTGGTTTTGTGATAGGAGACTTGGTTTATAAAAGGTGATGGAAAATGACTCGGTTTTGGCATAGGCTATATTGTTTTGTTAGGGATTCACATATAAGACTTGGTTTTGAAATAGTCTATAGTTGCTTCATTAATGATTTGCATAGGAGACATGGTTTTGGCATGCGTTATAGACATTTTGCTAACACTTCATATCATGTTTGGGTTTGGGTTTATGACTAGGGAGTTGTGTGATAAAGATTGAGGTTTTACCTATGGTGATTTTTCAAACATATTAACCCTCTATCCCACATGCAATGATATAATGGTAATCAATTCCTTATATACAAAATTTGTTCAATATATTTTTAAGGTGTAGAGTGCAAACCTTGGGATATGGAACTTGGGTTGTGGACTTTAAGGCCAGTATTTTACTTAAAGATGCATAATTAATGGGTTTTAATCAATCTCTTAGAATTAGGATTAAGGAAATAGGTAATAAGTCCATGACAAAGTTATAGCATGTTAAGCATCAATGACACAATATTAACATGTAAACACTTTTTATAGGCAACGCACATCGGTAGGATTAAAATTATTTATAATGAAATGGAAGATAATACATGGCATCGTATAGTAACCATCAATGATATTGTATTAACATATATTTTTTTATTAAACAAGGAGAATCACTAGGATTTACATTTTTTACCATGAAAATGCATGGAGTCTTTGACATTTTTTTCAGTATGAAGTTGTATTGTTGATAAATCCTAGTCAACATGCTACACTAGTTTGACTATGTAGCCTCCATAAACACCATATGTGTTTTCCTAGAAATATATTTTCATTTCATTAACTTGAAATACTTATACCATCACATACATGCGCTCCATGGATGATACAGTGATTTTCACTTGGATCAGTCCCCCCCCCTTCGGAATCAATGTTCCCCATTGCGTCAAGTGCCTTCATCAGATAGCCAAAAATCTACTAAATTTGGATCCTAGTGGGCCACTTGTCTTCATGAAAAAGATGTCCTGCTTTGACAACTTATTGGTGGGTTCCTTCCATTTCTGTATCCATGATTCAATCAACCATATCCTACTTAATGAATTTAGAGTTGGGTTCTTTAGGGTCCAAGAGCTCATCTACCTATGACAGTGTCTATTAGAGGTGGAAAATATAGGTGAATGAGCTCCACATTGAATACTGAATGCAGATCGAGGATTGGGAGAACACTTAATTCAAAAGAATTCTTACTTACAACCTTGGTTATGGTGTGAGGTCCATATCAAAGTGATTGAAGCTTCCAATGGGGTCAAGTGAGGTTCTCTTTCTGCATATGAAACCATACCTTATCAGTGTATCACCAACTTGAAACTTGTGTGGAACCTGATGTTGGCCATGCCATTGTTTATACTTGGCATGTGATTTATGCAAGATTCCACGGACTTGTTGGTGGTTGTGCATGATCCTTTCGATGGATTTGGATTCATGGTCTACCTTAGTCTAACACTTTATTTCCTCATTCTCCATAAGGGAGAATCTATAGATTAGACCATTGGGTAAGGGAGCATCAAGCACCAAGTCAATGGAATAACTGATGTGGCAGTGCAGAGGAACCCTCGTAGGTGAATAAAACATATCTTTGTGCTCCTCTACCATCTTGTTGACCTGATTTTGTTGTATATAAATTTCTTGGGTCGGGGCTGTAGTGGTCATAGTGACTTTATGTTCACCTTTTGATCAAATTGTGAAGAAGATAAACTTTGTGTTATGAAATATTACTTTGTGGCACTATTTTGTCAAGATCAATGAAGTCCCAGTAGTTAGAAGTACCTTTGGTACCCTATAGAGATAAAATTCCATAGTAACAATGACATTGTAGGGCCGAGGCTCATAAACAGTGTGATGTTTCCATATTTATGGTTGTATTAAAAGAACATCACAAAATTTGAGTGCAACAACATCACACGGTACCTCATCTCTGAAGGGATTGATGTCATAGCATAGGAAACACTACTACCTGACGCGAATGTATCTTTGCCTGATCAACCATATGATGGTGTACAGATGGGGATGTGGCATTATTGACAAATTCATTCTTTTGATGAGTCAAGTTCTTTTGACTCTTGCTGTCAACATTGAAATGCATTGGACCCCTCTTTAGACACATTAGTGAATGGAAGAGACACCTGTCCTCCTCAGGATCCTCTAGTTCTTTTGGTTGGATTGTTGTGGAAGCGGTGGTAGAAGTGGGTTCTGCTTCGATGCCATGTTTCCCTTTATTCTACTCTAAATCATAGTCTGAGATGGGTTATGAATATTTTTCTTTGAGATCAGCCACCAATGATAGTTTCAAGTGACATTCATCGATGTTGTGTGAGGGGATTTTGTGCAATTCACACCACTTTCTGGAGTCCTAATTATGTGACTTCCCGATACCCTTCTTAGTTGGTGGCTTGGACTGATTTTCTTGATATTAAATATTTGTTCCTTGTTCTTTTTTTTGTGATTTAGGTTTTCCTTTTCCATTCTTCTATTGTGTCATATTTGCAAATCCAAACTCCCGCTTAATTCATTGCTTGGATTTCTACTCGATTTTGACTGCGTACCGATAAGAAGTTCCCAGTTAGGATATGTCTAATAAATCCATCTATGTTTGAATGTGCCTATGTAGAACACAGTGGTACTTCAAAACCAAGTGTCCCTCGAACTCTTTGATACCCAGCTTCAAGTGCAAGGTATGAAATATGTTGGTTAACTTTAGTACCGTCTGGTCTCTCTCCTGCCATAGAGTCTCCCATATCGTGTATTGGTCATCATAGTTTTTGATAGGGTAGACCTCTTCCTTGAAGGAATGAACAAAGGATTCCCAAATGGTTTTTATCCAAAATGGTGTAGATTCATCTTCGGTGTAACTCTCCCAGTATCCTTCCCACCAATATTTTACATGAGGAAGGACTTTAAGGAGCATGAAGGTGATACTTTTTCCATTGGAAAACTTTTAGACAGAATAATAACCTTCGAGAAGATTCAACCAATTTTCTAGAGCATCTACATCTATTTTTCCTTCAAATAAGCGGATATTGAAATTGAATGTAACTTGAACAATGTCATACCTCCAAAATGGTTGTTTGATGAATATGCCTTAGCTACCATCAATCATTGTTGACGAATATGAGAGAAGTAGTCAATAATATCGTTCCCCTGTTGTGCAAGGGATTCCTTGATCCAGATGGATATAGGTGGCCACCCACCTATTCCACTGGCTCAAAACAATTTTCCATTTGGCAGTTTTCTAGTAATATTTCGACAGTTTTTCGAGTCGTAAACTTCCGGGGCCGTTTCGAGTCCCCAAACAATGTTTTTTGGCAATTCTGGGGGGGAGAATGGTTGCTAATGGAATAAAATTGGTTCGAGTTGAAATTTGCAAATCTTGAATAGACCTTTCTAACAGGCTATCAAGTGCCCCAAACAGAGATCGTATGCAAAAGTTATGACCCCGAGAAGTTGACTATTCAACTAACCACCTTGGGGCCGCAAACTTTATGATGGTTCATCTTCTAGGGTTAGGTTTTTGGATGTTTGGGATTCTTTCCCTCATTCTTATGATAAATAGGCCCTTTCGGCCTCTCTTTGTATTCATCTTGTCACAAATGAGCTTAGCCACCACATCTCTTCTTAGAGATATAGATACCACCATTCTAGATGCTTTTATTTTACAGTTTGTTCTGTTTCATTCATTTAATAGAATCTGAGTTTACTGTATCGCTATGTTTCTTTCCATATATCTGTGTATGTGAATATATTTATGCTCTTTCATTTCTTTCTCACATAAATCCGGACTAGTGGTATCAGAGCGTTCTGCTCTTGTGGTTTCTCAGTGCATGTCCCCGACGAGATATGAATATCCAGAGTTCGGTCTCGAACTAGTTGAGCTTGGAGAAAACCCGTCTCATCGATCCAAGCATACTCACATGGCGGGGTAAGAAAAGAGAGATGACGAAGTAGGAGATCCTATTAAGCTATTACTTGAGGAAGCCCTCACGCGATGGAACAAGATGATGGATAATTTTTCCCAAATCCTTCGAAAAATGATGGCGACAAGTGATGCACCTTCAACGAGTAGTCATTTCGAGGGTGGGACTCCATTCAAGGTACAAGTTAACTTTGAAATTCCCTTATTTGAAGGAAAAATAGATGTAGATGATTTGGAGAAATGGTTATATCTGTTAGAGGGTTACTTCTCTATTAAAAATTTTTCTGACTGTTAAAAGATTACATTCCCGCTCCTTAAGTCCCTTCCCCATGTCAAAGATTGGTGGGATGGGTACTGCGAGAGGAAAGCATGAGAAGAGTCTGAAATATTCAGGATAGACCCCACTTGGGAGGCTTTTGTCGATGCTGTCAAGGAGGAGTTATACCCATTCGAAAAATATGATGACCAGTACACCAGGTGGACAACTTTGCGCCAGGAGAGAGACTAGACAGTGCCAAAGTTTACCAACATGTTCCATACTCTACGCTCCAAACTGGGTATTAGAGACTCTGAATGACACTTGGTTCTAAATTACCATAGTGGCCTGCACATGTACATTGAGACAGAGATGGATTTCCTAGACATATCCTCACTAGGGTCAGCTTATCGATATGCCATCAAGATTGAGTAGAAGTTTAAGAAAACTAATAAGTGGGATTTTGGGTCTGCAAATCAACAACAGAAGCTTGGAAAAGGTGGACCTCATTCACAAGGTAAAGGACAGAGCAAGGACAGCCAAAATCCCCAACAACAAGCCCAAGCCGCATGTGAAGAAGGGTAATGGGAAATCGAAGGACACTGGAAAGTGGTGGGAATTCCACAAGATCCCCTAGCACAACACTGATGAATGCCGCTCAAAACAATCCTTGTTGGCTGAGATGAAATCCTCGGATCCAGACTCCAACTCATACTCTGGTGCAGAGAAAGAAATGGGAAAGCAGATCATTGACGCGAAACCGAGTCCCACCATTGCAACTGCAAAGATAGAACCAGAATACTTAGAGGATCCAAAGGAAGGGGAGTGTGTCTTCCATTCTGAACTATGGGTGTAGGGGACTCCACTACATTTCATTGTTGGTAGTGGTAGCCAGAAGAACCTCATCTCAGTCGAGGTCGTAAAAAGATTGAAGCTTCCGACAGTTCCACATCCCGAACCATACAATATCGGTTAGCTGAGCCAGGGACAAGACATTCACATCAGTCAATAGTGCCACCTCTCTTATGGAATCAAGCCCTGAAAAGATGAGGTAATGTGTGGTGTTTCTTTGCTTGAAGTTTGTGATGTTCTTTTAGGACAACCATATATGCGAAAATTTCATGTTGTGTATGAGTCTAGACCTCGTAGTGTCATTATTACTTAGGGAACTAAACTCTACAGGATACCAGAGACACTTCCCACTACTACAATGTCCCTCGTCACAAATAAACAGTGCGAGAAGGTAATCTCCCAGAAAGCGAAGTTTGTCCTCTTCATGGTTCGTTTTGAAGGAGAACGAAAGATTGCAGCAACATCCACAACCTCCACATAGATCCCCTATGCATATCAGAGACATGTGGACAAGATCATGGAAGCATATAAAGACATCTTCAACACACCTGTCAGGGATCCAGTACATTTCAAGGTCAAGCATCCCATTGATTTGATACCTGGAGCACCTTTACCTAATGGGCTAGTATACAGGGGTTCCCTCATGGAAAATGAAGAAATCAAATGCCAGTTTCAATATTTAATCCAAAAGGGTCACATTCAACCCAACTCCTCACCTTATGGGAGCCCAATTGTGTTGGTACAGAAGAAAGATCGGACATGGAGACTTTGGATTGACTACTGAGCTCTAAACAACATCACAGTCCGGAATCAGTATCCCATTCCCCGGATCAATGACCTTCTTGACCAGCTCAAGGGTACCAAATATTTCAGCAAGATCGATCTGAAGTCTAGATATCATCAAGTGCCAATTGAGTAGACCAATGTCTGGAATACTTCCTTCAAATATGGGAAGGCCTTTTTGATTGGTTGGTCATACCTTTCGGATTGACTAATGCTCCAACAAAATTCATGAGGATGATGGACGATATCCTACAGCCATTCACGAATTATTTTGTGGTCGTATATCTAGATGACATCCTCATCTACAATAGAACATGGGAGGAACATTTGCAGTATAGCCACCAGGTCCTCAGCACCCAACAACAGTACAATTTATACACCAATATAGAGAAGTGCTCATTTGGAATGGATAGGGTTCAGTATCTCGGATACATCATGGACAAACATTGTTTTCATGTGGATCCAGTCAAGATCCAAGGCATTCACAGGCCAACCCTGACAACTCTCACAGAGCTTCGCAACTTACTAGGCCTTACCAACTTCTATTGCAGATTTGTGTTGGGATTCTTTAATATTGCTTGGTCCCTTAGCCATGTGACAAAAGGGGGATCTAAGGAGAACTTCATTTGATCCAAGCCACAATAACAAGCATTTGAGGGGCTGAAGCAACGCTTATGTTCAATGTCCATCCTTTCCTTACCAAATCTGCAACAACCCTTTGAGATTGAGACAAATGCTTTGGACAATGATGTTGGTGCAGTCCTCACTCAACATGGCCATCTAGTGGCATATCATAGTGAGACACTTTCAGATGCATCCCGTAAGTACCCCACCTATGACAAGGAAATGTATTCCATTGTCCAAGCCTGCCGCCAGTGGAAGCATTACATCATAGGAAAAGAAATGGCCATCCACATTGATCACAAGCCCCTACAATTCATGCAAACCCAAGGAAAGGTACAGAATGACCGCCACCAAAAGTGATCCACTTACTTGCATCAATTCCACTTGAACATTAAATATAAAAAGGGCAGCACCAATCTAGTCATTGATTTCCTCAGTCAATCTCCAGTAGCAGCACTGACCATAGCACTCAACTCTTATCGCCACGAGGCCTCCATCTAGACTCAACTATATAGAAGTGATCCTGATTTTTATCCCATCTATCAATCCCTATGTGCAGGCCCACCCGTGGCATACTTTCATCTCCAAGAAGGATTTCTATGCCACCTGGGCCATCTCTGTGTTCCTTCAAGCGAGCGTGCGAAGATGATTTGGGAAGCGCATTACTTCAATTTTGTTTTCTGCAATATAATTATAGTGTATAAGTTTTTTTACAATAATATTTATTGCATAATGAAATAGGGAGCATATTTTTACAACTAAATTCCACATTTTATTATATGTGTTGGTGAGAGGGACGACCCATAAGACATTTTTCATTAGAAGGCCCATGTTTTCTTGATTTTCCCTTAAATAAATATCAAGAGAAATCTGTTGGTTTTGTTTTTGTTCCACCTTATTTGAAAACAAAAGATATGGGAATAACATGGTTATCTCTAGATAAGAAAGGTAGTTTTGATAGCCCTTTTCATAATTTTGGCACAAAGTCTCATGAGATGGAAAAACTCATCACAATTCTACCTTTTGAATAGGGTATTGATTTCAGTAAACGGATTTCTATGGTGGTAAATAGTTTGTATATTGTTTTTAGGTAGGTCCAAAGAATGGCCTAAAATTCTAAGAAATCAAACTAAAAGAAGGTCTCTAGATAGAGCATGGAGAAATGATTAAACTCTTTAAATTGATCTCTAGAAGTTGTTATGCTGAAGGTTAGAAGAAATAGACAGATGTTCAACCCACCCTGTACATATATAGTTACACTTAATAGTAGGTATAGCCCTGTTGTATTTTTGTAAATGTAGAGAAATAGATTTTTTCATAATAAGTCACTTATAGATAAGGGAGTTGGTAGCATACATGCATAGGATAAAATATTGAGTAGATAATCAGGATCCAATCTTTTTTAACTATCTCAAAGAGACTTCCAATTGCTTCTTGTACAACTCTATTTAGCATTACACAATTTTAGGGTTAACATTGAATGCATAAAATCATGACAAAACTAGTTGCACATCTTGATTTTATGAATGAGTTGATTACCCTTATGGTCTAGTGTAGTTTATATACCTTAATTTACCTAATGCCTTGGAACTTGTTATTCATTGAAGATTCATAATGTTAAATTTGTTTTTTTTTCACACTCATAGAGTTTGATAGAGAGGGATTTTCTCTTTACTTGGAATTCACATTTCAATTCATACCTTTGCAATCAATAAGAAATATTGTAATCATCAAGACAATGCATTTGTTGCATGACATATAGTCATGCATCATTATGTAAAATCTTATAACTATCTCTAAAATGCCCCATAAAGTCTATTAAATTATTTTGAAACCTCCCAATCTAGACCGTCCTCATATATATGTGTACCTCTAATATGTGCATATTAGACATCAATGCATATATACACACACGAGAAAGAAAGAATGCAACTACAAAGGAGATAGTTGCAACTCTACATGGTGTACACTCTATAATTCATTATACATATATCCATGTATTGGTTGTATATGTTGTTAAATCTATAGTTCATTCTGAAAATGAGGGAAATCAAGGGAAACCCATTATGAATCGCTCTTAGGTAACCCCTCAAATGCCTACCATGATCAATCAAAGAAGAATCTATTAAGGATAACTTTCCTCTTGTTAAAGAGAATGGGGAAGTAAGCACTCAAGTGGAATTCTTTCCACACCCACAATATCTAAGGTTGGATTTCCTTCCCAAAGAGAAAAATACATGCCTTCCTTAATTTTGATATACCCATAATGAATTTTTAATTATAACTATTATTATAAACAAACATATAGAAGGTCAAGATACGACCTATAGGCAGGGGATGGTCAGGTAGTTTATAACTGATTTTATTAGATGAGGTTATACTGTTTGCAAATCTGCATGTTGTACACTCTATATTTCACTATACATATGTCTATGTGTTGGTTGAGCTAGTGTTGATGTTTTGGACCATTATGATTCTTAGTTCATCTTAAGGACAATCATTGAAATTATGTGAGCTTCCATCTTTGCTTATTAATATAGATTCAACATGATTTGGACTACATCACCGTTGATGAGAGAACATAGAATTTAATATTTTGCTAGTTGTAGGTACTAATATTATTATTTCCATGTTGTTAGATTAAAGGAAGCCGTACTAATTTATACTCCATCCCAAATTAAATTGGAAAGATGTTTGGCAATATCAATGGCCTATCTTAATCTTTGTTTTTATTAGTGATCTACCTTTGTTGTCACCTCGATGTTGACAATATAAATGTGGTGTTATGTCTTGTTTGACTGTTTTTCTTTTACATGGTATGGATGCCAGCTTCATGTTACTTGATCATTACTTGGATGGTTTGGCTTGATGCTCCAATGTAAGGTTTATCATAGGAATACGATATCTCTTACACACCCTTACGGTGTTTACATTTGGTCATTGTGGAAGTTTTAATCTAGTCATTATATTTGTTTGATTGCATGTGTGACCCATTGACAATATTCTTCAGTCATTTTGTTTCATCTATGATAAATATTGTCTGTGTTTCATTTGTTTATCCTTAGTGGCATGCTACCATCTGATATGTTGCACATGTGCCACTGGCTTGGTATCTATATTGCACCCCTTCAAGTCACTAAACTTTAAAGCAATTTTGACATGTACTGGATGTATTAAATGTGTATGTTATAACTTATAACTTATAAGGAACACTAATGTGTCCTTTGACTAGTTATGTGTTGAATAACTAGTGGTGACATATCATCCAATCGACATCTACATGGAATCAACATTTATGAATTTAATGTGAATAGTGTAGTGTAGAAGCAAATTTTATTCCTTGTAATCTATTACAATTCTGCCACACCCACCTCATTGAGATTTAGAAGCTCCTTCAAAAATCAACTTCCAAATTCCTAGTGTAGGAGTTTTCCATCGTAGTTTGTGTGCTTGTTATGATATTAGATCATGTCCATCTAAGTGGAGGTAATACAATGTTTAATTGTAATCATGGTTTTTGGTTTATCTCAATATTATAATTTGATGTTTTAGGGTTCCAATAGTTATGCCTCTATATGATATTTTGAATGAATATTAAATTGGAAGTAGTCACATGACCATAGTTGTAAATACTAAGGGAAAATAGAAGCCTCGATGTGATAGTAATGAAGAAAAACCTCAAGAAAATATCGAAAAAGAAATGAAAAAAGCCAATTTCAATTCTACGTTTGTGCTAAATCAGGTTGAGACTATTGTGTATGTTGATAACCATCAACTTGGTCATGCATGCTACCTACCAAAGTTAATTTGTAAAATAAGAGATAGAATAAAAAAGGGTACAAAAGTTAATTTTGAGAATCAATAGGTGGTAAAAAAAAAACAACAAAAACGAAAATAAAACAATAGCAATAATTGTAAAACCCATCCAGAACAATTTCAATCTAGGAACTAAAATCCCAACCAATTTTCAATAGAAGATTTGATAGCATATGCTATACCATAAATGGAAGAATAAATACCAACGATATCTATTATTAACAACACCTCAATGCTCAAAATCCTTAGTGTATAAGTCTAAAAATTTCCAATGAAAGTATGGATGCCAACTTAGGTCATATCCAAGGGAGTATGGATGCTGCTCTTGGACCAAATGGCATCTTTTAGATGAATTGCAATGGAATTACAAATGATGAAATCTGGGTGTTAATATTGCTCCACTCCCCAATTCTTAAAGGGTACTATCTCAATGGAATAGAACCTGTCTTATAGGAAGGAGGTTGGTGGTTTGATTCCTCCACGCCCTAACATAAATTAGTAAATGATATTGCAATAAAAAAATAGTGAATAAAAATGATTAAATATACTACCAATTGATGGCAATTAATGATTAAAATGACTTAATATAGTATCGATCGACAAAAATCAGTGAATAAAAATGACTAAATATACTACTAGTTGACGACAGTTAATGATTAAAATGACTAAATATACTACTTGTTGATGGAGATCAATGACTACGACTACTAAATAAATGACCAGTTAAGAACAATCAATGACTAATAAAACTACTAAATATACTAGGAATTAGAACAACCAATAAATGACTAATTTTTTTAAGTCATAAATTTAGTTGTGTTAACATTGATTGGCAATAAACTACTAATAGTTGTGTGACCAAAAGTACTCATTTATATGCAAATTTAGAATTTGTTTTAATCATAAATTTTTGTTTTTCTACTAGTGTCTGGTTGATAGGTTTCGTGACTACCGTATTTGGGAAAGGGTCGATTGATCCTTCCTCTAGATGATACATTTCAAGAATAACATAATTCAAGAAGGTTTAAATGATCCTTCCTATATCATATAGGTTCCTTGGATACCGTATTTGAGGATAGGTCAGTCGATACTTCCTCCAGATGATTCTTGAACCCAAGTCCACATTTGAGGAAAGATCGGTCAATCCTTCCTCTAGATTATGAATGAATGCTCCAAATTTGAGGAATGATCATCTTATCCTTCCTCTACATGATGCCTTTCTTGAGTTCCACATTTGAGGAAGAGTTTTCTAATCCTTCCCCTATGACCCAAACTCCACATTTGAGAAAAATTAGATAGATCCTTCCTCAAGATCATACATTTCCCGAGTACCATATTTTAGGAAGGGTTGGCTTATCTTTCATCTAGATGGGCATGTATAGTGTATTTCAAGAAGGTTCATTTGAGCACTCCTTTAGTTAATTGGTTTCCTGGCTACTGTATTTAATGAAGGGTCAGCCGATATTTCCTCTAGCTGATAGGTTTCTTGGCTGTTGTATTTGAGAAAGGGTCAATCGATCCTTCTTCTAGATGATTCTTGACCTGAGGTACCCATTATATATTATGCTTGAATCAAGGTCCACATTTAAGGAAGGGTTGGTCAATCCTTCCTTTATATGTTGCTTGACCCAAATTCCACATTTGAGAAAGGGTCGATCGATCATTCTTCTATATGATACTTGACCTAAAATCCATATTTGAGGAGGGTTGGCTGATCCTTCCCATAAATGATGCTTGAACCTAGGTGCAAATTTGAGGAAGGGATGACTAGTCCTTCTTCTAAATTATGCTTGACCCTAGGTGCACATTTGATGATAGGTCAATGGATCCTTCCTCTAGATGATGCTTGACCCGAGGTGTACATTTGAGGAAGGGTTGGGAAATCCTTTTTCAAGATGATGCTTGTCCCTAGGTGCACATTTAAGTAACGGTTCGTTGATCCTTCCTCAAGATGATGCTTGAATCCAAGTGTACATTTGAGGAAGGGTTGACCAATCCTTCCTCAATATAATATGGTTGAACCCAGGTTCATATTTGAGGAAGTGTCTGTTGATCCTTCCTTAAGATTATGCTTGACCCTAGCTCCAAAATTGAGGAAGGGTTGGTCAATCCTTCCTCAATATGATGCTTGACATAATTACAATGTCACCATGCATCATAATATTTGGTTTAGATTCTGTTGTATAAGTCCAAATTTTAGTCAAAATATTCTTCATGAATTATGTGGTGGAGGAAGTGTCATAAAACCCATCATATGAAGTCTCAGTTGACCCTTCCAGATAATCCCCCTATCAAGGAGATTTCAATTAAGGAAGAGGATTTTTTCCGAGACCAATGTATATGATTCTAGCCAAAGGATATACCAACCCTTCAACCTAATTTCCCTCGACGGTTGATCCAACACCAATGAACTATTGAACAACCCTTCCAATCCATTCCTCAAGGGCTTAACACCATCATTTAGGATGTGTCGATCACCCCTTCTCAATTCTCTGTCCTTAACTGAGCACTATAGTGAGGATGAGTTGGTCATCCTCTCTAGGGATATTCTATGATCTAGGAAGGGTCGGTCGACCCTTCGATGCCCCCCACTGTGAGGGTAGGAAAATGGGCAATATGGTGTTGATGTGATTATGATGTCACCAAGATCATATAAGCTAAATATATTTTAGTTATATAAAGAAATCATCTCTACAAGACTTCATGCAGGAAATTGGTATTCTTTATTTAGTTATCACATTATTAAGAGCATCACATTCCACCCATTTTTCCCATGTCTTACTTCCCTTCAATAAAATACACTAAAGGGGTAATTTACAAAGAATGTTTTGTATAGGTTTCAGATTTAATTAAGCAGTTGGTTTCACACATATATATTTGAGGACAATAGAACCTCCATCGCATTAGACAAAATTCAATAGTTTCATTTGTTACTTGATCCAATTATTTTATTATGGCATGTTTAATGAACAAAAAAGGTGGAAGAAGTGCACCCTTGCAATTCACAGCAATGTGATGGGCATATGCTCAGTGTAGGAGGTTACAACACCTCGGTGAAGGAAGAGGGATGGAGGGCCTTTCAATAGGAATTTTAAGAATCCATCACCTGGGAACAAAATCCCTTTGGTTAGTAAAGAGGAGGTAACAAGTGATGCTATGTTAACATACATGTAACAGGTTACTTAAAGTGTGACCCAAAATGGATTAGGAGAAATTTAAGTGTCATTTCTTGATACTTCCAAATATATTAAGAAGCATTTTATTTTTTAATATGAAGGGTAGTTGAAATTTTAACTAAGAGAAGATTAAATCAAATTACGTGGAAGATAAATATATTGTGCAAATATTGAGTAATTTTCATACATTAACATTGTTAAATATTATGGTTAGGCCCAGTATCATTTCTATTGGATTTTCTTCTTCCTAATATATTTTCTTTTCTTGAAGATATACAAAAGTGATAAGATATATGTTTCCTTTTATTGAATATATAAAAAGTAATGAAAATTGATGTTGCATATATATATATATATATATATATATATATATATATATATATATGGCTTGATGGGGAACCCTGAAATGGAATCTTCCTCATCTCAAACCAAAGGTTGAGGTACAATGTTCAACATTAGTCCAAAACTAGAAAGCAAATAATCAAACTTCTAGCTAGTCTATGTATTTGCACTGGATACCGACTAATATTGTTTATTAACAATTGAACCATATCCTCTTGATGATATGCAATCTAATGTTTCCTTCAGGAGAATATCACACTTCAACATATGGCATATCATATGATTTAATTAAAAGTATGATTGGAGAAAAAAATCACTGTGCTTATCACCTAAAAGCAACAAAACTCAAATATGTTATATTCCTACAACTTATAAATAATCACCACATTTGATTAATGGTAGAACATGTCTGGGTTTGTAGAAGTCTTAGAAAATTAACTAAACCAGGGGCATAGTTGTTTCCCATATCCTTGCAAATTGTTATAGAAATAGATAAACAATACAATTTAAGAGATCGTGACCTATATGTAAATGGAGTTGTTTATTTTACTAATCCTAATACATCTATTATACCTCATAAAAATATTACAAAAACCTTCAAAGCATTAGGGTTGAATTGAGTAAATGCTTAATTGTTGTGCTGATCGTAGAACATAAGGTTTCAATATGTTGTCTCCTAAGGGATTTGCATGGTCATTTGGTAATAAAATTACTAATCAACATTTTGTGTTGTGTAATGCCCCTCAACCTTGCTATGACTATCAATATTGATGACACTTATTTGTAAGTGACCCAGTTAAAGAAACCAAGATAAATGACTACTTATATGTTGATTTAGAATAAACTGTTGACTGATTAGTGATATACTATAATATCCAGATTTTGACCCTATTGCATTAAAATTGTAAATGATGTAAATATTGTTATTAATCATGGTGAGGAGATCAAGGCCAAGTCCCCACCATCGATTTAGCGTTTCATGTATCAACAATTAAACTAGATGCATATGGTTCTTGTGTTTGGCATGCACAATGTAAATTAATACATCATGTAAATACGAATCTTAATGAAAAACTCACAACCAACTATGCAATGCAACAAAGAGATGGGGGCATGATTTTCATAAGGAATAGGGAGGGAAACTACTTAAACCCTTGAGCCAATAGTGTTAAGCCAAATTTCATGAGGAAACCCATAAACCATCAACTACCCATTTTGGCTTATGCACCCAATCATTAAATTCTTCGAAGAGTTGTTTGAGGCAATTAATGCCTTTGGAGTGGAGAGATATGGCATCCAATTTCGTGTATGGGCAAGCCATCAACCTAGGAAATCTAATTTTGCTTCATGGGCAAGAAAACGCCCACGAATTGCCTTCCCAAGCCATTATAAACCCATAGACTTGGCTCTCTCACGCAGTTTGAGCTAGCTGGGTCTTTCCCTCCATGTTTTTTATCATTTTTCTGCATTTTTCGATGCCTGGGAACTCGTTTTCTGGTTAGCACAGTGGCTGGGAGAAGAGAACCACGAATTGGGGGTTTGATGGAGGTCGTTTTTGCTCCAAGGTTGTCCATAAACATTTTCTGAAAATGAATTTTGCCTTTCCAAGGTTTATTCCCCATTTTCCATTTCGTTTATGCTTACCCACGTTTTTCTGAAGCTTAGGGAAACCCCATCTTTGGGCATCTCATTGTAAAATGTTTCTTCATGCCCAACACTTATACTTTTGCTGTTATGAGCATCCATTCCTATTTTGGCTTGAACCTGTGAGTAAGAAATTTGGAGTGGTAGTGGACAGAATTGGCTTGATAAACCTAGTGGGGAAAATAACCTCTCAAGAAGATCAAGAGGGTTGGCTACTCTTCTATGAACACCTTGGACACTCTAGATGGGAAGGTATGGCCTGAGGGACTGTGTATTGGTGAAGGGAATACTTCCTTGAGTGGGGTGTGTAGGCATTGTGGGTGCCAAGCTATATAGATCTTGTAGGGGTATCCATAGCTCTATGGTTGAGCTCACTAGCTTAGCAATTCTTCCTTTCCATTTCCTAGCAGCTTGATAAACCCAATTGTAGATTGGCTTGGCTCAATTTGGTGTATGTTTGGCTATGTGTGAGTCTGTTGTTCCCTGGTTCCTTATAGAAATCATGCCCAGCTCAGGGGTGGTAGTTGCATCAAGAGATTGATAAGCACAACTGGCCTATGGTTGGGTGGAACGTTGCAGATGCATAGCTAGTTGCTTAGGGACTACTTGGTTTTAAGATAAGTACTCTCATGTGCTAATTCTGTATTGTTTTAATTGATGAATGACATGAATATCTTGAATGTATGATGGATTTGTAATAGAATTTAAATTCTGCTATGTTTTCAAATAATTATGCATTTGCATATGTCCATCTTCATTTTATATGAATGCTTGTAGATGCTTCTTAAATTCCGCTATGTTCAAATACAATATGCATATGTACATGTCTTTTGCTATCAATGAATGAATTTTTAGTTAATGGATATGGGGCTAGATGCCCGGAATCAGAGTCATGTTCTCTCCCATGCTGGTATGATGGGAGGGGACCTTATAGTGTGGTATCAGAGCCATAGGCTACAGCATTGGGCCTCTATGGGCCAAGTATGATCACAGTTGCTAGGGAAGATCCCCTTCTAAACACCACAGATTACCATGTTGGGCCTCAACAGGCTAAGGTTGGACAGTTTGCAGAGTTTGAAAAGGAAAAAGTCACCTCTTGTTGAGCAATAATCATCACAGAATGAAAGGAAAAATTTTGAATTTTTCTAATTGTCTGTGAAAATTTGCAAATTTTTATAAGTAATTATGAGTTCTGCTAAAGGCTCTGTCGGTGATTTTAGCATTAAGTTCTGCACGCGCGGCGGTAGAATTAATGCTAATTTTTGCTACACGGTCGACGAGAAAGCTGTTAAAATCTACGCCGAAAGATAGAAAAATTTTCAAACTTTTTGCCTAGGAGCTACGTGCATGGCGGTGAAAGTTAGGCTAACTTTCTGCACGCGTGGTGGCGAAAGTTAGACTAATTTCTGCTACGCACGCGGCGACAAACTTGGGGAAAAATGGGTTAACTTTGCATGACATGGTGACGAAAGTTAAGCCAACTTTCTGTGCGCGCGGTGACGAAAGTTGGGACAACTTTCTGCACACGCGGCGGCGAAAGTTAGGCTAACTTTCTGTGTGTGCGGCAGTGAAAGTTAGACTAATTTTTCTGCGATGCACACGGCGGAAAAATTGGCGATGGGAGCTGCGCCACCCACGACAATTTTAAAGATAAATCCTGTGCCAAAGCGCCCGACATATTGTTAGTAATTGTACCGAAGGAGGCAAAAATAAGGATAAGATGGGTGTCATAAGTGGATAATTTTAAACTTAAGATATGCATGAGAAAGGATAAAAAAACAATGGTCGAATTATAGTTAAGTTCTCGTGCCTAAAAATGGTTGAATTGTAGTGAACATTTGGCGAAGCGACAGAGTTATGATTAAAACCTGAGCCGAAGAGGCAGAGTTAGGTTTACGATTTGCACCGAAGACAACAGTCTTATGGTTAAAAATTGCACCGAAGGATGGAGATAACTTTGCATTAGAAAAACAGTCCGTCCATCGGCGATTTTAAGGATAAGCCATGTGCCGGTGTCAGTCAAAATAAAAAAAATAAAAAATAATCTTAAAATCTGCGACGTGCGTGGTGCACGGCAGAAGATTTTAGCTTAAAACTCCGCGACATGGGCGACACTCTTTAAGCTAAATTTTCTCGACAATTTTAATCTCAACATTTGCATTTTAACCTTAACAATTGCTCCAAATGGGGAAAATTTATGATTGGACAAAGTTGTCAATATAGGATTTTCCCATATACATGCAACCAATTCATGATATTATAATGCAGCTAACAGTTGTGTTTATAAACACATTTTGCAGAATTATAGTCACATCAAAGCAGCATTCCATATAAGTGCAGTTGGAAAGTTCTAGTCTTGGTTGGGTCAAGAATATCAACATCATGGATGATGCATAGGATCCCTATGAGCCTGAGATAGATGCCATGGGGAAAAATATACATGTTGAGAATGCTGAAAGAGAATCTAATGGGAGAAGAAATCGAGAGACTCCCCCAGATATTGCAACCACCATGAGGAGCATAAGGGTGGAGTTGCAAAGTTGCAAAGAAGATAATGAAAGGATGATTAAAGCTCAGGAAGAAAAAAATTAGTTAAATGCAACCATGTTGCAGAGTTTGACAAATATCCAAAGGCAAATAAACTCTGGGTATCAGACATCAAATCCAGAGAGGAATGGCAGTAGTTCAAGGAGGAATTCTCGCAAGAGGACCAATAGCTCGAGAAAATTTTCTAGAGACAGAACCTATACTCCAAAAATCTCTTCTAGTGGATCATCTGACTCTGAAGAATCCATTGAGGGTTCAAGCTCTTCATCTCACAAGAATAAGAGGAAGAGGCATTACAAGAACAATTCACATGGAGAATTTAAGAAGGCAAAACCTGCTACATTTGATGGAGAGGTAAAGTTTGGTCAAGAACCTAAAGCTTGGCTTCTTGGGATGAGAAAGTATTTCCAAGTCCAAGACTACTCTGGAAATATGAAGGGAAGGGTCGCCATCTTCAACTTGAATGGACGAGCATCTATATGGTGGGAACACATCAGACAAGTGAAGAAGATCAATGAAAGAAAGATTGGGTGGAAGCAGTTCAAGAAATACTTCAAGCAGAAGTACCTCTCTGATAGGTACTATGATGACAAGGTCAAAGAGTTCCATGAGTTGAGATTGGGACAATTGACCATGGAAGAGTATGCAAACCAGTTCTTGGAGCTGTTGAGGTATGTTAGGTATATTCGAGATGATAAGGTGAAAATTTAGTGTTTTCTAAGTGGGCTACCTCAATCATATAAAGATAGAATTGAATTTGATGAGTCTTGAACTCTAGAAGAGGTGATAAGGAAGGCCAAGTATTGCTATGATCAAAACAAAAGCAAACCTGATTTCCATAAGGCATGGAAGGACAAGAAAAATGAGAACTTTGACAAAAGGAAGAAAGGTTTCAAACCTCCTCATACCAGAAATCAGCAAAGGTAGCCATCACAAGTTGTGACTAAGCCAACTAGGATGATGGGAGACAAGCCAAGAGATCCAAAGGAGCCAAGAGAGCCACTTCAATGTTGGGGTTGTGGAGGAGACCACATGCTTAGGAACTATCCACATGGAAATGGGAATGCAAATCAAGTTCACAACATCCAAGGAGCTGAAACTATGGTTCAAGTGGCGAGGACAATCCCTAGAATCTATGTAGCACTAGACAACCGCCAGGTAGATCATCAATCGACTGTTGTTGAAGTTGAAGGTAAGATTGTTAAGCAATCTGTTTCTATTTTGATTGATCCTAGATCTACTCACAGTTATATCACCCCTAAAATTGTTGAGATTTGTGCTTTTAAGAAGTCAAAGCATAGTAAATCATGGTTAGTTCAAATAGCTACTGGAACCTAGAGAAAAGTCAGCGAAATTGTAGAGAAATGTCCCTTAGAGATGGATGGGTTATTCACTTATGCAGATCTAAATGTTTTGCCACTTGGATCCTATGATATTCTCATTGGGATGGATTGGTTAGAAGCACACAGGGTTAAACTTGACTGCTACAATAAAACTTTTGAATGCATGGACGAAGAAGGAAACCCAAGGGTTGTAAAAGGCATTCCAAAGGTGACTCTGTTAGACAGGTTTCAGCCATGTAGCTGAAGAAGTTATGTAGAAAGGGTTGTCAATTGTAAGCAACCCATGTTTCGGAGGCAACGGAAAATGAAACTCCTATGTTAGAGGACTATCACGTATTGCAAGAATTCAGGGATGTTTTTCCTGATGAGATTCCTGGACTCCCTCCAAAGAGAGACATTGATTTTACAATTGAACTTGTGCCAGGAGCAGCACCAGTGTCCAAGACACCCTACAAGATGAGTACACTGGAATTGCTAGAATTTAAAATGAAATTACAAGAGTTGTTGGAAAAGAAATAAATCAGGCCAAGTGTGTCCCCATGGGGAGCACCCGTTCTATTTGTGACAAAGAAAGATGGAACACTCAGGTTATGTATTGACTACAGGCAATTGAACAAGGTCACTGTTAAGAACAAATACCCATTGCCCCAAATTGATGACCTTTTTGATCAAATGAGAGGAGCAAAGGTATTTTCAAAGATTGACTTAAGGTCAGGTTACTATCAGGTAAGAATCAAAGAGGAAGATATTCATAAGACAACCTTTAGAACTAGGTATGGACACTATGAGTTTGTGGTGGTACCATTTGGTCTCACAAATGCACCGGCTACATTCATGTGTCTCATGAATAGTGTTTTTAGCATGTATTTGGACAAGTTTGTTCTTGTTTTTTTGGACTACATTCTCATCTATTCTAAGAATGAATAAGAGCATGAAGAACATTTGAGAATGACATTGCAATTGCTAAGGGAGCATAAGCTGTATGCAAAGTTGAGCAAATGTGACTTTTATAAAGACAGAATTCATTATTTGGGTCACATTATCTCAGATGAAGGAATATCGGTGGACCCTGAGAAGATTGAATCCATTATGAATTGGCCAACTCCAAGGAATGTGATAAATGTGAGATCTTTTATGGGCCTTGCTAGTTACTATAGGAGGTTCATTGAAGGATTCTCCAAGGTTGCAAACCCGATCACTTCTTTGCAAAAAAAGGGAATAAAGTTTGAATGGTCACCAAGATGTGAGGAAAGTTTCCAATGGTTGAAGAACCTTCTTACGATTGCACTAATTTTGAAAATTGCAGACCCAAAAAAAGACTTGTGGTGTGTACCGATGCATGCAACCAAGGACTTGGAGGAGTTCTTATGCAAGACAACCACGTGGTATGCTATGAGTCGAGAAAGTTGAAGGAGCACGAGAAAAACTATGCTACTCATGATTTAGAACTTGTAGCCATAGTACATGATTTAAAGATGTGGAGGCATTATTTAATGGGCAGGAAATTTGAGTTAAGGACAGATCATTGTGGTCTGAAATACTTGTTTGATCAACCAACTTTAAATGCTAGGAAAGCTAGATGGTTGAAATTTTTGTGTGAATTTGATTTTGAGATCAAACACATAAAAGGGAAAGAAAATAAGATAGCAGATGCACTCAGTAGGAAAGTACAGGAAATGCATGTGGCAGCGCTTAGCACTTGCCAACCAGATTTGAGGCAGCAGATTGTTAACCATATTGTTGAGGATGAAGTGTATGTACAATTAAAGGGCAAATTGCAGCAGCAAGACCTTGAAAAGAAGTATGAAGGATACCATTTGGAAGAAGACGGAATTCTTACTTATAAGAATAGAGCCTATATTCCAAATGTGGTAGATTTGAGGAGGATTATTATGGATGAAATCCATAAAGCTCCATACTTTGGTCACCCAGGATATCAGAAAACAATTGCTTCAGCAAGAAAATATTATTTTTGGCCAGGGATGAAGAAGGACATCGCTGAATACATTTATAGGTGCATGAAATGTCAGCAGGTGAAGGTTGAACACCAACACCTAGCAGGTTTATTGCATCCATTGCCAATTCCAGAATGGAAGTGGGAAGTAATTTCCATGGATTTTATTACAGATTTGCCGATGACGGTGAGACAACATGATTCCATCATGGTGGTGGTGGACAAGTTAACAAAGGAAACACATTTTATACCGGTTAAGTCCACACATAAAGCTGATGCCATTGCCAATATTTTCATCAAGGAAATTTTCAGATTACATGGATTTCCTAAGGCAATAATTTATGATAGGGATACCAAGTTCACTTCCAATTTTTGGAAAAGTCTCTTTGTAGATTTGGGTACATAGTTGAACTTTAGTACCGCATACCATCCTCAAACAGATGGGCAAACAGAAAGAGTAAATCAGGTGCTTGAAGACATGCTTCGCATGTATGTTATGGACAAACCATAAAAGTGGGAGGATTATCTACATTTGGTAGAGTTTGCATATAACAATGGGAAACAAGCATCATTGGGAACAAGTCCATATGAGGCTTTGTACGACAGAAGGTGTAGGACACCAGTGACTTGGGATAATCAAGTGAACAGAATTGTACTTGGGCCAGAATTGCTTGAAGAAATGGAACAAGAGATTGCAAAGATCAGGCAGAATTTAAAAGTAGCCCAGGATAGACAGAAAAGCTATGCAGATAAACTTAGAGTGCATAGGGAATTCAGTGTTGGGGATCATGTGTATCTTAGAGTGAAGCCAAGGAAGAGTTCCTTGAAGCTTGGGGGTTGTGCCAAGCTATCACCTAGATATTGTGGGCCATTTGAAGTCCTTGAAAGAATAGGGCCAGTTGCATATAGACTTGCATTTCCTGCTAGCACTAGAGCTCATAATGTTTTTCATGTCTCTTTGCTTAAGAAATATGTACATGATCCTAACCATGTGACTAATTGGGATGTGATCCAGGTGGAACCCGAGGGAGAGTTCCAAACCGATCCATTGCGCATCATAGACAAGAGGGTAACATTGCTCCGAAACAGAGCCATCGGATAGGTAAAGGTGCAATGGAAGCACTACGATCTCGATGAGGCAACATGGGAGCTGGAGGATGCCATGAAAGTGGCATATCCATTTTTGTTCAATTTTGATGAGCACTAAGGACAGTGCTAATGTAAGGGGGAGGAGAATGTAATATCCCTATTTTGACCCTATTGCATTAAAATTGTAAATGATGTAAATATTGTTATTAATCATGGTGAGGAGCTCAAGGCCAAGGCCCCGCCATCGATTTAGTGTTTCATGTATCGGAAATTAAAATAGATGCATATGGTTCTTGTGCTAGGCATGCAAAATGTAAATTAATACATCATGTAAATACGAATCTTAATGAAAAACCCACAACCAGCTATGCAATGCAAGAAAGAGATGGGGGCGTGATTTTCATAAGGAAAAGGGAGGGAAATTACTCAAACCCTTGAGCCAATAGTGTTAAGCCAAATTTCATGAGAAAACCCATAAACCATCAACTACCCATTTTGGCTTATGCACCCAATCATTAAATTCTTCGAAGAGTTGGTTGAGGCAGTTAATGCCTTGGGAGTGGAGAGGTATGGTAGCCAATTTCATGCATGGGAAAACCATCAACCTGGGAAATCGAATTTTGCTTCATGGGCAAGAAAATGCCCACGAATTTCCTTCCCAATCCATTCTGAACCCATAGACTTAGCTCTCTCACACAGTCTGAGCTAGCTAGGTCTTTCCCTGCACGTTTTTCATCCTTTTTCTGCATTTTTCCATGCTTAGGAACTCGTTTTTTGGTTAGCACAGTGGCTGGGAGAAGAGAACTACGAATTAGGGGTTTGATGGAGGTCGTTTTTGCTCCTGAGTTTCCCATAAACGTTTTCTGAAAACAATTTTTTCCTGTCCAGGGTTTATTCCCCATTTTCCATTTCATTTATGCTTACCCACGTTTTTTTGAATCTTAGGGAAACCCCATCTTTGGGCATCTCACTGTAAAACGTTTCTTTATGCCTAGCACTTATACTTTTGTTGTTATGAGCATCCATCCCTATTTTGGTTTGAGCTTGTGAGCAAAAAATTTGGAGTGGTAGTGGACAAAATTGGCTTGATAAACCTAGTGGGAAAAATAACCTCTCAAGAATATCAAGAGGGCTGGCTACTCTTCTATGCACACCTTGGACACTCCAGATGGGAAGGTATGGCCTGAGGGACTGTGTATTGGTGAAAGAGAATACTTCCTTGAGTGGGGTGTGTAGGTACTGTGGTTTCCAATCTAGGTAGATCTTGTAGGGGTATCCATAGCTCTGTGGTTGAGCTTACTAGCTTAGCAATTCTTCCTTTCCATTTCCTAGCAGCCTGATAAACCCAATTGTAGATTGGCTTGGCTCAATTTGGTGTATTTTTGGCTATGTGTGAGTCTGCTGCTCCCTGGTTCCTTGTAGAAATCATGCCCAGCTCAGGGGTGGCAGTTGCATCAAGAGATTAATAAGCACAACTGGCCTATGGTTGGGTGGAACGTTGCAAATGCATAGCTAGTTGCTCAGGGACTATTTGGTTTTAAGATAAGTACTCTCATGTGCTAATTCTATATTGTTTTAATTGATGAATGACATGAATATCTTTAATGTATGATGGATATGTAATAGAATTTAAATTCTGCTGTGTTTTCAAATAATTATGCATTTGCATATGTCCATCTTCATTTTATATGAATGCTTGTAGATGCTTCTTAAATTCCGCTGTGTTCAATTACAATATGCATATGTACATGTATTTTGCTATCAATGAATGAATTTTTAGTTAATGGATATGGGGCTAGATGCCCGGAATCAGAGTCATGTTCTCTCCCATGTTGGTATGATGGGATGGGACCTTACATATATGTGAAGAACCTGAACAACTTAATTGATGAAATACACGATATATCAAATCACATAATATTTTTATTGATCACTGGCCACTTCGAGGGGGAAACCTCCTTTGAGCAAGCTCAATACAAAATAACTTCACGGTGCCTTCATTGGCCTCAACAAAAAATTATATACTAATTCTAGGTGCCAATACTATGGGTCAATACCATGGGCTAATACAAACTATGGGTCAACAAATACTATGAGACGACTTACAAAGCATATGCATCCAACAACAATAATACAAACTATGGATCAACAAATACTATGGGTGTATGGAAGAAGAACTAGTGGTGCCTAACCATAGACTGCTTCATATGGAGTCATTTTAGAGGTAGTGTGGTAAGAGGTATTGTACTACCATTCAACGAGAGGGAGCCATTTTTCCCACTGGTGTTGTTGTTCATAGGTGAAGCAACGAAGATAAGTTTCCAAGCATTTATTGACAATTTCAGTCAGACCATCTGTTTGTGGGTGATACCCTTAACCCATCTTTAGTTTGGTGCCAGTGTGGTGAAATAGTTCTGTCCAAAAATGACTGGTGAAAGTCGCATCATGATCCGAGACAATGGAGGAATGGACTCCATGAAGATGAAATATCTGGTCCAGGAACATTTGACCGACTGAGGTGGTTGTATAGGGATGGATGAGAGAAAAAAGATGACTATATTTGGAGAGGTGATCAACCACAACCAAAATCACTATCTTCCCTCCAGATTTAGGGAGCCCTTGAATGAAATCCATAGAAATATCTGTCCAAATCTGTGTAGGGATAGAAAGGGTTCGAGCAATCCTAGAAGGAGTGTCATTTCACCCTTATTGCGTTGGCAGGTATCAAATTCAGCCTCCATCTATTGAATTGTCCTTTCATTCCCTGCCAAAAGAAGTTACATCGTGCCCGCTCATACGTTTTGAGGAACCTAGAGTGCTTGATCGATGGAGAAGCATGGAGTTCATAGAAGATAGCCTGGTGAAGATCTATGCTCTGGGGAAGCACCAGATGACCCTTGTATCTCAGGGAATCACCATGCCAAGAGTAATTAGTACATCATAAGGGTTGTTGGTGAAGCGTTGGATGATTTGAGATAATGAAGAGTCATTGACATAGCCCCATTGAATAGATTGCAACCAATTTGGAACAGGCATAGAAATAAATGAAAGAGAAACTTGGTCATCAAATGTGTGAGAAAGAGAATCCGCCACAATATTGTCCTTACCCTTCTTGTAAGTGATCTCATAGTCATAACCCATTTCTGTTGTGCTGGGGAGGACACACGTTGTTCCATGAAATATTTCAAACTCTGGTGATCAGTCTTGATGCATAAATGATTCCCTAATAGGTATGGTGGCCACTTCTGTACTGCATACAAAATAGCCATAATTTCCTTCTCATATGTAGAGGAAGCTAAAGTATTACTTGAAAGGGATTTGAGAGTGAACGTAATGGGATGTTCATCTTGAAGGAGAACAAAACCAGGTCCATTACCGCAAGCATCACTCTCAATAGTGAAGGGCTTGGAAAAATTGAGCATAACTAGAATAGGTGTAGTACAGATAGCTTGTTTCAGTTTGTCAAATGCACACTTAGTAGCATGTGTCCATGTAAATGCATCCTTTTGCAATAGAGCAGTTAATGGAGCTTCCATCTTCCCATAATCCTTGAAAAACTTGCGATAGTAGCTAATCAACCCCAAAAAACTACGATGGCTCTTGAGTGTCTTAGGATGCGGCCAATTGTTCATGGCAGCTATTTTGGCAGGATCCACACGAACCCCTTGTGCTGAAATAATGTGCCCGAGATACTCTACTTCCTTCTATCCAAAAACATATTTAGATTGTTTGGCATGGAGACGATGGTTAGAGAAAAGTTGCATTACAAGATCCATATGTTGGATATGTTCATCCCATGTTTTACTATAGATGAGGATATCATCAAAGAAGACCAGAATAAATTTCCGCAAGTAGGGCCGGAATATTTTATTCGCCAGTGCCTGGAATGTGGAAGGAGCATTAGTGAGGCCAAATGGCATGACCAAAAACTCATAGTGGCCATCATGTGTGCGGAAAGCTATTTTAGGGATATCATCCTCATGAACCTGAATTTGATGGTACCCAGAACAAAGATCCAACTTGGAGAAACATTGAGAACCATGAAGCTCATCAAGAAGCTCATAAGCAATAGGAATTGGAAACTTATCCTTGATTGTGAGGTGATTAAGTGCTCGGAAGTCAATGCAGAGGTGCCATAACACCTCTTTTTTTTCAGACAAGAAGAACTGGTGACGAAAATGAACTAGTGCTTGAGCGAATAATACCTTGCTTCAGTAAGTCCCGAACGAGCATTTCAATCTCTGTTTTTTGGTGAAATGGGTAGTGATAAGGCCTCATGTTGGGAGGAAATCTTCCAAGAAGGAGCTAAAAATGATGGTCCTTTGGCCTTGAAGGTGGCAAGCCCACTGGTTCAGCAAAGACACCTGTATATCGATCTAGAATTTGTTGTAGATCCAAAGGAGTAGTGGAGACCACTGATGGTTGCATCTGAATGGAATGGATCTGAGTGATGACACCATGTGAATTACTCTTGAGGAGTTTCTCCATGCAATGTGAACTGATGATGCTGAGAGACCTTAGTTGTAAGCCTATCAATGTGTGTTTTTTGTCCATTGGTTGAAAACTGCATCCAAAGTTCAGCACCAAGCGTGCATATCCATTGAGCGCCAAAACCACATCACATCCACCTAAAGCCAAGGAAAACATGTTGGAGCGCAGGTTATAATCTCCCATAGAGATATGCACATTGCGACACTTCCCTTTGCAAGGTAAGGTGCCCCCATTAGAAACCATGACTTCATAGTTGGAGCAAGGATGGACAAAACAATCAGCTTGTTTGGCGATCTGAGGGTCAATGAAGTTATGAGTGCTACCAGAATCAATGAGTATTGTAAGAGGGAGCTTCTTGAAGTAACCCTTGACCCACATTATTTGGAGGGTGGTGACTCTGGCTAAAGCATGGAGAGATATCTCTGGGGGGTCATCCTGAGATGAAGGATCAATAGGCGGCTCCTAAATGTTGACCTGATCATCTATTATATATGGAGATTCTTCACAAATTTCAGAGCCATGCAGAGAATCCACATCCAAGAGATAGAGATTTTGCTCAACACATCTATGTCCCCGAGTGAATTTATCATCACAATTATGACAAATCCCTTTTTCTCTGCGTGCTCACATCTCTGTTTCAGACAAATGATTGATAGGAGCTGGTCGAGGAGCTGGCGAGATGTGAGGTCATTGAGAATCCATATTTCTAAAGGGAACAAAAGTGGGTTTGGAGTGTTGTTGGGCTACAATCTCTATCTTCTTCCAACATACCTAACCCCAGGGCTTTCATCATTGTGTTGGGATGGAACATTCTAACCTTAGATCAAATTGCATCCTTTAGACCACTAATAAAACAACTCCTATAGAATTCATCGGGAAATCCTTATGTGTGGTTGGCAAGTTTCTCAAATTTTGTTTGATACTCTCCCTTAGTGCCAATTTGGCGAAGTTTAGTGAGGTCTCCTGTGAAGTCATCAAAAGCACTAGGACCAAACCGTTGTAAAAGAAGCTGGCAAAAATCTGGCCATTTTGGCTCTTCATGAGCCCTGAGGTACCAACGGTACCATTGAAGAGCTTGTTGTTCCAAATGAAAGGATGCAAGTGGAACTTTGTTGACATCAAAAGTATTATGCAGACTGAAATACTGTTCTTCCCGATAGATCCATCTAGTTGGATTAGTAACATTGAAGCAAGGAAAATCAAGCGTCGGACCACGAAAATTACCGGAAGAAGAGAACCCATTGTTTGAAGAAGACCCCTTGAGTGTCGTTTATTGTTCATGGTTGAATGCTCAAGATGGAGGTCGTGAAATTTTTCATCCAAATCCTGGAGGTTGGTTTTGAGGGATGCAAGTTTTTCCTCCATTGGTTTTGCTCCTACGCGGGTGACAATCATAACCAAGAGTTTTTTTTTTTTTTGAGTGGGTAGAAAATAAAAAACATAAACTGTTTTAGTAAAGGAAAAATTGGATTTGCAAAAAAATATGATGGGTAATTTGGGTTTGACTAGGTTTTGGACACTTTTGAATGCAAAGGGAAGCATAAAATGGGGATTTCAGAAGCGGGGTGAAAGAATGAAAAAAATTGGCAGAGAGAAAATGAAGCATAAATAGGAAATGAATACTGTGGAAAAATTTGAAGGCAATTGGGTGAAAATTGAAAAATTTATGGAAAACCTTAAAAATAGACAAATGTGGGATTTCTGGGTTTGGGAATTGGAATTTGGGATAGGGTCCTCAAGAATGAAATATGTAGAATGGGATTGTAGGGGTGTCAGTGAGGTTTCAAGGGAAACAGAGTTAAAACAAGAGAGATATGGCAAAAAAACAAAATTTATAATTTTTTTATGGAATGGATCTACAACACCGCGGAAGGGATTAGAAACAGATGGATCTGCAATGGCATTGAAGTGATCGGAAACAGATAAATCTGTAACAGCGCGGGAGTGATCGGAAACAGTTCTGGACAAAGGAAATATGCGATTTAGCAGCTGAAAATAGATATGGACCCTAGGTATGCTTGGCTTCCTAACAGTTCAGGGGATTCACTTGGCCACCAATGCTGTCTGATGACTTCCATATTGGAGCAGTACCCCTCAATCCATGGCTGAAGTAAAACTGATAACTGCTTTTCCACAAACGATAGCTCTTGGTTTACCTCATGGGTTGGAACTAGTCAATCAGGTAGCGGTAATTTCCCTTTTCGTTGGCAGGTCTTCTCAATGGGCCAGCTACTTCAAGGTCCCTATGGCACTCCTCACAATGCATTTTAGGGATTATGCCCAAGTACTTCCCACAGTTAAGCGGATAGGTATTATTCGTAGATCTGAACCTACAACAGATGCGAAAAAAAAATTTGGCAGAAATTTCACTCGACGAGCCTAAGAAAGTACTCTGATACCAGGTGTGAAGAACCTGCAACAACTTAATTGATGAAATACACGATATATCATATCACATAATATTTTTATTGATCCCGGGCCACTTTGAGGGGGAAACCTCCTTTGAGCAAGCTCACCACAAAATAACTTCACGGTTCCTTCATTGGCCTCAACACGAACTTATATACTAAGTCTAGGTGCCAATACTATGGTCAATACCATGGGCTAATACAAACTATGGGTCAACAAATACTACAGGACAACTTACAAAGCATATGCATCCAACAAAAATAATACAAACTATGGATCAACAAATACTATCGGGTGACATACAAAGCATATGCATCCAACAACAATAAACTAACAAAGTAAAGAGAAGGGTTGACATGGATTCCTAACAATATATGTGATAAATGAATATGTTTCTATTAAATGATTGATTTAATGACGATTATGGATACTTGCGATTTTAATATGAAATATTGCTGATTGATTAGCACATGAAAAATCTTATGATGAATGTCGTATTTAGGCTGAAATATGGAAATGGAATTATGCGAGTGATTATGATGTGAATCCAATGGACTATTATCTAGCTTTTGTTTAAACGATTAGCAAATGAATGAAATGAATTATGATATGAAAATTTATGAGCAGTACTATTGATGTGTGCTCTGAGTATGTGTATAATGACAGGTAAGACGGTTTACCGACTGACTCATGATGGAACAAAAGGGGGGAAGTAGAGGACGGAAAAAACATACATGAGAGTATGACGATGGTGTCGGCTCCCAATAGCATCCGTTCAGATTTACTCGGGTGGGCGTGAAGTTGTATGGGTGAGACCATAACGGTTTGGTCACATACGAGGTTGAGGGGCGCGTGGCAAGAACGAACTTACTCCTCAGCGCCATTAGTCTCACATAGAGTGTAACTGAATGATCTATGGTAATGGCTCCTAAAATCACTACATAGAATCCTAGCGCAACAGTAAAATGAGAAATTATTGTCGGAAAAACCTGACGATGTGGTACCTAGATGGTAAAAAGATAAATTATTGTCAGAAGGACCCAACGATGTGGTACCTAGACAATTAAGGAAAGAAAGTGTTGTCAGAAGGACCCGACAACGTGGTATCTAGACGAATAAAGGAAATTGATAAATGAACACCTATGTATTTGGAATATAGTATTGCATTAGATTATTTGTGCATGAAATGACTATTTATAATTATGTATTTGGAATATAGTATTGCATTAGATTATTTGTGCATGAAATGTTTAATTGTAATTATATATTTGACGAATAGTATTGCATTAGATTATTTGTGCATGAAATGATTATTTGTAATTATATATTTGACGAATAGTATTGCATTAGATTATTTGTGCATGAAATGATTATTTGTAATTAAATAATTGGGAATAATTAAATATGGAGCAAATGGTAGACTAGGAGTCACTGACTGGCCAACTCCACATACACCCACTAAAATAGAGATTGGAATCATAGCATCAGGGGACATCTAGGAATAAAATGTGGGAAGTATATGCACTTTCATGAGAGAGTGACACACGGTTGGGTGAATATTTGTATTAAATAATTTTGCATAAAAGAGTATTTTTGCATCAGGCCCAGGGGTGGCTATGTGACTGATTGCATAAGCCTATAGTTGGGTGAAGAAGCTAACGATTGCTTCTCCTATGGTTAAATGAGCCTTTTCGTGTGGACGTAAATTGAAGACCTAGTCGACACTTGGACAAACTGGGTTGGATTGAAGACGACGACCTCTCCTTCAACAGTGGATTCGACCTACGGTAACAAGTTCTATGTTTTGTGTTACTCGTTAGTTCAAACATCAAATTTATTTGATTTTATTGTTGATTATGCATTGTAAATGATTTATATTATATCCTTAAGCCTCAGAAAATAGTGTTAAGTAGGACCTCAGAAATGGGGACCCTACAATGGACCTTATTTTCCACCTACTGGATTTTGTTTATTAACATTGGCAACACTTTCTCTACTAGGATCTTTGGCTTAAACATACCCAAGGCCTTTTATTTTCCAAAAATCAATGCTCTAAATTTTTCATTCTTATAACATGTGGTGCACCCATTATTGTCCATCTGTCACACTCTCTTCTATTGAGTCTCCATCTGTCAACCTTATCTAATGGAAGCGTTTGACACATTTTTTCTATCACATTGAGGATTTGTGATAGCTCTGATATGTGTTGAGGGTGAAATTTTCTACATCCAATGTGATTTCATCTTATCGTTATGACAATGGACGTTATTATTTTAGAGCATAACAACTTGCTCTAGCCTTTTCCATTTTCCCAATAGATGTGGGGGGATATTGCTACAAAGAATTCTTTAATAGAATTTCCTTGGGGGCTTCTAATACCTATGCATAAAATAATTTCTTAATATAGAATGACTTCATTACTGCAACCACTGCATTATTTGGCTTTGCCATTCTATGTAGTATATGCCCACCATTTATTTATTTATGCTTAATGATTCGAATATACATTATGGTTATGTATCAAAACCATTGTGACTTTAAAGGACTTAAATATTTTTTGGGATTGTGATTGCTTATATTAATGATTATGTTTTTTCACTTTATATAAGTTTCCTAATTTCAAGCAAGCCTTTCCTTGCCTTTTTACTTTTTCCATTCCCATATTGATTCCCACGTCTTTCCTTGGCTATCAATGAATAAGTATCTCTTCTTGTGTGTACTCCCTTCGTTCGTAGGTATCCTCCTATTGGCTTGGGGACGCGACATGTGGGAGGTATATCTATCCCTCTTTATGAACAAATATCTAAATCTATCTCCTTATGGGGCATGGTAAGTTGTATAAATTTATGAATTTTAATGGAATTTTTACTTATTTGGAGTAATGCAGATTTGGATTAGGCATTGTATCACGATGACACGACTTTAAATCATTACAATACTTTTATGAAGAAACAATATCAATTTATTACAATATTAAATTACTGATAATTCGAGCGTTTTTTTGGTTTAAAAAGTAATACGTTTTAAGTGTCTTTATATTAAATTATTTTCATTAAATGCAAGGTAGATATGTTTCAAAGCTCACTCGTTCCAAAACAATGATATACTTAAAAATGTTGAAAGATTAAATAAATATAAATGTTAGAAATCTTATTAATATAATTAATTAATTTTTTTTATAATAATTTAATTTAATTTAATTTATGAAATAAAGTAGAATATTTTATTTTAAGATATTGTTTTAAATTTTTATTTAAGAGATTGTATGAACTATTTTTAAGTAAAATTATATATGTATGTGTGTGTGTGTGTCAACAGGCGGCTACTGAATGTCGACCTGATCATCTAGTGTATCTGGAACTTCTACACCAAGTTCAAAGGCAGTTAGAGAATCCACATCTAAGAGATAGAGCTGTTGCTCAACACATCTATGTCCTCGAGTGAATTTCTCATCAAAATTATAACAAAACCCTTTTTCTCTACGTGTCTGCATCTCTGCTTCAGACAAATTCTTGATAGGAGTTGTGCGAGGAGCTGGCGTGATGGGAGGTCATTGGGAAACCATATTTCTGAATGGAACAAAAGTGGATTTGGAGCGTTGTTGGGCTTTGATATCGTCCTCTGCTAACTTAAACAACCCTAGGACTTCCATCATTGTGTTGGGACAAAACATTTTAACCTCTGAGAAGATTTCATCCTTAAGACCACTGATAAAACAACTCCTGTAGAATTCATCAGACAATCCTTTTGTGTGATTAACTAGTTTCTCAAATTTTGTTTGATACTCTCTCACAGTGCGAATTTGGCGAAGTTTAGTGATTGCTCCTATGAAGTCATCAAAAGCACTAGGACCAAATCCTTGCAAAAGGAGTTGGCAAAAATCTATCCATTTTGGCTTGTCATGAGCCTTGATGTACCAACGATACCATTGAAGGGCTTCCTATTCCAAATGAAAGGATGCAAGTGGAACTTTTTGGAAATCAAAGTTATTATGCAGACTGAAATATTTTTCTGCTCGATATATCCATCCAATCGAATTAGTACCACTGAAGTGAGGAAATTCAAGCTGCGGCCCACAAAAATTGCTGGAAGAAGAGAATCCAGTGTTCATGGTTGAATGCTGAAGATGGAGGCTGAGAAAGTTTTCATTAAAATATTGGAGTTTGGTTTTGAGGGTTACAAGTTCTTCCTCCATGATTTGTGCTCCTGCGCAGGTAACAACCATAACCATGAGTTTTTTTTTGTGTGTGAATTGTTAAAACACAAACATAATCTTATTTAGTAAAGGGAAATTTCGATTGGGGAAAAACTATGATGGGCAATTGGGGTTTGACTAGGTTTTGGATACTTTCGAATGGACAGAGAAGCATAAAAATAGGACTTAAAAAGCAAGGTGAAAGAATGAGAAAAAATGTCAAATAGGGACAAAGAAGCAGAAATAGGGAATGAACATGGTGGCAAAATTTCAAGGCGATTGGGTGAAAATTGAAGAAGATATGACAAACCCTAAAAATAAACAAATGTGGGATTTATGGCTTTGGAAAGTGGAATTTGGGATAGGGTCCTCAAAAATGAAATATGAATAATGAGATTGTAGGGGTGTCAGTGAAGTTTCAAGGGAAACAGAGTTAAAACAAACGAGATATGGCGAAAAAATTAAATTTTATACTCGTTTTTTTTTTCCAGAATGGATCTGAAAAGGATTTCAGAATGGATCTGAAAAGAATTGAATCTGAAATGGATTTTAGAATGGATTTGAAATGGTTGGATATGAAACGGCTCGGAATGGATCTAAAATAGCTAGATCTTAAACGACTTTCAGAATGGATCTAAATGGCTAGATCTCAAACGCCTCGGTTTGGATCTAAAACGGCTGAATCTAAAACAACTTTCAGAATGGAGCTGAAATGAACGGATCTGAAACGACACGAAATGGATCGGTAACAAATGGATCTGCAATGACGTGGAAGTGATCAGCAGCAAATTGATCTGCAATGGCGTGGAAGTGATTGACAATAGTTCAGCTGAAAATTGATATGGACCCCAGGTATGCTCGGCTTCCTAACGGTTCAGGGGTTTCATTCATCTACCAATCCTATCTAACAGCTTTCATATTGGGGTAGTACCCCTCACTCCACGGATTAGGTAAAACCCATAACCGCTTTGCCACAAATGACAACTCTTGGTTTACCTCATGGGTGGGAACTAGTCAATCAGGTAGGGGTCGTTTCCATTTTCATTGGTAGGTCCTCTCAATGGGCCAACTACTTCTGGGTTCCTTTTGTACTCCCCGCAATGAGTTTTAGGGATTATGCCCAAGTACTTCCCATAGTTAAGTGGATAGGGATTATTCCCAAATCTGAACCCGCAATAGATGCGAAATTTTTTTTGGTAGAAATTCCACCCAACAAGCCCAAAAAAGTGCTATGATACCAGATGTGAAGAACCTACAACAATGAATTGATAAAATGCACAATATATGAGATCACATAATATTTTTATTGATCGTAGGACACTTCGAGGGGGAAACCTCCTTTGAGCAAGCTCAATACAAATAACTTCACTATGCCTTCATTGGCCTCAACACACACTTATATACTAAGTCTATTCCCAATACTATGGGTCAATACCATGGGCTAATACAAACTATGGATCAAAAAATACTACGGGACGACTTACAAAGCATATGCGTCCAACAACAATATACTAACAAAGTAAAGATAAGAGTTGACACGGGTTCCTAACATTTAGACACTTTATTTTTAATTTCCAATTACAAGTTTATTATAAGGGAGGGTTATATAAACTTGCATATCCCATAGTTTAACTAAATTCCATGAGGAAAATGAAATAGGGAGTATTCTTTTCAATTTCAAAATTGTTAACACTAAAATATTTTTGAATTTTCATAATTTTATTCCAAGTTTCATGTTATAAGCTTCCACCCCAAACATCACAACCATATAGGATAATTGGCATTAGGATGATACATAAAAATGATTTCTTTTTATCCAAGTGACAAATATTATTTATAGTTGTCTTCAAATTGTAATAGGCCTACCATCCTACACATTTTCTTGTTTCAATGTTAAGGTTCCAATTAATCTTATAATTGAGATAAACAACCAAGTATTTTTAGGAATGGACAATCTTTAAAGGTTGGATATTGAATAAAATTTCATTTTTTTTTTCTTTTAGATTTTATTGTCATGATTTTGGTTTAACAACGTTTATTGTCAAACATAACCTATTGCAAAACTATTGAAGGACTCTGTACTTCTTTTCAATATTCACAAGATTTATGTCTAAGGGGACAATTTCATGAAAATCCCCATGTCATTCGAAGGAAACATGTAGAGGCCTTTCTACATTCCAATACTTTTCCACTCTTTCTCCTCTAACAAGTGTAGTTCCTATGTACCTACTTCTAAACTTACCAAATTGTCATGTCCCAAACTTTTGCATTGGGTTATAATGGCCTCAGCCCCTTGGCCATACTCATGATAGTTTGTCAAATTGATGATAAGGGTCAAATAATTGTTAAGAATGATGTCCAAGTTAGTAATAATGTGAAATTATATCCAAATGGACAAGGTGTTTCACATTAAGAGAAATTCCCAACTCAAGTTTGTAATATACCCATCCAAATGAATTGTCATGGAGGAAAATTACTAGTTCCCTAGGTTGGGTGTGGAAGCTTTGGGATTTTAAAAAAGGGGGATAATAAATGATCTTTGGACATTAGAATGGAATAAATATTTATGAAAGGATCTAAATAAATAAATACAAGGGAAAATCAAAGTGGCAATTGATCATGAAGACACATGGAGGATGTGGGAACCGCACAAGCTAGATTTGCTATGCCACATGGCATCCTCCTTTTGTCATTTCGAATCCATAAGAAGGAAAATGTTCTTAGGATGAGTTGGAAGGTAAATATACTTGGAATGACTCAATTAAGGTTGAATTTTAGTGTAAGAGTAACTCTCATGGAAGAGGAAGATTCATTTTGGAACTAGTGGGAAACTTGGACTAGATTCCCTAGCTCTATGACAACAATGATGAAGATGCTATAACACCTATGACACAAATCAGACTTGAATGATGAAATCTGACATATATGACATGTCAGGGCTAAAAATATCCTCCAAGAGGGTGCTCAAGGGAGTTAGGTCAGCCAAAGAGACACCAATTTGAATTTGGAGAAGGAGGGGGCTAGAATTGGAAGGATAAGTGGCATACTTGGGAATCTCTTCCCAAATTGAGTTGGCATGAATCTATTGGAAGGAATTAAACCCATGGATCAACTTAGAATTATATAAAAGACAATAAAAATAATTATGGTGCCTTTTGATCATTTAATAATTTGCATTTTGCATTTGGAGAGGAGAGCTAGTGGAGTGCTACTCTACTTGCCTTAGCACCAATTTCGAGGGTGAAAGATTCCCATCCTAGTTGGTAATTGGAAAGGCCATTCATAAATTTAATTTGGATATATGATGGAGTATTTTGATAAGAGTTGAAGCTAGAGGGAAGCTCATGGTTACATATCTTTTAGCTTGCTTCTACAACCATTCTTCTATTTCTTGGCATATTCTTGCTCCTTGAGGAGAGGTGTACTTGTTGAGGCGATGAACTCTTTGGGATAGATATTGAGGAAAAATATATTTGTAATATGATATATATACTCTTTTTAAACTTCTCATAATACTTTCATGTCGAAACTCAAAGAGATTTGATGTAAAAATGCTAAGATATGAACAAATGGTGTCATTTCCCCAATACCTTGTTATTTGCACTTGGAGTGGTATCAAATTCAAATGGTTCAGTCAATGTCTGATGTATTAATGTTGTATGGAGTTCCATTAATATTATTAATAAGTTTCATCTTTATTATTCAAGCATTTGGAGCAATATTCTTAAGTTTCATGACCATTTGTGAATATTTACTATCATTTCCCCCTATGTCGAAACTAGTCTTTTTGTATCTGATTTAAGAGGGTTATATCGAACTTAATAAAATGAATGGTGATGCATATGAGACTAAAATTATTTCCCCAATATATCCCTTGTCTATGTTCATAAATTAGATAGCTTCCAATAGCATTTGGAGAGCCATTTCCAGCATCTACCCCATGGGGATTTGAACCCCAAATTGCTAGTCAAAATCCCTACTTTGGAAAGAATTCAAAGAAGAGTTGTAGAATACTTTTGAAGACTATAAAGAATAATTTAACCTCATAATCATGTCCTAATACCATCCATATACCTTCTGTAACAATTTGGGAGCATTTGGAGTCATTTGGAGACGAAGAGACCAATACTAGTCAAAGAGAAATTGGTAGTCAAACTCCCTACTTTGTCCAGAAATTAAAGGAGAGTTGCAGAAGCCTCTTGAAGACTCTAAAGCATCCCTAAAACTCATAATTATGTCCTAATATCATTCATACAACTTCTGTAACAATTTGGAAGCATTTGGAGTCATTTGGAGACCAAGAGACCAATACTAGTCAAAGGTCGAACTAGTGGAAAAAGTTGAAAATTTCACCATTTTAATAAATTTCAAATAAGAGACATTATAGTGGTATCAGAGCATGGTCCTTGCACCTATGAATTAATATCATACATTGAAGAATAATTTTCAGCCATGTATTTACTATTATGATGAATCCTATGAGTACAATTCTTATGAGCAGTATGCAGATGATTGTTAGCAATATGAAGCAGAATGTGAATGGTTTGAGGAAGAGGTGCCATGATGAAACACTTCTTACAATTTCACGAGGAATGAAGATTATTATTATGAACCTATATATGATAAATATGAGTGCTTCACATTACCATAAGATAACTCTATGAATGAATTACAAAGATTGAGAGCAACATATAAAACCTTGCCCCAACAATATCAGGTATATCTTGATTGGTGTAAGGGAAATACAAAAAAGGCACCTCCTTTCGAAGACTTTGCTGATTGGGTGTTTGCAAATAGGACAAAAAATGAAGATGTGGAGTTAGTGAAGAAAGGTTTATGCCATTCTTTTAAAATACCTTGTAGAGAAATTCATATATGTGTGAGTGAAAAGATCAATGAAATATCTGAAGCTTCAGAGAAGGAATGTATGTCCTACTTGAGGAGAGTTTTTGCGATTTATTAAAAAAAAATTCCAAATGTATGGATCTTAAGGAAGCCAAGGGGAAAAATGCATCGGCTTGCTTGAAGGAGCAAAAGGAGGAGACCCATGAACCACCTAGTGCTGAAATAGGTGAAGTAGAAGAAGCAGTACATGAAAGAGGATCGAAAGTCACTCCCAAGTGACTCTGAAAAAGATGAAGAGACATCACATGAGCATGAAGAATATTCTATTGAAAATATTGAAAATCATTTCGAGATACATTCTACCTTGGAAATGAAACAAAGAGCATCTACTGATGGATGCTTGTACTATGAATGAGTACCTACTGGTGGGTGATCACACCTCTATGTTTTTGACATAGAGATAACTTTTGAAAGTGTTGCTGCAAGATAAAGTTCCGTTAAGCATGAGAATGAAGACCTTGTAGTAGTTGAAGAAGAAACAAGATCAACTTCCCCATCATCACTTGAGCTGTATGAAGTTGGTCTAAGTAAGAAGGAAGAATATGAGGAGGTTCATTTGAAAGCACATATTTTTCTTGAAGGATCACTAAATATGAATGAAAATAAGATCCAAGAGACCATTAGCATGCTCCATGACACTAAAGCATTGGTGTCAAATTCTTGTTGGATAGTTTCTTCATTGAAGGATCCATCCTTCCTTGGAGATATGGACAAGATTGAAAAAGCAATGTGCAACATCAAAGGTAATTTCAGGTCTTTACTTTTTGAGGGACAAAGAAGCAGAAATAGGGAATTAACATGGTGGAAATATTTGAAGGCGATTGGATGAAAATTGAAGAAGTTATGTCAAACCCTAAAAATAGACAAATGTGGGATTTCTAGCTTTGGGAAGTGGAATTTGGGATAGGTTCCTCATGAATGAAATATGAAGAATGGGATTGTAGGGGTGTCAGTGAAGTTTCAAGGGAAACACAGTTTTATACTCTTTTTTTTCCATAATCGATCTGAAATGGATTTCGGAATGGATCTAAAATGACTCGGATATGAAATGAATTTCAGAATGGATAAGAAATGGCTACATATGAAACGACTCAGAATGGACCTAAAATGGTTGGATCTGAAATGGCTCGGAATGGATCTGAAACGACTGAATCTGAAACGAATTTTAGAATGGAGTTGAAACTACTAGATCTCAAATGGTGTGGAATGCATCGGCAACAGATGGATCTACAATGACACATAAGTGATCTGCAACGTCATGGAAGTGATTGACAACAATTCAGTTGAAAATTGATATGGAACCTAGGTATCCTTGGCTTCCTAACAGTTCATGGGTTTCACTCAGCCACCAATGTTGTCTGATGGATTGCATATTGGGGAAGTACCCTTCACTCCACTGCTCAGGTAAAACTGATAACCGATTTGCCACAAACAAAAACTCTTGGTTTACCTCACAGGTGGGAACTACTCAATCAGGTAGGGGTCATTGCCCTTTTCGCTGCCAAGTCCTCTCAATGGGACAACTACTTCAGGGTTCCTATGGTACTCCCTACAATGAGTTTTAAGGCTTATGCCCAAGTAATTCCAATAGTTAAGCAGACAGGGATTATTCCCAGATCCGAACCTGCAACAGATGCATAATTTATTTTGGTATAAATTCCACCTAATGATCCCAAGAAAGTGCTTTGATACCAGATGTGAGGAACCTGCAACAACTAATTGATAAAATGCACAATATATGAGATGACATAATATTTTTATTGATCGCAGATCTCTTTGAGGGGGCAACCTACTTTGACCAAGCTCAATACAAATAACTTCACGGTGCCTTCATTGGCCTCAACACACACTTATATACCAAGTCTATGCCCAATACTATGGGTAAATACCATGGAACATATAATACTATGGGACGACTTACAAAGCGTATACCATGGGCTAATACAAACTATGGATCAACAAATACTACGGGACAACTTACAAAGCATATGTGTCCAACAACAATATACTAACAAAGTAAAAAGAAGGGTTGACACAAGTTCCTAACATTTAGACACTTTATTTTTAATTTCCAATTACAGGTTTATTATAAGGGAGGGTTATATAAACTTGGATATCCCATTGTTTTAACTAACTTCCATGAGGAAAATGAAATAGGTAGTATTCTTTTCAATTTCAAAATAGTTAACACTAAAATATTTTTGAATTTTCATAATTTTATTCCAAGTTTCATCTTATAAGCTTCCACCCCGAACATCACAACCATATAGGATAATTGGCATCAGGATGATACATAAAAGTGATTTCTTTTCATCCAAATGACAAATATTATTTATAGTTGTCTTTGAATTGTAATAGGCCTACCATCCTACAAATGTTATTTTTCAATGTTAAGATTCCAATTAATCTTATAATTGAGATAAACAACCAAGTATTTTTAGGAATGGACAATCTTTAAAGGTTCGATATTGAAGAAAATTTCAAATTTGTTTTCTTTTATATTTTACTGTCATCATTTTGGTTTTATCAATGTTTATTGTCAAACATAACCTATTTCAAAACTATTGAAGGACTCTGTACTTCTTTTCAATGTTCACAAGATTTGTGTCTAAGGGGACAATTTCATGAAAATCCCCATGTCATTCGAAGGAAACATGTAGAGGCATTTCTGCATTCCAATACTTTTCCACTCTTTCTCCTCTAATAAGTGTAGTTCCTATGTAACTACTTCTTAACTTACCAAATCGTCATGTCCCAAAATTTTGCATTGGGTCACAATGGTCTAAGCCCCTTGGCCATACTCATGATAGTTGGTCAAATTGATGCTAAGGGTCAAATAATTGATAAGAGTGATGTCCAAGTTAGTAATAATGTGAAATTAGATCCAAATGGAAAAGGTGGGTCACATTAAGAGAAATTCCCAATTCAAGTTTGTAATATACCCATCCAAATGAACTGTCAAGGAGGAAAATTACTAATTCCCTAGGTTGGGGGTGGAAGCTTTGGGATTTGAATTAAGGGGGATAATAAATGATGTTTCGACATTAGAATGGCATAAATATTTAATAAAGGAGCCAAATAAATAAATATAAGGGAAAATCAAAGTGGAAATTGGTCATGAAGACACATGGAGGATGTGGGACCCACTCAAGCTAGATTTTCTATGCCACATGGATTCCTCCTCTTGTCATTTCGAATCCATAAGAAGCCCAACATTCTTGGGATGATTTGGAAGTTCAATATACTTGGAATGACTCAATTAAGGTCGAATTGGAGTGGAAGAGTAATTCCCATGGAAGAGGAAGAGGCATTTTGGAACTAGCTGGACACTTGGACTAGATTCCCTAGCTCTATGACAACAATGATGAAGATGCTATGGAACCTACGATAAAAATAAGCCCTAAATGATAAAATATGACATATATGGAATGTCAGGGCTAAAAATAGTCTCAAAGAGGGTGCTCAAGGGAGTTACGGCAGCCAAAGAGACACCAATTCAAATTTGGAGAAGGAGGGGGCTAGAATTGGAAGGACAAGTGGCATACTTGGGAATCTCGTCCCAAATTGAGTTGGAATGAAGATCTTGGAAGGAATTCAACCCATGGAGGACCTTAGAATTTTATAAAAGACAATAAAAAAGAAGGATGGTGTCTTTTTATCATTTTAGAATTTGCATCTTGCATATGGAGAGGAGAGCTAGTGGAGTGCTACTCTACTTGCCTTAGTACCAATTTCAAGGGTGAAAGAATCCCATCCTAGTTGGTAATTGGAAATTCCATTTAGAAATTTCATTTGGAGCTACAATAGAATATTTTGTTACAGTTTGAAGCTACAGGGAAGCTCATGGTCACATCTCTTTCAGTTTGCTTCTACAACCATTCTTCTATTTCTTGGCATATTCTTGCTCCTTGAGGAGAGGTGCACTTGTTGAGGTGATCAACTCTTTGGGATAGATATTGAGGCCCAATATATTTTTAATATGATATATATACTCTGTTTTTACTTCTCAGAAGACTTTCAGGTTGAAACTCAAAGAGATTTGATGTAAAAATGCTAAGGTATCAACAAATGGTGTCATTTCCCAATACCTTGTTATTTGCAGTTGGACCGGTATCAAATTCTAATGGTTCAGTAAATGTATGATGTATTAATGTTGTATGGAGTTCCATTAATATTATTAATAAATTTAATATTCATTATAAAAGCATTTGGAGCAATATTCTTAAGTTTCATGACCATGTGAAGATTTACTATCATTTCCGCCTATGTCGAAACTAGTCTTTTTGTATATGATTTAAGAGCATTGTATCACACCTAACAGAATTAATGGTGATGCATATGAGACTATATTGATGTCCCCTATGTATAAAATTCCTCTATTCATAAATTTTAGAGGTTCCAATAGCATTTGGAGAGCCATTTCTAGCATCTACCCCATGGGGATTTGAACCCCAAATTGCTAGTCAAACTCCCTACTTTGGCTAGAATTCAAAGGAGAGTTTTAGAACCCTTTTTAAGACTTTAAGGAATCCCTTAACCTCATAATCATGTCTTAATACCATACATGTACCTTCTGTAACAATTTGGGAGCATTTGGAGTCATTTGGAGTCATTTGGAGACCAAGAGACCAATACTAGTAAAAGAGAAATTGCTAGTCAAACTCCCTACTTTGGACAGAAGTTAAAGGAGAGTTACAGAATCCTATTGAAGACTCTAAAGAATCCATAAAACTAATAATTATGTACTAATATCATCCATACACCTTATGTAACAATTTGGGAGCATTTGGAGTCATTTGGATACCAAGAGACCAATACTAGTCAAAGGTCGAACTAGTGGAAAAAGTTTAAAATTTCACCATTGTAATAAATTTCAAATAAGGGTCATTACAGTGGTATCAGAGCATGGTCCTTGCACCTGTGAATTAATATCATACATTTAAGAATAATTTTTATCCATGTATTACTATTATGATGAATCCTATGAGTACAATTCTTATGAGCAGTATGCAGATGATTGTGAGCAATATGAAGCAAAATGTGAATGGTTTGAGGAAGAGGTGCCATCATGCAACACTTACAATTTCATGAGGAATGAATATTATTATTATGAACCTATGTATGATAAATATGAGTGTGTCACACTACCAAATGATAAATCTATGCATGAATTACAAAGATAGAGAGCAACATATAAAACCTTGCCCCAACAATATCATGTATATCTTGATTGGTATAAGGGAAATACAAAAAAGGCACCTCCTTTCAAAGACTTTGCTGATTGGGTGTTTGCAAATAGGACAAAAAATGAAGATGTGGATTTAGTGAAGAAAGTTTTATGCCATTCTTGTAAAATACCTTGGAGAGAAATTCATATATGTGTGAGTGAAAAGATCAATGAAATATTTGAAGCTTTAGGGAAGGCATGTATGTCCTACTTGGGGAGAGTTTTTGGGATTTCTTCAAAAAAAGATTTCAAATGTATTTTTATTAAGGAAACCAAGGGGAAAAATGCATCAAGTTGCTTTATGGATCAAAAGGAGGAGACCCATGAACCACCTAGTTCTGAAATAGGTGTAGTAGAAGACGCAGTACATGAAGAGGATCGAAAGTCACTCCCAAGTGACTCTGAAAAAGATGAAGAGACCTTACATGAGCATGAATAAGATTCTATTGAAAATATTGAGGATCATTTCAAGACACATTCTACCTTGGAAATGAAACAAAGAGCATCTAATGATGGATTCTTAAACTATGAAGGAGTACCTGCTGATGGGTGCTCACACCTCTAGGTTGGTGACATAGAGATAACGTTTGAAAGTGTTGTTGCAAGACAAAGTTCCATTAAGCATGAAAATGAAGACTTTGTAGCAGTTGAAGAAGAAACAAGATCAACTTCCCCATCACCACTTCAGCGTCATGAAGTTGGTACAAGTAAGAAGGAAGAAGATGAGGAGGTTCACTTACAAGAGCCTCTTTTTCTTGAAGGATCATTAAATCTGAATGAAAATAAGATCCAAGAGACCATTAGCATACTTCATGACACTCAAGCATTGGTGTCAAATTATTGTTGGAGAATTTCTTTATTGAAGGATCCATCGTTCCTTGGAGATATGGAGAAGATTCAAAGAGCAATGTGCAACATCAAAGGTAATTTCATGTTTGTTATTTTTGATAGAAACAATCTGGTTGAGTTTAATGAATTATTACATGATGCATACTTGAAGAATAATGAGGATATTCATAAACTCAAAATTCAAAATGAGGAACTTCTTGAAAGGTTGCAATATACTTGTTCTTCCTCCTATGTTTCAAATTTTCATATGGTAGATTGCATGGAGGATTCTCATGACATGGTAGATCATGAGAAATATGGAAATTTGCATGAGCTTGATGTGTTGAAAGATGAGCTTGATGAGACCGAAGCACTTGATGTGGTGGAAGAGGAACTTGAGTTTCCTCTTGGAAATGGTGACACAATTTTTGAAGAAGTGTATTATTCCACTACCTTCGAAAAAACCTATGAGGAAAGTTGTGCACTTTTGAGGGAGGTTTATTATCCTACCATTATGGAGCATTCACATGAGGGCACTTTCTGATCATTTGGGTGAGTTGGTTCATTCTCCTACATCCTACACTTCCATATTCTGCAACATTCATCGTAACGAAGTATGGGTGAAAGGTTTATTTTTTATGGTTCCACATGAGGAGTATGAAACTCCTATCTCTCCTTCATATGATGACATTATTAGAGTCATTTCTTATTTACATTTTCAGTAGCATCCTTTTTTACCTTATGATGAGACACATCTACATGGGTGCACTTATGATGTTCACTTGAGTCACTTGAAGACTCATGATTTTTCTTGCTCCTTGCTTAGTTCAATTGATATTAGGGGGACTTCATCCATTACTTGGGTGAAGAGATATATGTTTGGAGAAAATTCTTATTGGAAGAAACATCCTTTTTTATTTCTTGATGATACACATGTTCATGGATGCACAAATTCTACTTATGTGAGCCCCTTGAAGGCTTATTGTTTTCTTTGCTCCCTACTTGGTTCAGATTTTAGTGGAGGTTCTTCATTCACTTCTTGGATGAAAGAACATATGGCTTATTATTTTGATGCATATTACATCCCTTTGGAGAAGATTATAGGACATGAGATCCTCACCTATGTCATTGGATCAGATTTGATTGGTCACTTGAAGCTTGTATGTACTTGGAAAATGGTGGTCTACTTACTTGGAGGTATAAGCACATTCATGATTATTTGATGAGGAACCTCCTTGATGTACATTTTTATTATGTTGTTATGTACTTTGATGATATATCTTATGTACTTATGATGTTTGGAAGAATGCATACAAGAAAATGAGATCCAAATGAGATCCAAGAATTCTCTTTCATGATGGTATGGGTTGGAGAGCACTCTTAATTGTTGGAGTGCAATACAAGCAATGGGACCCTAGGATAATTTTTAGTCCCATTGATTTCAAATTTTTTGGGAAACAAGTAGTATGGGAGATGGATTCCCCACTTAATAAAGTGATTTTAATCAGATTAGTGCAGTAGCAAGCATGGTGGTTCCTCTCTAAAATATTCATGGAATCTCTAAGACTCAAAGTTGGGCAACTTAGTGGCAACTTTAAAGAATTATGCAGTGGTATCAGAAAGGGTTTCCAAAATATGAAAGAGGTAAAGAGTAATTGTGCCAACTTGTTTTTTATGGATTTAATTAAAATTTTGGTGTTTAGTGGTGATGTTACAGGGGATATCAAAATGAAAAAAGAAAATCCACATCTCCTTGTTGTTGGAAAAACACAATTGTAGTGCATAGGTGGCTCTACTTAAGGTTTAAAAAGAGAAGTTTTGAGAAGCAAAGTTTTGGAAAGAAAGCAGGTTCTTCCACATACATGTGTTTAAATTTCTTGAGGATAAGCAATATTGGGAAGGGAGGATTTGTCATGTCTCAAAATTTTGCATTGGATCACAATGGCCTAAGCCCCTTGGCCATACTCATGATAGTTTGTCAAATTGATGCTAAGGGTAAAATAATTGCTAAGAATGATTTCCAAGTTAGTAATAATGTGAAATTATATCCAAAGGAACAAGGTGTGTCACATTAAGAGAAATTCCCAATTCAAGTTTGTAATATACCCATCCAAATGAACTGTCATGGAGGAAAACTACTAGTTCCCTAGGTTGGGGGTGGAAGCTTTGGGATTTGAAATAAGGGGGATAATAAATGATGTTTGGAAATTAGAATGGAATAAATATTTAATAAAGGAGATAAATAAATAAATACAAGGGAAAATCAAAGTGGCAATTGATCATGAAGACACATGGAGGATGTGGGACCCACACAAGCTAGATTTTCTATGCCACATGGATTCCTCCTCTTGTCATTTCAAATCCATAAGAATACCAATGTTCTTGGGATGAGTTGGAAGGTCAATATACTTGGCATGACTCAATTAAGGTCAAATTGGAGTGGAACAGTAACTCCCATGGAAATGGAAGAGGCATTTTGGAACTAGTGGGACACTTGGACTAGATTCCCTCGCTCTATGACAACAATGATGAATATGCTATGACACCTATGACACAAATCAGACCTGAATACTAAAATATGACATATATGACATCTCAGTGCTAAAAATAGCCTCCAAGAGTTTGCTCAATGGATTTAGGGAAGCCAAAGAGACACCAATTCGAATTTGGAGAAGGAGGGGGCTAGAATTGGAAGGACAAGTGGCATACTTGGGAATCTCTTCCCAAATTGAGTTGGTATGAATCTCTTGGGAGGAATTCGACCCATGGAGGACCTTAGAAGTTTATAAAATACAATAAGAAATAAGGATGGTGGCTTTTTATCATTTTAGAATTTTCATTTTGCATTTGGAGATGAGAGCTAGTGGAGTGCTACTCTACTTGCCTTAGCACCAATTTCGAGGGTGAAAGATTCCCATCCTAGTTGGTAATTGGAAAGGACATTCAGACCTTTAATTTGGATCTACAATGGACTATTTTGTTACAGGTTGAAGCTACAGGGAAGCTCATGGTCACATCTCTTTCAGGATTCTTCTACAACCATTCTTCTATTTCTTGGCATATTCTTGCTCGTTCAGGAGAGGCGCACTTGTTGAGGTGATGAACTCTTTGGGATAGATGTTGAGGCCCCATATATTTGTAATAATATATATATATATACTTTATTTTTACTTCTCAGAAGACTTTTAGGTCGAAACTCAAATAGATTTGATGTAAAGTGCTAAGATATGAACACATGTTGTCATTTCCCCAATACCTTGTTATTTGCAATTGGAGTGGTATCAAATTCGAATGGTTCAGTCAATGTATGATGTATTAATGTTGTATGGAGTTCCATTAATATGATGAAGAATTTTTATATTCATTATACAAGCATTTGGAGCAATATTCTTAAGTTTCATGACCATTTGTGAAGATTTACTATCATTTCCCCCTATGTTGAAACTAGTCCTTTTGTATCTAATTTAAGAGGGTTGTATAAGACTTAATAAAATGAATGGTGATTCATATGAGACTATATTTATTTCCCCTAGATATCATATGCATCTTTTCATAAATTTGATAGGTTCCAATAGCATTTGGAGAGCCATTTCTAGCATCTACCCCATGGGGATTTGAACTCCAAATTGCTAGTCAAATTCCCTACTTTGGCCAGAATTCAAAGGAGAGTTGCAGAAGAATTTTGAAGAATATAAATAATCCCTAAACCTAATAATCATGTCCTAATACCATCCATATACCTTTTGTAACAATTTGGGAGCATTTGGAGTCATTTGGAGACCAAGAGACCAATACTAGTCAAAGAGAAATTGCTAGTCAAACTCCCTACTTTGGCCAGAAATTAAAGGAGAGTGTTAGAAGCCTCTTGAAGACTCTAAAGAATCCCTAAAACTCATAATTATGTCCTAATATAATCAAGGAACCTTCTGTAACAATTTGGGAGCAGTTGGAGTCATTTGGAGACCAAGAGACCAATACTAGTCAAAGGTTGAACTAGTGGAAAAGTTAAAAATTTCACCATTTTAATAAATTTCAAATAAGGGACATTACACAAATGCATTCATTATTACTTCTGCCATACAATATATATTTTTTCCCACTACTAATATTTTCAAAATGCTACAAATCCGTGTTTATAAATGTTTCCAGATATACATGTCTAAATCATTTTCCCCAGTATGTGACTATACAAATTATCCTCCAATTTCAATTTCCTATGCGAATTGTAATTTCTCACTTTACTCTTTCACTTTATTTACTCCCTTAATTTTATTTCCACTTTACTTACTATTGATAATTACTTATCAATTGCCTTTACTATGTGCATTAGACAACCCATCTCTGTCATCTATTTTAATTCCCTTTATGAAGAGGTTCTCTTATTATTCAAGCTACAAAATATTCCTACCTTCCATGTAACCAAAAGGTAAAAAAGGCCATTTCTTTGAGCAATAACCTCATTATAAGACATTTACATGCACACTCAAAAGTTTCAACTTAAAAAAATATCTTTCTCTTATAAGTCATATTTTATATTGTACATGTAAGTACACTATCATATGCACATGGATATTCATCTTTGAACACTTTAAGTACAATCACCTACCAATGTTCATTTCTCTTTATGTTCATTATTTTTTCTGTCATTTTCAACCATAAAGTTTCCAAATGAAAATACATATACTACTATAAATAACAAATATTTCCAATCTGAAATATAAATACATTTACATCTTCTTGTACACAACTTTCTCTCATATTTGATACATTTTTTTTATTTTACAATTCTATACACTTCCTTACACTTCATTGCATCACTTCCACCTTTTCCCCTTATTACAACGTACTTTTTTCACCATTAGGTACAAAGGCTACTAACGTATTTATCTATTTAAAAGATCCAAAATACTTATAACAAACTTTGTTATGTTTTAAATTTTGATTCAGTCGATATAAAAACTCTTTAAAAGAATAATAATTGAGGCTAAGTTCGAGGGTCAATGATGATCCATGTCTCTCAGGCAGTCGATAGGGGGGGAACAAAGTTGAGTGAATGAGTCAAGCTCCGTTATGGAAGAATCAAATAAGAAAAGATTGAATAAGAAAACTAATTTAGGTAAATTCCCAATAGAAAATGACTGAAAGTAATAGATAATACCAATAACATTCAAAAGCAAGTCAAGAATTGATAATGGATAAACCCCAAGGGTGAAAAATATGGTGGTATTGAGCAGTCGTCTGTAGGACATTGGTATCCTAAGTCCATATCTTACAAACCTTGTATCAAGGTTTACTGAGTTGATGACTCATTTACATGAACAAATGTTGAATGAATGAACCATAAGGAACCAATCGAGCCTTCTATCTCCAAACCCATCTTAGTGCAATCAATAATAACGAACCCTTTCATATTTAGGATTATGTGTATATATGAAAATATGAGGGACGCTTGGGTGTCTACCTAATATGTTTTAGTTACAAAGAGGCAGTTACTCTTGATTGAGGAGACCAACTAGTTTCTTTCCATGCATCATCTAGGAGAAGATGAAGAGACACTATTACTGCATCGATGACATCTTCTCGGTGCTTTCTGACTGTTCATAATTCTAGCTAAAATTTGTTTGAGTAATTGAATCCTGTAAGGCATGTATGATGGATGAATATTGCAGACGATTGTGTGAGTTGATTGATTCAATGGATAAAATTATCTATAGAGTCAACTAAGTCATTGATTCACTGATATCTAACCAAGGAGTCAAATTGGACTAGGCCCTATTCGATGGTGTTAGTCAATTCATGGAATGGATCAGACCTATCTCCTTAAGTGGAAATGGTCCCCATTTTCTACTTAAGCAGATGAAAAAAACCGTGCTCCAATTTGGTGAGAGGATACCACTTTCCTTGATTTGGGAGTTATCCTGCATTGGACACCTGAAACAAGGAAATTATTTGCATCCTTTTGTGGCGTGCATGTTGCCCGATGATGGTGTCGATTGCAAGGGTATATTGAACATCTAGATCTATGTCCTATGGATTTTTTAGATGTAAGTTGATCTGGTCCAATAATGGTGGAAAATATGATCAAATAAAGTCCACATTGAATACTGGATGCAAACCAAGGTATGGTGGAATATTAAACTTAAAATAATTTCCCCCAAATTTATCAAGAATGGTGTAAGGATCATATCATAATAGACTTCAAATAGACTCTTTCCTATTGAATTGTGTTGTGCTCGATTATAGCTATACTGGGTGTATGAGATACTTTCATCCAATTTTATGTGATGTTTTTGGTTATACATGTAGAGAAATTATACCACCATGTGCTTCACAACTTCAGTGTATCCTTTGGTCTAACAATGGAATGCGGTCGACATAGATAGTTGTGTGTCGAGCTATTGCGAGAGTGTTTTCCAAAAAGTGTTGACAAATCAGGAATCTTTGTTAGAGATTATTATAGTCAGTAAGACATAATGTTTCCAAACATGTTTGAGGAAGATCTAGGCATACTATTGTGATGTTGTTGTCTTCTTGCAAGGGATGAGGCTAGCCATTTTAGAGAATCTGTCAATCCCTACCAAGATTGCATCATGATAGTTTTTGGTGACGAGATATCTAGTCAAGTAATGCAAGGAAATGGATTCCCATGGTTGACTTGTAATGGGAAAGGATGTATACAAATATTGTCATTGATTCCATTGCTTGGTGATAGCATAGACGACGCATGAATTGATATACTTGTCAACATCTATATTGATTCAAGGGAAATATAAATACTTATCAAGTACTATAAGGGCATTTTACACTCCAAATTGATCTAGTATTTTGATGTAGTGTGCATCCCAAATGAGCTTATGTTTGTGCTCACCCATATGTACACATAGTTTTATGATCTTGTAATGCAAGTTGTCCTTCAAGTGGTGGTCAGGAGAAATTTACTAACCTATATGGAGTTGTCGATACATTGGAGAGATGTCAATGTATTCTTCATATAGTCGAGGCCAAGTAATGATAATTCATAACCATGGATACTTAAGACCATAATAAGTGAAGTGATTGGTGGTCATCAAAGGAAATTGACGGTTGCATTGGCTTTCCATTTATGATGCCTAGTTACCAACCAAAATTGATGTAGATAATTAATCCACTTGACTTGTCTTATCATTTGTAACATAAAGTATGATAGAGTGAACTGTAGAGGCTTACGGTCCATATGAATGATTGTTTCTTTGCCTAGAATATAGTGTCTCCATTACTTAAGTGTGTGTATAATGGAATATGGTTCCCTTTCATAAGTCGAATGCTTGTAAAGAGTTTCATTGAAACTTTTTCAATGGAATTCCACTAGATGATTTGGTTGAGTGGTCACAATGCCCATAACATAGTATGATGTGCAAGTCTTGGTTGCAAATGGATGATGCAAATAAGGTAGCACAAGCACTAGAGTTGTGAAAATCTTGTTCTGGAGTTGTTTAAAATATTTTTGTTATGTTGTTTTCCATTTGAAAACCATATTTCCACCTCGTTAGTCAAATGAATCATTGGAAAATCTATGTTGTTGAATCCTAATGCAAATCTAAAATAGAAATTTGGTAAACTAAGGAATCTCTTTAGTTCATGACTATTTCTCGGAGTGGGCCATTCTCTAATGACTTGTATATTCTCTAGGTCGAACTAAATTCATGTTTATTTGATCACATAGCCCAAGTATTTGATTCTCTTCGTTGCAAAAGAGCACTTCTCCAAGTTCAAGCAAATTTTGTGTTGTCTGAGAGTTTGTTCAATGGAGATTCAACCGGTTACCATGATCCTCTTGGAACACTGAGGTTTGATCATCAACAACATGAATTTTTTAGCATGGTTGATCATCATTTTGGTTTGTTTCACTAAAACCTTTTCGACTGTCGGTGTGGGCTGATGTTCATGAATTCCATACAACTGATTACGGATTTTGACAATCATTATATGTGGTTGGGACTAATAATTTCCATGTATGTCCCATAAGTAGGGTTTCCCAAATAATACATTAGCTATTGATAATAGAGCTATATCAGAGAGAACGTCATCTTTAAAGGGCTTGATGAAGTAGGCAATTTTGCATTGTCAGGCGATCATAAGTTCTTGTCCATCCTTCATCCAACAAATGTTGTAAGGTTGAATATGTGGAGTAGTAACAAGACCGAATTTTTTCACAATTTCATTAGATACAAATTTATTTTGACTACCATTGTACATAATCAGATGCAACATGTTATTCTCTACCATATATGTGTATGGAATAGTTGTTCTCTTTCCTCTTCTTCGACGATGGTCGAGTTCGTGAGGTATGTCAAAGTTGATGCCAATATAATCAAGGATTCTAGATCTAATTCCACAATAGCTTTGTTTATCGAGCCTAAGTCATAGGTATACATGTCCATCAAGAATGTCTTATGAGATTTGCATTTAGATGCATCAAACTAAGCTGAACAATGTTAATCACACCATTTCTCTACAAGAGGTTGTTTACTTTATTTTCCCTCATCTTTCTTGGAAGTATTCTTATAATGATATTGCTTCTGTGATGTAGTGTAAGTAGACCATTTTGACTTGTTAGAATCTATAACTAAAAGGTTGACCTACTAATTTGGTAGATAAATGATCTGCATTGTAGTTTGAAAGTCATCGACATTGATTCAACTTCGACAAGTTTTGACTTCAACTCAACAAGTTTCTAGTACGACAAGTTAGCATCGACAAGTTCCGAATTGGACACAACTCTGATGAGTCTCAACTTCAACACACATTGACACATTCGCACCTTCGACATGTTCAAAAATATCACAGTTTGCAACATCAACAAGCATCATTGACACGCGACCAGTGGGTGTAGAACTTTGACAGACTGTCTCTCTGTTGTCCAGTCGATTGTAATGGTTGAACTGTTGAACCGTTCTAACTTCTTATTTGTAACTGAAGGTAACGGGCATGAACCCAAGCATCTCAGAAATATATATAAGAATGTATAATATTGTAACATACAATCAATGATTTTCCCTGTTACATCTAATATAGAAGAACAATTCGCATTCTTTCATATTGTCTACGTATTTCTGTTTATTTGTGTAGTGTAATCCTGCTTTGCTCCTTCTTCTTATTCTCAATTTCTTCCACCATAATAGAGACGACTCATTCAGTCAAACTATTTTCCCCCTCGTGCTTCCTGGACACGACCTAGATTATTGGTACCATAGTAGACTCAAATCAGAGCACTCAGTTTCTTGCTTAAGTTCTGCGTATACACTTCTCTCGAAGTTACCTAACTTATTCCGATTCAAAATCGCTCTCAATCTCAACAATCTAAGCAGACGCTACCTCGAAAGATGACAGAAGAAATAGACAATAGACATGCAACTGACGAGATAGCACAACTTATTGAGCAAGCTCTGGCTTGACAACGGACTAAAATGTTCACCCATTTCAATGAGATTCTCATGCAATTCACTTCGACATCAGGAGGATCTTCGATGAGAATCCACTGCGATAAAATCATCCCCTTCAAAGTGAAAATGAATTTGGACATACCAAATCTTGAAGGTAAGATTGACACGTAATCCATTGACAATTGGGTGCGACAATTGGAATCATATTATGCTGTAATTCAACTCTCTGAAGCTGAAAAAGTCACCATTGCATCCTTAAATATGTCAACCTTCGTGTACTGCTGGTGGGAGAACCTCTCGACAAAGATGGAGAAAATCTGAGACCCCATCGAAAAATGGGATAAATTCATCGAACACATCCAGAAGGAATTTTACCTACCTAAATACCTCGAGTGATAGTATAAGAAGTGGCATCAGCTAATGCAATGGAAAGACCAATCAATACCGAGTTACACCAACGAGTTCTATTGACTCATGGTGAGACTTGGCATCCAAGAATAAGAGAAATTGCTTGTTCTGAAGTACATCAGTGGATTGTCCCAATACATCCAACGGGATATGAAATTCCTGATTGTAAATATGCTTGCAGATGCATTCCACTACGCCAACAAACTGGAAATTAAGCAAAAAGGGAAAGCACATTTCGCAACAAAGTCGATCTCAGGACGACCACCCGACAAGAAGGCACGAGCCAACTTCAACAAGTTGAAATATTCTCAGCCAACACCACCAAAGCTAGACAACGGAAATAATCCTTTTCATAGGAGGGAATGTAGCAAACAATCGCCGACCAGAAAATGGTGCGATTACCACCACTCATCTTGGCATGATACATCTGAATGCAAATCTCGAAAGAAATTTTTGGCAAAAATGTCGACCTCTGACATATTCGACAAGATGGTGGAAGAGTTTGATCCAGATGCGATGACCCTTTTGACCTTGACCACTCTATTGTGCAGGATTAATACCTTATAGTGAGGAGAACACACTACCAAATTAGGTGGGGTGACAAGTAAATACATTCATTGCATTGCATTCAGTTCCTACAAATGGAAAGAGATCGAGATATAGAAAGATGTACCTTTTATCGATGGTTGGTCCTAGATTTTGCTTGATCTTCTGCTATGATGAACCTGCAAAACAAAGGAAACCTTCCTCAGCATATATTGAATGCAATAAATATGATGAAATTGAAAACAATTAAAATCAACTACAATCAGATATCAAACCAAATGAACATTCAATCCAATAGACATTCAATTTCGTACAGGAAGGGTATTTCCACCTTTTTATTGTCAAAGAAACATAAATCAGTACAAATATACCTGATCATCCAAGATGCTTATGCAACCAAGTTCTGGGCTCCTGCTCTTCATAATGACTTGGGAATTCCTTCAGCGTAACAACAGTTAAAGCATTCCTTCTAGGTTCCTCTCTCATGGATCCTCGTATTTATGGGACAAGGTAGGCAGTTGAATTCAAGAGGTGGTTGAATTGGGAGGTTAGGGAAGTTGCAGAACCAACTTCAACTAATCCCAATTCGTAATCTTAATATATTTTTTGAGTTCATCTTAAGATGTGCTCGGGTTTCATACAACCAGAGTAGTGCACAGTGAGCAACTCTTGTACTTTGCAACAAGCGTTTGCAACATTTGTTAAGGTGTACGTGGGTTGTTCTTGAGTAAAGTAGCGCATCTTTTGAGGTGTGCGATGGTTTACTATACCAATAGTATCACACCTGTTGTGAAATTAAGAGAAACAATAAGATTCTTAGCTGAAGAGTGTAGTTCCAACAATGAGTCATCCAAGTCAACCTAGCTCTTCCATCCATAGTGTCCTTTTGTGTGATCGACAGAGCAATGTGATAACGGACGGAGAAATGCAGGTTTGACCTATAACAAATGCCCCCTAATGTGTGAGGCCAGAGGGAAACGATGGTCAAAATACATTATAATTCCAAGTCAGAGGAGGAGCAAGAAATCGCAGAACAATGTCACAAAAGTACCTAAAACAACGATCAAGGTCAGCAAGCAATTACAATCTTGACATCATATAGATGTGTAGATGGATACAACATGACCTCTGATACCTAACTAGGAGATGTATATAGCATGGCCACTGAAATACAAGCGTGGATCCATGTCAAAATGAGAGATCATAGACATAGCAACAAACTGGATCTATGTCTCATGAAGAGCCAGAATAAGTGAGGCTCAATCTTGCACAGCTTGGGTGATAACATAAATATGGTGATGTTATAAAAGTCCCAAGTTCTTCATCCAAACAACCCAAGGTATAAACCCTAACCATGTGAATAAATGATCTGGAGTCGAACATGGGGGATATTGTTTGATTACCAATCATTGATGTATACTGTTAACAAATGCGAGGCTTCCGTCAATAATGATAATGGGGTCCAAGGTACCTAGTACATTCCAACAAGTGTGAATAAGTGGAATTGAAGTTGAACACTTGAGGAAAATTTCAAGTAAGAGACATTGATGTATTCTCATTATTCAACAAGGAGGGAAACTGCCACTGATGACTGCAATCCCCAAGGTACTAACCGAAACTCTAAACTTCATTCCCAGAGAAAAATGAGTTGAAGTCAATGGGAAGAAGTCCGCTGGAAGGGAGGCCTTAATGCATCCTCCATCATCCAACACATGGAACACTCAAAGGTATGAGCATATTTGGAGTAGAAAAAGTAGCAAGATGAAACAAACTGACACCAGGATGGCTAACAAATAAAGTAAAGGTAAACTGTAGAATGGCCAACATAGCCTGTATCCTTGAACAATGAGCATGACACAAAGTGACTTCGGTTGTTTTCAACATGAAGGGGAAGTGATATAAGACTGTGATGTAGGAAACATTAACAGACCCTCCATATGGGGTGAAGAATAACCAATCGGGGGAGTGAAAACTCAGAGATCAAGTTCACCCTAAGGTCAAAAACTAAAACCCAACTGAAATGATAGACTCAAATAGGCATTGTGTTCAAGGATATGACTGACTTAACCACCTCTGAATCTGAAAATATGTGATATACCCCTCTCATCCCTTATTGTTTTTGTTAAAACAATATCCTTCTTGTTGTTTTAATGAGTCCAAGAATGAAAGAAAACTCAATAATCCCAACCATGTAAAAGTTTAACGATCCCATGGGAGGAAGACTCGGGACCTTCTTCATTGTTAACAGAGTTCAAAGAAGAGATAGAAGAATACTCTACAATAATGATCTCCGGATTTTAATATCAAGCCAAGATCTGTTCTTGCTCGCCGGTGTTTTCAATTTTAAGGAGTCTAAAAAACTTAAACAATAACTCCATAAACCTACCCGTGGATTTTAATATCGAGCCTGGGTTCGTGTATGCTCATTGATGTTTTCCTGTTTATAGAGTTTGAAAAACTTAAACAATTCTCTATATACCCTCTCATGGATTTCACATCGAGCCTGAGTAGGTGAGTGCTCGCTTGGTGTTTTCATGTTTCGAGAGCCTTAAAACCCTAAGGAAGGCTCCAAAAGTCCTTTTTGGTATAGTTAGTATCCTCCCCCGAAAAATTCTAAAACGATGAGAGAAGAAATCTTCTAGCCACGTATGACTATAGTATAACTTTTTTGTAAATGATCCACAGAGGTCCGGAAAAGGGATAAACTTATACCTAATTCGATGTCGATTCAAATCCTTTAACGAGTCTGCAATGACAACTATACTCGGCAATCTTGTCATATTTGAAGAGTCTAACAAGAGAGTGGAAGAACTCTATAAAGAACTTTTTTGTAACGTTTTAACGAGCCCAAAAAATTAAACTCATTACCTCCTTACTGTTTTTAACGAGATCAAAGGAAAGATGAAAGAATGCTTGTAGCCTCCTTACTGTTTTTAACGAGATCGAAGTGAAGGTGGAAGAATGCTCATAAATTCCTTACTATTTTTAACGAGCTCAAAGTGAAGGTGGAAAAATGCTCGTAAATTCCTTACTGTTTTTAATGAGCACGAAGTGAAGGTGGAAGAATGCTCATAACTTCCTTACTGTTTTTAATGAGCTCGAAGTGAAGGTGGAAGAATGCTCATTTCCCCCTTACTTTTTTTAACAAGCTCAAAGTGAAGGTGGAAGAATGCTCATAGCCTCCTTACTATTTTTAACGAGCTCGAAGTGAAGGTAGAAGAATGATCGTAGGTGAATCAATGTCCAAAGGAATGGAAGACTGCATTATAGACTCTAGGAAAACTTCATCAGAGGGAAGTATATTATCCTAGATGGAACACATATCTAAACATTCAGATGGAGTCATCACCTGGTCAACTGCCGGGAGCCAGTCCCTAGAAGGTAAGCATGAATTCATAGGCTTCTTCTCAGTAGCAATTGGACTCAAGGAACAATATGCCACATAATTTAATTGTGACATGGTAATTCCTACTGACGGGGGACATACTTGGTCTATAGTTGGGTAATAACAAGGATCAACAAATGTAAGCTGATCGATAGTGACAATGCTTTTGTTATGAGGAAAATGCATCACACGAAAGAGCGTAGACACCAGAGCCTGCATAGCATATACGTAATCATGCCCGAGGATCATATCAAAATCCATAGGGTCCTTTAAAACCATAAATCAACTAAGACTATTTTTCCACCCAAAGTAATAGGTACTTGAGGGAGGAATAGCACCAGTTCACTAGGTCTTCTATCGAAAGTCAACGACCAATTAACAGCTAGAACAAGGTTAGGAAAACCTAAATCTTTCCAAGCATATGGTGATAAGATACTAATAGAGGCTCCTTCATCTATAATACATCAATGAACCGCATGGTTGCCGATATCAACCTTTATCGTAAAATGTGTAGCAGAAGGAAGGAGAGGCCCAGCTAGATTATTCCAATCAAAGAAAATGATCCCAGAGCTTGGTAGGGTTTTACTCAGCACAGATGAAGTGCCCCCATTTTCAGAAACATATGAATTGGTAATGCAGAAGACTTCAGGGATAAGTTCATTAGTCTCTGAAGGACTGATGGGATCGGTCGAAGACTACATCGACTTGATCACTTCACTCTCTAGAGGAAGAGTGGGGTTGACCAAAGATTGCATTGGTTCAACCACTTCATTAACCAAAGGTTCATCGGGCTATTGGGAATCTATAGACAATTTAGGAGCAGAGGATCCTTCAGACATGGACCACACTTTCCATACCTATGGAATAGCAAGGCATAGGTGAGTAAGGTGATCTCCCTTACAAATTTTACAAGGGAACTTTGGATTGCATCCTATAAACTGAGACTCCTTTACAACAACAGTGCTCTCAGCATGACTAGCATTGGCTGACATCTTGCCCCCAACATGACCTGTAGTGGTTGGTTGCTCAAAAGTAGAAGACTTTTGAACTACAGACCACACTCTTTGCACTTCTGGAAGTACAGGGCACAAATAGGTCAGGTGGTCTCCCTCGCAAAACTTACAAGGAAAATTAAGCTTCTGTTTACCAGGTTTGTCGACAATGTCAAATTTTTCAACATGAATTGCAGTGGTTGATTCAGTGTCTCCAGTATGACTCATAGGAAATGGTGACTTGTCATTAATATGACTAGCAATGATCAACGACGTGTCCTCAACCTGAGAAACAGTGGTTGAAGACATGATTTCAGTATGATTTGTAGTGACTGAAATTTTTCTCCCAACATGATCTCAAGAGGTTGGGTAGGTTCCCCCAGCATGACCTTCAGAGGCTGGGTGGGTTCCCCCAGCATGACCTTCAGAGGCTGGGTGGGTGGGTTCAGTATGATTTCCAGTGACTGAGTGAGTTTTCCCAACATGACCACCAGAGGTTGGGTAGGTGCCCCTAGCATGACTTCCAGACGCTGGGTGACTTTTCTCAACATGACCACCAAAGGTTGGGTAGGTTCCCCCAGCATAACTTCCATAGGCTAGGTGACTTTTCCCAACATGACCACCAGAGGTTGGGCAGGTGTCCCCAACATGAATTCCAGAGGCTGGGTGACTGCCCCCAGCATGACTTGTAGAGGCTGAGTGGCTAGGTTCAGTATGATTTATAGTGACTAAATGAGTTCTCCCAACATGACCAACAGAGGTTGGGTAGGTTCCCCCTGCATGACTTCTAGAGGCTGTGTGGCTGCCCATTTGGTTTGGCATATTCTTCCTATTCTTCCTCCGTCTATTCCTTTTAGACTGTTGGTTACTAGTATTACTACTTTCACCACATGAGGTAGAAGGAGGAGGAGAAGGTGTTACTAGCGAAGTGGGCATAGGGTTCTGATGCTCTTGATGTGAGGTGCTTACTTGAGAAGCATCAGGAGCATGCAAGGCATTTGGAGTGGAAAAAAAACCAAACCAGTAGCCCTATAGTGAATCCTGGAAGATTCAAGGTAGCCATTAAGGGAGTACCAATGTTCTCAATGAATGGAAAAGCACAAGGAGACCCTTGAATAGGGGTCCCTTGATTGGTGCTCACCAAGATGTTGTCCATGGTTTCTGACTGAACGGGCCAGAAAATTCTAAGGCCTACTAAAAACAAGGGGCACAAAGAGCACACCACTAAAAATGTCCCACAGTGATCAAAACCAGGAAAACAATGCTAATACTCTCAAAGGCAAGTCTTGGATGATGAGGGCCCAGAACAAATGAGTAGAGTATTGACGGTCAGTTCCACGACATCCAATGGAGGTCCTATGGGTGCAGGCATTTGAATCACCAAACCAACCTCCCGAGATTACTGCCAAAGGGTTAACTTCCATGGTTGTCCGAGGTGAAGTGGAAATAGCCTTCCACTCTACCTATGAAGAATCCTAGATAGTCAAGATACTAAGGTTACCATAAGTACGAAAATTCTTAAGGAGACAGTCATCGGTCTAGCCATAATGCATGGAAAGGGTAACAAAGCCTGAAGTCCAAAAGGACCCCCGTACGTGAGACAACTCTGGTTTATGCTCGAAAGTAAAGTGAGGGGCTATCCTCAACAATTTCAGTCTCACACGACCTCGTGCTTAGCTCTGTTTTAAGTGGAGTTTCCAAAGAAATTTTGATACAGATGGATTTACCTAAAGAATGTCTTACTACGATTGTTGAGTAATGAAACTGATTTTGGATAGTTTAAGTGTGTTCTGATTCGAAACCCTAACCTAAGCTAGTTGGTGAAGTGACAACCCTAAAAAAGAAAAAGTTGCTAATAAATTTTATTAAGTGTTCTTTTTAAATGGTTTTTCTTTACTCAAAGGTTGCAGTGGAGTGTGTGGCGTGGTCATGATTGAAATAAAGAGTGCATAAAAGTAAACAACTATCACCAAAATTTCTCATTCATTGTTTCTCAAAACTAAATATAAGCAAACCTAAAGATATTTTTGATTTTTTTTTCTTTTAAATTTTCAAAGCAAAACAAAATTTATGCTACTTCGAAAAGAAATGATAAACATTACAGTGATGCTACCAATTTTCAATTTTTAACTTTTCTCTTTTTCAAAGAAACTGAATTAGAAAATGGAACAAGTAAGATCTAACACTGGTGCAAGTAAAGATAAAAGACTAATGGCTTAAATGATCAAAGCAAAAAATGAGAAAGACTCGACCTATCGAGTTGTTTCGAAACAAAAAAACTCTAGACTTGGCACTAAATGTAAAAAGAAAAGGAAAAAAAATGCATGTAGTAGAAAGGCAGATCGATAAGGCTACTCTTAAGCATCAAAATCCAGTAAAACACCAGCCAAGCAAACAGAGTAGGCAAGCAAACCAAAAATCACTTTACCACTACACAAAATGAAAAGAAAAGCTAAGAAGTCTTCAAGCAAATCAAACTAATCTGAACAAAAGTTCAGAAGGCATCAAATCATCAAAAACTTTCCAAAAGCACCGAACTAGGGTGAAACCCTACCAGAACAGTCATGTAGGTTCAGAAAGGCTTAAACAAGCAAAAGGACACCTAAACAGTACTTGAATTGAACTAAAATGACTCTCAAGAGGTTACACAAGACCTGTAAAAGACACAAGGGTGTCTCGACATCAGCAGAGAGGCAAAGCAAAAGAAGGAACAAACCCAACATTCAAAAATCAAACCCTACATAAAAAAGTTCAAACTTACAGGAATGTGCACTACTGTATACACTAACAACCCGCGCACACACCAACAAATGCTCTACTTTATACACTAGTAACCCGCGCACACATCAGAAAATGCTCTACTCTGTACACTAGCAACCTGCACACACATCAGAAAGTATGGAGTTAAGTGCGCTACTGTGTGGTATAGAAACCAGGGCACACTAGGAAAGATACACTACTGTGTAGTGGACAAAGCAACGTTCATGACATAAAATGCACTACTGTGAGTAGAGTAAACCAACGCACAGGGTGTGAAATTAGACAAAAAGGATTTGCAACAGTAGACTGAGATGAATCAAAATAGAAAGAACATGAAACAATGACCTATAAGACCTCTCAGAGAACAAAAAGCCTGAAATAAACTGGAAGAAAACCTAACAAGGTCTCCTAGAGTAGAAAAACAACCGGTTAATCCCCAGTGGAGTCTCCAGTTTGTTGTGTAGGATTAATACCTTATAGTGATGAAAAGACACTACCAACTTGGGTGGGGTGATAGGTAAATACATTCATTGCATTGGATTTAGTTCCTACAAATGGAAAGAGATTGAGATATCAAAAGATGTACCTTTTATCGATTGTTGGTCCTATCTTTTTCTTGATCTTCCACTATGATGAACCTACAACACAAAGGAAACCTTCCTTGGTGTATATTGACTGCAATAAATATGATGAAATTGAAAACAATTAAACATCAACTACAATCAGATATCAAACCAAATGAACATTAATCCAATAGAAATTCAATTTGGGACAGGAAGGGCATTTCCACCTTTTTATTGTCAAAGTAACATGAATCAGTACAAATATACCTGAACGATCAAGATGCTTCTGCAAACGAGTCCTAGGCTCCTGCTCTTCACAATGACTTGGAAATTCCTCCTACGTAACAACAGTTAAAGAATTCCTTCTAGGTTCTGTTGATGCCCCTTAGATCACAGCATCAATCAGAAAGGGATCCTCCCCGGTAGACTATCCCAATTAGATTGTCCACCATTTGGTATGGGGAATCCATCCGGTTAGCGGTTCCGGCAACAGTGGGTTTGGAGATTTGCTCCAATTATACCGGTTATGGCCCAATCCACTGTTCTTTTGATTTTATTTTTTAGAATGATATGCAAGTGCCTAAACTATTTTAATCTAAATGCAGAACTGGAAAACAAATCTGTGTCTAAAACTGAAGTAAATCTAAACTATCCCTGCAAGGAGCAAATTATGAAAATGAGTAATGTGCTGGAAGAGTTGTCTAAGATTCAACAGACAGCCATTAAATCTTAAAGATAGATCCATAGCATAAACAGGAAATATTTAGAAGATAGCTTCTAATACAGATACAACATATCCTATTACTCATGAAAGAGAGAATTCATTTGCACAAAGAGAAGTAAGATCATTCAATACAATTGAATAATTCAAGACAATAAAGAAAGATCTCACAGTAAAGTATAGAAGTCACAGGAATAATCCAACATGCATCCAATCTCCATTCTCATGCAAAGATGTCCTCTCCAGGCTCTTATTAGGTAGATTTTATTTTCTTGAAACAAGTGCAAGATAGCTCGTACAAGTTTAGAAAATTATTTCCTTGCCAAAAGTCCTCTACACTGTTTCCTAAACTTCTATTTATAATATTACAAAATGCCCTTTGGGATGCCACCTGGCTCTTTCCACTTGTCTCCTACATATTTTTTCCCATTAATAGAAAAAAACATGCCCTTTTTTTAACAGAAAATTACTTAAAAAGAAAAGGACACCTGTCCCATTGCTCTATGTTTTTAGACATATGAATGCCAAAATACAAAAAAAAGGAATCAATGCCTTAATATCAGCGTGTTCACTCTTGGGTAGGCGCTCCAGATAGGAAGGAAGCACTTGAGCTGGCTATTGCTGCTGCTGCAACTAGGAGAGAAGCACTTGAGCTAGCTGTTACTTCTGCTGCTGCTGGGAGAAAAGCACTTGGGCTGGCTGTTACTTCTGCTGCTGTTGCTACTTTCTTTTCTTCTTCAGCAATGTAACTGAACTAGACACTAGCGTCTCTGATAACTACATTTGCTGCGGAAGGGAGCAAGATTTTCTGGGAGGTGACATCTTTACTAAGCTCTGCTCCAATGCCCTAAATTTCCACAACTGCTGCTTGGTGGATTTCTTTAAGCAAATGGTTATGTATTGATCACATCCTGATATAATGATGGAGATCATCAATGGCCAAGACATCAATCTTCTTTACATATTCTGTTTGGATATCCAGTTCCTCCTTCAAGTTAGACAAACGTTGCTCTTTGCCCGAGAACTCATCAAGGGACTGAGGGAAACTCAACTTGCACTTATCATGCACTTTGTGGATCTTTTGATAGAGACTATTACTTTTATCCATTGTCCCTTGGATCTTAGTCATTATCTTAAGGCTACAGCTTCTGCAAAATTTCAAAAGGGCTATGTCTTCATTAAAACCATCTACAGATTTGAATGGGAGATGCTTGGGGAAACCCACCTTTCCTTCTCTCCATTCTATCTGGCTCAGGATGTTTGCCTTAACCTGAGTATATTTAGCCTTAAGCCTACTGGCCTCTGCATTAATTTCTTTTAATCTAACCACCATGGCTTTGAGCTTGCACACTTCCTCTGCAATCAGCTCTTGAGTGTCATGAATTTGTTTTAGGATGCTACAGGACAGCTCATGGAAAGGAGACATATCTATCGCTCTGCTCTCTGCCCGCTCTAATTGCTCAACCAATACCTACTTATCTGCTTCCAGATGGGACACCCTAGCTTCTGCATCATTCTTTTCCACTTCCAAAACCATCATCTAGACTACCAGGTGCTCCTTTTCTTCTTCTAAGTGGTTATACTTGTCTGATACTTCCTTATGCTCAATAGACAGGCGATCATACCTATTCATCACGAGATCCCTGTAAGCTTGCTCATTAGCTATAGTGTGTTGTAACATGCGATCTCTCCTCTTTGTCGACTCAACTTATCTAACTATATCAGCCACATTGTCCTATGTTGCTTTTGCTACTTCTACAGCGGCGGATGCCATAGCTAAGGGAGCCTTATTTGTATTTTGCATTATTGTTGTCTCCCGCCGGGTAACAATATCTTCCTGGAAGAGTCTCTTTATCCTCTCTTCTGATTTTAGGACCACTTCCTTTCTCTTCTTATCATATACAAATTCATCCCATCGAGACACCGTATGCTCTTCTGATGGAGTGTAAGGGACGATTGGGAGATCTATTATATTTATTTTTGCTTCTGCGGGTGGGGTCTGGACTTCTTGAGCTGAATCTGTTTCCACATTTTGGGTGCCGGAGACGCCTGCTTGAGATATATCCATTTCCATATCCTGGGTGCCGGAGCCACCTATTTGGGCATATTCAACTGTCTTGAGTTCTTCTTCTGTCTTTTGCCCCACTTCAGCTTCTTGCCTTCCCTCTTCTCCTTCAGCTTGCGGTTGATTTTCATTTTCTTCCATTTGCTTCACGTCTTCTGCGTCTTTCTACTGCTGGGATTCCTCAGCTTCTTTCTGCTACCTTTCATTTTCTGCTTCTTGCTGCAATTTTGACACTTCAGCTTCTTGCTGTAATCTTGCAACTTCATCCTCTTGCTGCAACCTTGCTTCCTCTTTTAACCTTTGCTTTTCTTGGGCTCGGGCATCAACTGATTCTTTTTCTTTCTACTGGCTGGTTTTTTGGGTCTTGGTAGAGCTAGAGCTCGCTCCACTGCCTTGACAACAAATCTGCAACTCAGTCATGTTACTGATGCCTTTGAATGCCTCTTCCTCGGCATCATAATAATGAGCATATTCGAAATGTGCATAAATTTCTTTGCAATACTCGGCAACTTTCCCCCGCCTATCATTTCTATAGAAAATAACTTCACCAAAGTGGAAGGCTTTTAGCTCTTGAACAAACTCCTCAGCTGATGCAACCCCTGAGAATTTGTAGGCTCCTATGCAGAAGGGTAAAGGAGGGAAAGAAGCGTTATGCTGCTTGTTAAGCACTGCTCCGATTCCATCAAGGAAAATTTGTCTCACTGCTTCCTTGAGGAATACATAGTCAGTAGCATACTTCGGCAAAATATATGGTCCTTTGGTCCCTCCAAACATCCTGATGTAGGTGCCTTGTTCTGAGAAGTAAAAATATCCATAGTTTTCTAGGATCTCCATGGCATTTTCGGATAGACAGTTGGGCTCTTCCTTGAATATCTGCTCATATAGAGGCATGATGAACCCCTCGCATATGAGCTTATAGCTAGCTCTGTAATTTTCAGCCCACATTATCTTGTAAGTAGTGTAGACCAGGGTGTTGGCCTTATCCCATGTGCAACCTAAGCTGGGGAAAGATAGCTTGGCCAAAGCACAGTCAATGAGATAGGAAGACATGTAAAATTCTGACTTTTTTAAGGCCAGACCTTCTCTTGCAGCAGCCACTGTGGATGCCAAACTGTCTGAAAGGATAGTAGCCCAGTCAAACACAGTCCCTTTGAATGCTACGTAGTGTATGATGGGAGCCCACTGTATCCTATACACAGTGCCATCGGGCATGCCAAAAATTCTGCATAGCATTAGGGTAATTAACCTAAAAGGAGGTCTTAGGTTCTGAACATCGTATTCATCGTTACCTCTCTTTCTTAAGTGCTTTCCTGCGACCAATAACTTTTTGGACATCCCAATATTGTTCATCTGGCCCAACCACTCATCACTCAGAGCTTGCTGGGGACGTGAGAACTTATAGGCTGCAGCAATATATGCTGGGTGGAATGAGGCGATGGCCACTCCCCCGCTGTCATGTAATACTCTTATCTCCGCGTTAGTATGTTCTGGTATCCACCCGATCACTTCAGAACATGGGAACAATTCAGGGCGGGTAGAATCCCTAGCTATGCCTGAAGTTCTGATGTTGCGATAAATCTGTTCTTCCTCTAGTAACATATCCGGGATATCTTGGTCCCTGATCATCCTATAAATATCGCCCCACCGGACTTCGGGAGGAATACCGGTGGTGCACTTAGTATCTTGGAACATAGTTTCAGTCCTAAGTTGTACTGGCTCAGGTTCCATTAATTTAGCCTTCTTCCTACCACCTTTTGGCATCTTGGCTTATCCCTGCTAGTAACCAAATACAAGTCATTATAAAAATGTGGAACCTGCTATGAGATTTTAACAAAGAGAAGGATCAATTCAACATGCTAAAACATAGACAAATTACGAAGCTGTGTGTTAGGGAAACAAAATAAGCCATTCCAAACAAGAAATATAGTTTTGAGATTTGATTATCCTAGGAGACAAAGTTTGGAACGTTTCCAAAAGGGTAAGCATACGACGTGGAAACAACCTGCTTCCCATCTAGCCCTAGGAGAGAAGGTATCCTTCATTGTTTCACTTCTAATGGTCAATGGCGGGTTAGCTTGGATTGAGACGATCTTAAGATGAAACCAGGGACCGCTTTCGTCATTCATGAACAGGTGAGGGGTTCAGCCAACCACTACCATTATTAATAATGTTTATGAGATGTTTTATCGCTGGCCCGGAGTTTGAATGAAGCTGATGATGCTTGGAATGTGGCCGGTGAAGAAATCGGGTGGTCACAGTTATGGATCTTAGCTGATGGGAATGAGAAACCCAAGGGGCCTCGATGGCTTTTAAAAACAAAAATAACGACATATGCGACCAATGCCTATCGGTCATGTTATAGACGGGAAAAAACCCAAAGGTAATCTGACGTGGAGACGAGACAAAAATAGCAGTTAGAAACCTACCTGGCAATGTGATAGTGTCTGAGTAAGGTGTACGTGGTCGTGGACGAGCTGAGATGGAGCGGTCCAGCGCGGTCTGCCCAACGGTGTTTGTTCGAACTAAAACTAACAATGCGACCAACCGAAACCCCCACCGTCCTTTTAAATGGGTTAGACACGTGTGGCATTAATCTAGTGGGTGGTGTATTTAAAACGGATTTAAAGTTTGCACGGTGCGGTCTTTTCAAGCCACCTCGGCATTTATGTGCGACCGTCACTTGCAGGGTGAACTCACAAGTTCCGCCCGCAATTGCGCAACGATATGGCGAATGGCCTCGGTGTTACGGAAGAGATTGGCGTATCCTTCTGAAACACAACCTTTGGAAACTTGTTGCGAGCGGTTTTACTGAGTCGTCCCACAATTTCGGGAGAACATAAGAATTCTTTCCACAATTTCAATGGAGATAGGCCAATCGCTTCCGCAATTGCGGAACAATTTTGCGAAGGTTCCTGCCATTTCGGAAAGGATTGGCGAATGGCTTCCGCAACTCGAAAAATTTCTAAGTCTCTCCACGGGGTTTCGGGAGAATAACGTGAATGCTTCCGTAGTTGCGGAAGGATTTTGCAAATAGCTTCCGCAGTTTCGGAAGGGAAACCTAAAAGTTTCTGCCATTTCGGAAGGCTTTCGCGAATAGCTTCCACAACTTCGAGAGAAAAAGACTTAAGATTTTTTTAATGAGACCAAGTCCTTCGGCGGCTTTTCAGGAAAATAACATGAATGCTTCCACAGTTTCGGAAGGGAAACCCAAATGGTTCCACTGTTTCAGGATGGATTGGCAAATGGCTTCCGTAAGTCGAGAGAAAAGACTTAAGAATTTTCAAAGAGAATTCCTTCGGTGGTTCCGGAAAAGATATGCGAACGGCTCACGCAGTTTCGGTAGGGAAACCTGAATGGTTCCGCAGCTTCGGGAGGCTTTCTTGAATTTTTTGTCGTTTCAAGAGACTTTCCCAAATAGCTTCCGCAGCTTCGAGAAATAATTTCTAAGTCTTTTGTGCAGCTTCAGGAGACTTATACGAATGGCTCCCACAGTTTCGGGAGGATAAGCTGAATGGTTCCGCAATTTCGAGAGGATAACTTGAAAGGTTCCGCAACTGCGGGAGGATAACTTGAAAGGTTCCGCAACTTCAAAAAATTTCATGAATATTATCCTTAGAAGGAAAACTTGAAATTTTCAAAGCAGGATCTTAAGTTGAAAAACAAAGTAAAAAGGAGAATTAAACTCTTAAGGCAGTCTTTCTAAAAAAATAAAAGGAGGGGCCCCAATATGTAAAAAATTTTGGGGGGGGATGTTGCCGCAACAACAATTGGCGAGTCGCTGGCGAACACAGATCTCTGAAAAATTCCTCTCCATGATCCAAAATCTTATTAAAAGACATCCATCTTATATGCAATATTCAGCTGAGCATTTGAATTTCTGTGAAGGAAGAAGGCACTTTACCTACTAGCCGTTGGGGAAAGGGGAGCTTTGACAGAGACATCTTTAAAAATCTCAAAGGGCCAACATATGGGATTCATTTTAGAAGGATCATTTTCAGATGGCTACTACTGTTGGACTCCACAAGATTTGCAACACTTTCTCATGGACATTATTGCCCTTGTTCCTCATTCCCATGCCGCTTGCATCCTTTTGGATGTTTGTAATTTTGACAGCTTTGATGTTTGAGCCTTCCAGAGATATTTTCTTTAGACATGATTTTGATTCAGGTTCCTTAATCCATAATGTCCTTTTGTGTGAGTGAGAGATTTCATTGGTTTGATCAAGCCTCACGGACGGAGAGGAGCCTCTTTTGAGTTGAATCTTTTGGACAACCTTGTTGGTTTTACATTTTTTTTGCTTTTGTCTCAGCCATGCTTTAATTGAGGCGAGAATCTCTAGAAAACAGACCCTTTAATATAAGCCATTTTGGCTGTTAAATTTGTAGCATGGAGTCATTTCAATACCCTATGCCCTCGGGATGTGCTACTTTCCATGGGTCCAACTTCAATAACCTTCTTGAGATGTCTTTAAGTGTGAGAGTGGGTGGAGCCCAAAGATAGTAATAAAGATAGTCATAGATCTTGGCTAATTAAACAGGATTAGTGGCGTTAGTAGAGTAGGCTTCCTTCCTTCTAAAAAGTTCAGCAAGTGCACAATACATAGATAAACTTTCATTCGAGCATAGTTCCGGGCTCATGGGTTGTGAGATTTCTTTAAGAGACCTATCTTGATGAGAAACTCAACCGCAGGGGCCTTCAGAAAGCAAACTTTTTGAAAAGGTTCAAATGACAAGAAAAGAAACAAAAGGCTAAAAATAATGCAAACAAAAGCTAAAGCAACAATAAAAGAAAAAATTATTTATGTACAGAAAGTCTCAGTGAGACTATGCAAAGTATTGCTTCAGGGTGAGGCCCTTGAGAGGAAGGGTTACTTCTTCTCCCTCGAGATTTGTCAACCTATAAGTGGATGGGCCTATCTTGGCCGAAATTTGGTACGGGCCTACCCATAAATGTTGGAATTTCGTGTGCATTCCTTTGCCTTCATGATTATGGTCCCATTTCAGGACTAAGTCCCCAACTTCAAAACTTCTTTTATCGGACTTCCTCTTATCGAACCATCTCTTAACTATGTCTTGGTGTTGATGGAATCGGTCTTTAGCTTCCTGTCGGGCTTCTTCGAGTTGAAGCAGGGTATTAATCCTGGATTGTAAGACTTGGCTACTAGAACCCCGAGAGGCTTGGGATAACTGTAAGGATGGGAGAAAGATGTTTGGGGGTAGGATGGCTTCCTTGCCATAGACAAGATTGAAAGGGGAAACCCCTAATGCGTTCTTTGGATTCACCCTATCTTCCCATAAGGCATTTGGGAGAGCTATATGCCAACTTCACTGGTTTTCTATCACAGTTTTCTTGAGAATTCGAATAAGATTTTTGTTTGAAGATTCAGCTAATCCGTTCCCTTGAGGATAATAATTGGCTGAATAATGCAGCTTAATTCCCCACTCATAAACAAATTCATTTATCTTGAAAGACAAAAAATAGGGAGCATTATCAAAAACAAGGAAAATTGCAACCCCAAACCTGGTTATGATGTTTTCTTTCAAGAAACTGATGATTGCATCTTCATTGATCTTGCGCAACGGGATAGCTTCCGTCAATCTAGTGAAGTAGTAGGTAGCCATCAGGATGTATCGATGTTGCAAAGAAGAATTTGGATTTATTTCTCCGATGACATCTATGCCCCACTGCTCAAAAGGCTCAGAGATAATAACCGGCTGCAAGGGTCCTGCTTCCTTAGGTAATTTCCTGGCACTTCTTTGGCATACATCACAGTTTCGTGCATACGTATGGGCATCTCGAAACAGAGTGGGCCAATAATATCTAGCTCTAAGTATCTTGTGTGTTGTTGTCTCTCCTAAATAATGTCCACCTGCGGGGCCATCGTGTAATTATTTAACAACTTTACTTGCATCTTCCTTTTCTAGACATCTAAGGAAAACTCCATCATAATTCTTTCTGAAAAGTATCCCATCAATGATTTGATAAGGTGCTGATTTCAAATGAAGTGCCCTTCTTTGTTTAGAGTTCCATTGCTCAAGTAGGTATCCTTGCTGTAAATAATGCACCAGATCTCTATACCATGACTGAGGAGTTGAGAAGATAGGACATACTTCAACCAAGTTCAGTTCCGCTTCATTCTTCCAATGTTGCTCTTCATCAGTTGAGTTTCCTGCAAGTAATTTGCACAGGCCTTGCCCTTTGATGATCATGACTGGTTTAAATTCTAAATCATATTCTTGAAGAGCTGTGACCCAGTTCCCCCTCCTTTCTCCTAGTTCCTTTTGAATGAAAAGGGATCTAACAGCTGGGTGGGGAACTATAAATTTAGTTCTGTTCTTAAGAATATATGGCCTGAATTATTTGACTACTTTGAAGACTACATATGCATGCTTGTCAACCATGGGATAGTTCAGCTCAGCCCCTTGCAGACCAGTGCTCATAAACGAGATTGGGTATTCGTCTCCCAGCTCCACCTTTTGCATGAGCACAGCTGCGAGGGAGTCATCCGAAGCAAAGGTATACATGATAAAATCCTTATCAAAATCTAGGCTTCTTAAGGAAGGAGCCTTAGCTATATCTTCCTTGATGTCTCTAAAAGCATCCTTTTCTAGATATGTCCACTTGAACTGTATGCTTTGTTTAACTATATGTTGTAAAGGTTTAACAATTTGCGCGAAATCTGGAACAAATCTTCGGACAAAATTGATAGTGCGCATAAAGGACTGCATAGATTTTTTGTTGTAAGGCATTAGAATCTTATTGATAGCTTGTACTCTTTCCTGATCTATTAACACTCCCCCTTTGGAAATGATATGACCCAAGAGTTTACCTTCGAGAACAACGAACACACTCTTCTTGGGATTCAACGAAATACCATATTTCCGACAGCGATAAAAAATATGCCTCAGATGGACAACATGATCTTCCCTTTTCTTTGAAAAAACTGTCACATCATCTAAGTAGACAACAACACATTGCCCACCCAATGCTCAGAAGGCGATATCCATTGCTCATTGGAATGTAGCTCCTACGTTTATCAGGCCAAATGGCATCCTTCTATATGCAAAAGTTCCCCACTTAGTGCAAAAAGTAGTCTTAAGACGATCTTCTTCGGCTACTAATACTTGATTGTAGCCAGAGAAACCATCGAGAAGAGAAAATAGCTCAGATCCCGACACCATTTGAAGGATTTGTTCCATTGAAGGGACGGGGTAGTTGTCTTTATCCGAAGCTTTGTTTAAATTTCTGAAGTCTACACATAGTCTTATCTCTCCTGACTTCTTTCTTACGGGAACTAAGTTAGCAACCCACTCAGAATGCCGGACTTTAAAGATTATTTTAGCGTCCAAGATCTTTTTTAATTCCTTTTGAATCAGAGGTTCCAGAGTGGGATGCATCCTTCTTAACTGCTGTTGAAATGGCTTGACACCCGCTTTCATCGGTATAACATGCTGAATAATGCGGACGTCATACTTTTTCAGATCCTCATAGGTCCATGCAAAAACATCCTTATATTGCTTAAATAGTTTGATGAACCTATCTCTTTCTCCCGGTGAACAACATTTGCCAAGGTTGACAAATTTTGGTTCTGCCTCGGTACCCAAATTAACTAACTCATGTTGCATTGATGAACTGTTAGTTTTGGTATTAGCTGGCCTTTTGATCTTATTTTGAAGATCGAACAGCATTTCAAGTGACCTTACCCCTTTGGGGATGAAATTTCCTTTATCTGCCTCCTTCAAATCAGAATCGTGCTCTTCTTCATCTATCACAGTTCCTTGGAAGCTGTCTTCGATTGTTAGAAAACTGATGATCTGTTCGTCATCATCGAAAACTCTGAAGTTTATGATGTTATTGGGAATGGAGGGCCTGGAAATTAATTCAATTGAGCATTTGTTATTAGATGGCACCAATCTAGAAGTGGATGTTGCTAACAAATCAGCTGCAGAATTTTGCAATCTAGGAATAAACTTTATATTGAAAGCATCAAAATGCATAATTAAATCCCATACCTCAGCCTGATAACCCTTCAAATGAGGTGAGAGATAATGAATGGTGTCTCTTACCTGTCTTACAACTATTTCAGAATCACCAAAAACCTTCAGGTATTTACCATTTAGTCCAATGGCCTTCTTTAACCCATGTACCAAAGCTTCATATTCTATCGTGTTGTTAGTACAATCAAATTCTAATCTACAGGACAAAATATACTTGTTTCTTTTTGGATCCATCAGAACACAACCAGCTCTGGATCCTTCCAGAGTTTTAGAACCGTCAAAGTATAATGTCCAAAAAATATCTTTCAATTCAGCTAAGTTAGTATCTCTATGATCTAGTTCAGTGACTAGACTAACTATATTACAGTCAACATCATCAGTCTGGGAGAAATGAAGGAGATCGGACTGTTCATCTGATTCATGGCTGATGGTTTCAGACTAATAATTACCCAGATCAATTTCTAAGAAATAATTCGCCAGAACCGAGGATGAGAAGGTTACAGCCTCATTCTTTCCCTCTAGTTGAGTTACATTTTGTTTCATGTGTCATTCTCTCAGGACTTTGATCTAATTCTACCTATTTTGGTAAGGCAACCACAGATGAGACCAATCAGTTGCAAAGTAACCATTCAGCTTGGTAGACCAGTCCCTACTTAAGATCAGACCATAGGCTTCAGGAATATCAACTACCATTATGTCAATAAACTGACAGACTCTAGAGTCGGCTGATAATCTAATGAGAACATCTTTCATCTCCCCAATCACTTTGACCGCAGTCCTATCTAACTGGATGATTTGGGCTGGAGATGGCACAGGTTGCCCGTTAATTTTTTTACAAATTGACAGTGGCATGACGTTTGAAGATGCTCCAGAATCTACCAAACAATTGTGAACATTGTGATTGAAAATTTCAAAGGTCAATAGGAATGGCAATGTTTGAGATTTAGATTTCCTGTCGATACTATCCTCATTAATTTTGGGATCTTCTTGAGAGTCTGTTAATGGAGTGATGGTCTGGGGTTGTAGAACATGCAGCAGCTTGTCTCGTTGGAGAGGCAAACTGCACATGTCGAATATTGACACATTTGCTTTGACTTTCTTTATATCCTCGATAATGTCATATCCTATATCAGACTCGTTCCCAATTCGGGTTGGATGATCTGTTTTACTCATTGTGACCTTAGGTGGCTGAACTGTGGTGTCAATGTTTGGCTGCTTGGTCGCTGTTTGGCTAACTTTAGGCTGTGGTGGAATAATTGTTATATGCCTTCTAGGCAATTCTTTTGAAACTTTAGGCTTGGGGGGAGTCGAGTCTTTCAAAGGATCCGCAATAGGACCTTTACTGCGAGTATTAATATTCACAGCAGAGGGAGAGCTTTCTATGGGATCTTCTTCTATTGATTCAGTTATAGGTACCCAATCCCACAGTACCATAGTAGTGTCCGAGGTTGGTTCCTCTAATTCAGGGCTCGATTCTTCTAGAGGATCATCTTGGTCTGGGTTCTGTGAATCCAACATTTGATTCATGACTAAACTCATAGAGTTAATCCATTGTGGGAAGCTCTTTTCCAAATGCGGTTCTTGATGAAAGGTGCAGAATTTTTCCATCCCGATTTCATTGAGGTTTAAAACAGGGGAAGTATTCATGGGTGGATGAGGTTGATCGTCGTCTTCCCTTTTTTTGTAAAATGGCTTGAAAGGTTTCCTAGATGTACTAGTAGCCTTGTCTTTCTCGAGATCTACAATTTTTTTGGATAACTTCTGCATCATCTTAACTACATTCTCCATGTCTGTTGATGACTCTTCCTTACCTCTAGTGAGTAGCAAGGTTTTTTTATTGACTGCTGGTTTTGTTTCAGTCTCTAAGGCATGTTTAGCAATGCTATCCGCCTCTTCTTCCACCTTTCTAGCTTCTTCGAAATTCTCTATCAGGGTGGTTTTCTTAGATCTTTTAACAAACATTGCTATGGGTCCTTTAAGAGCTGTGGTATAATATTCAATCAGAGATTCTTCTGCTGGTTTATTTGCTTCACTGAAATTATTTAAGAGTGTTGTGAACCTTTGGTTAAAGTCTTGAACCTTTTCTTTCTTTTCCATTCTCATAGATAAGAGTTCTTTCATAAGTGTGGCTACAGTCTTTTGGTTTCCATACTTCTTCAAGAAACAGTTTTCAAATTCATCCCAACTTGAGATCGAGCTAGGTTGTAGGCTAAAATACCAGGATGATACTTTAGGCTTGAATGTGTATGGAAAAAGCCTGCAGACTACATCTTCATGCTGCACGTTCAAAAGATTCAGAGCTAGATAAAAGCTCTTGAGATGATCTTCGGCTGAAATGGCTTTCCCTGGGTCGAATTTAGGAAAGACCTTCTTTGGATTTTTTGGAAGATTGTGGAATGGCCCAGCTAGATTCAACGCTCCCCTTGCTCTCCAAGCAGGAACAACCATGTTTCTATGTGGAGAATTTGGTGGGGAATTGTAAGGTGAGTTCAGTGGAGTGTTCTTTGGAGTAATAAGCTCTCCAAGACTTTCTTGATCTGAAATATTTTCTGGGTTTTCAAGATCGACCTTGTTCAGAGGTTCTACAATTTCTTCTAAAGTTAAATTCACAAGCTCTTCAAAACTTTGCACAAGAATCGAATCACGGGTGTACCGTCGCTCTTGACTAGGGGAACTTTTCCTAGGAAGGAAATTTATTTCGTTTAAACCACCTAGCTGTCTAACATAAGATCTTGTGTGCCTCCTCAAATCTTCTATTTCTGTAAAAGGTACAGCATACAATGCTTCTTGAGGATCAAGATCAGAGACAAGATTTTCTTGATTTGCTACTTCAAGATTTGGACAGTCTGAAATTCCTTCTTTAAGCGGGTTTTCAGTAACATTTATGATAGTGGGATATTTTCCTTTATCAGCCATGCACTTTCAGACCCTCATTCTAGCGCCAAAAACTGTTGATGCCCCTTAGATCGCAGCATCAATCAGAAAGGGATCCTCCCCGGTAGACTATCCCAATTAGATTGTCCACCGTTTTGTATGGGGAATCCGTCCGGTTAGCGGTTCCGACAACTGTGGGTTTGGATATTTGCTCCAATTATACCGGTTAAGGCCTGATCCACCGTTCTTTTGATTTTATTTTTTAGAATGGTATGCAAGTGCCTAAACTATTTTAATCTAAATGTAGAACTAGAAAACAAATCTGTGTCTAAAACTGAAGTAAATCTAAACTATCCTTGCAAGGAGCAAATTATGAAAATGAGTAATGTGCTGGAAGAGTTGTCTAAGATTCAACAGACAACCATTAAATTTTAAAGATAGATCCACAGCAGAAACAGGAAATATTTAGAAGATAGCTTCTAATACATATATAACATATTCTATTATTCATGAAAGAGAGAATTCATTTGCACAGAGAGAAGTAAGATCATTCAATACAATGAAATAATTCAAGACAGTAAAGAAATATCTCACAGTAAAGTATAGAAGTCACAGGAATAATCCAACATGCATCCAATATCCATTCTCATGCAAAGACATCCTCTCCAGGCTCTTATTAGGTAGATTTTATTTTCTTGAAACAAGTGCAAGATAGCTCGTACAAGTTTAGAAAATAATTTCCCTGCCAAAAGTCCTCTACACTGTTTCCTAAACTTCTATTTATAATATTACAAAATGCCCTTTGGGCTACCACCTGGCTCTTTACACTTGTATCCTATAGATTTTTTCCCATTAATAGACAAAAACATGCCCCTTTTTTAACAGAAAATTACGTAAAAAGAAAAGGACAGCTGTCCCATGGCTCTACGTTTTTAGATATATGAAAGCCAAAATACAAAAAAAAGGAATCAACGCCTTAATATCAGCGTGTTCACTCTTGGGTAAGCGCTCCAGCTGGGAAGGAAGCACTCGAGCTGGCCATTGCTGCTACTGCAGCTAGGAGAGAAGCACTTGAGCTGACTGTTACTTCTGCTGCTGCTGGGAGAGAAGCACTTGGGCAGGCTGTTACTTCTGCTGTTGCTGCTACTTTCTTTTCTTCTTCAGCAATGTAACTGAACTAGACACCAGTGTCTCTGATAACTACATTTGCTGCAGAAGGGAATAAGATTTTTTGGGAGGTCACATCTTTACTAAGCTCTGCTCCAATGCCCTAAATTTCCACAATTGCTGGTTGGTGGATTTCTTTAAGCAAATGGTTATGTATGGATGACATCCCAATATAATGATGGATATCATCAATGGCCAAGACATCAATCTTCTTTACATATTCTGTTTGGATATCGAGTTCCTCCTTCAAGTTAGACAAACGTTGCTCTTTTCCGAGGAACTCATCAAGGGACTGAGGGAAACTCAACTTGCACTTATCATGCACTTCGTGGATCTTTTGATAGAGACTATTACTTTTATCCATTGTCCGTTGGATCTTAGCCATTAGCTTAAGGCTACAACTTCTGCAAAATTCCAAAAGGGCTATGTCTTCATTAAAACCATCTGCAGATTTGAATGGGAGATGCTTGGGGAAACCCACCTTTCCTTCTCTCCATTCTATCTGGCTCAAGATGTTTGCCTTAACCCGAGTATATTTAGCCTTAATCCTACTAGCCTCTGCATTAATTTCTTTTAATCTAACCACCATGGCTTTGAGCTTGCACACTTCCTTTGCAATCAGCTCTTGAGTGTCATGAATTTGTTTTAGGATGCTACAGGACAGCTCATGGAAAGGAGACATATCTATCGCTCTGCTCTCTGCCCGCTCTAATTGCTCAACCAATACCTGCATATCTGCTTCCAGATGGGACACCCTAGCTTTTGCATCATTCTTTTCTGCTTCCAAAACCATCATCTGGACTGCCAGGTGCTCCTTTTCTTCTTCTAAGTGGTTATACTTGTCTAATACTTTCTTATGCTCAACAGACAGGCGATCATACCTATTCACCATGATATCCTTGTAAGATTGCTCATTAGCTACAGTATGTCGTAACATGCGAGCTCTCCTCTTTGTCGACTCAACTTCTCTAACTATATCAGCCACATTGTCCTGCGTTGCTTTTGCTACTTCTACAGCGGCGGATGCCATAGCTAAGGGAGATTTATTTGTATTTTGCATTATTGTTGTCTCCCGCCGGGTAACAATATATTCCTGGCAAAGTCTCTTTATCCTCTCTTCCGATTTTAGGACCACTGCCTTTCTCTTCTTATCATATACAAATTCATCCCATCGAGACACCGTATTCTCTTCTGATGGAGTGTAAGGGACGATTGGGAGATCTATTATATATATTTATGCTTCTACGGGTGCGGTCTGGACTTCTTGAGCTAAATCTGTTTCCACATTTTGGGTGCCGGAGGCACCTGCTTGAGATATGTCTATTTCCATATCTTGGGTGTCGGAGCCACCTATTTGGGCATCTTCAACTGTCTTGAGTTCTTCTTCCATCTTTTGCCCCACTTCAGCTTGTTGCCTGAATCTCTCTTCTCCTTCAGCTTGCGGCTGATTTTCATTTTCTTCCATCTGCTTCGTGTCTTCTACGTCTTTCTGTTGCTGGGATTCCTCAGCTTCTTTCTGTTGCCTTTCATTTTCTGCTTCTTGTTGTAATTTTGCCACTTCAGCTTCTTGCTCTAATCTTGCAACTTCAGCCTCTTGCTGCAACCTTGCTTCCTCTTTTAACCTTTGCTCTTCTTGGGCTCGGGCATCAGCTGCTTCTTTTTCTTTCTGCTGGCTGGTTTTTTGGGTCTTGGTAGAGCTAGAGCTCGCTCCAGGTCTTGGTAGAGCTAGAGCTCGCTCCACTGCCTTGACGACAAATCTGCAACTCAGTCATGTTGCTGATGCCTCTGAATGCCTCTTCCTCGGCGTCATAATAATGAGCATATTCGAAATGTGCATAAATTTCTTTGCAATGCTCGGCAAATTTCCCCCGCCTATCATTTCTATGGAAAATAACTTCACCAAAGTGGAAGGCTTTTAGCTCTTGAACAAACTCCTCAGCTGATGCAACCCCTAAGAATTTGTAGGCTCCTATGTAGAAGGGTAAAGGAGGAAAAGAAGCCTGATGCTGCTTGTTAAGCACTGCTCCGATTCCATCAAGGAAAATTTGTCTCACTGCTTCCTTGAGGACTACATAGTTAGTAGCATACTTCGGAAAAATATATGGTGCTTTGGTCCCTCCAAACATCCTGATGTAGGTGCCTTGTTCTGAGAAATAAAAATCTCCATAGTTTTCTAGGATCTCCATGGCATTTTCACACAGACAGTTGGGCTCTTCCTTGAATATCTGCTCATATAGAGGCATGATGAACCACTCACAGATGGGATTATAGCTAGCTCTGTAATTTTGATCCCACATTATCTTGTAAGCAGTGTCGACTGGGGTGTTGGCCTTATCCCATGTGCAACCTAAGCTGGGGAAAGATAGCTTGGCCAAAACACAGTCAATGAGATAGGAAGACATGTAAAATTCTGACTTTTTTAAGGCCAGACCTTCTCTTGCAGCAGCCACTGTGGATGCCAAACTGTCTAAAAGGATAGTAGCCCAGTCAAACAAAGTCCCTTTGAATGCTACGTAGTATATGATGGGAGTCCACTGTATCCTGTATACAGTGCCATCGGGCATGCCGAAAATTCTGCATAGCATCCGGGTGATTAACCTAAAAGGAGGTCTTAGGTTCTGAACATCGTATTCATCGTTACCTCTCTTTCTTAAGTGCTTGCTTGCAACCAATAAATTTTTGGCCATCTCAATATTGTTCATCTGGCCCAACCACTCATCACTCAGAGCTTGCTGGGGACGTGAGAACTTATAGGCTACAGCAATATATGCTGGGTGGAATGAGGCGATGGCCACTCCCCCGTTGTCATGTAATACTCTTGTCTCCACGTTAGTATGTTCTAGTATCCACCCGATCACTTCAGAACATGGGAACAATTCAGAGCGGGTAGATGCTCTAGCTATGCCTGAAGTTCTGATGTTGCGGTAAATCTGTTCTTCCTCTAGTAACATATCCGGGATATCTTGGTCCCTGATCATCCTGTAAATATCACCCCACCGGACTTCGGGAGGAATACCGGTGGTGCACTTAGTATCTTGGAACATAGTTTCAGTCCTAAGTGGTACTGGCTCAGGTTCCATTACTTTAGCCTTCTTCCTACCACCTTTTGGCATCTTGGCTTATCCCTGCTAGCAACCAAATACAACTCATTATAAAAATGTGCAACCTGCTATGAGATTTTAACAAAGAGAAGGATCAATTCAACATGCTAAAACATAGACAAATTATGAAGTTGTGTGCTAGGGAAACAAAATAAGCCATTCCAAACAAGAAATATAGTTTTGAGATTTGATTATCCTAGGAGACAAAGTTTGGAACGTTTCTGAAAGGGTAAGCATACGACGTGGAAACAACCTGCTTCCCATCTAGCCCTAGGAGAGAAGGTATCCTTCATTGTTTCACTTCTAATGGTCAATGGCGGGTTAGCTTGGATTGAGACGATCTTAAGATGAAAACAGGGACCACTTTCCTCATTCATGAACAGGTGAGGGGTTTAGCCGACCACTACCATTATTAATAATGTTTATGAGACATTGTATGGCCGGCTTGGAATTTGAATGAAGGTGATGATGCTTGGAATGTGGCCGATGAAAAAATCGGGTGGTCACAGTTATGGCTCTTAGCTGATGGGAACGAGAAACCCAAGGGGCCTCGGCGGCTTTTAAAAACAAAAATAATGACATATGCGACCAATGCCTATCGACCATGTTATAGAGGGGAAAAAACCCAAAGGTAATCTAACGTGGAGATGAGACAAAAATAGCGGTTAGAAACCTACCTGGCAACGTGATAGTGGCTTAGTAAGGTGGACACGGTCGTGGACGAGCTGAGACAGAGCGGTCTGGCGCGGTCTGCCCAACAGTGTTTGTTCGAACTAAAACTAACAATGCGACCAACCGAAACCACCACCTTCCTTTTAAACGGGTTAGACATGTGTGGCATTAATCCGTTGGGTGGTGTATTTAAAACGGATTTAAAGTTTGCATGGTGCGGTCTTTTCAAGCCACCTCGGCATTTGTGTGCGACCGTCAATTGCGGGGCGGACTCACGAGTTCCGCCCGCAATTGCGGAACGATATGGTGAATGGCCCTGGCGTTTCGAAAGATATTGGCGTATCCTTCCGAAACGCAACCTTTGGAAACTTGTTGCGAGCGGTTTTACTGAGTCGTCCCTCAGTTTCGGGAGAACATAAGAATTCTTTCCGCAATTTCAATGGAGATAGCCCAATCGCTTCCGCAATTGCGGAACAATTTTGCGAAGGTTCACGCCGTTTCGGAAAGGATTGGCGAATGGCTTCCGCAACTCGAAAAATTTCTAAGTCTCTCTGTGGGGTTTCGGGAGAATAACGTGAATGCTTCCGCAGTTGCGGAAGGTTTTCGCAAATAGCTTCCGCAGTTTCGGAAGGGAAACCTAAAACATTCCACTGTTTCGGAAGGCTTTCGCGAATATCTTCCGCAACTTCAAGAGAAAAAGACTTAAGATTTTTTTAATGAGACCAAGTCCTTCGGCGGCTTTTCGGGAAAATAACATGAATGCTTCCGCAGTTTCGGAAGGGAAACCCAAATGGTTCCACTGTTTCGGGACGGATTGGCGAATGGCTTTCGCAAGTTGAGAGAAAAGACTTAAGAATTTTCAAAGAGAAGTCCTTCGACGGTTTCGGAAAAGATATGTGAACGGCTCCCGCAGTTTCGGGAGGGAAACGTGAATGGTTCCGCAGCTTCGGGAGGCTTTCTTGAATTTTTTATCGTTTCGAGAGACTTTCCCAAATAGCTTCAGCAGCTTCAAGAAATAATTTCTAAGTCTTTTGCGCAGCTTCGGGAGACTTATACGAATGGCTCCTGCAGTTTCAGGAGGATAAGCTGAATGGTTCTGCAATTTCGAGAGGATAAATTGAAAGGTTCCACAACTGCGGGAGGATAACTTGAAACATTCCGCAACTTCAAAAAATTTCATGAATATTATCCTTAGAAGAAAAACTTGAAATTTTCAAAGCAGGATCTTAAGTTGAAAAACAAAGTAAAAAGGAGAATTAAACTCTTAAGGCAGTCTTTCTAGAAAAATAAAAGGAGGGGCCCCAATATGTAAAAAATTTGGGGGGGGGATGTTGCCGCAACAACAGGTTCCTCTCTCATGGATCCTCCTTGTATTTATGGGACAAGGTAGGCAGTTGAATTCGAGAGGTGGTTGAATTGGGAGGTTGAGGAAGTTGCAGAACCAACTTCAACTAATCCCAATTCGTAATCTTAATATATTTTTTGACTTCATCTCAAGATGTGCGCGGGTTTCATACAACAGGAGTAGCGCATAGTAAGCAACTCTTGTACTTTGTAACAAGTGTTTGCAACATTTTTTAATGTGTGTGTTGCTTGTCCTTGAGCAAAGCAGCGTATCTTTTGAGGTGTGCTCTAGTTTACTATACCAATAGTAGCGCACATGTTGTGAAATCAGGAGAAACAGTAAGATTCCCAGTTGAAGATTGTAGCTCCACCAATAAGTCATCTAGGTCAACCTAGCTCTTCCATCCATAGTGTCCTTTTGTGTGATCGACAGAGCAATGTGATCATGGAGGGAGAAGTGCAAGTTTGACCTATAACACACTCCATTAGCCTCGACTATTGTCGACGAGGAGGAACAAGAACGCCTATTCCATAAATGGATATGGGTCTAGAGAAGCCCATTGCATCTGATTGTGGACAACAGGAGCCAGAAGAACCTCATTTATGAAGATCTTGTGAACTAACTAGGCCTTGTTACGACTTTGCATCCTCAGCCTTACAACATTGGTTCGATGAAGGATGGACAAGAACTCCGGATCACTTGACAATGCAAGCTTGCCTACTTCATAAATATTTTTGAAGATGTGTACTCTGCGATGTGGCACCACTCTCCATAGCCAATGCCTTGTTTGGGAAACCTTACCTCTGGGATAGACATGGAAGTTATTGTTACAACGTAATGTTCCACCTTGTGAGCATCATCACTCTTTGGCCTACAGGATCCATTTCACTTACTCAGATCCACTTTATATCCTTCAAACACATTATTTCCCTATTTTTTCCCCTGTACTCTAACTGCATCACTACAGTGGGCGTACCTACGAGTTGCATCACTATAGCCCACAGGTAGCATGTAAAATGGAAAAAACCACTAGTTAATTACTTTTTACTCCCAAAAAGTGGTCATAGGGTGACCTTTGACCCTCCATTTTTCTCGTAACACCTCGATGTGTCCTTTCACCTACCTTTGAGAGGACTATATATTGAGCACATATGGCATATGGACGAAAGGAAAAAGAGAGCAAGAGAACTCTAGTGGATTTTTGCCCTATATTGAGTCTACACTCATTGATCCTTGTAGTTGTGAACCCTCTATATTCACCTTCCAAAATCCTATCATAGTTTGAGTTTTCCATTCCATGGAGGATTGAAGTGGTGGAGGCACAAGTGTATTGACCCATATCTTGGTTCAGATTGGTTGCCGGAAAGAGGTCATATCACATTGTACTTCTTGTTATTTATTAATAGAAATACTCATACTCTCATCCATTAATGTTGTGAATGTTGTTTATATCACATTGGGTTGCATTTACTTATAATATCATGGGCTGTTGCTATTGATGATGTTAATGTCGTTTATATATTATATGCGCTTGTTGTATATTGGCTATCAAGACTAATTTGCAGGTTCAAGTGCACGAGTTGAAAGCTCAAATGGGGATCTACATCAAACGTTTGGATTGAGGTTGGTTATATTCTTCATGATCTTAGCATTGTCATTTATACAGCATAGCACTGAGAATTGAGTTAATTTCTGGTAGTCAGTTGTCTGTTGTAGTCAACCCCAAGCCATAGGAAGTTTTCTCCAACATAGAAATGGTGACTCTGCTGGGGAAAACATCCCTTTTTTGGGATTTTGGGCATTAGTCCTTATTTAGAGTTGTTTTTTGTCGAAGTTCTGTGTCACTGATTGGCCATTGAGATACACTATCGAAAACTGGTTTTTTCTGGGCTGTTGGACTCTTCTTCGGTTCATTTTTCCTTCCTTGTATGCAGGCGAGCCTTGTTCTACTCGTGTCTACCCGCATATGTTTACACTATTGCCTGCGTCTACCCGCTGGTTCTAGCTATACAATCATGTACAAATCTGAATTTGGTTGTTTCATTACCCCTGGTTGTTGTTCGGTTGGCTTTGAATGAATTTGGATCTTTATTGGCCTTATTCCTAACTGTTCCATGCCTTGTTTGTGACCCAAACTCTTCTCTTCTATTGGTTTGAGCCTTGTTGGTTTTTACCCATCCTTGGATTTTGCCTTGTTGGTTTTTACCCATATAGCTTATTCCGTTGGCTGAGTCTTACTGTTTGGGATCTGTTGGGTTGTTTTAGTGATCTCCTCTGCATTTTAGTAACTAAATAATTGGATTTTGCTTGCATTTTTCATTTCATTATATTGAAAAATACAACAAAAAAAGAAATTGCATTTTCCTTTTACTTATAAAGTAAAATACAAAAAAAAAATTACTTTTATGTATTGCATTTTGCATTGAGTGCTTGCTGCTTTCATTTAGGTTCTGCTTGTGCATTAGAAAATATAAAAAGTTGCACTTTTATTTCGAAACCGTTGGATTGATTTTCATTCTAGTTGCATTGTTTTTATTGGATAGATGAGTCTAGAGTTTGACGATTTTGCATACTATTGAGTCATATACATCACTAGTTTCACCACCATATCCTTTGAGTAACCATAACCATTAAAATTAATGCTTAATCTTTAAAATGATTAGAATGATTTTATTTATAGGGTACACCAATTAGCATAGGTTTAGAGTCTTGGAATAGATCATTGTGAGTAAACAATCCAAGACTACTAGACGAAACATTATGTGTCTGACCAGGGAGTGGCAAAATCCATGGTATACATCGGTGTTCTCAGGAAGTTCTACTCATACCAGAGATAAGCACGAGGTCACGGGAGGTTGGTTGCAGAGATATCCCTCGAATACCGGTTGAACGTGGGAGATATTTCCGGGGTTTTTTCGTATCTGGGGTACCGGAGGTTCGTCCTCTTGTACTTTGGTCTTAGCTACCCTGCCCATACGACGGATCCCACCTGTGACTGTCCCCCTGAGCATTGTTTATATTGTGGTGGCCATAGTTTTCTTACCTAGGTATCGCATAGGGTACTTGCAGTGGTTATACTGTTTGTGTCCTGAGTCAGATAGAGGTTAGACAACATAGTTCCCGTTGTATAGGGACATGACCTTGTGCATGCAATGAAGTCTGGGGGCCGTTATAACTGATTCTTTTACCTTTGGCTACAGTTTGGGAGTCTCAAGCCTCTCCTAGGCGAGACATACCATCTCTAGTGTCGGGAGCTCATTTAGCCACTCTGTTTGTCTACTCTTGGCTGTAGTTTCTCTAGGTGTGTTCTATTGACTTACTGTTTTTTATCAATAGTTGGCCATTAGGGCAAGCTGTGATTCTATATTCTCTCCAGAGATATCATGGTGTGGATTCCTACTCTTTTCCAATCCCGTTAGTTGGCTAGTTTATAGCCTGCCGAGATTTCACGCCGTGTTGCTAGGGGATGCCGGCGGGCTCCCTTCGAGTCTTCGGATTCTTACGAAACATACATCCTAGATGTCATGACAGCTGCACAATCTGACACAAGAGAAATCCCTACGACTCCATCGGGTAGAGTTGAACACACTTCAGACACCCCTACCCCTCGAGAGGTGTGGGGGGGTGATCCACTTGAGACCCAAACTAGTTTGTTTGGTTCGGATCCACTCGATACACAACCTAGTTTGTTTGGTCCAGATCCACTCGAGGACGACCTATTCGATCCTTCGTTTCCACATAATTATTTATACGGGATGCCAGAGTTACATGATGACCCGAGCCCTACGGTCAACCCTACCACATGTTGAGATATTGTAACTTCAAAGAATATTATATTTGTACTTTAATATTCCGGAGATGTTTCATTCCTCCGTAAAGATATTATTGTATATCCGGAGATGTTTATTCATCCATCGGAATGTGGTAACTTGGGTTATTAGACTTCCCTAGTGGGGGTCGGCCCTGTATGTGTTATGTGGGTCAAAGGGTTGTTATACCACCCTAGTGGGGTCGTCCCAGTCAGTTGTAGTGGGGTGATTAACCCAGTGGTAAAGTTGGGGCTGACCTAGTTAATATAAAATACAAGTTTGTTAGGAACCCATGTCTTTACTTTGTTAGTATGTTGTTGTTGGACGCATATGCTTTGTAAGTCGTCCCGTAGTATTTGTTGATCAATAGTTTGTGTTATTGTTGTTGGTGCATATGCTTTGTAAGTCGTCCCGTAGTATTTGTTGATCAATAGTTTGTGTTATTGTTGTTGGTGCATATGCTTTGTAAGTCGCCCGTAGTATTGTTGATCCATAGTTTGTAGTGACCCATGGTTTTGACCCATAGTATTGGTGCCTAGACTTAGTATATAAGTGTGTGTTGAGACCTATGAAGGCAACGTGAAGTTATTTGTATTGAGCTTCCTCATAGGAGGTTGCCCCCTCGAAGTGGGCTGTGATCAATATAAAAGTGATTCTGAGTTCTGTCATTTCTGCTATTTCGCATATTCGTATTAATTAATTGTTGCGGGTGCATCACATCTGGTATCAGAGCACTTTCTTGGGCTCGCTGGGTGAAATTTCTGCCAATTTTTTTTTTCGCATCTATTGGAGCTTTGGATTTGGGAATAATCCCTATCCACTTAACTATGGGAAGTACTTGGGCATAATCCATAAAAGTCATTGTGAGGAGTACCATAGGAACCCCAAAGTAGCTGGCCCATTGAGAGGACCTGCCGGCAAAAAGGGCAATGACCCCTACCTGATTCTCTAGTTCCCACCCGTGAGGTAAATCAAGAGCTGTCGTTTGTGGCAAAGCGGTTAGCAGTTTTACCTGAGCCGTGGAGTGAGGGCTACTTCCCCAATACGCAAGTCGTCAGACAGCATTGGTGACCGAGTGAAACCCCTGAACTGTTAGGAAGCCGCACATACCTGGGGTCCATATCTACTTTCAATTGAACTATTGTCGATCACTACTGTGTCATTTCAGATCCATTTTGCAAGCCGTTCTAGATCTAGTCGTTTTCAATCCATCCGGCACTGTTCCAGATCCCTTCCGAGCCGTAGCCACTCCAGTCTGGAAAAAAAAAAAAAAGCTCCATATTTCCCTTGTTTTCACTCTGTTTCCCTTGAAATTTTTGGGGAACCCCTGTCATCCCATTCTGCCTATTTCATTCCTGAGGACCCTATCCCCAATTCCCCTTCCAAAATCCCAAAAGCCCACATTTGTCTATTTTTAGGGTTTGCCATAACTTCCTCAGATTTCACCTAATCACCTTCAAATTTTACCACAGAATTCCTTTCTGAATTCTGCTTCTTTGTCCCCCTCTGCCAAATTTTTCCATTCTTTCACCCCGCTTATGAAATCCTCATTTTTGCTTCCCTGTCTAGTCGACAGTGTCCAACACCTAGTCAAACCCCAATTACCCTTCAGATTTTTTCCCAAGTCCAGATTTTCCCTTACTGAAGCAGTTTCTATTTTTGTTTTCCTACCCAGTCAAAAAAAAAAAACTCCTGGTTATGGTTGTCACCCGTGCAGGAGGAAAAACCATGGAAGAAGCACTTGCAGCCATCCAAGCCAAACTCCAGGATCTGGATGAAAAATTTCTCGGCCTCCATTTTGAACATTTAGCTATGAACAACAAACGACAGTCCGAGTCTTCATCAGACAATGGGTTCTCTTCTTCCAACAATTTCCGCGGTCTGAAGCTTGATTTTCCTCACTTCAATGGTACTGATCCAACTGGATGGATCTATCGTGCAGAACAGTATTTCAGTCTGCATAATACTTTTGATGTCAACAAAGTTCCACTGGCATCCTTTCACTTGGAACAGGAAGTTCTTCAATGGTACCATTGGGACATCAAGGCTCATCCAGAGCCCAAATGGTCAGACTTTTGCCAGCTCCTTTTGCAACGATTTGGTCCTAGTGATTTTGATGACTTCACCGGAGCCCTCACTAAACTTCACCAAATTGGCACTGTGAGAGAGTATCAAACCGAATTTGAGAACCTAGCCAACCACACCGAAGGATTGTCTGATGACTTTTACCATAGTTGTTTTATCAGTGGTCTAAAGGATGCCATCCTCTCTGAGGTCAAAATGTTCTGTTCCACCACAATGATGGAAGCCCTAGGGTTGGCTAAGTTGGCAGAAGACAAGATTGCAGCCCAACAACACTCCAAGCCCACTTTTGTTCCCTTCCGAAATATGGGTTCTCAGTGACCACCTATACTGTAGGCTCCTCGACCGACTCCTATCAAGCGTTTGTCTGAAACAGAGATGCAAGCATGCAGAGAAAAGAGGCTTTGCTATAATTGTGATGAGAAATTCACTTGAGGACATAGATGTGTTCAGCAAAAGCTCTATCTCTTGGATGTGGAGTCTCCGCTTGCCTCTAAAATTGGTGACGAAGATCCAGAAACACTGGATGCTCCGCTCGACATTCAGGAACCGCCTATTGACCCTCCCTCTCAGGATGACCAGCCAGAGATATCTCTCCATGCTTTAGCTGGAATCACCACCCCCCAAACAATGCGGGTCAGGGGTTACTTCAAGAAGCTTCCTCTTACAATACTCATTGATTCTGGTAGCACTCATAATTTCATTGACCCTCGGATCACCAAACAAGCTGATTGTTTTATCCATCCTTGCTCCAACTTTGAAGTCATGGTTTCCAATGGGTGCACCTTACCTTGCAAAGGGAAGTGTCGAAATGTGCGTATCTCTATGGGAGATTATACCTTGCGCTCTAACATGTTTGCCTTGCCCTTAGGCAGATGTGATGTGGTTTTGGGCGCACAATGGCTACGCACACTTGGCCATATCTTATGGGATTTTGTTGAACTTTGGATGCAGTTTTCCCTCAATGGACAAAAACACACATTAACAGGATTACAACCAGGTTCTCTCAGCATCATCTGTTCACATCGCATGGAAAAACTCCTCAGAAGAATTCACATGGTGTCATCGCTTAGATCCATTCCATTCAGATGCAAACATCAGCGGTCTCCACTACTCCTTTGGATCTACAACAAATTCTAGATCGATATACAGGTGTCTTTGCTGAACTAGTGGGATTACCACCTTCCAGGCCAGAAGACCATCGTATTCAGCTCCTTCCTGGCAGCGTTCCTCCCAACATCAGGCCCTATCGCTACCCATTTCACCAAAAAACGGAGATTGAAATGCTCGTTCGGGACTTATTGAAGCAAGGTATTATTCGCCCAAGCACTAGTTCCTTTTCTTCTCTAGTTATTCTGGTCTGCAAAAAAGATGGGTCATGGCGCCTCTGCATTGACTTCCGAGCACTTAATCACCTCACCATCAAGGATAAGTTTCTAATTCCTGTTGTTGATGAGCTTCTTGATGAGCTTCATGGGGCTCACTTTTTCTCCAAGTTGGATCTTCGTTCTGGGTATCATCAAATTCGGGTTCATGAGGATGATATCCCTAAAACAGCTTTCCGCACACATGATGGCCATTATGAGTTTTTGGTCATGCCCTTTGGCCTCACTAATGCTCCTTCCACATTCCAGGCCTTAATGAATAAAATATTTCGACCCTACTTGCAGAAATTCATTCTGGTATTCTTTGATGATATCCTCATCTACAGTAAAACATGGGATGAACATCTCCAGCATCTGGATCTTGTCATGCAACTTTTCTCTGACCATCATCTCCATGCCAAGTAGTCTAAATGTGTTTTTGGACAGAAGGAAGTTGAGTATCTCGGGCACATTATCTCAGCACAAAGGGTTCGCGTGGATCCTGCCAAAATCGATGCCATGAACAATTGGCCGCATCCTCAAACACTCAAGATCCTTCGTGGTTTTTTGGGGTTGACTGGCTACTACCGCAAGTTTGTCAAGGATTATGGGAAGATTGCAGCTCCATTAACTGCTCTATTAAAAAAGGATGCTTTTACATGGACACCTACTGCTCAGTGTGCATTTGACAAACTAAAACAAGCTATGTGTACTACACCTGTGCTAGCTATGCCCGATTTTTCCAAGCCCTTCGGTATTGAGAGTGATGCTTGCGGCAATGGACTTGGTGCTGTTCTCCTTCAAGATGAACACCCCATTGCGTTCACCAGCAAAGCCCTTTTAGGTAAGAATTTAGCTGCCTCTACCTATGAGAAGGAAATGATGGCTATTTTGCATGTAGTACAGAAGTGGCACCCATACCTATTAGGGAATCATTTCTGCATCAAGACTGATCACCAGAGTCTGAAATATTTCTTGGACCAGCATGTCTCCTCCTCGGCACAACAAAAATGGGTTAGAAAACTCATGGGTTATGACTATGAGATCACTTACAAGAAGGGTAAAGACAATATTGTGGCAGATGCTCTTTCTCGCACATTTGATGCCCAAGGTTCTCTTTCAGCTATTTCTATGCCTGTTCCAAATTGGTTGCAATCTGTTTAATAGGGTTATGTCAATGACTCTTCCTTATCTCAAATCATCCAACGCTTGACCAACAACCCTTCTGTTGTACCACATTACTCTTGGGATGGTGCTTCTCTATGATAAAAGGGTCGTCTGGTGCTTCCACAGAGCACAGATCTTCAACAGGATGTCTTCTATGAACTCCATGCTTCTCCATCGGTAGGGCACTCTGGGTTCCTCAAAATGTATGAACGAGCACGGTGTAACTTTTTTTGGCAGGGTATAAAAAGGACAATTCAACAGATGGTGGCTGAATGTCATACCTGCCAGTGCAATAAGGGTGAAACAACACTCCTTCCAGGATTGCTTGAACCCTTTCCCATACCTACACGGATTTGGACAGATATTTCTATGGATTTCATTGAAGGGCTCCCTAAATCTGGTGGGAAGACAATGATTCTCGTTGTGGTTGATCGCCTCTCCAAATATAGTCATTTTTGTGCTCTCATCCATCCCTATATAGCCTCCTCCATCGCTCAAATTTTCCTGGACCATATCTTTCGTCTTCATGGCATCCCTTCTTCCATTGTCTCGAATCATGATGCGACTTTCACCAGTCATTTTTGGACAGAACTATTTCGCCACACTGGAACCAAACTGAAGATGAGTTCAGGGTATCACCCACAAACAGATGGTCACACTGAAATGATCAATAAATGCTTGGAAACTTATCTTCGTTGCTTCACCTTGGAACAACAACATCAGTGGGAAAAGTGGCTTCCTCTTGCTGAATGGTGGTACAATACCTCTTACCACACCACCTCTAAAATCACCCCATATGAAGCAGTCTATGGTCAGGCACCTCCATCTCTTCTTGCATACACCCCCACCAGTTCACCAGTTCAAGAAGTTGACACAGTACTTCAAAACCACGAACAGATTCTTCACATTTTGTGGGACAATCTTCATATGGCAAGAAATCGCATGAAGCAACAAGCTAATCAGCACCGTTTTGAGCGCACTTTTCAAGTCGGCGATATGGTTTTTCTTCGTCTCCGGCCGTACAAACAATCCTCCTTGAAACTCAAAGGGTGTCATAAGCTCGCTCCAAAGTTCTATGGGCCATATCGGATTCTTCAGAAGATTGGGTCCGTTGCTTGGGGTGATTGGGTCGGCCCAGTCAGTTGTAGTGGGGTGATTAATCCAGTGGTAAAGTTGGGGCTGACATAGTTAATATAAAGTACAAGTTTGTTAGGAACCGATGTCTTTACTTTGTTAGTATGTTGTTGTTGGACGCATATGCTTTGTAAGTCGTCCCGTAGTATTTGTTGATCAATAGATTGTGTTATTATTGTTGGCGCATATTCTTTGGAAGTCTCCCGTAGTATTGTTGATCCATAGTTTGTAGTGACCCATGGTTTTGACCCATAGTATTGGTGCCTAGACTTAGTATGTAAGTGTGTGTTGAGACCTATGAAGGCACCGTGAAGTTATTTGTATTGAGCTTGCTCATAGGAGGTTTCCCCCTCGAAGTGGCCTATGATCAATATAAAAGTGATTCTGAGTTCTGTCATTTCTGCTATTTCGCATATTCATATTAATTAATTGTTGCAGGTGCATCACAAAGTTGGAGATGTGTATAAATAGAGGAGGTTTGTTCCTCATTATACATACACTTCCCTCACTCAGAATGTAGCGCACTTGTGGAGGAGAGGTATGCTATGGTGGAGGAGGAGATCATGTCTTTGGTTTGCATCTTTGTATATTGCTGGTCATCTATATTGAGGAAGCTTTGCTGGGTTTTCTACCCCATGAGGGTTTCCCAGGATAAATCTGTGTCTCTTGTGTTTATGCTGTGTTTGTTGTTTCTTCAGTGATCCTGTGTATGTTATTATTGTGAAATGGAATGTAATGTTGTTATTTTCTGTCTTAGCATATTGAATTTTAACATGGTATTAGAGCTAACCTGAGGGAAGGCAATGTATGGCACTTACGACACTTGCTTCACTTGCGACAATTTGAAGGTTTGGGTTTTACATATAAAAAAACCGTCATCGTGGAACTTTCGCTATAAATCCATTTCTGCAAAGGTTCAGGATCTGAAAATATTACAGGTCATAGATAACATCTCCTGGTACCTTGTGTCCAAAGGAAACCCTCAGATTCGTTGTACTTTGTGAGTTATGATCATTACAAGTTAGGGTTTCGGCCTCTTCCAGATCTCAGTCAAAATCAGGTGACCTTGGAAAAAAGGTCATAAATTGGGCTAGGAAGCTCCAAATGAAATTTAATAAAAATTGGCAGGTAGTACACAGACTGTACTATCTCAAGAAACTTTTTTAGATGCCGAAGTTGAACCAATGACATGTGGCACGCTGTACACGTTTGCTCTCCTATTTTATCCCATAAACAGGTCACGTTGCGACACTTGGCATAAATCTCTCTCAAAAAATCCAATTGAGGGAAAACCTATCGGGATGGAAAGATGACAAGTTAGTCTACCACAGAAAACGTTTTCATATCATGTGGAGCAAAACATTCAAAGTTACAGCAGAAACAATCAGGTACATATTTCTGTCAAAACAAAATTATTTTTTGAGCACATTCATTCATGGCTTCCGGAATTTAGGGTTTCGGAGAAAGTTAGAATTTATGGAATCAGAGTCCATAGATGAATGCTACTTAGGAAAATTGAAATTTAGAGACCAAGATTAAATTTTTTGGTTGGGTAGAAGACCGGGCTTGATCAAACCCCAGTTCGGGATTTTGATCGGAAAGATGGAAAATTAGGGCTTCATTAAAAATTGGAATTTTTTAAGTCTGTGACCACGGCTGGAAGCTCCTCAGAAAAATAAGAGTTTAGAGCCTTGGATAAAACCTTTTGATTGGGCAGAAGTGTGGGCTCCATCAAACCCTAGTTCAGGATCCTGTCTAGAAGATCCAGAAGTTTCAAAGGCAATTTTGAGGGGTCAAATTTTGGAGATTCCAAAATTGAAGTATGCTAGTTTGATCAGCTCAGCAAGACATATCCTTCCATCCATTCAGAAGTGTGAAAGTCAAAGATTGAATTTTTAGAGTTTCTCTAGCAAACCCTAATCAAGCTCCAGATCAAGTTTCAGGGGGATTTGAGGCTAAGGCCTTACATAAGAAAACTACAAGAAGTCTCGACAGGTATGACTTAAGGAGGTTAAGGTATGTCTTCAAATCTGATTCCTGATTAAGTTCATAATATGTTTGTCGTCATATTATTTATTAGTACAATCTTGATTAATGTTAGAATTGTCTTATCCCCCTAGTAACAGTATGAATGCATGTGAATGATAGAAGACATTCATTGATTAGGGGTATATGATTGTACTAATGCACTGTGGTGTTGTATGAGGTTGATGTTGTCTACTAACAAGATACATGTACGTCACAAAAGACAAATCAAGTTCCATGACCATGACAACATGAAGAAAAAGACTCATCCATAATATTTGATCACATAGAAGTTCTACTTGCAAGGTATGTATGACTTTGTTCTATTATGCTTAACCTATGAGATATGCAAGTTCCAACATAGGATCTCTAAATCATTGAAGAGAACAAAGAAGATATTGATTAGGTATGTTAGACATAACTAAGCAGGTATACTAATCTAGGTATGTTTTCCCATGTCATGTTAGAATCTCACCTTGTATTAGGATCCCTTATATAAGTATACTTGGTATGATTGGTTATGCTTATTCACAAAGTTAGTAATCAAGGGTTTATGCATATTATGTCTCTTATCTTGATTGATGATTTAACTAACTAGAATAGTACTATGATAAAACAAGAATATGCATGAGTAAAAGAAGACCTTCTTGAAACCCTGAATACTAATGTTTATTATCTATGATCATGACTATACATATTCAAGATTATTTAGAATTATAATGTTTTGATAATATTGAGAATATACTAATGAATGTATGTTTGTGTATGAGATCATGAGGATGACACTTGAGCATGCACAGTGGTACAGAATGAATAGAATTTCAAAAGACATATAGAAGATCAAGCATGAGGCAACCACACAAACATAAAAGATAAGTATTTGAGTTTTTATTTGAAATAGTAAATGATATTGCTTGTAATAGATTACATGCATGTTTAGAATATATCATGATGAGTGTAAACATTCATCTAGCATTGAACAATATACTACTAATATGCATATGATTGGTAAGTTGGACAAACATTCCATTGTTGCTTGTCTAGAATGAAACCTCTTTGCTGACATGCTGAGAGCTGTGCACACTCTCGATAGTATGTTCTGGTAGAGATGGAAGGCATCTAGATAGCCACTGTATGCATACAGGATATGGAAAAGTGTTGTGCCAAAGTATTGGTCAAGAGAGTTGCATAAATATGTAAATGATATCTGTATGCATAATAGATTATCATGTCAACGTGATTTGATGATTATGAAGTATTACTAATCATATACTTAATCTTGATTTGTAGGAAAGATCATGAAGAATGATGAACACCGAACAAGTGATGGATGTTCAACAAGAAGATTTACAAATCAAACAAAATATAGAAGGCTCGTGGCTAGAAGATTCTCTTAGAAAGAGGAAGAGAATCATGACGAGATGTTTGCTCCAAGTGGCTAGATAAGACCATTATCTTAATGGTGTAATTAAAGAAGAAGTGTGATTCAGGTTCTGTATGGGTACTCAGGATCGATAGTAATTTGATGAGCTTAATGATCACCATGGGTGATGTGGATCTCAACGTTTTCCACAAGGTTGAATATGGTTTCTATACACAGATGACATAGATGTAAGAAGGAACTCACCATAGAATTTGAATGATATTGAGACTCATATCAGTAGACCCATCTGACGAGAGATGGCACAGATAGATGGCTGCAGAAATGAAAATGAAAGATCTCAGTTTGATGCATTACTTCCTAGTTCTGGAAGTATGGAAAGGCTCAGAAGGAATCTTTCTCAACCAGGGAAAGTATGCCGAGAAATATTAAAAGGACTTGATATGTTGGAATGGCCACTCTCATGGATTCCAACTTGAAGCTATTAGCTGATGACTCCTCAGAATTAGTTGATGTGACTCTGTACAAATATATTATTAGGTCGTTGATGTATTTGACGAATACCAGGTTAGATATAAGCTTTGCTATGAACACCTTGAGTCTGTATCTAGTGGAAACTAGATGTGTTCACCTGATAAGTTGCAAAGCATGTGATGAGGTACCTAAAGGGTACGATAGACTTTGGTCTATGTTATCTTAGAGATCATGACTTCAGATGGCTACATAGATGTTGATTGAGCAGAAAGTGTATCAGACAGGAAGAGCACATCGAAAGGATGTTTTTATCTGGGATTAGACATGACCTCGTGGTTTAGCAGGAAGCAGTATAGTGTAGCTCTCAGCACAAGTGGAATATGTGAATGCTTGCTCTGCTAGTTGTGAAGCAGTATGGCCTCAGGATTGTTTGACTTAGAAATGGACCCTACTGTGATCCTATGTGACAAACAGAGTTGTATCAAGATGGAAGAGAATCTAGTGTTCCATGACAAGTCAAAGCACATAGAGATCTGACATTTCTATATACAAGATATGGTGCAGAAAGGAACTATAAATTTTGAATTTGTAACAGGTTACCGATGTACTAACCAAAACTCTACCTAAAGAAAAGTTTGAGTATTTCAGAGACAAGCTTGGAAGGACCCTCCTCGAAAGGGGGAGTGATCTGGTCACTTATGATGAGATTGCCTGCATCGACAGTGAGGTCGATGATGTGGATACCTATATTGGTGATACCGATAGAGAGGCTAGTGGATGGTCCTTAGACAGGGTCTAAGTTGACAAAGGGATTGCATCATCCTTGAACACATGTTCTAAAAGGATCCGTAGATAGATGTCTTCAAGAATGAAGTCCTTAGTGGACAAGTGGGGATTGGATCATCCCTAGACTTCAGTCCTAAAGAGAGCTGTAGATGTATGGTCTCTAAGAATAAAGTCCTTAGTGGACAGGTGGGGATTGGATCATCCCTGGACTTCAGTCCTAAAGAGAGTCGTAGACATATGGTCTCCGAGAATAAATTCCTTAGTGGACAGGTGGGGATTGGATCATCCCTGGACTTCAGTCCTAAAGTGAGTCGTAGACACATGTCTTTGAAAATGAAGTCCTTAGTGGACAAATGGGGATTGGATCATCCCACGACTTTAGTCCTAAAGAGAGATATAGATGTATGGTCTTCGAGAATAAAGTCCTTAGTGGACAGGTGGGGATTGTATCATCCTCGGACTTCGGTCCCTTGAATTGATCCATAGACATATGGTCTCTAAGAATAAAGTCCTTAGTGGACGAGAGGGGCTTGTATCATCCCCGAACTTCGGTCCCTTGAATTGATCCGTAGATGTATGGTCTCCGTGAATGAAGTCCTTAGTGGACTAATGGGGATTGCATCATCCTGGAACCATTAGTTCAAAATGTACATGATGGGGATTGCATCATCCCGGAACCACTAGTTCAAAATGTACGTGATGGGGATTGTATCATCCCCAGACTTCGGTCCCTGAATTGACCCGTAGACAGATGTCTCCGAGAAGTGGTCCCTAGTGGACAAGAGGGGATTGTATCATCCCTAGATTTCAGCCCCTGAATTGATCCATAGACATATGTCTTCGAGAAAGTGGTCCTTAGATTTTGTCTAAGTTGACGAGTGGACTGTATCGTCCCTAGACATGTTATGGTGTCTTAAATGAATCATGTGTTTTGCAGAGTATGCTGCTATTGAGGATACTTGTATTGATGAGGATACATGTATTGATATTGATGATATGTATTGATGAGGATACTTGTATTGATATTGATGATATGTATTTATGAGGATACTTGTATTGATGATGTGTATACTTGTATTGGTGTGGATAACTGTATTGATGATGTGTATACTTGTATTGGTGTGGATACTTGTATTGATGATGTGTATACTTGTATTGGTGTGGATACTTGTATTGATGATGTGTATACTTGTATTAGTGTGGATACTTGTATTGACGATGTTGTTGATCGTGATGATCTAGATGACGATGTTGCTGATCGTGATGGTCTAGATGACGATGATGTTGATCGTGGTGATCTAGATGATGATGCTGTTGATCGTGATGATCTAGATGACAATGTTGATGATCATTTGATGATGATGCTGATGATCGTGTGATGACGATGATGATGACGATGTTGATGATCATGTGATGACGATGCTGATGATCGTGTGATGATAATGATGATGACAATGTTGATGATCATGTGATGATGATGCTGATGATCGTGAGGATCTAGATGATGATATTGTTGTAGTTGTTCAAGTGCTACAGAAGATAAAGACTCAGTACTGAAGATGTTGATGTTCCAGTATTGAAGATGTTCCATTAACTGCTTGAGTTACTGATGATGTTGAGAAAGCTTCCAATGATTTATAGATGTATCATGTATGATGTTGATGACTCCTTGCTCGTGCAGATGCTGTTATAATATCCTTCTCATTAAGGGGGAGTGTTGATATATTGTAACTTCAAAGAATATTATATTTGTACTTTATTATTCCAGAGATGTTTCATTCCTCTGCAAAGATCTTATTGTATATCCGGAGATGTTTATTCCTCCATCGGAATGTGGTAACTTGGGTTATTCAACTTCCCTAGTGGGGGTCGGCCCTGTATGTGTTATGTGGGTCAAAGGGTTGTTAGACCACCCTAGTGGGGTCGGCCCAGTCATTTGTAGTGGGGTGTTTAACCCAGTGGTAAAGTTGGGGCCAACCTAGTTAATATAAAGTACAAGTCGGAGATGTGTATAAATAGAGGAGGTGTGTTCCACATTATACATACACTTCCCTCACTCAAAATGTAGCGCACTTGTGGAGGAGAGGTCTGCTATGGTGGAGGAGGAGATCATGTCTTTGGTTTGCATCTTTATATATTGCTGGTCATCTATAATGAGGAAGCTTTGCTGGGTTTTCTACCCCATGAGGGTTTCCCAGGATAAATCTGTGTCTCTTGTGTTTATGCTATGCTTGTTGTTTCTTCAGTGATCCTGTAGATGCTATTATTGTGAAATGGAATGTAATGATGCTATTTTCTGTCTTAGCATATTGAATCTTAACACCGCATTCTCATATGGTATGCCTAATTATAATACAGTTGATCCTCCCACTGCTTTTGGTAGTCATGCTAGCACTAGTCATGGTGTTAGCCACACTGCACCCATTGGGGGAAATACCCTCACTGGGGGCACCGCATTGTCCACTCACACACATAATATGGGGACCATTCACATTCCTCCTAACAATGCTAATGTTGGAAGACGACCGCCTCCGAGGGATACCCAACCTAATAGGAACACTGTTTGCAACACGACTCACCATCGACAACCTAATACACATGCCACTACCCATCAATCTAGGACCACTTTCATGAATGTCAATGCTCCTCTCAACCACGGGGGTGGACATATACCGCATACTTTTGCATCTGTTCCCGCTACTAGTAATGCTAATGTAGGAGGTGGGAATATACCTCATCCTCATGGCCATAACGCCACCATTCCTGCTACTAGTAACACCAATGTTGGGGTTGGGAATACATCTCATGATTATGGTCACCACACGACTGCTCACGCTAATCCTAATGCTTACGCTGGGGGTGGGAACATACCTTACCATCATGGTCATTACAACACGGTTCCCACTATGAATAATACGTATATGCCCCATAATTATGGTGGAAACCCTTACTACAACACAGTCAGTGCTGGCCACTAGTACAAACCACCGCAATATGGTGCCCAAAACACATATATACCTGCTTACTCTCACACGGGTCAATTCGGAGGAGGTTATCAACCTTATAGCCATGGTCAAGCTTATGGTCATTCAGGTTTGTATAATCAATAGTTTAATGATCATGGTCAAGCATTTGGTCCATCTTCTAATTCGGTTCCGTTCAACCAAGCTTTTATGGGGGCTTATAATCAAGCTTTCCAGCCGCAACTTCCTAATCTTCCAGATCTTTCGAAGCTCACGAATGATGCAGTGTGTCACGACCCTAATTGGCCTCTAGTCCCTACCAAGATCCCTTCGGACATTCCTATGTTTGAGGGGAAATGTGGTGAGGATCCGGGTGATCATGTCACAATGTTTCACCTTTGGTGCTCTTCCAACTCGATGAATCATGATTCCATTCAATTATGACTATTTCAATGCACCCTCATGGGGGCAGTTGCGAAGTGGTATGTTGAGTTGCTTGGGAACACTTATAGGGGTTTCAATGAGATCACTTTGGTTTTCTTGGATCATTTTCAGTTACTAGTTCGTTACAATACTGGTACTGAACTTTTGTCTACCTTCCGTCAGAATAAGGACACACATATTTTTGACCATGTTCAAGAGTGGCATCGACGGAAGAGGTTAGGGAAAGCCAACATTCCTCCAGAGTTTTTCTTGGAATGGTTCCTCAAGTCTTTACTTCCATATATTGCTAAGGATGTTTTGATGTCTGGCAATGTGACTGATGAACAAGCCATCTTAAAAGTCCAGTAGTTAGATTTATTATACTCTCAGTATGGCATTTTGTGCGACATTATTCCTAATGCACCGCGAACATGACATGAGCCCAAGTCAGTTCTTGGACCACATGTCGATGGAATTGTGGGATCCTCAAGTACTCACCCTGTAGATTTGGTGGCTAATCAAATGCAAAATTTGTCACTTAACCAGTCTACTCCCGGACAGGTCCACACCTTGTCCACTTCCACCCCGTCGTCCGATGTACAAAAAGTGGAATCGATGAACCCATCGGGTAACCAACAACCTGGTGGTAAGAAGAAGGGGAGAAACAACCGTAAGGGTGGAAACAGTGGGAATATTAATAGTAATCGCAATACCCCTCGTAAGGAGAATTCCAACCCTCCTCGGGAAGGAGGAAATGCTGGTGAGGACCATAAACCTAGGCATAAGGTGAAATTTCCTTGTAAGATTTGTGGGGAAGATCATTTTACTCACTTGTGTCCTCGAATCGAAGAAGTATCGAAGCATCTTGCACAGATCCCAGCTGTGTTGAAGGATCCCCTTCCTCATCATCAAAACATGGCTTCGCATGCTCCCACCACTAGTTATGGACCTAATGAGACTGCAACGTCTTCTTCCAATACTAGTGGTTATGGATGAGTGAATATGGTTCAATCAGAGGTTAGTGTTGCTACTCATCAACGCAATTATGGTGCAACACAACCTAATATGGGGCGTGAGCCTCCCCCTCCCCCTGATAATTCCTTGCATATCGAGAATCCCTCCATTATGCCGTGGATACCGAAAGGTGTTCTTAAGCGCTCTACGTATAAGCCCAATGCTCGAGCTGCCTAGAACTACTCCATTATAGAAGATCTGGGCCAAACTCTATGTGCCACATTGGCTCTTGAAGTTTTACAAGCGTGTCCTTCTCAAAGGAATGCCCTTTTGAGTGCATTAGGAGTTTAGGATGGGGCGAGTCCCAGTGTTATCAAGTTTGACACTACTCATTTTCAACCTCGCTTAACTTACCACATGGCTTTTAAAATCCATGTGGAGTTCCCTCAAAAGTTCATCAGGAGAACGGTGGTTGACAAAGGTGCTTCTACCTCAGTGATGTCTTTAACCTGTTGGAAAGCTCTCGGCTCTCCTCCTCTACTCACGTCTAGAATCATGCTCACTGCATTTGATGGTCGATCATTTAAGCTGCATGGAATTATTTCTTCCCTTGTTTTCCACTTGAGAGGTAAACCTGTGCCTATTGAATTCGAAGTGGTCGATGCACCCATCAACTACAACCTTTTACTGGGTCAAAACTAGATGTATGCTATGAAAACTGTCGCGTCTACTGTATTTAGAGTTATTTGCTTTCCACACAAAGTAAAGATTGTGACAATCGATCAGCTAGATTTTGTTAATCCTCCTCCCACAACATCCATGGGATCCGTAGTTCCGCAGGTTATAGATTCTCAGTTGGAAACTGGGAACATAGGTGTTGGTATGTACCATTCATTAATGGGATCTTATGATTTCCTTACACCTGTTAATTTTATTGGAACCATTTCCAACAATGTGTCTCCTCCATTGCATAATGTACCGTTCTGGACTTCATATTTTGATGATCCGTGGACTTTACCATCCACAAATTCTACATCTGGAGACATTACGCATGTCAAGATGTCTATGCCACTGTCTATAGCTGAGCTTGCTTACCAGGATATTCAACAAGCCACTGCAGAGCTGGATCTTTCTTCTTCTCAGACAGATGAGGAAGATCCCGTTATGATGCCAGTTTGGGAAGTCGACTCGTCTTGTTCACACGATTTCCTTGATGGTACTTTACCCTCGGATGAAGCTATTATCGAGGCCATGTGTGGTAGTGAGAGGCCTAGGGAGGATATGCACCATCGCTCTTATTTCCTTCCCAATCTTGATCTCACCGAGCAAGAAGAGTTTAGGATGACTCTTGCCGTGATGGTTGGTCACCCTGTGGCTCTTTTGGGTTCACATGAGATTTTCGCGGAGGGGAACATGGCTAATATTTCCCCAACTATACAGATCAACATCTCTCGCATTCCCAGAAAGATTGAAAATGTTTACATCGGTGCAGATTGCTCTCTTGAAGAGGTTGTCGTTTACAGAACTTAGGGAAGCTTTTTCCTGCTCATATGAGGAGATGCCAGGAATAGACCCCAGTATTGTTGAGCATGAGATTAGAATGTATCCTCACGCTAAACCGGTTCGACAATGGTTTCGTGCTGTTAACCCTAGGAAGGGAGCAACTATTAAGGCAAAGGTAGAGAAACTGCTCAAAGCTAGTTTTATCTACTCCGTTCCCCTTACCGAATGGGTGTCAAACCTCGTTCCCATGGATAAGAAGCAGGGAACCATCTGTGTATGCACTGATTTTAGAGACCTGAATCATGCGTGTCTGAAAGACAACTTCCCCACTTCCTTCATCGATCAAATCTTGGATGCTTGTGCGGGAAGTGAGATTTTTTCATTCATGGATGGCTATTCGGGGTATAACCAGATTCAAATTAAACCCTAGGACCAACATAAGACTTCTTTCATTTATCCTCAGGCTACGTTTGCATACTGGAAAATTCCCTTCAGCCTTAAAAACGCCAGAGCTATGTTTCAGCGTGCCATGACCTATGCCTTTCACAACCTTAAAAGTATAATGGAGGTTTTCTTGGATGATCTTTCTGGCCATTCTTGCAAGAGAATGGACCACCCCAATAACCTCCATCAGATTCTCGAATGATGTATACGCTACAAGATCCATTTGAATCCCAATAAATGCATCTTTACGATGAGGTCAGGTCGCCTTCTAGGATTCATAGTTTTGAAAGAGGGTATTAGAGTCGATCCTCTTAAAGTTGAGGCAATACTTCGGTTGCCTCCTCCGTGAAACTTGTTTCAACTTCAGAGCCTCCAAGGGAGAGCTACTTTTCTACGTCGCTTTGTAGTCAATTATGCTAATCTTACCAAATTTTTTGCGTGCTTGTTGAAGAAAGACACACTATTTATCTGGGATGATCGAGCCCAATAGTCTTTCGATGCCCTTAAGAAAACTTTGGTATCAGCCCCTATGCTTAGTCCACCCAACTTCATAGGAGATTTTATACTTTATGTGGTTGTGTCTCAAGAGACGATTGGCATGGTCTTAGTTTAGGTTGATGATATGCTCGTCAAGCATGTGATCTATTACCTTAGTCGAAATCTAGTAGACGCTGAACTGAGATATACTCACGTGGAAAAGTTGCAACTTGTGACTGTCCATGCAGTCCAACAGTTACTACACTATATTTTGCTTAGAACAACCACAGTTGTAGCGCATATAAATCAGTTTTAGTTCATGCTATCACCATGCCTTATAGGGTGGAAGTACAATAAATGGATTGTGATCCTTCAGGATTTCAATCTTGATTTTTCTTCGGCGAAGTCGGTGAAATCATTGGTGTTTGTTGAGCTTATGTCAGACCTTCCGAGACTTGATGAAGATGTCATCCATGAAGATTCCTTTTTGGATGAACACTTGTTTCTTATCTCGTCAGAGGACCCTTGGTATGGGGATGTCATTGTATATCTCCAAATTTTGAAGTTTCCTTCGCATTATTCGCGGGACGAGTGGTAGCATGCGAAACATCACGCTAAATATTATACTATCATCGGTGACACTTTGTGTCACCGAGGAAAGGATTCTATTTTCCATTGTTGCTTGACTCACGAAGAAGCGAAGCGTGTGCTTAATGATTTCCACGCTTAATGACTGTCATGCTGGGGCATGTGGAAGTCACTTATCTAGGCTTGCTACAACCCAATGTATTATGCGGGATATTTCTTTCTAGCCTTCCATCTTTAAAGATTGTATGAACGCTATGAAGAGATGTCACCCTTACTAGGTGTTTTCTTAGAATATACACTCGCATCCAACACCCCTTCATCCGGTTGTCACCGTCAGTCCCTTCACCAAGTGGGGGGTGGATTTCATGGATTGAAAACCAGCTTCAGCTGGGGGGCATCACCATATCATAGTGTTCATGGAATACTTTTCCAAATCGGTTGAGGCCATGCCTACCAGAAAAGCCGACAGTGCTGCAACAGCCCATTTTGTGTTCAATTAGATTATTACTTGGTTCGTTATTTCGAAAGAGATTGTCACTGACCATGGTAGTGACTTTCAGAACAAAATGATGGAGGATTTGTCACTCAAGATTGGGTTTCATCAAGAACACTCATCTTCTTACTATCCCCAAGTGAATGGTCAGGTAGAAGCAGTGAATAAGTCTTTAAAGACCATTCTCCAATGTACCATCCAACAAAGCAAGAACAACTGGCATATTATGTTATATCCTGCTTTGTGGGCGTATCGAACTGTAGTCAAGAATTCCAATGGGTTCTCACCATTTCAGTTGGTACATGGTGTGGATTCAATTTTACTGATTTAATGTGAAATCAATTCGCTTAAACTGGCCATAGAGCTCCTCCTTGAAACGATGGGTATTGAGCAACGTTTGATCCACCTTGAGCGACTTGATGAGCAACATCGAGATGCTGCTATGGCTGTAGATGCCCATAAACATCGTGTTAAGGTTCACTATGATAGGTCTGTCCTTCCCTGGCAATATGTTGAAGGTGACTTGGTCCTCTTATATGACCAAGCTAAAGAACCCCTGGGGGCAGGCAAGTATAACCCCATGTGGCACGATCCTTACGTTGTGAAGCATGTCCTGGAAAAAGGAGCCTATGAATTATAATACTATGATGGGAACATCTTGAAGGAGCCTCAAGCGGTATTACGCTTGAACTTCTAGTTCCAGCTAATACTTTTGTACACTATTGTATAGTTGCTTCTGTACATAGTTTAGATTTCTTTTGGTTTTTTGGGTCTGTTGATTCGCTTCCGTTTGATTGATAGATGTCAGTGGAATCTCCTATGTTCTTAGCATTTTTAGATGGTGCTAGCCGTCATACGCAACAGCTTGCTTCTGTTTCTTGGGTTATTTATTCACCTGACCACCTAGTTGTGTCCTCAGGAGGTGCTTGTCTTGGTCCTACATCTAACAATGTGGCTGAGTATAGTGCCATGATTAAGCTACTTTGGGATGCTATTTCACATGGTATCCAGTCTTTAGAAGTCCACTTGGATTCACAACTAGTTGTGTCTCAGTTGAATGGTCAGTACCGTGTGAGAGATCCTACGTTATTACAGAAATTCTTAAGGGTAAGACTCTTGGAATGAAATTTTGTTTCAATTACATACATTCATGTTTCGAGAAGTTTTAATCACATATCTGATGCATATGATAACTATGTCCTAGATTGGCATTTGTCACATTCACAATGAAGCACACAAATAAAAGAGACATTCATACATTTGTACATGCACACATATAGTAGAACCGGAGAACCATAGTTTTCATAAATAATATGTCCAAAATGGTAGTGTCATAATACAAAACTGGAGCTCGTAGCCCTCAAAAATATACATATCGATACAAAATGGGACTCTGAGATGTCTAATCCCTACGAGGAGGCCTAGCTTCCACCCCAACATGATGTGTCTGATAATAGTATTATACTGCATTCGCTATACACTGCAGTAGTCATACCCAGTTACCTGGTACCCCCCACTACTTGGCGCTGCATATCCGCTGGTAGCCACGCCACCTCTATTTGCGGTACCCTAGTTGTCATCCGTGATAGGTCACCTCGCAGAGTCTGTAGTGTACGCTTTGCTGCAGCACCCAATGCCTCATCACCCCTGCCCCGGTGATGATGTCTCGGGAAGCCCTCGGGTCTCACTAGGCCCTTATCTACGAGAAAATAGTAAAACATTAATATATGATACTACCCCCAAAAATATTTTTGCATTTACATCTATAATAAAAAATCCATAAAAAATTAATACACAAAAACATAAAAAGAGTACTCACAAATGTCTCTGAATGCTGCATCTAGTGGAAGTGGCATGTCATGATCCTGGCAGAAGTCTATCCCTTCATAGGGGTAGTCATCTATAGCTATGACCTATTAGCCCCACCAATGAAAGAAATCCTTTGTGTATGGTGATTCCTGATGACCACCACCCTGTTGCATCAAGACCTCTACCCACCGAGTCAGGGATGGGTCGTGGAGACTATGAGGAGGGACCTCTACCCTCGGACTGAGCCCTGAAACTCGCTCAAAGAAGAAACTACATAAGATACTGTCGTATCTAGAGTTTTTTGCCTCCCCTTGCTTGCATTCTGTCAGCTAGGTCTTCATGGACCCCAGTAGCATTGTGCACTAGTCAGATATCATGGGCTACATAGACTCTGACGCATAGAACATCACTGGCCTGGATGCCTAGTGAAGATATTTTGAACCAGTAATCAGCACTAAGGTAGCCACTATAATCTTCATGCTCAGATTTACTATGGCTCTGATGGGAACCTGACTCCCTACTTCCCAAGTATTTGGAACACAATATCGCTCTATATAGTCAGGGATGGTGATCCCAACACCCATAGAACAAGATCGAAGGCTTGCCACTTCACCATGGCGGAACAAACCAGTAATGAAGTAGATATCTTCCACTTCTAGAGTGATTATTTTCCCATATAGGTTGAATTTTTGTGCATCTATGTCCCAGTAGTCTATCAAACGGTGAAGCAATAGGTTTTGGGCCGTCAAACCCCCTATGTTCCAAAATTTGTATAACCAACATGCTTGTAAAGCCTGCTGCGCATGGACATCTATTAAGATTCAATATGCTAAGACATAAAATATCAGTATTACATTCCATTTCAAAATAAATATACAGGATCATTGAAAAAACAACAAGCACAGCATAAATACAAGAGACACGAATTTATCCTAGGAAACCCTCATGGGGTAGAAAACCCAGCAAAGCTTCCTCAATATAGATGACCAACAAATACAAAGATGTAATCCACAACCATGAGCTCCTTCTTGTCCACAACAGATCTCTCTCTCACTTATGTGCTATTCACAGGTGAGTGCAATGTGTGTTAAATGAGGAACACACCTCCTCTATTTATACACATCTTTGACTTGTCTTTTAGATTAACTAGGTTGGCCCCAACTTAGACACTGGGTTAAACTCCCCATTACAACTGACTGGGCCGACCCCTCTAGGGTGGTCTAATAACCCTTTGACCCACATAACACATACAGGGTCAACCCCCACTAGGGAAGTCTAATAACCCAAGTTACCACATTCCGACGCAAGAATAAACATCTCTGGATATACAATAAGGTCTTCACAGAGGAATGAAACATCTCCGGAATAATAAAGTACAAATATAATATTCTTTGAAGTTACAATATTTCAACACTCCCCCTTAACAAGAAAGATATTATAACAACATCTGCACGAGCAAGGAGTCATCAACTACATCATACATCATACATTTATAAATCATTGGAAGCTTTCTCAACATCATCAGTAACTCAAGCAGTTAGTGGAACATCTTCAACACTGGAACATCAACATCTTCAGTACTGAGTCTTCATATTCTGCAGCACTCGAACAGCTACATCAACATCAACATCATCATCTGGATCCTCATGATCATCAACATCGTCATCACACGATCATCAGCATCATCATCTAGACCATCACAACCACAGCATCGTCATCTAGATCATCATGATCAACAGCATCATCATCACGATCAGCAGCATTGTCATCTAGACCATCACAACCACAGCATCGTCATCTAGATCATCATGATCAACATCATCGTCATCTAGACCATCATGATCACAACATCGTCATCTAGATCATCATGATCAACATCATCATCATCTAGACCATCATGATGACATCATCGTCATCTAGACCATCACAATCACAGCATCGTCATCTAGACCATCACGATCACAACATCGTCATCACACAATCTACATCATTATCATCACATGATCTAAATCATCGTCATCAACTGGATCCTCTCAATCAACAGCACAATAGCAGCACACCCTGCAACACACATGTTCTATTTAAGACACCATATCATGTCTAGGGATGATGCAGTCCACTTGCCAACTTAAACAAAGTCTAAGGACCACTTCTCGGAGACATATGTCTACGGATCAATTCAGGGACCGAAGTTTGGGGACGATACAATCCCCTCACTCTCAAAGACATCTGTCTGCGGATCAATTTAGGACTAAGATCCAAGGATGATACAATCCTCTCACTCTCGGAGACATTTGTCTGTGTTTCACTTTAGGACTGAAGTCCAAGGATGATACAATCCCCTCACTCTCAGAGACATCTATCTGCGGCTCACTTTAGGACTGAAGTCCAAGGATGATGCAATCCCCTCACTCTCAGAGACATCTGTCTATGGCTCACTTTAGGACTGAAGTCCAAGGATGATACAATCCCCTCACTCTCAGAGACATCTGTCTGTGGCTCACTTTAGGACTAAAGTACAAGGATTATACAATCCCCTCACTCTCGAAGACATCTATCTGCGGCTCACTTTAGGATTGAAGTCCAAGGATGATGCAATCCCCTCACTCTCGGAGACATCTGTCTGCGGCTCACTTTAGGACTGAAGTCCAAGGATGATACAATCCCCTCACTCTCAGACACATCTGTCTCCGGCTCACTGTAGGACTGAAGTCCAAGGATGATACAATCCCCTCAATCTCGGAGACATCTGTCTGCGGTTCACTTTAGGACTGAAGTCCAAGGATGATACAATCCCCTCACTCTCGGAGACATCTGTCTATGGCTCACTTTAGGACTGAAGTACAAGGATGATACAATCCCCTCACTCTCATGGACATCTGTCTGCGGCTCACTTTAGGACTGAAGTCCAAGAATGATACAATCCCCTCACTCTCGGAGACATCTGTCTACAGCTCACTTTAGGAGTGAATTCCAAGGATGATACAATCCCCTCACTCTTGGAGACATCTGTCTGCGAATCACTTTAGGGACCAAAGTCCGGGGATGATACAATCCCTTCTCGTACATTTTGAACTAGTGGTTATGGGATAATGCAATCCCCATCATGTACATTTTGAACTAGTGATTCCGGGGTGATGCAATCCCCATCACGTACATTTTCAACTAGGTGTTTAGGGATGATACAGTCCTATCATATCAACTAGGTACCATATACTAACCTCATCGTCAAAATACATAGCCTCATCATTGATACAAGTATCCTCATCATCGATACGAAATGCAAATCAACATTACATGTATCGACACCAATACAAGTATACACATCATCAATACAAGTATCCACATCATCAATACAAGTATCCACACCAATACAAGTATAAACATCATCAATAGAAGTATCCTTATCATTGACCTTACCATCAATATAGGCAATCTCATCATCGATATAGGTATCCACATCGATACCAGTATCCAAAGATATCTTTATCGACCATATCACTCCCCCTTTCGAGGAGGGTCCTTTTGAACTACACCAATTTTGTCTCGGAAATACTCAAACTTTACTCGAGACAAAGGTTTGGTCAACACATCAGCAACTTGTTCATCAGCGCCTACATACTTGAGATTGATAGCTCCTTTCTGCACCATATCCTGTATATAAAAATATCGGATCTCTATGTGCTTTGACTTATCATGGAACACTGGATTCTCTATCATCTTGATACAACTCTGGTTGTCACACAAGATCATAGTGGACTCCATTTCTAAGTCAAACAATCCTGATAACAACTTCCGAAGCCATAGCGCTTCACAACTAGTAGAGCAAGTAGCTATATATTCCGCTTCAGCTGTATTGAGACACACACTATACTGCTTCCTGCTAATCCACGAGATCATGGAAGATCCCAGACAATAACATCTGCCCGATGTACGCTTCCTATCTGATACACTTCTTGCCCAATTAGAATCTATGTAGCCATACAATCTGAACTTATGATCTTCAAGATAATATAGACCAAAGTCTATCATACCCTTCAGGTACCTCACCACATGCTTTACTACTATCAGGTGAACACATCTAGTTTCCACTAGATACTGACTCAAGGTGTTCATAGCAAAGCATATATCTAGCTTGATATTTGTTATATACATTAATGATGCAATAATCTATCTGTACAGAGTTACATCCACTAACTCTGATGAGTCATCTACTAATAGATTCAGGTTAGAATCCATGGGAGTGGCCATGGCTTTACATTCCAACATATCAAATCTTTTTAATATTTCCACAGCATACTTTCCCTGGTTGAGAAAGATTCCTTCTGAGCCTTGCCATACTTCCAATCTTAGGAAGTAATTCATCAATCCGAGATCTTTCATCTTGAACTTTGTAGTTAGCTTCTTCTTGCTTTCCATGATATGTTTCTCATTCCCTATAAGAAAGAGATCATCCACATATAATAATAGTATCATCCATAACCTTAAGGTAAAGGTTAGGATCAGCTTTACTTTTGGTAAAGCCCAAGCTTTTCAAGAAGATATCAATTCTCTCTTTGTGACTGAACATCATTCCTACTCTGAGTGATTTCTGCATATCTGTCTGTGCCATCTCTTGTCAGATGGGTCTACTGATATGAGCCTCAAGATCATTCAAACTCTTGTGGTGAGTTCCTTCTTGCATCCATCTAAGAGAAGAATGTCATATGTATATAGAAACCATTTTCAACCTTGTAGCAAAGGTTGAAATCCACATCACCCATGGTGATCATTAAGACTATCAATCCTGGGTACCCATACAGAGCTTTCTTCAATTCAATCCTGGGAGTTTTCTCGATTCGCACTTCTTCTTCAATCACACCATTGAGAGAACAATAATTATCTAGCTACTTGGAGCAAACATCTTGTCATGATCATCTTCCTCTTTCTAAGAGAATATTCTAGCCACGAGCCTTCTATAGTATGTTTGATTTGTAAATCTTCTTGTTGAAAATCCATCACTTCTTCAGTGTTCATCATTCTTCATGATCTTTCCTACAAATCAAAATTAAGTACATGATTAGTAATACTTCATAATCATCAAATCATGTTGACATGATAACCTATTATGCATATAGATATGATTTACATAGTTATGCTACTATCTTGACCAATACTTTGGCACAACACTTTTCCATATCCTGTATGCATACAGTGGCTATCTAGATGCCTTCCATCTCTACCAGAACATACTATCGAGAGCGTGCATAGCTCTCAGCATGTCAACAAAGAGGTTTCATTCTAGACAATCAACAATGGAATGTTTGTCCAACTTACCAATCATATGCATATTAGTAGTATACTGTTCAACGCTATATGAATGCTTACACTTAGCATGATATATTCTAGGAATACAAATATGCATACAACTATTACGAGCAATACCATAGACTTTTCAATAATTCAAATAACAATTCAAATACTTATCTTTTTATGTCTTGTGAGGTTGCATCCTTCTTGGTCTCGACTTCCCATCCATGTCATGAGCTTCTATCCATCCTTGACCACTATGCATGCTTTTGTGTGCACTAGTGTCATCATCATGATCTCATACATAATCATACATTCATTAGTATAAACTCAATATTATCACAACATTATGATTCTAAGTAATCTTGAATATGTATGGTCATGATCATTCAATGCACGGGAATACTAAGATCCTAGCACAAAGTAGGATTCTAACTTGACATAGAAAAACATACTTGGATTAGTATACATGCTTAGTTATGTCTAACATACCCAAACAATATCTTTATTCTCTTCAATGATATAGAGACCTTGTGCTAGTAACCTGCATACCTCATAAGTTAAGCATAGCAGAAATAAATCATACATACCTCGTAAGTAGAGCTTCTAAAGACTATGGATAAGTCTTTTGTCTTTATTTCATCATGGTCATATAACTTGATTTGTCTTTCTTGATGTACCTATCTTTTGTTAGCAGACAACATCATCCTCATAAAACACCATAGGCGCATTAGTACAATCATATAACTTTGATCAAAGAATGTCTTCTATCATTCAAATGCATTCATACTTTTACTAGGGTGATAAGACAATTCTAAGATTAATTAAGATTGTACTAACCTCAATAATATGAAGACAAGCATATTATAAACTTAATCATGAACAGATTTCAACACATACCTGTATCTCCTCAAGTCATACCTGTCAGGGAATTCTTGTAGTCTTCTCATGTAAGACCTTATCCTCATCTCCCCCTGAAACTAGATATGGAGATCGATTAGAGTTTGTTAGAGAAAGCATAAAAAATCAAACTTTGACTTTCACACTTCTGAATGGATGGAAAGATGTGCCATGTTGAGCTGATCAAGCTAGCATACTTCAATTTTGAAATCTCCAAAATTTGACCCCTCAAAATTACCTTCGAAACTTCTGGATCTTCTGGACAGGATCCCGAACCAGGGTTTGATGAAGCCCACCCTTCTTCCCAATCAAAAGGTTCGATCTAAATCTCTAAACTTCTATTTTTTTTAGGAGCTCCCAGTCGTGGTCACAGACTTACAAAATTCTAACTTTTGCAGAAGCCCTAATCTTCCACCTTTCCAATCAAGGTCCTGAACTAGGGTTTGATCAAGCCCACCCTTCTGACCAACCAAAAAATTCAATATTGGTCTCTAAATTTCAATTTTTCTGAGTAGCATTCAGCCGTGGACTCTGATTCCAAAAATTCCAACTTTCTCTAAAACCCTAATTTTCCACAGTAGTGACAATTCAAGAATGAAGGTGCTCAAAATCCAAATATGTTTTGACAGAAATATGCACCTGATTGTTTCTGGCATAACTATGAAATTATGAATCCAAAAGGTCTAAAACTTCTATATATGGTAGGCCGACTGGTCCTCTTTCCAACCCCATAGGTATGACCTCAATTTGATTCTCTAAGAGATATTTATTCCAAGTGTCGCAACGTGACCTGTTTATGGGATAAAACAGGAGAGAAAACTTGTACGGTGTGCCACGTGTCACTGGTTCAATTTCAGCCTCTGAAATCGTTACCTAAGATAGTACAGTCCGTGCAATACCTGTCACTTTTTACTAAATTTCATTTGGAGCTTCCTATCCCAAGTTATGGCATTTTTTCCTAGGTCTCCTGATTATGACTAAGATCTAGAAGAGGCATAAACCCTAACTTGTACTGATCATAACTCACAAAGTACAATGAATCTGAGGGTTTTCTTTGGACACAAGGTACATGGGGATGTTATCTACGACTTGTAAAGGTTTCAGATCTTGAACCTTTGCAAAAATGAATTTATAGCGAGAGTACTACGATGACTGGTTTTTGCTATACAAAACCCTAACCTTCAAATTGTTGCAAGTGAAGTAAGTGTCGTAAGTGCCATACATTGCCTTCCTTCATGATAGCTCTGATACCATGTTAAGATTAAATATGCTAAGATAGAAAATATCAGCATTACATTCCATTTCACAATAATAGCATATACAGGATCACTGAAAAAACAACAAGCACAACATAAATACAAGAGACAGATTTATCCTGGGAAACCCTCATGGGGTAGAAAACCCAGCAAAGATTCCTCAATATAGATGACCAACAAATACAAAGATGTAATCCAAAACCATGAGCTCCTTCTAGTCCATAGTAGATCTCTCTCTCACTTATGCGCTATTCACAAGTGAGTGCAATGTGTGTTAAATGAGGAACACACCTCCTCTATTTATACACATCTCTGACTTGTCTTTTACATTAACTAGGTCGGCCCCAACTAAACCACTATGTTAAACACCCCATTACAACTGACTGGGCCAACCCCTCTAGGGTGGTCTAATATCAGTTTGACTCACATAACACACACAGGGCCGACCCCCACTAGGGAAGTCTAATAACACAAGTTACCACATTCCGACGGAGGAATAAACATCTCCATATATACAATAAGGTCTTCACGAAGGAATGAAACATCTCCGAAATAATAAAGTACAAATGTAATATTCTTTGAAGTTACAATATTTCAACAACATCATTGTGAGCGGCCTCATCCACAAGGTCATTTTCCCTCTCTCTCCACTCTAGAACCATCATGGAGGAAGAGAAACCAAAGAATTTAGTCAATTTCATTTAAAAAACTAACTTCACGGCTGTTGTTGGTCGCAAAACTGTTGTAGAGGTTTTCTAATATAGACCCAGGTACTTCGCGGTATAAGATACCAAAAAAAACCCTATTCACCGGCCCTTTTGGCAAGAGACTACAAGCAGCCTAAGGTCTCACTCGAGGCGAAGTTAAGGGGGTGGTTGCAGAAGTAGATTTCCACAACCTTGTGATGCGATTGATTTAGCTGATTAATGAGCAACACGGTGACGGAATGCGCAACTCAATTAGTGATTGCACGAAGTCTCCTACTCTGCATCAAGTATTTTCAGAATAAGGATATTTGTACCCTCAACGCATCTAGAGGCCGCATAGTGGGGTCTATGAGACTTAATCACTTCTACTCAATCTTATTCAACAACCCTTAAGCATTCATCATTATTTAGATTGATAAACATTATGATCTATGTGGATGAGTGAGATACGCAGTGCTATGTGCTTTGATACCGTGATTCACTCCTAACAATTAACTGTGTAGTTAGGGGCTTGCCTGCTAACATTCGTCCATACATGAACTATTATCATCTTATTCCATCCCTTCCACGAAGAATATAGATAAAAATAAACACATATAAGATAACAGTAACCTTATGCATGCACTGTAAGTAATTTAAATAACAAATTAATATTAATCATGTACAACAATCACATAACACAACGGTTTAACGTGGTTCACCCCCTCGGATGGGAAGCTACATCCACAAGAACTATTGTTTATTATTTAGGAAAGGGTACAACATTTCTTTCATCTATGCACTCAGTTGCAGACGTTCTTCTTTCTTTCTCTCAAGATTACGTTTTTGCGCACTGAGCTGCAGAGCCTTTACAATGCTTTTCTCTAACAAATCTCACAATATTCAATAATATTAACCAAAATGAGAGTTAACCCTTTTCCTTTACAAAATTGTCGTATCTATAGATCAAGACCTGTAGGTCATGTCTCTACACTTACGAAGGTAGAACCCTTAGGTTTACAAAACTGTCGTGGTTTTCCCAAAACCGGACTACTGGTATCTGGCAGCAGATCTTCTGTTATATGCACGCCAACAGGTTGCTTCCACCAAGTTGTTCCTTCTTTTTCGCCCTTAGGTGACTAGTTCGAGTAGTAGTAGTCTTCTTCTTATTGTGATCAGTGACCTACCTCCGATCTGCACCTACCCACTGCTTGGTAGTTATCAACGATCTTTGCCAAAAATAGGTCTTCTTTGACCTAACTAAAATAATTGCCTTCATTTGTCGATGCTGTGCTTAGCTGGATGTTCATTGACGTGGCACATCGAGGCACTGTATTCCTCGCAGCTCCTCTAACACTATGCTGCGTGCAACTTCGCAGCATACCAAAACTTGTCCCAAAATTGTTCAAACTTAACTGCGCTTAGCTCCGCAGTTCTCAAAATTCTTCTTGTTCAAAAATGACCCATCTGAGCTAGGGCCAACAGGCCCCTAACACTTACATGTGGCTCGCCCCTGAGCCACTTGGAACTCCTTGAAGGTGTTCCACTGATTGTGGGATGATCTTTGTAGTGAACTCCTTGAATGTGTGAGTCAGCTTTTCTACTGTGGCCTTCGTATCTTGTTCAATTTGCCCAACTGTTTCCACCATCTCTAATGTTATCTTCTAGCCGATCTGGCCTTCCACCTACTCTTGATTCTAGTTCAGCTCCTTCAACTTTTCTTCGATCTCCTGTGAGATCATACCGGCATCCTCTAATAATGGCTATGACTTATATTCCATTTCTGTCTCCTTCTCTTACAACACTTTAACTTTCTTCTTTAGGTTGTTGATTTCTCTGTATTTGAGGAGTTTCTCCCTTGCTGGAAGTGCCTTAACCTCCTCACTCATCTTTTCTAGTACTTCTTTTTTTTCCTTCACTTCCTTCTTTACTTCCTGTAATTGTTGATCTTCTTCAAGGGTACTAAATGCCTTCAGTGCTGCTTCCAGTAGACTCTGGCACTTAGTGACTTTGATAGCAATATTCTATGCCACGGTCTTCACTACTCCTTGTCTCAATTGCTATTCATCTGGTGGAGTCTGTGGATTGATCTGTGCTTTCATGGAAGAAATTTCAGATTCATGGAGAATCTCCATATCTTCCTTCTCAGTCTTTAGGCTAGTGACCAAATCGCCAATCGTAACAATGGTATCTACTGGTTCTGTTTGTATTTCAAACTCATCTATATTACCTGCAATGGCAGTGATCATGTTCTCGAATCTCAGTCGACGATCTGTTTCATCTTGTAATTACATAATACTCCATGAGCTCTCTTCCTCGAGTTGCCTTTGTAACTCTACCTGTCCTTTCAGTGCTTCTATGGTTCTGTCATGCATTTCTTCACCAAGTTGCGTTTGTAAGTAATGGAGTCCTAGCAATGGTATGGTTGCAAGCTCAAGCTCCACGCGCTCTACATTCTTTGTATCTAGCATTGCTTGATCTTGTAATGGCAACTTGATAGATAGTGGCTGTAAATGGACAATACGGGACCTCGCAGGAACCATTATTTGCAGATACAAAGTCCCCGTGGATCCCTTTTCAGCTACTAACTCATGGTGCAATGGTAATCTTTTGCTGACTTCATCAAATTTTTGGGATATCCCTTGTAATGTAGTCAGGTTCTGCTTTAAGCTGTCTTGAATTTACTTTTTCTTCTTTTCTTTGTCTGTCGAAAGTTCCTCCATTTGTTCAGTTACCCTCGTGGCAATCATTAAATAATCATCTTTGCGAAGCACTGTGTCTAATTGGTCTTTGTTTGCTTTCTGCTTCTTGTTTTTTTCCTTGTGCCCCGAAGGACATCCAACATCCTTCCTTTTTCCTGACTCTTTATCTTCTACAATGGGACATGGTGTTAACACCCAAAAAGTGCTCACCATCTCATCTCCCTCATTACATGACTCATTTGTCTATATTTCCTACCATATTTTCCTCCAAAACCTTAAAAACCCATTAAAAAGCCACCAAAAGGCCAAAAAGCCCCTTTTTCCCCTAAAAATAATTTAAATTTCTTCAAAAGATAGCAAAAACTCTCTAAAAGGGCCCTAAATTCCCCAAAATCAAATAAAAGGGAATAAAAAATATTAAAAAAGAGGAAAAAGATGGAAAAAGCAAGCAAAAACCCTAAATAATTGACCTAAACCATATGGTTCCAAAAACCATGGGTCAACACTCCACCACTAAAAAACCTATAAATAGGTGATGGAAGCTCCCCATTTCACATCGACAATCTAATCTATCCTTACTTTGCCAAAATCACTCTTGAAATCCTAGTTCACCATTTGAGCTAACTTCCCATTCGAGTGCCCCTTTTGGCCCATTATCGAAACAACTTGGAGAAGGAGAAGGAACCCATTGGAGCACAGAAGCAGCCCTCCTAGACTACTGCAAGCGCTCCACCAGCCTCAACATTTGAGGTAAATGTAATCTTGATCATATCATAATACAAAAAGAAATTTTTTATCTTAGACTTATCTTGATCATGTCATTGTCTTTTTATTTTCCTGTTGATGCACATGTTAGCTTAGACTTTGTATTGTTTTATTATTTAAATTTATTGTTTTACTGAATTGCTACTAAGGAGGCCCTTCTCCTTAGTAGGTGCTCATTTGCACAAGCTAGGGTGAAAACCCTAGCTACAGTTTTGGCGATTCCACTAGGGATGTTGAATTTATGGTTAAAAATTTAAAAGTTTTTATTTTCTGCAAGTATTTTTCTGCTTTCCCTATTCGACTATGGCTTCGGCCAGTTGGGTTTTCTGCCGCAAATCACGGTTCTATTCTTTGCAGCTGCAACCCAGATCGCAGCTTTCGGTTGTTTTTCCGTCATCCAGATCGCAACTGTTTGCTCTTTTCCCATAGTCCCGACCGCTACTTTCTGCCATTGTTCCGCGACCCGAGCGCAGCCTTCTGCCTCTTTCCCGCAACCCAAACCACAGTTTTCTGAATCTTTCTCGTGAATCGAGCGCAGCCTTCAGCCTCTTTCCCGTGGCCCAGATTGCAGTTTTTATCCCTAGACCTACGATCCGACCGCGGCTTTCTGCCCCTTTTCCGTGCTCCAAACCGCGCATTATGGCCGTAAATCTGCAATTCGACAGTAGCACTTCGCCCTTTTACCACGCCCCAAACCGTGCATTTAGGCCCTAAACCCACGCTTGGACCACAGATTTCACCCCTACAGCTATGCCCCAAACCATGCCTTTCAGCCCTAGACCCGCGATCTGACCGCAGGTTTAACCCTTACAGCCGCGCTCCAGGCCGCACATTTCAGTCACAGACCCGCGATCTGTTTTCTGCAATTTTTTACCCTTTTTTGGACCCAGAATTTTTCTGCAATATTTTCTGCACCTACATAGCCACTTGTTCTGTCTGCGGCCACAGTTACCTACAACCTTTTTCTGTAGTTTGCTTTCTATTCCATTTACAAAAAATTTTAAAGTTTAAGCATTTACATTGAAAAAAGAAAATTTTGCATTGCAAGTTAAATTTCTGCATTATTATTGATTTAAAAAGTTGCCCACGCATGGCACTTTTGATTGGGTTTATTATCTCACACGCACACACTCTGTCACGTAACTCAATTGATCCTTAAAACACTACTTAACACAACCAACATTCTATCCCCACTTAGGGAACACAAAACAATATTGTAGTTAGGTAGGACAGGGGGGAATAGGCATACAAATAACACCCCTCGGTCACTTACACTTAAGACATAGTTGTTGTTCTTCAGGGTACCAAAACCCCCTAGTATTTTTTGACACGGTCACAACCAGTTTATCAGAGGGCCTCTCCCTTAGGAGGGTTTAAGTAGTCAGACTGGTTCCGGAGGCCTGAGTGGAATACCGCAATCCATTTAGTAACCGAAGGCTACCTACTCGTTGGTCTGTTTGTGGTGATTCCTTTTAGGCCCACACGGTGATAGGACCGGAGCTGCAGATTCACCTTTCTGGATGTGTCATGAACAGGGTATCTTAGTTGCCTTTCTTCTACGATTGTCTTACCTAGTGTCCCTCCTGGTAGGGGGATATCTTTAGCCACTTGGCTCTACTATCCATATTGTCTGACTTGGATTTCATCACCTTGCAGAGGATATGTCTAGTTGAGTCAAAATACTATTTAGCTAGGTTTTTGCATGCTCCCTTACCTCCCTTTGGTCTACCGAGTCCACTATTTTTATTTTTTTTAGGAAACCTGCTGCTTGTTGGTATTCTGACCATTATTGTTGACGCTCCGCTTATTGTAGCACAGCTATTAAAGTGAGCGTTTTGAGCTGGTTGTTGGCCTGAGTGCTGTCTTTTTTGCACTCTCCTTCTACACACTCAGCTGCATTAGGGTTTTTGAGCCTTTTTTTTTCACTCGACACAACCCCCAGATACTTGACACCATCTGTCACCATTGAGTCCCCGAGACACTCTGGGTGCCTCCAGGGTGAGCCCTCGCAGCACAGTTCACTTAACATCACCCATCATAGACGCGGATCTTCATCACTTGATACCAATCGTCATAGACCTCGAGCTTCGTCACTTGACTCTATTCATTGATGACCTAGAGCACCGTCCCCCGGCTCTGACACCCCTTATTTCACATCTGATTTTGAGGCAGAGTCTAAAAACTCCACTTACACTGCACCAACCAGCCCCATGGCTAGCATGACTTCCAACCCTTTCTTTGTAGGGAGCATTGGTGGAGCATCCACAACCACCCTAGCCACCACACTTGCTTTGGGTTTGCCCTCGATGGGGCCCACACCAACCATTCTAGTCACTGTGCCAATTCCAGTGGCTACCATACCCAACCCAACCCCACTGGTGACTCACACTACGCTTAGTTGCGAGGGACCCTCCTATACCACCTCCACCCCCCCGTTTGGGGGTCACATCCCTATCACAAACCTAGCCCTACACTTGGGGGCATCGACCCCAACATGGCCACGACCACCATCAAGTCACATCCTTCTACTAGTTTTCCATTCATGGCTAGTCTCAACCTTCCTGACCTGGCCAGACTGACCAACGATCACATCAGATACGATCCTACGTGGCCTCACATGCCCCCCAAGCTCCCATCAGACATCCCTAAGTTTAAGGGTAAGGCAGGTGAAGAACCCTAGAACCACATTATGTCCTTCCATCTATGGTGTTCCTCCAACTCCATAGTGGATGACTCTGTCCAACTCCATCTGTTACAACAAACTCTCACTGGCTTTGCAGCCAAGTGGTACATTGAGAAGCCCCATGGGACCCATGCTACCTTTACTTCCCTTGCCTCGACCTTCCTACAATTCTTTCAGTTACCTGTCCGCTATGATGCGGGAGTTGATATCCTACTGTCTTGCAGATAGAATACAGCCACCCACATCACTGACCACATTCATGAGTGGCGTTGATGTCGAAGCCTGTGCAAAATCAAGTTAGATGACCGTATCTTCCTAGATTGGTTTCTCAAATATCTCCTTCCCGTCATTGCCAAGGATGTGGCATTCAAGTGACCCCAGTCCAAGGAAGAAGCCATCCTAAAAGCCTAGCAGTTTGACCTTATCTATGCCCAATCTGGTTACTTATATACCATTATACCCGACGACCCCCATGGCGATTCCTTCCGAAACGATGCACCGGGGGCATCCCATGCTATCGATGGCATCATTGGCCATGTTGCATCACATAACCAGCCCTTTTCCATGACACGTACTAGTAATGGCCTCGACCTTTCACGGGCTACATCCCACTCTAGAGAAACCAATTTGTATGCTCCCATGGCGCATAACCACCATTCCCACGAACCCTCATTTCCACCTCAGTGCTTCAGCCACGCATCCCCTACTTACGTTCCCCCGGTTGCACCTCAACCATATTACCACCCATAGGTCGCGTACGCTCCTATATCCCCTCAAGTCCCCCCCGCTTATTATCCACCACAGGCAGCACCTGCAGCAAATCAACCACCTGTCACACAGACGTATCAACAACCCCCACAAGGTCCAACACCTGCACCGCCTCCACCCACTTATTATCCGCCATAGCCTCCTCTTGCACCTGTACAACCCCAGAACCCACTTGTCACCCAAGGGCAAGTGTACACACAACAAAATCCACAGCCCAACCAAAATAACTAACACTAACAAGGCTATCAAAACTGCGGAAAAGTCCATAACAGCGGGAACAACCCCCCTCCAGACCAAGGCGGCCAACCACCTAATCCCCCAAACAATAATAACACGGCACCTGCCAACCAAAACCTTGACAGGCCGCCAAAACAAGCTAAAAACCCTAACTTGTGAATAAACCATCCTTGTTCTATTTGCGGGGTCTATGGCCATTACACACATGCTTGCTCACATTTGGAGCAGGCACGACAACTCTGGACCGATGATGCCCACCACTAAGGGCACACGACACCTCAGGTGTCACCGAACCCCCCACCACCTCAAACTCAACCCTTGGTGTTACAGAACCCTTTTCCAACCCAAGGAGTGGTGAACAGTCAACCGTTAGCTCCGCCTCAAGGAAACGTGCCACCACAACAGCAAGTCACGCACACTGCGCCTGCCCACCCCACTTTAGACTCAGGTGCCCATCACTTGTTGATGATGTCATCCTCCAATGTCAACCTTCAAACCCACTGGAACCAATATGGCTCCACCCATGAAGCCCATCCCAACGACAAAACCACTGATGCTCTTCCCACCAATCAACCATTACACATACCTATGGCCCCATTAGATGGTGCCCCAAAAGCCCCTCACTTCCCACTTCACCGCATCAACAATAACCCCAATGCTTGCGCTGTGTCTAATTAAAACATTGTGTATGACTTAGCTCAGTCCCCCGCAGCCATGTCTACGTTAGAGGTCTTAAACAACTATCCTACATAGTGTAAGACTCTGTTATTAGCCATTGGTGCTATCGACACGACTGATTCACGAATGATGGCCTTTGATTTGGACCAATCTGAACCATGCTTGCCTTCCACATTAGCATTCCAAGTTTCTGTATCCATTTGGAATCTTGTAATCCATCAGTGCATCATTGATTAGGGTGCCTCTACATGCATTATGTCCACATTCGTTTGGCAGAAGTTGGGCTCCCCTACCCTCCAGCCGTCCACCACTGCGTTGTGAGCCTGAGACGGTCGTTCGGCTCAACCCCAAGGTCTCTTAGCTAATGTCCCCATCTAGCTGGCTGGTAAAATAGTGCTTATTAACATAGAGTTCATCAATGCCCAACTTGATTGTAACCTCTTGCTTGGCCGCAGTTACATGTACGCCATGTGGGTGGTTGCCTCATCTGTTTTTCATACCATGATGTTCCCCCTTGAAGGACGAATGTTCAAGATTGATCATCTCACCTATTACGATCCCAATGCCCCCGCTGCACCTGAAAACGTTCTTTCAATGGTTGAACAACCTGTTCACAGTGCATCTACCTCGTTGGACCCAAAGTCTACTTAGATATGTTGATGACTTCCACCTTCCAATCTATTCCACCCCCGTCACCAGCGACCGAAATATCTAACTTATGTACCCTCTCCCACAATACAAAAACACCCAACCATTAACCGCCCTTGCTACCCCAACCACCGTTGGTACCTAGTCATGTTGGTGTTACACCCATCCATACAATCCCCTTCCTATTCCCCCCCTTTGGGAGTAGTCAGCGCCCCAGTTATGGCCACTCTCAGCCTCCTAGGGTTAACTTTAGGACTACCAGTGTGGTACATCACACCTCCCGTTTCCCCTTCGACACCCAATGTCGTCTTACAACTAGTACAACCCATTACCACTATGAGTCAACCACCTCCTGATGTCACTACTCCTTCCTCATCCACCAACGCACCCCCTCTTGCCAAATACACTGGGGGCAGAGGCCCACAACCTTACACTGCTCCGCCCACACCTAAAGCCACTAAGAATCCTCCACCATTTCACGCTCCTCCCAAATTCTCTTTGTGTGATGAGTTGTGCCATGCTACCCATCAATGTCGACAATTACCTACACTACAAGAGCACATGCAAATGCTTGACGACGACCCCAATATCCCAGTTGCCCAGCTCGACCCTACCCCTAGTTCTCGCTATAAATCACTGCGTACCAACCACCCTTGTGCAATATGCAATATTCACGGCCATTACTCACATCACTATCTTGATCTCCCAGATTATAGAGCTGCTCTCTATGAGATGAACAACCTGGACCTTGAGACGTCTTCCCCCACCATTGAAGAGATCCACCCCCCAAAATCTCTGCCAACAGGAGAGATCAATACCATTTATATGATCTCTATTGCTAGCATCCCCTCATCAACCGATTTGACTACAAAACGCTTCCACAATGATGAGGAAATTCTTGAGGCTCTTACCGCACCTGATTACCCATGGGAGGATATGCACCATCGTTCCTATTTCCTCCTAGAGGAGTCCTCTCCCACCACAGCCACCCAATTTTCGATTGAGACCAAAGATTTCCTCCCCACCAAAGTCGACTGGTTTAAAGAGCCCATTCCCGCTCCTGATGCCTTCAAGGAAGGTAACATGGCCAACATCTCACCTGCGTTCCACATTGATATCTCTTCCCCAGCCAGTGCCCCTGCAATCATTACTTTGGGATCCTCCTGCACCGAGTACGAGATCGGAGAGTACAAAAAACTTTTCCAGGAGTTCCGCGATGTCTTTTCCTAGTCCTACACAGAAATGCCTGGTCTTGACCCCACTATCATAGAGCACCACATTGACACATGGCCAGATGTACCCCCCGTTTGCCAAAAACAGTGCCCCATTCACCCATCAAAGCTCCCTGTCGTCAAAGCAGAGATTGAGAAACTTCGTGCAGCAGGTTTCATTTATCCTATCGCATACACCACTTGGGTTTCTAACCATGTCCTTGTTAACAAAAAACAAGGCACCATCAGGGTATGCACTGACTTTCGCAATTTAAACCGAGCATGTCCCAAAGATAACTTCCGTACACCATTTATTGACCAACTCATTGATGCGTGTGCGGGGCATGAAGTTTTATCCTTCATGGACGGTTTCTCTGGGTATAACCAGATTCAGATCCGCAAGGAAGATCAATACAAGACCGCCTTCACCACCCCATGGGGCACCTTTTCCTATTGTGTCATGCCTTTCGGCCTTAAAAATGATGGCGCCACCTTCCAGCGGACCATGACCTATTGTTTTCATGACTTGGTTCATATCCTATTAGTCTATCTTGACGATCTCATAGCACGTTCCAAGAAACGATCCGACCACCTTAACAACCTCCAACAATTTTTTCTGCATTGTCGCAAGTATCAGATATGCTTGCACCCACTCAAGTGTGTCTTTTTCGTTCCAGCAGGCTGGTTGTTAGGTTTCATTTTTTCCCACAAAGGAATCACTATCGACCCCCTCAAATTTCAAGCCATATTAGACCTTCCCACTCCATGCACGCTCCGGTAGCTACAGAGCTTATAGGGGAAAGCTAATTTCCTCCGCCGCTTCATTTTTTATTATGCCACCACAGTTCATGGTTTCTTACATCTGCTTCATACCCACATACCCTTTGTTTGGGATGACTAGGTGCAAGCTGCATTCAAAGCCCTTAAAAAAGCTCTCACGCAAGCCCCTTTGATCTCCCCTCCGGATTTCTCTCAGGACTTCATCCTTTATGTCTCGGCATTCGACCACACCGTGTCAGGGGTCCTTGTTCAAGAAGACGCTACTCACCAGGAGCATGTCATTTATTACATCAGCCAAACCTTGTCTGGACCACCCCTATGTTACCCATATGAGGAAAGACTGGCCCTTTCCGTCATATTTTCCGTACAAAAATTGCGCCATTACATTTTACTCAATCATACTATAGTTGTCGCCAACTCCAACCCCATGGTCTACCTCTTGAACGGACGAATTCTGCAAGGTCATGTCACTAAATGGGTAACTATCCTCCAAGAATATGACCTAACTTTCACCACCCCTAAGAGTACTAAATCCCTCGTGCTTGCCCAGCTCATAACCGACCTGCCATCAATTTTTTTGTCACCGTTGATCACCACTGAATTACTTGATGACCATTTTTTTATCATCTCGTCTGACAACCTGTGGTACAGTGATATTCTTCTTTACCTTCACACGTAGAAGTTTTGACCAGACATAAATCATGATGGATGCCACCGTATTCCTCACCACACCTCTCGGTATCTCCTCTTCGGCAATGTCCTTTATCGGTGAGGGGTTGATACTATCCTCCGTCGTTGCCTTACACACGAGGAAGCTCAATAAGTCCTCAATGATTGTCATAGCGGCGCCTGCGACGGACATTTCTTAGGGATGGCCACCACCCAGAAGGTCATCCACGTCGGATACTTCTAGACCACATTGTTTACCGACTGCATCACAAACATCAATCATTGCCATAATTGCCAACTCTTTGGCCCTACGGCCTGGACACCACCCGCCCCACTCCACCCAGTCGTCACCATTGGCCCATTTTGCAAATAGGCCATCGACTGCATGGAATGTAAACCCTCATCTGCAAATGGCCATAATTACATAATTGTCACCGTCGACTACTTCACCAAATGGGCTAAAGCCAGGCCCACCTTTAACTGTAAAGCTGACACTGCTGCCCATTTCTTTTTTAACCATGTTATTACACGATTCGGGGTCCCAAAATAGCTTGTCTCAGACCATGGTTCACATTTTGAAGATGCCATTTGGCACGAGTTGTCAACTCTCCTTAAGTTCAAACATTAGTATGCCTCTACTTACAACCCCCAAGGGAAAGGCCAAGTAGAGGCCATTAACAAAATTTTGAAAACAATCCTCCAACACATTGTTGACCGACATAGGTCGAATTGGCATCACATGCTTTTCTCCGCCTTGTGGGCTTACCGTACATCAACTAAGACCACCACCGGTTTCACCCCTTTTAACTTAGTTCACGGTGTTGAATCTGTCCTCCCCATTGAGTGTCAGATCCCCACCCTCCACATTGGTATTGAACTTCTCCCCGACACCTCCCCACTTGAAAAATGTTTCCTGTTATTAGAACAAGTTGATGAAGACCATCGTGCATCCATCCAAACCATTGAGGCCACCAAGAACCGCTCCAAAGTTGGTTATGACAAACATGTCCACCCACGCACTTTCCCTGAAGGAGATCTAGTCCTCATTTACGACCAAGCTCATGACAAGACAGGTAAAGGGAAGTTTGAATCCATGTGGCAAGGTCCTTACATAGTGCATACTTGCCTTAGACATGGGGAATATATTTTAACTGACTCAGAAGGACACCCCTTGCGCAACCCCCATAATGGGTTGTATCTTAAATGCTTTTATCCTTAACAATCCCGCGGACCTATTGGTTTGTATTGTACAGTTTGATTTATTTTTGTTTTTCACCTTTTTTTCGCAACCTTACATTCGTCATTTTTGCATGATCACAGATGGAGCATCTTCCACCTTATTACATTGTCTTCGCTGATAGAGAAACCCACTGGTCTCCAAACCTGGCCTCTATAGCTTGGGTCTTATATTCCCCTTCACATGAGTTGATTCACCTTGACGGAATGTGCATAGGCACTGCTACCAATAACCAGGCTAAGTATGATGCTGTGACCGGTCTCCTGACTGCTACCCTTCAGATGGGTATATGTCACCTTCATGTGTTCCTTGACTCCCAGTTGCTTGTCTCCCATATCAACAATTGCTACTAGGTGCATGATCCTTGACTCTTTAGAAATTTCCTATGCACAAAAACGCTAAGCCAATAGTTTAAATCCATAACATTCACTCATGTCCCAAGAGCTCAAAATAGTGTCGCAGATCAAATGGCTAGAAACATCCTTGACTGGCATATCAATCACACCATGTAAATCATCCATCATGCATAATCATCACATATCAATACATCAAAAACATAAAATTCCCAAGAAGACGACATCTACAGCAAAGGGCATCCACGTGCCTATCATAACAAATCATTTGCATCCACGTGCAATAAAATAACACAAAACCATACAGGTGCATCCACGTGCATACACAAAATAATCACCGTAAAAATGCATCCATATGCATATTTATATAAATATATCATCCTCGTATACATGTCATGAGTGTCCCAGCACTCAGCTATACAAAAAATATACATCAAGGATCCCCAACAACAACCCTGTCATAAAATACATGCCCAATGCCCATACACATCCAGGGGAAGTCCCCAACACTCCCTAATGAGAGTCATATCCCCCATCCGAACCATCCTCACCCTCCATCGCCACCTCCTCTATTGTGGACTCCTCCTCTCCTCGCTCCTCCGGATCCTCCTCTGGATCCTCCTCATCCCCTTGTTGATCCTAACCCCTCCTCTCCTCGGCCATAACTGCCACCCTAATCAAGATTGACCGCCAATCCCGTGGAGCCTCATGACAGGCCTCGACCACCTCCCGATCAAGCTTCCGCCACCCCTCGTCGGAGACCCCAACCAGTATTTGGTCGAAGGTAACTCGCAAGGACTCCAAATTACCCTCTGCATCCTGTTGTTGTACCTCCCCCCAGTTTGGCAAGGATGGCATTGCTATATGCCCCCGACGCTCCCTATGCCTCGACGGTGGCTGCAGTCCCACATCTGCATCAAACTAAATCGCAAATAGCCAAAATCATCATATATCTCTAACATAAAAAACATCCAATATAAAACAATCAAGAAACTAGATACTTACCATCTGAACCCCAAACCTGCCCTGGGGGTCATGGCACCTCCGAATCTCACCGGTAGTCCATACCATGGTACGGATAGTCATCAAAATCCAATGGCATCTACAACCACTGCAAATAAAGATCTTGCATAAAATACCGCCTCACCTCTCCCCCACCCTGCTGGCACATCATCTCACCCCACCGCACCATCTGTGGCTCCCTCAAGCCCCTAGCTCAGACCGACACTCATGGTCCGAGTGTCAGAACCCGCTCCATGAAGAAAGAGCACAAAAATTACCCATAGTAGAACCCCTTTCCAGATACCTTCACCGAGCTCAGCTACCGCTAAACACAGGTGAGGAACATTTGGCTCCAAGCAAAGAAGGTACCCTGTAATACCTGCTCTACCAATTACATCTGTCCCCCCGACACCCGGTTGGACCCCTCTGACCCCAACACTCGGATCACACATGCTGCGATCACCTGAACTGATGGCTCCTCTAAGTCACAAATCAAGAGTGCATTCTTATGCACTCTTGCTGTAGGGAGGCAGTACCGATCCAACATCTCCTCCATGTCCACATCTGCGGACACCCGTGGCTAAGTATCCACCACCCTACCCAAACACGGCAGCCCCGTCAAAAAGTATACGTCTACCAGGGTGAGCTCCAGTCTCTCCCCCTGCACCATGAATCACTGACTATCGAGCTCCCAGAATCCCACCAACCTATTCAGCAGTAGTGCTGTTGAATGCATCATCGGCACCCGCCCGAACTTCAATAGCCCGCACAGCCCCAAGCTCCCCCGGACATCTCGATCATCCTGTATGTACTCCATCAGATTGTTAGGTATCTCGTGCTCTCTCCATAGTACTCTTGGCATCATGACAATCCCACAATGAAAACTCATCAGAACATCATCAAATCAACCATCATCCCCCGGGTATGACTCCACAATCCTGATCCAGATCGCGGCTGTGGGGACCAATGTCATGATCCCACATCGCAACTATTGGGACAACAGCCGCGGTCACAGATCGCGCCTGCGGGGGCCACAGCCGCGATCACAGATCATGGTTGTCCAGGCCACAGTCGCGATCACAAATCGTGGCTGTCCAGGCCACAGCCGCAGGCATGGATCGTGGCTATCCAAGCCATAGTCGCGATCCTGGATTGCAGCTGTGGAGGCCACAGTCGTGATCGCAGATCGCGGCCATTGCCTCGAAACCCGCAATCCACACCCGCATGGACCGTACCACCCTCCCTGAGGACCCACTACCCACCTGAATTGAGAAAACATTAAAGGTATGAGTTTAGTGAAATACCTGCAACTCATAGAAATGAAATCGATCGGTCCAATCGCCCACAAATGCCAAATCCGCTTTGGCCCACCACACTCTCCTATCAAAGTCAACCACACAAATGACACTTGGCATTATGGGTCCACTTACTATTTATAGACAGTTGAATTTTTCTTGATTTGGCCATTATGGATCCATACGAAGTCCATTTTCCAAACCATTTCCACCACTAGAATTAGAACGACGAGACCTTCAAAATGGTCGACTCGGTTTCTCGTTTTCTCTGAACCCCTTTTTTGGAATTTTTTCCATGCACCTCGCCATCTCGATTTGCATGCCACATCGGCCGTTGTCAATTTTTAGCATTCCTTATACCATTAGATTCAGTTTTTCAAGCCCGTGATGATGCTTGAAATCATTTCTCGCTCTCACCCCCAGATTTTTCGGGCATTTTTTACTAGCCCCTAGTCATCTCGGTTTGCACACCAACTCGACCGTTATCTATTTTTGACACTTTTTATATCATCGGATTCATTTTTCGAAGCTCATGATGATTCTTGAGATCATTTCTCACTCTCACCAAAAACAGTTCCAACATTATGTCCCGACACCTTGCTGCCTTGGTTTGCGCACCACATCGACTGCCATAGAATTGTTACAAATTTATACATGAGCCATTCACTGTCAAGCACTCTATATGCAGATAAATCGTTACCAATACACACAGAGCATATGAAATTTATTGTCAACCCGAGAAAGTCTTTTTATTTCAAAGGATAAGTGCACAATATATGCTTAAACACCAAACCATTAGAAGTGAATACTTTTATCTTCTATCATCCATGTTCATCCCAAAAATCTATGCAATCCCAATTGTCTTCTAACTGCTACACTTCAATTCCTCTCTATCATGCATCAATAAGAAATAGTATCAGATCTAATCAACAATTGCATGAAAGAAATCTCATTCGTATTCTAGAAAAATCACTTGTCTGATCTAATCACTCTGGAAATCATAAGGCATAAACTGAACATTAATCTAGAAATCCAATTGCAAAAGATTGAGTCAACTATTCTAAGAAATTGAATTGTAGAATGGAAAGCAAGTAACACACAACAGGAAAGATCAATTGTAAAGGCTCATGGGATCACAACTTAGCTGTAAGATGAACACGGCTGTGTATAACTGCAATTGAAATGTATAAAGCAAACCTTACTCAGTCGACTATTATTCTACACCATTCACCAATCTCACAGAAATATAATCTTTTGCTGAAAATCCACACAATAAATATTGATGTTGCGTACAAAAGGAAAGAACAAAGCATCACACAACAATGAATTCAAAATCCTATTTTAACTCAGCAATCTCTATGGAAGACGGGCCCATCCTTCACACAGAGACGATGGATGAACAACACAAACTCCTTTAACTCAGAAGTAACCCCTTATATTAACAGAAGAATGAGTACACAGTTTTGCTCGGCTGCTAATACAATGAAATTAATTGTCTGTTGTTCAACCCCTGGGTCGAGGCGACTCCCCATATTTATACAAATCATAACAGCAAACCCTATAATCAGGCAGCCATGAAGATCTCTAATCTCCAGGCGCCCTAAATAACTAGCTGTTACAATACGTGGTAGAACAGAAACATCCAAATATGAGAAAGTTATCATTTGAGCCAAGAGTGGCGGTCCTTCCAGCTCACAGCTAGACTCGAGCAGCAACATACTCAAGATAACAAATTCTGTTACAGCTGCCCTGTCACAGCTGTGCTTTGATTGATGATTCGAGCCCCAAGGATCCCTCAACAAACATCCCTTCCTTCATGACTTGTTCAGCCCCGTCTTCCTGCAGTCCATTTATCTCAACTACCTTCATAAATCATAATGTGTTAGCACAATTGAGAGATACACAGCTTTAATCATCACAATCATGAGCATTAATAAGATAAAACAATGATTAATCATACCTTGGTAATTTGGGAAATAAAGTGAGGACGACAGGTCTAATTGGCATGATAAATGGTGTAAGACAGGGGCAGGAAAGATGGTTGAAGATGATTAAAGAGGGCCAATTTTGGGCTCAACATCTCCCCCCAACTACCCTGTTGCATGTCCTCATGCAACAACTTGCATTATTTACAGTCTGAATCCTGTACTGAGCTCTATCCATGGAGAGAGAAATAATTGTAGGAAACCCAGGTACCTTATTTGTATTTTGAACAACCTCTGTGAGTAACCCAACATCTTCCTTCATCACTGTTCCCCTTCCACTTCTAATTGCTGGTATCTGGAAATGCAATTAATGTAGTGGGAATCTTCCTACAATCTTATTATGTTGTGCCTGAGAGCTTAGAGGGCCATCCTTAATCTGAATCCACATCAATAACATTCCTAGGCGGGAGAAGCACTGGTTCTTGTGGGGTAGTGTCTTCTAGCACATCTAAATTTAATAAAAGAGTTGCTGGTTCTTGTGTGACAGCAACATCCTTTAGGATTTCTTCAGCAGCTACCATCATTGCTTTTAGAGACACTGGTTCTTGTGTAGCAGTGTCTTCCTTGTCCCTCTACTGATGAGATTGGATCTCCTTCTCATTGTGCAGCTCATCCTCCAAAATTTCGGTGTCACCTGAGCATGGTGTCTGTACCTGTTCATCTTCTCCCAATTGTGTATCGGGAATGAAATCCACTCCAGGTTTATCTTTTAAATGAAATTCAGGAGCTCCTGTTGCAACTTCCAAGGATGTTGGTTCTTGTGTAGCAACATTCTGGCTTGCCTCTTCATCCTCCTATTGTTTCAATTCTTCTCCTAGGATCTCTATGTCATGGGAGTCCTCTAGGGTTACAACCCAGAGTTCATCATTGAATTCCAGAGTGTCCTCTGTTCCGGGTTCTTCTCCCACCTGTTTGGCTGATTGGACAAGTAAATTCAGGTTTGCTGGTTCTTGTGTTACAGCATCCTATTCCAGTTTATCACTGTCTTGCCTTTGAGCCTCTTCTTCCAAAACTTTTGTGTCCTGGGAGCATTCTGGGGTCACAGTATGGAATTCTTCATTGGCCTCCAGAGTGACCTCCATTCCAGGTTCTTCTCCCATCTGATCTATGATCTCTGTATCGTGGGAACACTCTGGGGTTTCACTATATTCCTTTATAAGCTCCAAAGCGTCCCCCATCCCATGTTCTTCTCCTACCCGTTCCATAATTTCTGCATCGTGGGAAATGACAGCTTCAGTAAGGATGTTTAAAAGTGTTGGTTCTTGTGTGGCAGCACCTTCTTTTTCCACTGCTTCCCCTACTGTGGCCACAGGCTGTTGTGCTGAATAAGTGTTAATTAGAATTTTATGGCCTGCTTCCTTAAAGATTTCTCCATAGGTGGAGCAGAGTATTCGTTCATCCTCCTCCCTAGCTTCAGCAGAATCTGATCCCTCCAGTTGTTCTGCAGCCTCTATCAATGTGTACATTTTTCTTTCACCCTGTTTTCTGCAGGTTTCCTTCCAAGTTTCCAACTCCCTTCTAAGTACTTGGAGGTCCTCTTTCAGCATTGCGTTCTCATACAGAAGTCCTTCAATTCCAGGTTCTTCCTCCACTGAACTTTGTGGAGCATCCATCGGTCTTGGTACAAGGGTTGGGGGCTCAACCTGTGTCTCTAAGGTTGCCCATCTTTTCCTAGCTGCCTCTGCTGCTGTGGCAGATCGAGTTCTTTTCTTTTTTATTGGTGCTATTAGGTTAAATTCATTGGTGGCTCTCTTTCTCTTCTTCTGTGGCGTTTTCTTTTGTGGTTTTTCCTTTTGTGGTGTTTCCTTCTGTGGAGCTGGGACATAGGGAACCAAAGCTGAGGTCGAAGGAATATTTCTTTGCCCCTCATGTTGTTCTTCTTCAATCATAGCTCCTCCTCCTACCCACTCAGGTGAAGACTCAATTGTTACCAGATCAATGTCTTCTTCCATTGCCCTGGCTCTATCATCTTCAGGTTCCACTGTCGCAGCATTTGATGCTGCACCAATTTCACCTTCTGCTGTTGGAGCTGCTATGTTATCTAGGTTTTCCACAAAGGTTTCATCTGCATCATCACCTAATGGCTCTGTTTGTGCCTCCAATTGCTCTTCTTCAAATGCAGTTTCATCCCCCAATGGTTTTGCTTGTGTTGGAGATTCATCTCCCCCACATGGCTCTGATTGTGCCCCTGGTTGTTCTTCCTCTAATATAGGTTCATCCTCCCGAGATGGCCCAGCTTGTGCCCCAGGTTGTTGTTCTTCTACTGTGGTTTCACCCACCCCGGATGGTCCTGCCTGTGCCCTTGACTGTTGTTCTTCTCCCATTTCATCCCTCCCCCCAACTTCACTGGAGGAACTCCGGACCTCCTGTGGTGGCGGAACCTGTATTTGCTGTAATGGGATGACCCACAAGGGAACAGGTTGCTGAGGTCGGGTGATGAATTGTTCCCAAGTTATATGATGTTGGGCAAGGGTTCTTACAATGATTAATTTGATAAGGCCATGGTGGGTGAGAGAGGATAGGGGGTGCTTAGCAGACTGAACAAATGCCGCCATATGACGCAAGTCGTGCAGTAAATAAAATGGAATGTTCAATAAAATGCCATGGCAGAGATGAGAAAGCAAAGGAAGTTCAGAGTTATACACAATTTGATATCTACCTTCACAAGTAATGTACTTCTTGAGGAAGACAGCAACCTGGTCCCATGGCCGCGGCAGTGAGTTCAGTGCAATCCCTCTCCTGGATGCTTCAACTTGCTCCCCTGGAAGTAAAAATTCTTCTAGTGCAACCGTTGCAGGGACTCGTCAGTTAAACCATGGTTTTCCCACCATCGGGATGGCTGTAACCTCGGATATAATGGTCTCGGAGACGTCTATACACATCCCCCACACCATGGAGTGAGTTTTGGTAAGATTCAAGGCAAATTGCAGGGCTACGTCCCGATCAAATCCGTCCAATCGCTCAAACAATTCGAGCCAGCCGACAGCTTGAAAAATGGAAAGAAATTGAAGATTTCGCCTAAGTTCCTGGGTATTGAAAGGTTCATGGCGAACTGGAATCCCCATTGTCTTGGCTGCAAGCAGAATTTGCTATTCGACAGAGTACAGGATCCCAGAATGGAAGTTGCAGCACAGAGGATGCATGAATCATTGAGTGGAGACATTGAGAGAATGAGCAAATTTGGAAAGTTGAGCACAGAAAAGCATTTGAAATTTCCATGCCGAATTGGGGAAGGTGGCAGTTATTAGTGTTTACGTCGTACGAGGGAAAGGTTTAATCAGGTATAATGATGGTACGAGTGAAGGTACGACTAATATTGTTTAAATGATATCAATGCTTAATCACGTGATAACTGAAAGTCATACCTCATAAAACTGTGCGTCGGAATGCTGCGGAAAATGGTGGAGCATGCAGTTGGTGACGTCACGGAGCCGAACTCGTGCACAGTCAGACGTGTGATCATGATGACTCGGATAAGGAAATAATTTCTTCCGCCGGTGAAACACAAACCATTGCGTCCTCAGGGTCGGAATGATGAGTTCAACGGCACGACTAAGGTGAATCAGCACCATGATTAGCAGGTTTGGAACAATTCTTTTGTTAACACAGGAGTTACCACTGCAAGTTTCCAAAAAAATGATAGCACGGCCGACGAAAAAGATGTTGTAGTCGCCAAAAAAAAATATGTTGCAGCCGCCGGGAAAGAAGTTGCAGCCACCGAAAAAGAATTCTCGGCAGTCGGAAAAAGAATTTACAGTATCAGGGAAAATTACGGCTGTCATGGAAAAGTTTTACGGCGACGGGAAAAATTACAGCTAGCGAGAAAAGTTTTATGACTGTGGGAAATATGTTGCAGCCTGGCGAGAAAGTTGTTGCAGCTACGGGAAACTAGTTGCGGCTGCCGGAAAATAGTTCACGTTCGTCGAAAAAAGTTCACAGCTGCCGGGTAAAAGATTTTACCGATCGACGAAAACTGATAACGCAACCGCTGGGAAATTATGTTGCAGCACTGTGACATGATGTTGCAACCGCTGGATTGAAGTCGCGACTGCCGGGGATGATTCACAGCTGCCGGGAAAAAGGATTAACGGCTGCCGGGAAAAATGATTTTACGGTAGACGAAAAACAATAACGCAGGTGCTGGGAAGTGAGGTGGCAGCTGCGGAAAAAGATGTTGCAGCTGTCGATGTTGCAGCTGCCAGAAAGGATTGACGACAGGTGGAAAAAGGATATTATGGCTGCTGGAAATGAGGTGGCAGTCGCTGGGAAATGAGGTGGCACCCGTGGGGAAATGAGGTGGTAGCTATGGAAAAAGATGTTGCAGTTGCCGATGTTGCAGCTGCCGATGTTGCAGCTGCCAGAAAGGATTGACAGCAGGTGGGAAAAAGGTATTACGGTTGCTGGGAAATGAGGTGGCAGCCACTGGGAAATGAGGTGGCAGCCACGAAAAAAGATGTTGCAGCTGTCGATGTTGCAGCCGCCAGAAAGGATTGACGGCAGGAGGGAAAAGGGTATTACAGCTGCTGGGAAATGAGGTGGCAGCCGCTGGGAAATGATAACGTGGTTGCCAGAAAAGATGTACAGCTACCGGAAAAGATGTTGCAGCTGCCCGAAAATATGTCGCAGAGGCTGGATTTTTTATTTTATTTTTTTTTTAGCAAGGACGGCACAGGGAGATTTTCGCTTGACGGGCCCAAACTGGTCGTTCTCCTAGCGCTTCCCTGAATTTTTTTGGAAAATGACAGCAAACGAAAAGATCAAATGCAAAGAGGAAAACAAAAACAACAATTATACGCTACAGCAGGAAATTATTTATGTACAGCAAATACGATTTTCAGTTTAAGGATTTGCAAAGGCAGAGAAAAATTCCTACTCTGGTGCCAACTGATAATCTAGATCGGCAGCAATTTGTGAAATGAATGCATCTTTCGAGATGGGATTACGATACAGTCGCAGTCTGTGGCCGTTAGCAAGTAATGGTATATGGTTTTCATCAATAGTCACCAGGCGAACAGTGCCGTTGTCAAATACCCTGTCGACCAAATATGGACCCAGCCATCTTGTACGTAATTTTCCTTTAAAATCCTTCTTGAATCTGGAGTCATATAATATTGCCCAGTCTCCTTCACGGAAGATTTTCTTTTTGATGAATCGGTCATGCCAGTTGGATCTCTGTTGCTGGAGCAGCACAGTCTGGTCTACTGCAGCTAACCGTTTCTCATCCAGTTCATTTAATTGATTCAATCTTCTCTTCTTCCCTTCTGTTAAATCTAGATTCATTTCGGTGGTTGTTTTCAGGGTCTTGATCTGAAATTCAATTGGAAAGATGGCACTCTTTCCATATACCAGATCATAAGGAGAAAACCCTGTGGTGTTGTGCCAAGTTGTGCGATATGCCCACAGTGCTTCTAGAAGCCTGTCAACCCAATCCTTTCGATGGCTTTTAACTATTTTAGTAAGGATTGCTTCAATAACTTTATTAGTGCTTTCCACCTGACCATTGGCCTGGGGGTGGTAAGGTGAAGCTATCCTATGCTGCACATGATACTTCCGGAGCAAGGACTCAAATTGGTGTGAGATGAATTGCGGTCCCCCATCGGTGACTACTTCCTTTGGTACCCCAAAGCGGGTAAAGATTTCACTGTACAAAAAATCAATCACCGCCTGGTCATTAGCCTTAGTCAAAGCTACAGCTTCGACCCACTTGGTCATGTAATCTGTACACACCAGAATGTAAACCTTCTGTTTGGAAGGAGGGCTGATAGGGCCAACAAAATCCAATGCCCATCTGTCAAATGGTTCTAGTACCACTTGGGGCTGTAAAGGCATCTGATCTGTTTTATTAGGTTGACCCATCCTTTGGCAGCTATCACAGGACTGAACATATCTTTTAGCATCCCTGAACAGTGTCGGCCAATAGTATCCCATCCGCAGCGCTTTATGCCCTGTTATTTTGCCTGCAAAGTGTCCTCCACAAGGTTCATCATGACAGGCCTTCAGTATATGAAAGATCTCATCTTCCCTTACACATCTTCTAATCTCAAGATCGGGTCCTGTGTAAAAGAGATGACCATTGATCCAACAATACCTGGCACTTTGCTGGATGATTTTTCTCTTCTCTCGTTTAGACATATGTGGCGGGAGCTTTCCTGCAACCAAATAATTAGCGACGTCTGCATACCAGGGGGAATGAGTTGAGAGTGCGAATAGATGCTCATCTGGAAAAGAATCCTCAACAGGCGAACTATCATCACTGTTAGTAAAACGTGATAAAAAATCAGCAACAACATTTTCTTTTCCAGGTTTATCTATAATGGTAATATCAAATTCCTGTAATAACAAGAGCCACCTAGTTACTCTGGCATTGGTGACAGGTTTGTTCATCAAATACTTAATGGCAGAGTGGTCAGTGTACACAAATGTAGGATACCTAGTAATGTAATGCCGAAACTTATTAATAGAATAAACAATAGCAAGGAATTCTTTTTCAGTAACAGTATAATTAAGTTCAGCAGGGGCTAAGTTTTTACTAACATAATAGATGGCATAAGGTACTTGACCATCCTGCTGTCCTAATACTGCTCCAATGGTGGTATCAGAAGCATATGAAGAAATGTGGAAAGGTATGTTCCAATTAGGTCCCCTTAGAATAGGGGCTGTGGACATATTTTCTTTAAGCTTATCAAACGCTGTCTGGCATGCTTCACTCCACACAAACTGTGCGTCCTTCATTAACAATGAAAACAAAGGGGAAGCAAGTTTGGAGAAGTTATCTATAAACCTCCTGTAATATCCAGCGTGTCCCAAAAAACTTCGCACTTCTTTCTGCGTTGAAGGAGTAGGTATATTTTTTATCACCTTAATTTTTTAAGGATCCACCTGAATGCCATCGGTAGAGATGAAATGTCCTAATACCACCCCCTCACTCATCATCATATGGCATTTTTCAGTGCTTAATGAAAGGCGAGCTTGTTCATAGCGAATTAAAACCTTCTTTAAATTTTCCAGTGCTTCCTCAAAATCCTTGCCATAGGGAGTAAAATCATCCATAAAGACTTCCATACTATCATTAACCAATTCAGAGAATATGCCAATTATAGCTCTTTGGAATGTTGCTGGTGCATTACATAAACCAAAGGGAAGCACCCTGTAGGCAAACGTTCCCTAGGGGCAAGTGAAGGTGGTCTTATCCTGGTCCTCAAGAGCAATCTGAATTTGGTTGTACCCGCTGAACCCATCCAAGAAGGAGAAGAACTTCTTCCCTGATAGGGTATCAAGTACTTGGTCAATAAAGGGCAGAGGGAAATGATCCTTTTGTGTAGCTTTGTTCAGCTCCCTATAATCAACACAGACTCTCCATTTACCATTTTTCTTGGGCACAATTACAAGTGGGGAAACCCACTCACTATCTGAAATAGGGTAGATAAATCCTGCTTCCAAAAGTTTCTGGATTTCCTCCTTCACTATATCCCTCAGATTGGGGTTCATGTGTCGTTGGGGTTGACATACAGGCCGGGAGTCATTTTTAATGTAAATATGATGAGTGCACAGATTAGAAGGGATACCCTTCATGTCTGTATACTCCCAGGAGAATGCCCCCTTACGTTCCTTCAAGAGACTGATTAGGCGCATCTGTTCTTCTGAGGAGAGATCAGGGTTGATATTCAAAGTTCTTCCAGGCTCTACCTCAATAGGAATGCTTTTTGAATTCTTCAAAACTGGAATTATGTTTGTATCACCAACCAATGTTTCCTCCGTAAGATTTTCTTGTTCTTCCTTACCAAGGGTAATGTTCAGGATTTGATAGACTTCTTTATCCACTAAAGCAGGTTAGCTAATGAAATTGTTGATGGCATCGTCTTCTGTTTCATTTTTAAAAGTTAAGGCCTTCCCTATTTTTAATAGTGGCTGAACATCCTCCTCCTCTTCTTGTTCTATCCAAAGGGAAGTTTCAGCTTCTAGACTTGACCGTGCTGGAGGATACAGGGTGAGGTTTTTGGTTTCCATACCATCAGATATAGTCATGGACCCCGATCGACAGTTGATGCAAGCGTCAGCTGTGGCCAACCAAGGCCTCCCCAGGATCAATGGATGTCCTCCCAGCTGTGATTTTGGTTGCAATATCAAAAAGTCAGCAGGGTATTCCCACGAATCTACTGAGATGACAAGGTCGTCCAGAATCCCTTCGGGTCTAATGGTGGATCTGTCTGCCAATTCTAAGATGGTAGGGGTCGGCCTAAAATTAGTGAGTCCAAGCTTCCTCACAGTCTCAATTGTTATGACATTGATCACTACTCCTAATTCGACTAGCACGTTGGGTATCTGCGTTTGTCCTATATGTACAGTGACAGTAGGATTGCCAGGGTCGTCATACTTAGTCACAGGGATTTTTCCTGTTATTAAAGCAGATAAATTCCCTATGACATGAACAGTGGGAGGATCTCTAGGTTTCCTCCCTGGTTTCTTAGTGCACAGGTCCCGAACTGTTTTAGCGTAAATAGGCACGTCTTGAAGGGCTTGAAGAAGGGGGATTTTAACATAAAGATTCTTCAACTCTCCTAGGAGGTTGAACTGAGGTTGCCCCCCTATTTTTGGTAGCATTAGTCTCTCAGGGTATGGTGGTTGCCTTACCAGCTGGGTAGGCTGTGTATTATCTGATTTCTCATTTAATGTTTCAGCCATCCCATCTAAGGGATGCTCAGCACCTTCAGTGATAGGAACCGGGTCGGATGGGTGCTGTGAACTCTCTCCTTTTTCATGCACAGAAGGTGGAATATCTTCTGTAATTACAGGTTCTATTATCTTCCCAGATCGTAAACGAATATCATTACAAGGTACAGGGGAAAGAGAGTAGGCCGGCATATTGACAGTCTCCAATTGATGGACTGTTTTATTATTTGGGTTAGCATTGGGTTGGGTAGGCAGCTGAGGCTATATTGGTATATTAGGAACAGGATTATTCTGCAGCTGCAGCTGCGACTGCTGAGGTGGGTATTGAGGATATTGAGGAAATTGAGGAAATTGAGGGTATGGTGGAGAATATGGTGACTGTTGAGGTGGAGGTGGTTGAGGAAACTGGTTCCCAAGATGGAAGTTCCTCCATCTAGGAGACCATGATGTAGGTTGATGTGGCAGCTGTGTCCAAGGGCTCCATGAGTTATAATTTTGCATTGCAGGTTGAGAAGGATTCCACTGAGCATAATTTGAAGGGAATTGTGTATTCACATTTTGCATATTATTACTCCAATTTTTCATATTATTCAAAAATGGAAACGAGTCCGGAGGCATACCTTGATTTCGAGGCTGCCAAGGTTTCTTCTACGCAATGAAATAAGCTGATTCTACTTCTGGAGTTGATGCCTGCAGGATAGCCTTCACTTGAGGAAGTGTGGGACATTCCTTCATGTCATGGTTCAGCTCACACAGCTGACATACTTGTATTTTGTCAAGAGGGCATTCCTTCAGTGGATGATTCTTTCTACATTGGGGATAGAACACACCTAGTGTGAGATCCTCCACTGCCTGTTTCTGTTTGGCCTTCAGGACATCAATCTCCGAAGAGATGGAGCTCATCATTTCTGTTTTAAAATTTTCAAGGAGATTGCCTATCTCTGCATGTGTAGCTCCTCCATTAGATGACTTCTGAGTTCTGTCGAAGACATCACGTTCCAGCTTATCTCGTTTATCTCGCTTATTATTCCTGGAAGATCCCCTGGAGTATCTCTTACATAATTCCACAATCGTCTCAAAGGGTTCTTTGGAGATATCTCCCTTTCCTAACAGATTTAACATGTCTAAACAATCATCCCTGATCCCTCTAAGCAATATTATCTTGAGCACATCCAGCGCCATGTTCATCTGCCCAGCTCTTTGCACCTTGTACAGCAACCTTTCTACAAAATCCTCCAGACTTTCATCCTCCTTCTGTACCATCTTAAATAATTCCTCTCTTTTGTCCCTGGTGTTGCAATATTCTTGATATTTTTCCAGGAACACTTGCTTCATCTTATTCCAATTAGCAACAGTTCCTCCACCAAGGCTCATGAACCATCGTAATGCATTGTCCTTCAGGGTGGCAGGAAAAAGTTTCAGCTTTTGGGCATCTGTGACGTAATCATAGCTGCGACAGAGGATATCAAATTCAAAAAGGAATTCGTCTGGATCTTCTGCCGCCCTGCCATGGAAGCGAGGCAACACTGATGGTGAGATGTTCTTCATAGGAGCTGTCCCTTCTAACTATTGTATTGGAAATTGTAATGTAGCCGTAATTCCTTCTGGCAAGGAATCATTTTCATGGTGGTATTCTACCACTGCTTCTTCTTCTTCGTTCTCATGTCTGTTATTCATCTTTTCTTCTTTATCCTCTTCTTCGTTCATTCCTGCGTTCTTTACCTCAGTTGTAACAGGTACGTATTCTTCAGTTGTAACAGTTGCGTATTCTTCAGTTGTAGCAACTGCGTATTCTTCAGTTGTAACAGCTGCATATTCTTCAGTTGTAACAGCTGTGTATTCTTCAGTTGTAACAGCTGCGTATTCTTTAGTTGGAACATCTAAATCAGTTGTACCTTCTTTAGCGGGGGTATATGCGGGAATCACGGCTGCTCCTGTATTTTCCACTGTAGATCCTAACGCTGGCGCTCCAGGATCAGCAGGGCTTCTTCTGATAGGAGTCTCCCGTTGATGAGTCCTGGTAGATGAATCAGTTCTGTCAACAAGATCGTTGATGAATGTTCTTCTACCCAACGGTGGACCTCGACCATGACCCGAACCACCTGCGCTGTTAGTATTTTGTGGGGTTTTGGGGGTTGGGAGGTGATCGCGTTTTACCCTCCTTGTATTCATGCAAAGCAGATAATTTCAGCAAAGAAGAGACTGACTGAAAACAATTATCAGATGCACCTAATGACTAGTGTTTAATTTTTATCCATCCCCGGCAATGGCGCCAAAATGTCAAGCACTCTATATGCAAATAAATCATTACCAATACACACAGAGCATATGAAATTTATTGTCAACCCGAGAAAGTCTTTTTATTTCAAAGGATAAGTGCACAATATATGCTTAAACACCAAACCATTGGAAGTGAATACTTTTATCTTCTATCATCCATGTTCATCCCAAAAATCTATGCAATCCCAATTGTCTTCTAACTGCTATACTTCAATTCCTCTCTATCATGCATCAATAAGAAATAGTATTAGATCTAATCAACAATTGCAGGAAAGAAATCTCATTCGTATTCAAGAAAAATCACTTGTCTGATCTAATCACTCTGGAAATCATAAGGCATAAATTGAACATTAATCTAGAAATCCAATTGCAAAAGATTGAGTCAACTATTCTAAGAAATTGAATTGCAGAATGGAAAGCAAGTAACACACAACAGGAAAGATCAATTGTAAAGGCTCATGGGATCACAACTTAGTTGTAAGATGAACACGGCTGTGTATAACTGCAATTGAAATGTATAAAGCAAACCTTACTCAATCGACTGTTATTCTACACCATTCACCAATCTCACAGAAATATAATCTTTTGCTGAAAATCCACACAATAAATATTGTTGTTGCATACAAAAGGAAAGAACAAATCATCACACAACAATGAATTCAAAATCCTATTTTAACTCAGCAATCTCTGTGGAAGACGGGCCCAGCCTTCACACAGAGACGCTGGCTGAACAACACAAACTCCTTTAACTCAGAAGTAACCCCTTATATTAACAGAAGAATGAGTACACAGTTTTGCTCGGTTGCTAATACAATGAAATTAATTGTCTGCTGTTCAACCCCTGGGTCGAGGCGACTCCCCCTATTTATACAAATCATAACAGCAAACCCTATAATCAGGCAGCCATGAAGATCTCTGATCTTTAGGTGCCCTAAATAACTAGCTGTTATAATACGTGGCAGAACAGAAACATCCAAATATGAGAAAGTTATCATTTGACCCAAGAGTGGCGGTCCTTCCAGCTCACAGCTAGACTCGAGCAGCAACATACTCAAGATAACAAATTCTGTTACAACTGCCCTATCACAGCTGTGCTCTGATTGATGATTCGAGCCCCAAGGATCCCTCAACGAACATCCCTTCCTTCATGACTTGTTCAGTCCCATCTTCTTGCAGTCCATTTATCTCAACTACCTTCATAAATCATAATGTGTTAGCACAATTGAGAGATACACAGCTTTAATCATCACAATCATGAGCATTAATAAGATAAAACAATGACTAATCATACCTTGGTAGTTTGGGAAATAAAGTGAGGATGACAGGTCTAATTGGCATGATAAATGGTGTAAGACAGGGGCAGGAAAGATGGTTGAAGATGATTAAAGAGGGCCAATTCTAGGCTCAACATTCACTCCATTCATACTGCAATTGTTTCGTTATCTTTCCACCATTCATCATCCCGCAAGGAGGCCCACCAGTGTTCCCCCCCAACCCTCATTCTTGGTTCTCATCGATGTCCCTTGATTGAACAATCTCTCCTTGCTCGGCTATTCCTTTTGTTCGGTATAATTTTATCCTTGATTCGGGCCGGAGAAGTCCTTTACAAAAAAGGAACTTAGGGAGTTTCTGTTAAGACCTTTTGTGACTCCTAAAAGAATGAAAAGATCGTCGAGCAATCTTACTTCCTTTCATGCTCGTTAAAGTACCTGAAATGGGGTCTACCTGGTATAAGTTTAACCCTTTTCCAGACCTGGTAGACTAATTACGAAAAAGGAATACTCTAGTCACACCGGCTAGAAGAGTTCTTCATTGCATCCTTTTATGCTTTTTCGGGCCTTGGAGACTAACACATGAAAAAGACCCCCCCCTGGAGTCTTCTTATTGCTTTTAGACTCTCTAAAATTGAAAGCAACCATGAGCATGCACCATCCTGGGCTCATACAAATCCACATGACGGTACCATTCCATTATTTCAGAGTCTTCTTATCACTTTCAAACTCCTTAAAATTGAAAGCAATCACAACCACGAACTGTCCTGGGCTCGTATAAATCCACATCACAGTACCATTTTGATCACTCTTCTTCCAGCTCCTTAAACCATGAAGAAGTCCCCACCAGTGCCTCTCGGCACTATGATCAATCATCTTGGCAGCACCCCCCATAAGGTCACCTTTGTTCAGAGTATTCTGTGATATACCACCCTCAGAGTCTCTTGCCATCCTACACCAACTTGAGTATCCCTCATTCCAGTCACCATCCCTGGTCCCTTAAAGCTATGATCCCCTTCCCACCAGTTAGTTTCATATGCTTCTTGCTCATCCCCGCCATCATACTCTGAACAAAGGAAGTTTGAGTCCACCCACTCTATTTGCCCAATTATTCCCCACCTCCACAGTATGTCAGTCCTACCATCAGTACTCTCACACTTCAGTTATCCACCTTATGCTCCTATCAAGGAAACATCATTGCCTTTCTAGTTGTAGGCCTCCCTCTGTCGATGCCAGCCCATCTATTCCAGAGGATAGACCCAGAGATCCCTACGCCTTGGACTCATCACCATCTATGGTGAGTGCCTATGGACCATTTTGAACGGAGTCATCAATGCCTCTCCGAATGGTTGTTTCTCACATGCTCAACTTCAACACGTTGATCGCATCGTTGAGATTCGTGCAGGGTATATATCCCTTCAGTTATTGGTCGAAGACCTCGGATCTCCCATGACTCTAGCACATTGGTGAGTCACCTCAAAACACCCAGTTATATGTTCCTGTGGATATCTGGGTTGTGTTGGCGACAGTATTCAGAATCCATCCACTTGCCTACTTCTTTGAACTACCCAGTTCAGCTACAGTCCAGTGTACCATTGACAGTATGACTCCCCATCATTATGATCCAACAGTTCATCGGTTCCTCTAGTACCACACTCAGCACCACTATTATTATTCTAGTGTATCAGTTCTTCATCTTAGACATGGTCAGACTGGCAGTATGTCTCAGATTTGTGTCCCCTTTGGACCCATATGATGTACACAGTAGTTCTCCATGTATCTTTCAGGTCCCCTTTTTTGGGCCTCATTGTTATTATATATATCTTGATACGAGCATGGGTATGCCCACCTCATCCATATATTGAGATTATTCCTCATTCATTATTGAGGTCATCTGTTTTCAGTTTTTGCAGTTTGTTTGAGACCGTTGTTTCAGGCTCTAGTTCGTTTCTTCTCTTCTCCACACCCCAGAAAAACCATAAAAGACCTATGATGTCTATCGGCCATACGATGAGCTCCTGCCCTCACACATCACGAGGCAATCTGTTAACACCCAAAAAGTATTCACCATCTCATCTCCCTCATTACATGACTCATTTGTCTATATTTCCTACCATATTTGCCTCCAAAACCTTAAAAAAACCATGAAAAAGCCACCAAAAGGCCAAAAAACCCCTTTTTCCCCAAAAAATAATTTAAATTTCCTCAAAATATCGCAAAACCCCTCTGAAGCGCCCTAAATTCCCAAAAATCAAATAAAAGGGAATAAAAAATATAAAAAAAGAGGAAAAAGAGAGAAAAAGGAAGCAAAAACCCTAAACAATTGACCTAAACCATATGGTGCCAAAAACCATGGGTCAACACTCCACCACTAAAAAACCTATAAATAGGTGAAGAAAGCTCCCCATTTCACATCTACAATCTATCCTATCCACACTCTGCCAAAATCACTCTTGAAACCCTAGTTCACCATTTGAGCTAACTTCCCATTCGAATGCCCCTTTTGGCCCATTATCCAAACAACTTGGAGAAGGAGAAGGAACCCATTGGAGCACGGAAGTAGCCCTCCTAGACTACTACAAGAGCTCCACCAACCTCAACATTTGAGGTAAATGTAATCTTGATCATATCATAATACAAAAAGAAAATTTTTATTATCTTTATTATCTTGTCATTGTCTTTTTATTTTCCCGTTGATGCACATGTTAGCTTAGATTTTGTACTATTTTACTGAACTGCTACTATGGAGGCCCTTCTCCTTAGTAGGTGCTCATTTGCACAAGCTAGGGTGAAAACACTAGCTACACATGGGATGGGGTTATCCTTTCCAGAATCACTTTCGATATCCACGATCTCAACTCGGAATTCAGCTTCCCATTTTTTCATTAAGTTCTCAATATCTTCCTCGTACATATGGTAGTTTCCTAGGTACCAGTTAGCATTCTTCTTCTATGCTTTGGGTGAAATGGAGATGCATTTCATCACAGCATAAAATTTTATAATGTGGATATATTTGCTTGTCACTTGCTTTGGTATGCGAGGTGTAAGCATGATGGCCCCGTGCAGCTGGTCATAATATGTGTAAAATACCAGCATTGTCTCGTGCTGCCTTTCTGGATTCAGGCTAGCCCATAGATTCTAAAATCGAGCACCTCTGCAGTCTGAAGTGTTTGTGACCACTCCAACATAGTGCTTCGGTTCCCTCCACCCTAGGAATCCGATCAATATGATTAGCCAGGTCAAATGAAAATATCCACCATTGATTTGTATATCATTTAGTTCTTCAAGGAATTCATTTAATAGAAATTGGGACTAATTTAATTCTTGTCCCTTGGCGGTTGTAGTGCCAAGTAGTACTGTGCATGCGTTTACTTCTAACAGTATGTACATTCTTAAGATTTTTCCTGCTAATAGCTGCGTGACAAACCGTATTGTCTCATCCTTTATGTCCTCCATCTGGAAGCCTCGCTTCCCTTTGACCACAGATTGTGTTTGGTTCATCAATGCTACTACCTATTTATCCTTTGTCTTTCCCTGGAATAACTTCCTTGGGTCTTCTCCCCTTTTTCTTAATCTAGTTATACGATGGATTAATTCAATTGTCAAGTCGATATTCTGGTTTAGCCATAAATATCCCTGGTGGATGCGAGCCATATGAGTTTGCACCATCGCGTTGAGCTCTGGTGATTTGTCGAAATGTGGAAGCCTTAGCAAGTTGAGCAACCCTGACTTGGATACTCCTGACAACCGGCTCTCAGCGACCAAGGTGAGGTCACCCTTCGCATTCTTCTTCTAGCACATGTATTTGTCGAGATGGAACTGTGGGAACTTTGGTTTAGTTGGCTTCTCCTTCTACATTGCTAACAGATCATAATCCTCCCATTTGCAATCTGGAATCTTTCCTAACAGATTTTTGTCCACCTCAACATGCTTCGATATTAGTGAGAGTGGTATCTCATACATTGGGCTCTTCAGCAGTCTAATGGCCGATGCATCCATTGCACGTAGCGAGATGTAGTATAGATTCATAGTTAACAGTATTTCTTTATCAGCAAGGGGCTTTTTTGGCCCTATCGAACTTGTCTGCGGTAGTTTTGATCTGGGTGTTGTTGGATTTTTCCCTTTGTCTTGCATTGAGGGGCCGTGTCTTGGTGATCTCCTTGGATTTTGTTCTGATTCCTTAACGATTTTCTTGTTTGGGGTTCTCATTAATTCGTCAATTCCTCGGTGTTGGAACAACCTCACAATCTCTTCAACTTTGAACTCTTCTTCAAATAAAAATCTCTTAGGCATGCAAACACTTTCAACTATTGTAGATGGCTTACGAAAACTAGCTCAGATATAAGTATTTGTAGAAAATTCTAAGTGTTTGATACGCCCGCGAGACGATATGCAGTGTTATTTATAGGTGCGGTGGATTCTCCTCCACACCCTTAAACGGCTAGATATGCATTTAATGGTGGTATCCATTGGCCAAATCTAGTTTCTTTTGTTGTCTTGTATTTCAGAATTGTGATCAGAACGGCTATCTGTGCTTTAAATGCCCGAGTGGTCGGCAAGAAAATTCTGTATAATGGCTATATTCCCAACCGACACTTGTAATGGCCATTTTCTAGAGCTCTGCATCGAACGACGTGGCAGGTCATCATTGGTTCTGCACAGTGATTTCGTGGAATATAATTTATTTTCTTTCCAGTTGTTGATTTTTGAATGTTGCAATGGCGCATTGTTTCTTTTCTTTTCCTTTTTCTTTTTAATGCGGTGCGCTGTATAGATCTATCTCTATAAGTCTATGTATAGACTTTTTCACAGTTTCTAGTGCCCAATTCCGACCATACTTGGCACCTAGAAACTTTTCCTTCTTCTGATCATTATGGATGCTGTGAAGCAGGACTATCGCGGTAAAGCTTTAGTCTGCTCCCATTTATCATATTGGGTAATGTATCACCAACTAAAGTGGCTAACTAGGCTATGCCACCATTAGTAAAATCTATTACAGTATATGGTCCAAGCCAATGCATTTTAAATTTTCCAGGAAACTTCATGAATTTACTATCATACAGTAGGACTAGATCACCTACCTGAAAAGACTTATTCTTGATGTGGTGATCATGCCATGCTTTTTCTTCGTTCTTTCTGCACTTGCTGGTGGAATCCTGTGATGAAACGCACTTCTTCCAAACCAATCAAGTATGACGACCTTTCTTATAGTGTTGCGTGCTCTGCCATCCCTGTAAATGCAACTATTCTCAAGATGGGTATAATGTACTCCATTGGAATTATTTTTTTTGTTCGTAAGCCATTCTAAAAGGTGTATGTCCAGTTAATTTCTTGCATGTCATTCTATATGCCCATAATACAGATCGAATGCGCAGGTCCCAGTCATCACGGTTTACATTTCATATCTTGGTTAGTGCATTCTCAAGTACTTTATTAAATGCTTCAACAGTGCCATTCGCTTGTTGGTGATAAGGTGTACTGCGTTGATGATGGATGTGGAATTCTTCAGTCAAAGCTTCAATAGTTCTGTTCAGAAAATGAGTACCCTGATCACTCATCAAAATTTTTGGGAATCCAAATCGTGTAAGGATGTTCTAAAAAATAAATTGTGCGGCTGTAGTTGTGCTACAGTCTTTGACTGGTTTTGCTTCTTCCCATCTAGTGAGGTAATCAGTTGCTGTAATAATGTACCTCACACCAGTTCTTTTTCCTGGTGGGTTAATAGGTTCCACGAAATCAATTGCCCATTTTTCAAATTCCTACAAGGTCAGTTGAGGGTTCAATGGAATTTCATCTCTTCTTGACGATTTCCCTATCCTTTGACAGATATCGTAGTTCTGGTAATGTTGTTTGGATTCCTTATGGATTGTAGGCCACCATAGCCCTACACGCAATATCTTCTCCGCGGTAGCCCTTCCTGCATAATGACCTCCTATGACACCTGAATGTGCATCAGCTAATATAAGTGGCTTGTCGTGTTCTAATACACATATTTGCAGTACTTCATCATGTCCTAACTTGTAGAGTTGTCCCGCAATAATGGTGAAATTTGCGGCTCGCACTAGCAGCTGCTTCTTTTGCTGCGTAGTAAATTAATTAGGTGCGAATCCGGTAGTTCCAAATTCAATAATATCCTGATAATAATGATCGAAAATATGTATAGCAAACAATTTTGCATTAGGAAGATTGTCTTCTAGATTCATTGGTTCCTCTCCTGACTCGATCCTTGATAGATGATCAGGGCCTAAATTTAATCTGCCTGGTTTAACTATTATTTCAAAATCATACTCTTGGAAGAGTAAGATCCATTTGCAAATTCGTCCCCCTAACACTGGATTATTGACCAGGTATTTTAATGCAGAATGGTCAGTAAACATTGAGAAGTGCACACCAAGCAAATAGTGTATGAACTTCTATAGTGCATATACCATTGCAAGTCCTTCTCTTTCGGTAGTGGTGTATTTCTTCTCAGCAGATGACAACTTTCTGTTGGAAAATGCAATGGGATGGTCAATTCCTCCTTCTCCTGGTTGCGCAAGAACGATACCCAATGCTATACATGAAGCATCAACATGTACACGAAATGGCTTTTCCTAGTCTGGAAAAACTAGGATCGGTGCGGTGACCATTTTTTCTTTCAATGTGTAGAATCCTTTCTCGTAGTCCTCATTCCAAATGAATGGTGCATACTTTTTTAAAAGTTTCTCCATTGCTGTGGTTATCTATGTATACCCCTTTATGAATTTCCTGTAGTATCTGGTATGCCCTAGTGTAGTGCGCAATTGTTTAACAGAATTTGGTGTAGGAAAGTTTACAATAACTGTGATCTTCGCAGGATCAACCATCAATCCTTGCTTACACACGATATGTCCCAGCAAAATCCCATAGGGAACACAGAAGATACATTTCTTCAAATTTAATGAAATTTGATGCTGTCTACATTTTTCCAGCATCATTATGAAGTTCGCACCATGGTTCTTCAATAACCCAAAAATGGTCCAGTCATCAACGTAAACTTCTAAAAACTTGTGGATGAAATCTTTAAATGCTGCGATCACCACTCTTGAAAATATGGCTGGAGCATTCTTCAAACCAAAAGGCATTACTATATACTAGAATGACCCCCATTCTGTTGGAAAAGTGGTTTTATGCCTATTAGCTGGGTCAATTCTAATCTGATGGTATCCAGAAAACCCATCAATAAAAGAGTATGCTTCATTTCCTCCAACGTTATCAAGTAATTCATCGGTAAAGGGTGTAGGAAATGGATCATGCATAGAGGCATCATTCAACTTTCTAAGACCAACACAGATCATAATCTCACCCTTTGTTTTCTTGTCTTGGATGACCATTGGGATTATCCATTCAGATTCTTCAACCAGCTCAATAATTCCTGCATCGAGCATCTTATCGTGTTCTGCCTTAACTCGTTCTTTGTTGCATGGATTCAGTCTATATGGACTTTGTTTAATAGGTTTCACTCCTAGCTTAAGAGGAATTCTCATCACTCCTAAGTCTCCCAGGATACCTTTCGTCTCTGTGAACTTTGTTGGGAATACATCCTGATATTCTTCTAATATAGCTGCAATCTCCGCTACCATATCATCATGCCAGTTGTCTCCTATTGCTGCGAAATTCGACTCTTCAGTAGTACTGATGTTCACTTTCTTTGTTTTGATCGATGCACTCATGTCAGGAATCTCTAATGGAGGTCCTTCTACTTCGTGCATTCCTTCAGATTTAGGGATTTTATATTGTGTGCATCCTCCTCATCACTGTCTTCCTTATCTTCATCTTTTTCAGCTAAGTTATAACAGTTGATGACTTGCTCTGCTTGTTCTGTCCAATCTGGTTGGAGACTCGCAAGTACATTGTTTGTGTCAAAAACCTCTTCTAGTGTTATATTTTCTTCTTTGCGATGTGGGATAAATATCTTTCGCTTGATTAGTTGCAGCGCATCATGTATAGTCGACTGATCATCTTGAAAACTAAAATCCTTCTGGAAAGTCGCAGTAAGGATGGAGCAATACACGGTTCCTGTGTGCATCTCCTCCTATAGGTACCAGTTTTTTGGAATAGGCTCCTGTAACGTATGCACAAAGAGATGTACCCATTTTGTCTACGGTCTTTCCTTCCAAGCTTGTACACATGCTGTGATATGATCTCCTGGATCCCTCTGACCATTATATTTCTCAAATGGTAGTGTGACCTTATCAGCAAATCTAATTTGTAGTTTTATTCTGCACTGGTCCCAACTTGTCATTGTCTTTTTGTGTGTAGCCCACCATCTGGCAGGTGTTTGTCTGAGTGCCATGTCTAATGTTGAGACATGATGTTCATCTGCCACTGCTGTAGTGTATTCTTTGATAAATGAATAAACGTTAGCTGTACCATCATAAGTGGGGATTGGACTTACCTGCTTTCCAATCTAGTGGATTGACTTTGTATATGTCGCGCATCTCCTGGAAGATACTTCATGCATTCTGTGTTGCCAGTTTTCTAATCCTGCATCTGAGTCTGAGATGCAAGAACTATCGCAGCACCAGCTGAGCATTCCATCCACAGTAGGATCAATATAATCCGCAGCATTAGTTGTCATTTGATAGATACGGTCAAGGTCTTGAGCTCTGTACTCTTCTTGAATAGGTTCAACATATTGCTCCCCCTGTGAAGGATCCAATGGTGCGACGACCCTTATGTCATTGCCTTCAAATATGATTTTCATTGTTTTCATATTGATGATATTGGAGTTCATCATTGCCCAATCAATGCCCAGTAGTGCTGGATAAGGATTGCTATCATCTACAATTTCAATTACTTCAAAGTCTGCATAACTTCGCACTCCATCAATGTCGACAATGGTATTGGTTAACCTTCCTAGCGGTATAACTATACCTTGATTAGCCATTCTTAACTGTATAGGTGACCACTGTAACTTTGGTTTTCCCATCGCCTACCATGTGATTGGTTAATACATTCACTTCGTATCCAAGATCAATAATTATCTCATCCATCTCATAGTCTCCTATCTGTGTAGTGAACCACATTTCCCTGCTGGTTCTTTTGGGACTTCTAATGTTATGTACTATGCCATGTGCTATTCCTTTCTTACTGCATGATTCATACTGATTTATCAGTTTTTCAAATTCCATAAGAGTGTCCTTCTTTTTTAATAACTTGATGTAGCTTTGTAGAAACTGCGCAACAAAAATAGATGTATCAGGTGCAGTGCGCGTTTGATCGTATGCCAGTGGCATATCTTCTATTTGTGGTACTTCACTTCACAGCAGGATCCTTGGTGAAGTAGGTGGTTGTTGTTTAAACATGTCTTACGCTTCTTTTAATATTTCCTTATTTTTCTGTAAGTTCAATGGAGGTGCTTTCCCAGGAGCTTTTCTAATTCCTATTGTTTCTCCAGGTTTCTTCTTAGAATCAGTTGTTCTAGAAGTCGAGGCTTCTGCGCTGTTGTCTTTTCCTGTATCACTGCCACTTCGCGTTATCGCATTAATGCTCTAACCTGTAGGTCTGTTCTCTGATGCAATTAACTAGATGTTAGGGTTCGGTGTTTCTGTTCTTCTTCTCTTCTGCATTTCTACCTCAAGCACAGGCCAGTCTTCAATCACATGTTCAAATGATTTACAGTAGTTGCATGTGGTGCATGGATTAGTACATTCTCTTGATACATGACCTGGCTGACCATAGTTATAGCATATGACCTGGCCTTGTCCTCTTCCTTGATTTTTCCCGGTATTTCGTCCTCTCCCATTATATCCACCACCGTGGCCTTTATATCCTCCTTGATCATAGTGGGTGTTCTCTTGCTTTGGCTGATTTTCCTCTTGAACGCGGTACATTCCAGCACCTCGCATTACTTCCATATCTCACTTCCTTTCATTCATCAGTTCATAAGCATGACAGTTGGACTCATCATGTCCAACTGACTTACAAAAATTGCAGTATAAGTTTTTAGGTGTCTTTACATATTTTTGTATCAGGTAACAGTCCTCAGATCTGCGTCCTCTGCTTCTACAAATTTCACACTATGGCACCTGGTTTTGATTCATATTTATTGGGTTTGGTGTGCCACTGTTAAGGTATTCTTGAAATAAGAGGCATTGTTCTCTGGTGTGGCCCTCTCCTTTGCATCCTGTGCACCAAACTTCATGCCGTTGTTCATGTCTCTGCTCTTTTCCATTCTTCATACCTTGTAATTCGAATGTCAAGGTAGTCAATTGGTTCTGGATCTATATCATCCCAGAACTACTTTCTCCAATTGGTGAAGCTTCCAACTTCATTGCAATCTCCAAGGCCTCAACTTGAGATACAGCCTTCTGTTGCATTAGTGGTTGTCTGATGTGGGGCAACAGAGCAACAATGAACCATTCTTGATGTTGTTGCAGAGCTATAACAAAGCTCACTTGGTCCAACAATTTTTTGAATTTTTGGTCGAATTCCCAAACCTATTCAGTAGGTTTCTGCTTGATTTCTTTCAACTCTGTTATGCCTTGTGATTCTGATTTGGGTTTCTTAAACTATGCTGCAATCACGGGTTTGATATTTGATAAGTTTCTTGGCTGTGCTTGAGAATACTTCATAAACCAATGCAGTTCTCTATCTCTAAAAGTAGTTATGAGCTGTGCTCTCTTCATAGCATCATCTATCACTTGCTTAACACTCCACATGGCTTCGCATAGAAACTAGTGCTGATCAGGGTCTTCCTGACCTGTTCCTTTGAATATCGACAGTTTTATATCGTTATCTGTCATTCTCCTTCCAGATTTTGTACTATTCTGAGATTGATTCCCTGTGACAAAAGTAGATACAGGTTGTTGGATCATGCTAGGGATAGTATTATGCGGAATGGGCTGAGTGCTATGAGCACTCGGTCCTACGGTGTTAGTAGTATTACTAAGCTGTGGGATGGGCTACATGACACTCGCAGTCGACGGGTTCTGGACTAATTGATTATGAGGTATAATACGGTGGATTGTGGCTGATAACTGAGTGTTTGTATTATTGAGATCACATGGAATTTCGGTATCTATTCAGTTTCTAGATGGTGTGGGTTTCTTTTCGTTAATAGGCTTGTATCTCTTTCCACTCCTCAAAGTATGGTTTTCTTCGTCAAAATCAATGTATGTGCTCGCTACCATGACAGATTTAAAATTATTGCTGCATTCTTAAAACACCTTTCTCAACTAAAAGCATTTTAATATATAGGCTAATATTTTTCAGGAACTTACCTCTGAATCCTTCGAAAAAGTATGCTTCAGCTTGGCTGTATGATTTCAACCTATCTACAACAAACTTGGTCACAAAACCTTCTATTATGCTATCAACCCAGAAGTCAACTGCTCACGACAATGGGATGTCGATTGCTTTGAGTTGTTCAGTAAGCTCTGGACTCCACTTTGTAGGTACTCCTCCTTGGAAACAATTCTTAATTTCTGCTAGGTGCGATATCCACTCGTGTAGCTCGTTTGGAAATGACTCCCAAAAATTTTTGTGGATGTCTCTCCACAAGTATCTATTCAACCACTGTATGTTAGATAGACATGGATGTCTGTTTTCTTTCTTTGTGAAGTCTCTTTCGGTCTTATCGCACCAAGCCCATATCTCTTTCTGTTCGGGATGCCAACTTTCGGACATTACTTTTCTGAATACACTATCGCATCATCGGTCTTAGCGTGGCAACATAACCATTTGTTGGTCGCAGCACTGTTCTAGAGTTTTTCTAATATAGACCCAGGTACTTCGCGGTATAAGATACCAACAAAACCCCTATTCACCGACCCTTTCAGCAATAGATTGCAAGCAGCCTGAGATCTCAACCGAGGCAAAGTTGAGGGGGTGGTTGCAGAAGTAGATTTCCACAACCTTGTGATGTGATTGATTCAGTTGATTAATGCACAGTGCGGTGACAGACTACGCAACTGCTTTTATTGATTGTGTAGAGTCTCCTACTTTGTGTCAAGTATTTTCAGGAACAAGGATATTTTCACCCTTAGCACATCCAGAGGCCACACAGTAGGGTCTATGAGACTTAATCACTTCTACTCAATCTTATTCAATATCCCTTAAGAATTCATCATTATTTAGATTGATAAACATTATGATCTATGCTAATGAGTGAGATACGCAGTGCTATGTGCTTTGATAGCGCAATTCACTCCTAACAATTAATTGTGTGGTTAGGGGCTTGCCTGCTAACATTCGTCCATATATGAACTATTATCATCTTATTCCATCCCTTCTGCGGAGAATATAGATAAAAATAAACACATATAAGATAACAGTAACCTTATACATGCACTGTAAGTAATTTAAATAACAAATTAATAATAATCATGCATAGCAATCACATGACACAATGGTTCAACGTGGTTCACCCCCCCGGATGGGAAGCTACGTCCATAAGAACTTTTGTTTATTATTTAGGAAAGGGTACAACATTTCTTTCATCTATGCACTTAGCTGCAGACGTTCTTCTTTCTTTCTCTCAAGATTAGGTCTCTGCGCACTCAGCTATAGAGCCTTTACAATGCTTTTCTCTAACAGATCTCACAATATTCAATAATATTAACCAAAATGAGAGTTAACCATTTTCCTTTACAAAATTTCCTTATATATAGATCAAGACCCGTAGGTCATGTCTCTACATTTACGAAGGCAGAACCCTTAGGTTTACAAAACTGTCGTGGTTTTCCCAAAACTGGACTATTGGTATCTGGCAGCAGATCTTCTGTTATATGCACGCCAACAGGTTGCTTCCACCCAGTTGTTCCTTATTTTTCTGGCCTTAGATGACTGGTTTGAGTAGTAGTAGTCTTCTGCCTATTGTGATCAGTCACCTACCTCCAATCTGTACCTACCCACTGCTTGGTAGTTATCGACGATCTTTTCCAAAAATAGGTCTTATGTGACCTAACCAAAATAACCACCTTCATTCGTCGATGCTGTGCTTAGTTGGATCTTCGTTGACATGGCACATCGTGATGTTGTACTCCTCCCAGTACCGACCTCGCAGCTCCTATAACACTATGCTGCACACAACTTCGTAGCATACCAAAACTTGTCCCAAAATTGTTCAAACTTAACTACACTTAGCTCCGCAGTTCTCAAAATTCTTCCTGTTAAAAAATGCCCCATCTGGGCCAGGCCCAACAGCCATACCCACGGGAAATTTTCCTCACAGAGGTCGGTACCCATGGTCAACGCATGCGTTGACTGCGAGTACCTGGCCCTACCCAGGACCCGCATAGTAATAACCAGCAGGTAGCGCCATGACCATTTAGGGCTTGGCCACATAAAAAATACAACTGATGAAAATCAAAATAAAAGCATTGAAATGAAGGGTATGGATGAGACTACCAGCCTGCTATTGACGGTTCAATGATCGGACTCCCGTAGTTCCCAGAATCAACAGTTGAACTTCGAGGTGAAAACTAACCACAAAACTCCAAATGGGTGAATAGTAAAAATGAATTGTAATTTGTAAATTTTTATTACTATTTATAATTTTTGAAACCCACTTGTCTATAGTTTTCACCCTTTCAAGTTGTTTTGGAATAATATAATGTCTTGGAGTAGCATTTTTTCACCAAATTTATTTGGCGAGAGTTGTTTCGGACCATTTCATGCCTATGGAAGGTATATTTCACAACTGGCATATAGGTTAGATGTCGTTTTCACATGCATTATGCATTTGACCTTTTGACCATTTTCATAAACCCTAGGTGCGAACCCGCTTCTTAACTGACACGGAACCTTCACATTGTTATAGAAGTGTCATTATGTGGCAGTAGGGCCTTTCCGAACATGGGTACCCTAGTTAGAACCCCTTTTTTTTGCATTATGGTTCCCATGCCATTGTTTGTCCTTAAGATTGGGAGTTCTTTGTAGTTACACCATGACTTTGCAATAAAAGATTCATACTCTACTTTATCTTATACTGGCCATCTCCCATGAGGACTCCCCCAGCTATATCAAGTTGTGATTGCATTGCATCGTTCTGCTTGCCACTTGAGCCTTGTGTCGGCTCCTACTTATTCAGTTGTTAGCCTGGTGCCTGAGCACTTTTCCCTGTCAAGCCCTACAAAGTTTCCATTTTCCCTTTACAATTTGATGACGTTTTGACCCTGAGGGAACACCCCCCCGAGTGTCCACATCCTATGCTTCCTTGCATTGATCATAGTTATGTTCCACTACTTGGGACTAGTCTGCTCGCTATTTGAAACTCGTTCCCTCACTTGTTGTATTATAAGCAATTTTATTATTTTTCAAGCTTTTCCAAAATATGAAAAAGACCAAAAAAAAACAGATATTCCAAAAAGGATTATGGTTACTACTTCTAGTTGGTAGATGTTTTGTCACCTTTGAACAGAGCATTCATTCCACTCCATACATTATGAGTTGGGACTATAGTTGGACCTTAGGAGATGTACTTGTTTCTCAATTTACTCCACTGATTGGTTAAGCTTCTAGTCATTATGGATCCCTTTGTGGTGCCTCCTGCATCGCATAGTCTATATTGAGTCTCTACTGCTTGAGTCTATCCATCTTCCCATGCTCTTGTTCAAAGGAAGTCCTGAAACCAGAGTCGGCCACTCCTCAGATTTCTTGACTATAGCATGTCGGCCATTCTTATTGAGTCAGTCCATTTCACCTGAGATCTTCCAAATCTTTCAGCATAGTTAGTACCTCATGCTGGTTGATGGGGGATGCCTTAATGCCCTCCTTCTAGCGGGTCTCATTCCGTCGACTTCAACCCATTTATTCCGGGACTTGAGGCTTAGAGTTCGGTTGAGTACCTTGAGGCTTGCAGTCATTAGTGGTAGGTTCTCTCGCCATCAACAGTTTTGGGAATACATCAATGTCCCCTGATCGATGGATCCATCCTAGTGTTCGGCTTCAACACATCTATTCACACTCTGATGATTGTACTCGGTGCCTTGATGCCCATTTTCATCATTAGTGAGTTATCTCACATCTGTTAACGGTATACATCATTAATCAGTAATCAGATGATGTCACATCAGGTTCGACCTCAACTCCTTTATTCACTTGATGGGACTTGCACCATCAAAGACTTGTGTAGAAGACCCCACGCGATAGTGGCATTCAGTATGCTACTTATGATTATGACTTTACATCTGAGATATCACCTCTCAGATATCAACAGTTTGTACCTCCAGTTTGTACCAGTTGTTTCCTTTTCAACAGGAGACCATATCTTACTATGGAGGGATCATCGCTATGATCACTTATGACATGTATTCACTATGTACTGCCTATTCATGGCCATTGTATCATATTGTTGTACTATACCAACATGTATTCAAGGATACTATTGTATTATGATGAGTGAGCTGCTCCTTCCACTTGTGTCTCCATCACTCCACTTCCAAGATTTATAATGTATTTTTTCCATCGTAGCATCAGTCTCTGACCTCACACATTAGGGGGCATTTGTTACAACGTAATGTTCTACCTTGTGAGCATCAGCACTCTTTGGCCTGCAGAATCCATTTCACTGACTCAAATCCACTTTATATCCTTCAGACACATTATTTCCCTATTTTTTCCCCTATACACTAGTTGCATCACTACAATGGGCGTACCCGCGAGTTGCATTACTATAGCCTGTGGGTAGCATGTAAAACGGTAAAAATCACTAGTTAATTACTTTTAACTCCCAAAAAGTGGTCATAGGGTGACCTTTGGCCCTCCATTTTCCCAGGAACGCCTCAATGTGTCCTTTCACTTACCTTCGGGAGGACTATATATTGAGCACATGTGGCATACGGACGGAAGGAAAAAGAGAGTAAGAGAACTCTAGTGTATTTTTACCCTATCTTGAGTCTACACTCATTGATCCTTGTAGTTGTGAACCCTCTATGCTCACCTTCCAAACTCCTATCATAGTTTGACTTTGCCATTCCATGGAGGATTGAAGTGGTGGAGGCACAAGTGGATTGACCCAGATCTTGGTTGAGATTGGTTTCCAGCAAGAAGTCGTATCACATTGCAATTCTTGTTATTTATTAATAGAAATACTCATATTCTCGTCGATTAATGTTGTGAATGTTGTTTATATCACATTGGGTTTCATTTACTTACAATATCATGGACCATTTCTATTGATGATGTTAATGTCGTTTATATATTATATGCGCTTGTTGTATATTAGCTATCAAGACTATTTTGCATGTTCAAGTGCACAAGTTGAAAGCTCCAATGGGGATCTACATCAAACGTTTGGATCGAGGTTGGTTATATTCTTCATTATATTAGCATTGTCATTTATATAGCATAGCACTGAGAATTAAGTTAATTTCTGGTAGTCATTTGTCTGTTGTGGTCCACCGCAAGCCATAGGAAGTTTTCTCCAACACAGTTATCAGTCAGGGCCTCAAAAGATGATTTCCTGAATCCGAAATCAATGGTTCAACATACCATAGCATCAACCTACATTGATGGTTGCACTGATGTCTGCCAAACATATAAAGAATCTCAACAATCATGCTCAGAAGTTTGCATTAATCATGATCAAGACACAACATTCTACGAAGACTGCATCAACAAGTTGAGTCATCGACCAATGTAGTTCTCTACAGAAGCAGCAAGTCAATCATATTCTCGACCTCTTTCAAGCTCCAGACGGAGTACCTCAACATTGTTAGGTAAAACACTCTATTGAACTTGTTCCTGGTTCTTCTTTTCCTAACGCATATATTTACAAAATATCCATTCTCGAAAATGAAGAGATTCACAAACAGATCCAAGAATTAATCGATAAAGGTCATATTCAACCCAGCTACTCTCCTTGTGAAAGTCTAGTCGTCCTTGTTCCGAAGAAATACAAGACTTGGTGCATGTGCATCGACTACAAAGCTCTCAACAAAATATCGGTTAGAATCGGTACCCTCTACCATGGATATACGAGCTCATCAAATTTCTGAAAGGTGATAAACTCTTTTCTAAGCTCGACCTCAAGTCGGGATACCATCAGATTCCAATTGATCCCTCAGATGTGTGGAAAACTGCTTTCAATACCAAGAAATGATTGTTTCAATGGTTAGTCATTCCTTTTGGCTGAACCATCAAACCTACAACCTTCATGCGACATATGGATAACCTTCTTCGACCTTTCGTCGAAAAATGGGTTATTGTCTATCTCGATAATATATTGATTTTCAGTCAATCATGGGAAGAACATGTTGGACATATTTGACAAGTCCTCAACACTCTCCAACAACCTCGGCTTTATCTAAACATGGACAAGTGCTCTTTTGCGATGACCAACATCAAATATTTGGGGTATGTAATTGACTCTACAGGCATTCACGTCAACCCAAAAAATGTACAAATCCTCAAAGATTGGCCCATTCCTAGAAGCATTCAAGAACTAAGAATTTTTCTTGGTTTGGCGAATTTCTATCGACGATTCATACTTAGCAGTTACTCAGCTTCAGTCACATAGCCTGGCCCTTGAATTAGTTGACGAAGGGAAACAAGAAAAATGTCTTCCAGTGGAGAGCAACACAACAAGCAGCTTTTGAACAAATCAAACACAAGCTCTGCACTGCACTAGTACTTGTGTTACCTAATTTGCATCAACCCTTTGAGATTGAGACAGACGCATCGGACTATGCCTTGGGCGCAGTGATCACTCATTCTGGTCACCCAGTTGGTTTTCATTCCGAGACCTTTAACGACACAGTTAGAAGATACTCGATGTATGAAAATGAACTGTATGCCATTGTGCAAGCTCTCAAGAAATGGAGGCATTACATCCTTGGCAAGGAAATGGTCATTGTCACTGATCATAAGCCTCTACAGTTTGCTCCGACACAATCAAAGTTACAGACAAACCGAAAACTCAAGTGGATTAATTACCTACAACAATTCCAGTTGGTGATTAAGTATCAGAAAGGTAAAGCTAATGTCACTATCGATTTCCTCATTCGACCACCCATTACTCTCCTTTTGACAGTGATGAGTATGCAAGGATACGACATGACCACTTGGCCACAGTTGTACGAGGATGAAAATGACTTCTCAGCAGTCAACCAACCATTACAAACTAACAAGTAGTCGACCTCAGACTTCGACTACTTCCTGAAAGACACCTTGCTATACAAGCTTGGACAACTTTGTTTACCGATAGGTGAGCACCGACAACAGCTCATTTGGGACACGCATTATAGCAAGACTGCCGAACACTTTGGAGTATCAAAGAAGCTTTCTATTATGTAAAAGTATTTATTTTGGCCTACACTTAAATCCGACTTCAACAAGTATGTTCAACCATTCGTGGTTTGTGCCATTGCTAAGCCACCTAATCGATGACAGGGATTGTATACACCTCTAACAGTTCCTAGTCGACCATGGGAATCTATTTCTATGGACTACTTGACGGGTTATCCTACTACCATACATCGACACGACACGATCTTAGTAGTAGTCGAATGATTTTTCAAGATGGCCATTCTCATACCATGTAAGAAGACCATGACAATGCAGCAAACCGTTCATCTCTTCTTTACACATGTTTGGAAACACTTTGGTTTACCCACAAGCTATATTTTCGACCAAGATGCTAGATTCGTCAACATATTTTGGAAGATCCTCTGGAAATTTCTAGACACACGACTCTTATTGTCGATAGCTTTCCATCCTCAGACCAACGGACAGACAGAAGTTGTGAATCGCTTGGTAGTACAACTGCTCTACATGTACAATCACTAGCATCCCACATGGGATGAAAGTCTTCCGTACATCCAGCACAACTACAATTGAGCTCAGCACAGCTCTACAGGCAAGAGTCCATTTGAATTTTGTTATGGATTTCAGCCCTTAGCACTTATTGACTTGATCGACTCCTCGACACAGCTGAGCGACACTGAATCTAGCCAACGAGAAGTTAATAAAGTGGTCATGTTCAGAGATCAAATATGCGACATTCAGAAGCAAGCACAGGAAATGTTGCACAGAGCAAGCGAGAAAGCTAAGGCCTGACATGACAAGCATCTTATTCCTCATTCGTTTCAAATTCAGGATAAGGTCTGGTTACATCTAAGGAAGGATCGCTTCACAGGCCCATTCAATAAGCTCAAGCATTTGCGATATGGTTTGTACAGTATTCTTCGACAGATTGGCAAAAACACTTTCCATCTTGGCATTCCTGCATGCCTAGGTCTGCATCCAGTATTCAATGTGGATATATTTCGACCATACCATGCACCCTTTTGGGAACAGAATGACTTGCAAAAAGCAGAACCCGAACACATCCATCCAGATGTTCAGGAGCCTCTTCCTTGCAACACCATTGCGGGACGACGAGTATGCCATACAAGGATGAACACAATTCCCTTGTTTCAGGTTGCCAAGGCTGGCCAGATCCCCTGTCAAGGAAAGTGGTACTCTGTTATTGACTTGACCGACAAGTTTCCTCACCTTCAAGAGCAAACAATGGGGTCCATTGTTTCTTAAGGAAGGAGGTCTGATCCGTATCGTAGTTGGCAAGCCATTGACGTTGATGCAACTTCGACAAGTTTTGACTTTGACACAACTTCAACTCGACAGGTTTCCAATACAACATGTTAGCGCCGACAAGTTTTGAATTCAACACAAATCTGATGAGTCTTGACTTCGACACACCTTGACACATTTGCACTTTCGACATGTTCAACAATATCACAGTTCGTGACATTGACAAGCAGCGTCGACATGTGACCATTGACTGTCGAACTTCGACAAACTGTCTCTCTGTCTTCCAGTCGACTGTAACGGTTGAAATGTTGAACTGTTCTAACTTCTTCTTTGTAACTGAATGTAACAGGAAGGTACCGAAGCGTCTCTGAAATATATATAAACATGTATAATATTTTAACATACAATCAATGATTTTACCTATTACATCTAATATAGAAGAACAGTTCGCATTCCTACATATCATCTGTGTATTTCTGTTTATCTATGTAGTGTAATCCTGCTTTGCTCCTTCTGCTTATTCTTAATTGCTTCTGCCATAACATAGTTAACTCATTTAGTCGAATTGTTGTCCCCCTCGTGCTTTCTAGACATGACCCGAATCAATAAATGTCATTTCGCTTTCGATTTCGCCTCAATATGTGTAGCGTAATGGAATGCTTATGGGAGAGTTTTCATACTGAGGAATTCCATCTCTATTTGGATATAAGGATTTAATCCACTAATATACTTCAAAACAAGAAACTATTACACCATAATCTCATCATCATGAGTTATGTTTCCTCTACATGCCTTAATTCCTAAAGCACTTGGGATAAAATACTGAATGAAGAGTTGATGTCAATCCCTTTACCATTTTTTTGTGACACTGACACATCCTAATCCCTGGCAAGGTGCATCAGACATGAGGTGATGCGCTCTTCACATTATTAGAGCACGCCGGTGACTCTTGTTTCCCTTCCACAAGGTGCATCACCCTTAAATGACGTGAGTTGTCCTTGTGCAAGGTATGTCATTGTTGGTTAAAATGGATAAAGAGAAGTTTTGAGCGACTTCTCAAACCTTAGGTTGCGTGGAGGCTTATCCTTACATGTTAGGAAAGGTGGCATTCGATCCCATTACCTAGTGGTATAATCCCTTAAGATCCTCCCCTAAATATTCAACCTCTCCTATCCCTTTTACCCTCTAAATACTAACACGATCTCCATTTTTAAAGGAGGAAGGATAGAGTATTTACATGCTGGTGAAATTCTGCTAAGAGATCATTTTCATCCATAGGAGGCTAAAGCTTTGATCTTCGAGCCTAGGATAGTTGGAAAGGAGTTACGACATCAAAGAATTGGTTGTAATACCTCTCTCTTTGTAATTTATATAATTAAATTTAATACAAATTATTTCCATAAACTTGTTGTCTTCATAATGTTTAGGATTGGATTCTTTGACTGCTCATCTAGATTGACTCATAATCATATGCTTTCACTACTTGTTTTTTTCCACTTGTTTCATCTTGTTTTGTAGTTAAGGATATGAAGATCAAGGATTTGAACCAAGAAAGGAGAAAGAAGTTGCATTCATAAGGTAAGTTATCTCTCAACTCACTTTGCAATTCAATCAATCTAGGAAAGTTGCTTGTGTTGTGTACTTGTTTTGTTCTAGATCTGAACCATTCAGACTAGGGAGATCTGTTTGTGTCTGCCCTTACATATTGTCCGTAAACAGAAACATTTTTTCACCTCCCTAACACCAAGTCGATCCATTAATCGGTGGAATTGATCGATATAACTATGCATAGTCTAATATTTCCGTTGTCTCAACTACTGCCATTTCTTGTACTATTGTTCTATTTACTTGGGTGGATAAAATTGGATATTTACATGTTCATCAAATTTTTCCTGTGTCGATGGGGTGATGTCACATCCCCAGATCACCACGGTGTCCTTCATAGGCGATGGGGATCCTTGACACTATGTTTTCTCTTCCAATGCTTCCATCACATACCCTTCCCTAATTATTCTCAGGTCTGCAATCCACAATTCGTAATTCGCAATTGCACCTTTCTATAACCCGCAATCCGCATTGTGTCTTTCTACAATCCACGATCCACAATTTCATATTTCTGCTATCTGTAATCTACATTGCACCTTTCCGCAATCCACAATTCACAATTGCTCCTTTTCGTAATCAAGGATCTGCAATTGCATGACCCACAATTCACAATCCGCAATCTGCATAGCAAAAGTCAGAATTGCGGAAACCCAACTTTGACCATTAGGAAAAATTCCCCTTCCGCAATCCGCAATCCGCATTGCGGAATCGGAATTGCAGAAGTTCAACTTCATCCCTCCGGGAAACTTCCCCTTCCACAATCCACAATCCACATTGCGGAATTCCAACTTCATCCCTGAGGGAAACTTCCCGTTCCACAGTCTCCAATCCACATTGCGGAAGTCGGAATTGCAGAATTCCAACTTCATCCTTCCGGGAAACTTCCATTTCCACAATATGAAATCCACATTGTGGAATTCGGAATTGCAGAAGCCCAACTTCTCTGTTCGTGCAGCTCACCAAGGAAAAATTCTAAGAGGAGTAACTTCCTCATCCTGAGTCCAAATGAGGAAAGGTTGGTACCATTGGAATTATTTTGGAGAGCTCTATCTAATGGTACAACCCCCTTCCCAGATGAGGTGTATGACCTTTTCATTTCCTTCTCTGAAGTTTGGTATGTAAACCTTTTAAGGTACCTTCCAACCTTTAACAGGTCTCTACTTGTCTCCAACCATAACTTGTCCTTCCTCTGACTCTCAGGGAGGGTAAAGAATACCGCAGGCCCCATAACCATTCCCAAGGTTAAGCAATATATTTACAAGGTTAAGTATCTCATCCAAAATACATATAATAAATGAAACTACGGCTAACCATACGTCTAACACATGTAAAATTAGCAATGCATTAAACTCATGCAACGGAATGAAACATTCAACCAACACTTAGCCTTCCACTCAGGCTTACACGTGGTCTACCTATTTCTCTCATTCATACGACATTCATTCAATCAGCTTAAGTAAAACAGTATAATAATAACACATGGAATAACATCTTTCATTCCAAAAAACACTTATCTTTGTATCTTGAAGTTGCTCTGCAACTGGTTAAGTGAGAGCAACATTCCACCCAACCTTAGGTCTTTGTCCAGGCTATACTCTTTCAGTTGAGATACCACCCCCGAGTTGGGATATGTATCCACTAAGGAGGGCTAGGTAGGCTCTCTAATAGTAAAAATCCACTTCAATGCTAAACCAACGTATACCTTGATTTTTCAAGCAATTCAGATAACATACTCATCCTAATACACCTTACAGTTGGGTTTATCAAGCATACACATTCTAGAGAAACCTGCAGTTGGGTTTATCAATCATACAGGGCAACATGGAGGATATTTCTAATACAGTGAGCTCAACCACAGAGCTACACACATCTCATTCACTTAATAGATAAGGTACCCACATTATCCACCTCACCCAACACAAGGATGACCCTCTTCTCGACTACACAGTCCCTCAAGGGGCCTTCCCTTCTTGTGCTATTCAGGGTAGGCATAATAAGGTCCAACTTCTAGTTCAATGAGATCATAGTCTTCACTAGGTTTATCAAGCTTTCCAACCGTAAACCCTATCTTCCATGTCTGTGAAACATGCTGGTTCATTCCAGGGTTGTGACCTAAGCTCTGTCCCGCAACTAGACTCTCTGCTCGTAGATTCCGGGATTCACACAACTTATTCAAGCTATTCACTCCCTGTAGTCCACCTTCGAACTCGCCTTCAGGGATCTACTCAAAGATAATGCATACCCGCTTATTCCCCTGGCATTCGGCTTCACTACATAGGCTCACAGAGGAGATCTCGTCTCCTTCCTCTATCTCATGTCTCGCTCTCCACTAAGGATTTTCCTTCCCTATCAACAACAATAACCAACCACCAAAAGAGTAAACCCCTTCCCCAGATCTCAACGCCATTTTTATCTCTTGCGAATACCCTCCGCCGGCTTTCTTTCTCCACATTCTGTAACTGAATATGTACCTGTACAGGGAATCAAGTCGTCTACTCCTGCCCAAGTGGCAGTATGGGTCACCATCCCTCAACCCCCTCACCTTTTCCTAGTGGATACCTTCACCCCCTTCTCATTAGCTGCCTCACTTAGCCAGTTTTGGGTATTTCATTTCAATATTAAACATTTACATCAATTACAAAATTTCATGGCTTAATAGCACATGCATAGTTTCACTACCAAATACTTGCCTATGAAAGAAAACCTTAAGCATCCACTAGTAGGGCCTTGGCCTTGATCTCAACACTAGGATCAACACACATTGCACAAACAAAATATTTACATTGAGGCCAATAATTACTATGGAAGGGTAGGGGTATTACAACTCCCCCCCCTTAGAACAACACCATCCTTGATGTTCTCAAAACTAAACAAAAATGGGAATGCCTCTCTGATGGAATCCTCCAGCTCCCAAGTCACCTCCTCTAGACTAAGGTGCTTACATTGCACCTTTACATGTTTGATGGCTCGCCTCCAAAGTAAGGTAATCTTCTTGTTGAGGATGCATATAGGATCCACTTGGAATTCTCCCTCTGGTTCCACCTGTATCACATGCCAATCAATGATGTGATTAGCATCATGTACATATTTATTAACCAAAGAGACATGGAAAACATTATGAGCTTTCATGTTGTAGGTAATGCAATCCTATATGCAACTGGTCCTATTCTATCAAGGACTTCAAATGATCCACAATATATGGGTGCCAACTTGGCACATCTTCCCAACTTCATGGAGCTTTTCCTTAGTCTCACTCTCAAGTAAACATGATCCACAATCTAGTATTCTTTGTGTAGCCTCTTCAAATATGCATAGCTCTTATGTCTGTCCTGAGTTGCCTTCAAATTCTGCCTGATCTTAACAACTTCTTGTTCCATCTCTTCAATCATTTCGGGTCCAAGCACTATCATGTTCACTGGGTTGTCCAAATTTACTAGACTTCTGCACCCTATGCCATACAAAGTTTCAAAAGGGCTCATCTTAGATGATGCCTGATACCCATTGTTGTAGAAAATTCTACCAAGTGTAGGTGGTCCTCCCACTAGAATGTCTTATCCATCACATACATCCTTAACATGTCTTCAATAATCTGATTTACTCTCTTAGTCTGACCATCTATTTGAGGATGATAGGCTGTACTGAAATTCAACTTAGTCCCCAAATATTGGAATAATCCTTTCCAAAAATTGGTAGTGAATTTCATGTCCTGGTATGAAATTATTGCATTGGGAAATCCATGCAACCTGAATATCTCTCTTATGAAGATATTTGCAATCTCATTGGCCTTGTGAGTAGACTTCACTGGAATAAAGTGAGCTATTTTCGATAGATTTTCCACTACAACCATAATGGAATCATGTTTCTTCACAGTCATGGGAAAACCTGTTATAAATTCCATTGAAATCACTTCCCACTTCCATCTAGGAATGGGTAGTGGCTGCAACAATCTTGCTGGATGTTGATGCTCTGCCTTGACCTACTAACACTTTTGACATCTAGCAATATACTCTGCTATTTCCTTCTTCATCCCATGCCAAAAGTATTGTTTCCTTGTTGCGGTTATAGTCTTCTGATACCCTGGGTGACCAAAATATGGCTTTTGGTTTATCTTGCCCAACAAAAGCTCCTTCAATTATGCATAGTTTGGAATGTACAGTCTAGCATCTTGGTACATAAGGACTTCATCTTATCCAATCTGATATCATCTACACTTGTTATCCACCTTTCCCTACTGCAACTTCTCTTTTATTTGTAGGTAAGCTTCATCGCCAGCTTGAACTTCAATGATCCTTGCTTTCAAATCCGATTTACAAACACTTATTGCTACAACATCAAATTTCCTACTAAGCGCATAACAAACCTTATTCTCCTTCTCTTTGACATGTTTAATCTCTATATCAAACTCATAGAGGAATTCCATCCATCTGGTTTGTATGGAATTTAGATTTGGCTAGTAAAATAAATATTTTAAACTTATGTGATCCGTACTAAGTTCAAATATTCTTCCCAGAAGGTAATGCCTCCATTTCTTGAGAGCATGCATTGTGGATGCTAGCTCTAAGTCATGTGTGGGATAGTTCCTTTCATGATCTTTCAACTTCATTGACTCGTAGATGATTACAAATCCTTCTTGCACGAGTACTCCACCCAATCCTAACATGCAAGCATATGTGCACATCACAAAGTCTTTATTTGGATCTGCAATCTTTAAAACAAGAGCACTGGTAAGTAATTCTTTTACCTTCTAGATACTGCTTTCACACTTCTTAGTGCATATAAATTTCACTTTTTTCCTTTGTAATGATGTAATTGGGTAACCTATACTGGAGAAAATTTCAATGAACCTTCTGTAGTAACCTACAAGGCCCATAAAAGATCTTACATCTGCAACCTTTCTCAAAGTAGGCCAATCCATTATGGCCCCAATATTCTCTGGGTCTACTGCAATACCTTCTTCTTAAATAATATGTCGCAAATCATGTACCTTCTATTTATAGAAGTCACACTTACTCATCTTTGCATATAGTTGGTGTTCTCTAAGGACTTGCAATACCATTCTCAAATGTTCAATATGCTCTTCCTCATTATTTGAATACACCATAATTTCATCCAAGAATACAATAACAAACTTATCCAAGTATTTGCTGAAGACACTATTCATAAGACACATGAAGTAGGAGGTGCATTGGTGAGACCAAATGGCTCCACAATGAACTCATAGTGTCCATATCTAGTTCGGAAAGTTGTTTTGTGAATTTCTTCATCCTTTATCGTGACTTGATGGTAGCCAGATCTCAAGTCAATCTTGGCAAATAATTTAGCTTCCTTCATCTGGTCAAACAAGTCATCAATTCTTGGCAATGGATACTTGTTCTTGATTGTTACCTTATTTAGCTGCCTGTAATCTATACATGGCCTTAAATTCCCATCCTTCTTCTTAACAAACAAAACAGGTGCAACCCAAGGGGATACACTTGGTCTCATATACTCTTCATCCATCAATTCTTGTAGCTGCATCTTTAACTCTCTCAGCTTAGGTGTGCTCATTCTATAAGGGGATTTGGAGCTTGGTGTTGCTCCCGGAACAAGGTTAATCGAGAAATCAATGTCTCTCTTGGGTGGTAATCCTGGAAATTCATCTCGAAATACATCCTGGAACTCCGGCAATAGCTAAAAGTATTCTAAATTTGTCTCGTTATCTTCTGTTGACTCTGATATATGCACATGATTCATATAATTGACATCCCTTATTATAGAACTTTCTCAGCTGTAAGGCTAAAATCTTCCTCACTGAAACTTGTTTTGGAATTCCTTTAACCAACCTTGGTCTTCCTTCCTCATCAATACACTCAAGTACCTTCTTGTAGCAGTCAAGCTTGGCTATATGCTTCTCCAACCAATCCATTCATATCAGGGAATCATAAGATCCTAAGGGTAGTACATTCAAATTTACCTTGGCGGGAAGTCCATTCATCTCTATAGAACATTCCACCACTACTTCACTCACCTTTCTCTTGGTCCCATTGGCTAGTTGAACTAACCAAGACTTACTATGTTTCACTTTACCAAGTGAACAACTTTCAACAACTTTAGGGGACACATAACTATGAGTGGATCCTGGATCAATTAGAACGGAAATAGATTGCTTATCAATCTTACCTTCAAATTCTACCACTGTTGATTGGTGGTCCACCTGGTGATCATCCAGTGCTTCATAGATTTGAGGTGTGGCTCTGGCCATATCTTCCACTAGCGGTCCACTGGTTTGAATTGAGGCGTATATTTCTAGTTTGCAGTTTGGTGGTCCACTGGTTTGAACCCAATTCCTACTGGTTGTCCCTCTGGAAAGTTTCTGGGTTTCTTGAAAGGGGGTTTGAAGCCACTTCTTCTTGGTTCAAATTCTCCTTTATTATTTCCTTTCTATGATGTTCGAGTATCTGTCTTTCCTTTATTACGCTCATAACAGAGCATAGCCATCCTAATGGCTTCATCCAAACTTGGTGGATGGACAAACTCAATCATATCCCTATAATTCTGTTGGAGGCTTCCAAGGAAACACTGAATATTCACCCTTTCATTCTTGATGTAGTCTACATACCTTAACAATTCCAAGAATTTATGAACATTTTCCTCCATGGAAATTTTCCCCAACCTGAGTTCATTGAACTCCTTTCTCTTATTGTCATAATACCTAGCTGACAGGTATTTCTCCTTAAAGTACCTTTTAAACTGTTCCCAGTTGATCCTTCTTTCATTGGTTCTCTTCACTTTCATGAGGTGTTCCCACTAAATGGAATCTCTTCCATTTAGATTGTAAATGGAAACTCTAGCCTTTTCACTTTCTGAATAATTGTGCATTTTGAAATACTTTTTCATTCCCATAAGCCATGCCTCTGCCTCGTGGCCTATCTTGCTTTCTCCATAAAAGGTAGGAGCTCTTGCTTTCCTAAATTCTCCCTGTGGAATCCCTCTAGACTTCCTTCCTCTCTCAGTCCTGTTGTAAGTTTTCCTTGGACTTCTTTGAGAGTCCCTAGAGTGTTTTGATCTATTGGAAGGAGATCCCAAAGAGGATGTTCTGTGCCTTCGGCTCAGAGAACCCCTTCTCTGGTTTGGAGTCATTTTCCTAGAACATCATATGGAGTGACTAACCACATTCCTTTCTTCTCAACCTATATTACTTGGATTGGACCCCATGTTTACTTTCTGATGCATATCAGTGAGGCTCTGCAGAATGGTCGCATTGAGCTAGTGCTTCTCTTCTTGCGCCTTTATCAGCCTCTCATTAAATCTCACCATGGTATCAACCAAGTCATGGGGAGTTACCCACTCCCTTTTTCCATTTGACGTTGTTTCCGCATGCTCTTCCTACACATTTTCCCCCAATACGTATTCTTCAAGATCGTAGGGATCTTATGCATCATTAACGGTCACCATTCTTTCTTTTTAACACACAGGTTTCATTGTTCGATTCAATTGTAACCTGCTACAATCGTTGTGCATGATATAATTGTATATTAGATAGCAGAGAACTTCAAACATCCATACAATCTAGAAATTACTCATTAAATAATTAATAAATAAGAGTTTTGTTAGGTTAAAATAGTGCCATGGGAATTTCCTTGTGTGTGATCTCTTCCACAGTTTGGTACTAACAGCCCCAGTGTTGTAACTGAAGCTCTGATACAAATCTGTCACATCCCTAGATCACCTCGGTGTCCTTCAGAGATGATTGGGGTCCCTGACACTCTTTTTTTTCTTTGAATGCTTCCATCACGTACGCTTCCACAATTATTCTCGAGTCCGCAATCCGCAATTGCACCTTTCCACAACCCGCAATCTGCATTGCGTCTTTCCGCAATCAGTGATTTGAAATTGTGTCTTCCTGCAATCCGCAATCCACATTGCATATTTCCACAATCAATGACCTACAATGGCACCTTTCTGCATTTTGTAGTCCACACTCGCACCTTTCTGCAATCAGGGATCCGCAATTGCATGACCCACAATTTACAATCCACAATTGTACCTTTTTGCAATCCGCATTGCAGAAGTCAAAATTTTGGAAACCCAACTTCGACCTTCAGGAAAACTTCCCCTTCCACAATCTGCAATCCGCAATGCGGAAGTCAGAATTGTGAAAATCCAACTTCATCCCTCTGGGAAAATTCCCCTTCGACAATCTGCAATCTGCATTGTGGAAGTCCAACTTCATCCCTCCGGGAAAATTCCCCTTCTGCAATCTGCAATCCACATTGCAGAAGTCGGAATTGCGGAAGTCCAACTTCATCCTTACATGAAACTTCCATTTCCGCAATCTGCAATCCGCATTGTGGAAGTCAGAATTATGGAAGCCCAACTTCTCTTTCGTGCAGCTCACCAAGGAAAACTTCTGAGAGGCATAAATTCCTCATCCTGAGTCCAAATGAGGCAATGTTGGTATCATTGGAAATCTCTTGGAGAGATCTATCCAATGGTACAACCCCCTTCCTAGTTGAGGTATCTAACCTCCTAATTTCCTTCTCTGAAGTTTGGTCTATAAACCTTCTAAGTTACTTTCCAACCTTTAACATGTCTCTACCAACTCGTCTTTCCTTTGACTCTCAGGAAAGATTAAGAATATCATAGGCCACATAACCATTCCCAAGGTTAAGCGAGGTTAAGTAGTATATTTACAAGCTTAAGTATCTCATTCAAAATACATATAATAAATGAAACTAAGGATAACCATACATCTAACACATGTAAAATTAGAAATGCATTAAACTCATGCAATGAAATGAAACATTCAACCTGCACTTAGCCTTCCCCTCAGGCCTACACATGGTCTACCTATTTCTGTCATTCATATAACATTCATTCAATCAGCTTAAGTAAAATAGTATAATAATAACACATGAAATGACATCATTCATTCCACATAACACTTATCTTTGTATCTTGAAGTTGCCCCACAACTGTTTAACTGAGGGCAACGTTCCACCCAACCTTCGGTCTCTGTCCAGTCTATACTCTTTCAGCTGAGAGACCACCCCCGAGCTAGGATATGTATCCACTAAGGAGGGCTAGGTAGGGTCTCTAATAGTCAATATCCACTTCAATGCTAAGCCAACCTATAGTTGGGTTTGTCAAGAAATTCTGGTAATATCCTCATGCTAAGCCACCCTACAGTTGGGTTTATCAAGCATACACATGCTAAAGCAACCTGCAGTTGGGTTTATCAAGCATACAGGGAAACAGGGAGGATATTGCTAATCCAGTGAGCTCAACCATAGATATACATACATCTTATTCACTTAGTAGATAAGGCACCCACATTATCCACCGTACCCAACACAAGGAAGGCCCTCTTCTCTACTACATAGTCCCTCAAGGCCCCTTCCCTTCCTATGCTATTCAGGGTAGGAATAAGGAGGTCCAACTGCTAGTTCTATGAGATCATAGTCTTCACTAGGTTTATCAATCCTTCCAACCTTAAACCCTATCTCCCAAGTCTGTTAAACATGTTGGTTCATTCAAGAGTTGCAGACTAAGCTCTGTCCCACAACTCGACTCTCTGCTCATGGATTCCAAGCTTTACATAGCTTCTTCAATCTATTCACGCCCTGTAGTTCTCCTTCAAACTTGCCTTCAAGGATCTACTCAAAGATAATGCATATGCGCGGGTTCCCATGGCATTCAGTTTCACTACTTCGACTCACAGAGGAGATCTCATCTTCTTCCTATATCGCATGGCTCTCTCTCCGCTTAGTATTTTCCTTCCCTATCAACAACACTAACCAACCACTAAAAGAGTGAACCCCTTCCCCAGATCTCAACGCCGTTTTTATCTCTTGTGAATACCATCCATCGACTTTCCTTCTCAACGTTCTGTAACTGAATCCGTACCCATACAGGGAATCAAATCGGTTGCTGCTGCCCAAGTGGAAGCATAGGTCACCATCCCACAACTCCCTCACCTCTCCCTATTGGATACCTTCACCCCCTTTGTTAAATTTTCAGAATTTACTTCAATCTAATCTAGGATCTTAACTAAGAGAACAACATGTACAGCATATCTACAACATATTAATCATGGACACAATAATGCAAGCACACAAGAGACACAGAGTTTACATGGGGAAAAACATAAAGGTGAAAAACCCCAATAACTTCCTCAGAGATAGATAGAGCAATGATACAGCCAGAATACAAGAGATAGTCTTCTCCTAGTATCAGAGCCTCCTCCTCCACAAGTGCACCACTCTCCAAAGTGTGAGAGAGAATAGAATGTGTAAAATGAGAGAGACATACTCTCTATTTATACACTTGTTATGTGGAATTCTACCCTACGGATAAGTCAAAATTCCCATAGGCTAAAGTAGGCTTTAACTAACCCTAGGCTAAGAACAGACAAAACAAATGCAACCTTGAATCCCTAGATCTAACAAACATCTCAGAATTAAAATGCTGAAGAGAATAGAAAGGAGTTTAACTGACCTTGTATCCAAACGCTTGTCTTTGATATTTGCTCCAAGCTCCAAGTCCTCCAAGTAAACCTGTTAACAATGGAACCAAAACACAAGCATGTACTATTCTCTAGCAATCTGAAAACATGAGTTAGGATCTAAATCTATGAGAGATACAAATCATATCATTAAAACAATATTAACACAAATGATTTGGGGAAACAAGACAAGTTATTCCATTACAACTTGAAGATTACTTACAAAGGGTGCTTGATGCCCAAGCCAATCCTCCAACTCCAAGTGTCTTCTCCTCTTAGCTATCTCCACAATGCTGCAAGACCATAAGTTTGGTGCTCTCAAGATTCCTCCCCCTTCCCAATGGCATGCCTCTCTTTTATAGTGAATGGTGAGGTTAACCAACAAGAGAGATGAGTGGATCTAAGGAGGGATAAGTGGATCAGGGTTTCTAATCGAAGGAGGTAAGTTGGGATCGAATCAAGGAACCCAATCTTCCATCATCTTCGAAAATCCAAGATCCCACAAGCCAAGGGCAAAAAACTATTAAAAGGGTGCCGCGCTTTGCAAATGCTACAGAGCGCGGCACTGTGCCGCATTTTGTCAAGCTGGCAGGGCGCGGTAGTGTGTGGAAATAAAGTCCAAGGTGGGTCAAAACTTGCCAGGGTGGATTTACCTTCAAGGTTGACTCATCATCTGTCTCTTCTGGATGGTTCAAAACAGTAGGGAAAGTGTCGTCGAGATGTGTTGTGATGGGGATGCGACACTGTGAAACATAGAGGTATAACAGATGCCCCCTAAAGTGTGAGGTCAGAAGGGACTGATGGCCGAAAGACTTTACGAATAAAATGTGCAGAGATAGCATCGAGGAGAGCGACACGGAGCTGAAATGGAAACAAAGTGTTAGATATACCACCGAGGCGGGCATTCCCATGCTCGGAAACAAACGACTCAAAGCATGGCTGCCGACCAATACATTGCAGATCCATGAGTACTGAGATAATGTAAACTGTGGACAGATCATGGCTACTATGAACAATCGTAGATCCATGAGACAGTAACGACACAGCCACGACCAATACAATAAGTGGATCTGTGTGACAATACAAGAGACATCTCCATCGCAGCCTGGACGCAGTCAAGATACAGTGATGCACCCAGGGTCTTCTACCCGATCGCATAAAGATACGAATCTAACCATGTTATTACAAGATGTTGAAGTCGAACATGGAAGAAACCATTTGATTACCGGTCAATGATGAGGACCGTTAACAAATGCGAGGGAGATCACCAATAATGACAATGATTCCCAAGGTATCAATAGTACATCTCAACGAAATGCGAATAAATGAGTTGATGTCGAGCATCCGAGAGATTGCTTGATCAGAGGTCAATGATGTGAACCTGCTATCAAACACGAGGAAACCTGCCATTGAGGCATGCAGGTACCAAGGTACTAATGGTTGATTTCTAAGTCCAATTCCTGGATAGTGATTTGGAGTCGACAGGAACAGACTTGTCGAAGGTGGACCATGATGATTCCCACATCATCGACACAAAATCGGCACATGTGATAGGATGATGAAGTAATGGGATATGTACTGACACAGCGGAGGCCTGACACAGTGAATGACTCGATACAATGCAACCCTTTGAACATGTAACGGCATGTAACAAGACTTGGCAGCAAGAATTATTGATAAAATAGAGGATAGACGTCAGATGAGTGGACTCGTGGCCAGGGAGACGACCCATGATGATGACTATGACTTCAATGAAAAACGGACACCCAAATATAGACAAGAGATGGACACATGCCATGTTCAAAGGTAACGACTGACAAGCTGCCATAGATAAACTTGACTTGTTCCCCCATATTTCCCCGACATGATGGACGAGTACCTCTTTCTTGTTTTACGAGCTTGAAGAGGATAACAGATGCTCGGTGTAGCTCATCTTGTGGATGAGTCCAATCTCACATGTTTTGCGAACCTGAGAAAGGAGGGGTTCGTCCCAAAGTGGGTCCTTCGATGTTAATATTTTAACGAGCCCAAGGAAGGAAAACTCGGTAGTTTTTCATATTTAGAGAGCCTAAAAAACTTAAAGGAAGCTCCATAATGTACTTTTTCGTAAAATTTAGTCTCTCGATCCCGAAAAAGTGTAAAATGATTCCCGAGAGAACTCTCCCAGCTGAGATTGACTGAGGTATACCTTTCTCGTAAATAGTCTAGACGGGCCGAAAAAGGGGTAACCTATCACCGAATAGACGACCTTTCAAATACTTTTACAAGTGTGAAAGAGTCAAGATCACTTGGCAATCTTTTCAATTTTAAGGAGTCTGAAAAGAGCTTAACTATGGACTCCCGTGGTCTTTTTCGTAAAAATTAATTATTCTGGCCCGAAAGAAGAATAAAATATAACCAGGATAATACTTTCCTCATCGTTTAACGAGCATGAGTAAAGCTGACTGTACTCGACACCGTTTACTTGCGTTTGACAAGCACGACACAGGTGTGAAAGCGCTTGGAATCTTTTTCAAGTTTTAAATCCAAAGCACGAAAAAGATAAAGTGGGCTCAATATGAAGGTCAAACTACGAACAAATACCAGTATGAATGCATCCCATTTTTACCGCAGATCCTGTCAATAAATGCTCAAAAATCGGGCATTAGTAATATGAATAAGGGTTTATTAATTTTGAAATAGTAATTAATTAATTAAAAAATGTGAAAAAATGCTATATAAAGCATGGTAAAAATAGAAATTACCATTCATTTGTGATTTTTACCCAAAGGAGACATTTTTACCCATTTTGGAGCAAAATTTCAAGGATCGATACCGAGAGTTCTGGGACACCATTTCGACCGCCGTCTGTGCCAGGTAAGAGTGCTTGAACCCCTCTTTCATTCCATGCAAGAAATTTTCACTTTCACCAGGGAAAAATTAATTTTTTGGCAAGCCCTTTTGGCAAGAATCGCCTGCCGTACTGCCGCGTGGGGCCCCTATCGTGAAACGCGGCACTGTTCAACAGTGCCGCGCTGTAACCTCAAAATGAGGCGCGGCACTGTGGACTGCCGCGCGGCAGGGTGCCCTCCAGGCGCGGCACGTGCGAAAATTAAGTTTGAAAAATCAATTTTTTCTCAAATTTTTGCTAGAATCAAGTTGTTAAATAGTCACTAATTACTTTGTTTACCTTTTTGCAGGGATTTGCAACTTGTTTGAGGCAAAATGGTGAGTTGGAAAGAGAGGGAGCATGAAACGGATGATTTTAGGGCCGAAAATGACTTACCCACCGTGACCGCATTGAGAGAATGTGGTTTGCTAAAGTTTTTCAAGACTAAAGGGATCCGCCAACAACCTAAGCTCCTTACTCACCTTATTCAATTGTGGGACCCTGATATCGAGGCTTTCCGAGTGGGAGAGCACGTGCTTGAAATCCAACTTGAAGACATCTACTTTCTCACGGGCCTCTCGAAAAGAGGGGCCCGGCCGAATCTTACCGGGTATAGTGCTTCAGACTCAAGCACGGATGATTTGATTGCTCGATATTGTCAGGCAGGTTCGAGTAAGAAGAGTGGGAAAGTGGCCATAAAAGAGGTCACAAATCTTCCTTTCAAAACTTTGCTATTCACTATTACACGTGCAGCAGGAAGCGTGAGCCCACATCAGGCAACCCGCACACAGGTAAATCTCGCAGCAGAGTGTATGGGAGGAACGGTCTTCAACTGGTGTGATGCAGTGCTGTCCCATATGAAGGAACAGGTGCACAAATGTAGAACTGGGAAAAATACCCAGTTTGGCTATGGGAGTATCTTGGTCACTTTCTTCCTGGCAAGGGTGCCATTACTGCGTCCGCAGATATCTATGCATCCTCGCCCACCTACTGAGCCATGGATGGCTCGATGGAGCGACTATGCCGGGCGCCTTGGAGGGCCTCAGCGGCTAGCTTTTGGAGAGGATTTCTTCTCTTGGCTAGAGGAGCAGATAGTCATGATCGACGACTATCCCTATTCAGGGGTAGATTTCCGCGAGGATATTGACTTGGATTTGCCAGAAGATGATGACTGGGACAACTCTGGTATGACCTTCATGGATATGTATTTTTCTTTTTGAATATTTAATTTTTAATGCTTTTTTAGAATGTGTAAAAGACTTCTAATGTATATTCGTATGCATGTTGCAGACCGTGGACCACAACGACCAGCTGGATATTCACCACTACGTCGTGGCGGTGTAGATCGTCAAGCTGATCCTGTCGAAGAAGAAGATGAAGATGAGGCAGGAGGTGTGCGGGATATTGAGAGGAACCTGCAGGGATTGACCCATGGGATTCCTGCTATGCGGATGGATGATGTCCCCTACCACCTCCAGAGGCATACTGTGGGTGTACCTGGACGTATTAGTCGACTTCTTCGCAAGGTGGTTCGAGCTGTGATGTGTTACCACCGTCAGCAGGAGGAGTCCGATGAGGGACATGATAGGTCCCCTAGATCTCCATAGATGGTCTTTCGATCTTTTTGCGGCATGTACACGATATGTAGGCTTTGAGGGCCAATTTTTTGTATATGGGATTTGATCCCCAATTTTGTCTTTGACACAAACTTTATGTATTTTTGGAAAAAACACTTTTATATATAGTGATATGGACCTATTTATGATCTAAATATTTACAATGACTTGTGCGTTTATTTATCTTTTATGATGTGTTTATGTATGGGCAAGATGCCAGTCCAAAACGTAATTGGCCAATGAATCGGCAATGTAATTGAATTCTCTCGGTATATGTTGATATATGATAAAATCAAATGACCGTTCCAAGAGACGTACTCTTCGAAATAACCGAAGCAATGTAGGATCGCGAACTGTGTAAACACGGTTTAGATGAGAGACCACGAGTTGGGAGCCTAAAAAGACCGATAAGGAGTTAATCCCGAGTGAAGCAACCTCTGTCAAGAGACCAATGACTGCATGGTACTCTGCGATATTGTTGGTTGCGGGACCTAAACAAATAGCTCCTGAATAAAACAACTCGCCAGTGGGGGAATAAATCACCCATGCTGCGGAAGCGAGATTCCGGGTATGTCGGCTTGCACCGTCAGCGAATCCAAAGTAGGTAGACATCTGCGCATAAAAGCACGAGTCAAAGTAAGAGTAGATACATAAGATCCACGCGCACACTAAAAATAAAGCAAAAAACAAACTAAGTACATTATGTACAAGAAGTAACCCGCGTGGGGTAACCTCATGCGTAGAAACGCTTGAGGTATAGCCCGTTGTGGGGCCGTGCCAATGGCGTACCATCACAGTCGACTAGTTCATAGGCTCCTTTTTCTAAGACACGTTTTATGATGAAGGGGCCGTACCACATAGATTCAAGCTTGCCTTTTCCAAGTTTGTCATGCATCTGATCATATGTAAGTACAAGGTCACCCTCATTAAAGATCCGAGGTTGAACGGATTTGTCATATTGAGCTTTGACGCGTTTTTTGTGAGCTTCATTAGCCAAAGCGGCGTCGCGGCGGGTTTCATCTAGCTTGGCTAGGTATAGAAACCGTTCTTCTTCGGAAGTAGTGTGTGGAAGTAGCTCTATGGCTATCTTGAGTGATGGAATTTCACATTCAATCGGGAGAATGGCTTCCAGGCCGTACACCAATTGAAATGGTGTAAACCCAGTAGCACTTTTCACTGAGGTTCGGTATGCCCACAGTGCTGAGAACAGAGCTGAGCGCCAATTGGATTTTTGGGTACCCACAATGCGCTGAATCATTTGTTTCAGGACCTTATTGATGGCTTCAACTTGGCCATTAGCTTGTGGGTAATACGGGGTTGAGTTTTCATGGCGAAAACCCAGTTTGGCACTTAGTTCTTCGATCATATGATTCCTAAAATGGGAACCATGGTCGGTCACAATAGACTGTGGGACACCGAATCTAGCTATGATATGATTGAATATGAACTGCGCTGCTGTTTTGCCGTCTTCAGCATACGTAGGCATCGCTTCAGCCCATTTTGTAAAATAGTCCACAGCTACTATGACATAGCTATGCCCCCCGGCTGAAGTGGGCTTACAGTGCATAAAATCAATGCCCCATTTGGAGAAAGGGCCGACGGCAATGACAGGATGGAGTGGAGCAGGATGCGAGCGTGCTTTGCTATGAAAGAATTGACATGGCGGACACTTCTTGACTGTTTCAATGCAGTCTTTGAAAATCGAAGGCCAGAAGTATCCCGCTCGCAATATTTTCTGGGCCGTAGCCATCCCAGAGAGATGACCACCACATGCTCCAGCGTGGCAGTCATTGAGAACGCATTCCGCCTCATCTAAGGTCAAACAGCGTCGAAGGACAGTGTCGACACCACGCCGATACAAAGTATCGTTCACTATAAGGTAGTATTTTGCGTGATGTCTGATACGTCGTCGTTCATCGCGGTTGAGGTCGGAACGAAAGCGTTGGGTTTGGAGATATAAGAGAATATCCCCATACCACGGATCGGACGTGCTAATGAGGAACAATGATTCGTCGGGAAGAGAATCAATGGGCTCGGATTGCTCAGTAGCACGGGGCAAGTGACAAATTAACTCAGCGAAGACCAGAGATTTCTTAGACTTGGCTTTGACAAATTCCAAGTCAAACTCTTGAAGGATGACAATCCAACGGGAGTACTTGCCCCCAAGCACTTGTCGTGTGAGGATATAGTACATTGGATTGAAATCAGCGATGACGGTGGTCCGACGGAGTAAGATGTAGTGACGGAATCTCTGGACAGCAAACACTGTTGCCAGAGCCAGCTTTTCAACATGTGAGTAGCGAGTTTCAGAGTCGAGAAGACTCTTGCTGAGGTAGTACACCACATGTTCTATGCCGTTGTGATCTTCCTGGACTAACACCATGCCAATGGTGGAAATCGAGGCTGCGAGATAAAGGATGTAGTCCTGTGTGTAATTGGGGGGTTGAATCACAGGATCTTTGGTTAAGGCTGCCTTTAAATTGTCAAAGGAGCGTTGGGCTTCATCATCCCATATGAAGGGAACATTCTTCTTGAGAAGCCGCATGTAGCCTTTTGTTATCTCAGACAGATTACAGATAAAACGGCGTAGAAAGTTTGCATGCCCTTGCAAACATTGAAGTTCTGGAATATTGGTAGGTGAAGGCAGGGCTATGATAGCTGCTACCTTTGCGGGATCTAGACGTATCCCGTCTTTGGAGACTATGAAGCCCAACAGTTTTCCGGCTTCTACACAGAAGACGCACTTATGCGGGTTCAAACGTATATTGTAGCGCCGGCACCTTTCGAAAATGGCACTCAAGTGATCTGGATGTTCTTCCCGAGTTCGAGAATGAGCGGGAAGGTCATCGAGATATGGCTCTACGATATGTTTGATGTCATGGAATGCGTAGGACATCGCCCGTTGGAAAGTTGCCCCGGCATTTTTGAGGCCAAAAGGTAACTTCCGATATGCAAAGATCCCCCAAGGGCAGATAAAGGCCGTTTTGTGCTGGTCGGCTGGGAGGATATCGATCTGATTATAGCCAGAAAATCCATCCATAAATGAAAAGATAACACTTCCGGCACAGTTATCGATGATCTGGTCGATAAACGGAGTTGGGTAGTTGTCCTTGGGACAAGCTTTGTTCAAATCACGGTAATCAACACAGACTCTAATCGTTCCCTGTTTCTTGGCTACAGGGACGATGTTGGATACCCATTCTGTCAATGGGACAGGATAGATAAAACCAGCACGCAAAAGTTTTTCAACTTCTGCTTTAATGGCGGCTGCCTTACGAGGATGAACGGGTCGAAGCTTTTGCCGAACAGGTCGGGCGCCAGGGAAAGTTGGAATTTCGTGGACCACAATCGATGGGTCGATTCCTGGCATCTCTTCATAACTCCAAGCGAAAACATCGCGAAAAGTTTTAAAGTAGGAATTATAGAACTCCGTCTCGAGAGGAGTACATGTTTTGCCAATGTGTATGTTTTCCACGATACCAGGCTTTACTGAAATGTCGATGGGAGTGGTTGCCATAAGATTGGCCAAGTTGCCTTCAGAAAATACTTCGTCGAGGGAAGTGGGGAACTTGGTTTGAACCATCCCAAGTGAAGCACTGGATTTGGTGTCAGGCTCAAGTGACTGGATGGTGGGGAATGAAGATCGATGATGAAAATCTCCCCATGGTGGCTCATTACCGCACATAACCTCTATGATTGATTCGTCAGTAGGAAAAATCAAGTTGAGAGGATCAAACAATGGTGGGCGTGTATGAGTTTCAGTCGAGAGCTGTGCCACTGTGTGATCAGTAGAACAGTCGACCCAATCTGTGGCTGATTGGATCGCGTCATAAGCTGCAAGGTTTCGGTTCAAAGGCATGGAATTACCATAGCCTTGGATCTGAGTAGGACTCGGGATCACCCATGAATCATCGGACGGGGTGACATGTGATGAAATCATGTTGACTGGTTGAAGATGGGTTCCCAGCTCTGGAAAAACTCCAATGAGGGATGAATCCTTCATGAGACCAACACCTATGTCTTGGAACCGGTACCGTGGTTGATCCAATAACGGAACGGTATTGGCGGAGTTCGGATGGGAGTCTGGGATACAGTAATCCAATTGATCAATAGTGACAATTTTCCCTTCATGAGGAAATTGTACAATCCGGAAGACTGTAGATGCAATGGCAGTCATGGCATAGAACCAGTTCCGACCAAGTAGGAGGTTGTAATCCAAAGGTGCATCTACGACTTCGATGTGTACGGATACTGTTTTGCCCCCCAGTTCAACGCCGATTGAGGGGATGAGTCCATATGGTTGAAAACCATGTCCATCAAACGCTCTAAGAGTAGTGGGAGAAGTTGTGACCTCAGGCGAGCCGAGGGCTCTCCAGCAGTTCAAAGACATAATCGACGTGGAAGCACCCTCATCTAACACTGTGCGGTGGATAACATTTCCACGGATTTTCGTATGCACCTGGAAGGCTAACTGGTGAGAAAGCCTAGGTTTAGCGTGCTCCAAGTTAAACATGATGGAGTTTGAAGTATCTGGATCCAATGCCCCCAGTGCTGAAAGTAGGGTTCTACGCTGCGTGGGGCAGTGTTGGAGAACCTCGAGAGTTGACATAGCGCAAGGTGCTTGAGCCAAATCTTCAACAATGTTGTAGTTTTGGGCAGCTCGCGCATTCGGATTGAATGTCGCCTTTCGTATGGTGCCCTTGGGTGGGCGTAGCACTGTATCCATAAGTGGTCTCTCGATATGGAGGTGACCATTAGGGGGGGGAATAGGAATCGGATCTTCAACAGGAGACTTGCCTTTGGCTGTCTCCGATTGTTTGGTTGAACTTGGAGGATTGTCATACGTCTTTGAACGAGTGGTGATATTAATCTCCTCATTACTTGTCATTAGGATTTCGCGGTTTGTGGACGTCTCTCCACGGGAAGGATTGGTCGGGTTGCCCCCTTGTGGGGATTCTTGGGCAACCATTTGTTGTTGCTGTTGGGGGAAAGGGTCGGTTAGCACTGCCGGTCGAGAGGATCCTTTAACGAACTTATGGACCTCGTCCTTGTAGGGACAGTCACGCGTATAATGATCATCTTGACAAATCAAGCAGGGAAACTTAGCTTTCCGACGTGGTTTTTGGTCATTCTGGGTAGGTTGTGGTTTGGGGTTCTCCTGCTGGTTCTTCTTAGGTTTACCATGATTGTTTTTCTTCTTTCCCCCGGATGGTTGTGATGTAGATTGGACTGCATTCACTTCGGAGGAAACAGCAGGAGAAGTGGAAGCTTTTGAAGCGGCCTGGGTAAAAGCGGGGGAAGCAGGAGCTTGTTGCCCCGTCGAGTTGGTAGCAGGCTGAGCCTTAACTGAACCAACGATACCATCAATGGGTGGTTCAGTAGTAGGCTTTGTAGGATCAATGTGAACGCGGGAAGCATGTGGAAGAAGTTCATGTAAAGTACCGGATTGAGTATATACTAAATCCATGTATTGTGCTGCCGAGATGGCTTGTTCTTCCGTAACAGGTCCGCGCATAGCAATATCTCTGGCTATGGGAGGCAAAAAGGATTTTGTAAACCAATCAGCAAGTAGCTGATCTGGAATAGGTGCCTTTATTAGCCTACGGCGTCTTCGCCACTCGTGGATGTGATCCGAAATGTGTGTGGAAGTGGTTTCACGCAGTGAAGTTAGCAGTTCTGTTCCAGTCTCATACCGGATGGGAAGCTGGAAATGTGTCAGAAAATGCATAGCCAAAGTGTTGAAATCACGAAAAGAGTGCTGTGGCAGCTCGATATACCATTTTGCTGCCGTTCCGGTAAGCGTACGTTGGAAGAGCCGAAGTCGGATGGAATCATCCATCAAGGAGTTTGATGAACACCAAATATGGAAGGTCATCACGTGGTTTTTGGGGTCTTCCCCGGGCTTAGCATCGAACTTGGGAATGTCCGATGGTATTTTGGCTGGGATAGGAGGCCAGTGAGGTTCGTGCCATATAGGATCGTTGATAAGCCTCGACAAATCAGGTAGATCAAGTGTGGCCAAAAAGGGAAGTTGACGGTTGGTCTGCGGGAATGAGTAATAACCATGTGGTGCCGAGAACCCTGGAGGGCCCTGCATAGCATGCTGCTGTGTGTTATACCCATATGAGTTTCCCGCGGGATACTGCTGGAAGTTCTGCGGATAGTAAGCCATCTGGTTAACCGGTTGATTGTAAGCAACTGGTTGGTAAGTGTTCTGCTGAGTGGGTATAGTACCCTGAGGCTGTTGATACCCAGGAATATTTGCTGTTCCTTGTTGGGGAAAAGTTCCTTGGAATTGTTGTGTTCCAGGGATGTTGCCACCATACTGTGTAAGTGGAGGATTTCCCATAGCAGGGTTGGGGGGTGGCTGCGACGGTGGTGTCCATGGAAGACTTGTTCCTGCTTGAGGAACGAGTGGAAATTGAAGTGATGGGTTCCATGGAGTTGTAGCAGCCGAAGGGTAAGGGAAACCAGCATTCAAGTTGGGGGGAATCTGAGATTGCCCCCCAGCTTGGTTCCAGTTTCCAAAAAGTGAGTACCCCCCACTCTGTGGGATTTGATGATCCCAAGAAGGAAGCATACCTGACGGGGGAGGTTGAGAGTAAGGTCCGGTTGGAACACCGGAATAAGGTTGCCCACTGCCAGGTGGATTGTACATACCGAACTGAGTAGACACTGCTGGTTGGGAAACTTGTTGGAGCAAGCCAATAGGTTGTCCGCCAACAGTTAGGTTGGATGGCCCTATGTGAGGAGGCTGTAGACTGGGAAGTGGATTCCCAGCAAAAGGTTGTCCTCCGACTGGTTGGGTTGATGGCCCACCAGTTGGAGGTTGTTGACTAACGATGGGGTTCCCAACAAAAGGTTGCCCCCCAGCTGGTTGGGTTGATGGCCCACCAGGGAGGGTTTGTAAGTTGGAGTTAGGGACCATTGCAGTCGGTTTTCCACCTCCTGAAATAGTATAAATGGTGGCTGAAGGTGATCCTCCGATCGAAACGGAAGATCCAGCAGTATGACTAGGTGTTCTTCCGCCGCTAGCCAAATATGATAGCATGGATTGGCCAACGGTGCCAAAAGTACCGATTAGCGAAGGCGGTCGTCCGTATTGGACAGGTGAGGACGGAGAAAAAACTGGGTTATCCCTCATAGAATGTGCACCAAACATTGGTGATGACAGCAAATGTGGGGAATTTAGCCCAGGAGTATCAGCGTCGTCCATCACGTGTTCAATAATAGGAGGACCATCGAGAACTGGGTCCGAGTTCATATCCTGAAAAAGATTTTGGGGATCCGGCAGGAACCTAGGTGTAGTAAAGTCCGAAGGTCCTGAGCCGTCTGCAAAGGAATGATGAAATTCTGTGCTAGACGGAACGTTGGGATCCCTATAGTCAGAAGGACGAGAAACAGGGGGGTATCTAGACGCTGTCGAAAGCATTTGCTCTGTGTTGCGTCTAAATTGTGCCGATGCTAACGGAGAGTTCGCTAGGCTAACCATACTAGACTGGATGGAAGCCATAATTTCGTGTCCCGGTGGGATGTTGGGTAGATGAAAAGTGCGAGGTACGTTGCTAGAAGAACTTGTCTCCTGAGGATGAACACTGGGTGACGTAGTAATAACAGGAGGAAGTTCCGTCTGGGAAGTAATGAAGCCATAATCAGGTTCAAAAGGTGTGTCAGGTAGACGAGTATCTTCAACGATCTCAACGTAGCCGCCTGGGACTGAAATTAGGCCAGGTATGTCCTGGTCGGATCCTTCCGTGGTGCCAATAGATCCGTCTATATCATCATGGAAAGTGTCTGATGGACGGGAAGTGTTGGCCTCCGGTAGAAGGATGACCTCTGGTCTAGTACTCTGGGTCGTGCTAGGTTCAGCTGCTGTAACTGTGCCCACTGTTACAGATAAATCTGGGATGACAGTGGGTGAGGTGACGGTGGAAGCCTCAGACATTCTAGTGGTCATAGAAGCTGCAATGGATTCTGAGACTGTGCTGTGTGTGGCAGTTACAGGCGTAATTGAAGATGTTGTACGGATCGGCGGTGGGATGTTGCCTCGACCAGCACCGCGGCCAGGAGGAGCAGGAATGCGTGATGCAGGCGGACCAGAAGTCCGTGGCGGTGGTGGTGGTGGAGGGCTTAGGCCCTGTTGTCTTCATGATCTTCGTTGTTGATCTGACATGATGACAGGAAAATGAAAATCGGAGGCAGTACCGTAAACAAAGAACTCAAAAACTCTAATGCAGCCGAGTGTGCAAAAGAGGAGCTATAAAAAGCAAGGCTCACAGGCCAAAAAAGCAAGCTCTAAAATCTATACTGAGACCGGTGTCTCAATAAGCGAGCTGATCAACAAAAATGGCCAGAATGCCAACAAGCAGTCCCTACAAAGAAAAAATGACCCTCTACAAAGATGAGACGCCAAGCAAACTCCTAACTAAGAGCTGGAGACCTCAACAGGCTGTATCCTTCGCAAGGTGATGAAATCCAAGTCGAACAATACAACATGAGAGACCGATATAAGAAGGATATCCCTCTACCGAAAGGGATCCTGGGTAAAAGAGCCCTAGTAGAATAGATACTAAGCCACCTCGTTCATGACACGTCGGAAAAGGTTTTGGGCACTTCAGCCTTCCGAAGAAGACAGCGATCGATGTTGCCTTAGGGCTAAGTGGAGTGCGGTATTCCACAGAGTCCGTCCGGTTCTCAATCTCGCGGCCGTTTAACCCCTGAACAGTTGGAAACAGTCAGGAGGCCCCTCCACAAACTAGCTGTGACCGTGTCAATAAGTACTAGAGGATTTTGGTTCCCTAAAGACAACGACTATGTCTCAGATGAAAATGACAAGGGGGAATTATTTTGATGCCTATCCCCGGTGTCCTACCTAACTACCAAATTCTTTTGATTTCCTCAAGTGAGGTTAAAGTTGGTTTAATTAGGGTGATTAGTTTTAGTGGCTGTCTTTACTCAATCGGGTAGTGGACGTGAGACTTGATGGTGTTATGACGACTCAAACCATGCAAATGAGAATGAATCATAAACAAGCCTTTGTCTTCGATGAAATCTAGCTAAGGTAAAGATAGAGGTTCTTCGATCAAATATGCATAACAATTTTCACAGGCACTCAAAGTAAAAGATTTTTCTTTTCTTTTCGATTTATAAACCAAGCCAAACTGAAGTAAACATGCTTTTCAATGCACTGATTTTACAATCTACAATGCTTCTATGATGAGAATTTTTATGGCAAAATTAATGGTTCATTTCCCTATGCAAAATGCCACTAGACTTTTTCAATTTAAACAACAAATTTGCTCTCAACCAATGATCTTTTTAATTTACTGAAAATGATAATGACAATATGACTGTAAAACTACAGTGTTCAGTAACAGAAGACAGTGGTGTTGAGTTGGTTGTGGGGAAAAGCCAAGTCAAATGCAATCAAATTGAAAAATGACCAATATGTCAAAAGTGCCACTTAATTCAATCAATCAATCAAGCTCACAAACCATGTAATAAGCAGACCAAACAGACTGGAAATTAACCAGGATGCTAACAGGAAACAGTAAAGACTATCTGAGGCAGGGAGAAACTCAGGAAACCAAGCAAAAATTAAAAAAATTTTACCTACTTGCAGACACTACCGCGGGCTATAGACTGCCTGAAGCGCGGCACTGTGTAACTGTCGCGCTGGTATGAATGCCTAGGACGCGGCACTGTGTAAATGTCGCGCTGGAAGTGGTTAAGAGGGCGCGGCACTGTGGCAAGAGGGAAGAAAAAAAAAAAAAAAAAAAAAACGCAACTGGAAAAGAAAAAATCAAGTTTTCAGGGTTGTTGCTAACCCAGGGAACTCAGTAATTAAACAGGGAGATAAATACTGCGAGGAGGGGTGAATAAGAGTCAAAAAAGACCAAAATTCAAGGTGGTTTGAAGTGCAACAAAAGACTGATAATTCAAAGATAAATGACTGTGAATTTGAACCAATCAAGCAGTAATCAAACCCAGCGGAGTCGCCATTCTTGTTATGTGGAATTCTGCCCTACGGATAAGTCAAAATTCCCTTAGGCTAAAGTAGGCTTTAACTAACCCTAGGCTAAGAACAGACAAAACAAATGCAACCTTGAATCCCTAGATCTAACAAACATCTCAGAATTAAAATGCTGAAGAGAATAGAAAGGAGTTTAACTGACCTTGTATCCAAACGCTTGTCTTTGATATTTGCTCCAAGCTCCAAGTCCTCCAAGTAAACCTGTTAACAATGGAACCAAAACACAAGCATGTACTATTCTCTAGCAATCTGAAAACATGAGTTAGGATCTAAATCTATGAGAGATACAAATCATATCATTAAAACAATATTAACACAAATGATTTGGGGAAACAAGACAAGTTATTCCATTACAACTTGAAGATTACTTACAAAGGGTGCTTGATGCCCAAGCCAATCCTCCAACTCCAAGTGTCTTCTCCTCTTAGCTATATCCACAATGCTGCAAGACCATAAGTTTGGTGCTCTCAAGAGTCCTCCCCCTTCCCAATGGCATGCCTCTCTTTTATAGTGAATGGTGAGGTTAACCAACAAGAGAGATGAGTGGATCTAAGGAGGGATAAGTGGATCAGGGTTTCTAATCGAAGGAGGTAAGTTGGGATCGAATCAAGGAACCCAATCTTCCATCATCTTCGAAAATCCAAGATCCCACAAGCCAAGGGCAAAAAACTATTAAAAGGGTGCCGCGCTTTGCAAATGCTACAGGGCGCGGCACTGTGCCGCGTTTTGTCAAGCTGGCAGGGCGCGGTAGTGTGTGGAAATAAAGTCCAAGGTGGGTCAAAACTTGCCAGGGTGGATTTACCTTCAAGGTTGACTCATCATCTGTCTCTTCTGGATGGTTCAAAACAGTAGGGAAAGTGTCGTCGAGATGTGTTGTGATGGGGATGCGACACTGTGAAACATAGAGGTATAACAACACTAACTTGACTTGACCTTTACTCAACTAGGTCGGCCTCAACTTACTCCACTTAACATAATTCTAACTGGGACAACACCCAATAGGGTGGTCTAATAACCCTTTGACCCACATGGCTGACCCCCAATAGGGTGGTCTAATAACCCATCAAGTATAAGTTACAACACTTACAATATAAATGATGACCCTTCCATATAGAGGAATAATAACATCTCTATAGGAATACAAACACTTCCGTATAGAGGAATAATAATGTCTTTATAGGAATACAATATACATATATGTGAAATACATTCAGAAGTTACATAGACATCAACACTCCCTCTTAACTAGGAAGGTATTTCTCGACACGGGTCTTCTAGCACAAGTCTTCTTCTTTGGATCATCGTCACTACTGCTGCTATCTCAATCAATATCTGAATCTACTCGTCATAGGAAGTTCTACAGAGCCAGTCCTTTTTCATACTGGATGTAGGACCACCACCTACAGGTCTTCATCATCACTGGCCATACTGTGGAATCCTCAGGAATTATTATGTGCATCACAAAACCTGGCTGTAGCATCCCAGGCTATTACGAGCACAGCTCTACCTGTCGGATCTCCCAGGAGCACATTACATGTGACCCATCACAAAACCTAGATGAAGCATCCCAGGCTGTTACAAGCACACAAATCTACCTGTCGGATCTCCCAGGAGCACATTACATGTGATCTCACCACAAAACCTGGCTGAAGCATCCCAGGTTGTTACGAGCACATAGCTCTACCTGTCGGATCTCCCAGGAGCACATTACATGTGGTCCACCACAGAACCTGGCTGAAGCATCTGAGTCCTTTCTCATCCTGTCCAGATCTCCCAGGAGCAAATTACATGTGGTCATGACAAAACCTGGCTGAAGCATCTGAGGCCTTTTTCATCCTATCCAGATCTCCCAGGAGCAAATTACATGCCATAGGACAAAACCTCGCAAGAGCATCTCAGCATGTTACGGGTACACAACTCCAACCTGAAGATCTCCCAGGGAACAAATTACATGTCCTCCCAGAGCAATGTCTCGAAATAGCATCCCAGGCTATTACAGATACACAACTTCGACCTATAGGATCTCCCAGACATGCTCATCTGCACAACTTGATCCGCGGCCACAAAGTATCATCCTGATACTCACCATACATCATCCTAATGTACACATGATCATTCTGATCATCATCACTGCATTGTCCTGATGCATGTCATTTGGAGAAGCTCATCATCCAGGATCATCCTAATCATACAATGCATCCACCTGATGCATACCAAGTATCTTCCTGATACATGCATAGATACATGATCCACACAATGTATCCATCAACATACATGATCTACCTGATCATACCTGATACATATACAGATACATGGTCCAAGCATCCAACATGATGCGTACATACATAAATGTAAATGATCCAACTGATCATATCCAGCATCCAACATGATGCGTACATACATAAATGTAAATGATCCAATTGATCATACAGAGCAAAAACTAGAGCATCATCCAGCACTTACATCCATAGCCATGTGAAGGATCCTCCTTCCAACATGCTTGGAATGGCTTCAACAAATGTCTTCATCACTTCTTCCTTGAAGTGTTGTCGATCTAAAGAACACCAAGCCTCTCTCTGAAGTAATCGAACTTCACTATGGCTAGTGGCTTCATTAGCACATCTGCAATCTTCTCATCCGTCACAACATATAGGAGCTTCACGGCTCCTCTTTGCACCATATCCCTGATATAGTGGTACTTGATGTCCATGTGTTTCGACCTGTCATGGAACACCGGGTTCTTAGACACCTTCACACAACTTTGGTTGTCACAAAAGATACCAGTAGTCTCCAGTGGGAGATCAAATAACTCTTACAGTAGCTTTCGAAGCCATACTGCCTCACAACTAGCTGAACAGGCTGCAACATACTCTGCCTCAGCTGTACTTAGTGCTACGCAGGATTGCTTCCTACTAAACCAAGAGATCACACCTGATCCCATACTGAAGCAACACCCAGAAGTGCTCTTCATATATGTAGCACTACCTTCCCAATCTGAATCAACATAATCCTGCAGGTTAAACTTTTGATTCGCGTCATACTTGAGCCCATAGTCAACTGTACCATTCAGGTACCTCAGAATATGCTTTACATCAACTAGGTGAACACCTCTAGGATCCGTCAGGAACTAACTCAATGTGTTCACCGCAAAGCAAATATCTGGTCTCGTGTTCGTTAGGTACATCAACGACCCAATCATATGACGATACATAGTGACATCAACCGGCTTAGATGAAGCATCACACAGAAGCTTCAGGTTCGATGCCACAGGTGTGGACATGTCCTTGCAGTCCATCATCCCGAACCTATTCAGACTCTCTACTGCATACTTCCCTTGTCCAAGGAAGATTCCATCTTCACTCTACCACACCTCCATGCCAAAAACAAATAGTGCATCATCTCCAAGTTCTTCATCTAGAACTTGGAAACAAGCTTCTGCTGCGTGTCGGCAATCAATCTATCTTCACTTGTAATAAACAGGTCATCCATATAGTAGTATCACTGGATTGCCTTCCTCAACCTTGTAGTAAAGGTTGGAATCAATCAATCTATCTTCACTTGTAATAAATAGGTCATCCACATAGTAGTATCACTGGATTGCCTTCCTCAACCTTGTAGTAAAGGTTGGAATCCGCTTTATTCTTGGTAAAGCCCAAACTGGATAGAAAGTTGTCTATCCTACCCTACCAAGTTTTGCACATATATGACTCCCTGTCATGTATCTCAAAACCAAGTGGCTGCAACACATACACTTCTTATTCAACTACACCATTCAAGAAAGTGTATCTTCCTCTTCATCATTGCAACCAGAGCAATTATTGATTTAATGGAAGTGTATCTGGCTACAGGAGCAAAAGTCTCTATGCTACCACCTGCAGCATGCTTGATCTTGTAGATCCTCTTGGAAGTCACTACAAACTCCCCTTCAGGTCTTGGGATTGCATCCCAAACATCTTCATGATCGACTAGTACTCCTCGATCATGGCATTCTTCCCAGATCCTGGGAACTTCAATATCTTTAATATTTTCAATAGATAATTTTGTTGCTGAACAAATGTTGTATCCCTTGTTTTGTAAGTGCTCGTATATGATCTTTCCTACAAAACAAGTTAAATTGCATGATTAGAAAGATCTCATAGTTTTCAGAACAAATTCTTACATATAAAGAAATATGTCATACAATCATGCAATTATCTTAGCCAATGCTTCAATACAACATTTATCCATATCCCGTAACTTTCTAGATGCCTTCCAATCTCTACCAGAACATTGTTAAGAGTGTGCACAACTCCCAACATGTCAGCAAAAAGGTTTCATTCTAGATAAGTAGCAATGGAATGTTGTACAGTGCCATAGGCCACTCACCCATGTATATTAGTAGTATACTGTTCATCAATGCAATTATTCTAATATGCATAATACACAACCTAATTCTAGGAACATCAGTATATACATCATTGAATAACATTATGTAAGAAATGACAATTCAAATACTTATATTTGTTTGGTTGTTGGGTGGACTCCCTCTGAATCTTTTTAACTCCATTCTGATGTGGATTGTGAGAAGTGGTCAACTCCCTCTGAATATCTGCATCCTTGTAGAAACTACTGAAGTGTGCTCCTTTGCTTTCTTGTAGGAACAATTGGAGTGTGCTCCCTCTTGATCTTTGCTTCCTGGATTACCTGTCCTTGAACTTATATACATCCTTAATCATTATGAACTCTTATTAGTATCATCATTGTGCTATCCTTGAGGACTCATACATAATCACACATTTATTAGTATAATCTTAATACTATCAAAACACAATAATCTTAAACATCTATAGTCATGATCATTTCAAACAGAAATAATAAGCATTAGTATTCAAGGACTCTTATGGTTAGTCATATCATAAATTAAAGAAAGAAACATAATATGCATGAACCCTTGATTACTCAAACCTATACTTTCATGACTCTTCTGGTTAGTCATATCATCAATTAAGGTAAAAAAAATAATATGCATACACCCATGATTACTCAAACCCATGAATAATTATTATCAATCATGCCATGTATACTTATATAAGAGATCCTATCACAAGGTAGGATTCTAACTTTATATAGGAAAAACATACCTGGATTAGTATGTTAGCTAGTTATGTCTAACATACTCACATGATGTCTTCTTGTTCTCTTCAATTACTTGTGCTAGTAACCTGCATATCTCATAGGTTAACCATTATAGAGCCAAGTTATACATACCTCGTAAATAGATCTTCTAAGTGATCCATGACAATGGATGAATCTTTGTTTTCATGTCATCATGATCATATGATCTTGAACTAGAACATGATTTGTCTTTCTTGGTGTACCTTTTATGTTAGCAGACAACATAAACTTCATACAACACCATAATGCATTATTACAATCATAAGTGTCAACACCCTAACCAATGAATATATTCTATCAAGCATTCATAATTTTGTTAAGGTGATACGACAAATCTCAATTCAAGATTGTACTACCGTAATAATCATGAAGACAAACATACCATAAACTTAATCATGAACAAATATTGAAACATACCTCGATGAGTCATACCTGTCGAGATCGCTTGTAATCTTCTTATGTAAGTCCTTATCCTCATCTCCCTCTGAAACAGGAACTTCTTCACTTATGCAGGTGACCAATCCATCTTCTTCTAGGATTAACCCAATCCACTTGATTTGCAAGAACTGGATCTAGAGCTGGATTAGGGTTTGTCAAAGAAACCCCAAAAATTCAAAATTTGAATTTCAAACTTCCAAAAGGATAGAAATATACGCCTTGATGAGCTGATCAAGCTGGTATATTTAAAATTTGAAAACTGCAAACTAGAAATATACGCCTCAATTTTGCCTTTGAAACTTCCGGATTCGCTAGACGTGACCCCGGACTGGGGTTTGATGAAGCCCACTCTTTTTCCCAATCAAAAGGTTTGATCCAAAGCTCTAAGCTTCTATTTTTATGAGGAGCTTCCAGCCATGGTCACAAATTTCAAAAATTCCCATTTTTGCAGAAGCCCTAATTTTCCACTTTTCTGATCAAAGTCCCGAACTAGGGTCTGATCAAGCCCGGCCTTCTTCTTAACCAAAATTTTTGATCTTGGTCTCTAAATTTCTATTTTGATGAGTAGCATTCAGCCATGGTGTCCGATTACAAAAATTCCAACTTTATCCGAAACCCTAAATTCCGAAAGCCATGAATGAAGGTGCTCAAAAATAATTATGTTTTGAAAGAAATATGTACCTGATTGTTTCTGGTGTAACTCCAAACTTTTTGATCCACAGGGTCTAACAATTTTTCTTGAGATAGCCCGTCCTGTCATCTTTCCATCCCAATAGGTTTGACCTCAATTGGATTCTCTGAGAGAGAGTTATGCCACGTGTTGCAACGTGTCCTGTTTATGGGATAAAACCGGAGAGCGAACTTGTACGGCGTGCCACATGTCACTGGTTAGACTTCGGCCTTCGAAAAATTTTCCTGAGATATTACAGTCTGTGTACTACTTGTCACTTTTTATGAAATTTCATTTGGAGCTTCCTACCCCAAGTTATGACCTTTTTTCCAAGGTCACCTATTTTTGACTCAGATATGGAAGAGGCAGAAACCCTATATTGTACAGATCATAAATCATAAAGTAAAACTAATTAGAGGTTGTCCTTTGGAAACAAGGTACATGGGGATCTGAGCTTCGACCTATAAAAGTTTCATATCCGACACCTTAGCCAAAATGGATTTAGAGCGAAAGTGCTACGATGACTGGTTTTTTCTATATCAATCCCTAGCATCGTAAGTGCAACAAGTGTCATACATGCCATATCATGCCTTCTTTCACGCTAGCTCTGATACCATGTTAAATTTTCAGAATTTACTTCAATCTAATCTAAGATCTTAACTAAGAGAACAACATGTACAACATATCTATATCATATTAATCATGGACACAATAATGCAAGCCCACAAGAGACACAAAGTTTACTTGGGGAAAACCATAAAGGTGAAAAACCCCAATAACTTCCTCAGAGATAGATAGAGCAATGATACAACCAGTATACAAGAGATAGTCTTCTCCTAGTGGCAGAGCCTCCTCCTCCACAATTGTGCCACTCTCCCAAGTGTGAGAGAGAATAGAATGTGTAAAATGAGAGAGACACACTCTCTATTTATACACTAACTTGACTTGACCTTTACTCAACTAGGTCGGCCTCAACTTAACCACTTAACATAATGCTGACTGGGCCGACACCCAATAGGGTGGTCTAATAACCCTTTGACCCACATGGCCGACCCCCAATAGGGTGGTCTAATAACCCTTCAACCCACATGACTTATACAGGGCTGACCCCAACAAGGTGGTCTAATAACCCATCAAGTATAAGTTATGACACTTACAATATAAATGAAAACACTTCCATATAGAGGAATAATAACATCTTTATAGGAATACAAACACTTCCATATAGAGGAACAATAACGTCTCTATAGGAATACAATATACATATATGTGAAATACATTCCGAAGTTACATATACATCAACACCCTTCTCATTAGCTGCCGCACTTAGCCAGTTTTGGGTATTTCATTGCAATATTAAACATTTACATCAATTAAAAAATTTCATCGATTAATAGCACATGCATAGTTTCACTATCAAATACTTGACTATGAAAGAAAACCTTAAGAATCCACTAGTGGGGCCTTGGCCTTGAGCTCCACACTAGGATCAAAACACATTGCACAAATACAATATTTACATTGAGTCCAATAATTACTATGGCAGGTTAGAGGTATTACAGGTGACCTTTTTCTTCCTACTCACTCAAAATGTTTTCCCACCCGCAATGTGCAGAAGTCGACATCTTCAGCGATGTAGTGGTGAATTTTCTCAGGCTTAGAGAGTTGATTAACAAAGAAATAGTATTCTAATTCTTGTACCTAGTTGTCTACAAATTATGCATCAATCTTTCCTTCAAAATCTGGGATGTCCAAGTTCGTTTGTACCTTGAAGGGGATAACCTTATCAAATGAATATATCATCAGGTTGCTAACCAAATTCAAGCCCAATGAAATGGTAAGTCAAGCAAGGATGTCACTGAAATGATCATACATTTCGATTCTCTATTGAGCGGGTGATTTCTCTATGATTTGCTCAGTTTCACTATGAGAGGTCCTCCGTTTCACTTTCCATCTCCAATCTATGGTTTCCAGAAGATACATACTAAGAGTTTGAAGGTAAAGGCAAATTAAATAACTGGGTCTTAGAGCATGTCTGAAAAAGCATAATTTTAATAAATATGCAAGTAGTGTGTAAGGAAGGCTATATCATACTAGAGTGCTTTGATAACAATGATCCATGTCACCCAAGGAGTAGATGGGAGGAAAACAAATTCGATCGAATGATTCAAGCTATGCTATGGTCGAAGTGAATAATACTAGACTGAATAATGGAACCAATTTTGGTAAATGCCCAAGAGAAAATGATTGAAAGCAATAGACAATGCCAATCACATGAAAATGCAAGTCGGGAATTGAAAATGGAGAAACCCCAAGGATAAAAAATTTGCTTGTATTGAGCAGTCATCTATAGGACATTGGTCGCCTAAGTATGTAATCAAAAACTTGTATCAAGGTCTACCAATTCAAAAGAGTCATTTACATGAACGAAGGTCGAATGAAGGAACTGCAAGGAACCAATCGAGCCTTCTTTTTCCGAACCCATATTTTTTCAATCAAGAACAAGGAACACCTTCATATTCAGTCTTAGATGTATATATACAAATATGAGGTACACTTGAGTGTCTATCCACTGCGTTTCAGTTACGAAGAAACAATTATATTTGATTTAGGAGACCAACTATTGTATTTCAATCTATTAGTTAGGAGAAGATGAAGAGACATTGTTTCCATGTTGATGGCATCTTCTTGGTGATTTTCGAATGTTTATAATGTCGAGTGACATGTGTTTGAGTCATCAAATGTCATAGGGCATGTATGATGAATGAATCTTGCATAAGATTGTGTGAGCCATCTGAGACAATGGACCAACTAATCTACAAGATTGAATGATTCATTCGGTTGATTAAGATCCAACTAAGGAGGCAACTAGGACTATGAACTAGTCGATGGTGCCAATTGAGTCCCAGAATGGATCAAATGAGATCTTGTGCTCGTTAAACAAATTGAACTAACTTTAATGTTGTGCATTGAAACTTTATGAAACCTTGTAAAAGAACCAATCGATCCACGATAATACAAGGGTGTATATGAGATATCTTGTTCTTATGGGAAGTCTTACATTGGTGAAATAGGTCACTCCTTTCAAACAATGATAAAGGAGCATGAGGCCAACATTAGGATTAATCACTTCCATTCATCTTCTCTAGATAAGCACTCCCACGTTACTAAGCATCAACTATTCCCTAAACATGCTAAATTCATTGCTAAAGGATAATCACTCCAAGCAAAAGTTTGGGAAAACCATTGAAATTATCAAACATCCTCATAATATCAATAAAAATTGTAGTTGGGAGGTTAGAAATCATTGGGTCCCTCTATTTCATAATAGGATCAATAGTAGGTAGCTATTTTATTGCTTGTTTTATCCCTTTGTTTTTTTCTTCCTCTTTCTTTAGTTTTGTGTCTCTTCCATTCTTTTGGTTTTTATTTTTAATTTTTTAATTTTTTTAATATTGTTAATGGTTTTGCTCCTTCTATTTTTGTTTCTTTATTTTCTTCCTTTCCTACACTTTGTTTTTGTTATTTTTAAATTATTCAATATTTTAATTTTTTCTTTTATTTTTCTTTTATAACCTAATTTCATTTTATTATAATTCCCCTTAATATTTTCTCAATAACCTTGTTTCTCATCCTTTTGCCTCGTTTACTATCTTCTCTCTTTTCGTGTTTTCTTTTTCCTTCATACTTGTTTGTTTTATGTTTATTGGGTCAGTATCTTTTTAAATTTTTTTCTCTTCTCCCTCATGTTTTATATCTATTATTAGATGAAGAGCATGATCAAGAAATTGAGACTCCTAAGGTTCGAGATACAGTAATGGAAGAATAGGTTCCAGAAGAACCTGAGGATCATGATATGACTGAGCCACAGAGACCTATAGATCCATTGAAAGAAGTGAAATCACGTAAGAGAAAACTAGCTTGAGCATGAGAGCTTATTCAGGATGCATAAAAGTATGGTTCTCCAGAAGGAAGCAAGAGACCTTGACCTTAATTGAGATATATGGAACTGTTAAGTGACATCATTGACACTGAGCATTCCAGTTATGAAGAGGTCGTTGAACATAAATTTTGGAAGAATGCTATGATTCAGGAGTATTAGTTGATCATGAAGAATGATGCACGGGAGGTAGTTTCAAGACCATAAGGGAAATCAATATTATATTCCAAATGGATCTACAAGATTAAACATGCGGCAGATGGAAGTGTCGAGAAATACAAGGAAAGTTTTGTGGCTCGAGGTTTCTCCTAGAAAGAAGGTATTGATTATGAGGATACATTTGCTCCAATAGCGAGATAAACTTCAATAAGGTTTGTACTTGCTATCGCCAAAGTGATGAATTGGAAGGTACATCAGATGGATGTGAATACTGCCTTCCTAAATGGAATAGTGGAAGAGGAAGTGTATGTGGAGAAGCCATTAGGTTTTGAGACACATGACATGAAGAATCATGTGTGCAAATTAAAGAAGGCCTTATATGGATTGAAACAGGAAGCCAATACATGGTACAACAAGATAGATGGGTTTCTGACAAGCTTGGGATTTAACAAGAGTAAAGCAGACTTCAACCTTTACTACAAGTTTGAGGAAGGAAATCCTATGATTCTACTATTATATGTAGATGACTTGTTTTTGATAGGTGAAGAGAAGCTCATAGTATAAAAAAAGAAGAATCTTTCCACTTAGTTCGAGATGAAAGACCTAGGAATGATGCATTACTTCTTAGGTCTTGAGGTGTGGAAGAATCCATAGGAAATTTTCCTAGATCAAGGAAAGTATGCAGTATAGATCCTGAAGAAATTTAGGATGATGGATTGTAAGGCCATGGCCACAACTATGGCATCGAATCTAAATCTATTGATTGGTACTTATTCAGAATTGGTGGATGCCACAATATATAGGAAGATTATTGGTTCGTTGATGTATTTGATGAACACAAGGCTAGAATTGTGCTTTGCAGTGAACACTACGAGTCAGTATATGGTGGAGCAGAGACATGTTCACCTCATTGCGGAAAAGCATATGCTAAGGTACCTGAAGGGTACAGTTGATTATGGCCTCAGATATGCATCGGATAAGAAGGTTAACCTATGGGGTTATGCTGATGCACACTGGGCCAGGAGTGTCACAGATAGAAAGAATACATTAGGATGCTACTTCATTTTGCGATCATTTATGATCTCATGGTTCAGTAGAAAGCAGACGACTTTGACACTCAATAGAACTGAGGCCGAGTATATGTCAACTTCTTCGGCAAGCTACGAGGTAGTGTGGCTTTGGAAGTTGCCATCGGGACTGTTTGATATCGATTTGGAGGGGACTTGTATCTTCTGTGACAACCAGAGTTGTTTGAAGTTGTTGGAGAACCCTGTGTTCCATGATAAGTCGAAGCACATCGGGATCAGGTATCATTATATCCGATATATGGTGCATAAGGGAGCAATGAAGCTCTAGTATATAGTAATATAGGAGCATTGACACCTACTCTGTAACTATCCTCTCAGTGTGCCCTTAGAAAAATCAAAGTTCTCAACCTCACTAGATTCTGAGAGTTATACAAAGGTAGCACCTAAGATAAGGAAAAACAAGAAATCACGTCCAACTCACACAACAAAATATGCTACAAACTCTATCGCGGGAAGTAAATTTGGAGTGTTGACTAAGATGGCATCAATGGAAGTCAACTATGAGGAATACCATACCAATGGATAAGTTGAGGGGGATGTGAAACAGGATCCAAACCTTACTGATGAACCAAAGTGATGCAATATTGACCTAATGGTAGGATCTCATTACCAATTAGAACAAATGGATGGAATATCTATGGATCCAATCAACGATGGATCGAAATATCTAGAAGGAATGGATATTAGAAAATTGGATCTACAATGTACAAAGTAGGACTACATATATAATTGTATTCAGTCAATCCCAGATGGAAAAATGAAACTACTACGATAGGTGGTGATTCAACTCAACACAACTCTGCAAGCTCGAGAGAAAATAAAGAATTGAAATTTCCATATGGGCGTCAAATATTCTTATCTCAATGAATTAAGGAAGCAACCAAGGATGGAAAACAAAAGAGGTAGGAAATTTGCAGTGAATCAAATAACTAGGAGAAATTTTGATTGGTTCGGGATATTATGTCCAAATTACAGAGACCTACCACCCCATCTCTAGTTAAACATGAAGTTAGTCTCTTGGAACATAAGGGGAACAAATGGTGACCCCAAACATTGGGTATTAAAAATATTGATTAAGAAGGAACATCAAAAAACATAATGGGTAGTGGCTGCAACAATCATGTTGGATGTTAATGCCCTGCCTTGACTTGTTGACACTTTTGACATCTAGCAATATACTCTACTATGTCCATATTCATCCCATGCCAAAATTAATGTTTCCTTGTTGCGGTTATAGTCTTATGATACCCTGGGTGACCAGAATATGGCTTTTGGTTTATCTCGCCCAACACAAGCTCCTTCAATTTTGCACAGTTTGGAATGTACAGTCTAGAATATTGGTACATAAGGACTTCATCTTATCCAATATGATATCATGTACACTTGTTATCCACCTTGCGTTGCTGCAAGTTCTCTTTTATTTGTATGTAAGCTTCATCGTCAGCTTGAACTTCAATTATCCTTGCTTTCAAATCCAATTTACAAACACTTATTGCTACAACATGAAATTTCCTACTGAGCGCATCAGCAACCTTATTCTCCTTCTCTTTCACATGTTTAATCTCTAGATCAAACTCACAGAGGAATTCCATCCGTCTGGTTTGTATGGAATTCAGATTTGGCTAGTCAAATAAATATTTTAAACTTATGTGATCCATCCTAAGTTGAAATCTTCTTCCCAAAAGGTAATGCCTCAATTTCTTGAGAGCATGCACTATGGCTGCTAGCTCTAAGTCATATGTGGCATAGTTCCTTTCATGATCTTTCATCTTCCTTAACTCATAGCCAATTATAAATCCTTCTTGCATGAGTACTCCACCCAATCCTTCCACGCAAGCATCTATGCACACCACAAAGTCTTTATTTGGATCTGCAATCTTTAAAACAAGAGCACTGGTAAGTAATTCTTTTAACTTCTAGAAACTCTTTTCGCACTTCTCAGTCCATATAAATTTGACTTCCTTCCATTGTAATGATGTAATTGGGTAAGCTATATTGGAGAAACTTTCAATGAACCTTCTGTAGTAACCTGCAAGGCCCATAAAAGATCTTACATCTGCAACATTTCTCGAAGTAGGCCAATCCATTATGGCCCCAATATTCTCTGGGTCTACTACAATACCTTCTTCTGAAATAATATGTCCCAAATACTGTACCTTTTGTTGATAGAAGTCACACTTACTCATCTTTGCATATACTTGGTGTTCTCTAAGGACTTGCAGTATCATTCTCAAATGTTCAATATGCTCTTCTTCATTATTTGAATACACCAAAATTTCATCCAAGAATACAATCACAAACTTATCTAAGTATTTCCTGAAGACACTATTCATAAGACACATGAAAGTAGGAGGTGCATTGGTGAGACCAAATGGAACCATAGTGAACTCATAGTGTCCATATCTAATTCGGAAAGTTGTTTTGTGAATGTCTTCATCCTTTATCTTGACTTGATGGTATCCAGATCTCAAGTCAATCTTGGAAAATACTTTAGCTTCCTTCATCAAGTCAACCAAGTCATCAATTATTGGCAACGGATACTTGTTCTTGATTGTTACCTTGTTTAGCTGCCTAAAATCTATACATAGCCTTAAATTCCCATCCTTCTTCTTAACAAACAAAACAGGTGCAACCCAAGGGAATACACTTGGTCTGATATACTCTTTGTCCATCAATTCTTGCAGCTGCATCTTTAACTCTATCAGCTCATGTGTGCTCATTCTATAAGGGGATTTGGAGCTTGGTGCTACTCTTGGAACAAGGTTAATGGAGAAATCAATGTCTCTCTTGGGTGGTAATCCTGTCACTTCATTTGGAAATACATCTTGGAACTCTTGCAACAACTGAAAGTCTTCTAACTTTGTCCCATTATCTTTTGTTGAATCTGATATATGCACATCATTCATGTAATTGAAATCCCTTTTTATAGAACTTTCTCAACTATAAGGCTGAAATATGCCTCACTCAAACTTGTTTTGGAATTCCTTTAACCAACCTTGGTCTTCCTTCCTCATCAATTCTCCCAAGTACCTTCTTGTAGCAGTCAAGCTTGGCTCTATGCTTTTCCAACCAATCCATTCATATCAAGGAATCATAAGAACCTAAGGGTAGTACATTCAAATTTACCTAGGTGGGAAGTCCATTCAACTCTACAGAACATTCCACCACTACTTTACTCAACTTTCTGTTTGTCCTAGTGGCTAGTTTAACTAACCAAGACTTACAATGTTTCACTTTACCAAGTGAACAACTTGCAAAAAATTTAGGGGACACATAACTATGAGTGGATCCTGGATCAATTAAAAGAGAAATAGAATGCTTAGCAATCTTACCTTCAAATTCTACCACTGTTGATTGATGGTCCACCTGCTGATCATCTAGTGCTTCATAGATTCAAGGTGTGGCTCTGGCCATATCTTCCACTGTGGCTACTTCTCCCAATTTGTGTAAGCTTAGGGGATTCCCTCTTTGATTTGGGCAGTGTCTGAGCATGTGGTTGTCTCCACATCCACAACATTGAAGTGGTCCTTTTGATGTTTTCTCTACTATTACCGCTGGTTTGAACTCGCTTCCTGGTGGTTGTCCCTCCAGAAAGTTTCTGAGTTGATTCTTGAAAGGGGGTTTGAAGTCAATTCTTCTTGTTTCAAATCCTCCTTTGGTATTTCCTTTCCATGATGTTTGAGTATCTGTCTTTCCTTTATTATGCTCATAACAGAGCATGTCCATCCTAATGGCTTCATACAAACTTGGTGGATGGACAAACTCAATCATATCCTTGTAGTTCTGTGGTAGGCTTCCAAGGAAACACTGAATCTTCACCCTTTCATTCTTGATGTAGTCTACATACCTTAACAATTCCACGAATTTATGAACATGTTCCTCCATGGAATTTTTCCCCAACCTGAGTTCATTAAACTCCTTTCTCTTATTGTCATAATACCTAGTTGACATGTATTTCTCCTTAAAGTATCTTTTAAACCGTTCCCAGTTGATCCTTCTTTCACTGGTTCTCTTCACTTTCATGAGGTGTTCCCACTAAATGGAAGCTCTTCCATTCAGATTTTAAATGGAAACTCTAGCCTTTTCACTTTCTGAATAATTGTGCATTTTGAAATACTTTTTCATTCCCATAAGTCATGCCTCTTCCTCCTGGCATGTCTTGCTTTCTCCATAAAAGGTAGGAGCTCTTGCTTTCCTAAATTCTCCCTGTTAAATCCCTCTGGACTTCTTTCCTCTCTCAGTCCTATTGTAAGTGTTCCTTGGAATTATTTGAGAGTCCCTAGAGTGTTCTGATCTGCTGGAAGGAGATCCCAAAGAGGATGTTATGTGCCTTCTGCTCAGAGAACCCCTTCTCTGGCTTGGAGTCATTTTCCTAGAACGGTCTCTAGAGTGACTAACCACATTCCTTTCTTCTCAGCCCATATTACTTGGATTGGACCCCATGTTTACTTTCTGATGCATGTCAGTGAGGCTCTGCAGAATGGACACATTGAGCTGGTGCTTCTCTTCTTGCACCTTTTATCAGCCTCTCCTTAAATCTCACCATGGTCTCAATCAAGTCCTGGGGAGTTACACGCTCCCTTCTTCCATTTGACATTGTTTTCGCATGCTCTTCCTGCACGTTTACCCCCAATACGTCTTCTTCATGATCGTAGGGATCTTATGCATCATTAACGATCACCATTCTTTCTTTTTAACACACAGTTTCACTGTTCGATTCAATTGTAACTTGATACAATCACTGTGCATGATATAATTGTATATTAGATAGCATAGAACTTGAAACATCCATACATTCTAAAAATTACTCACTAAACAATTAATAAATAAGATTTATGTTAGGTTAAAGTAGTGCCATGGGAATTTCCTTGTGTATGATCTATTCCATGGTTCGGCACTAACAGCCCGGTAATTGTTGTAACTCAAGCACTTATACAACTTTGTCATGTCCCTAGATCACCTCAGTGTCCTTCAGGGACGATTTCGGTCCCTGACACTCTTTTTTTTCATCCAATGCTTCAATCACGTATGCTTCAAAAATTATTCTCGGGTCCACAATCTGCAATTGCACCTTTCCGCAACCCACAATCTGCATTGCATCTTTCCGCAATCAGTGATTCAAAATTGCGTCTTTCTACAATCTGTAATCTGCATTGCGTATTTCCGCAATCAATGACCTGCAATCACACCTTTCGGCAATCCGTAGTCCACAATCGCGCCTTTCCGCAATCAGGCATCTGCAATTGCGTGACCCGCAATTTACAATCCACAATTGCACCTTTCCACAATCCTCAATCCGTATTGTGGAAGTCAGAATTGCGGAAACCCAACTTCGACCTTCAGGAAAACATCCCCTTCCACAATCCGCAATCCGCATTGCGGAAGTCGAAATTGCGAAAGTCCAACTTCATCCCTCCGGGAAACTTCCCCTTCCACAATCTGCAATCTGCATTGCAGAAGTCCAACTTCATCCCTTCGGGAAACTTCCCCTTCTGCAATCTGCAATCCTTGTTGCGGGAGTCAGAATTGCGAAAGTCCAACTTCATCCTTCCAGGAAAACTTCCATTTCTGCAATCCACAATCTGCATTGTGGAAGCTGAACTTCTCTGTTCGTGCAGCTCACCAAGGAAAACTTTTGAGAGGCATAAATTCCTCATCCTGAGTCCAAATGAGGCAAGGTTGGTATCGTTGGAAATCTCTTGGAGAGATTTATCCAATGGTACATCCCCCTTCCCAGTTGAGGTATCTTCTCATCATTTCCTTCTCTGAAGTTTGGTCTATAAACCTTCTAAGGTACCTTCCAACCTTTAACACATCTCTACCTGTCTCCTACCATAACTCGTCTTTCCTCTTACTCTCAGGGAGGGTTAAGAATACCACAGGCCCCATAACCATTCCCAAGGTTAAGCGAGGTTAAGCAGTATATTTACAAGGTTAAGTATCTCATACAAAATACATATAATAAATGAAACTAAGGATAACCATACATCTAACACATGTAAATAGAAATGCATTAAATTCATGCAACTGAATGAAGCATTCAACCAGCACTCAGCCTTCCACTCAGGCCTACACATGGTTTACCTATTTCTCTCATTCATATAACATTCATTCAATTAGCTTAAGTAAAACAGTATAATAATAACACATGAAATAACATCATTCATTCCACATGACACTTATCTTTGTATCTTTAAGTTGCCCCACAACTGGCTAAGTGAGGGCAACGTTTCACCCAACCTTAGGTCTCTGTCCAGCCTATACTCTTTCAGCTGAGAGACCACCCCTAAGTTGGGATATGTATCCACTAAGGAGGGCTAGGTAGGGTCTCTAACGGTCAATATTCACTTCAATGCTAAACCAACCTACAGTTTGGTTTGACAAGCAATTCTGGTAACATACTCATGCTAAGCCACCCTGCAGTTGGGTTTATCAAGCATACACATGCTAAAGCAACCTGCAGTTGGGTTTATCAAGCATATAGGGAAACAGGGAGGATATTGCTAATCTGGTGAGCTCAACCACAGAGATACAGACATATTATTCACTTAGTAGATAAGGCACCCACATTATCCACCTTACCCAACACAAGGAAGGCCCTCTTCTCTACTACACAGTCCCTCAAGGCCCCTTCCCTTCCAGTGTTATTCAAGGTAGGAATAAGAAGGTCCAACTGCTAGTTCTATGAGATCATAGTTTTCACTAGGTTTATCAAGCCTTCCAACCTTAAACCCTATTTTCCACGTCTGCTAAACATGTTGGTTCATCCAAGAGTTACAAACTAAGCTCTGTCCCGCAACTCGACTCTTTGCTCATGGATTTCAGGCTTTACACAGCTTCTTCAAGCTATTCACGCCCTATAGTCCTCCTTCAAACTCTCCTTCAAGGATCTACTCAAAGATAACGCATACGCACGGGTTTCCCTGGCATTCAGTTTCACTACTTTGGCTCACGGAGTAGATCTCCTCTCCTTCCTCTATCTCATGGCTCGCTCTCCGCTCAGTATTTTCCTTCTCTATCAACAACACTAACCAACCACCAAAAGAGTGAACCCCTTCCCCAGATATCAATGCGGTTTTTATCTCTTGCGAATAGCATCCATCGACTTTCCTTCTCAATGTTCTGTAACTGAATCCGTACCCATACAGGGAATCAAATCGGTTACTGATATCCAAGTGGAAGCATGGGTTACCATCCCACAACCCCGTCACCTCTCCCTAGTGGATACCTTCACCCCCTTCTCATTAGCTGCCTCACTTAGACAGTTTTGGGTATTTCATTGCAATATTAAACATTTACATCAATTACAAAATTTCATGGATTAATAACACATGCATAGTTTCAATCTCAAATACTTGCCTATGAAAGAAAAACTGAAGCATCCACTAGTGGGGCCTTCGCCTTGAGCTCCACACTAGGATCAAAACACATTGCACAAACACAATATTTACATTGAGTCCAATAATTACTATGGCGGGGTAGGGGTATTACAAGTGACCTTTTTCTTCCTACTCACTCAAAATGTTTTCCCACTTGCAATGTACAAAAATCGACATCTTCAGCGATGTAGTGGTGACTTTTCTCAGGCTTAGAGAGTTGATTAACAAAGAAATAGTATTCTAATTATTGTATCCAGTTGTCTACAAATTATGCATCAATCTTTCCTTCAAAATATGGGATGTCCAAGTTCATTTGTACCTTGAAGGGGATAACCCTATCAAATGCATATATCGTTAAGCTGCTAACCAAAGTGAAGCCCAATGAAATGGTAAGTCAAGCAAGGATGTCATTTAAATGATCATACATTTCGGTTCTCTATTGAGCGAGTGATTTCTCTATGAGTTGTTTAGTTTCACTATGAGAGGTCCTCCATTTCACTTTCCATATCCAGTCTATGGTTTCTAGAAGATACATACTCAGAGTTTTAAGGTAAAGGCAAGTTAAATAACTGGGTCTGATAGCATGTCTGAAAAAGCATAATTTTAGGAAATATGCAAGTAGTGTTTAAGGAAGGCTATATCATAATAGAGTGCTTTGATAACAATGATCCATGTCACCCAAGGAGTAGATGGGAGGAAAACAAATTCGATTGAATGATTCCAGCTATGTTATGGTCGAAGTGAATAATACTAGACTGAATCATGGAACCAATTTTGGTAAACGCCCAAGAGAAAATGACTGAAAGCAATAGAAAATGCCAATCACATGAAAATGCAAGTCAAGAATTGAAAATGGAGCAACCCTAAGGGTAAAAAATTCAGTTGTATTGAGCAGTTGTCTATAGGACTTTGGTCGCCTAAGTCTGTAATCCAAAACTTGTATCAAGGTGTACCAATTTAAAAGAGTCATTTACATGAACGGAGGTCGAATGAAGGAACTGCAAGGAACCAATCGAGCCTTCCTTTTTGGAACCCATCTTTGTGCAATCAAGAACATGGAACACCTTCATATTTAGTCTTAGATGTATATATACAAATATGAGGTACGCTTGAGTGTCTATCCACTGCGTTTCATTTACAAAGAAACAATTTTATTTGATTTAGGAGGCAAACTATTTTATTTCCATCTATTAGTTAGGAGAAGAGAAAGAGACATTGTTTCCATGTTGATGGCATCTTCTTGATGCTTTTCTAATGTTTTCAATGTCGACTGACATGTGTTTGAGTCATTGAATGTTGTAGGGCATGTATGGTGAATGAATCTTGCATAAGATTATGTGAGCCATCTGAGATGATGGATCAACTAATCTACAAGATTGACTGATTCATTCGATCGATTGAGATCCAACTAAGGAGGCGACTAGGACTATGAACTAGTCGATGGTGCCAATTGAGTCCTAGAATGGATCAAATGACTTCTTGGGCTTGTTAAACAAAATGAACTAACTTTAATGTTGTGCATTGAAACTTTATGAAACCTTGTAAAAGACCCAATCGATCCACGACAATACATGGGTGTATATGAGATATCTTGTTCTTATGGGAAGTCTTACATTGGTGAAATAGTTCACTCCTTTCAAACAATGATAAAGGAGCATGAGGCCGACATTAGGATTAATCACTTCCATTCATCTTCTCTAGCTAAGCACTCCCACATTACTAAGCATCAACTATTCCCTAAACACGCTAAAGTCATTGCTAAAGGATAATTACTCCAAGCAAAAGTTTGGGAAAACCATTGAAATTATCAAACATCCTCATAATATCAATAAAAATTGTAGTTGGGAAGTTAGTAAGCATTGGGTCCCTCTATTTCATAATAAGATCAATAGTAGGTAGCTATTTTATTGCTCGTTTTATCCCTTTGTTTTTTCTTCCCCTTTCTTTAGTTTTGTGTCTCTTCCATTTTTTTTTTTTTTTTTTTTAATTTTTTAATTTTTTAATATTGTTAATGGTTTTGTTCTTTATTTTCTTCCTTTCCAACACTTTGTTTCTGTTATTTTAAAATTATTTAATATTTTTATTTTTTTATTTTAATTTATATTTTATTTTTCTTTTATAACCTAATTTCATTTTATTATAATTCCCCTTAATATTTTCTCAATAACCTTGTTTCTTAATATTTTCTCAATAACCTTGTTTCTCATCCTTTTGCCTCGTTTACTGTCTTTTCTCTTCTAGTGTTTTTTGTTTTTTCCTTCATACTTGTTTGTTTTATGTTTATTGGGTCATATCTTTTTAACTTTTTTTCTCTTCCTATTATCTCTCAACAACCTTTTCTCACTCGAGTTCTTAATGTCCTGTGTACTTGTTTACAACCTTTACAACCTTTTTATCCTTTACAACCTTTTTTTATTCGATTCTTAGATGTCGTAGAAATTAATCTGAGTGAAGGTTTAAAACGTAGACCCCAAAATTCAAATAAAAATGACTTAAGGTTTAAAACGTAGACCCCAAAACACAAATATAAATGTTCATAAAGATTTGAAAGACAACGTTGACCAAAGGTTCGAAACGTGTTAGATCCCAAAACTCAAATGCAGATGCTCGTGAAGATTTTATTTGATTGGTAACCTTCTCATCGAGAGAAATCTCTAGTAAATTTAATGTTTTTTCTAAACGGACTTTTTCTTAAGTTGGACCTTTATGTACATAATATGATAACCTAAAGCTCTCTTTCTATTGAGTCTTAAATTTTTTATTATTTTCATTATTATAAAAAAAATAGCAAATGAAATAATGGATTACCTAAATATATATGTTTACAAGAATTGGTGTGAAGATTAAATAAAACTAAATTGCAAAAAAAAAAAATTGTTAAACACAATTAGTTAGTATTGATAAAGAATTAGCCCATGGAGTAGCTTAATTGGTTGGATTCCAAATCCAAAGATTGTTGATATTGAGGTTGGAAGTTCAATTTTCACGAATCTGGGTCTTTCGGCGTTAGGCTCCAAAAACTCAAGCCTATAAGGAAAGACCCATTTGGGTGGTCCCCTTAGAATTATTAATGTGGATGTAGCGCGGGCCACAATGGGTGGTCCTAAAAAAATAACATTGACAAAGAATTGTAAAAATAATTTATTATAATTTTTTTGTAAGCTAGTACCCACAAAGTTCTGTGACCTAACATAAGGAGTACCTTGACAATACACCCATTCACCATCTATTCTACTCTCCATGAGCATTTGATTTATGATTTTGAGATTAAATAAAAAAAAAGAGAAAATCTTAAAAAATATAAAACATTATGTATAAAGAAGCATAGTTAAACATTAAAATTATGAAAATAATATTATTACACCCATAAGTGTTTATATTTTAGAATTTGGGGTGGATTAGAGCCTATGCTTGCACAAGGATGAGGGGATGAGACAAGTGTACTGACCAAATAGATTTTATGGCAATAGTTCCAAATTCAAAATAAACAATTATAAGAAAAATAATATAAAAAATAACTAGTAACTATGCATGAATAACTGGTGGTAGCTAGTTGATGCATGAATAACTCATACCTAATGCACGATAAGGATAACCGGTAGCTAGCTGCTACATGAATAAGTCGTATGCATGGATAACTGGCATTTGGCACAACTACACATGGAGAATAAGTAACTTGTTAGTGGAACTTAACTTGTGACCTACGGGTGTTCACCAACCACAAGTTATGTGGTTGTGCTAGTAATACGAGTGTTATAACCCAAGTATGAAATAAAGAAGATGTTAAAATACAAAGTAATACTAAGGTTTTAATGATTTTACAATTAAAAGTGAGATGGTTGAAGATTAATATGTAACTTTAAGTTTTCTTGCAGTGAAAGAGGTTTAAATAACTTAATTTAAATTTCATTTAGGTTTATCTGTACATATTATTTATTAATATCACACACATTAAATAGAGCAACAATTTTTTTTGAAATTATTGAAGTGTTTTGTGTTTTAAATTTCTTACTTTTACAAAGATATTTTTACTAGTTTGATTTGAATTTATAGTTATTTATATTAAAAAACATATAAGTTGAAAATCTAAAAATGTGAACATTGTTTTGTGATTATATATAAAACTTGAGTTATCATTGGATATGTTGTTGTTCTAACTCCATTCTTATATTAATAGTTAATGAATAATTGAATTGTTAAAAATTAAAAGTAAGCACTACCTATACTAATTGAAAATCCATTTTTATCTTAACAATTGAGTTTTGACAGTAACATTTCATCAACATTTCAAATTTTACAATTTTAAAAATATTTAAACTTATTATGTTCAACTTTAACACTATCTATACTATGCAAAATATTCTTTAAATTCTGTACAAATTTGTAAAATGAAGCACTCACTTTTTTACAACTTCTAATAAGTAATCAAGTAATCTAACCTAAGCAATCAAGTAACCTAACCTAGACTCCTAACTAACTTTTGGTTACGTGGATGAGTTAAGTAATTTTGAACTATTAAATTCCTAACATAAATTTTGAAGTATTAAATTGTTAAAAGTAACCATGGCCTATTCTAATTGAAATTCCATTCTTAAATCTTAACAATTAAATTTTAACAATAACATTTCATCAACATTTAAAATTTTAAATATATTTAAACCTATTATATTCAACTTTAACACTATCTATATTATGTAAAATATTCGTTGAATTCTATGCAAATTGTGACATAAAACTCACTTTTTTACAACTTTTAATAAATAATCAAGTCACCTAACCTAAACTCTTAACTAACTTTTAGTTACGTGGATGAGTTAAATAATTTTGAAGTATTGAATTCCTAAAGTGAACTTCTAACTAAAATCAAATAAAAACTTATATTTACAACTTATAATAATTAATCAAGTCATCTAACCTAAATTTCTAACTTGGATAAGTTAAATAATTTTGAACTATTAAATTTCTAATGTAAATTCTTAATTAAAATCAAATAGAAACTTATATCTATAATTTTAATAAAAATAATTATGAATGGTGAATATATATTGTTTAGGTAGAGGTTATAAGCTATTCACTATTCTGTTAAAAGCTATGGAGAGATTAATAATGTTGACTTGTTAAAAAGGCATTTAAGATAAGTTTGATTTGTTAAAAAGTTATTTAAAATAAGTTTGATTTGTTAAAAAGTCATTTAAGATAAATTTGATTTGGTCAATATAATGGAATTGTGGTGGTTTGCTAGTTCATAGTTTTGGGTAACCCATAGTATTTTCCGATAGTTTTAACATGTGTGGTATCTACTCATGGTTTTAGTATGTGTAACATGTGATGAAGCCTATTTAAAGACTTGAGTAGCTCCATTGTAAAATACTTAAACTAGTCAATATTGATAGTAGCCAAAAGTAATAAAACTAATAAATATCTAATTTGTTTTAATTTTTTCTCAAATTTCTCTTCTATAAAAGGGGTGCCTAACTCTAAAAACATGATAAATTCAAGATTAAGATTGAATATCCAAAAACTTATTCCGTTTACATATTGCTCACACAACCGGTTAGTTTCGCTCATATGGCTTGGATTCCCTTAGAACTAGAGTTTTTAACATTCGCATAAGAGATGCATCTGTTGTGCTTCATGTGGCTCCAAACTGTGTTTCCATGTCAGTGTATCTTAAATTCTCACTCTAATAGGATTCGGCCTTTTAAAAATTGGAAGCTGCAGAATTGTGATCCAGCTCCTTTACGCAACTGCTAAGTGTCTCCATTGTTCATCGTTGGCAGTCCAGTTCTTTCACGCAACTGCCAAGTGTTTCTGCTGTTCATAGTTTGGTGCATTGAATCGTCCTTTGCGTAAGCCAGGATCCCTGAAAACTAAAGAAAGCAACAGTTCTGAATGGTACCAATCTTCACATTTGGCTAACTGTGAGTGACAAGTGTCTCTCGGATGGACTGGACACTATGTGCAGTTTGCCCCAGGACACCAAGTCACTTTCAAAATGGTGCGCTTTGGCAGGGAAGTTGCTCTCCTTTCCTTTTCCATATGCAGGTTAGCAGCCATCCTCGTCATGACTTATCTGGCATTTGATGTGATGACTTAGACACTTGCTTCTCTAGATGGACAGTAAACGAATATTTAGTAAAAAACGTGCATAAGAGATGAGCTTGGATTAGATTCTATTTACTTAAAAATGTAATTGAGTTTGGTGTCGTGTTGTTGTAGAGTTCAAAACGGATGATTTTTCTTTGATTTTGGAAATTTGGTGTATTGTGGTAGAGATAAAATAGATGAATTTTCTTTTCTTTGGACTTTAGGAATTTGGTGTCATGTGATAGACTTCAATAAAGATGGTTTTCCTTTTCCTTGGATTTTTAGGAGCTTGGTGTTATGTGGTAGAGTTCCAAATTGATGGTTTTCCTTTTCCTTAGGATGTTAGGAGCTCGGTGTCATGTGGTAGAGTTCAAAATGGATGATTTTGGTCTGATGTGGTAGAATTCAAAATTGATGATTTTCCTTTTCCTTATATTTTGTGAGCTTGGTTTTATGTGGTAGTGTTCACAATCAACGATTTTCCATTTCCTTGGATTTTGATGTGGTAGAATTCAAAATTGATTATTTTCCTTTTCCTTGTATTTTGTGAGTTTGGTTTTATGTGGTAGAGTTTACAATCAACAATTTTCCATTTCCTTGGATTTTCTAAGTTTGGTGTCATGTGGTAGAGTTCAAGACCAATGTTTTTTCTTTTCCTTAGATTTTGTGGGTTTGGTGTCATGTTGTAGAGGTTGAGGTTTTCAACTAGAGGATTTTCCTTTTCATTGGATTTTGTGAGTTTGTCATAAAGCGATAAAGTTATAGCTTTTGAATTGAAAGTGATTTTCCTTTCCTTGGATTTTGTGAATTTAGTAATATGTGTGGGAGGTTCAAGATTTTAACTAGATGGTGCTTTTCCTCTTCATTGGTTATGTGATACATCCCACCAAGTTTCTTGAATTTTTAGAGTTTGTTATCATGTGGTAGAGGTTTAGGTTTTGAACTAAAGGAGGATTTTCCCTTTCTTTGTTATGTGAAACATTCCACATAATTGGAACTTTTGGGTTTGGTGTCATGTTGTAGAGGTTTAAGTTTGAGCTAGAGGACATTTTCCTGGGGGAGGTTCAAGATTTTAACTAGATGGTGCATTTCCTCTTCATTGGTTATGTGATACATCCCACATTTTTCTTGAATTTTGAGAGTTTGCTATCATGTGGTAGAGGTTTAGGTTTTGAACTAAAGGAGGATTTTCCTTTTTCTTTGTTATGTGAAACATTCCACATACTTGGAACTTTTGGGTTTGGTGTCATGTTGTAGAGGTTTAAGTTTTGAACTAGAGGACATTTTCCTGGCGGAGGTTCAAGCTTTTAACTAGATGCTACATTTCCTCTTCATTTGTTATGTGATACATCCCACCTTTTTCTTGAATTTTGAGAGTTTGCTATCATGTGGTAGAGGTTTAGGTTTTGAACTAAAGGAAAATTTTCCTTTTTCTTTGTTATGTGAAACATTCCACGCAATTGGAACTTTTGGGTTTGGTGTCATGTGGTAGAGTTCAGGTTTTGAATTAGAGACACTTTTTCTTTTCCTTAGTTATGTGATACATATCACTTGAAAAAGGTGTGAAGAAATATCAGATTAATATATGCAAGTGTGAGTAGAGACATGAAATGAATGGTAATGAAAAATGACTTCATCGGGACTTTGTTTATGAAAGGTGATGGAAAAGGTCTAAATTTTGGTGTAGGCTATAGTTGTTTCGCTAGTCCTTTGAATATGAGACTTGGTTTTGGGATAAGATATAGATATTTTGCTAGCACCTCATATTATGTTTGGGTTTGGGTATGACTAGGGAGTTGAGTGATACAGATTGAGGTTTCTCCTATGATACAATTTCAAACATATTAACCGTCTAACATGTTACACACCACTAACATGTACCTAGGATGATAGTTTGATTATAAGTTCATTTTCTGGTTTTATATGTTGTTATGGTGAAATTATCAATGTTTTATAATATTTTAATCTTTACTGATGTAGATTATTGCATGGGGTCTAATCCCATCCTTTGAAATCATTGTAATTTCCAATTGCATTGTGTAACCCAACAAATGTTTGTAATACCAATCAAAACCCTGCAAATTGTATATCATTCATGGAGTGTCAATATCTAAGCAGTCACCAAGTCACTTAGTGTGCATTCAACATGATTCCATCTTTTCCTTATTGGTTACTTATCTTTTTGTAGTACACATTTGTTAGCTAATTATTAGTACAGAAATATCGATTGCGATCATGACAACACCTTTGAAGTTCTATGAATTAATAAAGGCCATTCCAACATGCCACATAATGACATGTGAAACCTCAAAATCCATAGATACGTGATCAAATATGCAGAACTATGAAGTAGATAACACTAAATACCTATGGCTCCAATTGAATACAAGACATTTATTTATATGGATTTTAAACTTAAAAGTACATGTTGCATAAGATTCATAGAAAGAAAACTTTCCTTTGTGAAGAGAAATGACCAAACTGCCTTAGTATGATGTTAATTCACAAATTAGAGTATGGTGTTATTAACATAATGTTTTTTATTGGTGTTTTTCTCTCTTCTTTTTTGTTAGTAATAGACATATCTATTTTTTTTATTTGTATTTATCTATGTGCTTTCGTGGTACTAATATATAGATCGTCTAACTCTTGTTTGCTAGGAATTGAGTTAGTTCTTTGGACTTGGATAAAGTTAGTTGATGTGAAGTGCATGATATTGTGGAAAGTAATTGGAGAAACCATAACATACAAACATTTAATTATTGCAATTGGTGCTCAGATAGGAACTTTCTTTGAAATAGAATCCTCTTTTTCCTGAGGATTTGTACTTTTCATTCGTCCTTCATGTGCGTCCATCCATTATTTCATACATACAAGTATATGTGAAAGATATTTAAAACACATGCTTGTTTGTCTTCAGGTGTTGCTTATTATTGAATACAAATATGTGCATGTACTGAATTATTTGGTTACTTACCAAGCAAACTTACTGATATTCCTGTGTTGATTTATGTACTCATAAAGGTGTTGAATCTTGAGGAGCTTGGAATAACTGGATCAATTGCTCAAAATATATGCTCTTTGCAATATCTAAATGATGCAGCCAAACTGATGAATGGCATGTCATTGTGTGATGGGGGGGAAATTGTTGTAATTGGTGGTGGCTACATAGGAATGGAATGTGTTGCAGCGTTAGAAACCAATAAAATACATGTGGCAATGGTCTTTCTAGAAAATAACTACATTGTGCTTACTTTCCAATCACTAACTCATATAGTCATACATAATCCCATTTTTCTTTCCATTTCCATTGAAAAATTCCACATGCTAGTGATTTCATGTCTTTGGGGCATTCTGGATGTTTATTTATGGTATCCCTTAATTTACCCATTTAGTAGAAAGTTCTCTCGAAACATGTTACTCAAATGGAGGAGAAATCTTACAAGAAAAATATCTTCATGTCAAAAATGTAGAAGAAATCGCAGCTAACATTGATAAGTAGTGAAAACATTAAAAAATTTATCATTCATTTAAACCTACAAACTTATATGTTTCCAATTATCAGAAATTGTAGGAATCTATTGCTATTGCTAGGAGGACATCTTTACAACGTTGAAATCAATTAAAAAAAGGAAAGTTTATATTCATAGCATTGTTTTATAAGTACACATGCTTTATCCATCAAAATGTATATGATCTTGATTTTTCAACTTCTTTGGCTTGTGGATATTTCCTCTACATGATATTTTATCGTTCGATAGCCTAACTTTTCTGTTTTGGATGGTTTCTATAGTTGCAAAATTGTGTTCTACGGGATGTTTCCACATGAGCTTTAAAAAGATAGAAAATATATATAATTCGAGAATAAAGATAGATAAAAGAATTGAAAAGAACAAAAAGGGATTGAAGCAATTGAGCTTCCTTTAACCCGCAGGTATCGATGAAGTCTCTCATTAATGGAAATTACTAGCTGAAAGTAGAGTAGCCTCGTGAAAAGCCCATGATCCAAACTGAGTAGCTGAGTATCCCAGCCAAGTATCCCCATTTGAGAGTTGAAACACTATTATGAAAAACTCAAAAGTTGTGAAAAGGAGTTATAGGTAAGGCCCTACAATTATCTTTCTGAAGTTCATGTTTGTTTGTACCTTTGTTATTAGCTTTTACTAGATTATTCTGATTTTAACTTTCATTTAGTAACATTATTTCATGTATTGTGAACAATTTCTTTTTGATGCATCTATTCTTGAATTTAATGACTTTGATGATTGGGTAACGACCATGGGCATACTGCAAATGCTAATGGGAATATTTGTTCTTTTTCATGGGAGCAACAATGAGATCTTATACACAGGATATAATATTAAGAAGAAATTATTTTTTATAATTTTGACTAGATTTCAACCAGGGGTAATGGAATGAAAAGCAAACTTTTCATAGTGGTGAAAAAATTATCATGTGTGGATTTTCAAGTATTGCAATAAAAGATATTAATTTGATGCCGTTTTCATATGCTATTAATATTTAGTGAGATACATTACATAAAATATTAATATTTATAAACTCATAATTGCTTTGCATGACTTTAAGCCTTTTTTTACAATCTTATCAAATATAGTCCAGCATTTTATGGAGTATTAACTATTGGAACAATAAAGTGAGTTATTATGCAAATAGGCAAGTTGAAAATACTAGGAAAAGTAAGGTGGAAAAAAATATCATGACTACCTGAAATTTAAATTAAATGTTGCTCTGTAGTACAATTGAGTTACATCTTTATTTGGTTCTATTTATAGCATTTTTTTCTTGGGTGACACATTACTTCATGTTTATCAACAACGATCCAAGTCTTGTCTTTTATGGTAGTGATCCTTTGTTGGATAATATTTCCCCCTTCAAGAAGATAAGGAAATGGCCCATTTTTCCTTGTAGCCTAGAGACTCTACTGTAACTTACTGACTTTAAGCTATTCCAAATTAGGATGTTTTCCATGAGCTGAGTTGCTTCCTTTCCACATATTTTTGACTATCTATTATTTTTTCTTGTAAATTATACCTCCTATGGAATTTTTTGACACATTACTTGATGTAATTGTTAATCCACCTTTTATCATTGTTTTTAGTTACCTTAATAATCAATTATTAACCCTCCTGGACATGTTTTCCATGCCTATCTTGGCAAATTCCTTATTGTTGGTGCAAATAAGGAAGGTTCTCTTTATACTTATTGATTAACCCTAGAAAAAATAATAGTTACTTGACTTGGCTCAAAGAGAAAGAATCAAGCATTGAACTCAACGGTTGAAATGTATGATCTCAAAATGAGAAAAAGGGGATTTTTTGGGCATTTATAGAATTCCTAGGCAATTTCTTTACTGATGAATGGCTCATGAATAACCTATGAGTACTCGTTGGGTCTCATTTTGACTCGTGAGTAATTGAAATTCAAATGAGTACTTTGCAAGTTAACTCAACACAGGTGAAAGACCATCCTTAAGAGACATGGGAGCTTTAAAATATGAACCAACTTGAAACCTCTCTACTGTCCATTAATTTAAATTTACTTCTTTTAATGACATTTGTTGCAACTATGAGCATACAAACATCAAGGAAGCTACATAATGGAGATGTTACATGTGATTATCCTGAAAATTCCTAGTAATGTGGTAGATGAGAAAGCATAGACATTTTTCCTGCCATTGGTGACTCACCTAGTTAATGATAGTGGCAATCAAGTTTGAGCTATGGTAGGAACATTTTTGAAAGTTTTGATTGGACATGTAAATCAATGCCCATTGCAATGGATGTTAGTATTCAATATTTCTTGGTATATAGGTGAGAAACAATAGATATGGTGTCCAGTTGCATAGGTATACAAACTTTATATGTTTTCTAAAAGTAATAATCACATGAAACAACTTTATTCAACGAATTGGGTTATTTTTAATTGGTGATACATTTCTTGTTTATCATTATGCAAGTTTTAGGTCTCTTGATTGAAGTCATGAAGAAAAATTTTCAAGCACACTTAGAAGATGTAAGACCTAGAGAAAGACACATCATAAAATGTGCAATAACTACCGATGGAGATGGAAAGGAATTAGTTTGTGAGGAGTGTTGGAACCAGTTTTTCCCTAGGCATTTTGAAGGGGTTCTAGCCCATGAAATGGATTAAGAAAGACATTAGTTTAAGCCATATGACCCATAAGGATGAAAATCGAGTCTCTAAAGGGTTTGTTCCTAAAATCGGAGTGAAACAATTAAGAAATCCTAAGTTTTAACCTAGCAGATGAAGGTGAATGCGAAAATTTGCCCGCAATTAAATTGTGGCACCAATGAAGGGCACAGATCTATGGTGATAATGATCAATAGCTGAGAAGTAGCTTCGCGAAAGAAGTAGTGTATGTTTTAAACAAAGTCGGAGTGTTTAGCCCGCGAGCAAATTGGAAAGTTGATCAATGGGCAGAAGGATAGATCTACGACATCAATTACTTCAGTGATTTGACATGTGCGAGGAATTGACATTTTTGGATTTGCAAAATTTTAGTAGGCCCGACATATCGCAACGGTGTAGATTGAGTGGGGTTGAGATCTATGGCTGAAGAGTTGTTCACATATTGGACATGCATGGAGCGTCGGTGTTGTCCAAATCTGCAAACATGATATGCACTGCATCTTTTGACGGCCAGGATGTAGGCGAGATCCAGATCGACGGTGGACAATGGTTTCATGGATCTGAGGTGCAAAGAAAGGCAACATGTGGAAATATTGAAAGCCATGGAGAGTTGTAGAGCTAAAGGGTGAGGGAGATCCACGGCTTAGGATCGATCACGCATACGGAGGGCTCAGAGAGCTTATTCACTGCGATAAGTGCAAGGATGATAAGGGAAAAGAAAATAATATAAAATACAGTTGCACAGGAACCTGAGTACCATTTGACCTATGCATCAGAAAAAGACAGGTGATTGTGCAGAAGCTGACAAATCAGCTAGATTCTCAGCCTAGCTGTCGATAACTAGGTAGGCCTTTTGTTCCATACTAAACTATTTAAATGGCTAAACAAATAGAACCCCCAATTTTTGAACACCAGAGGATAAACAATTTGTTTGAGGATAAGGAGGCCGAGATTTATGAGACAGTGCTCATAAACAACTCCATTGAGATGGATGAGGATATGTTGAAGCTGATTAGGAAGGGGAATGTTGACGTGCATAAGGTTTACCAGACGTTTTTCAATTTATTTGCAATCAACCAAACCCCAAATTGTCCTGAGTTTGTCGACTAGTGTGCCACCCATTACTCCTCCTCTGAGAGGGTGATTATGGATGCAACCAACTCTAAGATCATGTGCTAAATAAATGCCCTCACTATTAGAAAGGCCCTATCAATCCTGGAAGAGTTATGTCAAAAGGCCAAAGAATACAGAGAAGAAGCCCTAATTCAACATTTCAGACAGGCCCGAGCCGACCTTAAGTAAAATTTCTTCCCTTTGTATCCTGCAGCCAAATGTCTCCTTCCAGAACCAGCCTTTCCCAGGTGAAGTCAATCTGTTCACTGAAGAGTCCAAATGTGTCATCACCATGTTAGCCCAATTCCTAGGATTAGATAATGACATGTATATCACTGGGCCTTTAATAAGCTTGCTTTTTGTCATGAGCACATGTCTTCTTGAGCCTGAAGATCCCAATCAGTCCATCCAATGTGCTTGTCTTAGGTTTGATAAGGCCCTAGTTGAGAATATCCATTCTTAGCTAGTGGAATTCCCCAAAACTAGAAGCTTCAGATTCCAATCATACCTACTGAGGATGTTCCTGACATTCAATGAAGAAAATTTTTAGATCCCCGAGAAGCTACTCACACAGGAAATGTACATTAACTACAATAGATTCATGAATGACCTCATGTTAGAAGTGTACTATGTTTTCTTCTAGAGGAAACTACCCATGGTACTAAAAGAAATGAAAGAATTGTTGCAGCCTTCTCCTGAGAAGAGGATAGGGGACTGGATCCTATCAGAGCATAGCACAAAAATTAGATTTCATGGGTTTGCCCATGCACCCTATGTGCTACCAGCTTTTCTAACCCCTAGTTTATTTACATTGGAATTCATTAGGCAAAAGCTGAAGGTGGAAGTTGAGCATTTCCTGGATGACAAGAAGGCTTCAGATATCACCTTTCCATGGGATGTAGGCCCATTCAATGTTAAAAACAAGGCTTCCCTTCCAACCATTGAAGGTATGATGAGAGATATGGAGTTCAGAGAAAAGGAAACCATCAATTATGACCCCCACCACATCATATCAGACATAAGAAAAGAAAGTAACATGAAATCTTTTATACATTTTGAAATTGCATGGCTAGCTGAGACTGCTAATTTGTTAGAATATCTTGTAAAAGGTCAGATCGAGATAGATACACCTAATGACTCCACTTCCCTGGTACCAAAAGCCACCTCTCCAATGCCTATCACCTCTAGCTTGATCCTAACAGTTGGAGAAGTTATACCCCCTGCCAGTGGCTCTGGAGAATCCAACAAAGTAGAAAGAATTGATGTCATCGATATAATGATGACATAGAAAGAGCCCCCAAAAGGCAGAAAGTAGAAAAACTCAAGTAGCAAATTGTATAGGTGTCAACTAGTTAGGCTAAGAAAAAGGAGGTGAAGAACAAGATGCCTGCCTTCGAAATCAAAGAATATGTGTTTGATAAGGAAACTACTGAACCTGCTGCACCAAGCAAAAGTAGGGCAATAATATTGAGTGAGTACAAAGAGGGCACAAAGGCAGCCTCATAGGAGTCTAATCTATATGAAGAGGTGAGGCAAATTTCAAACAAAGATGTGTCTTTGGTAGCTAGCAGTAGCTATGCCCGAAAACATTGAGCTTGGCCTTAGCCACCAAAAACAAAGCCACTAAACTGAAAGTGAAATTGGAATATATTCATGTTCCTGATGTCATCAACTTGCACAAAGAGGCTGGGGAGGTTATCTATGCCAAACTTCTAAAGGCTGCCCTAGAACTGTCTAAATTGCAAGTCAATAAGAGCAAGGTTCAAAATCAACTTAGACTGGAGAGAGTGGAGAACAAATACCACAAGACACAAATAAAAAAGCTGCAAAATGCATTGTTGGCTACTGAAAGTGAAGAAGACAAGAAGGCTAGTATACAAAAGCTGATGGATGACAGAGACAATACCATTCATTCATTAAAAAAGAAGCTAAAGATCACCTCCACCCAGCTGGTAGAAGCCTCTATATTGACAGAGCTGGAGGAGAAGAGAAAAAAGCTATAGGAGGAGCTAACAGACTACAAAGCTAGGATGTTGAAGTTTGAAGAAAAGGAAAAGTTGTGGCTGAGTGATATGGATATCATGGTGGAGAGTGAAAAGAAGTGGAAATCTAAGTCTGAATACCTTGAAAGGAAACTGCATGAGAAGATCAAAGAGTTGGAAAACATGGCCACACCCTCCTCCATAGAATCATGTGACTTATCCCTTGTGGGGGCTATGGAACAGGTAAGTTTGAGAGACCTTGAAGTGGAAAAGTTACGAAAGTATAATGCAAATCTGAAGACCCTGATTTCAAAGGTAGAGCAAGAAAAAGAGGCTTGGGAAACCAAGTACTAGGAGATACAGGTCAAAAATGATGAATTGGTGAAGCAAGATACAGGTCAGACCTCCCTGCAAGAAGCAAAACAAGTCATTTGGGATGACATTATTGCAAAAGTAGAAAAACTAAGTCCATATCTTGATTTCATTCTAGACAAAGAGGCTGTAATCAAGTTAGCCAAGCAAAGTGTAGTGGTAGCAAACGAAAAATTGAATAAAAATCCTACGGAGCACACTGAAAAGGCCATAGAATTCTTGAATGGCTTGACTAAAGAAGAAGTAAAGATAGTAGGTATAAAGGATAGAGTGTCCACTATCATCTGGGACAAGAGACTGATACATAAGCATCAACAAGTGAGTGTTATTCAAGCTAGGATTAATGTTATGACACAACAGGTGAAACTTTTCAGGGATATGTTTGACCCTTTATTCAAGAGGGGACTTCCTCTCTTTTGGGAGGAGGATGGCACCATGAGGACATAGGAAGAATATCAGGGCAAGTTATGGGAATGCAGATTGGATAATGAAGGCTTTGCTGACATGAACCAGCCTCTGATAGGAAAAACAGTGGTGGAAAAGTTAACAAGGGAGTTTGAGCTAGTTTGGGTCTTCAGAGAAGCTTGTGCACACTTCAAGAGTTGTTCATATAGGGGTCACATAGAGCTATGTGTATTTTTTAAAGAGGTGTTCACATCATATTTTCCAGCTGCTGATTAGTGGAAGCTCGTGGAGAAGTATGGGAAATCTAAACTAACACTGCACCCGTGAAGATTCGAGGATCATGAATATTTTCGCATGAATAAATAGTTACTAAGGCATTTTGTTTATTTATTATAGTTGGTTACTAGCTAGAAGACACTTAGGGACAGATGTAGAAGGTTATTTAGCCTATTTTGAAAGCATATTATTTTATGTTGTAACTAATCCTCGAGAGGGATAGACCTATCTCCTCAGGTGTTAAGAATTTTGTAACAGTTTCTTTTAGGGTGATTCGGGCTTGAGGGCTGATGATGTATATATATACATATGTAATCGAAAGAGAAAAGGTTGAAAATTGTTGGAACCCATGAGGATTTTGTGTTATGTAATTTTGAGACGTGCCTTTAATAAAATTCGCATAGTCGAGCAAGCAATTTGAATAGAGATTCTTGTGTTATTTGATTTGCAGTATGTACCTTCTTTTTCCTCATGTGAATGTTTCCCTGTTGTCTATTTCAAAATGTGTTCTTTCATGTTTGAATAAGTGCATATTGAGGAAGAATTCATATGTTTATGCTCTATTTCTTTGATTCCAAGCATCCACAAACCAGTTTCTACTAAAGTTAATGCAAAATTCATTTAATAATGCTATGTATTGATGGACTGTTCTTATTTTCTTCCTTATCACAAGACAAACATCTCTTTGATTGTAAATGAGTAGCTACCTATTGGAAAGCAACACCCTCCGGAGCAATTGAGCACTAAAATCCAATTGGTCATGATATAAGTTTCGAAGACAAGGAACCATATTGCATGTCACCACTTTGATTGACACTCATCCATTATATTTTAGGAGTGCCTTCAGAATATTTGATTCTGAAGGTACTCCCAATAAAGTTGATAGGTCGATTGGCAAAGGGGAATTCACATCATCCTTCACTTTAATTAAACCGCTTGACTTGGTTTCGTCTTTCTGGTTGATCATTTGTGAATTACACGATCCTGAAATTAGCAACTCCTAATCTTACCATATTGGTCATCTTTACAAATCCAAAGTCAAACAAACTCATTTCATTTATGATCTTAAACTATTGACTTAATAGACTAATAAATCACATTTTAAGTTGTCTCTTGCATCTATGTGTTTGGTCTAATGAGTTACCTTTCATCAAGTTAATCTCCTGGTGACAATCATGAATATTAATGCTAGTCTCATACCAATATTATAAGCTCATTTTATTTATCTACTTATCCTTATTTGTAGACTTTTGTATTTATAATGGGATAAGATCCATAAAATGATAAAATGTTTTTTTTATGATGCCTAAGGTAATGTCAAATGATTCGATCATAGCTGATCAACATGATTCTTAAAAGATAATCGAAATCTTAACCACATTCATTAATTATTTGTTTATTTATTTATCACTATGATTATCTTGATTTTGATTGAATCGACATTATCGTGCATTATTGAATTATGACATTAATGATATCAAGTGGTAGAGGATCATGCGATGATAACCATTAACTTATGTTTTAAACGTTTGAACTTTGGTTATATCTAATGCATCAGATTTTATTGGAAGGTGTCAGCTAATATGGGAAATATCATATGATCGAAGGTTTTCTTTGCTGTGTAACCATACCATTTTGCCACCTGTTGTTTCACATGGGGAAAATGTCGCGTCTAACTCTCACCCTACTGTCATTCCTCGAGCGGTATTATTGCACCTTGAGCCTTTTGTGATTTTCGATAACCTTTACTAGTTCTAAGGCATTATGATTCCACCTTCCATGACTGCATATGAGTGTCTACAGTACCTTGACAAGATGAAGTCGGTTGGTATTTTCATTAACTTGCGCAGGCCAAGGATGAGCTCGTTTCGTTGTTCTGCCAGGGTTGTGAGGATCCCAAAGCTTTGTATGATCGTTACCATGGCCCATGTGCCTAGGTTTGAGCTTATAGGCGACAAATACTTGGATGCCGCTCCTGAATGTCATGAAATGGTGACAAGGGTAGGATGGTTAGGGTTCCTACAGAGGTTCTCTGGCTTTAATCTAATGGTCTCCATGGAATTCGCGACTTCGTTTGATGGTGTGAAAGCACATGTTGGCGATATCGTGTTGGAATTATCAGAGGAATTTGTGTCTCGAGCTATTAGCTTTCCCATGGAGGGACAACGTTGGTACAAGGGTAAGCATTTAAAAAATGATGAATGGAAGAAGTTCTTGACTCCAACTAACCAGAAAACTGAATACAAGTCCGGTTTCCCGTCTCGTCTGCTAAGGAATAAATGGCATGCCATGCTCGGGCTGATTATCAGGTATGTTAACTGCGAGGGACATCTATCTCAAACCCAGTTTTATCATATCAGGCTATTGATGATTTTTAGAGGGCATTCTGTGAATATGCCATATTATTTTTTGAGTAGTCTAGAGAAGATGGCCATCACTTATCAGGAAAATGTAGGGGATAAAGAATGCAGCCTATTTCACTATGGGCTTATCAAAATTCTTGTTTCTTACCGGCTGGGGGAGTTGGGTGATTCATGGGAATCCTTCCTTACCCGTAGTAATTTCGAGGAAAACGATGAATGGCCCCATCAGAGGTCCAAAACCAGGTCTAAACGGGTTGAGCCATTGTTAGAAGAACAGGGGTCTCAAAATGATATTGAAGATGAAGTGCTTGAACCCCAAGGCTAAGTATCGGTCATCCTAACCCCAAGGCTGAGTTAAACCTTGAAATACCCTATGATAGTCCTCTGCCCCAAATGAGTCAACCTGCGACTATTCCACCTCCTCCATGTGATCCGTAGCTTCAACCACAGATCAATCCCTGTCACAAACCAGCAGAACAAGAAGTTAGCAAAATGCTTAGTGATCAAGCCATTTGCCGGACTACTCGCAGCATGGCTGCTACACTTTTTGCAAAAAGGGAACTAGTTGCAGAATACGCCGCGGTGGTTGAATCAAGTGATTCCTCTGAGTCACGATCACATCCAGCTCCCATCAGACCCACGATCCTCGACCTTAAGTATGTGTCGACCTCTCAGCATGAAGGTGTAAGTGTTCAAAAATCCAATCCAATGCCTAACGCAGAACAAGAATTGAACCAAGAGCTGCGAACAAGGCCAAACATGGAACAGGTGCATCGACCTATTGAAATACATGGCTCAAGTTATTTCATATTTAGAAACAGAGCTGAAGGAAGCACAAGTGGTTAATACGTTTTCCATGGAAGAAATTGCAGGTTTAAAAGCTGATTTGTCCTCTTTGGTTGATAAGTGGAATTCTTTGAAGGAGAAGAAAACCCAGTACAAGGCTTATGGTAGGAATCTTCTGATGAAAAATAAACGATTAACCAAGCAAAACAAGATTGCAAAAACAAGGGTTGTGATGTTTAAAGCTAAATTGAATGAAGCAAGGAGAGTGGTCCCAGTTCAAGTATCAGTTCATTCATCCCCAAAATCATAATGTTATTTAAAATGAAGTTCGTTTTTGATTTTATGATTTTGTTTGAATGGTCAGGTGACATAAAATCGGATCCATACAGGTCAGCAAATATAACCAATTTGTTATTCCAATACAGAGTTTTTCTTTTTATAAGGACGTCTACAAAATTAAAAATTCTGCAGATATCCTATTCATTATTATATCTGTATTAATCAATTATTGGTATTTGTTTACAATTCCTAACTGATTTGTTTTATGAAAATCCAGGTGTTATGCAATTTTGGAAATGAAGGTCAATCACGTTGCTTCAATTTTGGATTTCATTTTGTTGAAGTGTACCTATTCGAAACCCTATACACATGTAGTTGGTTTCTTTCGTTGGCATCATATCCCATGTTTGGCACCGGCAGTTGATGGTGATTAATGCAAATTATTTCATGCCCAGGAATAACGATACTGGAGTGATCCAGTAAATTCTGAAGATTATCTTCTGTGTTATTCCAATCCAAGTGTCACCAGCTGGCATACATTCGAGTTATATCAGAAGCAACATTAAGTGATATGTTATTATTGTAGGGATCCACATGGTTCCAAGAAAATAGAATTGATAGGAAGTTAGATGCTCGTTTATTTTTCTATATAAACAATCCCAAAACTTTGATGAGGGGTTCGATTTCTAAGACATTGGGGAGCTTTTATTATACATCCGTACTTTTTTTATTCTGTTTACACAGATTGTCTCATGAACTTCTTCTGATGACTGTCAAATGTGTCAGGATATCGAAACCTTAGCTAAGTTTTGGATAATCAATACTGTGTGATTCATCTCTCCTTTTGCTATCTTGTTTGCTTTTCATATATAAATGTCTTTATATTGTATGTGAAATGTTTTCATGAGAAATCCGAATGCTTATGTTGTCTGAATCATTAATTGATTTGCTTACTCATTGATGTTGATGAACTTTTTCTATAATGTCAATAGTGGTTGATCAAATTTTGTAATTATCTAGTTTGCAGAGTGATCTTGTTCTAATTGCAAGTTAGTTTCATTATATCTTTCATGTTTTCTGAACGAGATAATTCTGTTAGTGAATTTTGGCTTTTGGTTTGAAGTTCTCATATATAGATTATTTTATAATAGTTGTGTTCTATCTTTTATAAAATAATTTAAATTCACCTTTATTGTTTAGGATGTTTATCACTAAATGGTAACTAGTGAATATTGTTCTTACTTCAGATTTTTAGTCAAATAACAAGTCTTTGCTATTGGCCGAGATAGGAATGCTGACTTTAGATAGATTAGCATAAGTTAGTTTATCATAGAATAATATTAGCAATCACTAATTTTGGTTTCTAGATAGTCATTAGGATTAGAACATAAGTAGTTTTTAGGATTTTTGATAGTTGTTGACAGTTAGTTCCTTTTTCGATATTTGCTCGCCTTAGGAGACTCTCTATCTTTGAGAGCACAAAACATAGGCAGCAGGGCCTTAATTCCTATGAAAAACAGTTATTCCAAACACATGCGAAACTGTGTTAAGTTGAGTGTGTGGACTGTTTTTCCGTAGTTGGCCTAAGATAGTTCTTCTGGCCAACACTACCCTACCTATGTTATGAATTATTTTCAAAGCATTGAAACTTTATCATCATAAGTGTTGTTTAATCCATTTCCCAATGAATATTCACCTGGTTTCAACCAAACAACAAATTTTAGTTTGACTTTTAATCCCATATCTGGCCTTGCTAAACAATTGGTGAGAGATCCCTCTCTGGAAAGGAAGAAGCCAACTCCCTTTCCTAAAGTGGTTATGTGGTTACCTCAAAGTGTCCTTTCCCACAACCTCAAGGATCATTTTGAGTGATAATAAGGAGGACATGTTATTATTCACTTATAATGCTGCAAAAAATATTACATCAGTTTCCCGAGATTTCTTTGCACAAATACATTGATGTATGACTTAAGTCATTGATTTTATCATTAGGATTATTTACCGTATCTTATTGACTTGATATTTACTTGATGATAAGGTAAATTAGTAAATCAATTTCCTAATATTTATTTGAACAAGGACATTGAGGTATGGCCTAAGGATAGTTTGTGATTTCGACCTGTAGATTGAGAGACTTTGAGAATATTGTCAACGATGATCCTGAGATACGAGCATTTGGCTTCCAAGGATTGGATTTTCCTATTCTATTGCATTAGAGTATACATTAACATAGAATAGTGAGAGATGCATTGGTATTCATGACTATACATTGTAATTGTCACCTAGAATACTAAATTCCTATTATCATTAATATACTTTGCACACCTCCAAAGGATTCTCTGAACTTCGTAAATGTCTTGCTACCATGACTTTCCATGGCATCCTGAGCAATCAATTGACACCCAAGGCTCTTGGAATTCCTGAAGGTCTCCAAGCCACCTAATGGAAATGAAATACATAATTGGATTGAGATGGACCGAGTTGAGCCAAACCCATTACTTGTATCTAACCAAGTGAACAAGTGTATAGATAGGACACAAAAGTTTAAAGACAACTTGACTCCAAATAACCTCCACCCAACAAAATTGGCCCAATAAACTAGAGGATCTATTCCTCAAAGGTTCCAATCCACCAAACAAAACTAAAAAGTACTAGAGCATTGCGAAATGGATAGTGCATAACCAGAAACCAGGGGACAAATATACCCGAAATAACCACATGGAAATTGTCACTTCACCGTTTAAAGGACCAACATAATTTATGATTATTGTCATGATGGAGATAGTCGGGTTGTAGCACATCTAAGTGTATCTAACAATGGAATTTGAATTATTCATTTTTGAATTAATACCATCTTCAAATAATGTTAATCTCTTAGAATAATTTTTGCATAACTAATAAGGGCAAAATGTTATTTTCTATTAGGGGCACCTGTTTTCTAGTTCATGCATGTACATATAGTACTTAATTCTATGAATGTTGTATATTTTGTTTTCAAAACATATTTAGAAATTCAAATTAAATAAGATGGAGTAGAATATTAGTATGCTCTCAGTGGCTTGGCATTCCCTCACTACCTGAAAATCAATGTGGTTTCTTTGAAGGACAAACTTCAGAATGTTCTCAAATCGACCTATTTTGCATTTTCTAATGATCTCGGAAAAATAGGATTTGGAATTCTTTGATGTTATTAATTTTATCATTGGGAATATTTACCTTATCTTGTTGACTTAAGCTTTACTATATTCTTTTGTTTGGGATTGTAATATTTGGAAAAGTCATAATGTTAATGTTTTACATCACTGTTTTACAACTATATAATATATTATATTTAAGGGTGCTAGCTCAATAAAAAGCACATGCCTTACAAGAAGGAGGTTGGTGGTTCAAATCCTCTATGCCCTATCTACATATATCAATGACTAATTAAATGACTAGTTAATTGCACTCAATGACTAATTAAATGATTAGTTAACAACAGTCAATGACTAAAGACATGACCAGTTAACAACAATCAATAACTAAATAAATGACTAGTTAACAACAACCAATGACGAAACAAATGTCCAATTAACAACGATTGATGACTAAAATAATGACTAAATATACGACCAAACTGATCAATTAGAACAACCAATAAATGAATAAATATGTTTAGTCACGTATTTATTCGTGTTGTAAGTGACTGGAAATAAATGGCTATTAGTCAGATGACTAAATTTAGTCATTTATATGCAATTTTTAGTAGTATTTCAAGTCATTTATCTCACTTTTTCTACTAGTGTTTATGACCTAATAAGTATATTTCAACATAGTTATAGCAAATTCCAATGTGTTTACATTCATCAATTGCATTAGGAGATCACATTTGGATTATTAATGGTGGTGTGTTGGAAGTGCTAGAAGTAGAAGCCATGGGAGTGCTGGAAGTGTGAGTCAGAAAGGAAGTCCTCTTGGGTTGGGCATTAATCACCATTTCAAATTCTTGAGCTCAATTACAAGCTTCTAAATGGGTTGAGGACCACTACATAACGAAATGTGCTCGAATTTCCTCCTTCACGCCACTAATGAATAATTCCCAAAAAAATTAGAATAAAAAAGGCCACCTATGTGGATTTCCAATTACTCAAAAATTGTAATATAGTCTAGAAATATGTCTCTTTAGGGTAATTTGGTCAACCTACCCATGTAGTGAATGTCACATTCAAAGCGATGATGTAGGATATTCACAAATTGTCTCCAAGGGACTTAAAAAAGATAAGGTTTCTGGTACCATTGACATGATTTCCGAATTTCTAAGTCTAAATATAAAAGCCCAATTTTGAACATTTGGATATCATTGTTAATGCCATGGAGAAAAAAATAGTGTTCCATTTGGGTAACCCAACCCAAGGGATCTAAGTGATCAAATTTTTGTATGTCATTTTTCGGGAATTGGTGTCATGAATTTTATCCACAAAAGATAGAAGCTAGGTTTTCTAGAAAGAGTGTTGGTGTTAACACCTAAATTTTGTCCTTTTACCTTGTCATTATCCCCATCATACCTATACATCATTACAACATTCCATTTTCTCTATTTTGACCTTGGTAAAACCAAAAAATCAAAGTCGCACATAAAAAGGGCCATTTTACAAAATTAATTTGCTAAATTATCTAAAAAATGAACAAGTTATGCTCTGACTTGTTCTTTTGGATGTTTCTCCTTTTTATCACTCAAAAAGAAGAAACTTGGCACAACACCTATGATGTCCCAATTCATAAAAGTGATAAAAAAAAGTGAAAGGCACAAAATCAAAAATCAAAAGCCAAAAATAAAAAAATAAAATCCTTATCCTAAAGCTATATGTCATTCCTATAAATAAACCCCCAAGGTCCTTCAACCATCAGTTCCAAAAAAACAATTATCCATACATTGCTCAACTCATTACTCTGCAAAGATATCACTAAGATCCAAACTCCCTCCCGTGTTCCATTCTCACCTAAATTTTGTCCACATACCTTGTAATTATCCCCATCATACCTATACATCATTGCCACATTCCATTTCCATTATTTTGACCTTGGTAAAACAAAAAAGTCACAATCACCCATAAAAAGGGTCATTTTACAAAATTAATTTGCTCAATTATCTAAAAAATGAGCAACTTATGCCCTAACTTGTTTTTTTGGATGTTTCTCCTTTTTATCACTCAAAAAGAAGAAACATGGCACGCCACCTATGATATCCCAATTTGAAAAAATGATTAAAAAAAGTGAAAGGCACAAAATAAAAAATAAAAAATAAATACTTATCCTAGAGTTATCTATCGTGCCTATAAATAAACCCTCAAGGTCTTTCATCCATTAGTTCCAAAAAAATAATTCTCCATAAATTTCTCAAGTAATTACTCTACAAAAATATCCATGAGATCCAAACTCCGTCATGTGTTCCATTCTCACCTCGTTGAATGTTGCATACATGAGACTAGAGAAGCATGCATTGTTAGGATACCAAGTGGACCCTTCCTTGAATAGTTGCAGTGGATCCCATCTACTACAAATCAAAGGTGATCATGGTTCTCTAAAAAAATTGTTTTCCATTAATGAAAATCATTCTTTATTATTTATATGATGTTGTTTGTGTTTATATTCTTAATGAAGAATGCACAAAAATATTAGTTTAGAATTATTTCAATTGTTGCATGCCTAGTTAAATTATTTACTTTTACTTTTTGTTTTGTTTATTTTCTTGTTATCCTTTGAAACTATTTTAATTCTAGCACATCCATTAGTAGGTTCCTTTTGGAACGTGTTGGTGTGAAAACACCAGCAACAGTTTTTCAAGACCATATTGGGGACGATCTCTTTCGTTCTCTATTTGTGCTTGTCCAATCTTTTTGGTCTTTGCTTGAGTTTTAGTTCTCTCTATTTGATTTTTTATCTGTCTATTTGTTGTTGTCTAAGTTATTATTAGTTGGAAAACCATCCTAAATATTCATTTGTTGACCAAGCTGAGCCTTTGTCTGATTTTCTCTGACTTTTCCATGTTGGGTCGCATCTGTCTGGCCTTTTAGACCAACCCGATTCACACTTTTTCCTTCAAAAATTTTCACCTTCTCCTGCAGGTCAATTTTTTTATTGGGTCGCACCTTTTTCCATGTTTTAGGTGACCTAGGTCACTCCTTTTCCCAAAATAAGTGCAACCTAACCCTAGATTTAAGTTTTTCAGTAGTTTTCCCATCAAACATTTTCTTTGCCTCTTTCCCTTGCAAACTATTTTATTTTTTCCTTTTAAGATTGTTGGAAAACCCCTTTCAGTTCTGTTCACAATCATTTGGTTGTTGTAGTGGCCTTTTTAGTTTTCTTTTCTAGTTCTAGTTGTGAAGAAAGAAAACTTGTTTTGAGTATTTGTTGCTTCTATAGTTATGTTAAAGATTCTTTTTCACTGCATATTTACTATTTCAGTGAGTTCTGATTGGAAAATTGATTTCTTTCATATCTTGAAAATTAAATGCTTAGTTATAGCTTCTCTATTTTTGAAGTGATATTTTCAAGAAAAATCTTAGACTTAGTATTGAAAGTCATTCATTTTTCTTAATCATTTAATTTCTTGTGTATTTTTTGTACATACCACGAGTGCACACAAACTCTCTAAATCAAACTATCACTTGGTTCATGTCACCAACAAAGAATTAAAAATAAACTTAACTCAACAAATATTAACGTCACTTGAGGACCAAAAATAATTTTGTAGATAGGTTAGGACACTGGGGATAGGCATCGAATTAATTCCCCTTTGTCATTTACATCTGATACATAACAATTGTCTTTTTAGGGGACCAAAATCCTCTAGTATTTATGGACATGGTTGAGACTGATTTATGGGGGGGGCCTCGTGTCTGATGAGCGTAAATGGCAATATTGGAACCGAATGGTTGGGCTGAATGTCACACTCCAATCAGTATTGAATATCATCCATATCGTTGTCTTCAGACTAAATCTACGGGTAACCTTTCGTGACATCTCCTGAATAAGGTAGCCTAGAAGCCTTTCTTTTAGGAGTCTTTTACTTGGGATACCCTTCGGTAGGGGGATATCCCTGAGCCATATTGGTATTCCATTTCATTTTATCTGACTGCGGGTTTCATCACCCTGTAGGAGAAACTATTTGAGAAAGCTTCCATATTTTAGATAGTTGACCGCTTGCTCCCTTATCTGATAGATTAGCGGGTCATTTTATGTTTTTAGGAGTGTTACTTGTTGGATTTTTTGCCATTTTTTTACGATCACCTTCTACACACTCAATTGCATTATGTCTTTTGCGATTTCTTTGGTCATAATCCAACACTTATTTTTAATTTAGAACCAGTCAGTATTGATGCTCCAAGATACTCTTCAAGGATTCTAGGCGAACCCCCTCAATTTGATCCTTTGGGTTCTACAATCATTCCCCCACACCAAACCTATGCAAAATCATTTGATTCATCTCCTTATAGTAGAAATTTCCTACACACCCACACACTTGCAGCCCCATGGCTATTAGCATCTGCCATCTAAGGAAACCTCCACCAAGGAACCCTCTACCAGGGAACCTCCCTCCAAGGAACCCTCCACCATGGAATACACATCCAAGGAACCCACACCCTCCTTGAGGGAACCCTCCACCATGGAACCCCTATCTAGGAAACCCTCCTCCTCCTAGGAATCGTCATCTAGGAAACCTTTTGCTAGGAGGCCCTATAAATGTGATATTTTCTTGTATGGCTAACCTCAACCTCTGTGATTTGGAAAGGCTGACCAACGATGCGATCCACCATGATCAAAATTGCCCCCCTATTCCTACCAAAATCCCTTCATACATACCAAATTTCGAAGGAAAACATGGGGAAGACCTTGAAAATCATATCATGGCATTTCACCTATGGTTCTCTTCCAATAGAATCATAGATTATTCCATCATTCCATGCCTATTCCATAGGACCCTAACTGGTACTACCGCCAAGTCGTACATTGATCAACTTGACATGAAACATCCCAATTTCATTTCCTTACCTTCCACTTTCATGCGGTTATTCTAGTTGCTCATCTAATATGATGACATAGTAGAAATCCTCCTATCCTATCAACATAACTCTTCTACCCACATCACTGATCATATCCATGAATGACATAGAAGATGGAGCTTATGTAGTATCAAACTTGATGACATGATATTTTTAAAATGGTTTCTAAAATCCCTCCTCCTAGTGATTTCCAAGGACGTGTCCTATGAATAACCACAAATCGACGAAGAGGCTATCCTTAAATCCCAACAATTTGACTTGATATATGCACAATCGAGCCATCTATATACCATCATCCGAGATGCCCATCGTGGAGACTCCTCCCAGAGAGATCGGCTGGGACCATCCCACATAGAAGATGGTGTCATTGGTACTATTGCATCTCCACCAAGTTCGTACACACATTACCCTCCCCTAGTGAGTCGTTATACATATGGAACCAACCCAAACGTTGTGCTTCCCCATCAAGTTCCATTTTCCACTTCACGCTATGGCCACGATTTATCACGTGCTTGATCCTATTTAGGAGTGACTACCTCATATTCACCTCCTACTTCGAATCCCCATGTTGATGGGACCTCCTATAGTGGCACCATATGTGGCAGTGCTTCTACTGCCTTCATGGTCCCTCCGACCATGAACCCATATTATTCTTTTCCTGGACCTATGTTAGCCTCTCGAGTTGAGCCACACCCTATCGCTCCTCCTTTCCCTTAAGGAAAAGTGTACACTTAGTAGAACATGCCTTCCCAACCTGCACCCAATAAATAACAAGCATAGTCCAAGAAAAAGAATTTAGGAAATAATAAAGGAAACAATCAATGGCAGGGAGGTGGAAACCAATCCGCCAATCCACCTAATAATACTCTAGCAAACCTCGTAGATCAGGACCCTAACAAGCTCCCTAAAAAGGAAAAAAAAATCAACTACGGCCTAACCATATGTTTTCTCTCTGCGGTGTGTATGGGAATTATACCCATCAATGTCCTCATTTAGCTAAGGCACACCAACTCTGGAACGAGGAGAACCAACGTGAATTGACTACTCCCCCACAAAAGCAAACAAATATACCATTGCCTCAACCCACTCAAATGCAACATGGGGTCTTAAAAAAATCCTCCCCTCAGAAGGGAGTGTTAACAGGGAAACCTTTGGTGTCTTACTCATCCAAACTAGCTTAGTTGATTCAATAGTTTGACTCTGGGGTTTAGCACCTTCTTATGAGGTCCACCGAAGTAAACCTTCAAACGCAACGAAACTAGTATAGTTCAATTTTTGAGTCATCCACTATTGATAAGGGAAAATAAACCAATCTGATTGATGACACTTTTCATCTACCTAAGCCACCTATCAATGGGATCCCTAAGGTTCCCAAATTTCCTTTTCATCCCATTACAAACAATCCTAATGCTAGAACTACTCCTAACTATAGCATTGTGGATGAATTAGCATAGTCCCTCACTACCATGTCAACTCTAAAAGTTCATTATAACTTCCCTATGCAATGCAAATCCTTATTGATAGTGCTAGGTGAGATCAATCCCTATGAATAATGTTTGATGACATTTTGCTTGGATCGGGTGGAGCCACAAATTCCCTCTTCAATAGCCTTCCAAATTCTGATGATTGTCCACAACCTAGTAATTCTTAGATGCATTATTAGTGAAGGTGCCTCTACTGATGTTATTTCAACTCATGTTCGGAATAATATTTGACCCACAAATATGATCCATCTATCATGACTTTACAGTCTTACAATGCTTGTGTATATCAACCTCAAGAAGTTCTAATGAATGTCACTGTAGAGTTAGCCGACAAAACAGTCTTAATAGACTTTGAGGTATTCAACGCTAACACTAATTACAACCTCCTCCTTTAACATAGATACATTTATGCAATGAAAGTCATTGCATAATCATTTTTTTGACTTGTGATGTTCCGTCATGATGGGAAGATCGTCAAGTTGGACCAATTGACTTATTATGACCCCAAGGGACAGGCTTCTTCGGAAACCATCTTACCTATGATTTCTAGTAGTTCCAGTAGTGCATCCATCCGAACTTTTCGATGTGTTGGGCCCAACATAATTCAAGATGATCCCATTACCTTCCAAGATCTACCTACCCCATGCTCAAATGTGGAAATATCGGAGCTTAGTACTATATCCTTGAGTAAAGATGCAACCCAAGCTCATCACCAATCTCAACACCAACCTCAACCTAGCCATTCTCTAAATTAACTACCTAGGAACTAATGGGGAGCCACACCTATTGAGAAAATCCTTTTTTTGTTTCCACCTTCCAGAATCATGAGCACACCAATAATGGTGATTCTTCACTTCTCGAGTTTGACATTAGGAATCCCTATTTGGTATCTCAACCCATTGAATCCACCTCCCGCTCCACAGGTTATTTTGACACATATGCAACCCATTGGTACTGCAAAGCATCCTCCTCCTAGAGCCCCAAATATGACAACCACCTCCCCACCCCCTCCTCCTAGGAATAAATCTAGGGAAAAATAAACAAATGCAACAATGACGACAAATCTAAACAAAGTTGTGAACCCTCCCTCTACTTCCGCATCTTGAAAACCTTCTCCTTTTTCTTTGTGCAATGTTTCTAGCATGCTACCCAAAACTATCACAGTCATTGAAGAGTTTCACCCGCCATCTACTTATTTGAGTGGGAAAAACACCATTTATTTCATCTCGTCATCTAATGAACTTCCTGAACTATCCCACGATACCATTCCACATTCAACAGAGGAAAGACTCCAAGACTTGGAAAATTGACCCTTTCAAAGGAATGAAGAAATTATAGAAGCGCTCACAAAACTAGACTTTCCTAGGGATAACATGCACCATCGTGTGTATTTAATTCCTGACAAACCAACATGTCCGTCCACATTTTCATACCAATCCTTTTTTGAGTAGAAATATTTTTTTACCTCGCAGGAATGTTGATTGGTTTGGGAACCCAATCCCATCTCATAATTCCTTTGAAGAAGGGAATATGGAAAATATTTCTCCCACCATCCAAGTGCATATCTTAGTCAAACCTAGTGTCATAGAAAATAACACATTAGGTGTCGATTGCACCCCTAAATTGATCATTGCATACATTAAAGCACTCTTCTAGGAATTTCGTGATGTATTCTCTTGGTCATACTCCAAAATGCCTTGCTCAAATACTACCATCATAAAATATTACATTGATACATGGTCAGATGAGGCACCAGTGCATAAAAAATAAAGACCTAGCCACCTCTTGAAAGGTCCAGCCGTCAAAGCTGAGATTGAAAACTTGATAAAATATGGTTTCATTCATCCGATTGCTTACACTACCTGGGTGTCTAACCCAATCCCCATAAAAAAAACAAGGAACCATTCATTTTTGTACCAATTTTCATGATTTCAATTTTCCCTGTCCAAAAGACAACTTTCCTACCCCTTTTATTGATTAAATCATCGATGATCGTGCTAGCCATGAATTTTTATACTTTATGGACAGTTTCTCTAAGGACAACCAGATACATGTCCAAAAAAGGATCATTATCATACCACCTTTACAACACCTTGGGACAAATTCTCCTACTTATTCATGGCATTCGAACTTAAGAATGCTAGTGCTACCTTTCAACATGCTAGGTCATATTGTTTCCATGACTTGGTCCACATCATCCTAGTTTACATGGAAAACCTTACTTAACGATCCAAGAAGCACTCATAGAATTTCAAGGACCTCCATCAGGTGTTCCTTTGATGCCAAAAGTACAACATCTGCTTGAACCCTCTCAAGTGCATTTTTTGTGTACCTGCAAGATGATTACTGGGATTCATTATTTCCAAGAAATGGATTACTTCCAATCCCTTAAAGGTTCAAGCCATTGGAGACCTTCCTTCCTGAAGAAATTTGTTCCAACTACAAAGTCTCTAGGGAGAGGCCAACTTCCTATGTTGTTTTATTCTAGACTATGCAATGACCATTCATGGATTCTTGCGCTTTCTCCAAACAAACATTTTATTCATTTGGGACAAGTAGGCACAAGCATCTTTTGATGCATTAAAGAAGTCTTTGTCTTGCTCTCCTTTGATATCTCCCCTAAATTTCATGCAGTATTTTATCCTTTACATTTCGACATCTGAATATGTTGTCTTTGAAGTATTAGTCCATGAGGACACTGCTCATCAAGAGAACATCATCCACTATGTTAGTCTGAACCTGTCTGGAGCAATCGCAAGAATCCATGAATAGTCATTGCGTATTTTGGAATAAAATGGTGTAGGAATTCAGCCTTCCCATGAAGACTCTATAGTTGGTGCAAATTTCTCAGAAGAGGAAGGTTGACAATGGCTTAAACCTGCAAAGGATAAAAAATTATCCCTTTCTAGGAAACAATGAATCCTAGTAATCGGGTTGTAGGTACACAAAAAATGCACTTGAGAGGGTTCAAGTAGATGTTGTACTTTTGACATTGTACTAGTAAATTCGTCCAATGGATAGTTAAACTTATTCATAGATCAGACTAGATTCAAGCATGCCTAATCTAAGACAGCTAAGTAACAAGTTGGATCTTAAACTCTTAGATCTATTTCAATGTATGAAGATCAAGGCATTGAGAGAGAGATAAGAAGGTATAACTTACTTCAAACCACGTGGTTTTCCAAGATCCATCTCCAAGCTTGATGTCCAAGATGCGAACCTGTGTGAGCAAGACAAGCACAATATCTCCAAATACCAAATACGAAGATCAATATCTAACTTCTAATGAAAACATATCATGAATCTAAACTAACAAGAATAATCATATGGGAAAATAATCCAAGTTCCATTAAGGTAGCTTAAAGAAGAATAGTACAATGTTACCCTTGATGACCAAGTAGTAGTGTCTCCTTCCAAGACTTCCTCCTTGCTATCTCTGCAAAATCTCCAAGACCATAGGTTTGATGCCTCCAATGTTCTCTGCTTAGCTCATGGATGGCCTCCTTCTTATAGGATTTGGGATGCGAACCACTAAGAAAGGAAGGTGGATCTAGATAAGTGAATGGTTGATCAAGAGGTTGAACCAGGCCAAAGAGGGAGGGTGAGTTAGGATCGAAAGGAGCTTCAATCCCAAGAAGATATCTCACAAGTAAGATCCACTTTCCAAGCTAAGATATGGTTAAGGAAATTTTCGTGCACCAGACATTGAGAAGGGTACGAAAATGATGTAATTTTTGTGCCCCTACAAGCATGCATAGTGCGAAAATGAGGAATTTCCGTGCCTTTCACCACTAGCAGGGCGCAAAAATCCTAGTAAAAGGTGCTCAATGATGTAGCATTTGGACTTCATGAGTTGGAATTCGACTGAGGTAAGTTGGATTTATCTCCAAGGGCTTCAAAGAAGGCCTAGGATGGGACCAACTAGGTAGGAGTAAGGTCCAACACTCATTAGGAGGTAGCGCCATTAGGTTCTGCATGGTGTTATGACATGAAGATGTGAAATGGCACTCAAAGTGGGACTTTGAGGTATAACAGATTCCCCCTAAAGTGTGAGGTCAGAAGAAACTAATGGCTGAAACACTTTACAAATAGATGAGTCTGCAGAGATAGCAGGAGGAAGTTGGAGAGGAGCTACAAGGAAACATAAACAATATGTCCGATAAATCCTAGGTAGGCATACCCATGCTCGGAAAAACTGACTCAAAGCATGGATTTCGACCAATACATTGGAGATCCATGACATTAAAATTGACATGATATATACTGGAGACAAATCATGGCTACTAAGAACAAGCATAGATCCATGACAAGATAACGACATAGCCACGACTAATACAATAGTGGATTTGTGTGACATTACATGAATGAGGTCACCAACATGATTTCTATGTAGGGACCTACTCAATAATCTCCATCGCAGCCTGGACATGAAGGAAATATCAGGACCATCCAGGGTATTCTACCCAATCCCGAAGAGATATGAATATGACCATGTGATTACAAGGTGTTGAAGTCAAACATGGAGAGACTACTTGATTACGAACCAATGATGTAAGCCGTTAACAGGTACGAGGGTAATCACCAATGATGACAATAATCCCCAAGGTATCTCTAGTACAACCCAACGAATTTGAATAAGTATTTTTTGGTGTCGAACGTTCGATGGATTATTATATCAGAGGCCAATAATGAAAACCTACTATCAAATACGAGGAGACCTACCATTGAGGCATGCAGGCACCAAGGTACTATGGTTGGTTCCTAAGGCTAATCCTGGATAGTGAGTTGATGTCGATAGGAATAGACTCGTCAAAGGAGGGCCATAATGAATCCCACATCATCGACACGAAAATGACATAGGAAAGAGGTGTGGAGCGACGGATCAAAAGAGTATGGACTGACACAATAGCGTAGGTTTAACAATATTGTGGAAGGTTGACTTAGGTTAAAACTGATCCTTTGAACATATAATGGCATGAGAGATGACTTGGCAGCTGGGACTGACAATAGAAACGATCACAAGGAGATATAACTTTGATGAGAAAGATAACCCACAATTGTATTTATGATCGTGATATCGACTGAATACCCAAAGAAGACAAGGTGTAGATGCATGCCATGTTCAAAGGTGATGACTCATAAGCTGCCAAAAGATATACTCAACTCATTCTCCCATTTTCCCCCATAATGGTTGATGAGTACCCCCTTTTTTTTAACGAGCTTGAGGAGGATAAAAGATGCTCGATGTAGCTCACTTTTAAGTGAGTCCAACCTTGTACATTTTATTAACCCAAGGAAGGAGAGGTTCGTCTCCATACGGATCCTTTGATGTTTAATTTCATGAGCCCAAAGAAGGGAAACTTGACTATTTTTCATGTTTAGAGAGTCCGAAATAACGTAAAGAAGACTCCAAGGTTTGGTTTTTTCGTAAAAATTAGTCCCTAGACCCAGAAAAGTATAAAATAATATCCAGAAGAACACTCATAGTCATTACTGACTACAATATACCTTTCTCATAAATAGTCTAAATGATTCGAAAAAAGGATAACCTACCACTGGATAAACGTCATTTCAAATACTTTTACAAGTGTGAAAGAGACAAGTACATTTGGCAATCTTTACTAAGCGAGGTAGTTCGAAAATAGCTTAAAGAGAACTCCAGTGGTTCCATTTTCATGAGTTAATCAAATTAGTCCGAAAAAGGAATAAAATAATGCTAGATTGATACTTTGATCATCATTTTCCGAGCACAAGTAAAGAAGACTAAGCTCGACATTGTTTTACTTGGGTTTAACAAGCACGATTCAAGTGTGAAAAACACTTGGAATATCTTTCATAGTTCAGGTCCAAAGCACGAAAGAGAGAAAGTAAGCTCGAAAGAAGGTCAAACAGTCAACTCCACCAATGTGAACAACTCATGCGAACCTACCAAAGGAGGTCCAAAAAACCTAGAAAAGACATTAGGTCATGATAAATGTGAAGAATAAATTCTCAACCAAGGCTTCTAATGTGAAAAATAGGTAAAAATGACTAAAAGAAATGTATAAGAAAGGGTAAAATGGGAAATTATCCATTTTAACTTGGCCATTTTTACACAAAGAGGATTTTTACCTTGTTGAGAGAAAAACTTCAGCTGGACATATTGGGAGATCCAGGGAGTCATTTCAACCACCATTTGAAGTAGGTAAGTCCTTTCAACCTCCTCTTTTCATCCATTTAGTTTGTGATTTAATGCAACTTTTTCAGGTTTTCAAGGGCCTTAGGAAACCAAATTTGCGCCTTGAAATTTTCGCACCCTCTCTCTGTCGAGAGGCACGAAAATTAAGGAAATTTTTTGTTCTGGGCATTGGAAGGGGCACAAAAATTATCAGTTTTCGCGATATCTGCATTGCCCAGGGCACAGAAATCCGCAGACTTGAAAAAATGAAAGCTTGCCTCTCCGCCATGGCATTAAAATAGGTATCCATCTTCTTACTGAATTCTCCTTTGATCATTTGCAGGAGATTCCAAGTGGTTAGAGAGAATATGGTGGACTGGAAAGAAAGAGAAGACGAAGGGGATGAAAGGGCCTCTTTGAATGATGATAACACACTAGCCACACTAAGAGAGTGTGGTCTATCGAAATTTTTCAACACCAGGGGAATCCATAAATAGGGAAAGCTATTGAATGACATTATCCAAATGTAAGACACTGATATCCAATCTTTTCGCATGGAAGAGTGTGTCCTTGAGATAGAGTACGAATATATCTACTTCTTGACCAGTCTCTCCAAGAGAGGGGCATGGGTCAATTTATCAAGGCACTGAGATACTGAAGAGACTACGGATACCTACATTGCTCAGTATTGTAGGAAAGGATACCATAAGAAGAGCGGGAAAGCACTCATCGCGGATGTGTTGGATCTTCCCTTGAGGATGCTCCTATATACCATTTCTTGAGTGGCAGGAAGTGTGGGGGTTCACCATGAAACCAAAGCTCAGATGAATTATGCTATGGAGTGCATGAAGCCCAATTTGTTCAATTGGGGTGAAGGGATCTGATAAACCTCAAGGATCAGGTGACTAAATGCAGTAATGGAAGCATCAACTAGTTTGCGTATGGTAGTATCTTGGTCACCTTCTTCTTGGAGAGGGTGCCTCTTTTTCTTCCTTAGATAGAGAGACCTCATCATCCTGCATCCGAGCCGGGGATGTGGCAGTGGAGTGACTATGCTGGGTGGCTTGGTGGGTCACAAGTCCTAGCATTTGGTGAGGACTTTTTCTCATGGCTCGAGGAGCAGATAATCATGATCGAGGAATATCCCTATGCTGGGGTGGACTTCTGTAGAAATATCGATCTAGCCTTACCCAAGGATGATGACCAGGATGAGTCAGGTATATGACCTTCAATATTATTTTTAATTTTTTAAGTTTATGTCATTTTTTTGTTTTTTTTTGATAATGTATGGAAATACTAATATATATGTATAATGATGTAGATGGAGGGCCATCAAGGCTAGCACAATCCTCTCCACTGCACCGATGAGGGACAGAGTACTAGGGTGAAGAAGATAAGGCAGGAGGGCTTCACGATGTGGAGCGAAACTTAGAGGGACTGGCCGTTGTTGTTCCTTTGATGAGGATTCCTAAGGTCCCATATCATCTCCAGAGGCACACTGGGGGTGTGCCAGAGCGTATTTGTAGGCTGCTCCATCGAGTTTCCTGGGAATTGGTATGCTACCATGGGCACTATGCAGCTCTTGACTAGTGTTTAGGAAGTAGTTTTATTAGCGGCATGTATATGATATGTAGGCCAGAGTGCCAATTTTTTTATACGTTGTGATCCCTTTTTTTGACTTTCAACACATTATACTATTGTATGTGGCAAATAACAGTTTTTACATGATTTATACATATGGATATATCTCTATTGTTTACCTATGATGACTTGTATGTTGCATTTTCACATGTTTTCTTTTATGGTGTATTGATTATGTGTGTGATAGATTCCAATGGAACATATAGTTAGCTAACAAATCATCCACTGTGTTGAATTCCCTTGGTACATGTTGATATAAAATGTAATCAAATGATCATTCAAGGAGGCATACGCTTATGTATAAACAAAGTAGTGTAGGATCATAGACGGTGTAGACACAATTTAATTGAGATACCACAAGCTGAGAGTCTAGGTAGACTATGAAGGAATGGATTCCAAGAGAAGAAACTTCAGTTAGAATTCCAATGACTGCATGATACTCCACAATGTTATTTGTTGCGGGGCCCAAGAAAATGCCACACGAGGATATTAACTTGCCGGTAGGGGAATAAAGTACCTATGCTGCAGAAGCAAGGTTCTAGGTACGCCGACTAGCACCATCTGCGAATCCAAAGTACGTTGAGATTTGTGCATAAAAGCACAAGTCGAGATAAATGATTATGTATGAGATAGAGTCCTAACATGCAACAACTTAATCAAAATCACACTAAATACATTATATACAAAGTGTTTTTACGCAGGATGAACCTATGCATAGAATCTCTTTAGGTAAATCCCATTGCGGGGCTCTCCCCCAAAGATATACCATCACAATCTGTGAGCTTGTAAGCTCCCTTCTCTAACATGCATTTAACAATGTAGGGACCGTACCACATAGATTCTAATTTTCCTTTTCCTAGCTTATCATGCATCTGGTCATAGGTTAAGACTAAGTCACCTTCATTGAAAACCTGAGGTTGGGTGGATTTACCATATTGGGCCTTAACGCGCATTTTATGGGCCTCATTGGAAAGTGCAACATCTGGGAAAGTTTCATCTAGCTTGGCTAGGTATAGAAACCGTTATTTGTTAGTGGTTGTGTTGGGTAAGAGTTCTACAACTGACTTGAGGGATGGTATCTCACACTCAATCAGTAGGATTGCTTCCAGGTCGTAAACCAATTGAAATCATGTGAACCCAGTTACATTTTTTACCAATGTCCTGTAGGCCTAAAGAGTTGACAATAGATCCATGGGGGATTCACTAGAAGGCAATATAATATCATGTTCATTCATATTGTGGTATTAAATATTCATGAAAACCTAAAAATTATATTGCTTATATATTAAGGGGGAAAAGGGTTTTTTAATTCAATGTAGCAATACAAAAATACTTTGGGGTCTTTTTTATATGGGCGGGTTGACAAATATCCGCCAAATCGAGATGGCGCGATCACTATCGGATGAGAAATTGGGTTGAGAAAAGGCTCGGGCTTACTAGTATGCAAGGAAATCACGTCATGAGGCATGCTTGAGGCCAAGGGTTTCGTGGTGTAGTGGGTTTCCAGTCGATCATAGTCGAGAGACAGTGGTCACTGCTAGACAATTGTTACCAATAGTAGTCAGCCAGTTGTTACCAATAGCCTTGGGAGTATCTAAGTCGCCAGGGCCTGTTATAGGCCCTCGATAGCCCTTGGGAGCTTGAATACCCAACCACTCATGCCTATTACAGGCCTTGGGAGGTTTAGTCAGCCTCCTAGATCTTGTTACAGGCCCTGGTGGCTTGGATAACTAGCCCACAATAGGCTTAGTCAGCGATTGGGGAACTGAAACATGCAATATAAATGTTGTACTATGTGCATTGGCTCTAGTGACATACAAGAAGTGATCTCCTATCTCTTCATTATACCATTAGATGTTTCAAATCATAATGATATCTGGTTGAGTAATTGCATTGTGGGTGAAGTAATGTGGATTGAAAATATACATCGAAAGAAGCAAGGTGCATTGTAGAATGCATGTGGGGTCATAAGAGGGGTATCATATCAATATACTATGTAGAAATATAAAGGGGTATAAAAAATGTTAACGAAAAAATTGATACATACAATATCTAGTGAAAATAGGGGTTTTTTTAAATTGGGAAGGAATAATGGGAGGGGGTTAAAAAAATGATTTTGGAATGCATTTTCCAATATTTAGTGAAATTAGGGGTATTGTTTCATATGCCACAAAAGAAGGTGCTATGATAGCGGTTTATTGAGTGAAGCCCCCGTGAATAGATCTAAGTGCCATTTAGATTTTTGGGTTCCCACAGTGCGTTGGATAATACGTTTCAATAATTTATTGATTGCCTCTACTTGACCATTCTCCTGTGGGTAGTATGGCATTGAGTTTTCATGCTGAAAACCCAGTTTGGAACTCAGTTCATCCATCATATGCTTCCTAAAGTGGGAACCATGGTCAGTCACGCTGGCCTGCAAGAATCCGAACCTAGCTATGATATGATTGAATATGAATAATGATGTTGTCTTTCCATCTTCTTCGAATGTAGGAATAGCTTCAGCCCATTTAATAAATTAGTCAACAGCTACGATGACGTAGCTATGCCCCCCGGCTGAGGTGGATTATAGTGCATAAAATCAATACACCATTTTGCAAAGGGGCCAACGACAATGACATGATGAAGTGAGCGGGGTGTGAGCGCTTCTTGGCATGAAAGAATTAACATGGAGGGCACTTCTTAACTGCTTCAACAAAGTATTTGAAGATTGAAGGCTAAAAGTAACCCACGCATAGGATTTTTTGGGTTGTAGCCATCCCTTAAAGATGACCACCACATGAGCATCAGTCATGCCAATGAGGAACAAAGATTCATTCGGAAGAGAATCAATAGGCTCATATTTATCATTGACGTGAGGCAATTCACAAATAAGCTAAAAAGACCAATGATTTTTTGAATTTTGCTTTGGAAAAATCTAAATCGATTTCCTAGAGAACTACAATCCAAAGGGAGTATTTTCTCCCTAGCACTTGACGTGTTAGAATATAGTACATCGGATTTAATTTCGCAATGACAGTGCTTTTGTGGAGTAATATGTAATGGCGAAATCTCTGGACCACAAAACTATGTCCAAAGCTAGTTTCTCTACATGTGAGCAACATGCCTCAGATTCGACAAGACTGTTGCTGATATAGTAAACCACATGTTCCTGACAACTATTGTATTCTTGTACGAGCATCATGCCAATGGTGGTAGTAGAGGCAGCGATATATAGAATGTAGTCCCATGTATAATTGGGGGGTTGTATCATGGGAACATTGGAAAGGGCTTTTTCAAATTTTCAAAATACCGTTGGGCTTCGTCATCCCAAATGAAAGGAATGTATTTCTTAGGAAGCCTCATGTAGCCCTTAGTAATCTTGGAGAAATTGTAGACAAAGCGGCCTAAAACTTTCACATGCACTTGCAAACTTTGGAGTTATAGAATGTTGGAGGGGGAAGGTAAGGCTAGAATAGCCTCCACCTTCGATGCATCTAGGAGAATGCTATCCTTAGAGATTATGAATCCTAACAATATACCATATTCAACACAGAAGACACATTTATGTGGATTCAGGTGGATGTTGTAGTGGTGACATCATGAGAATATTGCACTCAGATGATCTAGATGGTCCTCTCGTCTATCAAAGTGATCGGGTAGGTCATCTAGATAAAGCTCTACAACATGCTTGATATCTTGAAATGCATATGACATGGCCCATTGAAACGTGGACCCAACATTTTTGAGACCAAAAGGTAATTTGTGATATGCAAAGGCCCCCCAAGGGCATATAAAAGAAGTCGTATGTTTGTCATATGGGAGTATCTCAATCTGATTGTAGCCGAAGAAGCCATCCATAAATGAAAATATGATGCTCCCGACACAGTTGTCAATAATTTAGTCAATAAAGGGAGTTGGATAGTTTTCTTTGGGACAAGATTTGTTCAAATCTCTATAATTGGCACAGACTCTAATCGTACCCTATTTCTTAGCTACATGAATGATATTGGACAGCCAATCTCTCAATGGGACAGAGTAAATGAAGTCATCACGAAGAAGTTTTTCAACTTCTGCTTTAATGGTTGTAGTTTTGCGAGGATGGATAGGTCAGAGTTTCTGTCGGATGGGTCGGGCACCAGGATAGACTTGAATTTCATGAACCACTATAGAGGGGTCTATCCCTGGAATTTCTTCATAACTCCAAGAAAAAACATCACGAAACACCTTGAATAAGACAGTATAGAATTTCACCTCAGTAGGTGTATAGGTTTTTCCTAAATGGATTTGTTCCACGATACCATATTTCACAGAGATGTCAATTGGAATGGTTTCCATGATATTTGCTAGGTTTCCCTCGGAAAACACATCGTGTGTAGGGATGGGAATCTTAGTGTTGAGAAATATCTGGTGAAATGGTGGATTTTGTATCAATTTCTACCATCTGGATCGTAGGGAAAGAAGACCAGTTATGGTGATATTTCCATGGTGGTTCATCAATGCGCATGGTCTCCATAATAGACTTGTTGGAAGGAAAATTCTGTGCAAGGGAGTTAGTATAGGGAAAAGATGAATGGATTCAAGAAAGAATATGTGCCACCATATGGTGGTCAATTGTGTCGATCCAATCAGAAGCATATTTAATCGAATGGTAAGTTGCTTCGTTCCATTTCAAAGGCATGCAATCTCTGATGGTTTTACATTCGGCGCAACTTGGTATAAACCATGAATTGTGAGATTCATGAGGTTGAAAAATACTCGACGAGATCATGTTGATAAAAAATATCTAGGGTGGGAGCTCCAAAAATAATCCAATGATGGAGGAATATTTCAACAGACCAACACCAATGTCTTCATAGTGATGTGTCAACAATAGGACATTATTGGTGGTGTTGGAGTGAATGTGCAGAGTGCAAAAGTATAACTGATAAATGGTAAAAATTTTCCCCTCATGAGGAAATTGGACCAAATGGAAAACAGAAGATGCTACAATAGTCATGGCATAAAACCAATTGTGGTCGAGTAGGATGTTATAATCAAATGGGGAACATACAATTTCAATATAGATAGAGACGGTTTTTCCCCCTAGTTCTATGACGAGTGATGGCATGAGTCCGTCAGGTTGAAAATCACGGCCGTCAAAATATTTTAGAGTAGTGGGACACTGAATTACCTCTAGAGAGCTGATATCTCGCCAACAAGAAAAATACATGATCAAGGTGGAAGCACCCTCATGAAAAATGGTACGATGGATGTTATTTCCACAAATCTTAGTATGAATCTAAAAATCCAATTGATGAGATAGTCTCGGCTTAAAGTATTCCAAATTGAACGTTATTGTATTGGAAGAATCGGGATCAACGACACCAAGTGCTAACAATAAGGTTCTACGCTCAGTAGGACAGTGTTGTAGAACTTCGAGAGTAGACATTACACAAGGTGCTTGAGCTAAGTTTATCTAGGAGGATCATCTCATCGTCGATCAAATTTAATGTCTTCAAACATTAGTTCAAAGGTTACACTGGTAAATATCTCTTTGTCATCTTTCCGTCGATGCTTGTTTCATGTGAAATAGCCTCTAGATGAAGAAGTTGTTCACATTTCAAGTTTCGAGAAGGAAGGTTAATTAATGGATAAAATGGTAAAAAATGGTTAAATATGGGTTAAAATATGTGACCATGGGGATATGAGAATCGAACCCAAACCTTGTGATAAGGCCACCATGACCCCATGAATGTATATGGTTAAAGAAAAGTGTAAAAACGGGGTGAACCTAAGCCACGACCAAGGCCTCCCTTAGTGAACCATATTACAACATATTTCATAAACCATATAATAACCATATTATATAGTGAAGTGCCAATATATATGCCACCGCATAAAACCATAATACTATGCCATCTAACCATATAACAATGTGCTATATAAACTTTATCCATAATGTAACGTGGTTCCATTATATATATGCCACTACACAAAATGCGCAAGGGAAGAAGAGGCCCACGGGTTTGACCCCGGGACCTTTACCTTCAAGCGTTGTGCCCTTATGACTGGGAAACACACCTAGTTGTTAATTGTGTTCGGATATCCACATCATCTTTTTCAGGATCTTGCATGCAATTAGGGTTTGCATGCAGAATCTAGGGTTTGCATGCACCTGCATGCACTTGCATGCATCCCAGTCACCAGTTTGATGCCTCCAGCACCTTATCCACTTCATTCTAGCACCCGGGAGCCACCTACCACAGATTTTTAGCCCTCCTAGGCTGAAAGGCGCCCACTTCTCACCTACTGCCAGAGAAGGGCGCACTTGTTCACCTACCACTGCAGTTCCACTTCAGTTACATTCAGTTAGCTCCGATTCTCCCTGATTTGAGGCTAGTTTCACTCCCGACTGACTGTTTCACTTCCGTTGGACCTCCAGATTGACTAGATGACTTGTTTTGACTTAAGTTAACCTCCCATGCACCCCCACTGATCCTCCTGATCCTTAATCAGTGCTACACACTTCAGTTACACTTATTACACTCAGTTAGACTCAAATTGACACCTGGATGACTGGTTGTTGTGCATTGATGAGCACCACCGATTGATTGATGAGGACTCCTAGTTGGAGTCAAGCTTCTCCATTCAGTGATTCGAATGACCTCCTTAGGCAATTCGAATTGCTCAGTCATTGTGACAGTTTGTATTGTAATTCATTCACCCTTATTGGGATATTGAGCACTGTTGCATGTTTTGCACAGTTTTGCACCATATTTTCTATGTTCATCTGTTGTGATTGATTTACTTGTTCATTAGATCTGCTGTGACTAATTTTACATGGTATCAGAGCCATTGCAGGGACAAGATCTCCTTTCTACAGGTGTTTTCACAAGAAGATTTGACTGAATTGCTAAAAATTGCAAAAAGTTTGGCATGAGATATCTCAAGGGCATTCGCTCCTGTGCATGCAAAGCTTGAAAATTATTCCAATACCACTCCAGAAGCTTGAGTTACCACATAATTCCTGGATCTGATACATTGGACCCATTCAACATTGCTTGAAATCCAATCCCAGGTGTGATGCAACTCTCAAAGGGTGGATTGTTCGACCTTACAGTTCTTGGTTTTATGTGATTTGCAGGTTTATTGTCTCCATCAATTGCACTCGCTCCATTTTGCATGCAAGCTTCTCTACAGCAATTGCATTCGCTATAGTGTGCATGCAAGCTTCCTCTTCATCAGTTGACTTGCTCCTAGCAATGGAATACTCTTCTTCAAAGCCTATCCTCACCCCATTCAATTATTTTGATTGGAGAGATGATATGGAGATCATATTACGTTCAAAAGGTTACTACCGAGTCACTATTGGTCTTGAATTGGAGCCAAGCAATCTATCAGATAGAACCAAACACTACAACAAGCTTGATGAAGCTTATGGTCTTCTTTGTCTCTCCATCTCCAAAGATCTTCACTTCCATCTCAGTGGATTGAAGACTCCAAAATCCATATGGGATCAACTTGAAACACTATTCGGCAAGCAGGATGAGCTTAGGGATTTTCAATTAGAGAATGAATTGATTGGCCTTAATCCTGAGAATTTCGAGACCATCAATGAATTCTTCACAAAATTCAAGAACTTGAACTTGCAATTGAAGAACAGTGGTGTTATCAAAGAGGATAAACAGTTGATCCTCTCCATTCTAAGCAAGCTTGGGAAAGATTATTCGGTATTTGTCTCTACTTTCAATTCCGGTCGGCTAACTACCCCGAATTGGAAGATGCCTACCTTGAATGCCTTCATTGAGTCCGTTACAAAAGAGCATGACAAGTTGATTCAAATGGGGTCCATAAGCTCCAAAGATTCAGCCCTATTTGTTCAAGGACCCAAGATCTCGAATGGTAAAGGAAAGCAAAAGAAGGAGAAGCCCAAATTCGAGCCTCACAAGCAAAAAGACAAAGGCAAGCAAACGGATGCACCATCCAGTTCGAAATCCAAGCAAAAGGGCAAAGAAGGTAAACAAAAATCTAAATGTACTTATTGTAACCGTGGCTTTCATCCCGAAATTTCATGTATGAAGAAGAATATAGATCAAATGGCCCTCCTTTTGGAAAAGAACAACATAACCCTTCCTGACGGTGCAAGGAAGAAGGATAGGAATGATGATCATGAAAGAGGACAAGCACTCATGGCAACGGTTTCGAAGCCCACTACTCTCTTGATAGATTCGGGTGCATCAAATCATATGGCTGAAAATATTGATTCTTTTTCCTCATTCGATCCAAACAGCTCCATCCCCATCCATTTGGGAGATGACTCAAAAATTTCTTCAAAGGGCAAAGGTACGATTCATGTAGAACATGGAAGCTTTCAGAATGTTCTCTATGTGCCTTCCTTGGCTTCAAATCTCCTTTCTGTGTATCAAATGACACATACTGGTGAACCAAAGCAAGTTACATTCATCCCTAATACAGTTGAAATTTCTGATATTAAAAGTGGAAGACTAGTTGCGGTTGGAAAGGCAAACCACACTGCAAAATGCTATGAGTTTTCACACTTTATTCTGCTTGCAAAGCCCACTGCTCTTCGCACACATGGTAATGAGGTTAGTAGGCTTTGGCATGAAAGATTTGGACATCTTAATTATAAGTATTTGCTGCTGCTATCAAATAAATCCATGGTAGATGGGCTTCCACAACTCCGTTCCTCGAAGGGAATATGCACTGGTTGCATTATTGGGAAGCACCCCGAGCACAGATTCGACCGCGGCAAAGCTAGCAGAGCTTCTACTATTTTGGGATTGATCCATTCTGATATCAGTGGTCCGCTGCCCCATATGTCATTAAATGGTTCAAGGTATGTTTTGACATTTATTGACGATTTTTCCCGCTTTACATGGGTATTCTTTCTCAAAAACAAGTCAGAAGTGCTTGGAAAATTCAAGGATTTTAATGCTTCTGTTGAGACCACCACTGAGAGCAAGATCAAAGCTCTTAGATCTGATAATGGTGGGGAATATATCAAGTCCGATTTGCTACAACTTTGTTCCCAAAGCGGAATCAAGATCCAACATACAGTTCCCTACACACCCCAGCAGAACGGTGTAGCGGAAAGGAAAAATCGGTCACTGAAAGAGATGGCTACATGCATGATTGAATCGAAAGGTTTGGCTACAAATCTTTGGGATGAAGCAATCAATGTTTCTGCATATATACAGAACCATGTTCCACATTCATCCGTGAAAGGTATGACTCCTTTTGAAGCATTCTTTGGTCACAAACCGGATGTGTCAAATTTGAGAGTTTTTGGCTCTACTGCATGGGCTAGAATTCCTTCTGAGAAGAGACGAGCTTTGGATCCACAAAGTATCGAGTGCATATTGATAGGATATGGGGAAGAATCAAAAGCATATAAACTCATGGATATCAGATCTAAAAAGATATTCATAGAGCGTAGTGTGCAATTTGAAGAACCGCTTCAAGAATTGCAACTAGTCGAGGAGAAGACTGCCGATTCACCGCCTTCACCAGAAGAAGATCCGAGCAGCGATAATGAAGGTATGAGTTCTGATATTTCTGATATTTTAGCAGCATATGATGATCATGACATATCAGGTTCGGAATCTGATCATTATGATCCTCCTCAGTTACCAAAGTGGGCCCAAAACACTCTACATTCTGCTGGTTCAAATCTTGGAAATCCTGCTGATCCGAGACGAACAAGAGGAGACTTTCAAAGAGCAGGTATGGCTCTTTCTATTGCTGATCCATTTCTTCCTGAGATTTGTTATTAGATGGCTGGTTCAGATCCTACATCATACTATTCATCCCATCGAGATCCGAGATGGAAAAGTGCCATGGACGAAGAGTACAGTTCTCTTCAAAAGAACAATACATGGGAGCTAGCTTCTCTTCCACCTGGAAGAAAATTAGTGAAGTGTAAATGGGTCTACCGTACTAAAGTTGCTGCTGATGGCACTATCAGCAAATATAAAGCAAGGTTGGTGGCAAAAGGTTTTTCCCAAGTCCAAGGAGTGGACTACACTGAGACCTTTGCACCTGTTGCAAAGATGGATTCCATTCGCCTTGTTTTAGCTATTGCCGCATCCAAGCACTGGGAAGTGCACCACATGGATGTGAAGAGTGCATTTTTACATGGAGACCTTGCTGAAGAGGTCTATATGCAGCAGCCAGAGGGTTATACATCAGATCCATCATTGGTTTGTAGATTGAAGAAATCTTTGTACGGGTTAAAACAGGCCCCAAGAGCTTGGTACGCAAAGATGGACTCCTTCCTTCTTTCTCAGAATTTTCAAAGATGCAAATTTGATCCGAATGTGTATCTTCAGCGAGTTAAAGGTAATTTTTTGGTTATTGTACTTTATGTTGATGATCTTCTTATTACTGGTAGCACACTTACTTCAATAAACAAGCTAAAATCTGCCTTAAATCTAGCTTTTGACATGAGTGATTTGGGCTTGCTGAGTCATTTTTTGGGCTTGGAGATAGCTCAAAATTTTGATGGGATCACTATATCTCAGCAAAAATATGCTTCCGACCTGTTATTGAAGTTTAATATTGCTGAATGTAAGGCAGCCCTGTTCCCATTCCTCTCAGGAATCAGTCTTGAGGAGGGAGATTCCACACCGCTTGCAGATTGCAGTATGTATCGACAGTTGATTGGTTCACTACTTTATTTGACACACTCACGGCCTAATATCTCATATGCCGTGAGTGCCGTGCCAAGATATATGCAGCAGCCACATGAGCTTCATTGGCGAGCAGCCAAGCGGATCTTGCAGTATGTGCAAGGTACGAGACAGTTTGGCATACATTATGCTGCAGATTCTGAGCTAGATTTCATTGGTTTTACTGATTCAGATTGGGCAGGTGATAGCATTGATTGGAAGTCCACTTCCAGTTATGTTTTCATGATTGGTCATGGTGCTATTTGCTGGTCCAGCAAAAAGCAAGCAGCCATTGCACTTTATTCAGCAGAGGCAGAGTATCAAGGGGCAGTCAATGCCTGCATTCAGGCAGTTTGGTTGCAGGGTATTCTTTCCGAGTTTGGTTTTGGTGGCACTACTTTGACTGTCCTATTTTGTGACAATCAAAGTGCTATCAAGATCTCCACAGATCCAGTTCAACGGCAGAGGACCAAACACATTGAGATTCATATGCATTACATTCGACAGTTGGTGCATGACCGCACCATCATTCTGCAATATTGCCCCACTGATGAGCAAATTGCAGACATCTTCACCAAGAGCTTCACTGAGAAGAATTTCTCTTACCTCCGTTCACTGTTGGGGGTGAGTTCCATCATGGTGGAGACAGATTGATTCATTATTATGCTTTAGCTTGAGGGGGGGCTTTCTTCCCACTGGTTTTTCCCTCTTTCCTCACTTAGTTTATTTTCAACATTTTTTGGATTATTGTATTGGGGTGACCTTTGGTCTTAGTTACCAGGGCCCCACATTATTTTTGTTGGCACATCATAGTCTAGCTTGAGGGGGGGTGTTCGGATATCCACATCATCTTTTTCAGGATCTTGCATGCAATTAGGGTTTGCATGCAGAATCTAGGGTTTGCATGCACCTGCATGCACTTGCATGCATCCCAGTCACCAGTTTGATGCCTCCAGCACCTTATCCACTTCATTCTAGCACCCGGGAGCCACCTACCACAGAGTTTTAGCCCTCCTAGGCTGAAAGGCACCCACTTCTCACCTACTGCCAGAGAAGGGCGCACTTGTTCACCTACCACTGCAGTTCCACTTCAGTTACATTCAGTTAGCTCTGATTCTCCCTGATTTGAGGCTAGTTTCACTCCCGACTGACTGTTTCACTTCCGTTGGACCTCCAGATTGACTAGATGACTTGTTCTGACTTCAGTTAGCCTCCCATGCGCCCCCACTGAGCCTCCTGATCCTTAATCAGTGCTACACACTTCAGTTACACTTATTACACTCAGTTAGACTCAGATTGACACCTGGATGACTGGTTGTTGTGCATTGATGAGCACCACCGATTGATTGATGAGGACTCCTAGTTGGAGTCAAGCTTCTCCATTCAGTGATTCGAATGACCTCCTTAGGCAATTCGAATTGCTCAGTCATTGTGACAGTTTGTATTGTAATTCATTCACCCTTATTGGGATATTGAGCACTGCTGCATGTTTTGCACAGTTTTGCACCATATTTTCTATGTTCATCTGTTGTGATTGATTTACTTGTTCATTAGATCTGCTGTGACTAATTTTACAAATTGGTATGCCATGCACCTTTATTTTATCATTATGTGCCGAGCCCTATAAAAGGCCACAACCATGCCCTTTCCCAGGAACGGAGAACATCGAAGCTAAACACACACAGAGCTCGAAACTAAGCACTGCACAGAACCCAAGGTGGAGTATGGGCACAGTTCCCGAGTTGAAGTACATAAGCAATTAGTACTTTTTTCTTTTGTGTAGATTGGTTGACTCGAATTGCATGCCAAAGGAGGCCTCAGGAAAACAGGGTCAAATTTGTTGATTTCTCAGAATTTTGAGACGGTTGCAGTGGTGGAGTTGATTTCTATGTTTGACATATAGAAAATAGAGGTGTTTCTAGAGCACTCATTTTGTAACCTTTGAAGACTTAATAAGATCGGCCTTCCCATTGGAAATTGCCTGGAGATGTATCCCAAGAAGTATGAACTCCGTTATCAACTCTTCTCTTCATTTTCTGGTTTGCATATCTCATTTATGTGCTTCAATTTTTCTCTTTAATTCTATAATTTAAGACTCTTTAAAGGATTTTAGCATTTAACATTCACATGTAAATATTGGTTATAAAGATCCTGAATAATTTTCAAATCAGGTTTGCTATCAGAGCAGCTTAACCATTGCATTGTGAGTTTGTTTATGTTAACAAGATCTAGGCTTCAAAGAGGTGAAGGAGAGCTTGAAGAGTTTGATCCTAAGACTAGATCAAGAAGAAGGAGAATGGATTCAGAAAAAGGAGATGATGGGACTTCTTCAATTATTTTTGAATGGGATTTTCTTAAAGTTTTCATGAGAATGCAAAGTATGGTGGAATAAATTTACCAAGATCGGAAGAAGGGCAAACAAGGTGGTTCTTCTCATGCAAAAGGTAAAGAAGAAGAAGGTGACGGGGAATCCCCTAAATATCCTCCATCATCACCATATTTTCTTTATGGTTCTTCACATTCTTCACCTGAAAAGAAACTTAATATCAATATGCCTCAATTAAAGTTTGATATTAAGTTTTAGTTACTTGTTTATAATGGAGAACTTAATGTTGAAACATTAGATAATTGGATTCGTCAGATTGAAGTATATTGTAGGATTCAAAATTTTAATGAAGATAGCCTGAAAATTCAGTTAGCTTCTCTCAAACTTGGAGGGACCGCTCTGGCATATGGTGGGAGAGAATAATTCAAAAGGATTTGGCCTCAAAAGGCAATATTATATCCTCTTGGCTTGAATTCAAGTCAGCCTTAAATAAGTAGTTCTATCCATTGGGTTACATACAACAAGCAATGATGGATTGGCAGAATTTGAGGCAAGGTAAGGGTCAAAGTGCAAGAGTACACACAAGAATTTTGGAAGAGATATTTAATACTTGGTATACCTCTCTACACTCAAAAAATTCTTCTCAAGTACATAGGTGGATTGCATCATTATTTGCATCATATAATACTTATGTTTAATCCAACTAATCTTGATGAGGTATGTGTACAAGCTATGCACATTGAATCCAAAGGGAATAGTGTACATGATGTTTCTTCCGATGATTCCAGTCAACCAAAAGAAGGCAAGGCAACGGGAAGAGCAAACATGTTGCTAGTGTGAAGAGAGGAGACACAAATCTTTCTTGTTCTCATTGTCATAGATATGGACATGATGCAAAACATTTCTGGAAGCTACATACAGAAATGAAACCAAAGTGGTTTAAGGATCGGAAAGGGAAGCAGAAATCTATGATTATCATTGAGGACCTTGGATCAGATTCCGAACATGAAACCAAGATATCAATCATAGGTATGAAAGGTAAATCTATTGTTGGTAATGATTCTAACATTGGCTCTTCATGAGCTTCTACTTCTAAAGATCATGATAGTTTTAAATATAGAAAAAGGAATGCACTATTTCATATAAGGGTAATCACTAAACAAACCAAGATCGACACACTCATAGATAGTGGATCTCAAGCTAATATTATTTCAGAAGAAGTAGTTAAGCAGTTAGGATTAATAACTAAACCACACAAGAAACCTTATCCACTAGGTTTGGTATGCAAAGATAATAGATTACAAGTAACAAGACAATGTGATCTCAAGTTTGCAATTACATCTACGTTTGTGGATGGAGTTGAATTTGATGTGGTTCCATTAGATATCCGTGGAATTGTGTTGGGTAGTCCATACTTATATGATCGAAAGGAAATATTCTATCGAGAACATAATCAGTATCATTTGTTTAAAGAAGGAATTGAGTACATAGTACATTCACATTCATATAAAAATGACAAATCATTGGGAACTACACAACAATTGAAAAGGGTTGTTATTGCAAGTCGGAATTTGGCACTTATGTCTATGCAAATTAAGGAAGAAAAGAATCCTAAGCATGAAAAGGAAGTGTCATTGCATCACAATACATATACTATGGTTTTTATTGTTCCTATGATAAAGCATAAGCATGATACAAGTACAATCTCTTTCACATGTTCAATGTTGATATTCAGCTTATTATTGATCAACAGTATATGGTTGGTCCGTACAATATTGAATGAAAATTTTGTTGAAAAAGGAGTTAATGTACTTAACAATATATGTGCAATGTCAATGATTGTCATGTTGAGTCAGATGTATCGGTTCCATGAAACGACAAGTGATACAGGACAAGTCTGACGAACATGTCTTCACTTGATTGTAGAATGATTCCATGCTTTTGGTGGTCCAAAAGATTCTCAGTGGGGAGGTTTGATCCAGGAGGATCATCTCATCGTCAACCAGATTTAAAGTCTTCAAACATCAGTTCAAAGGTTACAGTGGTAAACATATCTTCGTCATCTTTCCATCGACACTTGTTTCATGTGAAACAACCTCTGGATGAAGAAGTTGTTCACATTTGAAATTTTGACAAGGACGGTTCAAAAATGGATAAAATGGTAAAAAATGGTCAAATATGGGTTAAAAATGGTTAAAAGATGTGACTTTGGGGCTATGGGAATCGAACCCAAACCTTGTGATAAGGCCACCATGACCCCATGAATGTATATGGTCAAAGAAAAGTGTTAAAAGGGGGTGGGCCAAGGGCATAGCCCTTGACCCAAGCCAACACCAAGGCTCCCCTTAGTGAACCATATTACAACATATTTCATAAACCATATTATAACCATATTACAACATCTGTTGATGTATTTGTAACTTCAGAATATACTCTTCTACGTATTACACTTGTACTTTATTATATTCATGATGGAGATGTATTATTCCTCCAATCATAAGTGTTGTCATTTGTATTTGTAAGTGTCGCAAGTATTATTGTAAGTGTTGCAAGTATTATTTCATGGGTTATTAGACCACATTGGTGGGGTCAGCCCTGCATGTGTTATGTGGATTGGTTATTAGGCTTCCTTAGGAAGTCGGCCCAGTTAGAATTAAAGGCAGGTTAAGTTGTGTATAAATAGAGAGTGAGTGTCTCTCATTCTATTCATTCACTCACTCATCCAACTCGCATTAGTTGAGAGAGGAGTGTGCACAAGTGGAGGAGGAGTAGCTGTTGGAGTCATCTATCTTTTTGGGATTGATCTTTGTGATTTTTGTATTGGGGCTTATTCTATCTCTGAGGAAGTTGCAGGGTTTTTCAACTTCTTGGTTTTCCCCGAGGAAACTCTGTGTCTCTTGTGTTTATGATTGTTATGTTGTGCATGTTATTCTCTTAGTAGGATCCTAGATAATGTTTGAATGAAATTATCGAAAAATTAACATGGTATCAGAGTGGTACTGAGAAGAAGACACTGTGCAGCTGCGAAAGTTAGGGATTCTTAATCTTTGGGTTTCTCTCCTCAGATCATCAAAGCTAGGAGGCTAGGCTAACTCTCCTTGCAAGGGAGCATGTTTCTTTCGAGACATAATTCAATTATGAGCACTTTTAGTTTTTGGCCTATCACTGCTGCGGGAAATTACGGTTTCAGATAAAGTTGGAATTTTTGAAATTTGAGACCACGACTGGATGCTCCTCAAGAAAATCTATATTTAGAGACCAGGATCGAACCTTTTGGTTGGGAAGAACCCTGGGATCCATTAAACCCTAGTTCAGGAATTTGATCGGAAAGGTGGAAAATTAGGGTTTCTACAAAAGTTGGAATTTTTTAAAATCTGAGACCATGGCTGGATGCTCCTCAGAAAAATCAAAGTTTAGAGACCAAGATAGGACTTTTTGGCTGGGAAGAACCCCAATCATTATCAAACCCTAGTTTGAGATTTTGACGAGAAAACCAGAAAACCAGAAATTGCAGATCCAAAAGTTTTAAAGGCAATTTTGAGGGGTCAAATTTTGCAGATTTCAAAATTGAAGTATATCGGCTTGATCAGCTCAGCAAGGCACATCTTTCCATCCATTCAGAATTTTGGAATTCAAATTTTGAATTTTTAGGGTTTCTCTGACAAACCCTAATTTAGTTCCAGATCCAGTTTTTAGCAATTCAAGTGGTAAGACCTAAATCTTTTGTTTCCATTTGAGTTTCTCATTAAGATGTATCAGCACACCAAGCTTGAGGATAATCTTGAAGGAGCTGATAAATTATGAGCATGGAAGTATAGGACTGGGTTAATCCTAGAAGAGAATGAATTGGACACCTACATAAGTCAAGAGGTTCCAGTTCCAGAGGGAGATGAGGCTAAGGCCTTACAAAAGAAGAACTTTGTCAAAGACAAGAGAATCATTGTTGATTCTACAAAATACCATCTCATACCCCATGTGTCTTCTCTAAAGACACCTAAGGAGATGTTTGAATCATTGACCAATTTGTTTGAAGGAAAGAATATAAATCAGAAGATGACTCTACGAAATCAATTAGGGGTAAATTTCTAGAATGGAGAGACCATCAAATCCTCCTTTACTAAGGTCTCTCAAAGCAAAGAACAACTTGAAGCTGTGGATGAAGTAGTGGAGAATGGAGAAATTGTCATGACCACATTGAATGGCCTACCTAGGTCATGGGACTCATTCATCCAAGGTATCTGTATAAGAAAGAAGTTTATCTCATTCAGTAGACTGTGGGAGGAATGTTCACAAGAAGAAGATAGGCTTGTGGCCCAAGAAGAAAAGATGGGAAATGAAGATCAAGCTCTCACAGCACACACCAGGAAAAGTAAGCCCAAGAGGGAGCAATATTTTCACAAGAGATCTTCACACCACCATCATCAAAGAGAGAAGAAAGATCTAAGATGCTTCACTTGTAATGAGAAGGGACACTTTGCCTCAGAATGTCCCAAGAAAAAAAGGAAATCCAACAACAACAACAACAAGAGCAAAAAGAAGAGATATCATGCTCATGCTGCTAAGGATGATGAACCTCCTAGGAAGAAGACTAAGGTAGAAAGTGAGGACTCTTCAAGTGATGATGAAAATGTTCTAATCTCTACCCTCACAGGTATTGTTACACATGGGTGTAATGATTGGATTATTGATAGTGGGGATTCTAAACATATGATGGGATTCAAACAATATCTTATGGACCTATCTGAACATGAGTTACCTCATAAGGTGAAACTTGGGGATGACTATCAATACCCTATAAAAGGAAGTGGTGAAGTCTCCTACAAGTTAGACTTTGGAAAGTGTTTAAAGATGCAAGATGTTCTATCTGTACCTGGACTTAAGAAGAATCTTATATCCAAATCATCATTAGATGCAAAAGGGATGAGAGTTACATTTGTGGATGGCCAAGTACTTATGTGGCCAAAAGGTAAGACCATAGATGATGCAGTAGTGATTGGAGAGCAAGAGGGAGGATTGTACAAATTGAAGGGACAACCTGAACATACCATGGTACATGAATCCATGGAGCCAAGTGAACTTTGGCATAGAAGGCTTGCACATGTGCACTATAGAGCACTACTAGTTGCAAGCAAAGCATTAGAAGGTCTTCCTGAAATCCAGTCAAATCATGAATGTGTTTGGAAAGGATGTGCAAAAGGAAAGAACACAAATAAAGACATTTCCAGCAATGAAAGCAAGGAAAAAGGAATCTTGGAAATTATCCACTCTGATGTCATCCAATTCTTTGAGTGGGTATGCATATTATGTTTCTTTCATTGATAGGAACACTTGGATTTATTTCTTGAAGAACAAAGATGAAGTATGCAACAAATTCAAGGAATTCAAAGCCTTGATAGAAAACCACACTGAAAACAAGATCAAGACCTTTAGATCCGACAATGGAAGAGAATTCACTTCAGCAGACTTCAAGAAGCTACTACAGAGTTGGACTCCGGAAGACAAATAATCTATGGATGAACTTCTCATCCATTTTCAACATTGATTAAGGTGCACACTATCAGAGACTTCAGTGGTTCCTGCACGGAAGCAAAGATTGAGAGGGAATCAACCCAATTAACAAACAAAGATAAGTATTTGAATTGTCATTTCTTGTATATTTCATTATTTAAATGATATTGTTCAATGGTATATATACTTATGTTCCTAGATTTAGGCTGTGTATTATGCATATTAGAATAATTGCACTAATGAACAGTATACTACTAATATGCATGTGATGGGTAAGTGGCCTATGGAACTGAACAACATTTCATTGCTACTTATCTAGAATGAAACCTCTTTGTTGACATGTTGGGAGTAGCCCACACCCTTAACAATGTTTTGGTAGAGATGGAAGGCATCTAGAAAGTTACCGTATGAATATGAGATGTGGATGAATGTTGTATTGAAGCATTGGCTAAGATAATTGCATGACTGTATAACATATTTCTTTATGTGTAAGATTTTGTTCTGTAAACTATGAGAAGTTTCTAATCATGCAATTGAATTTGACTTGTAGGAAAGATTGTGTACAATCACCTACAATAGAAGGACAACAACATTCATGAAATCTATCTATTGAAGATATTGAAGAATCTGAAGTTCCCAAGATATGGGATGCAGTAATGGAAGGATGCCATTATCGAGGAATACCAGTAGATCATGAAGAATGATGTTTGGGATGTGGTCCCAAGACCAGGAGGGAAGTCTGTTGTGACTTCCAAGTGGGTCTACAAGATCAAGCATGTTGTAGATGGTAGCATAGAGAAATACAAGGCAAGGTTTGTAGCTCATGGCTTCTTCCAAAAAGAGGGGATAGATTATGAAAAGAATTTTGCACCTGTAGCCAGATACAGTTCCATCAGAACAATACTTGCTGTGGATGTAGTGATGAAGTGGAAGATACACCAGATGGATGTCAAGACAGCTTTCTTGAATGGTGTATTCGAAGAGGAAGTGCATTTGGATAAGGCACTCGGTTTTGAGACACATGACAGGGAGTCATATGTGTGCAGATTGAAGAAAGCCTTGTATGGCTTGAAGCAAGCACCTAGGACATGGTACGGCAGGATAGATTGCTTCCTGTCCAGTTTGGGCATTACGAAGAGTAAAGCGGATTCCAACCTTTACTACAAGGTTGAGGAAGGCAATCCAGTGATACTCCTATTGTATGTGGATGACTTGTTTGTGATAGGAGAGGATAGGTTGATTACTGACATGAAGAGCAAGCTTGCTGCCAAGTCGTGATGAAGGAATTGGGTATGATGCATTACTTTCTAGGTATGGAGGTGTGGTAGATTGTAGGTGGAATCTTACTTGGACAAGGGAAGTATGCAGTCTAGATCCTGAAGCTATTCGGGATGATGGACTACAACGCCATGGTGACACCTATTGCATCAAACCTAAATCTATTGAGTGATGCCTCATCAGAGTTAGTTGATGCCACGATGTATCATTAGATGATTGGGTCCTTGATGTACCTGACGAACACGAGACCAGATATTTGCTTGTGGTGAACACCATGAGCTAGTTTCTGACATGTTCACATGATTGTTGTAAAGCATATTCTGAGGTACCTAAAGGGTACAATTGATTATGGTATCAAGTATGATGCGAGTCAAAAGTTTAACCTGGAGGGTTATGTTGATTCAGATTGGGCACGCAGTGCTACATATAGGAAGAGCACTTCAGGGTGCTGCTTCAGTATGGGATCAGGTGTGATATCCTGGTTTAGCAGGAAGCAATTTTGCATAGCACTGAGTACAGCTGAAGTAGAGTATGTTGCAGCTTGTTCGACTAGTTGTGAGGCAGTATGGATAAGGAAGCTACTATTTGATTTGTTTGATCTCCAGTTGGATGCTACCTGTATATTTTGTGACAACCAGAGCTGTCTGAAGTTGTCTGAGAACCTGGTGTTCCATGACAGGTTGAAGAATATCGAGATCAAATATCACTATATCAGGGATATGGTGTAGAGAGGAGCAGTGAAGCTCCAGTATGTTGCGATAGATGAGCAAATTGCGGATGTGTTGACTAAACCATTAGCTAGAGTAAAGTTTGAGTACTTCAGACAGAGGCTTGGTGTTCTTAAGATAGAAGATACTTCAAGGAGGAAGTGATGGGACACATTTGAAAGAGCCATTCCAAGCATGGTGGTAGGAGGATCCTTCCCATGGCTGTGGATGTAAGCATTGTGTGATGAGCATCAGGACAATGCTCTGGATTATGTTCTATATGATGATGATTAGAATGATCATGCGATATGCATCAGGACGATGATGTGACGATGAGCAGGATCATCATGTGATGATGATGTGCATCAGGATGATGTACTTTATGATGATGATCAATATGATCATGAGCATCAGGATGATGCTCCGTGCGAGGTTGATCAGGTTGATCATGAGTATCCGGATGATACTCCATGGCCATGGACAGGTTGTGCGATAAGCATATAATATTTCCCTAGGAGATTTGCAGATACTCTTGTGAGGTTTTTCCTATGGCATATAATAGCTCCCTGGGAGATCTGGCAAATGCTCTTTCGAGGTTTTGCTTGGGAGGACATATAATCTTTCCCTGGGAGATTTGCAAATACTCTTGCAAGGTTTTTCCTATGACATATAATAGCTTCTTGGGAGATCTATAAAATGCTCTTTTGAGGTTTGTCCTTGGCATATAATATTTCCCTGGGAGTTCCGATAGGTTTAGCAGTAATCTCATAATCAGTCCCGGGATGCTCTTTCGAGGTTTTTCCATACCACACGTAATCAGTCCTGGAGATATGATAGGTTGTGCTAGGCACATAAAAGTCCTAGGATGCTCTTTAGAGTTCTTTCCAGTAGTCCTATGCACATAAATGTTCCTGGGACACTCTTTTAAGGTTTTGTGGTGGTCACATGTAATAGCTCCCTGGGAGATTCGATAGGTTGACCAGTAAGCTCCTAATCAGTCCTGGGATGCTCTTTCGAGGTTTTTTTGATGCACGTAATCAGTCCTGAGGATTCCACAGGATGGCTAGCTCGTAGAGATGATGAAGACCTACAGGAGGCTAGGCCTACATCTAGCATGAAAAATGACCGGCTCTATAGAACTTCATATGACGAGAAGAATTGAGAGATAGCCCAGTGATCGAGATAACGAGTACAGTAGCAGTGATGATGATGCTCCATGATCCAGTGACAATGATCCAGCTCTAGAATTGAAGACGTGTGGCGATATGTATTGATGACATGTGTCTAGAGAATACCTTCCAAGTTAAGAGGGAGTGTTGATGTATTTGTAACTTCAGAAAATATTCTTCTATGTATTACACTTGTAATTTATTATATTCATGATGGAGATGTATTATTCCTCCAATCAGAAGTGTTGTCATTTGTATTTCTACATGTCGCAAGTATTATTTGATAGGTTATTAGACCACCTTGGTGGGGTCGGCCCTGCATGTGTTATGTGGATGGGTTATTAGGATTCCTTAGGAAGTCGGCCCAGTTAGAATTAAAGGCAAGTTAAGTTGTGTATACATAGAGAGTGAGTGTCTCTCATTCTATTCAATCACTCACTCATCCAACTCGCATTGGTTGAGAGAGGAGTCCGCACAAGTGGAGGAGGAGTAGCTGCTGGAGTCATCTATCTTTTGGGGATTGATCTTTGTGATTTTTGTATTGGGGCTTATTCTATATTTGAGGAAGTTGTGGGGTTTTTCACCTTTTTGGTTTTCCCCAAGGAAACTCTTTGTCTCTTGTGTTTATGATTGTTATGTTGTGCATGTTATTCTCTTAGTAGGATCCTAGATAATGTTTGAATGAAATTATCAAAAAATTAACAACATATATATCCAAGCGCATAACCATATTATATGGTGAAGCACCAAAATATTGCAATAGTGTTATAATCATATTATAAAGAGCCACATATGGGGAGCACCAATATATATGCCACCGCATAAAACCATAATACTATGCCATCTAACCATATAACAATGTGCTATATAAAACTTATCCATAATGTAACGTGGTTCCATTATATATATGCCACTATGCAAAATGTCCAAGGGAAGGAAAGGCCCATGGGTTTGACCACGAGACCACTACCTTGAAGCACTGTGCCCTTACCACTGGGCCATGCTCCTGGTTGTTACTTGGTATGCGATGCACCTTTGTTTTATCATTAAGTGTCGAGCCCTATAAAAGGCCACAACCATGCCCTTACCCAGTAACGGAGAACGTCGAAGCTAAACACACACAGAGCTCGAAACTGCACTGCATAGATTCTGAGGTGGTGTACAAGAACAGTTCCCAATGTGAAGTACGAAAGAAATTAGTAGTTTTGTCTTTTGTGCAGATTAGTTGTCTGGAATTTCATACTAGAGGTGGCCTCAAGAAAACAAGGTAAACTTTATACTTATTTTTCTCATAATTTCGAGACGATTGCAGTGGTGCTGTCTGTTTCTGCATTTGAAAGACAAAAAACAAAGGTGTTTCCAAAACACTCATTTTGTGACCTTTGAAGAATTAATAAGATTGGCCTTCCCATTGGAATCGACCTAGGGACGTATACCAAGAAGGGTGACCTCCGTTATCCGTGCTTGTCTTCATTTCTGTTTTGCATATCTCATTTATTTGCTTTATGTGCTTCAGTTTTGCTCATTAATTCTGTCATTTAAGCTTATTTAATGGATTTTAGCATTTAACATTCGCATGCAAATATTGGTTATAAAGATCCTCAATGATTTTCAGATCATAAGTCCTCAACAATATTGTAATTTTGGACAGCTCGCTTGTCTGGATTGAATGTCGCCTTTCAAATGGTGTCCTTTGGTGGGCGCAACATAGTGTCAGTAGGAGGCCTCTCTATATGAAGAGAGCCTGTAGAAGGAGGAGTATAAGGGATCTCTTCCAAGGGAGTTTTCTCTTTGGAATTCCCATTCTTATTTGGAGTGGGAATCGAGTCATATGTATTTGAATGAATGGATATGTGGAGAGTCTTGTTACTCATCATAAGAATGTTGCCATTTGAAGATGTCTCTAGTTGAGAATTATCGTTTTGGTTGCCCCCTTGTGGGGGATTGTGTGAAACCATTTGTTGTTATTGATGTGGGAAAGGGTCGGTTAATATTGTTGGGTGGGAAGATCCTTTGAAAAATTTATTGACTTCCTCTTTATAAGGACATTCTTTTGTGTAGTGGTCTTCCTGACATATGAGGCAGGGGAACTTATCTTTTTGTTTAGGTTTCTTATCAGTGGTGGTTTGTTGAGGGTTAGTTTTTTCCTGTTGAGTGGAATATTTTTTAGGTTTCCCTTTATTATTCTTATTTTTCCCTCTCAATTGTTGTGGCAAGGATTGACCAACATTCACCTCGGAGGTTTGAGCAGGAGAAGTAGGGGTTTTGGGTGTAGCCTGGGTTTGAGGTGGAGCAACAACACTTTGTTGTACACTCGATTTTGTATCAGGATAGGCCTTCACAGAACCAATTGCACCATCGATAGGTGGTTCGGTAGCAAGCCTATATGGATCGCCAGTAGGGCATGTGGTGTGAGGAATCAGTTCGTATAGGGTTTCAGATTGGGGACAAACCAAATCCAGGTATTGAGAATGAGGGATTGCCTTTTCTTCTACGACAACCCCACCCATTGCAACATCCCTAGCAATGGGTGGCAGTAATGACTTTGTAAACCAATCAATTGGTAATTGGTTAGGGATAGGATCCTTAATTAACCTTCGATGTCTCTGCCACTCATGAATATGATCAGAGATGTGAGTGGGAATAGATTTTCACAACAAAGTTAAAAGGTGTGTGCCAGTCTCATATTGAATGGGAAGATGGAAGTGTGTCAAAAAGTGCATGGCAAGGGTGTTAAAATCCATGAAATATTATAGGGGCAGATCGATATACCATTTTTCTACCATTCCGGTGAGTGTGCATTGGAAGAGCCTCAATCGCATGGATTCATCCATTACTGATTTCAAAGAACACCAAAGATGGAATGTCATGACATGATTTTTTGGGTCTTCCTATTGTGAGAAAAATGCACCTATAGTTCAGGGGAGAAACTACCAACTTACGGTGATAAAGATAGACTTACAAGCATTCTGCAAGTACAACAAGTAAGTGAAGAGATTAGGGTTTAGAGATGTATGCACCTTATTCAGAAGGTTGATCCTAGCTTTGCCTCCCTCTCTCTTCAATGCTTATCTAGTGTCACAATGCCCAGACCTGCAAAACGACTTGATACCTTTCTCAAATACATTTGACTACTTATATAAGACTGATATTCATAACAAAAGAAGACATCAGACTATAATCAAATAGTAATCAAATCTAAGACACATTAATAAGTCACATTTGGAAAGGAAAGAACATCTGATATTTATTAATGAATGAAAGCAAGTACATAAAGTTATACCTTCCTTCAAGCTTGGCACTTCATGAAACCTAGATTCAAGGTCTCCTACTTTTGTTCTCCAAGTATCCCAACCTCTAATCAATTGTGCTAGGGTTTATCAAAACTGAGGCAAAAGAGAGGGGGATGAGGGTCTCCATTCCTCCAACATAACTTTGTTATAGGCTTGGTCCCCTCACATGGCCCTTCTACCCTCCGTATATAATCAGTGAAGGAGAGCAAAAGAAGTTATAACCGCTCAAGAGGTTTCCCAACCAACTTAACTTACTCAAATTTTGAGATTTTGACCAAAATAGGGGTGTACCCTACTCTACAGTAGAAAAAGTAGCATACAGGTGGAGATGAGCGCTACTTTAATGAAGTAGAGTAGGGTATACACGCTACTATCATGCCTGTGTACCAGCGCCCATGTTGAAAAATGGCCAAAAATAGGATTTTCTGCTAATTTTCAGGAGATGGTTTGGTATGGAAAAATGTTCCTAAGGGTCATAAACATCAAATGGGTCAAGAATGAAGTAATTTCAACCATTTTTAGTGTCCCAAATGACTCCTCCATCCACAAGCATCCTGTTGTGTGACTGAAACTTGATCTCAAGAAATGTCGTCATGCGAACAAGGGAAGCAAGTGTCGTCACGGACGGAGAGGTGTCATTTCAAGATATAACAGATGCCCCCTAATGGATGAGGTCAGAGGGAGTGCAGGAAATGATGGCTAAAATACATTATAAATAACAAAGAGTTGAATCATGGAGGAATGGAGAAACCAACAATCATAGGCTCAAATGAAGTACTTGAAAGCAAAGGCAATGTCAGACAAACTTATCCTTGGGGTAACTGTCCATGTTCAAATAATGGAACATGACCTCTAGGAGGATACAATAATGATCCAAATATAGATGCATATATTATGGCCACTAAAATACAAGCGTGGATCCATGATGAACATAAGTGTAAACATAGCCACATAAATACAAGGTGGATCTATGTCAAAACTGGAGAACATAGCCATAGAGAACAAGCTGGATCTATGTCTCATCAAGAGCCCAAAAAAGTGTGGCTCAGTCTTGCGCAGCTTGGGAAATAACATAAATGAGGTGATGGTATCAAGGATCCCAAGGTCTTCATCCAAAAAAAACCCAAGGTACAAACCTATCCATGCGAATAAATGAGTTGACGTCGAACATGGGAGGTATTGTTTGATTACCGGTCATTGATCTATACTGTTAACAAATGTGAGGGTGTCCACAAATAATGAAAATGGAACCCAAGGTACCTAGTACATTCAAACAAGTGCGAATAAATGGTCTTACCATCGAACACTTGAAGAATCCATTGGATAGGAGACACTGATGTATTCCCATCTATCCAATAGCGAGGGAAACTGCCACTAATGACTGCAATCCCCAAGGTACTAACTGAAACTCTAAACTTCATTCCCATAGCACAATGAGTTGAAGTCGATGGGAAGAAGTACGTTGGAAGGGAGGCCTTAAAGCATCCTCCATCATCCAACATGAGGGACACTCAATAGGTATGAGTTGATTTGGAGTAGGACTGAAAACATGATGAAACATACTGACACCAAGGAATGGCCGACACATGAGGTCAAGGAAACTACATGAATGGCCGACATAGGTTATATCCTTGAATAGTGAGCATGACACAAGAGTGACTTAGGTAGCTTTGAACACAAAGAGACCAAAATGCAAATCTGCAATGTAGGAGACATTACCAGATTCTCCATATGATTGGAATACTAACCAAACGGAGGAGTAAGAACTCTGAGATCAGATTTACCCTAAGGCCAAATGCTAGAACCCAACTTTTTTGATAGACTCAAAACAGGTGCTTTGTTCAAGGAGATAGTTGACTTGCTGCCATCATAATGAAAGACATTTTAACATTCTTCCCTTCCCTTTCCTTTTTCATTTTTTGACAAGCTTGACAAAGAACTAAAGCATGCTCGACGGTATTTTCATATTTAAGGAGTCTGAACAACCTAGAAGAAAACTCCATACACTTATCCGTGGATTTTATATCGAGCCCGGATTGGTCTGTGCTCGGCGGTATTTTCTTTCTTATAGAGTTCAAAAACTTAAACAGTCCGCTATACACCATCTCGTGGATTTCACATCGATCCCGAGTAGGTGAATGCTCGCTTGGTGTTTTCACATTTCGAGAGTCTAAAAACCCTAAAGACAACTCCAAATGTCCTTTTTTGTAAAATTAGTCTCCTTCCCTGAAAAAGTGTAAAATAATGGAAGAAGAACTCTTCTAGCGCATACAAGAGTATACCTAGAGTATACATTTTCCGTAATTATCCACAAAGGCCCGAAAAAGGGGTAATTCTATACCTAAGTGGATGTCGGTTCAGTTATTTTAACGCGCCCGAAAAGACAAGTATGCTCGGAAAACTTTTCCTATTTAAGGAGTCTAAAAAGGGCTTATTAAAAGAACTCCATATGGATCTTTTCCCTAAAGGTTTAACGAGTCCGGAAAAGTAAACTCATGACCTCCTTACTATTTTTAACGAGCTCAAAGGAGATACAGAAAAATGCTCATAACTTCCTTACTGTTTTTAATGAGCTCGAAGTGAAGATGAAAGAAATGCTCATGGCCTCCTTACTATTTTTAACGAGCTCGAAGGAAAGGTGAAAGAAATGCTCGTAACCTACTTACTGTTTTTTAACGAGCTCGAAGTAAAGGTATAAGAATGCTTGAAACTTACTTACTATTTTTAACGAGCTCGAAGTAAATGTAGAAGAATGCTCGTAGCCTCCTTATTGTTTTTAACGAGCTCAAAGGAAGGGTTGAAGACTGCTCGTTTGGGAGGAGATGAGTGTCAGGGACATGCGAAACTAGCTCCAAGTGCATGGAACAAAGCTATGCCTAATGCAAGGAACATGAGAAAGATAAGCACACTCAGGGTGTGTCTCCTCCAGGTAAAAGGTGCCAAGCTGCGAAGGAAAAATGATACAGGACTTAGCGGAAATGAGATCAGAGATGGAGGCTTATACAACGAGCTAAAAGCATGGAAGCCAGCATCAGGCTCATTAGCGCAAGTAGGATGATAATAGATGCATATGCAACTTGAACACAAAGATGGGAGCCCTATTAGGGATGGCCAGACATATATGAGGAAGAAAGATATGAGGCTTCTTCTCAAAGTCATGGTAAATCTAAAAAGGCTCCCGAGCCTATGAGAAAAACTCAACGTGGGCACCAAAATGGCATAAGGGTGTTGACTAGAGTGACCCATGTTAGGTAGGCTCTATTTTCGGACTGGTGCACAATGCATAAAGAGATGGCTAACACACCAATATCCAACATGTTCGACCCTATGGCGAATTAGGATGGAAAAAGGTTCAAATGCAACATAACAGCGAGGAATCCTAAACCTACATGCAAGGTTCTAAATATACCTGACATGGTCGCACAAGGTGTCGAAAAGGACCAGTAAGCAAGTATACATCCAGATAAGAATCCTATATCTAAGAAACATCAGTACCAAGATCATATCTAAAACATAAGTAAAGAAAGACCTGATACAAGTCACTGTGGTAGAAATACTTTCAACTTCACTATCATCAACAACAGGCATAAACAAGGCAGAGTTTTCAAATGAAGACTCTATGGTACCCAAACCCGAGGACTTACAATCAACAAGATCAACTTCAGGATGAAGATCAAAGTTGAAGGACATGATGGAATCTGCAGAAACAAATTCATCATCACGAGAGCTGAAAATTCTAGAAGCAGAATCAAACTCAGCAGGAACATCGATTTGCAGATCTATAGGAGAGCCCAAAGACTGAACAGTAGGAAGATCATACTTTAAGGTCAAACCGGGGCTGGACATAACTGTGACTGGATCAACATCCGAATGAATGGCAGACTGTACTATAGACTCTAGGAAAAATTCATCGGAAAGAAGCATATCATCCGAGATAGAATGCATATCTGAACATTCAGATGGAGGTGTTACTTGGTCAAAAGTTGGGACTAAGTCCCGAGAAGATAAGAATGAACTCATAGATTCCTTCTTAGTAGTAGTTGAACTCAAAGAACAATATGCCACAAAATTCCCATGTGACATAGTAGTGCCTAATGACGAGGGACCTGACTGGTCTACAGTTGGGTAATAAGGAGGATCAACGAATGCAAGCTAGTCAATGGTGACAATGTTTTCGTTATGAGGGAAATGCATCACATGAAAAAGCGTAGACACCACAGCATGCATAGCATAAACGTAATCACGCCCAAGGATCATATCAAAATCCACAGGGTCCTTTAAAACCATAAAATCAACTAAGACTATTTTTCCACCCAAAGTAACAGGTGCCTAACGGAGGAATCCGAATGGTTCACTAGGTCTTCTATTGAAGGTCAATGGCCAATTAACAGTTGGAATAACATTAGGGAAACCCAAATCTCTCTAAGCATAAGCGGATAAGATAATAATAGAAGCTCGTTCATCTACAATGCATCAATCAACCATATGGTTCCCGATATCAACCTTTATCTGGAAAGGTGTCGAAGAAGGAAGACGAGGCTCAACTAGACTATTCCAATCAAAGGAAACGGTCCTAGGGCTTGGTACGGGTTCACATGGAACAGATGAAGTACCCCCTTTTTTAGGAACTTCCAAACTGGTAATGTAGAAGACTTCTGTAGTAGGTGCATCAATCTTTGTAGGACTGATGGGATCAGTCGAAGATTGCATCGATTCGATCACTTCACTCTCCGAAGGAAGAGTGGGGTTGAACAAAGATTGCATTGGTTCAACCACTTTATCAACCAAAGGTTGATCTGACTGTAGGGAATCTATAGACAACTCAGGAATAGAAGTTCCTTCAGACATGGACCACACTCTTCATGCCTCTGGAATGGCAGGGCATTGGTGAGTAAGGTGATCTCCCTTACAAAGTTTACAAGGGAAATTTGGTTTATGTCCTATAGGTTTAGACTCCTTTACAACGCTAGTAATCTCATAATGACTAGCATTGGCTGACATCTTTCCCCCAGCATGACTTGTAGTGGCTAGTTGCTCAGAAGTAGAAGACTTTTGAACTAAGGACCACACTTTTTGCACTTCTGGAAGTACAGGGCACATGTAAGTAAGGTGGTCTCCCTCCCAAAACTTGCAAGGGAACTTAAGCTTCTGTTTGTTTGGTTTGTTGACAATGTCAACTCCCTCAGCATGAATTGCAGTGGCTGATCTGATGTCTCCAGTATGACTCACAGGAACTGGTGACATGTCATTAATATGATTAGTAGTGATCAATGGCGTGTCCCCAACATGACTGACAGTGGTTTAAGACAAAATTTCAGTGTGATTTTCAGTGACTAAAATTTTTCTCCCAGCATGACCTCCAGAGGCTGGGTAGGTTCCCCCTGCATGAATTGCAAAGGCAGGGTGCTTGCCCCCAGCATGAATGGAAGTGGTTGGGTTGTTGCCCCCTTGTTTTGGCATTTTCTTCCTATTCTTCCCCTGTCTATTCCTTTTATACTGTTGGTTACTAGTATTGCTACTTTCACCACATGAGATAGAAGGAGGAGGAGAAGATGTTACTGGCAAAGAAGGCCCGTGGTTCTAATGCTCTTGATTTGAGGTTCTCACAAAAGGAGTGTCAGGAGCATGCAAGGAATTCGGAGTGGAAAGCAACCAAACTGACATCCCAATAGTGAATCCAGGAAGATTCAGAGTATCCATTAAGGGAGCACCAATGTTTCCAATGAATGGAACAACACAAGGATCCCCCGGAATAGGGGTACCTTGATTGGCACTCATCGGAATGCTAGACATAGTTTCCCGCTCAAATGAGCAAGAAGTTCTCTAAAGAAAACTAAGACAAGTAGCACAAAGAGCACACCACTCAAAAAGGTCCTAGGTAAATCAAACCAGGCAAATAGATGCCTTCCAGAGAAGAGTCTGGGATGATGAGGGCCCAGAACAGATCAACGAAGGAAGAAGAACAGTTACCCGGGGTCCATAATACAATGACTAAGGGTGCAAGCGCTGGAATCACCCAACCGCCCTCCCAAAGACCTGCAAGGGATTTCCTCCCATGTCTATCTTAGGTATAGCAGATATAACCCTCCGCCGTCACCTGTGTATAAACCTATGGTCAGATACTAAGGATACCACCACACCAAAAACTCCTGGGGGAATAGTCTCTGGTTGAATCAGAAGGCGTGGGCAGGGTAAATGAGTCCGAAACTCAAAAGTGTCCCCAAACGTTATCCAATCCTAGTATATGCTCAAAACAGAAAGTAGGAGGAGTATTCCCAACAATCTAATCTCAAAAGACCTACTGCATAGATCCCAGGAAAGCTTTGAATGAAGTGGGTTTACCTATGATAGTCAAACTACGATTTTTGCGTAATGTGTGATGTTGGGTGGTTTAAGGTGTTTTAAACCCAAGATCCTAACCAAGACTAGTTGGTGTGTAGTGTAACCTAGAAAAGAAAATGTTACTAGTACATTTTATTAGAGTTCAGTTTAAAGGTTACTTGCTTACTGAAAAAGGTAGTGGTGTGTGAGAGTGGTTATAATAGAGATAGAGTACTGAAAATGAAATATTTACCACCAAACAAATCTTTTCTTTTCAATGCAAGTCTTAAAATTCTGATCTAGAATGAATATGCAAATGCAATTTTTAATCTTTCGAATGCAAAAAAGGTAAAAATAAACTCTAAATGTAAAAAATTAAACTCAAAACCTAAGAATGCAGCTACTCAAACAAATAGGTATGCAGAAGAAAACTTGTTCTTTTTTATGCAAAGCACTCTAAAATCTTTTAAGCCACTTGCAAGGTACTCTATTCAGAAAATGAATCAAAATTCTTTATGCTTTCCAAAGGTAAGAAACAAAACTAAAACTAACCTACTATCAAAGCAGAGCAAAGAAACTTTCAGGTTTTCTTTATTGAAACAGTAAAAGCTACTAGATATGACTTTCAAATTCTTATTGATGTAAGCATGCCAAACATTGGGAAAAGAGTACAAAAACTACTTTTAGACCCAAACGAAGCAAATGACCTATGAAGAAGTATGGTTTGGTAAATTCAAGTCTACACATAAACAATGCAAACAAGGTATTGAACAACAGCCAAAACACTTGAGCTTTCACTACAAAAGAAAACTTAAAATCATAAGGGAGGATAAAAAACAAATCCAAAGGTCAAATTTCACTCAAATAGATACAAACAGGGTCAAGAAGACTCAAGAGGTTTCAAATCCAGTGGAAATGTAGCAAGCAAGTTTAGTCAGACTCAAATTAGGGTACAAAACACCAAACGGGTCCACAACCCCCCAACTTGGGTCAACAAGCCCCAAAAATTTCCAAACAAGCCCAAATTGATCAAAAGAGGTTCAAATCATGAATGTAGGATCAATACATGGATGGGAGACCACTTAAAGTGTTTTAACTCAGACCTAGGGTCATCGGGGGCCCCAAAAAATGTAGCCACAGCCCCCAGATTTGGGTCCACAACCCAAAAACTCAAAAAATTCAAACCCAGATTGTGGGCGCTACTATGTATGAGACATACCAGCGCCCATAGCAGGGTGGGCGCTACTGTGCTTCACAAAAGTAGCATACATGTGGGAAAAGTTGAAAAATGGGGTTAAAACCCCCCAACGTGGGTCAACCAGGGTCTGAAAGGGCTATGAAGGGTTTGTAAGAGCCAAGGAGGGTCAAACAGAGCCTACTAACTGATCCTAATCAAGAAAATGAACAAAGACCATCAAACAAGACTAAAGAAATGACCTTGGATACCCCTAAGCAGTTTGGCTTTCCCCAGCGGAGTCGCCATTCTGTTGTGAGGAAAATGCAACTATAGCTCAGGGAAGAAACTACCAACTTACGGTGATAAAGATAGACTTACAAGCATTCTGCAAGTACAACAAGTAAGTGAAGAGAATAGGGTTTGGAGATGTATGCACCTTATTCAGAAGGTTGATCCTAGCTTTTCCTCCCTCGCTCTTCAATGCTTATCCAATGTCGTAATGCCCAGACCTACAAAACGACTTGATACCTTTCTCAAATACATTTGACTACTTATATAAGACTGATATTCATAACAGAAGAATACATCAGACTATAATCAAATAGTAATCAAATCTAAGACACATTAATAAGTCATATTTGGAAAGGAAAGAACGTCTGATCTTTATTAATGAATGAAAGCAAGTACATAAAGTTATACCTTCCTTCAAGCTTCGTACTTCACGAAACCTAGATTCAAGATCTCCTGCTTCTATTCTCCAAGTTGCCCAACCTCTAATCAACTATGCTAGGGTTTATCAAAACTGAGGAAAAAGAGAGGGGGATGAGGGTCTCCATTCCTCTAGCATAACTTTGTTATAGGCTTGGTCCCATCACATGGCCCTTCTACCCTCCTTATATAATCAGTGAAGCAGAGCAAAAGAAGTTATAACCGCTCAGGAGGTTTACCAACCAACTTAACTTACTCAAATTTCGAGATTTTGACCAAAACAGGGGTGTACCCTACTCTATAGTAGACGAAGTAGCGTACAGGTGGAGATGAGCACTACTTTAATGAAGCAGAGTATGGTATACACGCTACTATCATGCCTGTGTACGAACGTCCATGTTGAAAAATGGCCAAAAACAGGCTTTTCTGCTCATTTTCAGGAGATGTTTTGGTCTGGAAAAATGTTCGTAAGGGTCATAACCATCAAATGGGTCAAGAATGAGGTAATTTCAACCATTTTTAGTGCCCAAATGACTCCTCCATCGACAAGTGTCCTGTTGTGTGACTGAAACTTGATCTCAAGAAATGTCATCATGCGACCAAGGGAAGCAAATGTCATCATGGACGGAGAGGTGTCATTTCAAGCTATAACACTTACCTGGGTTTGGAATCAAACTTTGGAATGTTCGATGGTAGTTTGGCAGGAATGGGTGGCCAATGTGGTTCATGCCAAATCGGATTGTTTATGAGTCATGACAAGTTAGGTAGATCTAATCTAATTTCCCTTGTTAGGAATTTTATTAAAATGACAATTTTTCACTTTTTTCCCTAGTTAGACCTTTGACTAGTTTTGAGTTCTAGGTCCCCAAATTGCTCCAATTGCTCCCAAATATTCTGAGAAGGTGTTAAATTTTGAGCATTAATTCAATATACTCTAGGATCTTTACTGAGAGAATAGCATGTACAGTATATCAATGCATAACAATCATCTCAAGCATATCAAGCATCACAATAATAAAAAACATGAGAGACAAGAGACACAGAGTTTCCGTGGGGAAAACCCTAAGGTGAAAAACCCCACAACTTCGTCAGAGATAGGGAGAGCAATGGCTCAACCAAAGTACAGCCGAAATACACTGAGATAGTCTCCTAGTAGTAGATGATCCTCCTCCTCACTAGTGCGCCACTTTCTGAGTGCGAGAAGTATGAGTTTCCGAGATCTCCCGATCTCTATTTATACTTAACCTGTTTTCCCAGTTACACTATGGGGCCGACTTGTCTAGCTAGGTACATCAACAATATAATATATATTTCATGGCTGACCCCACACATGGTGGTCTAATAACCCATCGGCAAGTACACACACTTGCGACACTTGTCAATACACATGACGACACTTCCTTATAGAGGAATAACACATCTCTTATAAGGGTACAATAAATATAGATGAAATACATTCCGAAGTAACATATACATCAACACTCCCTCTTAACTAGGAAGGTATTTCTCGACACAGATCTGATAGACAACTCTTCTTCTCGGGATCATCGTCATCATCATCGTCACTGTTGCTGCTATCTCAACCAATCTCTGACTCTACTCGTCATAGGAAGTTCTATAGAGCCAGCACTTTTTCATACTGGATGTAGGCCCACCACCTACAGGCCTTCATCATCTGTGAAAATGGTCTGATAGAGGTGGTCTCTCAGGACTAAATTTATTTGCGGATGCAATACTAGAAAGAGTATCCCAGGAACATTTATGTGCCTAAGCACGACTGACAAGATCTCCCAAGACTGATTACATGCATCTCCTCCACATACCTTTAAAGAGCATCCCAGGAACATTTATGTGCTGTAGCACGACCGACAAGATCTCTATAGAGCATCCCAGGACTTATTACGAGCACACAAATGAACCTCTAGGATCTCCAAGATTGATTACATGTGGATAGACAAAACCTTTAAAGAGTATCCTAGGAACATTTATGTGCCGCAGCACGACCAACAAGATCTCTAAAGAGCATCCCATGACTAATTATGAGCACACAGCTCAACCTCTCGGATCTCCAGGATTGATTACATGTATCCGTAGTAATACGTCATCCCAGGACTGATTACGAGCACACAGCTCAACCTATCGGATATATGAGGATTGATTACATACTACATAGCAATACCAGAAAGAGTATCCCAGGAACATTTATGTGCTGCAACACGATCGGTAAGATCTCCCAGGACTGATTACATGTTATTTGCACAACCTGCCACATATCATCTCTGACCTCCAAGTATCAACCTGATACTCATGATCCAACGGATCATCATCACACAAAGCATCATCCTGATGCTCATGATCACACTGATCATCATCACTATACCATCCTAGTACATATCATCTAGAGCAACATCCTGAAGCTCATCATCATGATCATCCTGATCATACAATGCATCCACCTGATGCATACCAAGTATCTACCTGATACATATCATCATACATATTCCACCTGATCATACAGTGTATCCATCTGATACAAATACAAATACATGATACATATCAACATACATGATCCATCTGATACATTATACAGATACATGGTCTAAGCATCCAACATGATGCGTACATACATATACATCTAAATGATCCAACTGATTATATCCAGCATCCAACATGATGTGTACATACATATACATATAAATGATCCAACTGATCATATCCAGCATCCAACATGATGCGTACATACATATACATATAAACGATCCAATTGATCATACAAAGCAGAAACTAGAACATCATCCTGATGCTCATCATCCAATGCTTACATCCACAGCCATGTGAAGGATCCTCCTTCCAACATGCTTGGAATGGCTTCAGCAAATGTGTCCATCACTTCTTCCTCAAAGTGTCATTGATCTGAAGAACACCAAGCCTCTCCCTTAAGTATTCGAACTTTACTCTGGCTAGTGGCTTCGTCAATACATCTCCAATCTACTCGTCCGTCGCAACATACAGGAGCTTCACATCTCCTCTCTGCACCATATCCCTGATATAGTGATATTAGATCTCTATTTGTTTCGACCTGTCATGAAACACTGGGTTCTCAGACAGCTTCACACAACTCTATTTATCACAAATGATACCAGTAGAATCCAATAGGAGATCAAATAACTTAGATAGTAGCTTCTGTAGCCATACTACCTCACAACTAGCTGAATAGGCTGCAACATACTCTGCCTCAACTGTACTCAGTGCTACGTACTTCCTGCTAAACCAAGAGATCACACCTGATCCCATACTAAAGTAGCATCCAGATGTGCTCTTCCTATCTGTAGCACTGCCATCCCAATCTGAATCAACATAACCCTGCAAGTTAAACTTTTGATTCGCTTCATACTTGAGCCCATAATCCACTGTACCCTTTAGGTACCTCAGAACATGCTTTACAGCAATCAGATGAACACTCCTCAGATCTGTTAGAAATTGACTCAATGTGTTCACAACAAAGCAAATATCTGGTCTCGTGTTCGTCAGGTACATCAAGGACCCAATCATCTGACGATACATAGAGATGTCAATTGGCTCAGATGAAGCATCACATAGAAACTTCAGGTTCGATGCCATAAGTGTGGCCATGGCCTTGCAATCCATCATCCCGAATCTCTTTAGGATATCTACTGTGTACTTCCCTTGACCAAGGAAGATCCCACCTGCACTCTGCCACACCTCCATACCTAGGAAATAATGCATCATTCCCAAATCTTTCATATCGAACTCGGTAGCAAGATTCCTCTTAGTATCTGCAATCAATCTGTAATCTCCTGTTACAAATAAGTCATCCACATACATGAGTAGAATCACAGGATTCCCTTCCTCAACCTTGTAGTAAGGGCTGGAATCCGCTTTACTCTTGGTAAAGCCCAAACTAGATAGGAAACTATCCATCCTACCATACCAAGTTTTGGGAGCTTGCTTCAAGCCATACAAGGATTTCTTCAATTTGCATACATATGACTCCCTGTCATGTATTTCAAAACCGAGTGGCTGCTCCACATATACTTCCTTTTCAACTACACCATTCAAGAAAGTAGTCTTGACATCCATCTGGTGTATTTTCCATTTCATTGTTGCAGCCAGGGCAAGTACTATTCTGATGGAAGTATACCTGGCTACAGGTGCAAAAGTTTCTTCATAATCTATTCCCTATTTCTGAGAGAATCCACGAGCTACGAATCTTGCCTTGTATTTCTCTACACTGCCATCTGCAACATGCTTGATTTTGTAAATCCCTTTTGAAGTCACAACAGACTTCTCTTTAGGTCTTGGGACAACATCCCAAACATCATTCTTCATTATTGATTGGTATTCTTCAACCATGGCATCCTTCCATTCTTTCTTTTTCGCTGCTTCTTCATAACTGGAAGGTTCTTTGTTCATAATGTCACAGAGTAAAGCAACATAGCTAGTATGTGATCTGGTTCTCTTCTTTGCTCTGTGTTCTTCTTCTGGAATGCCAAATCTTTTTGCATCTTGAATGAGCTCTCTAGCCCATGCAGGTTTCCTCTTGTGAGAGTTATCCTCACGGGGTGGATCTATAGGTTCTTGTAGATCTTCAAACTCACGAACAACTTCTGGAATTGCTTCAGTCATGGTAGTGTCTTGAAATCTAGTTTCCTTAGGTTTCTCATAAACTTCGATCGGTGCCTTCCTTGATTTGATGAATGCTGAGTTTTGATCAAATGTTACATCCCTGCTTACATCAATCTTCTTGAACCCTGGAAAGTATATTCTGTAAGCCTTCAAGTTTTCACTATAACCCACAAAGATACCCTTCTTTCCTAAAGGATCTAGTTTGTTCCTCTTTTCCTTTGGGACATGAGTGTATATTGGACAACCAAATATTCTGAGATGGTTGACTTCAGGTTTCTTACCAGAAAAAACCTCTTCTGGTGTCTTGTTGTCCAATATCTTGTGGGGTGTTCTATTCTGCACATATACAGCTGTTCTAGCTACTTCTTCCCATAGATGCATAGGTAGATCCTGGTCATGCAGCATTGCCCTTGCTGCTTCCATGATTGTTCTTTTCTTCCTTTATGCAACTCCATTCTGTTGAGGATTATAAGGAGCAATCAACTCCCTCTTAATCCCTGAATCACTGCAAAGCTTATTGAAGTCACCTAAGGTGAATTCTCCACCATTGTCGGATCTAAATGTTTTGATCTTTTTATCAGTTTGATTCTCCATCAAGGTTTTGAATTCCTTGAACTTATCAAACACCTCATCTTTGTTCTTCAAGAAGTAGACCCAAGTCTTCCTAGAGAAGTCATCTATGAAAGAGACATAGTAAACATACCCACTTAGAGAACTAGATGACATGGGACCACAAACATCTGAGTGGATGATTTCCAAGTTGACTTTTGCCTTACTTTCACTGCTTGGAAATGCCTTCTTAATGTTCTTTCCTTTTGCACATCCTTTGCAAACACCTTCATGTTTGGTCTTGATTTTAGGAAGACCTTCTATAGCCTTACTTACAATTGGTAATGCTTTGTAGTGCATATGTGCAAGTCTTCTATGCCAAATTTCACTTGGCTCCATGGAATCATGCACCATGGCATGTTCAGGTTGTCCTTTCAATTTATACAAACCTCTCTCTTGCTCTCCAATCACCGCTACATCATCTATGGTATTTCCCTTTGGCCACATTAGGACTTGGCCATCAACAAATGCAACCCTCATACCTTTTTCATCCAATGCAGAGATGGAGAGTAAGTTCTTCTTGAGCCCAGGTACATAAAGGACTTCTTTTATCTTCACAGATTTTCCAGAATCTAGGTTGTAGGAGGCTTCACCACTTCCTTTGATGGGATATTGATAATCATCCCCAAGTTTCACTTTGTGGGGTGATTTATGTTCAGACAGATTTACAAAATATTCTTTAAACCCAGTCATGTGTTTGGAAGCCCCACTGTCAATTAACCAATCGTTACAACCATGGGATATTGTACCTGTGAGAGCAGAGATTAGGACATACTCTTCTTCACTTGATGAGTCATCTTCACTTTTTGCCCTAGCTTTCTTCTTTGGAGGTTCATCATCTTCAATAGCATGAGCATGGTACCTTCTTTTGTTACCCTTCTTCTTCTTGCTGGAGTTGTTGTTGTTGTGGTTGTCCCTTTTGTTCTTGGGAAATTCTGAAGCAAAGTGACCATCCTCATTATAAGTGAAACACCTTAGATCTTTCTTGTCTTTGTGATAATGATGAGAAGATTTCTTCCTGTAATGGGATGGCTCCCTCTTGAACTTGCCCTTCTTAGTGTGAGCTGTGAGATCTTGATCTTCATTCCCCATCTTTTCTTCTCTTGCCACAATCCTTGCTTCTTCTTGAGAACATTGCCCCCACAATCTGTTGAAGGAGATTAATTTCTTTCTGGCACAGATCCCCTAGATAAAAGAGTCCCATGACCTAGGTAGGCCATTCAAAGTGGTCATAAAAATTTCACCATTCTCCACCATTTCATCTACAGCTTCAATTTGTTCCTTGATCTGAGAGACCTTGGATAAATAGGATTGAATGGTTTCTCCATTCAACATCTTGACTCCTTTCAATTGATTCCGCAAGGTCATCTTCCGATTTATGTTCTTCCCTTCAAATAGCTTGGCCAAAGAGTCAAACATCTCCTTAGGTGTCTTTAGAGAAGACACATGGGGTATGAGATGGTCTTTGATAGAATAAAAAATGATTCTCTTTGCCTTGACCAAGTTATTCTTATGCAATACCTTAGCCTCTTCATCCTCTGGGATAGGGATGTCTTCTTTTATATATGAGTCCAACTCATTCTCTTCCAGAATTAACCCAATCCTATACTTCCAAGCTCGGAAGTTATCAGCCCCATCAAGCTTATCCTCAAGCTTGGTGTGGTGAGACATCTTAAAGAGTACTTCAAATGGAAATAGAAAAGATTTAGGTCTTACTACTTGAAATGCTGAAAACTAGATCTGGTCTTGGATTAGGGCTTGTTGGAAAAACCCTAAAAATTCAAAATGTGAATTTCAACTTTCTAAAAGGATAGAAAGATGCAACTTGATGAGCTGATCAGCCTGGTGTATTCAAAATTTGAGATCAGCAAAGCTTTACCCTTTAGATTTGCCTTTTTGTCCTCTCAGGTTCATTAGGGAGAGCCCTGAATTAGGGTTTGAGTTTCCCGGAGATCTACCCAGCCAAAAATATCAATCCAAAGCTCTAAACTTTGATTTTTGCAAGGAGCTTCCGGCTATGTCTTCAGATTTTAGAAATTCCTATTTTTGTGGAAACCCTAATTTTTAGGGCCAAATTTGAAAATGCTCAGAATTGAATTCTGATTGGACAGATAGATTCTCCTTGATGAGTAGAGTCAATCTACTATACTGCTTTTCCAAAACCTGTGGAGAGAAACCCAATAAACAAGAAACTCAAGTTTTCGTCATTGCAAAATGTCTTCTTCTTAGGTTAGCTCTGATCCCATGTTAAATTTTGAGCATTAATTCAATATAATCTAGGATCTTTACTGAGAGATTAACATGTACATTATATCAATGCATAACAATCATATCAAGCATGTCAAGGATCACAAGAATCAAAAGCATGAGAGGCAAGAGACACAGAGTTTCCGTGGGGAAAACCCTAAGGTGAAAAACCCCACAACTTCCTCAGAGATAGAGAGAGCAATGGCTCAACCAAAGTATAACCAAAATACACTGAGATAGTCTCCTAGTAGTAGATGATCCTCCTCCTCTCTAGTGTGCCACTTTTTGAGTGAGAGAAGTATGAATTTCCCAGTGATCAAAATAGAGATCTCCCGATCTCTATTTATACTTAACCTATTTGCCCAGTTATACTATGGGGCCGACTTGTATAGCTAGGTACATCAACAATATAATATATATTTCAGGGCCGACCCCACACATGGTGGTCTAATAACCCATCGGCAAGTACACACACTTGCGACACTTGTCAATACACATGACGACACTTCCTTATAGAGGAATAACACATCTCTTATAAGGGTACAATAAATATATATGAAATACATTCCGAAGTTACATATACATCAACAGAAGGTATATGGATGATGTTAGAACATAAATATGTGTTTCAGGGATGATTTTGGACCTTTAAAATACTTCTACAAATCCTCTTTCAATTCTGGCCAATGTAGGGAACTTTACTAGTAATTTCCCTTTGACTAGTATTGGTCTCTAGGTCTCAAATTGACTCCAAATGCCTTCAAATATTCAAGGAAGTTTTATGACTGATATTAGGAATTGAATATGATGTTCATGGATTATATATGGCCACCAAAATAACTCTTCAAACTCTCTTAGGATTCTAGACCAGGTATGCAATTTTATTAGTAATTTGGGGTTCAAATCCCCTTAGGGTAAGTACTGAAAATGGCTTCCCAAGTGCCTCCAAACCCACTCAAATTTCTGAAAAGAGGTAGGGAATTTATTAAGTATGTTATTAAGGTCTCATTTGCACCATTAATTTATTATTATATCTATTCCAATCCTCTCCCATTCAACTGCAAAAATCACCCATTCGACCCTTGGGGGAATGACACTATTTCTTCTCCCAATGCAATTAAACTAAGTAAAAATACTTCAAATGTTCAAGTACAGTACATGAAAATTTTAAAATACATCCATGGAAGTCCATTAATCACAAATGTATCATATAATCATCCATTCATTTGAAATTATCAACATTACATTGGTTCACAACAAGGTAGTGGGGAAATGGCACCGTTCTTTCATTAAAAATGAAATTTATACATTTCTACTTGGAATTTCGACCTGAAACTTTCTGGAGATAAATAACATAGTATTTAATTCATATTACAAAACAAATGGGGCATTATAAGCTCCCTCAAATAGTACAATATCTCACCAAAAACAAATGAGCTTCCTTGTAGCTTAAACCTGCAAATAAATAATCCATTAAATATTCAAATGAAAGGTCTGAATGGACTTTCCAATTACCAACTTGGATGGGAATCTTTCACCCTCGAAATTGGCTAAGGCAAGAAACTAGTCATCCACTAGCTCTCCCTCTTCACAAATGCAATTGCAAATTTTACAAATGATCAAAAGCTGGTTTCATTCTTTTCTATTGACATTTATAAATTTCTAATGTCCTCCATGGGTCGAATTCATTCCAAGAGACTCATGCCAACTCAAGTTGGGAAGAGATTCCAAAGAACGCCACTTGTACAACAATTCCTAATCTCCCACTTCCACCAAATCACATGTGGAAGCATCTTAGCTGCCCTAACACCCTTGAGCGCCCTCTTGGAGTCTAGTTTTATCCCTAACATGTCATATATGTCATATGTCATCCTTCAGGTCTGATTTGTGTCATAGGTGTCATAGCATCTTCATCATTGTTGTCATAGAGCTAGGGAATCTAGCCTAAGTGTCTCACTAGCTCCAAATTGCCTCTTTCTCTTCCATGGGAGTTACTCTTCCTCTATATTTCAACCTCATTAACTCATGCCAAGTATTATTGACCTTATAACTCATCCCAAGAACATTAGGCTTCCCATGGATTCGAAATTGCAAGAAGAGAATGCCATGTGGCACATAAATTCTAGCTTGTGTGGGTCCCACTTCCTCCATGTGTCTTCATGATCAAATGCCACTTTGATTTTCAATTGTATATATTTATTTATCTCCTTTATTAAATATTTATGCCATCCCAATGTTCCAACATCATTTATTATCCCCATTATTCCAAAACCCAAAGCTTCCACCCCAAACCTAGGAAACTAGTAATTTTCCTCCTTGGCAATTATTTGACCTTTAGCATCAATTTGAAAAACTCCAACGAATAGGGCCAATTTTCTTAGGCCATTGTGACTCAATGAAAAATTTGGTACATGAAAAATCATCCCTTCCCAATATTGCTTTTCCTCAAGCAATTCCAAACATGGGTGTTGAAGAACCTGCTTTCTGTATAATTCTTTCAAGTTGCCACTGAATTTCCCAACCTTGAGTCTTTGAGATTCCATGAAGATTTTAGAGAGGAACCACCATGCTTGCTGCTGCACTACTGTGATTAAAATAACTTTATTAAGTGGGGAATCCATCCCCCATACTACTTGTTTCCCAAAAAAAATTGAAACTAATGAGACAAAAATGATCCCAGGGTCCCATTGCTTGTATTGCACCCTAGCAATTAAGAGTGCTCTCCAACCCATACCATCAGGTAAGAGGATTCTTGGGTCCCATTTTCTTGTATGCACTCTTCCAAACATCATGAGTATAAAATATATATCATCAAAGTACATAACAACATAATGAAAATGTACATCAAGGAGATGCTTCATCGAAGAGTCATGAAAGTGCTTATACCTCCAAGCATGTAGACCACCATTTTCCAAGTGCATACAATCTTCAAGTGACCCATCAAATTTGCTCCAATGACATAGGTGAGGATCCCATCTCCTATAATGCTGCTCCAAATGGATGTGATATGCATCAAAATATTCAGCCATGTATTCCTTCATCCAAGAAGTGAATGAAGAATCTACACTAAAATCTGAACCAAATAATGAGCATAAAAAACAAGGAGACTTCAAAGGAATCAAATAAGTCTCACCCATACATCCATGAATGTGAGAATCATAAAGATGTAACAAAGTATGTGGCTTCCAACAAAAAATGTTCTCCCATTATAAATCTATTCACCCAAGTGTTGGATGAATTTCCTCTAACATCAAATGAACCAAGTGTTGAGCAAGAAAAACCATGAGTCTTCAAGTGACTCAAATGCATATCATAGGTGCATCCATGTAGATGTGCATCATCATAAAGTGACAAATGATGCTGCTGCAAATGTGAATAAGAATGTGCTCCAACCATGTCATCATAAAAGGTAAATCTAGGACTTCCATACTCCTCATGTGGCACCATCAAAAAGAACCCTTTCACCCATACTTCATTGAGACTAATGCTGGAAAACATGGAATTGTAGGATGCAGGAGAATTAACTAACTCACCCAAATGATCAAAAAGTGCAGAAGTTTCATCACGAGAATGATCCATATGGGTAGTATCATGTAGATCCTTCAAAAGTGTGAAACCTTTGTCATAGATTGGTTCCAATGTAGAGGAATCATGCTCTTCTTTAAAAATTGCATAACCTTCATCAAGAGACAATTCAAGTTCCTCTTCCACCACATAAAGCGTTTGGATCTCTTCAAGTTCATCTTAAAACACATCAAGAACATTCAAATTTCCACATTTCTCATGATCCATCATGTCATGAGAATCCTCCAAACAATCTACCATTTTACAATCTGAAACATAGGAGGAAAAACAAGTATCTTGCAACTTTTCAAGAAGTTGCTCATTTTGAAGTGTGAGCTTTTGATTATGCTCATTATTCTTCAAGTATGCATCATGTAACAATTCATTAAGCTCAAACAAATGGTTTCTATCAAAAAGCAAAGATATGAAATTACCTTTGATGTGGCACATTGCTCTTTGAATCTTCTCCATGTCTTCAAGGAAGGATGTTTCCTCCAATGAAGTAGCTCTCCAACAAGAATTTGACACCAATGCTTGAGTGTCTGCTGAAGGACTCTTGGATCTTATTTTCATTCATCTTTAAGGACCCTTCAAGAAAATGAGGCTCTTGCAAATGAACCTCCTCATCTTCTTCATTTTTGCTTGGACCAACTTCATATAGCTCAAGTGGTGATGGGGAAGTTGATCGTGGTTCTTCTTCAACTGCTACAAGGTCTTCATTATCATGCTTAATGAAACTTGGGCTTGCAGCAACAATTTCAAAAGTGATCTTTATGTCACCAACATAGAGGTGTGAGCACCCATCAATAGGTACTCCTTCATAGTTTAAGCATCCATCAGTAGATCCTCTTTGGTTCATGTCTAATCTAGAAGGTGTCTCGAAATAATATTCCATATTTTCAAAAGAATCTTCCTCATGCTCTTGTGATGTCTCTTATTTTTGCTCCTTCAAGCAAGCCGATGCATTTTTCCCCTTGTTTTCCTTAGGACCAATATATTTGGAATCTCTTTTTGAAGAGTTCCCAAAAGCTCTTTTCAAGTAGGACATCATTTCACGCACACATATATGATACTCTCTCCAAGGTTCTTTACAAGCAGGGCATAAACCTTTCTTTACTAACTCCACATCTTCATTTTTGGGCCTATTTTCAAAAATATGTTCAACAAAGTACTCAAAAGACATGGCATTTTGTGTATTTTTTCTCAAAGCAAGATATTCCTGATATTTTTGATATTGTTGGGGCAAGGTGATACATGTTGCTTTCCATCTTTGGAACGCATTCATAGAATTATCCTTGGTTGGTGTGACACACTCATATTCATCAGATTTAAATTCATAAGAATAATCTTCATTTCTCCTGAAATTGTAAGAAGTTTTGCATGATGGTACCTCTTCCTCGTATCATTCACATTCTGCTTCATATTGCTCATAAACATATACATATTTGTTGATGCCTCAAAAATCGTAGCATCAATAAGCAAGGGATTCTCCCCAGTAAGCGATCCTAATTAGATCGCCCACCGTTTGGTGTAGGGAATCCATCCGGTTAACGGTCCAGCTACCGTGTGAGTTTTAAGGATTTGTTTATTTCACTGGTTGTGGCCCGATCCACCATTTATATATTTTATATTTAAGATGATATGCATATGCCCTAAATTAAATGCATGCGTTAAACAAATATGTTCTAAGCTATTTAAATCTGAATTAACCTATCCTTGCAAGGAGTAGAACTTTAAATTATGACCAATAAACTGAAAGTAACCTTTAAAGATTGAAACAGATAGCCATTTAATCCCATAAAAGCATTTTCAGTAGAATATAAATGATATCAAAGAGAACTCTGAATATATTAAAACATTCCATCACTCATAACGTACAATTTTTTTTCCAAGAAGTAAAATCATTCACAACATAGAATTAATTCACATAAGCCAGGAAAGATCTCACGGAATGTATATAGAAATTGTCGAAATAGTTCGGCAATTATTCATCACAACTCAAAGCGAAACCATGCACCAACTTTCACAGGTCCAAATCATTTCTCTATCCATGTAGCTGAAGTAGTTCTCATACACAAGAAGAAATTCTTTCACCTGCCAAAAGTCCCTTCTTCTCTAACTAGCTATATAAAGCTTTACAAAATGATGCAAGAGCTGCCACCTACACCCTAACCCCACATTCCTTTAATTTGTCATGTACTGCTTAATTTACAAAAATAAATAAAAATCCCGAACAATATTGAAAAAGGAATGGGGACTAAATCCAGATGTCATTTTAATATTCCAAAGATATACAAAGTCCAAGAATATGTGGTGGCCGCTTTAGCAGATATGGACTATTTTCGAATGGGCATCACTATTGGGTCTGGGACTTCTACTATAGCTGGCGTCACTATTGGAACTGTTGGTGCTGCTGGGGTTGGTGAAGTTGATACTTGCTTTGCTGCTTGTGTTTTGTCTACCTCGGCTATATAATTCACCCAAGTTGTGCCTCTCTTATAATACTGTTTCCAATCAAGGGGAGCAGAAATCTAAGAGAGACCTCTTGCTTGGCGAGTTCTTCATCGAGGATGATCACTTCTGTTGCTGCTACTTGGAGGATTTATTCCAATAGGTGTGCATGAACAGCGGCCTGGCTGACAAACTGGTCCAGATATTCTGTGGTTAACACATCCACTTTATTTACATAGGCAATTTTTGCGCTCAGTTTATCACTCAGCTCAGATGAACGTTGGGTTCTATCCGGAAACTCTTCTATACTTTGGGGTGTCACTATTCGACAGGCCTCCTGATTAGCTCGTATCTTGAGGTATACATTCTTGCACTATTCATAGGTGGTCCGTGTTATAGTGTTCAACTTTGCTCCACGGTCTTTAGAATATACCAAGGTGCACACATCTGCTCTATACTCAGCGGTAGACTTAAGGTGAAGAGTTGCTTGAAAACCTGATTTCCCTTCCCTCCATACAATGTGTTCCTCTAAATCTTTACTAATGCGTACATGTTTCCTTCTAACCCGAGTGGCTTTGATGTTAATCTCTTTGAACCTAGCCATTATTGCTTTTAACTTGTACACCTCTTTTGATATAAGTTCCTGGAGTTGGTCGTTTTCTTAAGTATTTCACACGCCTGCTCATGAAAGGGACCAAGATCACCTATCTTGCTGGTCACGAATTCTAATTCTCATTCCATCAATTCCCCTCCTTCTTCCAGTTTCTCTATCTTTTCTTTCAAATCCTCGATTTGTTAAGCATCATCAAATTTTTCAGATTCAAGCTTCAGGTTCCTACTTTTAAGATCTTTCTTCTCTTCCTCTAGAGCTCTTATTTGGATCGCCAGAGCTCTCTTTTCAGCCTCTAGATGCTGAAATTTTCTACTTAGTTCCTCCTTCTCTAATATGAGGGTGTCACATTTTTCCACCATCAAATTCGTCTAATTTTGTTCTTTGACCAGAGTCTCTTGCAATTGACATGCTTTCTTCTTTTCCAGTCCTACCTTGGCCCCTAACATGTGTACATTGTTTTCGGTTGCTTTAACCGAGGCTATAGAGATGGATGCCATGAGATCGAGAGCATCCTCGTTACTTTGCATGATTGTGGTTTCATGCTTAGTGATAATATCTAGTCGGAAAGGTCTCTTCATTCGAGTCACTGTCTCCTTTACAATGGACTTTCTCTTTTTGTTATAAGCGAACCTTTCCCACTTGGACACTATACTATTCTTTGATGGAGTAAAAGGGGCGAGTCGGAGGTCTCTTATAGAGAGGACTATATCCAAGTCTTGTATGTTTGGAATCTTTGGATCAACATCTTCCCTGGCTTTCCTTTCTTCCTCTGCTTTTCTTTGCACTTCTTCTTCTTCTTTGGCAATATATTCCAGTCTAATTCTTTCCTTCTCCTGAACTCTTCGAGCTTCATCTTCAACTGCTTTGACCCTTTGAGTCTCTTCTTCTCGAATTTTATCTTCTTGTGCTTTATTGTCTCTCTCTCTAGCTTCCTTTTGATTTTTTTCAGCTTGGTCCTTGAGCTTTTGTTCTTCTCCGGAGGGGGCTTCAACATCTCCTGAGGTTTCTTTTGCTTGCCATAGTTCTACTTCTTTGATCACAATAGAGCTAGAGCTGGCTCCAACACGACTTAGTCAAAAAATTTGTAGTTCGGTCATGTTACTGACCCCTCGATACACTTCTTCTTCCTCGTCATAATAGTGGGCGTATTCAAAGTTAGCATGGAGTTCTTTGCAATGTTGTGCTACCTTGCCTTGTCGATCGTTCCTCCAAAAAATCCTTTCCCCAAAGTGAAATTCCTTCAGTTCTGCAATGAACTCCTCTACAGTTGCAATTCCTGAGAATTTGTAGGACCTAATATAGAAAGGTAAAGGTGGGAAAGTTACCTTCTTTTCCTTGTATAAGGTGCTACCAATCCCATCAATGAAAACTTGCCTCACTGCCTCCTTGTGGACTATGTAGTCCGTGGCCTATCTGGGTAGGATATATGGGGGTTTAGAGCCTCCATACATTCTTATGAAAGTACCTTGTGGCGAAAAATAGAAATCACCGTAATTCTCCAGGACTTCCATGGCATTTTCGGACAAGCAGTTAGGTTCTTCATTGAACATTATCTCATATAAAGGCATGATAAACTCCTCACAAATTAGTTGGTAGTTCCGTTTATAGTTTTGGGCCCAAAAGAGTTTGTAAGCAATGAATACCGAGGTGTCGGCCTCTCTCCAGTTACATCCAAGCTTTGGAAAAGGGTGCTTTGCCACAATACAATCTACCAAGTAGGATGACATGCAAAATTTTGACTTCTTTGCCCCTATTCCTTCTTGAGTGGAAATTATGGCTTATGATAGGCTGTCTAAGAGGATGTCTGCCCAATTAAAAATTGTCCCCTTGAACGCTACATAATGGATGATGGGAACCCATTGGAGCATAAGAGCAGTACCATCGTGCCTTAAAAAAATTCTACTAAGCATGAGGGCAATCATTCTAAAAGGAGGCCTCAGATTCTGAACCTCGTACTCCTCAATATCCTTTCTTATGATCTGTTTGCCCGAGATCAGCAACTTGCTGGCCATCTCTAGATTATCCATTTGGATTTGTCCTAGCCATTCATCATCAAGTCGTTGATGAGCCCGAGGCAATTTGTAAGTTGTCACGATATAATATGGATGGAAAGATGAAAAAGCTTCTCCCTTGCTGTCTGAAAGGACCCTTGTCTATGCATTGGCATGCTGCAGCATCCATCCAATTGCTTCTGAGCATGGAAAAAGTTCCAGGCGTGTGGTTTCCTTGGATATGCAGGAGAGTCTGATGTTTCGGTATAGGCACTTGTTGATGCTTTGGATGTGCAGGGTAAATGCAAGGTACTGGAATGGTGTCCAAGGCACACAACAGGGGATGAAAACCCAGCCAAAGGCTTCGAAAGACCCTACGCGAGGGCAATTCTATCCTCAAGTTGTTTGGTGTGGTAATCACCCACGGATATTAGGCCTCCACTGGCACTCTATGAGTCGATGGTTTGATCAATTAGATCAGTTTCCCAATTAAGGAAAACAAAGATGTGGAAAACAATAAACAATTCTAACTTAACCTATTTAGAAATAAAAATCTAATCTAAGTCAGACCTATTCTAAGATGAAAACTTGATGTTTGTGCAGATCGACCCTGAGGCGTAAGGAACAAATAAATTATCACCCTTAACAAAAATGCCTTCAGATGAGATATTTGTTGACTTAAATTATGATTACTTTATAAAAATCAAGCAATGATAATTCAAGCTTAAAGACCATCAAGATATAACCTGTTATCACTTTGTTGATTGAAAATCCAACAATGATTGAATGTATATTTGATCAATTGCAGAAATAGATATAGAAAGCATTTAATTAAAGAAATTCAATCAAATATTTTCATACATACATCAGTTATACAGAGAAATCATTACAACAGATTTATGTATTCATTAGATATCTGACAAGAGATCATACATATAGCTGATGACAATCTGGAATATAAAATCAGAAATTCTCAAAGAAATTTGAGTAACAACCAGAAGATGGATCCAAAGATAACATTACTGTATTAGGATGTCTTGTACTGAAATTACAATGACTCTGGCAACAGAGTATCCCCAGTCTTTTCTCCTGCTGACTTTATACTCCAAAATTCCCAATCATTTGGAAGCAATGTTTCTCCTTCTTCTTCCCTGTCAATAAGAAACTATAGCAAGAAGAGTGTGGATCAGAAGAATGAAAATTCTTCCTTTCTCTAGAGAACTCCCTCCTCCCATCGATCCTGCAAGCTTCTTTTATAAATAAAATGGAATCTATTTCTGGCACATAACCGTAGGTAAGGAATTCCTCCCCCAAAAAATTGGTGAACAGGTACAACCATCTCGACGAGCGTCCTTCATCTTCTCAGCATTTCGGTTATAATCTAGCGAGATGTGTGGAGACCCTTCGCCGCAACTATCTTGAGTGATCTTATTAGGATTGATCCTGGTTTTCACTTTGCTTCGTAAAAAGAACTAGAGAACCGGAAAGAGTCTACAGAAATTACCTGCAAAATAAGCAATAACTTGTGAAAACAAATCAATCCAAGATAATAAAATCTAAAAAAATGATAAAAAGCAATCTAAAACTTATTTGCGCATTTTAACCATTTCACTTCCCTTCTCATAGATGCGAAGAAAAAACTTCACCAAACGTGATAATGTAAAAACTATTTCAATGGAGGGTAATATTCATGGTGGAGGACTCGTGGAATCTTCTCTTCTCAATGGTGCGTTATGGCGAATCGCTTTAATCTCGGTTTGATCTTCAACTGTATGATGAACTGATATGTTCAAAGATAAACAGCGATTTCCTGCTTTGAATTCTTGAACCCTTTGAGCTAACTAACTCGACGGTGTAGTCTTTATCATGATATCCGGCCGATGTTGTTGATAAGGCGACGACTTGTTTCTTAACGTATAGCTCCAATAATATCTCGAGCAAATTCTTCTAGAAACCTGCAATTTTATAAACCAGTACAATCCGTTTCTATGATTTGATATGCTGTTAAGAATTCTGGATCCTTTTTGCCTGCAAGTGACAACAGACTCGCAACAATATCGCCGAAATTTTTAGAGAAATGATAAAACTGGCACTTGTAATTTATTTGATAACAGCATAATAGAAGACAGAGCAAACGTTTATGAGATTCCTTTTGTGTTATCCTTCAGAAAAATCCTTCATGTAGCTGTTGCAAATTGATTCAGTGTCTTTCTGGCGACGAACTTGACGGTGTGATAAACTACCCAAGCCTTGACCTTCGCAATTAAGTAACATAACGTGGCTTGTTCTTCTCCTAATTCGCTGGAGGATTGATAGTATGATCAGACGTGGATGTCAAAATGACCAATATCTTGGTGATATGAAACCCCATGCCTCTAGCCTTTTAAATTATAACTTATCTTACAATCGTATAGATTGATTTTCACCGTCTTCAAAGGTTGCATCGTGACCCAGCTACGAATGGCGATTGGTCTTGCTTTCTCCGGATTTTACGTTACCTTGATTCTTTTCACGTGATGTATGATATCATATTCATGTAATGTATGATATAATCTTCATGTAGTGTATTTTCCACCTCACAATCATGAATAAAATAATATGATGTTAGAAGCCCTTTTAAATCTTTCACAACGCAGCCATCTATTTTGGCATTTGAGAATGTACAAGAGTCAACCCAAAATTTAAGCTTGACATGGATATCCATATTATCCTGCAAAAAGAAACCAAAATATAAGAGAATTTAAAATGAAAATAAGGGACAACGCATTTTGAGAGAAAACAAAATAAGTAAATAAATTAGGTCATTCAAAAATGGTTTTATAAAAGCTTTGGGAATCTCTTTTTGCAAGGGAAGAGTGTAAAGCATTAGTGGGGAAGGAATAAAGTTTTATTTGTAAATGAAATGCATACCCTTGGAAAGAGTAAACATGACATCACCCTCCATAATAATTTAGAAGTATCACTATTTTTAAAGTGATAGAACATGAATTCTATTTCATCTTCACTTTTATTCAAGAAAATTTGAATTAAATTTGGATATATAAAATTGATTTTGTTTATAAATATTATCAATTTATGGTTAATAAATCTTTATTAAATTATAAAATCAAAAGAATTAAAAAGTGACCTTAATTTTTATTGATGTCCTTTCCTTCTCCTTATTAAAATGTATATAAGCCAAATAATTACCATTAAATAGAGAATTCCTTAGTGAGAATGAATTTAGTGAATAATGAAAATTATGAAAATGATGAATGAGTGTTTCAACTAAGGAATTCCTTAATAATAATTGTCAACATTGGAATATATATTCAAATTGAAACTTGAATTATGCTAACAATATATATTCGGTCATATAACCTTAGGAATAAGAGAGAAAACTCAATATAGAAGAAAAATAGAATTAATGCTTTCATTGAGATTTGGTGCATATCTTCAAACTTTAATAAAATAAATCAATCCCCTAAAATTTTCAAAGATTCACAAATTCCTTATTTATCTTGCCCAAAATAAATCGTGAAATCAAAAGCGACCAGAAAAATCACCATATCATCATGAAATGAAACCAAGCCCAAAAAGGGAGTGCAAAGAGTCAAGGCTCTGAAGGTGATCATTCAACGACTAACTGAATCCAGCAAGCAAACCAAAGATTAAGTATTTACAAAATTTTACATTATGATTCTAGGCATGCAAAAGTTAAAAATAAAACTCTATCAAGCTTGAATATCAAACTAATGCAATGTCTAAAATCATGAGAGAAGAAACCATAAGATCAATCGAAATCCTAAAGCGAAGGTAATGACCAGCCATCATCTCGAATGATCAGTTTGTGTAGCGAAAACCAAATCTAGGTGGGGCATGTGAGGAATGACATAGTAAATTAACCACCAAGATCACGGAACCAAAACAAACGAATCAAAAGCAAATAACTAAAATGTAAACGACCCAAATAAAAACTCAAATCGCGCAGTGTAATCTCATCCACAAGATCAAGACAATTCAATGGTCAAGATTAAATCTTGCGGTTGCGGGGGTTTATTGTCAAGCTTTATTTATGACTCTCGAAAGCCACAACCTGAAACTTGCGGGTTGCAGGTTTCGGGATCGCAAATTGCTGAGCGAAAAAAAGGATTCCCGAAAGCCGCAACCCGACATTTGCAGGTTACGGGTTTCACGAATGAAAACAATCACAAATCGAAGAGCTTTTCCTGAAATCCGCAACCCAAAACTTGCGGGTTGCGGGTTTCTGGAACACACAACAAAAGTAAATCAAGAAACCAATTCTCGAAAGCTGCAAGCCACAGATGCGAGTTTCAGGTTTCGGGTTTCTGGAAGAAGATTTCCCAAACTTATTAACAACAAGACCTGTAACCTAAAATTGTTGGGTGTAGCTTTTGAGTTTGCAAAAAACCAAAACCAAAAACAACAATCCCGCAACCCGCACCTGTGGGGTTGCGGGCTTCGGTTTTCCAAAATGTTGGGTTTCGGGTTGACAAAAGTGAAAGATAAAATACTCAGAATTTGAGCTTTCTCCAGAACAAAACACTTAGAAAAATTATTCAGAAGCATGGTAAACAGGAAGACCAAAAGCATGGGTAAGGGATCTTTAAGATGGAAATCAAAAAATGATATTAGCAAGCCAAATCACCCAAATACCTTTGCATTTATTCAGAAATGGGGCTCCCATGCTTGAACTAAGCATGGGATCTACTGTGACCACAACAGTACTCTTCCTCGAGGAGTGCCTCAAGGATGTCCTGGTCCCTTATCATACAATATATGTCTCCCCATTTGACTTCTGGAGGTACGCCTGTAGTGCACTGAGTATCTTCGAATAAAGTTTCCATACGTGTGTCAGCCGATCCTTACCCAGTCGCCTTCAATTTTCTTTTGCCACCCTTAGGCATTTTGACTTAGCACCTGTCAATAATCAGACATAGGTAGATATAAAAAGACATGATGCAATGTCAGCAATCCAAACTAGCATCCTACTCATAATGTTAAGGCTCAAACGTCAACTGAAATGTTCTAACTCTGCTTGTTTCACCATTGATTTGCAAATTTCAAATTGCTATGGCCTTTCCATTTTCAAATTAAACATTTATTCACATGTCATTGAATAATCCTACGCATTTTATTTCAATCTAATTGTTTTCGTAGGCCCATATTGCAACTACCAAATATAAGAGCAATGCACACAAAGTAATTCTGAGTATACTATGTTTTATGGCATGAGAATTGATATGGTAATAACCCGTTCCAAAGTATATAAAAGGTACGAAATTTCGTGTGCAAGGTAGGAACACTGACGTTCTTCTCATAATGGCGGATGAGACTAGGTTCCATTCTATGATGCCACTAACTTCTGAAAACTAGATGATGGTGTATCACAGGGCCTGCTAACAATTTATGTGGTAGACGATTACGGTCTAGGAAACTATGCACCCCTATGAAGCCATGTTCAGTTGTGTCTAGTAGGATAGGGGCATGGTTTTAGTCTCAACGGAACATAGGACCAAGCATAAAAATAAAACGCAGAGTCCAAACAGCTTGGATTAAAAGAACCATGACCACGACCCCTTTTAACTTGAAAGAAAATAATTCAATTTAGGATAAGAGGCCTACTTGGTGAATTCTGCCTGGCATGAGGGTGCAGTAGCATTTCTTTGGGAGCTGGTGAACTTGAATCTCTAAGCACGTAGTCTTCAAATGGAAACAGAAGCAGGCCTTAAGTCAGTTGAAACAATGAAATTCAATGGGGTTTAAACCCTACATATAGAATTTAGACACGTGTGAGCCATTAGTAGGGTAGATGTGAACATAAAACAGGGTTAATGAGGCGTACGGATGAGTCAAATCGGCACATTTGGAATTACGTGTGACCTCCAAAACCGAAAGGACTCGCTTAACTTTTCTGACCATTATGGAAAGAACAAATGAGTTTTCCTGTCATTGCAGAAGAATTATCGGAGTTGATCCACAGAAGAACGATGCGAAGTTGCGAATCAAAAAACTTAATCGAGTTTATCCACCCTTACGGAAAAGTTATGTGAGTTCTTTCGTTGTTTCGAGAAAACTAGGAAAGCTCCTCCTCCAAAGTTCGATATAATTTTCTCTTTTTCCACTGCAGGAGATTTAGGTGGGTTTCTCCCCCATTGTGGAAGAATCTCGTGAGTTCGCTCTGCCGATATGTAGCTTGCTTCTTTTCCCGCCTTTTCGGCAAGGTTGGCCCAGATCTTCCGCCGTTGCGGAAACGTTATTATAAAAGTGCCGCTGCAGAAAAGTTATCATAAAAGTGCCACTGTTGCTTGACTCGATCTTTTCTTCCATCATTTCGAAAAGGTTGGTCCAAAACCTCCACCGATTTGGAAACTTTATCTTAAAATCTCCACCGTTGCGGCTCAAGAACTTAAGTTTTACTTGGTCAAAAAATAAATAAATAAATAAATCAAAGGGAGTAATATAAGGACCTATCTCTAAAGAAATCTAAGTAAGAGAATACTTTCATGGCCTTAAAATTCTAGGTAAACTTTCTCTTTAAAAACAAGGAGGGGCCCTAATATTCAAAGAATTTTTTTGGGGGGGTGTTGCAGCAACAACAATATTCCTCATAAGAATTGTACTCATAGGATTGATCATAATAGTAAGACATGGTTTCCAATTATTCTTTAATGTATGTACCTAATATACAGGTGCAAGGACCATGCTCTGATACCACTATAATGTCCCTTGTTAGGAATTTTATTAAAATGGTAATTTTTCACTTTTTTCCCTAGTTAGACCTTTGACTAGTTTTGAGCTCTAGGTACCCAAATTGTTCCAATTGCTCCCAAATCTTCTGAGAAGGTATATGGATGATTTTAGAACATAAATATGTGTTTCAGGGATGCTTTTGGACCTTTAAAATAATTTTGCAAATCCTCTTTCATATCTGGCCAATGTAGGGAACTTTACTAGTAATTTCCCGTTGACTAGTATTGGTCTCTAGGTCTCAAATTGACTCCAAATGCCTTCAAATATTCAAGGAAGGTTTATTACTGATATTAGGAATTCAATATGATTTTCATGGATGAGATATGGACACCAAAATACCTCTGCAAACTCTCTTAATATTTTGTACCAAGTATGCAATTTTACTAGTAATTTGGCGTTCAAATCCCCCTGGGGTAAGTACTGAAAATGGCTTCCCAAATGCCTCCAAAACCACTCAAATTTTTGCACAGAGGTATGGAATGTATTAAGTATGTTATTAAGGTCTCATTTGCACCATTAATTGATTATTATATCTGTTCCAACCCTCTCCCATTCAGCTGCAAAAATCACCCATTCGACACTTGGGGAAATGGCACTATTTCTTCTCCCAATGCAATTAAACTGAGTAAAAATATTTCAAATGCTCAAGTACAGTACATGAAAATTGTAAAATAAATCCATGGCAGTCCACCAATCTAATGTATCATAGAATCATCCATTCATTCAAAATCATCAGCATTACATTGGTTCACAACAAGGTAGTGGGGAAATGGCACTGTTCTTTCATTAAAAATGAGATTTATACATTTCTACTTGGAATTTTGACCTGAAACTTTCTGGAGATGAATAAAAGAGTATTTAATTAATATTAAAAAACAAATGGGGCATTATAAGCTCCCCAAAAGACTAAAATAGCTCACCAAGAATGACCTCCCTCAAGGATCAACAATATGCCATCAAAACTGGAAATGGTTGAAGGAGTGAGCTGCAATAGAAGAAACCATGAGTTACCCTATAGATTACACCTGTAAATAAATAATCCATTAAATCTCCAAATGAAAGTTCTGAATGTCCTTTCCAATTATCAACTTGGATGGGAATCTTTCACCCTCGAAATTGGCTAAGGCAATAAACTAGTCATCCACTAGCTCTCCCTCTTCACAAATGCAGTTGAAAATTCTACAAATGATCAAAAGCTGGTTTCATTATTTGTTATTGACATTTATAAAGTTCTAGTTTCCTCCATGGGTATAATTCCTTCCAAGATACTCATGCCAACTCAAGTTGGGAAGAGATTCCAAAGAACACCACTTGTACAACAATTCCTAGTCTCCACTTCCACCAAATCACATGTGGAAGCATCTTAGCAACACCCTTGAGCACCCTCTCGGAGTCTATTTTTAGCCATAATATGCCATATATGTAATATTTCAGCCTTTAGGTCTGATTTGTGTCATAGGTGTCATAGCATATTCATCATTGTTGTCATAGAGCTAGGGAATCTAGCCCAAGTGTCTCACTAGCTCCAAATTGCCTCTTCCTCTTCCATGGGAGTTACTCTTCCTATATATTTCAACCTCATTAACTCATGCCAAGTATTATTGACCTTATAACTCATCCCAAGAACATTAGGCTTCCCATGGATTCGAAATTGCAAGAAGAGGATGCCATGTGGCACATAAATTCTAGCTTGTGTGGGTCCCACTTCCTCCATGTGTCTTCATGATCAAATGCCACTTTGATTTTCACTTGTATATATTTATTTATCTCCTTTATTAAATATTTATGCCATCCCAATGTTCCAACATCATTTATTATCCCCATTATTCCAAATCCCAAAGCTTGCACTCCAAACTTAGGAAACTAGTAATTTTCCTCCATGGCAATTATTTGACCTTTAGCGTCAATTTGACAAACTCCAATGAATAGGGCCAATTTTCTTAGGCCATTGTGATGCAATGCCAAATTTGGGACATGACATCTAATGTTGCCAAAAATGAAAGTTTTTATTGGGTTGCGGGAATGAATAGTGTTGATGGGGTGCTAGGACACCTGTTGGGCCCTACACTGCATATTGTTGCATGTTATACCCATACATGTTTCCCGCAGGGTACTGTTGGAAGTTTTGTGAATTGGGGACCATCTGGTTGACCAGTTGTTGGTTAGGAATCATTGGATTCACCAATTGATTCAGGATTGAATTATAAACTGGTTTTTGAGGAAACTGCTGAGTGGGATTAAACAGGGTAGGTACCTGGGGTTGTGGGATCCAGGAAGTGTTACAAAATCCTTGATTGGGTGTATTTTCCATACCTTGAGTGGGGGGAGGTGTCTAAAAGAATGGATCCCATGGATTGGTTGTTCCTCTCTGATTAAGAGACGAGGTTTGAGGGGGTGAGTTCCATTGATTGTTTGAGACATTGGGGTAAGGGAATCCAGAATTAAGGTTAGGGGGACAAATGATTGATGTTGATTTGTGTGCCCCAGACTGGGTTCTAGTTTGTGAACATATGTTCCCCCCAAGTAGGTGGGATTTGTGGCCCCCAAGAAGGAAGTGGCCCAAGCGAAGGAAATTGGTTGTCAATCCTGCTTGGGTTACTAACAAAAGTTTGTCCTCCACTAGGTTGGGTTTGTGGCCCCCATGGATCAGATGATGTTGATGGAGGAGGTTGGTGATTGGTTCCACTTGGGGCACCAAGAGATAGTTGTCCTCCAAAAAATGAGGCTTGTGATACCCACAGGGTGGATGGTCCTGACAGAGGAGATTGGTTATTCATTCTAGTTAGGGACCAATGAACAGTTGTCCCATGGAAATAGTATAGATTGTGGCTAAAAATTGACCTCCAGTAACAATAGGTGTTCTAATAGTAGAAATGGGTGGCCTTCTAATGGGAACATTAGAAGGAATTGGTTGTAAAGGTTGGCTGGCTTCACTAGTGGTACCGAATTGTGAAGATGATCGTGCACTAATTCTAGGTGATAAGGGAAATGACGGGAAAGTAGCATTTGTCCTATAAGTAGGAATGTTCCCCGAAGAAGAACAAAAAATGTCATTTGGTAATAAATGAGGTGAAGGTTGGAGGGGGATTTCTAGCGTCAGTTGCATGGGTGCTGAAAAAGTGCGTAAATCATCGGGGGCTTGGCCTATAATGGTGGTCCATAATGATGAGGCTAGACCAAAAATATTTGTTCTTCCTGAGTCATCAGGGAAATATTTTGGATGGATCTAGTCTGTGGGTCCAGATCGACTTACGAATGATGTGCCATAGGTAGTATCATAAGAAGTGGATCGAAGGGCTCTGGAATCACGCGGATTTACCACTTGAGAAGTGAATATTGGTGGGTACTTTGAGGTCGAAGCTAGGATTTGCACAGCTTCACGTCTAAATAATTCCGTTTCCGCTTATTTGTTGGATAGACTAACGAGTTCTATTCGTATTGATGCCATGATGTCATGGCCTGAGGGGAGATTGAGGAAAGGCTATTGACGCAACGTCAATCGACAGGGGTTCACTCCACACTGTTTCCAACAAAATATCAATCCAAACTCTCTTAAACACCGGACCGGAAAGGTGTATCCCTTCCCAGCAACACTTGCAAATCAAGTGCAGTCTCACCCGAGGTGGATAAGCGGGCTGCTAGAACCAAGTTTCCGCAGTTGTGTAGAGGATATGAACACATTACCTTTTCTCTAACCAGAGATTATAACATTCATAACATACCATTAACTTATCAATTGCATTTTAAGTCATTCGCAGTTTCTAACAAACATTTAGAACGACATACTCAACTTATTGATTCAGATTACAACATATCCACATTAATCAATATAAAACATTCACATAACCCATTATTCATCATTGCATCATTGCATAAAGATAGAAATTATATCATAACCGAACATCTCCATTCATTAACCAAACCTGTGGAATCAACCTCGAAGGAACTGTCAATACATCATTTCGTGGATACAAAGAAAAAACCAAAGGATAAGATCAATCTCCAAAACTCCAATGCCCTTAGGCTTACATTCTTACTCTATTTATATGCTTTTATCATATTACAAAATGGTCCACATGACCGACTCAACTAATATAACAATTCTTGCACAACCATGAATACTGCGAATGATCCTTCTTTCGCGGAATGACCTTTTCGCGTCTGTTGGCTTCCGCGCTTCCTGTGGATCTATCCCATTCCAACATGCCTCTTGTAATAATATGCAAGGATCTGATAGTTGTAGCAACTCACAATCAAACTCACAAATATGTTGCAAAGAAGAAGAGAAGGAGACACTCAATGATCACTCACAAACACAGTAGAATAGAACATAATCTCAGTATTATACAATGAATAAGAATGTAAGTGAATGAGTACAATAGAATAGTAAGGTGCATAATATAGGATTCGAAGAGGCCAAATAGGGCATTCAAATTCCTAACTCAGAGTGTGGCTTGAATGATAGTGGAGTCATCATCCAATCAATGTATCAATGTTAGGAACCCATGTCTTTACTTTGTTAGTATATTGTTGTTGGACACATATGATTTGTAAGTTGTCCCATAGTATTTGTTGATCCATAGTTTGTGTTATTGTTGTTGGCGCATATGCTTTGTAAGTCGCCCATAGTTTTGTTGATCCATAGTTTGTATTGGCCCATGGTTTTGACCCGTAATAATTGTTGATCTATATTTTGTATTGGCCCATGGTTTGTATTGACACATGGTATTGACCCATGGTATTGGCACCTAGACTTAGTATATAAGTGTGTGTTGAGGCCTATGAAGGCACCGTGAAGCTAATTGTATTGAGCTTGCTCAAAGGAGGTTTCCCCCTCGAAGTGGCCCGTGATCAATATAAAAGTGATTATGAGTTCTGTTATTTCTAATATCTTGTGTATTTGAATTAATTAATTACTGCAGGTTCTTCACATCTGGTATCATAGCACTTTCTTGGGCTCGTTGGCTGGAATTTCTGCCAATTTTTTTTTCGCATCTGTTGCAGCTTCAGATTTGGGAATAATCCCTATCCGCTTAACTATGGGAAGTAATTGGGCATAAGCCCTAAAACTCATTGTGAGGAGTACCACGGGAACCCCAAAGTAGCTGGCCCATTGAGAGGACCTGCCAGTGAAAAGGGAAACGACCCCTACCTGATTGACTAGTTCCCACCCGTGAGGTAAACCAAGAGCTGTCATTTGTGGCAAAGCAGTTATCAGTTTTACCTGAGCTGTGGAGTGAGGGGTATTGCCACAATACACAAGCTGTTAGACAGCATTGATGGCCAAGTGAAACACCTGAACTGTTAGGAAGCCGTACATACCTGGGGTCCATATCTATTTTCAGCTGAACTATTGCCGATCACTTCCGCTCCAGATCCAGCCATTTCAAATCTATTCCGAAATTCGTTCCAGATCTAGTCGCCATTTTCGATCCCTTCCACGCCGTTCCAGATCCATCTGTTGCGGATCCCTTCCGCGCCATTATTGCCGATCCATTTCTGGAAAAAAAGAAAAAAAGAAAAAAGAAAAAAAAAGGAGTATAAAATTCTATTTTTCAGCCATATCTCCCTTATTTCAACTCTGTTTTCCCTGAAACTTCACTAGCATCCCTGCAATCCCATTCTGCATATTTCACTCCTGAAGACCCTATACCAAATTCCACTTCCCAAGACCAGAAATCCCACATTTGTCTATTTTTAGGGTTTGCCATAACTTCTTCAATTTTCACCTGATTGCCTTCAAATTTTACCATAGACTTCCCACTTTTGAAATCCCCATTTTTTGCTTCCCTGTCCCTCAGAAAGTGTCGAAAACCTAATCAAACCCCAATTACCCCTCCGAGTTTTTCCCAAATCCAAATTTCTCCTTATTAAATAAGCTTGTGTTTGTGTTTTTCTATCCATTCCCCCCCCTCCCACAAAAAAAATTCCTGGTTATGGTTGTCACTCGCACAGGAGCAAAAACCATGGAGGAAGCACTTGCAGCCATCCAAACGAAACTCCAAGATCTAGATGAAAAATTTCTCAGCCTCCATCTTCAACATTCAGCCATGAACAATAACTGACAACCAGAATCTTCTGCAGCCACTGGGTTCTCTTCTTCTAGCAATTTTCATGGGCCGAAGCTTGATTTTCCTTGTTTCAATGGTACTGATTTGACCGGATGGATATACCAAGAAGAACAATATTTCAATCTGCATAATAATTTTGATATCCAGAAAGTTCCACTTGCATCCTTTCATTTGGAACATGAATCCCTTCAATGGTACCATTGGTACATCAAAGCTCATCCCGAGCCAAACTGGATAGATTTTTGCCAACTCCTTTTGCCATGATTTGGTCCTAGTGCTTTTGATGACATCACAGGAGCACTCACTAAACTTCACCAAATTGGCACAGTGAGAGAGTATCAGACAAAATTTGAGAAACTGGCCAATCACACAGAATGATTGTCTGATAAATTATACAAGAGTTGTTTTATCAGTGGTCTCAAGGATGAAATCCGCTCAGAAGTCAAAATGTTCTATCCCAACACAATAATGGAAGTCCTAGGGTTGGTTAAGTTCGCAGAGGACAATATCGCAGCTCAACAATGCTCCAAACCCACCTTTGTTCCCTTCAGAAATATGGGTTCCCAACGACCTCCCATCACGCCTACTCCTCGACCAACTCCTATCAAGCATTTGTCTGAAACAGAGATGCAGGCACGCCGAGAAAAAGGGATTTGTTATAATTGTGATGAGAAATTCACTTGGGGACATAAATGTGTTCAACAAAAGCTCTATCTCTTGGATGTGGATTCTCCGCTTGCCTCAGAACTTGGTGAAGAAGCACCAGATATAGTAGATGTTCAGGCCGACATTCAACACCCACCTGTTGACACCCCATCTCAAGATGACCCACCCGAGATCTCTCTCCATGCTGTAACTGGCATCACCACCCCACAAATAATGCGGGTTAGGGGATACTTCAAGAAGCTTCCTCTTACCATATTCATTGATTCTGGTAGCACTCATAACTTCATGGACCCTCGGATTACCAAACAGGATGATTGTTTTGTCCATCCTTGTTCCAACTTTGAAGTCATGGTTGCCAATGGGGGCACCTTACCTTGCAAGCGGAAGTGTCATAATGTGTGTATCTCTATGGAAGATTATAACTTGCGCTCTAATATGTTTTCCTTGTCCTTAGGTGGATGTGATGTAGTTTTGGGCTTTCAATGGTTATGCACACTTGGCCCCATCTTATGGGATTTTGGTGAACTTTGGATGCAGTTTTCAGTCAATGGGACACAACACAAATTTATGGGCTTACAACCAGGGTTTCTCTACATCATCAGTTCACATCGCTTGGAAAACATCCTTAAGAAGAATTCACATGGTGTCATTTCTCAGCTCCATTCCCTTCAGATGCACCCACCAATGGTCTCCACTACTTCCTTGGATAGATATGCAGGTGTCCTTGTTGCACCAGTGAGCTTGCCACCTTCACGAGACCTTTCCGGTAAGCATTTTGCCACATCTACATCTCAGCAGGACATGATGGCTATTTTGCATGTAGTACAGAAGTGGCAGCCATCCCTATTGGGGAATTATTTCTGCATCAAGACTGATCTACAGAGTCTGGAAACTTTCTTGGAACAATAAATCTCCTTCCTAGCACACCTGAAATGGGTTCTCCAACTCATGGGTTATGACTATGCGGCCACTTACTAGAAGGGTAAGGACAATATGGTGGCAGATGCTCCTTCTCGCACATTTGATGACCCAGTTTCTCTTACAGCTATTTCTCTGCTTGTTCCAAATTGGTTGCAATCTGTTCAACGGGGCTATCTCTTCTATGAACTCCATGCTTCTTCATCAACAGGGAACTCTGGGTTCCTCAAAACGTATGACCAAGAACAATGTAACTTCTTTTGGCAGGGATTGAAAATGACAATTCAACGGATGGTGGTTGACTATGATACTGTCCTGGTCAACAAGGTTGAAACGACCCTCCTTTCGGGACTGCTCAAACCCTTGCCCATCCTTACACAGATTTGGACAACTATTTCTATGGATTTCCTGGAAGCGCTCCAGTGGTATAGTACCACATCTAAAAGGACACCATATGAAGCAGTCTCTGGACAGGCACTGCCAGTTCTTCTTCCATACACCTTCAGCAGCTCCCCAGTTTAGGCAATTGACTCAATTCTTCAAAACCGCGATCAACTTCTTCTCATTCTGCAGGACAATTTTCACATGGCAAGAATTCGATTGAAACAACAAGCGGATCAGCACTGTTCTGTGCACACTTTTCACGTTGCTAATATGGTTCTTCTTTGTCTACAGCCTTCCATGCAATCCTCTCTAAAACTCAAAAGGCACTAGTGGCCCGGAATGTAACCCGAGGATGCTACAGGGGACCCACTCCTTCAGATTCTGCATCAATTTCCACATCTAAAGCTTTGAGGACAAAGCTTTTTCTAAGGGAGAGGGAATGTTAGGAACCCATGTCTTTACTTTGTTAGTATATTGTTGTTGGATGCATATGCTTTGTAAGTCGTCCTGTAGTATTTGTTGATCCATAGTTTGTGTTATTGTTGTTAGCGCATATGCTTTGTAAGTCGCCCATAGTTTTGTTGATCCATAGTTTGTATTGGCCCATGGTTTTGACCCGTAATAGTTGCTGATCTATATTTTGTATTGGCCCATGGTTTGTATTGACACATGGTATTGACCCATGGTATTGGCACCTAGACTTAGTATATAAGTGTGTGTTGAGGCCCATGAAGGCACTGTGAAGTTAAATGTATTGATCTTGCTCAAGGGAGGTTTCCCCCTTGAAGTGGCCCGTGATCAATATAAAAGTGATTATGAGTTCTGTTATTTCTGATATCTCGTGTATTTGCATTAATTAATTATTGTAGGTTCTTCACAATCAATCATTAGATGTAACAGTCAGTAAATTGAGTCTAACTGAGTGAAGTAGGCACTAACTGAATGAAGGAGGCTCAGTGGAGGGCACATGAGGAGTCTAACTGAGTAAGGTAGGCATGAAATGAATGAAGGAGGCTCAGTGAAGGGTGCATGAGGAGCTAACTAGAGTCAGAATGGACAGACTAGTCTCACTGGAGGTCTATCAGAGTGAAACAGTCAGTGGGGGAGTCAATCTAGCCTCAAATCAAGGAAGAACTGAGTGATAACTGACTGGTAGGTGAGAATGGCACCTAACTGGTTGTGGTAGGTGAGAAAGGCACACTTGGAAAGAAGAAGGGTGCATTTGGTAGGTAGAAGGCCCCCTGGGGGCTATAGACAGGCCGTGGAGAGCTAGAATGGAGCTCTAGGAGCTGGGAGGCCCACCATGATGATGACTGGATGTATGCAGAATGCATGCATGCATGCAAAACTGAAAAATGATGGGGAGAATATTCCAACACCCCCCCGCAAACTATACTATGAGAAATAACTGAAGAGTAGGGCCTTGGTAACTAAGACCAAAAGTTACCTCGTACAATCAATCTAAAATAAACTAAGTGAGGAAAGAGGGAAAACCCAGTGGGAAAAATCCCTCCCTCAAAATAGACCGAAGGAGCTAAAGTAGCATATCATGACTTGCCCCTGAAGGAGGCAAGTGACCTTCATTTCCAAGGAAGGTTTGATCAGCCTGAAATGGGTCTGCATTGTGAAGGGGATGAGCCCTTACATGCTAAAAATATGATCTAGTTCTTCTATGATCATGTGGATCACCAACCAAATCACCTGTAGATCGAACTGTAATGGAAGCCCATCGTGGGAGAGGAGGAGCATCAGGTTCTTGTGGATCTGTATCTCTCATCCTCTTGTCTTCATTATCAGTTACTATATCTTCAAGTTCTTGTGGATCTGGATCTAGTATTCTATCATCATCTCCACTTTCAGATTCTGTATCTGATGAATCATATGAAGATGTATCACTCTCATCAACCAAAGGAGGAGTGCTAGGTGAGCTTCCTTTCTCAATAGAAGGAATGTCATGAAGAGGTCATTCCTCAAACTAAACACTTCTCTCCAAGAATGTGATCATGGAGGAAGGATCAAGTAACTTGTAAGCCTTTGCATTATATGCATAGCCCACCATAATGCATTCCCTACTTTGAGAATCAAGAGCTCTCCTTCTATCAACTGGAATCCTTGCCCATGCTCTAGATCCAAATACATTAAGATGAGATACATCAGGTTTGTATCTCATCCATGCTTCAAAAGGAGTAGAGTCACTGAGTCCCTTGTGAGGAACTCTGTTCTGAAGATAACTGGCACAGTTGATGGCTTCTGCACAAATACTAGGATGTAATCCTTTTGAATTTAGCATGCAAGTGGCCATCTGTTTCAATGTTTTGTTCTCCCTTTTAGCTACACCATTCTGTTGCGGTGTGTAGGGAACAGTGTGTTGCATTTCAATGCCCTCTTTAGTACAGAAATAATGAAACTCACCCTTGATGTAATCACCACCGTTGTCAATGTGAATGGATTTTATCTTCCTTTCTGAAAGTTTCTCTACAAAAGACTTGAAAAACTTGAAGAAACCAAATACTTCTGATTTCAATCTAAGGAAATATACCCAAGTGAATCTAGAATAATCATCAACAAAAGTGAGCACATACCTTGCCTTATTTAGAGACAGATCAGGAAACGAACCAGCCACATCACTATGAATGAGATCAAGGGGTTGAGAAGCTCTCCTAGCCTTTCCCTTTGTAAATTTCTTCTCAGGATGCTTTCCCATCAAACAACCATGACAGTTACCATTGGTAAATTTGATTTTGGGTAGCCCATCAACCATATCCTTTGCATGCATGTCATGCAAGTATTTGTAGTTGAGATGCCCAAATCTTTCATGCCATAACCTACTTTCTTCATTTGCATGAGTATGGAGGGTTGATTGCTTTGAGAGAGACAGAAACTGTGAGAATTCATATAGCTTGGAGTTGTGATTTACAATTCCTTTTGTAATGATCTCACCTGAGACCATGTCTTGTATCTCGACCTCATTTGGAGAAAAGATTACCCTTTTGGGGTTCCCAATATGAATCATTTTATATACAAAAAGCAACTTAGCTATAAGAGAAGGAACATAGATCACATCAACAAAAAAGCCATGGTCAAGATTGATTTTTCCAATACCTTGAGAGGAGACTTCTGCATTATCTCCCATCATGATAGGTGGGCCAACTGAGCTCTTGAAGTCTGAGAAGAGGTTCTTCGAAGAAGACATGTGTCTTGAGGCCCCTATATCTATGATGAAAGAAGAATCTATTGATGCACTTGCCATGTAGGCATAACATCTTTCTTTGTCTTTAGATCTGGAAGATTCAGGATCTTTCTTCTTTGCACATGTTGGTACAGGAAGGTTGTTCTCTTCAAGTAATTTTGCCATCAAATCTATAGTCTTCCGCATGCAAGCACTCTTAGGATGAGGCCCTCTATGATAGTATGTGCATTTTCCTTTTTCTTTTTAGAATGTTTGGCCTTCTTAGAGCACGAATCTCTATCTGATTGGTGTGTAGGCCTTGTATCACCAGTAATCTCTAGCTTTCCTATACCATTCGCTCTCTCTACAACTGTAAGGGATGAATCCAATTTGGGTATGATCATTCCCATTGAAATCAACTTCTCTTCCTCATGGGTAGGAGATTGTGTGAAATCATCAAATGAGAGAAAATTCCATCTTGGAATGGACAACCTAGCTGACTGGAAAGAAGAGACAAAAACTGAGAAATTTGCCCCCAACTTTGAGAGAATGGTAATTATAAGCTGCTTATCTTCCTTCACTGTCTCATACCTTTTCAACTGTGATATCAATCTTTTGAACTTGGTGAGGAAGGCATTGATAGAATCGAGCTGCTAGGACTCAAACATATGAGCTCATTCTCCAATTTGTGTGCTACCATATCATCTTTTGGCCCAAAGAGAGATTCGAGCTTGTCCCACACCTCTTTCGGAGATGTAAGATCAATGACATGAAAGTGTATTTCATCAAAAATTGAGAGAAGGAGGAGACCAATTGCTTCATAAAGCCGATCCAAGTACTTGGACTTTTCAACTGCACTGAGAGGTTCTACCATCATTTTGAGTGTTTAGGTGAAGCTCTTGTATCTCATGAAGAGCTCCATCTTGGATTTCCACTCAACATAGTTGGAAGATGTAAGATTTAGATCCATCTGAATAGAGAAATTCAATAGTTGAAGAAGATTCCGAACGGGTGAATGAACCTACAAAACAATAAAAGATATTCTTAACGAGATTTTTAATTGCATTCTAATTACTTAGAAAACAACTAAGAAGTGTACATTAATTGTCAACCCGGTGTTCATTGAGAACTTGAGGGTTACCATGCACTGTATGTGCAAACCACAATCTCCTCTTACATTGGTTTATCTACTTGAAGTTGTAGTTCAATAATCTTACTTATAAACAATGGTATGAATAGTTACATAGTGTTGGCAAGAAACTACCAACTAAACAACTACCAAACTAAGTTGCACGGAAAGTAAATCACGTGACATGAAAGTAAATTCTAAAATTAAATTCACACTTGAAAGTAAATTCTAAAACTACATTCACACTCTGTAGAAAAGTAAATTTATAACTATGTCACACTTTGCGGGAAAAGTAAATTCTAATCCTACGTTCACACTGTGCAAGAAAGTAAATTCTAAATCTAAGTTCACAACACACTTGATAGAAAAGTAAATTACAGAAATAAAATCTAAAAGTTATCCTTGCCAAATACAAGTTACTGTTTATGATCCAATTGAGTAAATAACATTATTGCATTAAGCTCAATGATTGTAAAATAAACATTTAAATCTCTATCTATGCATTGAAATCAAATTGTAGAAAGAAACTACATAATGAGAAATGCAAAATTATCTAATTGAAACAAAGCAACAAATTATAACTACATCAACATAAAACAAATAAAATCATGCTACAAAAAGAAAATAATAAAACTAAGATCTAATTAAATCAAAATGAGAGTATAGCTTTATTCCATTATCAATTGGACTATTGCTCTAAGAGTCCTCCCATAGAATGGAGAATAAACTCTTATTTATACATGATTTCTCCATAACAAATAATAAATGAGGATCCAAAATATCCTCAACAACTTCCTAAAAGTTTGGATCTCAAAACTAATTCAAAACTAATCCAAGATCCTTACTAACTACATGCTATTTAGAATACCTTTGAAGTCAAATTCGAATTTAGGGATAGAGACTATAATAAAATAGTCAAAACTCATCCCAAATGTCTCTTAACAACTTTTGACTTCTTAGGTCCATCATATATTTGATAGAGATCTTCAAATCTTTGTGAATAAGCCAAATATGTACTCATATCCACCTCCATTTACCAACTTTAATTTAACATCATGATTTGAGACATATAAGAATAATAGAAATAATAGATTTATAAGAATCCATTACTCCTAATGAATATCTTTCTCCAAAGTTGGTGGTTGAAGGTAAAATTTGAATTATTGACTTTCTATAATGTTGCAGATAGAGTTTCCATAATGCTGCAGATATCTGTAAAGTTTTCGTAATGCTATAGATAGAGTTTCTGTAATGCTGCAGATAGAGTTTCCGTAATGCTGCAGATACCTGTAGAGTTTTCATAATGCTACAGATAGAGTTTCTGTAATGCTGCAGATACCTATAGAGTTTTTGTAATGCTGCAGATAGAGTTTCTGTAATGTTGCAGATAGAATTTCCATAATGCTGTAGATACCTACAGAGTTTTCATAAAGCTACAGATAGAGTTTTTGTAATGCTACAAAACTACCTCAAATATGTTGTAGCTGCTTCCAATAATGGATTCAATATTCAAAGCAAACGCATAGTACACTAATTCCCTCAATGTTAGTAAAAAATCAAATGAAATACTAAGACATGTAATGGAAAAATTACTTGAGCATAAAAACCTGGATACTAGTGTAAGAATTGATTAATGCATGAATATGGATAGGCAAAAGGAGTTATAAATAAGGTGAAATGGTGGTAAAAATATGCGAAATCCAAGGCCCGTCATCTCCCCCAAACTGAAAATGTTGCATGTCCTCATGCAACCTTGTGTCAACCAAGCTAAATGATGTTCATTTTTAATGCAGGCCTCAAAATTCATTGTCAACAAGCCACCACCAATGTATCTAATTATCAAGAGGTATGAAATTTCATCCTGAACAATCCTCCATGCCAACTTAACATTTTTATTGCAAAAATGCAAGATAAAATATATTTTGTAGCTAATGGACTGGCAATTTGCAGCTTTCACAAAAAATTTCATTTTTCCAAAAATATGAACTGGGTTTTTACCAAACTTGATAGGGGTGTTAGTAATGCCATTATGCTTCTCCCAGCCAAAAATTGGAGAAACCCACATCACGGTTTTCGAGAAAATGAGAAAATGGTTGTAGGTGACTATGCTTGATTTCTCGAAAAATATCAACTGGGTTTTCACCAAACTTTGCAGGGGTGTAAGGAATGCCATTATGCTCCCCCCAACCAAAACTTGGAGAAACCCACATCACGGTTTTCGAGCAAATGAGAAAATAGTTGTAGGTTACTATGCTTGATTTCTCAAAAATTGTGCATTGGATTGGGCTGAAACTTGGTGTATTTATTCTTCTTACCTTGATACTTATCTCTACCAAGTTTCGTGAAAACCCATTTCACCGTTTGGAAGATTTCTCCACTTCAATTTCTACAATTTTTTATGCCATAAAATGCTCCATTGACTTGCCTGCATTTGCCAAGTGAACTGCGTGAAGACTTGAAATATACAGGAATATAAAAATCAGAACAGAGTCTCCTCCATATTTTTCTAAATGGGCTGGTAGCATCATTATGGATTCTTAAAAGCTTTGTTTTTCCATGTGCATGTTACATAGACCCAACTAATTTCAACAAAGTGTTTCTTCTAAATAATGTCACCCTCTTATAACTGTCATGAGAATACTCATTCAACTATATGATAGCTTTTATGCATGGAGATTCACTTTCACTTCAAAAGAAACAGTGTTGCTTCAAACATTGAAAGTCATAAAACTCTTGATATATGAGGTGAAGAGAATTATCAAGACTGATGTAATTGCTACAAATAATGGCAATGACCCTCTCCTCCCCCAAGCTGAAGAATTCACATGTCCTCATGTGCAAATATAGCCAGAGCACAATGTATAGTTCAATTTGCAGTCATGGAGGAATTGTAGTTGATTAAGACTTGAACTGCTTTCTCCTCTAAACATAAAGTTGTTGAACATGTAGTCTTCAACTTGCTGATCTAAATGCATTTCTGCTGCCATAGTCTGCTTATGATTTTCCAATTTTGTGCAAATGTGCTGCTAAAATTCTGAAACCAATCTTCTTGTTGCATTGAATATGGTCGTAGTTGGAATGCTTTCTTCAGAACTGTAAAATATTTTCATTGATAGCTTGATCACATTCTTCAAATTCGGCAATTGAAATAACAAGAGATGTCCTCCCTACTTTTCAATTTCTTGAAATGTGAATACAATGCCTGTTGTAAAAGTTAAAAAAATGTATCTGCAACTAAATCACAACCAGATTTTCATCCATTCTTAATGCAAGAACAATTGCAGTTTCCAATAGTGAAGAAAAATGTGGAGTAGGCAATCACCAACTAGTTTCAAGAACACATGAAATCACATCCAATGACCCATTCTCACAAGGCATGGTACCTTGGCACTATGGCAAATTTAAAATCATGGATTTTTGTTTTTTATTTTTTTACCAAATGAATGCTGCCATATGTATGATTTAGGGTCATTTATAATAGTAACACAGTTCTTGAACATACTATGGAGGTCATAAGCAAGTTGCAACCCTAGACAGAGACCCACCATGATATTATTGATTTGAACCAATGTGTACAAACTTTTACTGTTGAATACAGGATATGGGACCAGAATAAATACTATCCAAAAAATATCAAAAGGTTGTCTTACAAGCTACTACAGGACTGTACTAGTCTTTAGGGCAGATTTGGTTATGGTTTTGTTACCATTTTTTCCATGTCAATAATCAGTCCTTTTCTATCACCAAACTCATCCAAGTTTACAAACAAAATCATAAGCATCCATGTCGGAGAGACATGCATTAAGCCAACTTTTCAACACAAATTAATTTGAACATTAAAATAGGGTTGACTTACAATATTATTCCCAGGGATTGTGCTCTGTTATGTCTGCTCACCCCACACTGTTTCTTATATATCTCCACAATCTCCCCCAAACTGAAGATGGAGCATGAATGCGTTGTCAAGACACCTCATTTACATGAACAAATATGCTGTTTTTCGCTGTCAAGAATGAATGATGCTTTTTTTTCTTGTTCCATCAACATATGATATGAACCATTACACCAAAACCTCGAGATGTTAGTGAAGGCCTCCCACTAGAATCTTAACATCCCACCATGCTCCTCAATCCAGACTCTGGGCTGGATGTGCGCCCGTACGGTGGTGTCCCCTTTGCGCCGTACGAGCCCCAGGCGAACATTGCAATGCCGACGTTTCCACCACTATGTGACTTGAACCTTGGTGGAGGCTCTAATACCAAATGATACAAAGCGTTACACCAAAACCCAGAGGTTTTAGTGAAGGCCGCCCACTAGGATCTTAACATCTCACCACGCTCCGCAGTCCAGACTCTGGGCTGGATGTGCACCCATACGGTGGTGTCCCCTTTGCGCCATACGAGCCCCAGACGAACACTGCAATGCCGACATTGCCACCCGCTCTGTGACTCAAACTTGGGTGGAGGCTTTAATACCAGATGATACGAACCATTACACCAAAACCTCGAGATGTTAGTGAAGGCCGCCCACTGGAATCTTAACATCCCACCACGCTCCGCAGTCCAGACTCTGGGCTGGATGTGCGCCCGTACGGTGGTGTCCCCTTTGCGCCATACAAACCTCGGGTGAACACTGCAATGCCTACGTTGCCACCCGCTTTGTGACTTGAACCTGGGTGGAGGCTCTGATACCAAATGATACAAACCGTTACACCAAAACCTCGAGGTGTTAGTGAAGGCCGCCCACTAGGATCTTAACAACATATTCATATGTAGGAATGGCTTCTACAACAACTCATTTTGCTATAGATTCTTGTGGCTAGCCTATTCCCTTCTTCCTGTAGTTTCCTTGGCTTGTAGATGAGTTTTTTACTTTTTTCTTTCTGCTAGTTCTTGTGTGACAGTAGTAAGACTTCTTCTTCCAACAAATTCTTTGGCTTGTCCATGTGCATTGGTTGTCCATGTTTTCTTACTACTGGTTCTTGTGTGGTAGTAGTAGGGCTTCCTATTGTTGGTTCTTGTGTGACAACTATATGGATTATGTAGCAACATACTTTCCATGCTTGGGTGTTTAGGAGACGTCAGGTTGGGCTTAGCTAGGGAAGTAAAGATGAAGTAATGCTTAAATGGAAGGATAAAGGTTTGGGTTGAGCAAGGATGGTAGAGGATGGAAAAGAATGATGACGAGTAATGTAAGGATTATGATGTGTAATGGTGTGGTCACAATAGGTAATGGTGTAGTCATGGTAGGTAATGGTATGCCCCTTCCCCCAAACTGAAATATTTTACTACCCTTAGAAATATAGGAGGAAGTAGTGAAAAAGGCTCAAGTAATTTTCCAAATACAAATCTATAGCATTCAATGAACTTGACTAACAATAACGAAAATGAGCATACCTGTACCTACCTACGAATATCATGAAATGTGCAGCAGCATCCTGAGAAGCATGAGATCTGATGTGGTCCACAATGGTGTAGAAACTGATAAGAAAGAGAAACACAGAATCCAGAGCTTCAATTTGGAGATGAAAAATGATCTTCTGATGTAGTAGCAAATCTTGGAAACTTTATTTCTCACTTATTTGCAAACCTTGTCTGCCAGCAAGATGGTTTTTAGACAAGATCTGTCTGACTGGTTTTCACAATCAAAAATTTTTTATGCCCGAGGGATTCCTGCCAGCAAGCTAGTTTTCAAGCATTCCAAGGTCTAATGGTGCCTGAAATAGGTTTTCACCATCAAATTTTATTTGGAAAGGGGGTAGGGAGGTGAGGGAGCTTGACATTGTAAGTGAGCCAAGCTGCTTTATTGTGTGGGTCAAGGATGGATAGAGCAGAAAGTCATGGGAGAAATGGAATGGTGGGGGATGATTTCAATCTGATGATAGTGGTGATATAGATGATGTTCATGAGAAAAGCTTATCAACCACATAAGGAAATAAAAGATTTATTAACTTCAGCAGGCATGCATATCAAAATGGGAAAATGAAATACATAAGCATACCATGGTGCTGGTGACTGAGCATGATGAATCTTAGGTCTTCTGAAAGGATTCTTTATAGAAATCAGGGATGTGGCAATGGAAATGTGAGAATGGAACTTGACCTCTAGAGCATTGGTCTTCAAATTCTTCACATCAATTCTTTATATGTCTCATTCTAGATCCATCTTCCATCTTTGATAAAAAAAGTCTTCTTATGGGTGTATTTTACTGAGACGATGCTAGATTAGGATTCTAGGAACTTGAGCTTCAAAAGTAGCACAATCATGCTAATGAATATTCTTTTTTGGATTTCTGGAGAGAATTCCCATCAACATTAAATTTGGTCTTCATGAATCATTCATCCATAGATTAACCTTCTTTTAATCTTCCAAGGACCTGCAAAAAAAGTTGGCACTTACCTGCAATAAAATGTGAGCTCATGGAAGAAGAGAGGTGATCAGTCCCTCTTAATCCCAAACATATGCAAGATAAATACAACAAATTCTTATAAAACAAATCCAAGGAAGATAAAACAAAAATTCACTTTTTACCTGTTGGAGAGCGGTGACCACCTTAGACAACCCAACGGTATTTTGCTAATAACTTCTTCGTTTCACAACTGATTTGAGTGATTCCAAATCAAAATGAAAGTGGATTCATGGAGGTAACTCCGGTAGAAACAAGGTTTGAAAATTCATTAATATGGTATTCCAAATCTGCTAAAGAACATCATGTAAGACAAACTGGTCGCAATTTTCAGCCTGGACCAATAGTAAGTGATTTGAGCATAACTTTTTCGTTTGTTGACGGATTGCCTCGATTCAACTTAGAGGTTAAATTAGATTTCCATGTGTACCTCCAGTAGAAATAGGTTTTTAATTCAATAAGAATTGATGGGTCGAATATGCCAAAGAACAGCCGATGAGGCAGAGTTCTGGGAGTGCTGATTTATGATAGGCAGTTAGTATTTTGGGCATAACTTCCTCGTATGATATTGGATTTCAGTGATTCAAATTAAGTTGTAAACTAGATTCATAGGCGAATATTACTTAAAAACAATTTTAAAAAATTCATCCATTTAGGCACCCAAAAATTGACTGCCCCAACTGTGTTCTTGAGCTGTCTACCCTACACCCAGTTAATATTTTGACCATAACTTTTTCGTTTGATATCCAAATTGAAAAATTTTAATTGGGTTAGAAACTAGATTCCAAGGGCTACTTTGGATAGAAATAGGTTTTAAAAAAGTGTCCATATGGTCTCTCAAAACACGACTGTCCTAACTGCGTTTTCAGTAAGCCCAACACGCCAAAATGCGCAAATAGCCAATTTTTCACTAAAACGACGATTTAGATGGAAGTGAATGTTTTTATGGATATAATGTCAATGTAATACATCAAATAACAAATAAAATCAACAATCCATATATTTTTTTAAGGTTCCGCAATTGAGCTACGGATCCTCAAAAATTGAAAAATTGAAAAAGTTGTATTTTAGTGCTAAAGGATGTATTTCTATGAATTGAGTAACATATTACATACCCCTTTTGAAATTTTTGAGTCTTTTGTACTCTTTCTTCAATCGCTTCCCCTCGAATCCTCTTGAATCCATCAATAAAATCTTTATTTGCCAATCCTCATTCCTCTTTCCAAGCTTTCTGCAAAACACAAATTAGTAATATGTGTGGCTCTTACTACACCACATAATTATTATCTTCAATCTTTGATTTTATTCATGAAAATAGAAGGCATAAAAAAATCTACTACTATTGCATAAATTCTTAACATGGTTCAGATTTTGAGAGACTTGCAGCTGGCTATTACACTATAGAAATGCTACAACAAAGTCATCTTTGCATCTTACTTGTCTCTACGCCTCCATCCTTAAAAAAAACATATGCATGTATAATGAAAAAAACAAATAGCTCACTACGAAAAGAAAGTTTACTTAAGCAAAAAGAGGAAAACTTCTCACACAAAAATAACTATGTCAACCAAGTAAGGGGTTAAAGTGGTCATGGTAACTCCCTGACAATGGTGCCAAAATGACAGGCTTTTTAATTCCATTCTAATTACTTAGAAAACAACTAAGAAGTGTACATTAATTGTCAACCCGAGGTTCGTTGAGAACTTGCGAGTTACCGTGCACTGTATGTGCAAACCACAATATCCTCTTACATTGGTTTATCTACTTGAAGTTGTACTTCAATAACCTTACTTACAAACAATGGTATGAACAGTTACATAGTTTTGGCAAGAAACTACCAACTAAACAACTACCAAACTAAGTTGCACGGAAAGTAAATCACACAACATGAAAGTAAAACACATGACATGAAAGTAAATGCCAAAATTAAATTCACACTTGAAAGTAAATTTTAAAACTACATTCACACTCTGCAGAAAAGTAAATTCTACAACTATGTCACACTTTGCGGAAAAAGTAAATTCTAATACTACGTTCACATTGTGCAAGAAAGTAAATTCTAAATCTAAGTTCACAACACACTTGACAAAAAAGTAAATTGCAGAAATAAAATCTAAAAGCTATCATTGCTAAATACAAGTTACTGTTTATGATCCAATGGAGTAAATAACATTATTGCATTAAGCTCAATGATTCTAAAATAAACATTTAAATCTCTATCTATGTATTGAAATCAAATTGCAGAAAGAAACTACATAATGAGAAATGCAAAATTATCTAATTGAAACAAAGCAACAAATTATAACTACATCAACATAAAATAAATAAAATCATGCTACAAAAAGAAAATAATAAAACTAAGATCTAATTGAATCAAAATGAGAGTATAGCTTTATTCCATCATCAATTGGACTATTGCTCTAAGAGTCCTCCCATAAAATGGAGAATGAACTCTTATTTATACATGATTTCTCCATAACAAATAATAAATGAGGATCCAAAATATCCTCAACAAATTCCTAAAAGTTTGGATCTCAAAACTAATTCAAAACTAATCCAAGATCCTTACTAACTACATGCTATTTAGAATACCTTTGAAGTCAAATTCGAATTTAGGGATAGAGGCTATAATAAAATAGTCAAAACTCATCCCAAATGTCTCTTAACAACTTTTGACTTCTTAGGTCCATCATATATTTGATAGAGATCTTCAAATCTTTGTGAATAAGCCAAATATGCACTCATATCCACCTCCATTTACCAACTTTAATTTAACATCATGATTTGGGACATATAAGAATAATATAAATAATGGATTTATAAGAATCCATTACTCCTAATGAATATCTTTCTCCAGAGTTGGTGGTTGAAAGTAAAATTTGAATTATTGACTTTCTATAATGCTGCAAATAGAGTTTCCGTAATGCTGCAGATACCTGTAGAGTTTTCGTAATGCTGCAGATAGAGTTTCTGTAATGCTGTAGATAGAATTTCTGTAATGTTGCAGATACCTGTAGAGTTTCCGTAATGCTGCAGATAGAGTTTCTGTAATGTTGCAGATAGAGTTTCCATAATGTTGCAGATACCTATAGAGTTTCCGTAATGCTACAGATAGAGTTTCTGTAGTGCTGCAGAACTATCTCAAATATGTTGTAGCTGCTGTAATGTCCCCTCCTATCATACCAGCATGATAGAGAGGATCATTGTGCTTAAACCGGGCAATTTGCCCCGATGCTTACTAAATAAAACATCCACATATATAAAAGACAGGCATGCAGATGTACAAATCTAAGCAAACACAGCAGAAGTAAATCATGTTCAGAATTAACACACGTCCATCATACATTCCAGATTTTCATGTCATTCCTCAATTGAGCAATATCAAACTATCACACGAGAATACTTATCTTAAACCAAGTAGTTCCTGAGCAACCAGCTACGCTTCTGCAACGTTCCACCCAACCGTAGGCCAATTTGCTCCTCAATCTCTCAGCACCACTGCCACCCCCGAGCTGGGCACGATCTCCACAAGGAAAAGGGGAAAACAGGCTCTCACATAGCCAAAGGTATATCAAAATCATCCAAGCCAATCAACAATTGGGTTTCTCAGGCTGTTAAGAGATGGGTGCATGTATCATTAAAAGCATAAGTGTTGGGCATGAGAAAAACGCCTATACAGTGAAGTTCCCAACAGTGGGTTTCTACCAGTTCCAGAAAAAATGTGGGTAGACTCAAAACGAATTGGCAACTAGGAAAAATCGACTGGGAGAGAAACCCATTCCAAAAAAAATGCCCCAAGGGCAAAAACGACCTCTCCCTCAGTCCAAAATCGCATCCCTCTTCCCCTAGCCTCTGCAAGATACCAAAAACGAGTTTCTGGGCATGGAAAAACGTAGGAAAAGGTGAAAAACGTGAAGGATAAAACCCCAACCAGCTCAGACTACGTGAGAGGATCAATGCCATGGGTGAAGAATGGTTTTGGGCCAATTTCGTGGGGGTTTTCTTGCCCAACAAGCCAAAACTCGATTTCCCAGGTTGCTACCTTGCCTATACATGAAAATTGATAGCCATACCTCTCCCGTCCCAAGGCATTAATTGTCTCAACCAATTCTTGGAAGAATTAAATGATTGGGTGCATGAGACCAAATGGGTAGTTGAGAGTTCATGGGTTTCCTCAATGAAATGGCTTAACACCATTGTTGGCCCGGTTTTGCAACCAGGCTTAGTGCTATGGGCACCTGCTAACTAATAGCAGCAGTTTCAATGAAAGCAAATAACAATAAACTAATTAAACAAGACTATTCATGAATCTAAGCAAAGATATTAAGCAAATAATGACAATAATTTAAGATCAAGAACAAGAACATATAAAATAAAGAATTTGTATTGAAAGGATGGGGCAAGCAAGTGATTGCGGAATCAATACCTCTAATGGTGAGGTTGAATAGCTCCAAGGATGAGCAACTTCCAATCTCCAATGGTCTCTTATCCAATGTGGTTTGCAATGGCTAAAATGCTCAGGGGAGATTTCAGCAGCATAAGGATGAGATAATGGATGGATGTGAAATGAGGAGCCCCTACCACCTTTTTATAGGTTTTGGTGGTGGGAAATACCATTTGTGGTTTTGTGGAAACCAAATGGTATTGACCAACATGGTTTAGGTCCTTTTCCCTCCTTTTTCCTTTTTTGAATAAAAATAATATTTTAATTCCCTTTTTAATATTTTTTGGGAATTTGGACCCTTTTTGAGGGTTTTTTATGACTTTCTTGGAAAAATAATCTTTTTTAATGGAAAAAGGGGTGTACTGAGGTCTTTTGGTGACCTTTTGTTGGTTTCGGAGGCTCAGATGGTGGAAAAGTGGACAAATGGGTCATGTGAATAGGAAAATGAGCTAGTGAGCACTTTTTGGGTGTTAACAGATTGCCCCCTGATGTGTGAGGGCAGGAGCTCATCATATGGCCGATAGACATCATAGTTCATTTGTCTTTTTCTGGGGTTTTTAGGGGAGAGAAGAGACTGGTTGGAGACTGGAGCCACGGCCCTTGGAAGCTGCAAAAACAAAAAATATTACATGGCCTCAATATGGGTGAGGTATAATCTCTGATAAAGGACGAGGCGGGCATTCCCATGCTCGTATCAAGACATAGACAAAACAATTATTCCCAAGAAGGGGGATCTAATACGTAAAGAAATATATAGGTACATCATAATGGTCCAGAGGGGACATTATTGTGGGATATACTCATGATCATGGCTGATCTTAATAACTGATACACTGGAATAACTGTTGAATGGCTGAAACTGAAGGTGTCCAACATCTGTATGGACTCAATGACTGTGAGCCATCTGAGATATTGTCGCCATACACAACCCGAATATCTATAGAAAAAATGTAACTGGTTGTATCCATAGGTAGATTCTCAAATGTGGAGGAGTCAGGTGGTATCCGGGGTCTTCGACTAATAACTGAAAGGACCAATACCCTGTGCGAGTCTCAACGATGAGATCAAGGTGTTGAAGTCGAGCATGTGAGAAACAACCATTCGGAGAGGCACTGAGGGTTCCTCTCGAAATGATTCGTAGGCACTCATCATAAATGGTAATGAGTCCAAGACACAGGGACCTCTAGGTCTATCCTCTGGAATCAATGTAGTTGTCGTCGACAGAGGGAGACCAGCAACTAACAAGGCAATGATGTTTCCTTGATAGGAGCAAGAGGTGTATAACTGAAGTGATGTAGTACTGATGGTAGGACTGACATACTTGTGGGGAAGGAAAATAACTGGGTCAAAAAATGGGTAGACTCAAACTTCCTTTGTTCAGAGCATGATGACATGGTTGACCTGGCAGCGTAGGGAACTGACTTGTAGGTGTGGGGATCATTGCTTTGACTGAATGGTATATATTGACTCTGGGGGGGAGGATGAGCTGATAGGTGCTGTCGAGGGATTATCAGGGTGACATGCTGCACAATACTCTGAACAAAGGCGACCAAAATGGGGAAGCTGCCATATGAGTAGATGTGATCTGTCGTGGCGCCAAGAGGCACCATTAATTCCTTCTTCGTAGTTTTAATGAGCTCCAAGGAGGGATAAAAGTGTGCTCTAAAATGGTACGGTCCTGTGGATTTTGCGAGCCCAGGACGGCTCATGCTCATGGTTGCTTTCATGTTTAGAGAGTCTGAAAACGGTAAGTGGACTCTGTTGGTGTTTCTTTTTCGTAAGTTTAGTCTCCAAGGCCCTAAAAAGGATAAAATGATGCGGATGGAGAACTCTTCTAGCCGATGTGACTAGAGTATACCTTTTTCGTAATTAGTCTACAAGGTCCGGAAAAGGGGTAAACTTATACCAGGTAGACGCCCTTTCAGATACGTTTAGCGAGCATGAAAGGAAGCAAGATTGCTCGGCGATCTTTTCATTGTTTTAGGAGTCAGAAAAGAGCTTAACAGAAACTCCCTAAGTGCCTTTTTCGTAAAAGGGATTGCTCGGCCCGAAAAAGGGATAAAATTATACCGAACAAAAAATGGATTGATGAGGGCGAGAAAAGGTCTCAAGCATCGTCATGAGTGCGAAAAACTGTATCCGGTGACCTAAGGATTGTTGAAAACGGTAAACGGCCGATGTGGCGCGCAAACCGAGGTGATGAAGGGGTTAGAAGGCAAAATGCCCGAAAAATCTAGAGGTGAGAGCGAGAAATGATCTCGAGCGTCGTCACGAGCGCGGAAAACTGAATCCGGCGATATAAGGCACGTCGAAAACGGAGAACGGCCGATGTGGCACGCAAACCGAGGTGACGAGGGGGCGTGGAAAAAATGCCCAAAAAATCTAGAGGTGAGAGCGAGAAATGACCTCGAGCTTCGTCACGAGCACGGAAAACTGAATCCGGCGATATAAGGCACGTCGAAAACGGAGAACGGCCGATGTGGCACGCAAATCGAGGTGACGAGGGGGCGTGGAAAAAATGCCCGAAAAATCTAAAGGTGAGAGCGAGAAATGACCTCAAGCTTCATCACGAGCGCGGAAAACTGAATCCGGCGATATAAGGCATGTCGAAAACGGAGAACGACCGATGTGGCACGTAAACCGATGCCACGAGAGAGGCCAAAAAATGGTGAAAAAATGGACTTCGTGAAAACAGGAAACGGAAAGAACCTGTATGAAGTTCTCGCTGTGCTGATCTCAATGGTACCAACGGTTTGAGAAATGGACTTCGTATGCTACCGCAATGGTTGTTTGAAATTTGTGGAATTTCTATAAATAGGGCGTGGGGCCCAAAATGACATTTCATTGTTACGTGTGAGTTTGATAGAGCTGTCAGAGCTATTTCTCGATTTCCGGGAGATTTCACCGTTGGTTTTCGATTTAGCGAGTTGCAGGTAACTCTATTCGCCTTAACCTTTTCAATTATGTATTTTTTGTTTGGCGGCGGGTCCCCGAAGGCCGCGAAACTCCACGTTGACTCTCCAACGTGGAACCGCGCGGGTTTTGGGGTTGAACCCGTGATGAACCGCGCGGGTTCTAGGCTCACAGTCGCGATGTTCATCGCGACTGTGAAATAGGAACCTGCGATGTTCATCGCGAGTTCATGGGGGATAGTCGCGATGTTCATCGCGACTGTCCGGCCAAAACCCGCGATGTTCATCGCGGGTTTTTTCATGGATCCCGCGATGGCCATCGCGGCTTTTTGTGGAAAAGCCGCGATGGGCATCGCGGTTTTTTGTGTAAAAGCCGCGATGGGGTTTTCTAAAATTTTTATGCTGGGGCTAAAAATTTCTTCTGTTTTTTGGCAGGATGTTGCGGAGACCTCAGTCTATGTGGCGGGAGAGGGAGATCGATGCGGATCTCATGCTGAGGATTGAGACTGATGGAGGGGTTAGACAGACCCTGGCCATGAGCGGACTCCTAAAGTTTGCTCAGATTCCTCCTATACGTTCAGTGAGGCGACTCCTGAACAAGCTCGTGCAGTGGTGGGTGCCGGCAGAGGGTGCCTTCATTATTGGTGGTGAGAGGTTGGAGATCACTCTCACTGATGTATATTTTTTGACTGGGTTGCCTCGCTTGGGTGAGGTTGGTGATATGTCGCCGAGGTTGCCTCCGGGTGTAGATATGGAGGACCTCTTACATACTTTCTGTGTGGATGATGCTGTTTTGGTAAACAACTCTATTAGTCTAAAGTTCCTACGTGAGTGGGATATGCGGGCTGTTGGTGCCTGTGTCCTGAGGATATTGGGTGCTGCTGCACCACATCGTATGTCTGGGGGGCAGACGGTGATGGTGGATTCCGTTCTACGGGGTACTTATTACGCGTGGGCGCAGATGTTCCTGGCCGGTGTCCGGAGAGATCTGGACAAGGCCATTAGAGAGGGAGGCGAGTTTTGTTACGCCTCGTTTTTATGTTGTTTTTTCTTTGAGCGGGTGCCGACCTTGCGGCCACATGTACCCGTTCGTGCTGGGCTTCCGAGCGAGCCTCGTATGATGAGGTGGGGGCAGATGATGCCCCGTGCTGGCGGTGGTATCCATGGCTACTTCACAGAGGATTTCTATCAGCAGTGGGAGCAGATGCCTCTAGTGATCGAGGACTATCCCTACACCGGCATGGACTACCGGGGTGACCCAGAGATGCCACGTTCCCCAAGACAGGCCTGGAGCTTGGATGGTATGTTTTTGTGTTTTATGTGATATTATATCATATGTTGTTTGATTTATCATGATGATATCTGTTGTATAGTATCTGATGGTTTTACTTGCTTTGTGCAGATGTGGGTCCAGTACCACCACGTGACTATGTGGCTCGGCAGGGGCGGGCGATGGTGGTCGCTCGTCCCCCTGTACCTGTACCTCCTCCATGCGGTGGAGAATATGCAGCCCGTGGGCGAGGGGTTGGCCCTCACGACGACGCTATAGATTGTGTCCGACAGACTTTAGCCCGGATCGTAGCTAGGCTCCCCGAGGATGGCTGGAGGGACCTTGATCGGGACATTTTACAGGGATGTCTTGGTGCGCCGCCTGAGTGGCAGTCACTTCTGTTGAGGGCAGCGGTGTTCGTTGCGAGACACGGGGGTGGTGGACAGGGTGCTCCGGCAGGGCCGGCTCAGGGGAGGATACGTCTGAGGGACGATCCAGCAGGGCCAGCAGAGCGGCGAGTTTGGGGTCGTCATGACCCGGCGGGGCCGACGGAGGAGGAGTCGGAGGAGGAGCCGGAGGATCCTAGGGATCCTGATGAGTAGATACATGTATCTGCCCCCAAATGCTGATGAGCATATGGGGAAGCATTTTTTGTACGACAGATGTATTTTTTGTATATCGGGTGTTGAGGGCACTTATGACATTTGACTATTTGATTTATATATATATGTGGATATATATTTTAGATATATTGTCGTGTATGCACGTGGATGCACACTTGTCTTTTGTATATGCCCGTGGAGGCACATGTTATGCAAGTGGATGCAGTATATTTGTTGATTTATGTATGCCCATGGAGGCACCTGTTTATGCACATGGATGCATTATTTGGTTTGTTTGGTTTATGCCCGTGGAGGCACATGTTATGCACGTGGATGCAATATTGGTTTTTGTATATGCCCGTGGAGGCACATGTTTTGCACATGGATGCATTTTTTGTTTATGGATATGACATGATGTGATTGGTGTGCCAGTTGAGGACACTGTTGGCCATATTATCTGCTACACTATTGATGTGTCTTGGGACATGTGTGAATGTAATGGATTCAAACTGTCTAACCATTTGTTTAGTGCGCAGGAATTTTCTGAAGAGACAGGGATCGCGTACCTGGTAATCATTGTTGAGCTGGGAAACTAGGAGCTGTGAGTCCAAGAAAACGTTGATGTGACGTATGCTCATCTGGAGAGCAGCGGCCAGGAGACCAGTCACGGCATCGTATTCAGCTTGATTATTGGTAGCGGCACCTAAACATACTCCGTCAATGTGAATTAACTCATGTGAGGGGGAGTATATTACCCAGGCTGCGGAGGCGAGATTGGGAGACCAACGGCTTGCACCATCAGCGAAACCGATATGGCAGAGTGGAAGAGGCTCCATCTGTGGTCATGCAGAGAAAAACAAATATTTAGGTTTTTTGAAATTTTTTGTGAATCAAAAAATGTATGCCTATACTAAAATGGACGATGGTGTCCATGAGATTTTCTATGGGTAAAATCTTTTAAGGTACAACCCGTTGCGTGGGTTGTGCAGGGTGTTGCCTTCTGAATCGGTCAGAATGTATGCCCCCTGCCCGAGGCAGGTGTGTATGATGTAGGGGCCTTGCCACATAGACACGAATTTTCCCTTTCCTGTTTTATCATGAGCTTGATCGTAAGCAAGGACAAGGTCTCCCTCAGAAAAGGTTCTTGGGTGGACACATTTGTCGTAACTTAGTTTCGATCGTTGTTTAGCTGCTTCCATGTTTTGAATGGCTGTGCGCCGATCTTCATCGGCCTGCTCTAGGAGTAGTAAACGTTGCTCGATCGGGGAAGTGTCCGGTAGGAGTTCAACGGCGATGTGTAACGCTGGGATCTGGCACTCAATAGGGAGGACAGATTCAACACCGTGAACTAAATGAAAAGGGGTAAAACCGGTGGCGGTTTTGGTTGATGTGCGGTAGGCCCAGAGTGCCGGGAAAAGCATGTGATGCCAATTGGATTTGTGCTTGTCTACAGTGCGTTGGAGAATGGTCTTCAAAATTTTATTGATCGCTTCGACTTGGCCGTTTCCTTGGGGATAGTAAGCGGAAGAGAAATGGTGTTCAAATTTCAACATGGTTGATAATTCCTTCCAGACGGCATCTTCGAAGTGAGAGCCGTGGTCGGACACTAGTTGCTTGGGCACTCCGAAACAAGTGATAACATGGTTGAAGAAAAACCGTGCTGCAGTGTCGGCTTTGCAATTGTAGGTCGGCATGGCTTCTGCCCACTTGGTGAAATAATCTACAGCCACAATGATGTGTTTGTGACCGCCGGCTGACGGGGGGTTGCAGTCGAGGAAGTCGATGGCCCATTTGCAGAATGGTCCAACAGTGACGACTGGATGAAGGGGGGCGGGGGGGGGTTCTTGCTTTGGGGGCAAATAGTTGGCAGTTCTGGCAATGCTTGACTGCGGTGATGCAATCAGTAAACAATGATGGCCAAAAATAACCGGCTCGAATGATTTTCTGGGCGGTTGCCATGCCGGAGAAATGGCCTCCGCAGGCGCCGCTATGACAATCATTGAGGACTTGTTTTGCTTCACTATGGGATAGGCAGCGGCGTAAGATAGTATCAATGCCGCGTCGGTAAAGTACATCCCCAATCAGGAGGTATCGGGGGGCGTGGTGTCGTATGCGACGGCGTCCATCGCGATCGATGTGTGGTCGGAATTTTTGTCTACGAAGTTAAGTCAAAATGTCTCCGTACCAAGGGTCGTCAGACGAAATGATGAAGATCTGCTCGTCAATCAGGTCCGTTTGGATAACGGGTGATGTTGAAGAGGATGGGAGGTCTGTAATGAGGTGAGCAAGCGCGAGGGCTTTGGTGCTTTTGGGAGTTTTGAAAGTTAGGTCATATTCCTGGAGGATAATGACCGATTTAGCAACACGACCTTGTAGGAGCCGCCGGGTGAGGAGGTAGACCATGGGGTTGGAGTTGGCCACGACCGTGGTATGACTGAGTAGGATGTAGTGTCGCAATTTTTGTACGGAAAAGACTACAGCTAGGGATAATCTTTCCTCGTATGGGTAACGTAGAGGTGGGCCAGACAAGGTTTGGCTGACGTAATAAATCACATGCTCTTTGTGGGAGGCATCTTCTTGGACCAAAACTCCGGACATAGCATGTTCAGATGCCGAGACATAAAGGGTGAAGTCTTGAGAGAAATCCGGTGGGGATATCAAGGGGGCTTGTGTGAGAGCTTTCTTGAGGGCTTCGAAGGCCGTGTCTGCTTGCTCATCCCAAACAAAGGGTATGTGGGTGCGAAGCAAGCGTAAGAAGCCATGGACTTTGGTGGCATAATCAGGAACGAAGCGCCTAAGAAAATTGGACCGCCCTTGCAAGCTCTGAAGCTGCCGAAGCGTGCGAGGAGGAGGAAGTTCTAAGATGGCTTTGACTTTCAGGGGATCGACAGTGATTCCGTCTTGGGAAACAATGAAACCCAACAAGCGGCCCGCTGGGACGCAAAAGACACACTTGTGTGGGTTCAAGCGGATTTTATATTTGCGACAACGCAGGAAAACTTGCCGGAGGTCGTTAAGGTGGTCTGATCGTTTTCGGGACCGAGCTGTGAGGTCGTCAAGATAGACTCGCAGGATATGGACTAAGTCATGAAAGCAATAGGTCATGGCTCGCTGGAAAGTGGCACCAGCGTTTTTAAGGCCAAATGGCATGACGCGATATGCAAAGGTGCCCCATGGGGTGGTGAAGGCAGTCTTGTACTGATCCTCCTTGCGGATGTGGATCTGGTTATATCCGGAAAACCCGTCCATGAAGGATAGGACTGCATGGCCCGCACACTCATCATTGAGTTGGTCAATGAATGGTGTGGGGAAATTGTCTTTTGGACAAGCGTGGTTTAAATCGCGGAATTCAGTGCATACTCTAAGGGTGCCCTGCTTTTTGTTGACGGGAACGGGATTCGACACCCAGGTGGTGTACGGAATAGGGTAAATGAACCCTGCTTTTCGAAGTTTCTCAACCTCAGCCTTAACAGCCGGGAGCTTGGAAGGGTGAATGGGTCGCTGTTTTTGACGAACAGGGGGTACCTCGGGCCATGTATCAATGTGGTGTTCAATAATGGTGGGGTCAAGACCAGGCATCTCAGTGTAGGACCAGGAAAAGACATCACGGAACTCTTGAAAGAGTTTTTTGTATGCCTGAGTTTCTGCTTGAGTGCAAGATGCGGCCAGCGAGATGAGTTCAGGTTTCCCTGGTGTTGTGGAAATGTCTATCTGTATAGTGGGGGAAATGTTGGACATGTTCCCTTCTTCAAAGGCATCCGGTGCTGGGATGGGGTCCTTTAACCAGTCGACCTTAGTGGGTATGAAATCCTTCGATTCAACAGATAGCTGATCGGATGCGGAGGGTGTCGATGCTTCCGGGAGGAAGTAGGAGCGATGATGCATATCATCCCAAGGGTAGTCGGGTGCAGTGAGTGTCTCCAAAATTTTCTCATCAGTATTGAAGTAGTCATACCATAAATCAAGGGGTTCTGGTTTGAAAGTTGTTGAAATCATATATATTGTATTGACTTCTTCCGACGAGGATGGTGGCGGGGGGTGAATCTCCTCGATGAGGGGAGGAGATATCTCTAAGTCAACGTTGTTTAACTCGTACAACGCTGCTCTATAGTCAGGTAGATCAGGACAATGGTGAGAGTAGTGGCCGTAGACACTGCATATAGCACAAGGATGGTTGGTGCGCAGTGATTTGTCACGAGGCTGTAGAGGTGGCTCTAATCTAACTACTGGGATGGTGATGTCATCATCCAACATATTCATATGCTCTTGGAGTGCCGGTAAGTGTGGGCATTGATGAGTTGGATGGCCAATCTCATCGCATAATGAACATTTAGGGGGAGCTCGAAACACTGGTGGGGGTTTAACTGCCTTAGGAGGTGGTATCGCAGTGTACGGTTGTGGGCCTCTGCCCCCAGTGGGTTTAGCAAGAAGAGGGGGATTCGTTGACGTCGAAGCAATCGTGAGACCAGGAGGAGGTTTCATTGACGACTTAGGGATTGCGACACCAGGAGGAGGTTGATTTGTGGTAACAATAGGTTGTACCGGTTGGAGGATGACGTTTGGTGTCGGCGGTGGAACGGGAGGTGAAATATACCACACGGGTAATCCCAATGTTAATCCGGGTAGACTAAGGGTAGCCATAACCGGGGCGCTTACTACACCCGAAGGAGGAAATAGAAAGGGGATGGTGTGGATGGGTGTAACACCGATGTGACTCGGTACCAATGGTGGTTGACTACCGGGTGTTTGTGTATTCTGTGAAACAGTACAGAGGTTTGCGACCTGGGTCTCTGGTGACGGTGGTGGAATGGCCTGAAATGTAGAGGTCATTGGTGTATCTGAGTAGAGTCCGGGTCCCACAAAAGACACAAAGGAGGTAACTGCACTAGAAGCGGGTTGTTCAATCATGGGAAGAACATTTTCGGGGGCTGCAGGGGCATTGGGATCATAGTAGGTGAGTTGGTCGATTTTGACCACGCGTCCCTCATGGGGGAACATCATGGTATGAAAAACGGAGGAGGCGACCGCTTTCATGGCGTACATGTAACTACGACCAAGTAAAAGGTTATAATCGAGTTGGGCATTAATGACCTCAATGTCGATGAGCACAGTTTTCCCACCCAATTGGACGGGGACCTTGGGTAGTAGACCCTGAGGTTGAGCTGACCGACCGTCATAGGCCCGTAATGCAGTGGTGGATTGCTGGAGAGCAGGGGATCCCAACTTCTGCCAAACAAATGTGGACATGACGCATGTGGAGGCACCTTCGTCGATGATACATCGATGGATGACAAGATTCCGGATAGAAACGGAAACTTGGACTGCTATGGTGGAAGGCAGACGTGGTTCGGACTGGTCCAAATCAAAGGTCATCAATTTCGAATCATTTGGGTCGATCGCCCCAATGGCGGAAAGTAAAGTCTTGCGCTGCGTTGGACAGTTTTTTAAGACTTCTAACGCAGACATGGCTGCAGGAGATTGAGCTAGGTCATCTACAATGTTGTAATTTGACGCAGCCTGTGCATTGGGGTTGTTGTTTATACGACGAAGAGGTAAACGAGGTGCTTTAGAGGCACCATCGAGTGGAAGAGGTGGTATCCGTAACGGCTGATCAGTGGGATGAGCATTAGTATCCTTTTCGGCGGGGGGGGCTTCAGCAGTCGGTCCGTATTGGTTCCGACGGGTTTGGATATTGACGTCGGCAGTGGACATCATTAATAGGTGGTGAGTTCCTGTATCAAACATGGTTTGATCAGGAGCAGCGTAAGTGATTTGTTGTGGTTGCACGTTGCCCTGTGTGGGGGCTAACGGCTGAGTGTTCACCACCCCTTGTGTTGGAAAAGGGTTTTGTAATACCAAAGGTTGTTGTGGAGGTGGTTGGGGGTTGGGTGGCGGCTGAGGAGCCGCTTGCCCTTGACGATGGGCGTCATTTGTCCATAGTTGTCGAGCTCGCTCCAGATGTGGGCAAGCATGGGTATAGTGACCATAGACACCGCAAATGGAACAAGGATGGTTTGTTCGTAAATTAGCATTTTTGGCTTGCTTAGGTGGTCGATCAGGATTCTGATGAGCAGGCGCCGCGTTATTGTTTTGCGGAGGATGGGTAGGTTGTGGAGCTTGGTTACGGTTTTGATTGTTTCCACGGTTGCGTCCTCTTCCGCGGTTAGGTTTCCCACCCTGGTTGCGTTGGTTATTTTGGTATTGGGGCTGATGTTGTTGTGCATACACATGCCCTTGAGCATTGGGGGGATTCTGGGGAGCCGCAGGTGCGGGAGCAGGTTGCAGCGGGTAGTATGTAGGTGGAGCTGGAGGTGGTCCAGTTGCCTGTTGGGGTTGTTGGTACCCCTGAGATGGTGGAGGTGTGAGGTTAGCTGGTGCGACCGGTTGTGGGTAATGCATGGGCTGTTGTGGGAACTGCATGGGGGTCTGTACCGTAGGTTGAGCATAGTATGTAGGAGGTACATATGCTGATGGTGCTTGGCCATAACAATGTTGTGGACAAGAGGGTCCATGAACATGATGGGTCTGGTTTGTTGGAGCATAAGAAGTTGTCGCTCTGGAACTCGATGTAGCCCTAGAAAGGTCTGGGGCGGGCATGGTGCTCACCATACTGAAAGGTTTTGCTTGCGGTGTAATTTGGCCAATAATGCCATCAGCGGCATGTGATGCCCCCGGTGCGTCACCGCGTGCAGAGTCGCCTCGTGGGGCGTCCGGTATGATCGTGTATAAGTAACCCGATTGGGCATAGATGAGATCAAACTGTTGGGCCTTGAGGATGGCCTCTTCCTCGGACTGGGGTCTTTCAGATGCTACATCCTTCGCAATGAGAGGAAGGAGGGATTTAAGGAACCAGTCTAAAAAGATTCGGTCATCTAATTTGATCTTGCATAGGCTTCGGCGTCGGCGCCAATCATGAATATGGTCAGTGATATGCGTGGCCGTGTTCTATCTACAAGACAGTAGGATCTCGACGCCCGCATCATAGCGGACAGGTAACTGAAAGAACTGCAGGAAGGTTGAGGCAAGGGAGGTAAATGTGGAATGCGTCCCATGGGGTTGCTCGATATACCATTTGGCTGCGGAGCCAGTGAAGGTGCGTTGTAAAAGCCGGAGGCGGATTGAGTCATCCACTATGGAGTTAGAGGAACACCATAAATGGAAGGACATGATGTGGTTCTGGGGGTCTTCTCCTGCCTTACCCTCAAACTTAGGGATGTCAGAGGGAAGTTTAGTGGGCATATGGGGCCACGCAGGATCATGTCTGATGGGGTCATTTGTTAACCTAGCTAGGTCTGGCAGGTTCAGACTTGCCATGTATGGTAGGCTAGCTGGTGTGGTAACTGGGGCGGGGACATGCCCAGCCATTGTGGTATGGTGTAGGGGTCCCGTAGCGCCTAAAGGTATGCCAGGTATGGAAGGTATGTGCCCTCCCATGGGTGTGGGCTGGTATGGGTTAGCGCTTCCAAGTGCAACATGGGTTACACTTGGGTTAGGAATCGCACTAGGGATTCCCGGGATAGCACTCCCAAGTGAAACATGGGTTGCATTTGGGTTAGGAATTGCACTAGGGATTCCTGGGATAGCACTCCCAAGTGCAACATGGGTTGCATTTGGGTTGGGAATCGTACTAGGGATTCCTGGGATGGGGTTTGTGGAAACCAAAGGGGGTATGACCCCCATGTTGGGTATACCTATGACAGGTGTTGGCCCTGTGTTGGGCATTCCTAAATGTGGAGTGTTACCCATATTGGGCATACCCAGGGGGGTGGTTGTTGCCGTGGATGGTACTACAGCAGAAGGGTCTGCGGATGTCTCACCTATGGTACTTGTAAATAGTGGATCAAATGGTGTTCCAGACATAATTGTGGTTGGTGGTAACTCTGTGTGGTTTTCGGATTCTACCTCCAAATCAAAGGTGAAGTGGGGTATGTCAGAATCGGATGACTGTCTAATTGATTGACGATGTGCCGAATCAAGGGATAGGGCTCTGCGTCTGTGACGTGGAGAGCCAAGTGGACTAAACTCTGGGAGTTCGCCCTGTAGACGACGAGAACGTCTAGAATTCTCAATGGTGAGAATATAAGTTGTTGATGTAAAAATTTGTTTTAAGTATCAGGTGGTGATATATATGTAAAAGACTCAAAACCCTAATGCAACCAAGGGGGTGCAAGAAGGGGAGTGAAAAAAGAAGGCTCACAGGCCGAAAAATCAATCCTCAAAAAATGCACTTATTCTAGCAGCTGTGCTACAATAAGTGGAGGAATGCAACAACCGGTCAGAATACCAACATGCAAACGGCTCCTAGAAAAAATAGGTGTAACTAGACCACAGGTAGGTTGAAATCATGCAAACACCTAATCTAAAAGTATTGTGACTCAAACAGACGATATCCCCTGCAAGGTGATGAAATCCAAGTCAGACAATATGAATGTTGAGACAACGGCTAGATATCCCCCTACCGGGAGGGACACCGGGTAATCAATCCTAAAAGACAGGCTACTAGGATACTCCGTTCATGACGTGTCGAGAAAAGGTAAATCTGCCATTTGGTCCTTTGATCGCAATATCCCAATACAGGGATATCCCGAGAACTGCGAATGGTAGCCCTTCGGTTACTGAATGGGTTTCGGTATCCCACTCAGGCTTCCGGAACCATCCTCGCGACTTCAACCCTCCTAAGGGAGAGGCCTTCCCACAAACCGGTTGTGACCGCGCCAAAAAGTACTAAGAGATTTTAGCTCCCTAATTGGACAACTTCTATGTCTCAGATGTATGAACTGAGGGGTGTTATTGGAACACCTATCCCCCCAATACTACCTAGCTACAAGAATTCTTTTAGTGTTCCCCAAGTGGGGTTAAAAGTGTGTTCAAATTAAGGTACGTTTTAAGGCTTAGTTCAATTAAGTGATCGTGTGAGTGCACGTGAGGTGTTGTAAACTGAACTTGAAAAGAATTAAATGCTTTAAAGAAATTTTCAAAAAATAAAGGATTTTTCGAAAAAATAAAAAGCAAATATTTATGACTTTTCACTAACAGGAATTTAAATGCCTTTTTAAAAAATAGCTCAAAAAATAATGGATTTTTTGGATTTATGAAAGCAAATAATAGACTTCTTTTAAAAGAAATAAATGGATTTCTTCGTTTCAAGAAAAATTGCTAAGGGCAAGATTTTAAAGAAGTAAACAAGAAAAATTTGAATCTAGATGAAAATGCAAAATGAGTCTTTCTTTCACTTTCTTGAAAAATTTTTAAAAAGATTTCTAGATATGCACTTTTAAATAGTAAAAAAAAATTTCAAAGCTGTAAAATGTGCAGGATTTAATACTGTAAAAAATGTGCTGTGGGTAGAAAGTACAGTAAAAAATATTTTTCAAAATCGGGATGGCCGAATGAAAAATTCAGCCGCGCGGGTTTTGGATGCACAGCCGCGATGGGCCGCGCGGGTTTTGGACGCACAGTCGCGATGGACCGCGCGGGTTTTGGATGCACAGTCGCGATGGACCGCGCGGGTTTTAGATGCACAGGCGCGATGGGCAGCGCGGAAATTGGCCGCAAAGATGCGGTGTGCAGCGCGGAAAAACTCAGAAAAGCCGCGATGGACCGCGCGACTGTCTGGGAAAATGCCGCGATGGACCGCGCGACTGTCTGGGAAAATGCCGCGATGGACCGCGCGGAAAAATGCAGAAAAGTCGCGATGGACCGCGCGACTGTCTGGCAAAAAGCCGCGAGGCGGAAGCCGTGCACAGAAACCGAGAAATGAACCCGAAAATTGAAAATTTTGGGCTGTTTATGGGGCCAAATCTCAGAGCAGCAATAGATCTGCTGTCTAAGATGGCAGATCTATGGATCTAAAGGTTAAAAACTCATAAAAAACTAAGATTAAAGGCAAAACTAGAGATCTATAGTTCAAACCAAAGCGGAGTCGCCAAAAACTGTTGGCCCGGTTTTGCAACCAGGCTTAGTGCTATGGGCACCTGCTAACTAATAGCAGCAGTTTCAATTAAAGCAAATAACAATAAACTAATTAAACAAGACTATTCATGAATCTAAGCAAAGATATTAAGCAAATAATGACAATAATTTAAGATCAAGAACAAGAACATATAAAATAAAGAATTTGTATTGAAAGGATGGGGCAAGCAAGTGCTTGCGGAATCAATACCTCTAATGGTGAGGTTGAATAGCTCCAAGGATGAGTAACTTCCAATCTCCAATGGTCTCTTCTCCAATGTGGTTTGCAATGGCTAAAATGCTCAGGGGAGATTTCAGCAGCATAAGGATGAGATAATGGATGGATGTGAAATGAGGAGCCCCTACCACCTTTTTATAGGTTTTGGTGGTGGGAAATACCATTTGTGGTTTTGTGGAAACCAAATGGTATTGACCAACATGGTTTAGGTCTTTTTCCCTCCTTTTTCCTTTTTTGAATAAAAATAATATTTTAATTCCCTTTTTAATATTTTTTGGGAATTTGGACCCTTTTTGAGGGTTTTTTATGACTTTCTTGGAAAAATAATCTTTTTTAATGGAAAAAGGGGTGTACTGAGGTCTTTTGGTGACCTTTTGTTGGTTTCGGAGGCTCAGATGGTGGAAAAGTGGACAAATGGGTCATGTGAATAGGAAAATGAGCTAGTGAGCACTTTTTGGGTGTTAACAACCATGGCTCAAGGGTTTGGTTATTCCCCCCCCCCCCTATTCCTTGTAAAGATCATGCCCCCATCTCTTTGTTGCATTGCGTAGCTGGTTGTGGGTTTTTCATTAAAATTGCATATTTACATGATGTCTATTTTTACATTGTGCACTACTAGCACATGAACTCTATGCATCCATTCTAAGTGCCGATACATAGAACGATAAATCAATGGCGGGGCCTTGGCCTTGAGCTCCTCACCATGACTTAATAACAATATTTACATCATTTACAATATTAATGCAATAGGGTCAAGCTGGGGACATTACATTCCCCCCCCCTTGGAATAACACCATCCTCGGTGTTCCAATACTTCGAAAAATAAATACCCACTTTACATATGTCCAAAATTCACAAAAATGTGGTAGGTTTGTCCTGCAATTCACCCTTTACTTGGGTCTTTCAGGACTAAGTCCTTTGGTCTTTACAAGCTGCTTTTGCTGGCTAGGACCTTCTAGTTCTGCATGAGGACGTCATTCCACAACAATTTCTTCTTTTCCTTTTCCTTCCAACTGGTCCACGAACCTGGGGAATTTACGGTTGCTACCCCCCTTGATATTCTCTTGTTGGGTAGTCATGGAGGCAATGATTTCCTCCACATCCCCAACATTTCATCGGTGGCTTTACCTTTTCTTGGTCCATTTCCTTTGACTCTTCCCACCTGGGACTTTTCTTAATCGGATGATTGGATGAATGCTTCTTCATTGACCCACTTTCCTTTCCCTTGCTAATTGCTCCCATAATGATTTTTACCTCTTTTTGCAGACGAATAGAGTCCTGCAAAGCCTCATGGTTTATCTCATTCTGTTGCCTCTGTAGCTTGAGCATCTCCCCAAGATTCTCTTCGGTCCTGGCAATTGTTTGAATAATACTTTTAGCCAACTCTAATAGCCCTCGGTCTGTTGCCATGGTCAATAGGCACAACTGAACACACTTTGCTTACTAGCAATACTTTCTTGTGCCGACCGCAACCAATTGTTTCACTTTCTTACCTGTGAAATTCATCATGGGAATTCTTTGTTAGGACAAGCATAACATAAACATTTAATATTAGTCAATTATTTTCCTAATTGACATGGAATGTCCATGTTTTATTCATGGGACTTCCACATTTTTCCTGCTTTCCCAACATACACATGAACTCATTCATGTTCATCTTTTCACAGGAAATTTACTATTTCAACATTCACAATTTATCTCAAGGAATTAAACACAATCTATTTTCAGCCATGATATGCACTCAACAATCTTTTGTTTTATAAATGCATCAATCAAAAGGAAAGAGAAGAGTAGGGTTTTCCCCCTCTTAGTCTTGTTCTATTATGGAGCTACCCCATTGCTGTGCTTTCATGCTCCTTAGTCTCTTTCACTTCAATGTGAATGCCTTGACTTTCCTTTCTTGGCTATGACACTTAGTGTCTAAGGTCTATATATGGATTTTCAGCTAGGGCATCCTTCCCATTATTGCCTACAGAACCTTTGGTTGCTAGGATCCACTCGTATCCACTAGCACCATCTTTCATTACTACTCATACTGAGCTCTTTAGGACAGTCACATGTCCACATGCATATCTAGGATGCCTTCATAATCCTTGCTTCCAGCAATACCTACACTCAAACATTGAATCAATTCACATGTTTAGTTCATTTTCATAGGGTTTTTCTCTAAACAAGAGTTTAGGAAATCATAACCAATTCATATACACACGTATATCCATAAGCAAGAAGCTGCAAGGTAACTGAATACTTATCTGTATTGGATGTCTTCACTTTATTCCACGGGATCCTGCTTTGCTTTACGAGCCTTGGATTTCCCGTAAACATAATAACGAATATTGGGCCAGCACGTAGGCTACTCCTCAATCATTCGAATAGGCAACTCCAGTCCAGTACGCCGACTGGGTTTATCAATCATTTCCTTTAGCAATATGCTAGGCCAGTGCTCTGACTGGTTTTATCAATTGTTTAAGGGGTGTTGGGCCAACGTACACGCTGCTTTACCCTATCAAGTAGTTAATGCCCAACTAGTCACTCTCTGGACTTATCAAGAGCTTTATAGCGTTCAACCAGCTACTCCCTGGATTTCTTAATAGTTTATATCGCCCACTCATTTACTCTCTGGATTTACCAGTAATTTATATCGCCCACTCATTTACTTTATGGATTTACCAGTAATTTATAGTCTTTCAGGGTCTTTCCTTCCTGCAACGACCAAGGTTTCCAACAAAGAAACAATAGTGTATCAGCTTAGCTGTTAAAATATTTATTCCTGTAATCTTCATTATTCCAAACAAGACATAAATGAAAACGAATACTTATCTGTATGGTGCATTTCCCCTCTGGTCCACAGGATCCTGCCTCGCTTTGCAAGCCTTGGGATCACCTATGGACTTGGATATAGTAAATGGTTAACCAGTACACCTCCCCATCGACTGGATTTACCAAGCATTTGGTGGTGCCCAACCAGTTCCATACCTGGTTGGCCCTCTCCAGTGCCGAGCCAGCACATTCGTCTGGGTCATCGACCAATGGAAGGAAACTGCGCCACCGACCATCATAGGTCAAGACTCTACTATGGAGCCATAGGTATCTCAGGGTTTCCAGTCAGTCATCGGCGCCCACCCTCCCACTGCTGTCCCAATAGAGATTTCAGGTTTTTCAGTCAGTCATCGGCGCCCGCCCTCCCACTGCTGACCCAATGGGCATCTCAGTGTTTTCAGTCAGTCATCGGCGCCTGCCCTCCCACTGCTGACCCAATAGAGATTTCATGCCTTTACCAATGCCACCACACCTTCTTGCACCGTAACCCTTCACACACATCGGCTCTTCATTTATACAAGGATGCCACTCCTTCTTTTGTGCAATTCGGTGGTTCCTTTTAGGAACTTTATAGGTGACTTTCTTGACTGCAGTTTAACATGACCCCTACTCACACAAGGATGATACCTTCTCTTATTACACAGCTCTTCGGGCATGTCCATCCCTTTTGGTAATATTTCACGTGAGCATAGACAAGCTGCTAATTCCCATACAGTCTCTTTGTGTACCCTTCTTCATTCTGCCCGTTAATGTGCAGTATCAATCTGCATCTGTGTAGGATGACAACACAAGAAGGATAAGCAAGCTCATCAGTATTGCTGTTCAATTCTTAACCACATTCCATATCATTCACTACCAAGTATTGAAACACCAGGAATGCATCCATTCCCTTAGGGTGTAGTCAATATTGAAAACCATATCATGAACCAGCACCAGAAAAGGTGTGCACCCCATTTCTGATGTGCGTCATGTAGGCCCTAATCATACTCAAGCAAACTGCAATGATATAAATAAGATAGAGCATGCTCTGCGTATTAACCCTAATAATTTAGACATGCATTTTCTTGTCTAGGGTCACGGAATACTCATTCATTTTGCAGATTTCTCGCACATGCCTTCTGGGCATAGCTTTACCATCTCACTTTCATGGTTTACCGTCATGCGGTTTGGCTAAGACATTATCAATGGCGTTTCACCCGAAACCCATTTCCAAAGCATGGGGTCCTTCCTATCTGGTTTGGCTTCTGCAGGCCATCACACATGATCTCCCTGCAATGTGTCATCCTGGCACACTTTATCAAATAGCCACATCGTCAGCAACATTTAGCAATAAGCTTCAAATACGATTGTTCCATAACCAATCAATAGCATTCATAAATAAATTCAATATGAATTTACAATTCTGTGTCCTACGAAAATTAGTTTTCTTATCCATGAGGCTATCCTCATATTGTTTCGCTCCTGTAAGGGACACCACTCTGCCCGTTATGGTCTTATGCTTGCTGCCACACATGAGCATCCACTTACAGCATGTCCTCCTGACACATTTTCATATAAGCCAAACAGTCATTAGCAATTATTAGCAAAATTTCAAATCCGAAATATTTGCCAATCTGAGATTTACAACTGTTCTTACTAACAGAACTTAGAGCTCTCAACCCTGAGACTCCTTCTCATAAGCTCTAGATCCAATTTCACAGTCATATCATTCATACAACTCTGTCCTTCCACAGAGCATTCTAGCAGCCCATCGATCATGATTGGGATCTTCATGCACTTACTATTCTGCATTCATAACAGCCCATGAAATGGTCCTAGAATTATCATCAATTCATCATTTCATTCATTATTTATTTTGCAATGACATGTGTATTGTCCCTATGCATTCATACAATGCATCACAAGATTTATAAAATCTCTTAATGCACATCTACTCAATGCTACCTTGCATTGTTTCATGAGTACTATGCATTCAATCATATTATGATCGAAACATGACTATCTCATATAACCTGCATTACCATAATTAGGACCACCAGTCCTCACTTGCTTGGGTTATTAAGCACATAACCAATCATACGCATGGTAGGATATAAATTCACATGGATGCATTGAGATTTCTAAACAGTCATAGGGTGTAAGGGTCATCCCCTTCACTTACCCACACCTCACCAAGCTTGGTAGGTTAACAGCCCCAGTCGATATTCAATATTACATGCAAATTATCTCAACATAGTTCAAACATAGTTGAAGAGATCTTACCAAATCCCCTTTCAACATTCCTACAATTTGGCACCAATAATCATTACCTGCATGGTTACCATTAACATCGTCTGATGTCACCTGATCAGTTGGCCTCTTACCAAGGTTGCTCAATCCTTTTTCCAACTTTATGATCACAGATTTGTTGCGCCATCCTTTCTGCATAAGGTTGTTGGTTTCATGCAACAACATCCTCAGAACGTTTAGCCATGCTCTTTGTTATCTTTGGTCCTACCACCAATACCAACATCAATAGTGATTATCAACCACAATATTCTCCATTAGTGGTTTATTGCATATGCCGACTTCATTATTCTACCAATGTGCAATATCCCATTTATGCACAAGCATTTCTATATGCACTATGCAATTTGTTAAGATGCCATCTAGTGCATATACATCTATGTAATCCTTTACATTTTTAACATTTTTATGCCATATGACAATTTCATAATTATAAGTATGATAACAAATAGAGGTTTAAGAAATTATTCCCTTTTCGATCCCTCATCGTGACATGGAATTCCTCTTCCATATCCTGCAATTGTAGAGATTGCCCATATTGACCACAAAATTTGTTTGTCAAAATAGCCGCTGGCACTTTTCTGAACTAAATCTCTATGATATATGTAGACCTCATTCAAATTCCGGTCATGCATCATTGTTCCCTGCTAGACAAGATTTCCAATGCCTGTCTTCATGCTTCATTCCGACACCGGGTGTGGAAACTGCATCTTTTCAAAAATGATAAACTTTCACTCTAATTCTGCACATTTTACACAGTTGCATTTTGGTCTAGAATGCCAACTTTAGCCACCTGTGGAAGAAAATATGTGAGGAATCACAAAAAAATTTCTATCGGGCGGAGTTAGTACATATAACAAGGAACACTCATCAATTCCCGAATTTCAATTCCGATGCACCATTCATCTTCTATGAATTTCTGGGTTTTACTACTTCTCACTTTTCACATTTTTCCAAAATTCCAAATTTTGGGCCAAAAATGGCTATCTCCCAAACGGTGCATTTCTGAAAAATCTTCGTCTAACGGAAACTGTCCGTCTTAATGAGAATATGAAATGTCTAGTTCAGTAAAATTTTTGATTCCCACATCTAGGGTCACTTTTACTGTCCGCCAGCTTTTCAAAATCCCGAAAAAGTGGCCCGGAATAGTGCTTTTTGGCCTTCTTGCTCATCCCGACTTCACATCCTTTGGAGTTTGGCTCCAATATTCTGAACTTAACATCGTGTCTGCTTCATGACTGCCTCATATCAATTTCAGCTCAAACTGACCTTCTTTCAAGCCTCAGGACTCCGTCCTTCAAAAGTCACTATTATCCATTTTCTGTCAAATCGGAGTGTAATGGCCTCGGGGTCCTCACTGTTTGTTTCATGGCCTCCGCCAATGGCCTCCGAGCCCCACATGAATCATCCCATTCTGAGCCCCGGTGCTCCGCAATTTCGGGCCGGTTGGCTGTATCCTTCCGCAGTTGCGGACCGATTGGCTGTATCCTTCCGCAGTTGCGGACCGATTGGCGGAATGCTTCCACGATTGCGGAACGACTCAGCGAAGTCTTCCGCAATTGCAGAACGATTCGCCGAAATCTTCCGCAGTTGCGGAATGATTCGGCGAAGTCTTCCGCAGTTGCGGAACGATTCGGCCAAGTCTTCCGCAGATTTCGGAACGACTCGCCGAAGTCTTCCATAAAATTTCGGAACGACTCGCCGAAGTCTTCCGCAAAATTTCAGAACGACTCGCCGAAGTCTTCCGCAAATTTTCGGAACGACTCGCCGAAGTCTTCCGCAAATTTCGGGAAGATTCGCGGAATGCTTCCGAAAACTTCCTTTTCATGCCGATACTTAGAAAATTTTCTTCTTTTTCGGAGCATTTCACCGAATTTTTCCGCGTTGCGGGACAACTCACAGAATCCTTCCGCAAATTTCGGAAGAGAATTCCTTCCGAAAATTTCAGAAGGGAATTCCTTCCGCAAATTTCGGGGCGACTTCCCGAACTCCTCTGTGTTGCGGAAAAACTCGTGGAATGCTTCCGCAGTTTCGGAAGACATTCGGGAATTCCTTCCGAAACAGTTTTAAACAAAATTTTCAAACAGACTTAAACAAAAATTTTCTTCAAACAGACTTAAACAAATTGAAAAGTTTCTTTCTGTTAGAGATGACTGTAATTGGATTTGGCCCATAGAGGCCCAATGCTGCAACCAGCAGCTCTGATACCAAATGTAATGTCCCCTCCTATCATACTAGCATGATAGAGAGGATCATTGTGCTTAAACCGGGCAATTTGCCTTGATGCTTACTAAATAAAACATCCACATATATAAAAGACAGGCATGCAGATGTACAAATCTAAGCAAACACAGCAGAAGTAAATCATGTGCAAAATTAACACACGTCCATCATACATTCCAGATTTTCATGTCATTCCTCAATTGAGCAATATCAAACTATCACACGAGAATACTTATCTTAAACCAAGTAGTTCTTGACCAACCAGCTACGCTTCTGCAATGTTCCACCCAACCGTAGGCCAGTGTGCTCCTCAATCTCTCAACGCCACTGCCACCCCCCGAGCTGGGCATGATCTCCACAAGGAAAAGGGGAAAACAGACTCTCACATAGCCAAAGGTATATCAAAATCAGCCAAGCCAATCATCAATTGGGTTTCTTAGGCTGTTAAGAGATGGGTGCATGTATCATCAAAAGCATAAGTGTTGGGCATGAGAAAAATGCCTATATAGTGAAGTTCCCAATAGTGGGTTTCTACCAGTTCCAGAAAAAACATGGGTAGACTCAAAACGAATTGGCAACAAGGAAAAATCGACTGGGAGAGCAACCCATTCCAAAAAAAATGCCCCAAGGGCAAAAACGACCTCTCCCTCAGTCTGAAATCACATTCCTCTTCCCCCAGCCTCTGCAAGATACCAAAAACGAGTTTCTGGGCATGGAAAAATGCAGGAAAAGGTGAAAAACGTGAAGGATAAAACCCCAACCAGCTCAGACTACGTGAGAGGATCAATGCCATGGGTGAAGAATGGCTTTGGGCCAATTTCGTGGGGGTTTTCTTGCCCAGCAAGCCAAAACTCTATTTCCCAGGTTGCTGCCTTGCCCATACACGAAAATTGACAGCCATACCTCTCCCATCCCAAGGCATTAATTGTCTCAACCAATTCTTGGAAGAATTAAATGATTGGGTGCATGAGACCAAATGGGTAGTTGAGAGTTCATGGGTTTCCTCAATGAAATGGCTTAACACCATGGCTCAAGGGTTTGGTTATCCCCCCCCCCCCTATTCCTTGTAAAGATCATGCCCCCATCTCTTTGTTGCATTGCGTAGCTGGTTGTGGGTTTTTCATTAAAATTGCATATTTACATGATGTCTGTTTTTACATTGTGCACTACTAGCACATGAACTCTATGCATCCATTCTAAGTGCCGATACATAGAACGATAAATCAATGGCGGGGCCTTGGCCTTGAGCTCCTCACCATGACTTAATAACAATATTTACATCATTTACAATATTAATGCAATAGGGTCAAGCTGGGGACATTACAGCTGCTTCCAACAATGGATTCAATATTCAAAGCAAATACATAGTACACTAATTTCCTCAATGTTAGTTAAAAATCAAATGAAATACTAAGACATGTAATGGAAAAATTACTTGAGCATAAAAACCCGGATATGAGTGTAAGAAAGGATTAATGCATGAATATGGATAGGCAAAAAGAATTATAAATAAGGTGAAATGGTGGTAAAAAATGCTAAATCCAAGCCCCGTTAGTGTTGATAGAGAATGCTACACTTCGACTGAACACTACCTTAAGGACACTTGGCACATGGGGTAAGTCTTTCACATCTGGCTAGACCTCAATGGATTTCTCCAATGAAATCAAGTAATAGCACCAGGATTTACTGTGGAAACTCAAAGGTTTTTGGTGCACAAGTGAAAGATAGCTACTCAAAGAAATACTGCAACTGCTACAATTCGAATAGCTGCTTCTTGCTCTGATACCATGTAATAATATGCAAGGATTTGACAGCTATAGCAACTCACAATCAAACTCATAAATATGTTGCAAAGAAGAAGAGAAGGAGACACTCAATGATCACTCATAAACACAGTAGAATAGAACATAACCTCAGTATTATACAATGAATAAGAATGTAAGTGAATGAGTACAATAGAATAGTAAGGTGCATAATATAGGATTCAAATAGGCCAAGTAGGGCATTCGAATTCCTAACTCAGAGTGTGGCTTGAATGATAGTGGAGTCATCATCCAGTCAATGTATCAGTCATCAGATGTAACAGTCAGTGAACTGAGTCTAACTGAGTGAAGTAGGCACTAACTAAATGAAGGAGGCTTAGTGGAGGGAGCATGAGGAGTCTAACTGAGTGAGGTAAGCATGAACTGAATGAAGGAGGCTCAGTGAAGGGCGCATGAGGAGCTAACTGGAGTCAGAATGGATAGACTAGTCTCAATGGAGGTCTATCGGAGTGAAACAGTCAGTGGGGTAGTCAATCTAGACTCAAATCAAGGAAGAACTAAGTGATAACTGACTGGTAGGTGAGAATGGCACCTAACTAGCTGTGGTAGGTGAGAATGGCGCACTTGGAAAGAAGAAGGGCGCCTTTGGTAGGTAGGAGGCCCCCTGGGGGCTGTAGATAGGCTGTGGAGAGCAAGAATGAAGTTCTAGGAGCTGGGAGGTTCATCATGATGATGAATGGATGCATGTAGAATGCATGCATGCATGAAAAATTGAAAAATGATGGGGAGAATATTCCAATAACCCCCAACACAAACTTGTGGCTCATCTCAAGCCACCTTAGCTGGACACTACTGATTTGTACCCATCCATCATTGTGCTATGTTTCTGAAACTGTTCTTGTTGTCTTGAACTCGCTGTTGTGTACGTCTCATCTCTGTCTGTTGATTTCTGGTTCGCTGTCATGTATTTCTTACACTCATCCTCCACTCTCTAGAAACCTTGATCATCTACCTCTTCAAAGTCTGTTGGTTCGCTCCATGTCTATTCCAGACTAGGGAGAAAGTCATTGATGTCACCAAGGTGGGAAACAAGCCGATTGCTCTGGTACATCTGTTTCACACCTTGTAGTGCTTCCTACTGCGGCCCGGGGACTGCCGCCCCTATCAATTTCGTGGTCACCAGGACAACGAAGCTTTGAACTACTACCACATACCTAGACATCTCGAATGAAACTTCACCTCTATGATACCCGAGTGTCCATGCCTCTTCCTGCTTAGGATGCTCATGCCCACTCATCGTTCGGGCCCGCAGTGCACCTAGTGTGCTACCGCACAAAATGAAATGGATCATTTCCATAGCCTCCTTGGAATTCCTAACTCATCCAATTACCTGACCTACTCACAGCATGTATTTTTTGCTTCTGGTAAATACCTCTTTTCTATGCTAGCCTCTTGTGCTTGTATTTATGCATTTCCATCTTCCGAGATGCCTGCCTCGAAAAATCCTCCGTGAATCTATTCACCCAAGGAGCGGATTCTACCATCATTTGTTTCCTACATGTTGTGACCAAACTTCCTATGTCCGTGATTAGTGACCATACTTCTCTTGACTTCCCTTCGTGTCACAACCATGTGAACCATCATCCGTGGTGCCACCGGCCATGCTACCACGGTGTGTTTCCATGTGCCAAACATGCTTGGTGCCAACATCGATCTAGGCCAACTAATGATCATACCTATTAGAAAGAACTGTCATATGAAAAAGTCTGATCTGCTAATGATTCAGAATGATTGCGGATTTGATATGGTCACAATCCTGCTGCTGTCGTAGTCCAAACCCCAAACTGTGAAGTGACCCCTCCCTTTTGCACATTCTCTTATGGCTGGTGCACCATCTGCCACATCATATTTGCTATATACATCATATTCTTTTATTTTTTTTACCTATTGGTCCTCATCTGCTCTACATTGGATCATGGTGATAGGGATTCAACCTATTCCCATTGACTAATTTGGGTAATAGTACTCCATCCAAGCTCTGTAACTGTATTGCACCTCCGTTGGTGATGAAAGTGATAACATATGGTCCCAACCAATGCATTTTCAACTTACCAAGGTGTTTCGCAAACTTACTATCATACAACAGAACTGTATCCCCATTCTGGAGGTGCTTCGTCTTGACATGACAGTTGTGCCACACCTTCTGGTAGTCCTTTTATACCTTCTAATCAAACCCTGCAATGATTCATCTTCATCAAGCTGTATTAGTTGTGTCAATCGTTCCTCCAATGCACCATCGTCACTCATCCCTGTTGCTGCGGCTATGGGCAAGCTCGGTACTATGTATTCCATTGGAATCACTACTTCCTAGCCGTAAACGAGTTTAAATGGGGTATGTCCAGTCAATCGCTTGCATGTGGTGCAATATGCCCAAAGGACTGCTGGGATTTTCAGGTCCCAGTCGTCACAGATCACATTGCACACCTTGGTGAGAGCGTGCTCCAATATCTTATTGAACACCTCAACTGTCCCATTTCCCTGAGGGTGGTAAGGTGTACTTTTCTTGTGCTGGATCTGAAACTCTTCTGTCATCATGGCGATTGTTTGGTTGACAAAGTGCATCCCCTGGTCACTTAACAACACTTTTGGGAACCCAAACCTGGTGACCACATTGTCGAATAGGAATCGTGCTATAGTCACAGCAGAACAATCTTTCCGTAGTGCAGCTTCCACCCAACATGTTAGGTAGTCTGTCACAGTGATGATGTAATGTGACCCTGTTCTCTTCCCAAGTGGGTTGATGGGTCCCACAAAATCAATGTCCCATTTTTCGAAGGCCTGTAGTGTTACTTGTGGTACTAGTGGCATTTCGTCTCGACATGAGGGCTTCCCAGTTCGTTGCTATATGTCGTAGCTCTTGGCATTGTCTGCGACATCACCATGCAAAGTTGGACACCATAGCCCTGCTCGAAGGATCTTTCTAGCAGTTCCTCGTCCACTGTAATGTCCCCCAGAAATTCCATCATGAGCTTCTGACAAAATTTGTTCCTGTTCATGCGGAAGGATGTAGTGTTTCAAAACCTCATCTGTGCCCATTTTATATAACTCTCCTGCAATTAGCTGGATGTCTACAACTCAGACAGCTAAATGCTTCTTTTGGCTTGTAGTGAGCTTGGCCAGCGCCTCCCCTGTCACCAAAAATTGAATGATTTGTTCATAGTGGTTATCGACCATGCCAATCCTAAAAAACTGAGCATCTAGCAATCCTTCATCGATGCAGCTCCTTGGTTACTCTCCTTATTCTATCCGTGAGAGATGATTGGGTCCTGTGTCCAATCATTCTGGCTTTATGATAATCTCAAAATCAAACTCTTGAAACAGCAATAGCCAACGGCATATCTTCCCCCCCAACATAGGCTTGTTCACAAAGTATTTCAATGCGGAATGATCCATGAACATCTTGAAGTGGCCCCCCAAGAGGTAATGCTAGAATTTCTGCAAATCATAGACCATTTCCATCCCTTCTCGTTCAGTGGTCGTATAGTTCCTCTCTTCAATAGATAGTTTTCTACTGGCGAATGATATCGGGTGGTCAATGTTGTCGGTTCCTGGTTGGGCCAAGATAATGCTAAGGGCGACTGACAACGCATCAATGTGTACGTGAAATTCCTTCGTCTAGTCCGAAAATGCGAGGATTGGCGCTACGACCATCTTCTCTTTCAATATGCCCAATATTTTCTGGCATTCCTCGGTCCACTCAAACTTAGCATCCTTCTTTAGTAACTTTTCCATGGGTGCTATGATGGCTGCATATCATTGAATGAATTTTCTGTAGTAACCTGTGTGTTCCAATGTTGTTCGTAGTTGTTTGGCCATCGTTGGTGGTGGGAGGTCGACAATGATGGCAATCTTCACCAGATCTACCAACATTCCTTCTTGGAAAACAATGTGTCCTAACAGTATGCCAAACAGGGCACAAAAGATACACTTTTTGAGGTTCAAAGAAATTTGATGCTGTCGACAGCGTTCTAGCATGAATCTTAAGTTTGCAACATGATCTTTGAATAACCCATACACCATCCAATCATCCATGTAGATAGTGAGGAACTTAAGAATATAATATTTAAATGCCGCTACTACTTGTTGCTGCCTCGGGGGTGCAGGGTAAGTGCAAAGTGCTGGAATGGGTTCCAAGGCACACAACAGGGGATGAAAACCTAGCCAAAGGCTTCAGTTAACCCTATGCAAGAGTTACCCTATGCTCGAGTTGTTTGGTGTGGTAATCACCCATGGATATTTGATCTCCACTGGCACTCTAAGAGTAAAAGGTTTGATCTTTCAAAGATCAGTTTTTTTATTAAGGAAAACGAAGTGTGATAGCTGATTAACAAACCTAACCTGACCTACCTAGGGAAAGAATCTATCCTAAGTCAGATCTAACCTAAAGAGGAAAAGTTGATAATGTGCAGATCAGAACTGAAGTATGATAAACAAGTGATCAAGTAACTTAAATAGAAATGTCTTATGGTTCTTCACTTGTTAATTAAAGTTTTATCAATTAAGAAATTAAGTGACAATCCTTCAAAGTGTTTAAGCTCATTCAAATAACTGATCTGTAATCATGGTGTTAATTGAAAAATTAACAATTGATTATGCATATTTAATTGCATTGAATCATTTGCAGAAATATAAAAGTAATAACTGTTCAATCAAAGAAATTTAACAGAACAATCAATAGCTTGGACCTAACATACAGAAAAATCAATATAAAGGCTTTGTGCAGAAATAAATAACCTGCAAAAGATTAAATACATTTAAACCGATGACAATCTGAAACACTTAACTCAGCGATTCTCAAAGAAATTTGAAGAACACAAGAAGGTGGAGAAAAGATAACTTTACTGCAAATAAAAGTCTTGTACCAAAATTACAATGGCTCAAATAGACAGAGCATCTTCATTCCATACTCCTGCTGAATCAAAATTCCAAAATTCCCAACCCCTTGCTAAGGGAAACATTCCTCCTTAAATACTACAATTTACATCAAAGTCTGAGAGGGAGAAATTCTACCAAAATAGAAATTACAAAATCGACTTCAACAATCTATCCAAGAAAACTTGTTATTTTCTTGCTTGAAGGATTTTCCGCCACCTTATTACCAAAATGATGTTACAAAGACTCACTCTTAAATCATATAGGGTCTCGTGGCACCATAAAAGTTCAATAACAGATTGCTCATTATCTTCGATAAGTGGCATAGTTTGTGAAACATCTACTGTAGGAAATTCAGGATTAGGTAATTCATGGTCAAAAATAGAGAAATCCATTAAAGGATTTACTTCAGAAACAGTGGCCGGTACGTCAGGTTCTCCATTGATTATAAAGTCTCGTATGACATCGTCATCAATGTCAGCTGGTTCTTCCAGAATTTCCTTGCTCTGCTCCATGGAATTTTGTACATAGGAAGATAATGCTTCAAAGTCCTCTTCACTAATGCCGCTACTAAGATCGGGAATACCTGCATGAAATGGTGGTGACAATGTTTCTTGATACAACAAGGGGTAAAGTTCCTCATTATCAACATGAATATTAGAAGGTTCACCTCCTGCATGGAAATTACTCATCCTGGATAAATCTTTAGATAACAAGATGCCCAAAATGCTGCGCAGAAAGTTTCCTATTACAGAAAGCAATGAACAATGTAGAATTTTCATGTTAATTGCTACTTTAAGACCAACAGGCAGGGTGATGTCGATTGAGCGAGGCAATTTGCAATGATTAAGCTTATGCAATGAACCCATTATAATTACTTCAACTGTCATGAAAAAACCTGAGATTTGAGTTTAAGCTTGTGCGAAGTACAGGCTCAATTACTGCTTGCATGGTTTTGAATTGCTTTTACGATCACATCGTTATAGGAAACTCCCCATCAATAATTATAACTGGTAATTAATAATGGAAACGGAGGCTACAGTGATAGAATTGACTTGCAAAAAAAAAATCTCGATTAGGAGTTCCAGTACACGGGTGATCAGTTCTTCACACGTAACAAATCGGATTAATTTGACCCAACTTCGATGAGACGGATAGAAGCTTTGAAGTCGGAATTTAAGTGAAAAGACATGATCATTAAAAAGCGGAAGAATAATGAAAAATTGTCAAGACTTGAGATCAGACACGACGAACTTAAAGTAGAGCAATGGTGTCCATCCAACATGAAGCATTTGATAATCTCATAGTAGTATCCACTGTTACAGAAAAATTATAATTTGGGAGAACCAGTTTTCAATAGTCAAAATAACACATCCTAACTTAACTGATTTCCCAAAATCAACATGATCATAAGTTCATAGCAATGGACGACTGAGATTAGCTGGAACAGGATGCAGAATCAAATTCAATTATGTTCATGAAGTTTTATTGAAAGATTCCGCAAGCCGAAATTCGAAAGTGCGGGCTTGCGGGTTGCAGGTAGCAAAAATGAAAATAAAAAAAGGATTTTCGAAAGCCGAAAAACTACTATGTGGGTGGCAGGATTTGGAACGTTGAACTGTGACGTAAAATATCCATCCCAAAAGCCGCATCCCAAAATTACGGTTTGCGGGTTTTAGGAACACATAGAAAATAAATGAAAAACGACGATCCCGAAAGCCAAATGCCGCCATTGCGGAGTTCGGGTTTCAGGGTAATTATTCCTTGATCTTATTACCGATCAGTTTCGAAACCCGCAAATGTCGGGTTGCAGATTGCTGGATCACCAAATACCAAAATTTCAAACAACAATCCCGCAACCTGCAAATGTCGGGTTGCAGGTTTCGGAGACTCCAAATGCTGATTTTCGGAATGACGATAACAATCAACAAAATAACCAAAAATTTAGCTTTCCTTTGCTTTTAGACTGAAACATCTTGGAAAAATGAACAACAGTTGCAAACAAGCAAACCAAAGGCATGGGTGAAGAACTTTAGAGGTAAAAATCAAAATTCTAATACTCACAAAATGACTCACCCAAACACCTTAGTGTTTATTAAGATAGGGGGTTCCCATGCTCAAGTAAGCATGGGATCTGTTGTGGTCACAACACTAATATTTTGGAAAATATTGTGGGAGCATTCTTTAATCTAGATGGCATCACCATGTATTGAAAGCATCCCCACTCTGTGACGAATGTAGCCTTGTGTCGGTCTTCTTTCGCAATCTTGATTTGGTGGTAGACCGAAAATCCATCTGTAAAGGAATAATATCCTGGCCTCCTATGCCTTCGAGTACTTCATCTGTGAATGCAGTCGAGAATGGATCATGTAGGCAGGCATCATTCAGTTTCCTTAGGTCAATGCATATGCGTACTTTGCCGATTTTCTTGTCATGGACAACCATTGGACTGATCCATTCTGATTCCTCCATTGGTTCTATATTGCCTGCCTCCATCATTCTTTCAAGTTCAGCTTGCACTCATTCCTTGTATCTCGGGTTCAATCAATGTGGCCACTGCTTAACCAGCTTCACATCAGGTTTCAGAGGGATCCTCATTTCCTCTAAGTCTCTAGAAATTCCCTTCATCTCTAAGAACTTTGTTGGAAACAAATCCTGAAACTCATGAAGTAGGTCAGTTATTTTTGCAATGGTCGACTTGTCCCAGTAGTCACAAATGTTTGCGAATTTTGGGTTTTCCTTTGAACCAATGTTCACATTTTTATCTTAATGGTTGCTAAAATTTGTCCAACAGTATATCTGGTGCCACAACACTACGAATACCCTCTGATTCTAGTACATACGCAACCCTCGGGTCATCATCGTCTTTGGGTTCTCCAGTGACGTTGTAACACTCCATCAACATTTATGGTGTTGCAGTCCATTGGAATGCCATTGGTTGTCCGGTTGATACCGCTTCATATATTTTCCCGTGGATCGCCTGTAGCATGGTGTGCATTAAGGGATTTTCGTCTGAGAATGAGAACGTTTGGATGAAGCCAATGGTGAGTTATTCCCAAGATGTTGTCCCACATCTACGACATACTAGCTCTGTGGTACCTCATCCAATGTGTGTACGAATGCATGTACCCACTCTTGTCATGCTCTCAATACCCATTGATGTTAATAGGCATTCAGATGCGGCTTCGTGTCTCCCCGTCTATCATATCGCATATGGTTGTCCTTCACAGCTTCGCCGAACCAAACCTCCAGGAGGCATCGACATACTGGCCAAGATGTGATGTTTGATTTATGCGCTACCCACCATGGCAACAAGAGTAGCCTTCAGGGATTCCTCCAACGCCAGTAGACGCTATGGTTCTACCGCTATTTCCTCAAATTCTATGAGAAATGTGCCCAATTTGGGAAATACCTCATAGGTAGGTAACACGTATCCCTCAGTGGCTACCCTTCGCAAGGATTGTGTTATTCGTGCGCAACTTTGAAAGGACACTTCATGCAACCGGTTCTACCAATTCTCCAAGGCTTTGTCTGAGTCAAAGGATGTTGAGTTGTCATTGCGCCATCCTAATTCTCCATTCATGGTGGGATTAACGTAATCCTCATAGATTTTATACAAACTGTCCCATCCTTCCATAAAATCATCTTTGGTTGGCTCCGTATAGCACAGCCCTTCCACCGGATCCAGTGGTGCATTGACTCTCATTTCCTGATTCTCGAATGACATTATCCTTTTCTTAAAGTTGATGATTTATTGATTCTCCACGGTCCATTTGACTCCCAGCAGTACTGGATAGGGACTGGTATTATCCACAATTTCAATGACATTGAAATCTGCATATGTTCTGAGTCCTTCAATTTCGACCAAAAGTCGACATACCCGACCGAGCGGGGTGACCTTGCTTCGGTTCGCTAGTCGCAACTTTACTAGTGACCAAGTCATCTGCGACTTTCCCATTGTCTCCCATGTCTATTTCGTTAGGATATTCACATCAAAACCCAAATCCAAAATGATGGAGTCGACATAAAATTCCCTGATCTGTGCCGACATCCACATCTCCCTTCCTGTCTTGCTTTTATGTATGCGATTGAATTTATGTTCTAGTCGTGCACCTCCTCGTTGTTACAGTAGCCTATCTATCTCTTCTAACACATATGGATCCTTTTCCAAATCCAACCAAATCCCCAAGAAGGATTTTAGAGTGTTTTCCTTCCTTCGCGGCTTCATCGAGTCGAACGTCGGTGGCATGTCATAAATTTCTTCTTCAACAGGTATCTGTCTTCTGTTCCTCATTGCGTCTTGTGCCTTCGAAAACATGTCCTTTTCTACTTCTGCACCGACAGTGACCTACTTCCTCTGTGTTTGCATTGGTATGACATCAGTGTGTTTCCTCTCGCCACCCGTCGCCAACCCTCCTTATGTTACTATCCCGACTATTGCATGGTTACCTTTGGCTTCTGTCGAAATCATCTGTATTGCAGGTGGTGCATTCAGATTATTTGGGTTTTGGTTCTACTTAGTTTTCCATTTCGCAATAATCTGAGGGAAATCTTCTATACTATGATCTACAACACTACAATATGTACACTGTGGCTTAGGATTCGGATAATCCCGCTGGTAGTGCCCCTGCTGTCCGTAATTGTAACAGATGATTGGTCCTCTTCCTTATCCAGCAGCTCCTCCACGTCCCATACCAGCACCTCGGACTCCCCGGAATCCTTCCCTGAAACCTCTGCATGGCGGCCCATATTTTTGATACTGCGGTTTCCAGTACTACGGTTACCGATACTGTTGCTGGCCATATGCCGGTGCTGGCTACTACGGGTTCCCATGCTACGTCTTCCTATATTGCCCCTGGTCATATTACTGTGGTTGATGTTAAATTTTGAGCATTAATTCACAATACTCTACGATCTTTACTAAGAGAATAACATATACAATATATCAATGCATGACAATCACAGTAAGTATGACAAGCATCACAAGAATCAAAAGCATAAGAGACAAGAGACATAGATTTTTCGTGGGGAAAACCCTAAGGTGAAAAACCCCACAACTTCCTCAGAGATAGAGAGAGCAATGGATCAACTGAAGTACAACAAAAATACACCGAGATAGTCTCCTAGTAGCAAATGATCCTCCTCCTCACTAGTGCGCCACTTTCTGAGTGAGAGAGACGTACTTTTCTGAATGATCTAAATAGAGATCACCTAATCTGTATTTATACTAACCTGTTTTCCCAGTGACCTTATGGGGCCGACTTGTCTATCTAGGTACATCTACATTATAATATACATTTTAGGGCTGACCCCACACATGGTGGTCTAATAACCCATCGGCAAGTAGACACAATTGCGACACTTGTCAATCCACATGACGACACTTCCTTATAGAGGAATGACACATCTCTTATAAGGGTACAATAAATATATATAAAACACACAGATGAAATACATTATGAAGTTACATATACATCAACACTCCCTCTTAACTAGGAAGGTATTTCTTGACACAAATCTGCTAGACAAGTCTTCTTCTTGGGATCATCGTCATCGATGCATCGTCATCATCATCGTCACTACTACTACTATCTCAACCAATCTCTAAATCTACTCATCATAGGAAGTTCTACAGAGCCAGTCCTTTTTCATACTAGATGTAGGCTCACCACCTGCAGGTCTTCATCATCACTGGCCATACTGTGGAATTCTCAGGACTTATTACGTGCATCACAAAACCTGGTTGCAGCATCCCAGGCTATTATGAGCACACAGCTCTACCTGTAGGATCTCCTAGGAGCACATTACGTGTGACCCATCACAAAACCTGGCTGAAGCATCCCAGGCTGTTATGAGCACACAGCTCTACCTGTCGGATCTCCCAGGAGCACATTACATGTGATCTCACCACAAAACATGGCTGAAGCATCTGAGGCCTTTTTCATCCTGTCCAGATCTCCCATGAGCACATTACATGTAGTCCACCACAAAACCTGGCTGAAGCATCTGAGGCCTTTTTCATCTTGTCCAGATCTCCCAGGAGCAAATTACATGTGGTCATGGCAAAACCTGGCTGAAGCATCTGAGGCCTTTTTCATCTTGTCCAAATCTCCTAGGATCAAATTACATGCCATAGGACAAAACCTCGCAAGATTATATCAGGATGTTACAGGTACACAACTCCAACCTGAAGATCTCCCAGGGCACAAATTACATGTCCTCCCAGAGCAATGTCTCGAAAGAGCATCCTAGGCTGTTATGGGTACGCAACTCCGACCTATAGGATCTCCCAGACATGCTCATCTACACAACCTGATCCACGGCCACAAAGTATCATCTGATACTCATCATACATCATACTGATGTACACATGATCATCCTGATCATCATCACTACAACATCCTGCTGCATGTCATCTAGAGAAGCTCGTCATCCACGATCACCCTGATCATGCAATGCATCCATCTGATGCACACCAAGTATCTACCTGATACATATCATCATACACGGTGTATCCATCTGATACATAGATACATGATCCACACAATGTATCCATCAACATACATGATCTACCTGATCATACAATGTATCCACCTGATGCATATACAGATACATGGTCCAAGCATCCAACATGATGCATATACAAAATACATACAAATGATCCAACCGATCATATCCAGCATCCAACATGATGCGTACATACATATAAATGATCCAACTGATCATATCCAACATCCAACATGATGAGTACATACATATACATATAAATGATCCAACTGATCATACAAAGCAGAAACTAGAACATCATCCTGATGCTCATCATCCAACGCTTACATCCACAGCCATGTGAAGGATCCTCCATCCAACATGCTTGGAATGGCTTCAGCAAATGTGTCCATCACTTCTTCCTCGAAGTGTCCTCAATCTGAAGAACACCAAGCCTCTCCTTGAAGTACTCGAACTTCACCCTGGCTAGTGGCTTCATCAGCACATCTGCAATCTGCTCGTCCGTTGCAACATACAGGAGCTTCGTAGCTCCTCTCTGCACCATATCCCTGATATAGTGATATTTGATCTCTATGTTTTTCGACCTGTCATGAAACATTGGATTCTCAGACAGCTTCACACAACTCTGGTTATCACAGAAGATACCAGTAGCATCCAACTAGAGATCAAATAACTTAGACAGTAGCTTCCGTAGCCATACTACCTCACAACTAGCTGAACAGGCTGCAACATACTTTGCCTCAGTTGTACTTAGTGCTACGCAGGATTGCTTCCTGCTAAACCAAGAGATCACACCTGATTGCATACTGAAGCAGCACCCAGATGTGCTCTTCCTATCTGCAGCACTGCCAGCCCAATCTGAATCAACATAACCTTGCAGGTTAAACTTTTGATTCACTTCATACTTGAGCCCATAATCCACTGTACCCTTTAGGTACCTCAAAACATGCTTTACAGCAACCAAGTGAACACTCCTTGGATTCATTAGGAACTGGATCAATTTGTTCACAGCAAAGAAAATGTCCAGTCTCGTGTTCATCAGGTACATCAAGGACCCAATCATCTGATGATACATAGAGACATCAACCGGCTCAGATGAAGCATCGCATAGAAGCTTCAGATTCGATGCCATAGGTGTGGCCATGGCCTTGCAATCCATCATCCCGAATCTCTTCAGGATATCTACTGTGTACTTCCCTTGACCAAGGAAGATCCCACCTGCACTCTGCGACACCTCCATACCTAGGAAATAATGCATCATTCCCAAATCTTTCATATTGAACTCAACAACAAGCTTCCTCTTAGTATTTGCAATCAATATGTCATCTCCTGTTACAAATAAGTCATCCACATACAGGAGTAGAACCACAGGATTCCCTTCTTCAACCTTGTAGTAAAGATTGGAATCCGCTTTACTCTTGGTAAAGCCCAAACTAGATAGGAAACTGTCCATCCTACCATACCAAGTTCTGGGAGCTTGTTTCAAGCCATACAAGGCTTTCTTTAATCTGCACACATATGACTCCCTATCATGTATTTTGAAACCGAGTGGTTGCTCCACATATACTTCTTCTTCAACTACACCATTCAAGAAAGCAGTCTTGACATCCATCTGGTGTATTTTCCATTTCATCGCTGCAGCCAGGGCAGGTACTGTTCTGATGGAAGTATACTTGGCTACAGGTGCAAAATTTTCTTCATAATCTATTCCCTCTTTCTGAGAGAAGCCACAAGCTACGAATCTTGCCTTGTATTTCTCCACACTGCAATCTGCAGCATGCTTGATTTTGTAAATCGATTTGGAAGTCACAATAGACTTCTCTTTATGTCTTGGGACAACATCCCAAACATCATTCTTCATTATTGATTGATATTCCTAAACCATGGCATCCTTCCATTCTTTTTTTTTCGCTGCTTCTTCATAGCTGGAAGGCTCTTTGTTCATAATGTCACAGAGTAAAGCAACATAGCTGGTATGAGATCTGGTTCTCTTCTTTGCTCTGTGTTCCTCTTCTGGAATGCCAAATCTTTCTGCATCTTGAATGAGCTCTCTAGCCCATGCAGGTTTCCTTTTGTGAGAGTTATCCTCACGGGGTGGATCTACAAGTTCTTACGGATCTTCAAACTCACGAACAACTTCTGGAACTGCTTCAGTCATGGTAGTGTCTTGAAATCTAGTTTCCTTAGGTTCTTCACAAACTTCAATCGGTGCCTTCCTTGATTTGATGAATGCTGAGTTCTCATCAAATGTCACATCCCTGCTGACATCAATATTCTTGAACCCTGGAAAGTATATTCTGTAAGCCTTCGAGCTTTCACTGTAACCCACAAAGATACCCTTCTTTCCTGAAGGATCTAGTTTGGTCCTCTTTTCCTTTGGGACATGAGTGAATACTGGAAAACCAAATATTCTGAGATGGCTGACTTCAGGTTTCTTACCAGAAAAGACCTCTTCTAGTGTCTTGTTGTCCAATATCTTGTGGGGTGTTCTGTTCTGCACATATACAGCTGTTCTAGCTGCTTCTGCCCATAGATGCATAGGTAGATCCTAGTCATGGAGCATTGCTCTTGCTGCTTCCATGATTGTTCTGTTCTTCCTTTCTGCAACTCCATTCTGTTGTGGATTGTAAGGAGCATTCAACAACCTCTTAATCCCTGAATCACTGCAAAGCTTCTTGAAGTCACCTAAGGTGAATTCTCGACCATTGTCGGATATGAATGTTTTGATCTTCTTGTAAGTTTGATTCTCCATCAAGGTTTTGAATTCCTTAAACTTATCAAACACCTCATCTTTGTTCTTCAAGAAGTATACCCAGGTCTTCCTGGAGAAGTCATCAATAAATGAGACATAGTAAACATACCCACTTAGAGAACTGGATGACATAGGACCACATACATTTGAGTGGATGATTTCCAGGATGTCTTTTGCCTTAGTTTCACTACTTGGGAAAGCCTTCTTAATGTTCTTACCTTTTGCACATCCTTTGCAAACACCTTCATGTTTGGTCTTGATTTTAGGAAGACCCTCTACAGCCTTGCTTGCAATTGGAAGTGCTCTATAGTGCATATGAGCAAGTCTTCTATGCCAAAGTTCACTTGGCTCCATGGATTCATGTACCATGGCATGTTCAGGTTGTCCCTTCAATTTATACAAACCTCCCTCTTGCTCTCCAATCACTACTGCATCATCCATGTTCTTTCCCTTTGGCCACATTAGGACTTGACCATCCAGAAATGCAACCCTCATGCCTTTTGCATCCAATGCAGAGATGGAGAGTAAGTTCTTCTTGAGCCTAAGTACATAAGAAACTTCTTTGATCTTCAAAGATTTTCCAAAATCTAGGTTGTGGGAGGCTTCACCACTTCCTTTGATTGGGTATTGATAATCATCCCCAAGTTTCACCTTATGGGGTGATTCATGTTCAGATAGATTCACAAAAGATTCCTCAAACCCAGTCATGTGTTTGGAAGCCCCACTATCAATCAACCAATCATTACAACCATGGGAGATGGTACCTGTGAGAGCAGAGATCAGAACATACTCTTCTTCACTTAATGAGTTATCATCACTTTCTTCCCTAGCCTTCTTCTTGGGTGGTTCATCATCCTCGGCAACATGAGCATGAAACCTTCTTTTGCTGCCCTTCTTCTTCCTGTTGGAGTTGTTGTTGTCCTTCTTGTTCTTGGGAAAATTTATGGCAATATGTCCTTTCTCATTACAGGTGAAGCATATTCTTCCTTCTTTGAAGTGATGTGAAGATTTCTTGGAGTGAGATGGCTCTCTCTTGGACTTCCCTTTCTTGGTGTGAGCTGTGAGAGCTTGATCTTCATTCCCCATCTTTTCTTCTCATGCCACAAGCCTTGCTTCTTCTTGTGAGCATTCTTCCCGTAGTCTACTGAAGGAAATCAACTTCTTTCTTGCACAGATTCCTTGAATGAAGGAGTCCCATGACCTAGGTAATCCATTTAGAGTGGTCATGACAACTTCACCATTCTATACCATTTCATCCATTGCTTCTAGTTGTTCCCTGATCTGGGAGACTCTTGAAAAATAAGATTGAATGGTTTCCCCATTCTGAAACTTTACCCCTTTCAATTGGTTCCACAGGGTCATCTTCCAATTTATGTTCTTCCCTTCAAATAGCTTGGTCAAAGAGTCAAACATCTCTTTGGGTGTCTTTAGAGAATACACATGGGGTATGAAATGGTCTTTGATAGAATCAGCAATGATTCTCTTTTCCTTGACCAAGTTCTTCTTATGCAATACTTTAGCCTCTTCATCCTCTGGGATAGGGATGTCTTCTTTTATATATGAGTCCAACTCATTCTCTTCCAGGATTAACCCAATCCTATACTTCCAAGCTCGGAAGTTATCAGCCCCTTCAAGCGTATCCTCAAGCTTGGTGTGGTGAGACATCTTAAAGAGTACTTCAAATGGAAATAGAAAAGATTTAGGTCTTACCACTTGAGATGCTGAAAACTGGATTTGGTCCTAGATTAGGGTTTGTCAAAAAAACCCTAAAAATTCAAAATGTGAATTTCAATTTTCTAAAAGGACAGAAAGATGCACCTTGATGAGCTGATCAGCCTAGTGCATTCAGAATTTGAGATCAGCAAAGCTTTACCCTTCAGATTTGTCTTTTTGTCCTCCCAAGTTCACTAAGGAGAGCCCTGAATTAGGGTTTGAGTTTCCTGAAGATCTACCCAGCCAAAAATCTCGATCCAAAGCTCTAAACTTCGATTTTTGCAAGGAGCTTCCAGCTATGTCTTTAGATTTCAGAAATTCCTATTTTTGTGGAAACCCTAATTTTTAGGGCCAAATCTGAAAAAGGTCATAATTGAATTCTGATTGGACAGATAGATGTGCCTTGATGAGTAGAGTCAATCTACTATACTGCTTTTCCAAAATCTGTGGATAGAAACCCAATAAACAAGAAACTCAAGTTTTTGTCACCGTAAAATGTCTTCTTCTCAGGTTAACTCTGATACCATGTTAAATTTTGAGCATTAATTCACAATAATCTAGGATATTTACCGAGAGAATAACATATACAATATATCAATGCATGACAATCACAGTAAGTATGACAAGCATGACAAGAATCAAAATCATAAGAGACAAGAGACGTAGATTTTCCGTGGGGAAAACCCTAAGGTGAAAAACCCCACAACTTCCACATAGATAGAGAGAGCAATGGCTCAACCAAAGTACAACCAAAATACACTGAGATAGTCTCCTTGTAGCATATGATCCTCCTCCTCACTAGTGCGCCACTTTCTGAGTGAGAGAGATGTACTTTTCTGAATGATCTAAATAGAGATCACCTGATCTCTATTTATACTAACCTGTTTGCCCAGTGAACTTATGGGGCCGACTTGTCTAGCTAGGTACATCCACATTATAATATATATTTCAGGGCCGACCCCACACATGGTGGTCTAATAACCCAGTGGCAAGTACACACACTTGCGACACTTGTCAATCCACATGATGACACTTCCTTATAGAGGAATGACACATCTCTTATAAGGGTACAATAAATATATATAAAATACACAGATGAAATACATTCTGAAGTTACATATACATCAACAGTTGACTATACTGCAATTGCTGCTGCACCACCGATGGTTCTTCTCCCTTTATAAAATACATGTTAGCTGTTCCATCTTGCAACAGGTCATAGGCCCTGCAGTCCTTCTCATCATGGCCAATTGATCATCAAAACTTGCAGTATAAGTTCATTGGCTTTGATACTATCTTTTGCAGATATATGCACTCCTCCGGTCGATGCCCTATTGTCTGACAGACAGTATACGATGGCATGCCTACTTGACTAAGGGGGTTTTGCTCCCCCGCCTATAAATACTCATGGAATTCTGGGAAATTTTCCTTATGGTTCCCCTCACTTCTACATCTGGTACACCATATGTCTCCACGGGTCTCCTTACCCTTCTTGATATCCTCTAATTCAAGTGTTAAGTTGCCCAACTGTTCTTGAATTCTATCCATTACCATTCCTACTTCACCAATCGATGAAGCCTCTAGCTTCATCACAATTTCTAATGCTTCTGCCTATGTTGTGACTTTTTGTTGCATCGGCGGTCCTCGGATATGAGACACTAGTCCTGCGATGAACCATTCTTTATGTTGCAACTCATTTATCAAAAATCTCACTTTCGCTATCAACGTCTTGTATCACTGATAGAATTCCCACACTGACTCATTTGGGAATTGGTTAATCTCCTTAAGTTCAGTGACATATTGCGACTCATATTTTGATTTTTTAAATTTGTCAATCATTGTCATTCTAACCTGCGCTAGTGTTTTGGTTGTTATTCCCATTGGACCCTTACAAACTTCATGTACCAGTCTAATTCCCGACTCCTAAGGGTCGTTGCTAGTTGTCCCATCTTTATAGCATCAACATTAACCTGCTTCAACGTCCAGACTGCTTTGCATATAAATCAATACTATTCAGGATCTTCAGTCCCATTCCCCTGAAATGTGGGCATCTTTTCCTCATCTGCCATCCTAACGTTGCTAGTATTGTTGTTTACTGAAGCGCTACTCTTGCCGCTACACATAGGGAAACTCCGCCAGTAGTTTGGATTTCTTCCTATAAAATTCACAGTAGTGTGCGAGGTCGAAGGTACGTGGTAACTTATGATTTGACCTTCCTCTGCTTCTGGGGTAGCCTGGTTGATGTTTCCTTCGCAATAAGTTCGCTTCCTTCCTTGTAGTTTGTTATATTTTCAGAATTTACTTCAATATGATCTAGGATCTCAACTAAGAGAACAACATGTACAATATATCTACAGCATATCAATCATGGACATAATAATGCAAGCACACAAGAGACACAGAGTTTACTTGGGGAAAACCATAAAGGTGAAAAACCCCAATAACTTCCTCATAGATAGATAGAGCAATGATACAACCCAAGCATAAGAGATAGACATCTCCTAGCAACAGCTTCTCCTCCTCCACAAGTGTGCCACTCTCCAAAGAGTGTGTGTGAGAATAGAATGATCAAATAGAGTGCCTCCTGCACTCTATCTATACTTGACTTGACGTGCCTAATAACCTTTACTAGGTTGGCCTTAACTTAACCACATAACATAAAGCAAACTGGGCCGACCCCCAATAGGGTGGTCTAATAACCATTTGACCCACATGACTTATACAAGGCCGACCCCAACAATGTGGTCTAATAACCCATCAAGTATAAGTTACGACACTTACAATATAAATGGTGATACTTCCGTATAGAGGAATAATAACATCTCTATAGGAATACAATATACATATATGTGAAATATATTCCGAAGTTACATATACATCAACACTCCCTCTTAACTAGGAAGGTATTTCTCGACACAGGTCTTCTAGCATAAGTCTTCTTCTCTGGATCATCATCAGCAAATCATCGTCCTCGAATCATCATTATCATCACTGTTGCTGCTATCTCAATCAATCTCCGATCTACTCGTCATAGGAAGTTCTACAAAGCTAGTCCTTTTTCATACTAGATGTAGGCCCACCACCTGCAGGTCTTCATCATCACTGGCCATACTGTGGAATCCTCAGGACTTATTATGTGAGTCAACAAAACCTCGAAAGAGCATCCTAGGACTGATTACGAGCACACAGCTCAACCTATCGGATCTCCCAGGACCTTTTACATGCTACTGTACAACCTATCCATGTCCACAAAGTATCATCCTGATACTCATGATCACCGTTCATGAAGCACAACCCAGATGTACATCACACAACACTTACATCTACGCCATGGGAGAACACATCTACAAACATGCGAGAATGGCACAACACTTATATTGCAGCCATCGGAGAACACATCTACAACCATGCTCAAATGGCCCAGCACTTATATCACAACCATGGGAGAACACATGTACAACCATGCTCGAATGGCCCCATCACTTATATCGCAGCCATGGGAGAACACATCTACAACCATGCTCGAATGGCCCCAGCACTTATATCACAGCCATGGGAGAACACATCTACAACCATGCTTGAATGGCCCCAGCACTTATATCACAACCATGGGAGAACACATCTACAACCATGCTCGAATGGCCCTGGCAATTACATCACGACCATGGGAGAACACATCTGCCACCATGTCGGAAAATCCCAGCAATTACATTGCGACCATGGGAGAACACATCTATAACCATGTCCGAAAAGCTCATGTGCATCTATGTCATCAAAACTCATCACACATAATCCAACTAATTATATAATGTATCCACCTGATACATGTCATGCATCCACCTGATGCATATCACATACATGATCCACTTGATCATACAATGTATCCACCTGATACATATCATGCATCTACCTGACGCATATCATATACATGATCCACCTCATCATACAATGTATCCAACTGATACATATCATGCATCTACCTGATGCAAATCATATACATGATCCACCTAATCATACAATGTATCCACCTGATACATATCATGCATCTACCTGATCCAACTGATCCTATCCAGAGCAGTAATTGGAGCATCGTCCTGATGCTCATCACATAGCACTTACATACACAGCCATGGCAGGATCCTCCTACCACCATGCTTGGAATGGCTTCTGCAAATGTGTCCATCACTTCTTCCTTGAAGTGTCATCAATCTGAAGAACACCAAGCCTCCCTCTGAAGTACTCAAACTTCACTCTGGCTAGTGGTTTCGTTAACACATTTGCAACTGTTCATCCATCACAACATACAGGAGCTTCACTGCTCCTCTCTGCACCATATCCATGATATAGTGATATTTGGTCTCTATGTGCTTTGACCTATCATGGAACACTGGCTTCTCAGACAGCTTCACACAACTCTAATTGTCACAAAAGATACCAGTAGCATCCAACAAGAGATCAAATAGCTCAGATAGTAGCTTTCTTAGCCATACTACCTCACATTTAGCCGAACAAGCTGTAGCATACTCTGCTTCGGCTGTACTCAGTGCTACGCAAGACTGCTTCCTACTAAACCAAGAGATCACACCTGATCCTATACTGAAGCAGCACCCGAAAGTGCTCTCCCTATCTGCAGCACTACCTGCTCAATCTGAATCAAAATAACCCTGCAGGTTAAACTTTTGATTCGCATCATACTTGACCCCATAATCAACTGTACCCTTCAGGTACCTCAGAATATGCTTTACAGCAACCAGATGAACACCTCTAGGATCTGTCAAGAACTGGCTCAATGTGTTCACCACAAAGCAGATATCCGGTCTCGTGTTCGTCAGGTACATCAAGGACCCAATCATCTGATGATACATAGTGACATCAACCGTATCAGATGAAGCATCACACATAAGTTTCAGGTTCGATGCCATAGGTGTGGCCATGGCCTTGCAATCCATCATCCCGAACCTCTTCAGGATCTCCACTGCATATTTCCCTTGTCCAAGGAAGATTCCATTTGTACTCTACCACACCTCCAAGCCTAGAAAATAGTGCATCATCCCCAAGTCCTTCATCTTGAACTCGGACACAAGCTTCTGCTGTGTGACGACAATCAATCTATCCTCACCTGTAACAAACAGGTTATCCATATACAAAAGTAGTATCACTGGATTGCCTTCTTCAACCTTGTAGTAAAGGTTGGAATCTGCTTTACTCTTGGTAAAGTCCAAACTGGATAGAAAGTTGTCTATCCTACCATACCAAGTTTTGCACATATATGACTTCCCGTCATGTGTCTCAAAACCAAGTGGCTGCTCCACATACACTTCCTCTTCGACTACACCATTCAAGAAGGCTGTCTTGACATCCATCTGGTGTATCTTCCATTTCATCACTACAGCCAGAGCAAGTACTGTTCTGATGGAAGTGTATCTGGCTATAGGAGCAAAATTATCTTCATAGTCAATCCCTCTTTCTAGGAGAAGCCACGAGCTACAAACCTCGCTTTCTATTTCTCCATGCTACCATCTGCAGCATGCTTGATCTTATAGATCCACTTGGAAGTCACAACAGACTTCCCTTCTGGTCTTGGGACTGCATCCCAAACATCATTCTTCATGATTGACGGATCATGGCATTCTTCCATTACTTCATCCTAGATCTTGGGAACTTCAATATCTTCAATATCTTCAATAGATATCTTTGTTGCTAGAACAAATGTTGTAGTCCTTCTTTTGTAGGTGATGGTTTACGATCTTTCCTACAAAACAAGTTAAATTGCATGATTAGAAACATCTCATAGTTTTCAGAACAAGTTCTTACTCATAAAGAAATATGTCATATAGTCATGCAATTAATTTAGCCAATGTTTCAATACAACATTTATCCATATCCCGTGACATTCTAGATGCCTTCCAATCTCTACTAGAACATTGTTAAGAGTGTGCACAACTCCCAACATGTCAACAAAGAGGTTTCATTCTAGATAAGTAGCAATGGAATGTTGTACAGTGCCATAGGCCACTTACCCATTATATGCATATTAGTAATATGCCGTTCATTAATGCAATTATTCTAATATGCCAAAATACATAGCCTAATTCTAGGAACATCAGTATATACATCATTGAACAATATTATTTAAACAATCAAATATGCAAGAAATGATAATTCAAATACTTATCTTTGTTTGATTGTTGGGTGGACTCCCTCTAAATCTTTGCAACCTTTCTGCAATTCCATTAGGATGTGGATTGTGAGAAGTGGTCGACTCCCTCTGAATATCTGCATCCTTGTAGAAACTGCTGGAGTGTGCTTCCTCTTGATCTTTGCTTCCTAGATTACCCATCCTTGAACTTATATCCATCCTTGATCACTATTCATGCTTACAAGTATCATTATTGTTATATCCTCGAGATCTCATACATAATCATACATTTATTAGTATATTCTCAATACTATCAAAACACAATAATCTTAAGCATGTATAGTCATGATCATTTCAAACAGAAATAATAAGCATTAGTATTCGAGGACTCTTATGGTTAGTCATATCATAAATTAAAGTAAGAAACATAATATGCCTAGACCCATGATTACTCAAACCTATACTTTCATGACTCTTCTGGTTAGTCATATCATCAATTAAGGTAAGAAACATAATATGCATACACCCATGATTATTCAAAACCTATACTTTCATGACTCTTCTGGTTAGTCATATCATCAATTAAGGTAAGAAACATAATATGCATACACCGAGGATTATTCAAACCTATGAATAATCATTATCAATCATGCCATGTATACTTATATAAGAGATCCTATCACAAGGTAGGATTCTAACTTGATATAGGAAAAACATACCTGGATTAGTATGTTAGCTAGTTATGTCTAACATACCCACATGATGTATTCTTGTTCTCTTCAATGACTTGTGCTAGTAACCCGCATATCTCGTAAGTTAACCATTATACATACCTTGTAAACAGATCTTCTATGTGATCCATGACAATGGATGAATCTTTGTCTTCATGTCACCATGATCATATGTTCTTGAACTAGAACATGATTTGTCTTTCTTGTTGTACCTTTCATGTTAGCGGACAACATAAACCTCATACAACACCATAATGCATTAGTACAATCATAAGTGCCAACACCCTAATCAATGAATATCTTCTATCATGCATTCATAATTTTATTATGGTGATACAACAAGTCTAAATTTAATCAAAATTGTACTAACCGTAAGAATATGAAGACAAATATACCATAAACTTAATCATGAACAAATCTTAAAACATACCTGGATAAGTCATACCTATCGAGATTGCTTGTAATCTTCTTCTATAAGGCCTTAGCCTCATCTCCCTCTGAAATAGGAACTTCTTCACTTATGCAGGTGACCAATCCATTCTCTTCTAGGATTAACCCAATCCACTTGATTTGAAGGAACTTGATCTGGAGATGGATTAGGGTTTGTCAGGGAAACCCTAAAAATTCAAACTTTGAATTTCAAACTTCTCAAAGGATAGAAAGATGCGCCTTGATGAGCTGATCAACCTGGTATACTCAGAATTTGAAAACTGCAAAGTTTCACCCCTCAAATTTGCCTTTGAAAATTTCAGATTCACTAAACATGACCCCGAACTAGGGTTTGATAAAGCCCACCCTTCTGCCCAATCAAAAGGTTTGATCCAAAACTCTAAGCTTTTATTTTTTCTGAGGAGCTTCCAGCCGTGGTCACAGATTTCAAAAATTTCCATTTTTGCAGAAGCCCTAATTTTCCACTTTTTCGATCAAAGTCCTGAACTAGGGTCTGATCAAGCCCAGCCTTCTGCCCAAACAAAAATTTTGATCTCGGTCTCTAAATTTCGATTATGAATGAATGAATGAATGTGCTAAAAAATAATTATGTTTTGATAGAAATATGTACCTAATTGATTCTGGTGTAACTCTGAACTTTCCAATCAACAGGGTCTGAAACTTATACCTATGGTATCCCTCCCTATCATATTTCCAACCCTATAGGTCTAGCCTGAATTGGATTCTCTGAGAGAGAGTTATGCCAAGTGTCACAACGTGACCTGTTTATGGGATAAAACAGGAGAGCAAACTTGTACAACATTCCACATGTCACTGGTTCTGTTTCGGCCTCTGAAAAAGTTACCTGAGAAAGTATAGTCCGTGAACTACTTGTCGCTTTTTACAAAATTTATTTTGGAGCTTCCTATCCCAAGTTATGACCTTTTTTCCTAGGTCACCTGTTTATGACTTAGATCTGGAAGAGGCAGAAACCCTAGATTGTACATATCATAAAACACAAAGTACAATGAATTAGAAGTTTTCCTTTGGAAAAAAGGTACATGGGGATATTATATTCGACCTATAAATGTTTCAGATCCGAAAAGTTTTCCAAAATGAATTTATAGAGAAAGTGCTATGATGACTGGTTTTTGCTACATCAAGCCCTAGCATCGTAAGTGCAACAAGTGTCATACATGCCATACCATGCCTTCTTTCAGGCTAGCTCTGATACCATGTTAGATTTTCAGAATTTAATTCAATCTGATCTAGGATATTAACTAAGAGAACAACATGTACAACATATCTACATCATATCAATCATGGACATAATAATGCAAGCACACAAGAGACACAGAGTTTACTTGGGGAAAACCATAAAGTTGAAAAACCCCAATAACTTCCTCCAAGATAGATAGAGCAATGATACAACCCAAGCATAAGAGATAGACATCTCCTAGCAGCAGCTTCTCCTCCTCCACAAGTGTGCCACTCTCCAAAGAGTGTGTGTGAGAATAGAATGATCAAATAGAGTGCCTCCCGCACTCTATTTATACTTGACTTGACTTGCCTAATAACTTTTACTAGGTCGGCCTTAACTTAACCACATAACATAAAGCTGACTGGGCCGACCCCCAATAGGGTGGTCTAATAACCCTTTGACCCACATGACTTATAAAGGGCCAACCCCAACAAGGTGGTCTAATAACCCATCAAGTATAAGTTATGGCACTTACAATATAAATGGCGACACTTATGTATAGAGGAATAATAACATCTCTATAGGAATACAATATACATATATGTGAAATACATTCCGAAGTTACATATACATCAACATGGTCCTATTTTGTAGTTCCCTGTTCCAGCCCTCTCAGGAGACTCTATCTTAGTCCTCCTCTTCTTCTCAGGATGCCGGAATATTGATCCACTCCTCAAGAGACCACACTCTTTGTTAGATTCCCTTTCAAATTCGTCGTGGCTCATGTACATCTACCACATCTTTCTGTTAGACTCGCATTTACGCGATACCTTCACCCTTGCACACCGATTCTTCTACTCATCAGAAGACATCCTCAATATTCCTTTTTCGCAGACAAGCATTTTAATCCATAGTTTTAATGATGACAAGAGTATTCCTCTTGACCCCCTCAAGAAATTTCTTTCGGCGTCGCCGTATGACTTGATAGTATCTACTGCGAACTCAGTTACATACCCTTCGACGATACTGTCTACACAAAAATCAACAACTCATGATACCTTTTTATCGACTTGCTTGAGCTATCGCACCAACTCCAGTGTCCACCAATCAAGTTCATTTTTCTGGCAATGATTCTTGCAGAACGTCAACTGTGCTAGCCAATCATGTAATAACACCGGGAATTTGCAGAAAATGATTTCGTGAATATCTGAATAAATGTATCTGTTATCACTCCAGGAAACTCTCCTAGGTTGTATCTCAGATATTCCTGGTAACTTTACTATTCTCTCAATAATGGTTATGTGATTGGATCAAAGTGAATATCTAACTCACTGGATTGTATACTCAAGACCGTCTAAGGATATTCGAACAGTACAAGGCCTTCAAGAGCTATTATCAGATAGGTAGTGTATCAAATGAATAAAGAAACTAATCAATTAACCAAAACATACATATAAGACAATACATATGATGGGCCAACAAACTAGTATGATTACTTATGATCCTTTGCTCACTAATTAGTAGGTAAGATGATAGTCACCCATGGATTATGTAAACATAGATAAAGAACAGAATTCAATTCATAAGCATAGAACAAAAATAGAAGAGAAGATCTGACAATAACAATGAAAGAAGCTTGTAGGATGAATATATTATAGAAAGGGTCTCTATCACAATAGCAATACAGTGTAGAACTCAAAATTGAACCTCCTCTTCTTCTATAGAAATCTCAAGCTTTATAGCCTTTACAAAACAATTTCAAGATCCTATAAAACTAGATCTGATATGCCAATAATAGGAAATCAAAACAGTTTTCATAAAACTAGGAAGATATCCCATTTAAGGGGGAAACCTCCATCTTGGTATTCTCTATATCTTCGACAGCTGCAGCAGGCCTCCAAAGGATGATGAATTAGGTTGAAAATGCCACCTGGAGGACTGACAGGTCATCTTTTTCCAAAGATAGACAAGAAGCTTCATCTCTTTCACCTTGCTGGCATCTCCAAAACTGGATCAGCACATTGAAACAAATCCTATTTATTATCACCTTCAATTGGAAACCATCCTCGTGCCTTTTGGAATGAAAAAAGTTGGAACTGTGGAAAAAGATGTCATTCTCCCTTTTTCTGCGTTTTTGGTGGCTAAAGAGCCAAAATTCGAACTTGTAAGCCACCGAAAACTCTGTTTTAAAATTGTCTTTACAATTTGCAAAAATGATTCCTTTGGTCTGTTTGCTACATATTTTCCAACATAACATGTCCTCAGAGCATCAATATCTACAGGTAGTTGACTTAAAAGATTGCACATCAATAGCATATATCAAGATAATTATCCTAGTCATATGCTTGTTCTATTTTAATAGATCTATCTCCTAAGAAATTGTGTTATGCAAAAACAATGTAGCTGCATAATGGTGAGCCCTAGCTGCTATACAAAGTAAAGGCTTATTCATAAGGAATAAAAGGAACTCTGTCATGTCCATCAAGTAAAAAAACAGGTTTTACACTCAACAACTGAAATGAATTTGGTGTCTTAACCTCGACAGCCTTCCAATCTATCATTCTTTTGAGAACTGTCACATTGCATTCCAGCTCCATCCATCTTGCCATAAAACGTGACCTCTTCGATCCAAATGATGGACAAATTCAAAACCATGTAGAGGCAATCTAGCACATGCTGCCATTGCCATTAAAGCTTCCAGATCTGTCTTTGTATGCCATATGAATTAACAAAGGGGTAATTTGCAAATCTTTTGATGGAAAATTACACCTGTACAATATTAAAACTCATCATGGCACCTTGATTCGAGGCTATTATACATGGAATCGATGAGATATGTAGGAAATTGGCGTTGGCTTGGTATATATTGGTTGGTGGATTGACATGTGGACTGGGCTTGATTCAAATTATTAGAAATGAAATAGAGCTTAGCGCAATATGTGGCTTAATGTGTCAACATGTGGATCAATTCATAACTTGACTCATGGATTGGATGCATAGCTTAGCTCGTGGCTTCATCTTTAGTGTAGATAGTATAAGAATGGCTTGGAATATGGCATATTGAATGGTTTAGTAGATAAGCTAATTCATGGAATAAATTTTAAAGAAAACCATCAAACCCAATAGTCTTAGACTTAGATATAAAGGGAGCTTAGACTTGTGGTTAGCTAAGACTCATGGTTTGGCATATGACTCATAACTTGGTAGAGTTGGACTTTAGATTAGATCACTTTTAGCACCCACTACTTTCACAAAAATACAAAATAATAAGTTTTATTTGAAAGTATTATAAGTGGAAGTTTTAGGTGAACTAACCCTTTTGATTTTGTAGGTCAAAAGGGAAAAACTAAAGATTGAGACACTGGCCATTAGGATCTCGCTTCTCACTTTCTGCGAATTCGTTCGCCTTCTTGTTGAACCACTCTTGGATCTCTAGTTTTGTCGGGTGCCATAGCATACCCTCTTTTCTTCTTCCTTAGGGTCTCGGCAACAGAACCATTTGTTGACGCAACACCTATCGATAGGGGTTCACTCCGCACTGTCACCAACAAACTATCAACCCGAACTCCCTTATACACTGGCCTGGAAAGGTGTAACCCTTCCCAGCAACACTTACGGAGCAAGTGTAGTCTCACCCGAGGTGGATAAGACGGTTGTTGGAACCAAGTTTCCGCAGTTGTGTAGAGGATATACACACATTACCTTCGCTCAAACCATAGATTATAACACTGATAGCATACCATTAAATTATCAATTGCATTTTAAGTCATTCGCGGTTTCTAACAAACATTCAAAACAACATACTCAGCTTACTTATTCAGATTACAACATATCTGCATTAATCAACAGAAAACATTCACATAACCCATTATTCATCATCGCATCATTGCATAAAGACAGAAATTATATCATAACCAAACATCTCCATTCATTCACCAAACCTGCGGAATCAACCTCGCAGGAAATGTCAATACATCATGTTGTGGATACAAAGCAAAAACCAAAGGATAGGATCAATCTCCAAAAATCCGATACCCTTAGGCTTACATTCTTACTCGATTTATATGCTTTTATCTTATTACAAAATGGTCCACATGACCGACTCAACTAATCTAACAATTCTTGCACTCCCGTGAATACCGCGAATGATCCTTCTTTCACGGAATGACCCTTTCGTGCATGTCAGCTTCTGCACTTCCTACGGATCTATCCCGTGCCAACAAAGGCATTTTGAATGATCTATTGCTAGAAGATACAAATTTGTAGCTATGCATAACCAGGGAAGAAGTTAGGATAGGTGGGGTTACGACCTGTACAAAGGGTTGGTTAAAGTTTGTAGAGAAGTGGATCGTCGAAGGGGGTGCTGCATCAAATTCCTCAATAAACTTGACATATCCTTCAGGGAGATCGAATTGTGATGGAATAACTGGAGCGGTTCCATCCTATGGAATAACTTTCGGTGTGTCATCATCTTGGGGTGATACACTAACCTCATGTTCTAAAGTAGTTTCCACTGTGGTGCTAACTTCTGGTGTAAGAGTGGATTGTGGTACTAGACTAGTCTCAGCTACTGCACTAGTCTCTCGGATATTACTAGTCTATGGGGTTGTGCTATAATTTTGGGTTACCGTAGCAGCTCGTGGTGTCTTGCTAAGTGATTGTGGAACGGTCCCCTGGTTAGCTATTTTGCTAGTAGGGGATGTGGGTATGCATGAAGGAGGTGTACAACTAGTTATAGGTACTAGTTCGAGACTCTTCCCTTGCTGCCTTTGTGATTTCCATTTGTCCACCATGGAACAGGATTAATTGTTCTGGGGGAAATATCACTAGAAAAAAATAAAAAACCTTAAAGAAACCAAGTGTGCAAACGAGGAGATGCACAGGCCAAAAAAGAAATCTTAGAAAAATACACTGACACAGCTGTCATAGTAAGCAATCTACAAAAAAATGGCCAGAAAGCCAACAAGCAACACTAAAATTAAAAAGACCCTCTATAAGTTACAATAGCAGGAAATCTTCATATCTAAGGTCGGGAGACCTCAACAAATCGTATCCTTCGCAAGGTGATGAAATCCAAGTCAAACAATACAAAGTGAGAGACCAAAAGCTAAAAGGATATCCCTCTACCTAAAGGGATCTTGGGTAAAAGATCCCTAGAAGGAAGGTCAGTAAGATACCTCGTTCATGACACTTCTAAGAAGGTGTACTGGATCTTCTTCCTTTGAGACCTTGTACAACCGGTATGGAGGTCGTAAATTACAAGGAATAAAATGGACTGATGTCCTTAGGTGCTAAGTGAAGTGTAGTATTCCAAAAATTCCACCTGGAATGAGTCCTTGCTTCTTACCCTCATGAAATGGGAGGCCCTCCCAATAAATTGGTGTATAAGCGTGTCAAAAAATACAAGAGGATTTGAGCACCCTAAAGGAAACAAATATGTTTCAAATGTAAAGTGACATGGGGGGAATTATTTGGATTCCTATCCTTGATGTCCTACCTAACGACATGATTGTTTTGTATCCTCAAGTGAGGTTAATATCTGTTTAGTTAGGAGATTGATTTTAAGGACTAGTTGTTAACTCACGGGGTGACGGAAGTGCAGCTCAATAGTGTGAAGACTCGACTCAAACCATGCATTTAGATTGAATCAATGCAAATTTTATTTTCGATGAATGCCTAGCTAAAGAGAGGAGATATTTCTTTCATTCCCAAAAACAAGCATAAACACGCTTTTTTAAAAAAGAGAGAAAAAACCATTCACTTGTATATGCCAAACAAAAAGTAAACTACTGTAAAATCTCAAGCACAGTTGAATCTAGCTACTGTGGATTCCTCACTGGTGAAAGATTGCACAACATTTGCAAGAATTAGCATAAAAATTTAAATGAATGAAGAACAATACACATGAATTGGTGAATAATGTCAATATTATTAACTGTCCAACCTTAACAAAGGTTAAGAACACCCATATATACAAATCTGGAAGAATTCGAATCCATCTGGAGTGTTCACACTGATCTAGCTTAGAAATAGCTCAAACCACCCTAGGTTGACCAAAATATCCCAAACCATCCCAAACTGGTTCGAATCTGCTGTGTGAATGCTGGGAATGACTGGACAGGCCCATGTGACCTCACACATGTGAAGAAACTGGTTGGTTAGAGGTTTGGAGTCTAAAATTGGTCAAAAATATGACAAAACAAGGCAAGATTGTCCACAAAGTGAGCAAATGCGCCCTAGGTAGAAGAGAAGCATGCTGAGTGCATTAAATGACCTGAGGAGGGCGCTCTAGGAATGCTGAGTGCATTAATTGTCCTGGGGAGCGCTCCACAAAGCTGGTTTGACTCAGCACTTGTTCACATTGCTAACCAGTTCATGATAATTTGACCATTTACCAACTAATCAACTTAGGGATGTAATCATTAATCACTTGGGCTAATTAATCATCATTAATAAATGATTAATGTACATAGGTGGAAAAATGTTCTAACACCCCCCCTTAAGCTAGACTTAGTGAAATATCAAAAATTAAGGCCTTGGCAACTAGGCTCAAGCCACCTTTTACATCATAAAATTTATTTGTCCATGTAAAATGAGGAAAGAGGCAAAACCACATGGGAAAAATCCTCCCTCAAGAATGGACATGATACAGAGATGATCAAAAGGTCTTCAACAGGTCTTGTTCTTCACTTGAATGAGTTGAATGAACAACTTCTTGCTGAAATACTTGGTGAAGATGTTGTGGATGTCATGATCATGCACCAATTCTTCAATGTTTTGTAGGAAAAAAACATGTTGGAAGGCTCCTTGAATCTCATCATTTGATGATGGGGGAGCATTATAAGAATGCTTCTTGCTGCATACATACTTTGATATGAATACATGATCAATAATGGAAAAGATATCTCTGCAAAATCCTTCCCAAAGAACATCAAAAATCTCAACAAAATCTGCATTTTGAGGAGCTTCCACATGGCAAATCAAACCATGAATCTTCCTTCCGAACTGATGTAGCACCTTCCCAAATCTGTAATAGAGATCATGTGGCTCTGATATGTCAGAATAGGAGCCATATGGAGCAGCAAAAACTAGAGGTATAATGTCTCCATGATCGAATGGTTTTACAGTAAGAGAAGTGTGTGTAACTGGATCACACTGACAGTTGAGCAAACTTGAAGGGTCTGGAGACTTGAGTTTTGAACCATAGGTGGTAAGATCAGGTCCAGACATGTGGAACAGCAGTCCCATGATAGCCAATGACATGGCTGTCCAACCAAGGAATGATATGCAAGACATAAAACCAAGATAGATCAGTGACACAGTTTTGGAAACAATAAAATTGTGAGATTTTCCAACTGTAGAACTTGGGGTTTGTGTGGTCTTTTGGGCATCCGATGGTTGGGGAAATGGTTTGATGGCTGTCATAACCTGTATATCAGCCTGCATATTATCTTCCATATCAGAATATGAAAGATCTGATTGAAGTGGGAAAGAGCTTTCAGAAGGCATGTCAAAAACTAGTGAAAAATTACTAGTATTGGGAGAAAGCTTCGGTGAACTGGATGGAGATTCTTTCAGGGAAGAGACTGCTTTTTCTGAATCTGATATATCAGAATGTAAATCAGAAACAGAGATATCAGAAAAATATTTGGCTCTTTCACCCAAATCATAGAGCTTTTTACCTTTGCATGTGGCATAGAGGCAATGATCTTGTTCCAAAGAGAGCTTGGCTTCTTCTCTTCTTGCAAAATCTGGAACATCAATGTTATGTTCTTCAAGTAGCTTGGTTAGAATGTCTATCTTCTTTCTGAAACATGATTTTTCATTGTGAGAACCTCTGCAATAACCACATTTGGGCTTCTCTTTCTTGCTCTTCATCTTCTTGACTTTTGAATCTTCATCACTTGAACTTGAGCTTTCATCACTTGAATGCTTCTTCTCCTTCATCTTCTTCTCTTGAGGTTTCGGCCCCTTTGGTTTTTGCTTGCCTCTTCCATATTTCGAATCTCCAGCTGCAAGAACTTGGTCTTTTTGCTTGATGGATCCCATCAAGACCAGCTTGTCTTGCTCTTGAGTTAGCATATCCATGAAGTCAGCCAAAGATGGCATCTTCCAACCTCTAACTGTGAGCCTTGTGGAGTTGAAGGAAGACACAAAAACTGAGTATTCAGAACCCAATTTGGAGAGAATGGACAACACCAACTGTTCTTCTTTCTTTTCTATGCCACATTGTCTGATCTGCAAGACCAAGTTCTTGAACTTGGTGAAGAAGTCCTGGATGGAATCGAAATTCCCTGGGCTCAGTGAGACAAGCTCATTTTCGAGCTGGTGGCCTCTCATCTCATCAGTCTTTCCAAACATTGTCTCAAGCTTGAGCCACACTTCATTTGGAGTTGCTAGACTTTCTACATGAAACAGGAGGTCTCTCGAAATGCTGAGACAAAGGAGGCCAAATGCCTCATCCATTCTGTTAAAAAACTTGGATTTCTCCACAGCTGAGTTTGGCTCAACCTCAGTGCCCATCGTGATTCTGTAGAGACCCTTAGATCTCAGCAAAATCACCATTTCTGCCTTCCAATCGAAATAGTTGAAGGGTGTGAGCACGTTTGGGTGAGATGGCTCCATTCTTCTCTGCTGCAATTCGCACTTGCTGACAATGCTGATCTTCAGTACCTGCAAACAACTCTCAAATCACTCTGGAGGGATCTACACTAACAGATTCGAACCCTGTATGGATAGTGGGTGCATTCGGGAGAGCATCACACCTGAGAGGAGCCACTAGATTTCTCCAGTAAGCTCAAGGCAATGGCCTCAGGAATTATGTGGTTTCTCCACTGTTTCTGGCAATCCACTACAACAGTCTGCTGGTTCGAATTCTAGCTCCAAGAGCTTTGATACCATGTAAAATCTCAAGCACAGTTGAATCTAGCTACTGTGGATTCCTCACTGGTGAAAGATTGCACAACATTTGCAAGAATTAGCATAAAAAATTTAAATGAATGAAGAACAATACACATGAATTGGTGAATAATGTCAATATTATTAACTGTCCAACCTTAACAAAGGTTAAGAACACCCATATATACAAATCTGGAAGAATTCGAATCCATCTGGAGTGTTCACACTGATCTAGCTTAGAAATAGCTCAAACCCCCCTAGGTTGACCAAAATATCCCAAACCATCCCAAACTGGTTCGAATCTGCTGTGTGAATGCTGGGAATGACTGGACAGGCCCATGTGACCTCACACATGTGAAGAAACTGGTTGGTTAGAGGTTTGGAGTCTAAAATTGGTCAAAAATATGACAAAACAAGGCAAGATTGTCCACAAAGTGAGCAAATGCGCCCTAGGTAGAAGAGAAGCATGCTGAGTGCATTAAATGACCTGAGGAGGGCGCTCTAGGCATGCTGAGTGCATTAATTGTCCTGGGGAGCGCTCCACAAAGCTGGTTTGACTCAGCACTTGTTCACATTGCTAACCAGTTCATGATAATTTGACCATTTACCAACTAATCAACTTAGGGATGTAATCATTAATCACTTGGGCTAATTAATCATCATTAATAAATGATTAATGTACATAGGTGGAAAAATGTTCTAACAACTACTCTTTAAACAAAATGAACGAATCCAAGTACTAATTGAAAAACAAATTTTTTGTTTTCTTTTCTACTTCAGATGAGTATATAAAGTATGACAAGTAAATGGAACAACGTCTTATGACTGCAAAAGACAACTTGATTGTTTAAGCGAAGGATAAATAGATGTTGAAGAAAAAATTTATAATCCAATTCAAAGAATTATAAATGCAAAGATTTTTTCTCAAGTAATGAAATTTCCACTAACATTTTCAAGGACACAAACCAGTATATATATATAAAAATTTCCCTAAATTTTAAAAAATGATCACTTTTTGCAATGAAAAAGTCAAGAATCCAAGCATAACAAATTCACTCTTGTCTCTTTCACTCAAAAAATCCGAACCAAAAGAGATCAAGCAAACCAAGCTAATACAAGGGTTCAAAGGCCACTACAAGAAATGCAGGATTCAGACTGGAATCACACAGGTCTAATAAGGATCAGAGAGGTGCACTCAAACCAAAAAATCAGAAACCAAAAATCACCAAGCAAAAAACAAATTGAAATGGGACACAGGGAATTTTCGCTCCCTTGAAGACCATCGAGGCGCGATTTTTTGGGATTTTCGCATTCTGTTGCACTGCTAGGGAGAAAAAATCTCAGTATTTTCTCTCAGTGGTGTATGGGGGGGGCACAAAATTTCTCTATAGGTGGGTAAGGGTGAAGGTCTGAATTTTTTGTTTTGTGTTTTTCTCAGGTTTGCAGACCTAGAGAACTAATTTCTGAGGATCAAAGTAATAAACAGAGGTAAAGGGTTGATGAGATGCAGAGATAATGAATCAAATGGGTAAAAAATAGGGATTTAATAACCAAATGAAGACTGGGATGTTCCCAACAGAGTCGCCAGTTTCTGTACTAGTAAATTCATCCTACAAATAGTTAAACTGACTCATAGATTAGACAAGATTCAAGTAGGCCTAATCTAAGACAACTAAGTAACAAGTGGGACCTTAAAATCCTAGATATAGTTCAATGTATGAATATTAGGGAATTGAGAGAGAGATAATAAGGCATAACTTACTTTAGGCCAATCGGTTTTCCAAGATCCAGCTCCAAGCTTGATGTCCAAGATACAAACATGTGTGAGCAAGACAAGCACAATATCTCCAAATACCAAATACAAAGATCAAGATCTAACTTCTAATGAAAACATATCATGAATATAAACTAACAAGAATCATCATATGGAAGAATAAGCCAAGTTCCATTAAGGTAGCTTAAAGAAGAATAGTACAATGTTACCCTTGATGACCAAGCAATAGTGTCTCCTTCCAAGCCTTCCTCCTTGCTATCTTTGCAAAAGCTCGAAGACCATAGGTTTTATGCCTTCAATGTTCTCCCCTTAGCTCATGGATGACCTCGGAGGCCAACCAATAAGAGAGGAAGGTGGATCTAGATGAGTGAATGGTGGATCAAGAGGTTGAACCAGGCCAAATTGGGAGGGTGAGTTAGGATCAAAAGGAGCTTTAATCCCAAGAAAATATCCCGAAGGTAAGATCCAATTTCCAAGCTAAGATATGGTTAAGAAAATTTTCGCGCCCCAGACACTAGGCAAGGCGTGAAGATGATGTAATTTTCGCACCATTGCAAGCATGCAGAGCGCGAAAATGAGGAATTTACGCACCTTGCACCACTAGAAGGGCACTAAAATCCTAGTAAAAGGTGCTCAATGACATAGCATTTGGAATTCATGAGTTGGAATTTGGATTAGGTAAGTTGGATTTATCTCTAAGGACTTCAAAGAAGGCCTAGGAGGGGACCAACTAGGTAGGAGTAAGGTCCAACACTCGTTAGGAGGTAGCGCCATTAGGTTCTACATGTTATTATGACATGAAGATGTGAAATGGCACTCAAAGCGGGACTTTGTGGTATAATAGACATTGAAGGAACACCTAACGGAGGTCCTCCAAATGCTTCAATATCTTCTTGGATCATGCAATAAGGTTGTCCAAGTAAACAAGGATGATGTTGACCAAGTCATGGAAACAATATGACATGGGATGTTGAAAGGTGGTTCCAACAATATTAAGTCTGAATGGCATCACTCGGTAGGAGAACATGCCCCAAGATGTTGTAGAGGAGGTTTTGTACTGATCTTCTTTATGTATCTGTATTTGGTTGAACCCATAGAAACCATTCGTTAAGGATAAAACTTCATGGTTGGTGCAAGCAATGATTATCCAATCAATAAAAGGGGTGGGAAAGTTATATTTTGGAAAGACGAACAACAACTATAGTTATGACCAGGATATAGACTGAATACCCAAAGAGCACAAGGTGTAGATAAATGCCATGTTCAAAGGTGACGACTCATAAGTTGCCAAAAGATATACTCAACTCATTCCCTCATTTTCCCCCATCATGGTTGACGAGTACCCCTTTTTTTAACAAGCTTGAGGAGGATAACATATGTTGATGTAGCTAACTTTTAATTGAGTCCAACCTTGTACATTTTACAAACCCAAGGAAGGAGAGTTTCATCTCCATACGGATCCTTCGATGTTTAATTTCATGAGTCCAAAGAAGGGAAACTCGACGATTGTTCATGTTTAGAGAGTGTGAAATAACCTAAAGAAGACTCCAAGGTTTGACTTTCTTGTAGAAATTTGTCACTGGACCCGAAAAAGTATAAAATAATATCCAGAAGAACTCTCCTAGTCATGACTGAGTAAGGTATACTTTTCTTGTAAATAGTCTAAACGGTTCGAAAAAGGGATAACGTACCACCGGATAGACGTCCTTTCAAATAATTTTACAAGTGTGAAAGAGAGAAGTACACTTGGAAATCTTTTCTAAGTGAGGGAGTCCAAAAATAGCTTACATAGAAATCCAGTGGTTCCATTTTCGTCAGTTAATCAACTTAGTCTGAAAAAGGGAGAAAATAATACTAAATTGATACTTTGCTCATCGTTTTATGAGCACGAGTAAAGAAGACTAAGCTCGACACTATTTTACTTCGGTTTAACAAGCATGACGCGAGTGTGAAAAGAACTTGGAATCTCTTTCATAGTTCAGGTCTACAACACGAAAGAGAGAAAGTAAGCTCGAAAGAAGGTCAAACACTCAACTCCATCAATGTGAACAACTCATGCGAACCTGCCAAAGGAGGTCAAAAAACCTAGAAAATACATTAATTCATGATAAATGTGAAGAATAAATGCTCAACCAAGGCTTCTAATGTGAAAAATAGGTAAAAATGACTAAAATAAATGTATAAGAGACGGTAAAATGGGAAATTACACATTTTAACTTGGCCATTTTTACACAAAGAGGATTTTTACCTTATTGACAACAAATATTCAGCTGGAGATATTGAGAGATCTAGGGTGTCATTTCAACCACCGTTTGAATCAAGTAAGTCCTTTCAACCTCCTCTTTCTTTTCATCCATTTAGTTTGTGATTTCATATAAAATTTTGGGGTTTTCAAGGGCCTTAGGGAACCAAATTTGCACTCTGAAATTTTCGCGCCCTCTCTATTTCGAGAGGCACAAGAATTCAGAGAATTTTGCGTTCTGGGCATTAGCAAGGGAGCGAAAATTATCAGCTTTCACGCTCCCTACATTGCCCAGGGCTCGAAAATCTGCAGACTTGGAAAAATGAAAGCTTTCCTCTCTGTCATGGCAGGAAAATAGGTTTCCATGTTCTGACTAAAGTCTCCTTTGATGATTTATAGGATATTCCAAGTGGTTAGAGAGAATACGGTGGACTAGAATGAAAGAGAACACGAAGGGGATGAAAGGGCCTCTTTGAATGATGATAACACACTAGCCTTACTAAGAGGGTGTGGTCTGCTTAAATTTTTCAAGACTAGGGGCATCTGTAAATAGGGAAAGATACTGAACCACATTATCCAATGTGGGATGCTGATATCCAATCTTTCCATATCGGAGAGCACATCCTCGAGACAGATATTGAATACATCTACTTATCTAGTATCTCCAAGAGAGGGGCACGGGTCAATTTATCAGGGCACCGGGATACTTAAGAGACTACAGATACGTACATTGCTCAGTATTGTAGGCAAGGATACTGCAAGAAGAGCGGTAAAGTGCTCATCATGGATTTGTTGGATATTCCCTTGAGGATAAACCTATATACCATTGCTCGAGTGGCAAGAAGCGTGGGGTATCACCACGCAACTAAAGCTCAAATGACTTATGTTGTGGAGTGCATGGAGCCCAAGTTGTTCAATTGGTGTGAAGGGATCCTGATCAACCTCAAGGATTAGGTGACTAAATGCATTAATGGAAGCATCAACCATTTTGGGTATGGTAGTATCCTAGTCACCTTCTTCTTGGATAGGGTTCCTCTACTGTGTCCTCAGATAGAGAGGCCTCGCCGTCTTGCATCTGAGCCACGGATGGGGAGGTGGAGTGACTATGTTGGGTGGCTTGGTGGGCCGCAGGTCCTAGCATTTGGTGAGGACTTCTTCTCATGTCTCGAGGAGCATATAGTCATGATCGAGGACTATCCCTATGCTAGGGTGGAATTTCGTTGTGATATCAATCTAGCCTTAGCTGAGGATGACGACTGGGATGAGTCAGGTATATGACCTTCAGTCTTGTTTTTAATTTTTTAATTTTAAGTCTTTTTTTGTTTTGTTTTGATAATGTATAGAAATCCTAATATATATCTATAATGTTGCAGATCGAGGGCCGACCAGGACAACATGATCCTCTCCATTGCGCCAATGAGGGGTGGAGTATGAGGCTGAAGAAGATGAGGCAGGAGGGCTCTGCGACATGGAGCATAACTTAGAGGGACTAACCATGGGAATTCCTCCGATGAGGATGCCCGAGGTCCCATATCATCTCCAAAGGCACACTGTGGGTGTGCTAGAGTGTTGATGCCCCAAAATTCGCAGCACCAGTAGTTAGGGATTCTCCCCGGTAAGAAATCCCAATTAGATTGCTCACCATTTGGTGTGGGGAATCTGTTCGGTTAACAACCTGAATACCGTGTGTGATTTAAAGTTTGGTTTTACTGGTTGCAGCCCAATCCACCATTTATGTAAAATTAAAGATGAGATGCAAGAGCTCTAATTAAATGCATGTAATCTAATCTAATCTATCTAATCTATCTAAATTAATCTAAACTATCGCTGCATGGAGCAAATCTGAACTAAGAGCAATAACTGGAAATGCACATAAAAGTCTCACAGATAGTTGTTTTTACATAATAAGCAAATTTACAACAAAACTTGAAAGATACCAAAGATAAATCTGATATAATTAAAGCATTCTATTACTCACTAAGCACATTAACATTTACATAGGAAAATAAATCATTCACAACCATGAAGTAATTCAATACAGTTTAGAACAATCTCATAGTATTCATATGAATGTATGAAGAATTAGTTCCACAATGACATTCCACATATTCCAAGAAAAAATCACTATGCTCACTTTCCTCGGGCAACAGATCCTTCTTTACTAAGCAGAAAAATAGTTCTCATACAAAATAGTCCAGCTCTATTGTACCTGCCAAAATCCCTTCTGTCCTATTTCCTTCTCCTATTTATAGCTTTACAAAATTGTCTCTAGTGGCTCTTTACATACCCTAACCCTAGGGAATCTCAAAATTTTTCCCTCTAGTGCTTACATCATAAAATATAAAAGATAATTACAAATTCAAATTTATGTGGGCCTAGTGAAACTAGAGAAATAGTCCCCCCATGCATTAGCTCATTCAATGATGACATTCAGCCTTTTGGGCTCTAATACTTTCAAAGCGACTTCATGGTATGACAACTGGGTCTCAACCTACGCCACCCCTGCTTCTACTGCTATGCAATTATACTCCATGAAATATGCATGTATGTATGCTTGCCTCACAAACTAATGTATGTCTTCTTCAAAGAGAGCATCCATTTTTCTGATGTATTATAACTCCCCTTGCAATCCACTCTGCAGCTCTATCATACACAGATCTTCTGAAGGAATTTCATCCATCAGTGAGATAGGAGAAAGATGACACTTCTCATGAACTTTCTATATTTTCTTATAGAACTCGAGACATTTGTGAGAAGTCTTTAAGACGTCATTATTCAGCTTTATGGAAGCTTTCCTGTAAAATTCTAAGAGTTCCATCTCTGACTTCAAATCTGTTGTTGTTTTAGGATGCAAGTTTTTAGGGTATTCAAATTTTGTCTCTCTCTAGGCCATTTGGATTTAATATTTTTTACAACCTCTTGCTACTTTTTCCTGACCACCTGTGACTCTACAGATATCTCATCCATTAGTTCCATCATTAGTTTCATCTTGTATATATTTTTAGTGAGAACCACTTGAGAATGATATATTTTCTCTTGGATCTTACAAGCTTGATAACATAACAAAGATATATCTAGCTTTCTATTGTCTATCGACTCTAGCTATTTTTCCAAGGATCCTTCTACTTCTCTAACCCTTCTACCTTAGCTTCCAATCCCCCAACTTGGTTATTGGCAGATGCCTCACTTGATTCTAACTGACTGGACCGAGCTTCAAGATCATTTTTCTCACCTTCTAATATCATCAGCTATACCATTAATGCTTCCTTTTCTTCATCTAGACTGTGGTATTCATTCATTTTTCTTTCATGCTCTGATAAAAGGGTGTCGTATTTCCTTTTCCACTCTAACCCTTCTTCTCGTTCCTTCACCATATTAACTTTTAATTTGCGGACCTTCTGTTTGCTTTGCTCAATGTCATCCATCAGTTTGTTAATGTTATATTCACTTGCTTGGGAAGCGGCTACGTTGATGGATGCTATAAAGTTGGGATCCCTGTGCGTACCCTCCATGATGGTGCTTTCCTGCATAGTGATGATGTCTGATTGGGAGATTATTTTCATTCTCTTTTCTGTATTCCCCATGATATCTTTTCTCTTATGATCAAAGATGATTGTGTCCAATTGGGCCACAATGTGCTCCTTCGATGAGGTAAATGGTGTGAGCACGATATCAGCTAAAGGGAAGTGGACTCCCGTGATTATTTCACCAGGTACTTGGGTTGGGTCTGTGTCCAGGTTCTACATGTTTGGACTTCCCACTTCAACAACTTTCTTGTTCCTTTCTTCTTCATATTCTTTCTTTTGCAGTTTAGCTACTTCCTTCTCTGCTCTATCTCTCATTTCTTGTCGCTTCTTGGCTTCTTCTTTCCGGATACTTTCAATATCTTCTCTTTGAATCCTTTCGGCTTCTTCTCTCTACAATTTGTCGGCCTCTTGCTTCTAGACTCTTTCTGCTTCTTACCTCTAAGCTTTTCCAGCTCCTTCCCTCTGAGCTTTGTCAGCTTCCGCTTTATGAATTCTTTCATCTTCCTCTCTCTGAGCCTTCTCAGTTTCTTCTTGACGCATTTTTTCTGCTTTTTCTAATTGTGAGGCTACTTCCTACTATGAATCTTTGGAAGCAGTGTTGGAACTGGCTTTTCCTTTGGGATGAAAGTGTTTGTTGAGCTCAGTCATGTTTCTAGCTCTTCTGAATACTGCTTCATACTTGTCAAAGTGATTAGCATAATCACAATGCACATTGACTACTGCACAATGCTCAACAACCTTGCCTTGGTTATCCTTCTAGGCGAAACTCTTTTCACCAAAATGGAATGATTCCACCTCTTGGACAAAGGTTTCAGCTGTCTTGACCTTGGTGAATTTGTATGCTCCGATGTAGAAGGGTAGAGGCAGAAAATAAGCTTTCTTTTGGTTGTGTAGGATTTTTCCCATCCCATTGATAAATACATGTCTTACTGCCTCTTTGTGAACTACATAATCAATCACACACTTGGGAAACAGAGATGGAGGTTTGGAATCCCCATACATCCTAAGATATGTACCCTCCTGAGAAAAATAGTAATCCCTGAACTGTTCTACAACCGCCATGGCATTTTCAGATAAGCAGTTAGGTTCTTTGTTAAAAATTAACTCATACAGAGGCATGACAAATTCCTCGCATATGAGTTTATATTAACTTTCATACTTATAAGCATACAAGATCTGATAAGAAACATAAAAAGGGGAATCATATGAATTCCAGATGCATCCCAACTTTGGGAAAGAGTGCCTTGCTAGTATGCAATATACAAGGTATGAAGCCATGTAGAACTCTGCTTTCTTCTTGGTTAAGCCATCTTTTGTAGACGCTATTGTCGTCGACAGACTGTCCGAGAGAATGTCTTCCCAGTTAAAGATCGTACCATAGAAGGCTACCTGGTGAATCATAGGTATCCAATTTAGTTTATAGACAGTACCGTCTGCCCTACCGAAAATCCTACTTAGCATCAGGGCTATGATCCTAAAGGGAGGCCTCGGGATTTTAATTTCATATTCTCCAATCTCCTTTTGCCTCAGTCGTTTTCCTGTTATTAACAATTTCTTGGCATGGTCAAGAGTCACTACTACATTTTTGGCCTTTAGGGGGGTTGTCTTCCGCCCCCAAAAGTGACCTACGGGGGGGGTTTTGGCTTTGGGGGCAGTTTTGGAAAAACCACCCCTAAAGGCACCGATGTTGAAATTTTTGCCCTTTAAGGGCAATTTTTTACGAGATTGTAACTGCCCCCAAAAGTGACTTTTGGGGGCAGTTTATGACCCCCCTCGTAGAGGTCTATAGAGGCAGTTTTAAACTTGCCTCGTAGACCTATTCATAGAGACCTATGGGGGTGGTTTTGAACCCCCTTCATAGAGACCTACGAGGGTGGTTTTGAACCCCCCTCATAAGCCCCCTCATACAAACATACAGGGGCATTTTGGAACCCCTCTCGTAGACGATTATAGGGGTGGTGTCAAACCCCCCTTGCAGAGGCCTATAGGGGCGGTTGTGAATCCCTCTCATATAGTCCTATAGGGGTGGTTTGGAACCCCCCTTGTAGAATCCTATAGGAGCAGTTTAGAACCCCCCTCGTAGAGGCTTATAGGGACGGTTTTGAACCCCCCCTGATAGAGGCCTATAGAGGCAGTTTGAAACCCCCCTCGTAGACACCTACAAGGGTAGTTTGAAACGCCCCCTAAAACTCCATCTTACAAACCTTTAGGGGCGGTTATGAACCCCCCCTGTTGTAACATACAAAGACAGTTTTGAACCCCCCTTGTAGTGACATATGAAGGTGGTTTAGAACCCCCATTATAGCAACATACAAAAATGGTTTGAAACCCTCCCTATAGCCATAATAAATCATAATAAAATATATGTTATAAAAATACAAATATTGCAATACCATTAGGGCATGGAGGAATCAAACCACCAACCTCCTACTTGTAAGGCAGGCGCTCTTCCATTGAGCTAAAACCATTTAAGAATTGTGGAAAGGAGAAATATTAACACCAAGATTGCATCATTTGTAATTCTAATAAAAGAAAATAAGATCTAAATACAACCTTGTTTAAAATCAAATTTATATTTCCAAATACAACCTTGCTTAAAATCACTCATCAGCTACCTACACGCTCATATCTATTTTCAAGGCACCTAAAAATTTAAAATTTTTTTGGGAAAAAAACAACAAAGATAATATTCAAATGAACACTATCCATCAAGCCAATGCACTAATCTATAAATAAATATGCCTCAAGCTAAATAAATGCATCGGGTAGCTCTCCAACTTCTCGAAGGACTTGCCCCACAATCCTGTTAACATGTATCAGTGTGGATCTATTGTTGTACCCACACCAATAAGGCCTCCAGGAACACCAAACTATATAGAAATTTGGTATTACTGATTTGCTTTATGCTTGCACACTAGAATTAGAGCTTGAAGTGGTGACAAGAGCTAGTTCCCAACCAATGGCTCCATTTTGAATATCTTTAGCATTGTTTAAAGATCAATTTCAAGAATTATCTCTTTAGCATTGTTTAAACATCACATTTGAATTTTAGAAGAAAATAATAACATAATATAATGTCTCTTTATTGCATTGAGTCAGCCGCAAATATAGACAAACGACTAGATTTAATAGTTAGTTAAAAAGTAACAAGTCTACAATAAGGTTTGATGTCCAAGACATCCATTACTTTGAGATTTATGAAAAAAGTTAGTTTACATTAAAATGATGTCGAACTGATCCACAAATTCTTCATTAAGTTCCAAAGCAACTCAAAATGCCACAATAATAGTAATGAAGCACTTTCTAGAAGAAGGTACCTTCTGTAGGTTGTGGCAGTTTTCAGTTTTGAGGAAATGCCATTTCTTTCTTTAACTGCTTCAAAATATCTTCCATTGTATATTCATGCCACCAATTTCCTAGCATTTAAAAGAGTATCAGTTCTACCTACAGTGTTTATATTTTAAAAGGTAAGAGCAAGGAAATTTGAAAAGCAGAAACAAAAATGAAAAAAATTGGACCAATAAAGTGTTCCCAACTGAAAATCCCAAGGAAAGATGGAACTACTTGTAAAATCTTGCTGATAGGCAACATGTATTAGTTGGGAAAGAAAGTGTGTGATAATCTGATATATTTAATATTTCATGTCCAAGATTAAGCCAAGACAATTCCAATATCCAAAACATTAATAGAACACTCCCTCCTGAGATTTGGAACCTTCATTGGCTGGACAAGTCAAACTAGGAAAAGAGCTTGCAGTTCATAAAAGTCAAATAGCATTTGAAACTATCATGTTCGAAACTAAAAATTCCAAAACTACAAAACCAAAGTTTCTTAAAATTAGAGCCAATTCTTACCACCCTAGTTTCCTGATTCACACATCATGTTTATCCGGAAGTAAAACCTTGTAGTGGGAGGAATTTCAGGATAGTCCTTGTCACAAAATAGCTTCACTTGATAGATCCGACCTTCATGCAAAGAAATCAAGACTATCAAGAGATGCATCTGACCTTTTACACAGTAACTATGACTACAAGAACTAAAATATATGTACTCACAATAGCTAGTACTGTGTCCTAGTTCAAATTTCAATAGATGTCAATCATTTAACAACTTAAATAATTAAAATAAAAGTGATCTCATTGGAATGAACATGAAAAAGGAAATATATCGTACCTTATGAGGCCCAATAATAGTGCCAGTCGAGGAGCACATGCGTATGTCATCTCCATATGCAATTTAGTCTGTGGTTAGCACTCTTGTATGCCCAAGTGGCTCTTTTGTTTCTCTCAATGCTCTTGGACAATCTTGGTAGCAGGGTCCACCCACTGTCGGACTAGCGAGTGGTGGCATTTAAAAAATGCCCAATATGTACATTCTCTGTTTATATTAAGAGTCCAGGGAATTATTTTATTCAAAATATTTTTAAAAAAATCTATAATACAAGCAGCTCTATAAAGAATTTCAAAAGAACCATAATGGCCCGTGGAAATTCATGAAATGGTATAATAACCTAATGTATAAACTTAGGAAAATGATACCTTAAAAATTCAACCCAACAATCAGGGAAATTGACTTGTTCCTGCACTAATTTATCAAAAAATTGCAAGCCATATTCAACAAGCATCCATATCAACATTTCATAAGTCAAAAGTCAATAGAGTCCCATGGTAGAAGATAAGATAGGATGATTTTATATAAGTTCAAAATCAATAATCACTCAAAAACTTGGATAATGGGAGAATATTCTTACTCATTCATCCTTATAACTACAATACTCTTCTTTCCTAATGATCTAGAATCATCCACTTAAACCAGATATATAATATTTATAGAAATTCAAAACTCGTGAACATTCAATAACTTGGCTGCTATGAGATTCATCTTGCTTATTTTCATCCTTGAAACTACAATTCTATTATTTTCTAATGATCTAGAGTCATCCAATCAAAACATATATTTAATATTTATATCACCCAAATAGAAAATTGCTTTCTGGTTGACAACGCACTTGATCATTTCGACTGAGCCAATTCTTTAGCAAGATCATACTCGACTTCAAGACCTAGATTTCCTTTTTCCCCTCGTGATAATTAGTACTTTTATTATTATCTTTGGTCTAGACATATAAAGAGGAGCATAGTTTTATCAGTTTGCCTCCACCAGTTACTGTATCATCTTTCGACATACAAATATCAAATACATCTGACGTAGCTCTTTCTATCAAAGACTGCAAGTTGCAAAACTCATGTTGTACTCTCACACTGCTGACCTTCATGTTGTCTGATATTCTCATACTTCTAGAGTCAATGCGTTGTGAAGATTTGCCAACATCGAC